>JAQPPZ010000472.1:487500-1970730 GCA_028583015.1 Wollemia nobilis | reverse complement strand
ATATAGATTTGGTATCGGGATCAAGCTTGCCAAATAATGCTGCACATAGAATGACACCTGTAGAAACTAAGGAGTTAAATAGGTAGGTCCAGGAGTTGCTGGAGAAAGGATTTATTAGGGAGAGTCTTAGCCCATGTGCAGTGCCAGCAGTACTAGCACCCAAGAAGGATGGAGAGTGGAGAATGTGCATAGACTCTTGGGCAATCAATAAAATCACTATCAAATATAGGTTCCCATTGCCAAGGATGGATGATATAATGGACTGTTTAAGTGGGGCTGAGTACTTTACGAAGATTGACCTGAAAAGTGGCTATCATCAGATCCATATCCGAGAGGGGGATGAGTGGAAGACAGCCTTCAAGACAAGAGAAGGCTTGTATGAGTGGTTGGTCATGCCATTTGGGCTGTCCAATGCACCAAGTACCTTCATGCGGCTGATGAATGAAGTACTGAAAAAATTTATGGGAAAGTTTGTCATTGTTTATTTAGATGATATATTGATATTCAGAGAACCCCTGGAGGAACACCTGATGCACATCAGGAGAGTTTTTGAGAAGCTGCGGGAAGAGCAGTTATTAATAAATCTGAAAAAGTGTAATTTTGTCAAGGAGTTAGTATACCTGGGGTTTGTAATCTCAGCAGAAGGTCTGAAAATGGACCCCGATAAGGTGAGAGCCATCATCGAATGGCCTACCCCAAGGAGCACAATAGAAGTAAGATCATTTCATGGTCTAGCCAGCTTTTACAGGAAGTTCATAAAGAACTTCAGCAGCATCTATGCACCTCTCATAGAAACAATGAGGGGGGATAAAAAAGAGTTCAAGTGGACATTAGGGGCTGAAAGGAGCTTTGATGCATTGAAGAAAAATGTCACAGAACAGCCTATCTTGGCACTCCCAGACTTTGACAAGGTGTTTCAGGTGGACTGTGATGCCAGTGGCAGTGCAATAGGGGCTGTACTTGAGTCAAGGAGGCAAACCAGTTGCTTATTTCAGTGAGAAGTTAAATGATGCTCGGAAAAAGTATTCAGTTTATGACCAAGAATTTTATGCTATAGTTCAGGCTCTGAAGAAGTGGAGACACTATTTGCTTCCAAAGGAGTTTGTTCTATTTACTGATCATCAGGCTTTATAGTACATTAACAATAGACAAAAGCGAACCAAAGGCACCTGAAGTGGGTAGAATTCCTTCAAAGTTATACCTTTGTGCTGAAGCACATAAGTGGGAAATCAAACAAGGTTGTAGATGCCTTGAGCAAAAGGCAGACTTTATTGATTAAATTGACATTGGAAGTAGTGGGATTTGAAGAACTGAAGGGTTTGTACCCTAAAGATCCGGATTTTGCAGAGGCCTGGACGGCTTGCTTAACACTTGTTACTGTGGACCGAACAAAATGGTTGGATTTCCTAATCCAAGATGGAATGCTGTTCAAGGGAAGTAAATTTTGCATTCCAAGGAGCTCCATGCGGGAGAACTTGATCAAGGAAAAGCACAGCGGAGGACTGGTTGGGCATTTTTGTAGGGATAAGACTATTGCCCTAGTGGATGAAAATTATTACTGGCCACAACTTCAGCAAGATGTGAGGAAGTTTGTGCAAGGTTGTAGAATATGTCAGATGGCAAATGGCATAAGGCAAAACACAGGATTATACCAACCGTTACCTGTACCTGAGAGGCCATGGGAGGACATAAGCATGGATTTTATTCTTGGATTTCCGAGAACACAGAGGGGAAATGACTCGGTATTTGTGGTGGTTGACCGATTCTCCAAAATGGCACATTTTATTCCCCGCGAAGACAAGTGATGCAGTTCACATTCTTTGGGTTATTCTTCAAGGAAGTGGTACGAATTCCACGGTCTACCAAGAAGCATAGTTTCGACGAGAGATACAAAGTTTGTTGGATACTTCGGAGAACTTTGTGGAAGAAGTTGAAGACAAATCTAAAATTCAGTTCCGCATACCACCCACGAGTCGACGGACGAGACAGAGGTGGTGAATAGAAGCTTCGGGTAATTTCTTTGAGATGCTTGATAGCAGATCAACCCAAGGGATGGGATTTAGTTTTAACGTAGGCAGAGTTTGCGTATAACAGTTCAGTCAATAAAAGCACAAATAAATCACCATTCCAGATAATATATGGGAACATCCCGAGAAATGTGTCTGAACTGAGAAATATGGACAAGAGAGAAAAGTGCAGTGCCGATGCAGAAGAATTTGCGGAACATATGAAAAGTTTGCATGAAGAAGTAAGGAAACAAATTATAAAAATGAATACTCAATATAAGACAAGGGCAGACCAGAAGCGGCAGGTCAAGGAGTTCAAGGTAGGGGATGAAGTCATGGTGCATCTCCGAAAGGAGAGATTTCCTGCCAATACTTATAACAAATTGAAGATGAAGAAGTTTGGGCCATGCAGAATACTGGGAAAGCGGGAGTCAGGGAATGCATATGAAGTGGAATTGCCAAGTTGGCTTGATATTTCACCTGTTTTTAATATTTCAGATTTAGTAGAATACCATGAGGGAGAAGGTACAGAGATTCCCAGTGCATAATTATGGCAAATTCCAGCATCTACTCCAACCACAGACAAGGTCGAAGAAATATTAGACACTCGTGAAGGCAGGAGCACCAGAAACAAATAGTATTCTGAATATTTTGTGAAGTGGAAGGGCAGACCTGTTGAAGATGCAACTTGGTTGTCTAAGACGGAGGTTGACCGTCTGGGTCTTCCTCTAACAACCCAAAAGTGAGGATCACTTTTTTTTTATTTACGTCGGGTGTCTGATGCAGGAGCATCCGGTGGCAATGGAGCAATCTTGCATCCTCTGAATTTTTTTCTAAATCCTCACAGTACTTTGTATTTTAATTGTTCTAGTTCTTCCCCCGGGGGGGGGAGTTTTGTGAAGAAATGGGAAAGTTCTAAGTTTTGTAAAGCTTGAGCAAGTAGTTGGGGTGAGGTCGCGAAATCGCGACCTCAAAAGCTTCAACGTAGACAAGGGCCGGTTCTGTCGTGATATCGCGACGTCACGATATCGCGACATTAGTTAATAAAGGGAGCGGAGAGTAGTTTTCGTCGCGATATCGCGACGTCGCGATATCGCGACGATAGCTAGACAGCCGAGGCAAGGAGAGTTCTCCGTCGCGATATCGCGACGTGAGTTGAAAAGGCAAAGGCACATTTTGACTAAGGCGCGAAGGTGGTTGGGTCACGATATCGCGACGTCACGATATCACGACAGTTTGAACGGGCAGAAGCAAAGCAGCAGTTGGGTCGCGATATCGCGACATGTCGCGATATCACGGCCAAGAAGAAGGCAAACCAAGACGAACACGCGGATGGCCATGCAAGGCCGAATTTGACACGTGGCTGCCACGTGTACCATGACAATTGTGAAGGGCACGTGTACCAAATTTTTTTGTGACAAGGGGAAGGCATGGCTAGGTTTACACGCGATCGGCTACATTTAAGAGAACAAAGATGGAGATCGCGTAGATTAAGAAGGGAGGTGTCGGCCACGCATTATTATTTTTTATTTCTTCTGGCAACACAACCATTACAGGTGATGGCTTCATGGAGGAGACAACAATGCAGAAGACAGTCTGACCGAAGCGACGGGTGCAGGCCAGTGAGGCCATTAATGCAAGCTCCTCTGTAGATCGGGCAGATGGCCATTAATGACAGAAATTTTGAAAAACCCGGGGGGGGAAATTTTGAATTTGAATTTTGTTAGGCGGGGGGCATTAATTGCCTAGAGGATCGGGGCCTCGATAAAAACCCAAAAAAATTGTAAGGAGGGATGGTGAGTTCGGGATTGAGGGGGGAAGAGTTGTATGCCTGGAAAGACTACTGTAAAAATTGTATTAAGCAATTTAATGAAAATTACTGTGAACTTTGTTGTGGAATCTCGGCTCGCCATCAAGTGGTATCAGAGCAGGAGCTCCTGAGCGTGTAACAGATCGCCGGAGAGAGGCAGTTACACCAGGATCTATGGAAGGATTTAAAAGAAAAAAATATATATAATGCCTCCACGAAGAAACCATGGCGGAGTAGGAAATGTGGTGTCGGCCGAAGACTTTCGAGCCTTGCAGAGACAAGTTCAAGCCCTGCAAGCAGAGTTACGCAGAAGGCACGAGCCCGAAAGGGATGAGGAAAGTGAAGACGAAGTTGAAGAAGAAGACCAATCTGAGGAAGAGGAAGAGGCTGTGGACACCGCACAAGCCCGGTTGTACAAGGCCATCTCTCAGATTGGAAAACAACCGAAAATGGAGGTTTCTACATACTCGAGAAACCTAAATCCAGAAGAAGTGATTGACTGGATAAATGATTTAGAAGAGTATTTCGAATATGAGGAGGTTGAAGACCCTAACCGGGTCAGATTTGCTAAGACCAAGTTAAAGGGTCATGCCAGCATTTGGTGGAGGGGAATACAATTGGAGAGGAACAGAAGAGGGAAGGAGAGAATAACAAGATGGGATAGAATGGTGGAGAAGTTGAAAAGGTAGTTCATCCCGACAGATTACGAGTTGGATCTGCTAAGAAAAATGCAGAGTTTGAGACAGACAAACAAAACTGTCCAAGAGTACACCGAGGAGTTTTACAAGATCTCTATTAGAACTGGGCATTTGGAGGCAAACAAAGAAAAGGTAGCCCATTATATCAATGGGTTGAGACTCGGTATCCAAGAAGAACTGAGCCTGGTTCGGATAAGCACCATTGAGGATGCTTACCAGTTTGCCTTAAAGGTGGAAGAAAAACTGAATAGGCGGTTTGAAGGCAAGCAAAGGGGAAGGGGCCGTGGTGGAAGAACTGGTGGGAGAACCAGTGGAGAAAAGTATAAGGACCCAAAGAAGACTGGTGAAACCAGTAGTAACCAGGATCAAAGGGAAGAGGATGTTTATCAGCCCCGAGATCAGAACAGCTACCCAAGAGGACGGGGTGGATCTGGACGAGGATTTGGAAGAGGAATATTTCGTGGGACATGTTTCCATTGTGGTGAAGAAGGACATCGGGCATTTGAGTGTCCACAACATCGAGAAAGGACGAACAAGAGGCCTGAGGGTCCAGCCAGGGCTGCTGTGGCAGAGGAAGAAGCTGAGTCTGAGCATTCCGAAGAAGCGGAGAGAGGGGAAGCAATGATTGTAAGAAGAGTCCTGTTGAATGAGGAGAAGGACACAGATCAGAGAAGAAGTTTATTCCGCACAAGATGTAAGTGTGCGGGCAAAGTTTGCAATATTATTATTGATAATGGTAGCACGGATAACCTAGTTTTAGAAGAAATGGTTACAAAGCTACAGTTGGAAAGGAAGAAGCACCCGCATCCATACCGGGTCGCATGGTTACAGAAGGACCACAAAGCTTTGGTCAATGAACAGTGCTTCGTTAAATTTAATATTGGAAATTATTGTGATGAGGTCTTGTGCGACATCCTGCCTATGGATGCTTGCCATATGTTGTTGGGGAGGCCCTGGCAGTTCGACTCGGAGTGCAGTGCATGATGGTCGTGCCAACACCTACTCATTGACAAAGAATGGTGTACGCCATAAACTAAAGCCCTTAAAGGATGCGGATGAAAAGGTATGTAACAATTCCAGAATCTGTTTAGTTGAGGGGAGAAAGTTCCTGGACGGGTTGAAGCATGAACATTTATGTTATGCAATAATCCCTAGAGCAAGGGAGAAGGAATGCCAGGATACCCCAGCAGAAGTCCTAGATCTGCTGGAGGAATTTCCAGATATTGTGTCTGACAATGTGCCTGAGGGTTTACCCCCAGTAAGGAAAATTAGCCACCATATAGATTTGGTACCGGGATCAAGCTTGCCAAATAAAGCTGCACACAGAATGACACCTGTAGAAACTGAGGAGTTAAACAGGTAGGTCCAGGAGTTGCTGGAGAAAGGATTGATTAGGGAGAGTCTTAGCCCATGTGCAGTGCCAGCAGTACTAGCACCCAAGAAGGATGGAGAGTGGAGAATGTGCACAGACTCTCGGGCAATCAATAAAATCACTATCAAATACAGGTTCCCATTGCCAAGGATGGATGATATAATGGACTGTTTAAGTGGGGCTGAGTACTTCACGAAGATTGACCTGAAAAGTGGCTATCATCAGATCCGTATCCGAGAGGGAGATGAGTGGAAGACAACCTTCAAGACAAGAGAAGGCTTGTATGAGTGGTTGGTCATGCCATTTGGGCTGTCCAATGCACCAAGTACCTTCATGCGGCTGATGAATGAAGTATCGAAAGAATTTTTGGGAAAGTTTGTCATTGTTTATTTAGATGATATATTGATATTCAACAGAACCCTGGAGGAACACCTGATGCACATCAGGAGAGTTTTTGAGAAGCTACGGGAAGAGCAGTTATTAATAAATCTGAAAAAGTGTAATTTTGTCAAGAAGGAGTTAGTATACCTGGGGTTTGTAATCTCAGTAGAAGGTCTAAAAATGGACCCCGAGAAGGTGAGAGCCATCATCGAATGGCCTACCCCAAGGAGCACAACAGAAGTAAGATCATTTCATGGTCTAGCCAGCTTTTACAGGAAGTTCATAAAGAACTTCAGCAGCATCTATGCACCTCTCATAGAAACAATGAGGGGGGATAAAAAAGAGTTCAAGTGGACATTAGGGGCTGAAAGGAGCTTTGATGCATTGAAGAAAAAGGTCACAGAACAGCCTGTCTTGGCACTCCCAGACTTTGACAAGGTGTTTCAAGTGGACTGTGATGCCAGTGGCAGTGCAATAGGGGCTGTACTGAGTCAAGGAGGCAAACCAGTTGCTTATTTCAGTGAGAAGTTAAATGATGCTCGGAAAAAGTATTCAGTTTATGACCAAGAATTTTATGCTATAGTTCAGGCTCTGAAGAAGTGGAGACACTATTTGCTTCCAAAGGATTTTGTTCTATTTACTGATCATCAAGCTTTACAGTACATTAACAGTCAGACAAAACTGAACCAAAGGCACATGAAGTGGGTAGAATTCCTTCAAAGTTATACCTTTGTGCTGAAGCACAGAAGTGGGAAATCAAACAAGGTTGCAGATGCCTTGAGAAGAAGGCAGACTTTATTGATTAAATTGACAATGGAAGTAGTGGGATTTGAAGAATCGAAGGGTTTGTACCCTGAAGATCCGGATTTTGCAGAGGCCTGGACGGCTTGCTTAACACCTGTTACCGTGGACCGAACAAAATGGTTGGATTTCCTAATCCAAGATGGAATGTTGTTCAAGGGAAGTAAATTATGCATTCCAAGGAGCTCCATGCGGGAGAACTTGATCAAGGAAAAGCACAGCGGAGGACTGGCTGGGCATTTTGGTAGGGATAAGACTATTGCCCTAGTGGATGAAAATTATTACTGGCCACAACTTCAAGCAAGATGTGAGGAAGTTTGTGCAAGGTTGCAGAATATGTCAGATGGCAAAGGGCATAAGGCAAAACACAGGATTATACCAACCGTTACCTATACCTGAGAGGCCATGGGAGGACATAAGCATGGATTTTATTCTTGCATTGCCGAGAACACAGAGGGGAAATGACTCGGTATTTGTGGTGGTTGACCGATTCTCCAAAATGGCACATTTTATTCCCTGCCAGAAGACAAGTGATGCAGTTCACATTTTCGGGTTATTCTTCAAGGAAGTGGTACGACTTCACGGTCTACCAAGAAGCATAGTTTCTGACAGAGATACAAAGTTTGTTGGATACTTCTGGAGAACTTTGTGGAAGAAGTTGAAGACAGATCTGAAATTTAGTTCTACATACCACCCACAGACTGACGGACAGACAGAGGTGGTGAATAGAAGCCTGGGTAATTTGCTGAGATGCTTGATAGCAGATCAACCCAAGGGATGGGATTTAGTTTTACCGTAGGCGGAGTTTGCGTATAACAGTTCAGTCAATAAAAGCACAAATAAATCACCATTCCAGATAATATATGGGAACAGCCCGAGAAATGTGTCTGAACTGAGAAAGATGGACAAGAGAGAAAAGTGCAGTGCCGAGGCAGAAGAATTTGCGGAACATATGAAAAGTTTGCATGAAGAAGTAAGGAAACAAATTATAAAAATGAATACTCAATATAAGACAAGGGCAGACCAGAAGCAGCGGTTCAAGGAGTTCAAGGTAGGGGATGAAGTCATGGTGCATCTCCGGAAGGAGAGATTTCCTGCCAAGACTTATAACAAATTGAAGATGAAGAAGTTTGGGCCATGTAGAATACTAGGAAAGTGGGAGTCAGGGAATGCATATGAAGTGGAATTGCCAAGTTGGCTTGATATTTCACCTGTTTTTAATATTTCAGATTTAGTAGAATACCATGAGGGAGAAGGTACAGAGATGCCCAGTGCAGAATTATGGCAAATTCCAGCATCTACTCCAACCACAGACGAGGTCGAAGAAATATTAGACACTCGTGAAGGCAGGAGCACCAGAAACAAATAGTATTCTGAATATTTGGTGAAGTGGAAGGGCAGACCTGTTGAAGATGCAACTTGGTTGTCTAAGACGGAGGTTGACCGCCTGGGTCTTCCTCTAACAACCCAAAAGTGAGGATCACTTTTTTTTAATTACCCCGGGTGTCTGATGCAGGAGCATCCGGTGGCAATGGAGCAATCTTGCATCCTCTGAATTTTTTTCTAAATCCTCACAGTACTTTGTATTTTAATTGTTCCAGTTCTTCCCCCGGGGGGGGAGTTTTGTGAAGAAATGGGAAAGTTCTAAGTTTTGTAAAGCTTGAGCAAGTAGTTGGGGTGAGGTCACGAAATCGCGACCTCAAAAGCTTCAACGTAGACAAGGGCCGGTTTCATCGTGATATCGCGACATTAGTTAATAAAGGGAGCGGAGAGTAGTTTCCGTCGCGATATCACGACGGTAGCTAGACAGCCGAGGCAAGGAGAGTTCTCTGTCGCGATATCGCGACGTCGTGATATCGCGACGTGAGTTGAAAAGGCAAAGGCACATTCTGACTAAGGTGTAGATGTGGTTGGGTCATGATATCGTGACATCGCGATATTGCGACGTCGCGATATCGTGACAGTTTGAACGGGCAGAAGCAAAGCAGCAGTTGGGTCGCGATATCGTGACATGTCACGATATCACGGCCAAGAAGAAGGCAGACCGATACGAACACGCGGACGGCCATGCAAGGCCGAATTTGACACGTGGCTGCCACGTGTACCATGACAATTGTGAAGGGCATGTGTACCAAATTTTTTTGCGACAAGGGGAAGGCATGGCTAGGTTTACACGCGGTCGGCTACGTTTAAGAGAACAAAGATGGAGATCGCGTAGATTAAGAAGGGAGGTGTCGGCCACGCATTATTATTTTTTATTTCTTCTGGCAACACAGCCATTACAGGTGATGGCTTCATGGAGGAGACAACAATGCAGAAGATAGTCTGACCGAAGCGGCGGGTGCAGGCTAGTGAGGCCATTAATGCAAGCTCCTCTGTAGATCGGGCAGATGGCCATTAATGACAGAAATTTTGAAAAACCCGGGGGGAAAATTTTGAATTTGAATTTTGTTAGGCGGGGGGGCATTAATTGCCTAGAGGATCGGGGCCTCGATAAAAACCCAAAAAAATTGTAAGGAGGGATGGTGAGTTCGGGATTGAGGGGGGAAGAGTTGTATGCCTGGAAAGACTACTGTAAAAACTGTATTAAGCAATTTAATGAAAATTACTGTGAACTTTGTTGTGGAATCTCGGCTCGCCATCATCGGGCCTCCTCAGGATCCATGCCTAGCTTACCTTGAAGCTGAGATACCCTCCGCTATGATACCAGATATAGAACAAAATATTTAGGAGCTCAAAATATAATCTCTGATATTCATTTGCCTTAAAAGGTTCAAAAATACATTGCTTAAATACATAAACTAATAACCAATACATAGAAATCTTAGTAGAAATATTAGGGAGGAAGGAAAATAGGGAGGAAAGGAAAAAAGGAATTTGGAGTAAAACTCTTCCTTCTGTCCATACCGTCCAATATTGTTGACTCAATTATCTTCCAAGGAGGTAAAAGGGTAAGGTCCAAAGCTTACAGTTGTAAAACAAATTTTTACCATTTTACCATTTTAACTTCCAACAAAAAAGAAGTGGCACATCAATAGTATCAATTCTAGTATGAAGGTCTGATCATGTAATCATGTAAATATGTACCTAGAAGCTCTCAAACCTGAAGGAGGAAAAACCACATGGGAAACACATTCTAGATAGAAAGAGAGTAGAAGAAGAAGAAACGAAGGTGGCCATATCCACACTTCCCAAGGATAAATTCCTTTACCCCAAGCATATCTTACAACAAATAAAAATGAGGAGATGGGAAGGGTTTAGTGAAGATCGACAATCTAAAAATGAGTAGGAATGTAGTTCAATCTGATCACTCCATCTTAAATAAACTATCAAATGAAGGAATATCAATGTGCTTGGTCCTCTCATACTCAACAAGATTATAAGAAATATGTATCAACATAGCCTATCCAAGATTATAAGAACCAAGGTAGAAGAAATAACTAGAAGTAGACCGCCGAGTATCAACATAGCCTATCCAATTAGAATTTGTATACCCCAACCAACTATAAAGACCCCTTGAAGTGAAGTACAAACTGTGAAGTCTCTTGAAGATATCATAAAATCCACTTGGCAGCCTTCCAATGACTATCATGTGGATCATGTAAAAATAGGAATATCAAACCAAATGTAAATGATATGTCAAGATAAGTGTGAGTTAAGTAAATCAAACTTCCAACCAATTTCTTGTAAATGATGGCATCAACTCTAGGATTAGAACATGTGGCTCTCCAAAAAAACACTAACTAAAAAGGAGTAAGACATGGCTTGTAGTCATCCATTCCAAATTGTTGAAGCAAATCCAATGTGTACTTCTACTAACAAATAGAGATCCTTGAATTTAATTGTGAAATCTATAACCCAAGGAAAAAATGTAGAAGTCCAAGATCTATCATCTCAAAATGCTTGAAAAGAGAGCATTGCATAGCCTAGATGCATGAAGTGATGAATAAATCATTAACATATAAGATAATGATAATGATATATTCTATATACCTCAAAGAATAAATTGTAGGATCAAAATGACATCTTGAAAATCTAGAAGACAGAAAAAAAGAATCCATATTCTCATACCATACCTTGAGGGCTTGTTTGAGGCCATAAATTTATTTATGTAATCTACACACCAATAAATAATCCTAGGCAAATCCTAAAGGATACTCCATATAAATCTATTCTTGCAAATATCCATGCAAGAAGACACTCTTCACAGTCATCTGGTAAATTAACCAACCTTGTGATGCATCAATAGATAGTACAAGATGAACATAATCCAACTTGGCAATAGGGGTGAACATCTCAGAGCAATCAACCCCCTCAAACTATAAAAACTAATTCACCATAAGTTGAACCTTGCACTTATCAATGGATCCATCTACTGCATATTTGACGCAATGCACCCATTTGCATCTCACCATTTTTATTCCTTTTGGAATATAAATTAAATCCTTTTGAATTTGACTGATATTTCCTTAGCATATTTGTTTTTGGAAAGGAGGATACTCTCCCTAGTTTTACATACCTCAAAACTAATAAAAAGTGAAGTAGTGCCATGTCTTTCCTTTCAAACCTCTCTTAGTTATGACTTCACTTCGTTAGTGTCCTATAGAATATCACATGTGATGATGAGATCACCCACATAGGGTAAAAACATGAGTATTCTATTATTAAAGGTTTTCACATATATATTTGGATCATAGGGGTTATAATTAAGTCCTTTGAGTTTGAAATATAAATCAATATTTGCATACCAAGCCCTTGGACCTTGTTTCAATCCATAAAGTGACTTCCTTAATCTACATATTTATGTGTTCTTTCCTCTCTTTCATAAATTTGAAAGCACGAGGATACGGAAGAAAAAAGGAAACTCCAAGTGTGATGCAAACGAAACTAAACTTAACGCTAAATCCTATGAATTGAAAGTGCATGAAAGGATGGAAAGCATGAACGAATCGAAAAGAAAAAAAAAAACCAATAAGGAAGACAACCATTTTCATTGATATGTTTTAGAACTTAGTTACAATGTGCCTCCTCCCCTTCTAAGGGCTAGGAGCGTTAAATATGTGTTCTTGTTACACCCATGGATGCTATTCCTTCTTTCGCATGCCCACAAGTAAAAATGGGTGGACCAAACATCGCTGCCACTTGCATCGATGAGTCTTGACTCCTTGTTGCTCCCCTAATGTCCAGATCCTATGTTCAAGGAAACAAGAAACCATTAGTAGCACCTGTAGATGAAATAAAAAATGCAATCCCCATGCCTTCGATTAATGCATGCAAGATATAAATAAAACAATAACTAAAATATATCCAAATGAAATAAAAATTTGACAGGGGCATCACAACATCACAAGGGAAACACTGCTAATGGGACATTCAAAAAACTCACCACGGATTTGTATTCACTCCGGGCGGGATGAATAGTCCCCGCAACAAAATGTCAAAAGGCATTGTCCCAAATGTCACATCCGGGAAGCTCCAAATCACCTACAAAGTTGGGGATTAGCTAATTGGGGGTATTTTGGGAAGACCAAGATGGTCAGATTTTCCTAATTTGGCCTCCATCAAAAAGAATTTGATGATTCTACCTGCATGTTAGAAAAAGCGAGAAATAATAGAAACGTGATTAGAAATGCTCAGAATGACATGAAATTTGAATGACAACCTATCTAAGCAGCATAGAATTAAATGCAAAACTATCAAAAAGGAAATCTGCCATAGATTTTCAATCGCTCCGGGATGGGATGATTAGGAATATAGTAGTGTGAGGGGGGGGGGGCCTGGTGGCAGGCCGTCGACTGTTTGGGGCCCGATTTCGGCACCAATCCACTTGGGATGGGTCCAAAACCTCTTGTGGGGTATTGTTGAAAAATTTTATGGGATACTATGGCAAAATTTCAGGTTTTGGTTCTGGATTTGTGCTTACAATAACCACCCTATGAATTCCTTTCCAAAAGAGATCAAGGATGTGAAAGGCACAACTCAAAGGGGTGTGGGTGTGAAAGTAAAATGACAACACTTCGTTGCTCCAAAATGCTCCTTCTCTGTATCTCTTGGGGTGAGGAAACTCACCAATTTATAGACCTGGAGGTCTCTTGAATTGGACATGTGGAGGCACCACTTGGCAATCATGCCTTCCCAGGGGGAAGGAGATTCCTCCCTGATTAGGGAATTCATGACTGCCTCTATAACTGCCTCTAATGCTCGAAAACGCTCACCCACACTCCCATGCAATGAAGGAAGCGTTAAGTGGTGGATCTGAGCTATCATTTGTCAAGATTTGACTTTTTTCCAATCAAACCTGCTATTCACCCCACCCTGGAGCGAATATTGCTATTCGTCCCTGGGTGGGGCAAATACCAGTTTGCAATCGTCCCTGGGTGGAACGAGTATTGAGCAAAGTGCCTGAAGGTGCCAAATTGACCTTTGACCTTCCAAAACTATTGTGGGAGTGGTTAGGACCACTTTTTAACCTCTCGAGGCTGCCCTTGGGGCTGTGTGCATCAATGCGATCAGTGCTTACGGTCACATAATCAGATTGGTGTTGTTTTGGTGTCTATAGATGCCCCTTTTTGGGATGCGTTGTGCAAGGCACAGTGCTGAGCAAAAATAGATAACCAAAGAACTAATTATTAGGGTTTCTCAGTAACCTAACAAAATTTTGATGCCCCAAGTATGAAACGGGCATGCATTCTTGAATCCTTGCTTTTGACGAGCTAAGGAGCTTAATTCAACTGTTAACCTTTTTTGGTGAGGTGTTACTTGAGCTTGGACATTGTTCGATCATGAATAGGCAAAGGGCGTAACCTTTTGTCTATGGGAACCTTGAGTTCATGATTCATGAATGCTAAGTGTTTGATCAGCTTGTGATTATTTCTTGTTTACTATCCCAAGCAGAAGCATGATCGTCTTCATCAATGATTATTTTAATGCATGCCATTTCCATGATTGGGTGTGTATTTGTTGATTGGTGACTAAGTGTGACTACCCCCTCAAGCGATGAATCGATGAGGGAATGACTTACATGAGAAAATTGATGAGTCGCTTGAACCACGATGACTTAGGTAAGGGTGTTTTCAGATTTTTAGCATTAAATGTGTGTGTAGTTTTCCGACATTTAGACCTGTTTTTGGTGGATGTTAACCCTTCTTGTGACGCTTTTCGGGGCTAATATTGGCAAAAATCCTTCTTCCCATGGAGTGGTCCGGCTATGGTAGCCTTATTAGGGAGTAGGATAGTGACAATTTGTGACCCTAAAATTGGTTTTTCATTCCAATAATGGCGAGCGCAAAGGCACCTTTGTTCGACAATTTTATTGCTATTTTTGGGTGGGTTGGGACCCTTTTAGTAGCGCCATTTGGGGATGAAATTCTCGACAATCTGTCTTCCCATGGAGCGGTATGGCTATGGTAGCCTTCTTAGGGAATAGGCTAGTGAGGATTTGTGACTCCGAAATCTATTTTTCAGGCCCGAAATGCCAAGTGCAAAAGAACTCTCCTCGGGCAAGTTTATTGCTTGTTTTTGGGTCATTTTGTGCATTTTTTAATGTTTTTGAAAATTTTTCCCTGTATTCGTTCATGGGTGGGATGAATACTAGTTTAGTATTCATCCTAGGGTAGGACGAGCACTAACCAGAGTCCTTGTCCCAGGTAAAAATGATTACAAGCTCAAAAATCCTATTTAAAGGCCAAAACCGAGTTTTGGGCTCATTTACCTTCATTTTTCCTGGCGAATTGGAGCTCTGAGGAGGAGGAGGTTAATTATGTGAAGCGAAGCGCTATCAAATTTCTCTTGACATCATGAGTTCATGAACTGGATCAAGAAACGGAGCTGAAGTGAGACCAGTAAGTGATCTTCCTTGTTATTGCTTGCATTTTGTTGTTATAGTTTTTAATACCGCAATTTGTTTGTTGCTTCTTTTGTAGTTTGTTGTTCAATTTAAAATTGAAAACCCTAATTAACTATATGTCATTATGCATGACTTGTTTTTTAATGGCTTCATGATTATGAGGTGGGGATAGACATTGTTGGCACAACTCTATGGTGAGTTGTATGAGGTCTGCTACTGGAGGCGAAAGGGGATTGGCTAAAACTATTTGTTGTAGAGTTGGGATTGGTAGCACATAGCAGTGGAGAGGCCGGTGGGGTTACTGTGGATGACTCGGGAAAAGATGGTGGATAGGGATATAGGTTATGTAGCTCTGTGGTGGCAATCTAAGGAGTAGGGATAGAGTCGATGGTGGACAGGTGTTGTAGGGTACTATACTGATGCCTTCGCTCATCTTTCTCTAGGGGAGGTGTCTTGGCACCCCTATCAAGACTGTCTAGCCTGGCCTAAGGCTGTAGAGTGGCTTCGATGGGTACATAGGGGGCGGTGGCTGATTTGGCAGCATGGGACCGAGCAGGATTTCTTCTCTTATAGCTAGGTGACATGATATTTTGGGGTGCACCAGGGGTTTCCTGGTGAGCCCATGGTCTATCGATGTTGGGGGGACGAGAGGACTCTAGATTGGCCAATCATCGTTCTAATTGGCGAGGATTCAGATGCGGTGATCGACATCCCAAATGTGGATGATGTTGAGACTACGGCGGAGTATGACCAATGGTTGATACTACAGTGATGGTGGGGAGAGGGGCCACTAGGAGGCACAGAGGCAACAACAGTAGGTAGGGAGGATTCCGAGGCACTAGGAGATGATTGGGGAGCTCTGCTGGAGGATGCGGACATGGTGGAGGTGGATGATGTGGATGTAGATTTTGGGGTTTCAAATTAGCCAAAGATGTAGGACATCTAGAAGTAGTGGGAGCCAGAGCAGGCTGCTGCTCCAGAGATGCCAACACCTCAGGCAGTCTCAAAGGACAAGGAGGAAAGGTTACGCGTTGAGAATGAGAGATTAGAGGTGCTGCTACGGAGGTGTGATGAGGAGATGGGGGATGCACTGTGGGAGAGGGATCTCATGCGCACATAGCTGGTAGAGTGGGAGAATGCATGGGCTATGTACCATCGACATGATGGGGATATCGATGTTGCATGGGAGAGGGATCTCCTATGGACACAATTGGCAAAGAGGGAGAGGGCATTAGCACAACGTGATGAGAATTTGGCTACGTATCGCCAATGGGAGATGGACTTGGTGTAACATTGATTGGAGCTGGAGGCAGAGATTAGCCACCTCGGTGGGTGGTTCCCTATGTTTAATAGAGGTGGATTATCGCACCACTCAAGAGGGAGTGATACTGAGTAGTCAGCATCCTCTCAGCATAGGCGATTGGATGAGGGGGGCTCTAGTAGGTGTGATGTGGGGGCTAACAGTAGCCACCCTGAGGGGTCCCATAGGACTCACACCATGGGGGGTAGTTCTCGTTGCACCGATCCTACGTGATCATGGTGGTCGATGCCCTAGGCTTGGGGTTTTTTGAGGTTTTGGCTTTTTTCGGGGTCAGATGACCGGTTATTATAGCCTACAAGAATTTTTGATGATATATATACAGATGATTTTATTTTTTTTATACATATGTTGGCATTTAATGTTATGCTCAATGATTGTTGAATATGTATGTATGCATGTTAATTGATGTTGATGGATGCATATGCTATGATGAATGCAAATGTTTCTAATTTTTAGGATATGCAAATGTAATGGATGAATTGAATTTGTGTTGTTTGGAGGGGGCACCATAGACTGTTTAGAACTTATGGATTTTTGTCTTAGGCGATTGCTGTGGTAACTAAATTTTGCTGTATACATGCTATTTTTGTATTTTCTGATGGCAATTCGAGGAAGGCAGATTGTACAGGTGGTTTTAGAATGTAGTTAAGGTTTTCTGAGACTCGGATGTTTTAACCAACTAGCCAGTACTGTAATGTTATCTTACAAGATTTTTGGACAAGGTATGAATCGGACTTGTCTTTGACCAAGTTATTTCACATCCCTGTGTGTGCAATTGAGTTTGTTTATAGGATACCGCCAGTGCCAGATAGGCTTTCAACCAAACCTGTACTGAGGATCACCTAATTAGCTCCACTAAATCCTTTGTTGTATTTAGTCAGATTAATCCATGGTTTTATCTAGGATACCATAAGCTAGCTCATCCACATGCAAACATTGATATGTACATGAGTTAATGTGATAGATATATCATCATGCAGGAGGTTTACCACCAGTGACTGATAGGGTATCCACCAAACCAGTACTAAGGTTTACTTCATGACCTTTTGAATGCTGAGAGTTCTAGGGATTCAAGTTCGACTCCCTTATTTTCTTCAATTGTATTGGGATACTTGCTCTTTTGTAGTGATAAAAATCACTATTTATTTTTATTATATATAATTTTTCTTTTGAGTAAGGTATTTGGATTTCGAGTGATAAGAATCACTATTGTATGTGCCTTTTGATGTATGCACTTTGGTGGTGATGTCAAATTTTTGGATTTTTGACTTTTGCAAAATGTTATGATGTTTGCAAATTTTTGAGAACTTGGGATTCTTGGGGAATTGGGTAGGGAAGATGCTTGTCCTTTTGCCAACTCTTAGCATTTTGGGGGTCATTCGCACAGGGGGATGAGCAAGATAACCGTTTCTCTTATGGTGACCTGGATTGCTTTGCAAGTTTCATCTTTCGTTCACACACCTTGGGAATTTTTATGTGTTTTGATTTGTGTGGGGATGCTACGTAACAAGGTGTGATCCAAGTAGAACTCTACCTTTGTAAAATATGTTTGACTTTGTATAGTATTTGGCTAGAAATCTAATGATGACTGAATGACGAAAACTCTTGATACATTTAGAAGACCACTAACTATGATATGGTAAAAAGAAGTTAATGGCGTTTATTTTTTATGGACTGCTTATAGAATGGAGAAATTTGGAACAAAATGAATTTGCCAAGTAATTACAGTCTATGGTGCCTTGACCTGTATGACCACAAATATGCAATGTATGGATGTTATGCTTAATGCAACTATTATTTTTGCATTTTTGATAGAATGATTTTTGTGAGTATGAAGATGAGATGCAAAAGAGATCTTTATTATTGTGATGCAAAAGAGATCTTTATTTTTAAATTTTCTTATTTTTGACCAAGCGATTATGGGAATCCTTGGGGATTTTTGGTTTGACCAAAGGGGTAATGGGCACCTTTGGGGCATTTTGGGATTGACCAAGCGATTATGGGAATACTTGGACTAATTTTGGGTTGACCAAGCGATTGTGGGAATCCTTGGAGCATTTTGGTTTGACCAAAGGGGTAATGGGCACCTTTGGGGCATTTTTGGGATGAGCAAGCGATTGTGGGAATCATTGGAGCTTTTTGGGATTAACCAAGTGATTATGGGAATCCTTGGAGCATTTTGGGGTTGACCAAGCGATTGTGGGAATCCTTGGAGCATTTTGGTTTGACCAAAGGGGTAATGGGCACCTTTGGGGCATTTTGGGGATGACCAAGTGATTATGGGAATCCTTGGAGCTTTTTGGGATTGACCAAGCAATTATGGGAATCCTTGGATCATTTTGGGGTTGACCAAGCGATTGTGGGAATCCTTGGAGAATTTTGGTTTGACCAAAGGGGTAATGGGCACCTTTGGGGCATTTTGGGGATTACCAAGCAATTGTGGGAATCATTGGAGCTTTTTGGAATTGACCAAGTGATTATGGGAATCCTTGGAGCATTTTGGGGTTGACCAAGCGATTGTGGGAATCCTTGGAGCATTTTGGTTTGACCAAAGGGGTAATTGGCACCTTTGGGGCATTTTGGGGATGACCAAACAATTGTGGGAATCCTTGGAGCTTTTTGGGATTGACCAAATGATTATGGGAATCCTTGGAGCATTTTTTTTGGGCTATGGCTCTTTTAGATATGGAATGGCCACAAATGACTGATGTTCAAGGGTTCTAGTTCCTTGATGCCATCAAGAAATGCTAGCCGGTATGTTTCAGGTCCTATTTTACTATCAATTACATAGGGACCTAACCAGTTTGTCATGAACTTGTCCCTTAGATAGGGCGGCAATCTAGAGTTCTACTGGTTATCTTTTAAGACCAAGTCACCAACCTGAAAGTCCCTCAGGTGAACTTTCATGTTGTATGTTTTCTTCAGTCGCTCTTGATAGATACATAAATGCTCGAGAGCATTAACGCATCATTCATAAAGCAACATAAGGTGGTCTAATCGGGCTTGCCGCACAGTGTCATCATATATGAACTCTTGCATTGATATGCATAGGGAAGGAATTTCCAACTCGAGAGGCATGACGGCCTCGGAGCCATACACCAATAAAAATGGAGTGGCCCTAGTGGGCATCTAAATGCTAGTGCGATAAGCCCATAGGGAAAGTGGGATTTGAATGTGCCAATCCTTATGACTGTCTATGACTGTCTTTTTGAGGATGGCAACTAGCATTTTTATTTATGTCTTTGCTTGCCCATTTGCCTACGGATAATAGGGTGTCAAAAAACTATGCTGAATTTTGTACTTTGTGGTCAAAGCACGCACATATTTGTTATTGAATGACGTCCCATTATCCAAAATTATCTTGGATGGAATACCAAAATGACATATGATGTTATGTAAAATGAACTCCACAATGCGGTTTACATTCATAGAGGTAAGCGAAATTGCTTCCACCCATTTGGTGAAGTACTCTGTTGCCGTTATGATAAACGTGTGACAACCTGATGACGTAGGGGAGATCTTTTTGATTAGATCTAAGCCCCACTACAAAAATGACCAAGTTGATTGGATCGGCTATAGGGCCTGGGAAGGTACATGTGTCAAATTAGCATGGTATTGACATTTCACACACTTCCTTACATATGCACAACAATCTCGCTCTAAAGATGGCCAGTAATAGCCCATGCGAAGAATGCGCTTTGCGATGGCCATACCATTGAAGTGGCCACCGCACGTACCATCGTGCACTTGGGTGTTCATCCAAGTGGACTGCTGCTAGTCCAAGCAATGAAGGAGGATTCCTTCATAGCTGCAACGATACAAAATGTCTCCTAACAAGACATGTTTAGCCACTTTTTGTTTAAATGATATTTTTGCGGCATGCATCAATCCAAGTGAGAGGCTACCTAACTTGAGGTAGTCCCTTATGGGTGAATATCAATCCTACGGATTAGAAGCCTCGATGGTATGAACAACCAATCCCTCTTGAAGTTCATCCCTATAAAAAGCTGAACGAGAAAGAACTTGTAAGAATAGCATTATGTTGCTATTAAGGGGAGTAGGGGAGAACAAGGACCCCTAGTTGGTGTGGTTCAAAAAATTGTGGACTCGAGAGAACGTGTCTTGGGATGGTTCAATCTGGATCAAGTGGATTCCTGGAATCAAGTCATAGCTTGCGCACTCCATCGCAGATTGCGATAGTTTTTTGACATGAATGGTTGTCATATCACCATAAATGTCTTGCAGGATTAGTGACCCCAAGGAGGCCATAGTGTCCGCAAAAAGATTCGATGATCGAGGGAGTGCCTCGATGTTGTACCATTCAATATTTGCTAGGAATTTGTCCACAAGGGCTTTGTAGGCCTGCAGAACTGGGCATTTACATTGGAATACCCCTTTGACTTGGTTGATAATTAACAGTGAATCACCAAAGATGTTCAATCATTTGATGTTCATGGTGATTGTTTTCTGAAGACCTATGAGCAAGGCTTTGTATTCTGCATTGTTGTTGGTGCATGGGAAGTCTAATTTAAATGACAGAGGCATTGGAGCCCCTTGTGGTGTGAAGAATACAATTTCTGTGCCACCCCATTGCTGACATTTAGAACCATCAAAAAATAGGGTTATGTCGGCTTGAGACTCAGGCTCATCAAAATCTGGTGATTCTGAGACATGGAAGACCCCATCATCGGGTAGTTCTATGACTAGAGGTTGATTGTCTTCGAGAGGAGCCTCCGCTAGTTGATCGGATATGACTTGACCTTTTATGGATTTCTATCCAATAAAATCTATGTCAAATTTTGTCAACAACATGATCCATTTCACTGTGCAGTTACTATGATAAGTATGACTCATCATGTACCGCAATGGATTCTCATTAGACACAACATACGTAGTGTTGCTCAGCATGTAGTGGCGTAGCTTTTTGGTAGCAAACACCACTACCAAGTAGAGTTTTTCAACGTATGCATAGTTAAGTTCATAACTGACCAGGGTGCGGCTAAGGTAGTAAGTAGCCTATTCTTTGTGAAGTTCATTTTTTTGGGCTAGAATGGCGCCCAGTGCCACCTTAGTAGTTGAGATGTATAAGTAGAACAACACTCCTAGTATAGGTGGTGCCAATACTTGTGGCAAAGCCAAGTATTGGTTAATGTCATCAAAGGTTGACTGGAACTCGTCATCCCAGTGAAATGCTACCCCTTTATGCAATAATTTTTTCATGGATCGACACTTGTCAGATAGCTATGCTATGAAGCGCTTAATCGATGGAACCTTTCCCTATAGGCTTCTGAGTTGCTTAATGGTAGTTGGGGGGAGCATTTCAAGGATTGTCTTGACTTTGTTTGGGTCCACCTCGATGCCTCGCTTTGAGACTATGAAACCCAAGAGTTTTCCAGATGTGACACCAAATACGCACTTCTTGGGATTCATTCTGACTTTATGTTCCATGAGGCGATCGAGGATCTTGCTTAAGTCATCGAGATGATCTGGGCGCAAAAGATATTTGGCCAATAAATCATCCATGTAGTCTTCCAAAGTTTTATGCATGTAATCATGAAAGATGTATGTCATGGCACGTTGGTATGTGGTGCTAGCATTTTTAAGGCCAAAAGGCATGACCTTATAACAAAATGTCCCCCAAGGCATTATGAACACCATTTTTAGTTGGTCCTTAGGATTGATACGAATCTGATTATATCCTAAGAAACCATCCATGAGGGAAAGCATTTCGTGGCCTGTTGTAGCGTCTACTAATGCGTCAATGCTCGGCAAGGGGAAATCATCCTTAGGACTCACTTTGTTTAGATCTCAAAAATTAGTGCATATGCGAATCCTCCCATCGGGATTCTTGACGGGCACCATGTTGGATAGCCATGGTGGGTAATCCATGCAGATGACAAACTATGCATCCAATAGCTTTTGCAATTCGTCTTTGACCATCAAGGCCACCGTTGGGTGCATCTTACGTAGTTTTTTCTTAATTGGCTTGATTGTCGAATCAAGCGTTAGGTTATGCGTGACTAGCTACGGATCTAGCCCCGACATGTATTTGTAGGACCATGCAAAAACCTCCTTCTTCTCTTTGAGAAGGGTAATTTAGTCGACTTGCTCTTTAGGGGATAAGCTTACCCCCAGCTTGATAATCTATGGATTCATTGGATCAGATTCGATGTCTACGTCAGTCATATCCTCGACCAACATGTGGGATCCATCCTCCAACTAGTGTGGAGTTGGGATCAAATGGATATCATTTGCTGAGTTTAAATCTACGTTGGGAACCTTGGGTTCCTCTTCAGCATGGAAGATATCCTGAGTTGGCCTTGGGGTAAAATGAAGTATTTTACCGAAAGGCCAATACTTTGATGGGGATGGAGGTGAATTGATGCGATCCCAGTATATGGCATCTATGTCTAGATACAACGACTATGCTGGATTGGCCAAGTTATGAATGGGGGAGGTTAAGTCAATGGAGATCATGTTGATGAAATGATTTTGGTCTCCATTATCGTGGGTGTGGTGACTCAAAAATTTTGGATGTTCTTTGTGCTTTGAATCTAGATCTGGAGGTATTGGCATGAATGGATCAGCCCTATGTGTGGATAATAAGACAAGGTCTACCCTCGACACTGATATTGCTATAGGGTCTCTGGGCGGAAGGTATTATCCATATGCCCAAAGTGGCGAATTCAACACTTGTTCCCACTACACTGTGTTTACGTGCCACTCATGCCCTGGCACTATGTTTAGTTGTTCAAATATGTCATAAATCTCCAAGGGGTATTGTTGCTATCACATATGATTGAGATAGGCCATCTTAGTTTCATCTTCATAATCGCTGTCGAAGATCCAAAGGCTTTCATTGGTTCCAAAAACTTTTTGGGATATTAGAGGATCGTCTTTCTCAAGAAAATTGATTTGGCCCCATTGTGGTTGTTCCACTCTCCGTGGGGGGACCTAATTTTCTTGACGTGGCACTTGCTCGATTGGATCATCAAAAGGGAACATGGTCAAGAGGCTTTCTTGATAATCATCCATGGGGACCACTTATGAGTGATTGCTATCTAATTCGAAGGGATCCCATGGTGCTAACTCATATTTGGATTCATTCTCTGAAGATCCTTCCTACTCTTGTCTATACCCATCTTTTAGGTGAGTCCTCAAACTTTCTCCTATCTCAAGCGAAGGGAAAGGGTTGTTGAGGTCAACAAGGTTGGTTGTTAATAATGGGAGGTAATCCCCCAGTGTATATGTTGTGTTAGGGTTGGCATATGGGTCTAATGACAATCCCCTCTTGTTGCCTATCCCTAGGCCCTACATGTTCTCTACCAAGATGTCCAAGGGTAGAGGGTGGTTGAACCCTACCCCTAATTTGTCATATGGCATATGATATCTTGGTTGGCAGAGGACCCGCACTCCTTGCTCATATCTACCTAACCCATATCCATGAAAAATGGAATTTCCAAGATACCTCAAAGTGAAATCTGGGTTGGACAAATAATTGACATCTTCTACAAAGTGCTCTTCATCTTCCTCCTCTTGCATGCATGGCTCATGACCCTGATCAAGGCCCCCATACACAAAGTTTATCTAGTTTGGTGGGTAGCCTAGAGGAACAATAGTACCTATGGGGAGGCGAGGTCTCCCCATGTCCTGCATGGACTCTAGTGCAGGTGTTGCTACAATATTCTGCACTAGCTACTCCCCCAGGTCCGTATTGGCAATTTCAACGATTATTGTTGGTGATTGAGGGGGAGGGAACGAAAGTTATTTCGAAGTCCACTCCATGTCGGGTGGACTAGGAGCCTTGACTTCCATTCTACTAGGCATCTCCTCAGTAGAGATAGTTGATACTAATGGCAGTGCGTATTCCAAGGTTTTCTTCCCTTTGTCCTTCTATGTGGCCACTGTAGGTGGCATCGTTGGTGAAGGATCAGATGACGAAGATGGACCTGGCTGTGGTTTTGATGGACTTGTAAATGGGGATGCCTACGGAATTGGACCCTGTCTAGATGGATTCAACTAAAAATCCAAGTGCATTGATGGAAGGTTCAATTGCGACATTAGCTGCATCGCATTGCAATACTTGAAGGGTTCTAAGTCTACCGGGACTACATGCACCTCCCCTTCAAATGTATACTTTAAACACTGATGAGCTATCGAAGGGACACACTTCATGTCATCGATACATGGCCGACCCAGCAAGATGTTATAGGCCATCTTACCTTCCAAAATGTAGCACAATGTAGGTATAGTCTTTTGTCCCACCTAGATGGGTAGGATGATTATGCCAACTGTCGAGCATATCACATCATTGAATGCTCATAGAGTGTAGGTGGAAGCCATGATGTGAGAGGATGAAAACTTCAAATGTTTCAATGACACTATTGTAATGATATTACTGGATGAGCCAGTGTCCACCAATACCCTCTTATATGGAATCCCATTGACCTGCATGATAACATGCAGGGGTGGATTTGCCATGTCATCAGCCACTGATTTCACCTCATCTTCTCAAAAGGTGATGACTGGCTCAGTGCATCATTTGACATGTCCCACAAATTTGTTGAAGGAATTTTCTTCGTGGGGATGCAACTCGATGGCTTTCAATATCTCCATTAGAGCCTCTCGATGGGGCGTTGATTGTTGTATGAGCTTGTATATGGAGAGCCTAGCCAACGTGGTCCTCAAGATCTGAGTGAGTTTGGTCCGAATTGTGGCCATGGGTCTAGGTGGAGGAGGTTGCATAAGGTGCTATTGTAGTTGTGACATTTTTGGCACCTCACCTGTAGTTGTCGCGGGGGCAGCTATGCTCGGATACCTCCTATTTCGAGTCACTATACTGATCATCCCTACATACCCCTACATGGGGTAGTTCTGTGTGACCTCATTGAATTGTACGGTCTTTTCCTATGCATCATGGGTAGGCAAGGGGTCCTTGAAGACCTCCATTATTTGGTTGCTTGGTGCCATAGAATTATCCACCGCTAATGTCTTGTTATCAATCAGGTCTTGCACCAAGCCTTTAAACTTCCAACATGCATTAAGGTCATGTCTCTTACGCCTATGGAACCTATAGTACAAATATTCCTTGTAGCCCTTAGGTTTTAGCATGTTGGGATCTATGGGTTGAATCTCGAGCAGGTTGATCAAGTTTTTCGTTGACAAGCGATCAAATAGGGAGTCTCTGGACTTTGTGTAAGGTGTGAATTGTCGCCTAGGACAACGTGGTTGATTTTGTTCTTTCTCTAATTTTCTTAGTCATAACTATTAAGGGGCACCGCCTGATAGTTAGCCTTTTGAGGTTGTGTTTCTTATGCAGGCTTAGGGACATTGATATCAACTTGATTGACCGCAGTGTATTTCTATTGCATGGTCCCTATTTTGGTGTTCTTAGACCATTCTTTCTTCTTTGGCTTGGATATCTTGCCATCCTGAATATTGATCTCTTCAATGATTCTAGCTTATGCCAGAGCTTCATCTAAGGTGGCATATTGTTGTAGCTGCAATAACATAGAGATCGATCTCAAATAGCTCTTTGAGAACATTTGTGTGAGGTCAAACATGGGAGGGAGGTAGGGCAGCTTAGAAAGCAGAGTCTTCCATAGATTCCCATAGGCTGCCATGGTTTCTTCCTCATACTGCCTGAGGATAGCTAGGTCACTTAGTGACGCATTCTTCTTGGTGTTGAAGGTGAAGCGTTCAAGGAATGCATCCACTAGCTGATCTAAGTTGCTAATAATGTGCTTGGGCAATTGAGTAAACCAATCCGAGGCAGGGCCTACGAACGTGGTGATGAATGTTCTTAATAACAAAACATCATTATCCTGAATACCAAGGCATTGGCTTAGGAATCTAGTCACATGCTCTTAGGCATCTTCCTCACCTCTAAATATTGCCAACTGAGGCAACTTAAAGTGTTTAGGGTAAGGGGGTGTAGGCATTGACGGATGCACAAGATGACTGCAGAGTTGGCGTAACGTGGGCTTTTGGGGCCCAAATATCTTGGTCTCCATAGACTCCAAATTCTCTAGCAGCACTTTATATGCATCGAAAGATTTAATCTCTTCCTTTTTAGTTTGCTCCCATTGTGGGTTGTGGGAAATTTGATGCCTATGGAGGGGTGGCCGGATAGTAGCCCCTCCGTATTGGTAGGGCGTTTCGGCCCGCTATTCTTCTTGTTCATACTCCTCATAGGCTTCTTGAGGAGTTTTTGAGTGAGACCTATGACCAAGGGTGGGTCCCCATGGAGGGACCTCGTTGTTGTTCCTGGGAGTGGCCTCCCATTTAGTTCTAGGAGGTCTCAGAGGCAACACTTGGTAAGTTCATGGGGACCTATCTTGTACCAAGGGGTTGTGCCTCTCATATGGTTCTACTCTTTGGGTGTGAGGGTTTGGAACCCTCTCAAGCATAGTGTTATGGAGTAGCTCATATGTTTGGCACAGAATGCGCTCTTTGCTAAGGTGATATAGATGCTCTAGCTACTGTTGGTCTTACTCAAGCTGCATAATCTGCGCTTGGTAGGCGGCATATCTAGTGATTACCAGGTCGATTTGTTTCACCATATTGAGTCTAATAGGCCTAGATGCCTCTCCTACACATTTATCTCGGTCGTTATGGTCTGAGATCTCTATAGGTCGTTTCCCTCTATCAAGGTTGGTGGCATTCACTCGAGGCTCTAGCCTCGAAAGGTGATTTTGGTAGATAGTAGGTGTGGAGGCACATTGCTCTCATGTTGTGTATTGCTCTTGAGGAATGTAATGATCTTCCTCATGCTCCCTTATGTATATGTGAAAGGGGCAGGTAGAGTTGGCTCGCCCTGCTTGAAGAGCCTTGTGCTCTGGATTTGGCTTTTTATTCCTAACAATAATGGGGGGTAAAGGAGGGATGACATAATCATGTGGCCTCTCCTCATGGAACCTATGCTGCTCTAGCACTTCATCATGTGGTGGCCACTCATACCAAGCTTCTAAGGGAGCCTTCTTGTTTATGTTGAGTGCCATGTGTAAGGACTCCTCCTGAAAGGGGCTATTATGAATGGGCGTGTCCCTCAAATGGGTGCCTCTATAGTCCCATTCTGAAATGGCACAGTGTGGACTCTATTGTAGGTCAGGCTGCCAAGGTGGTATGACCAAGTCCTTGGGGCTATAGTGGAGGCGACTTGTACCCCCTTGTACACTCTCTGCATCTTCTACCCTTAATTGGGCTTGGCTACGGGTGTACACCATTTTGGTGCTTTCCTACAAGATGCATAGATTTTTATTTCTTTTTATGATTTGTATGCTACACTAAACAAAAAATATCACACACACAAAGCAATGATTATCTCGTTTAAATATTAAAGGTGTGCCTTAAACCTGGTTTAGTGTGTTTTGATTTTGTTTTGAAAGCTTTTGTAAAGGAAGTTTAAATGCAATATGATGGCTTTTATGACTCCCAAAAATTGTTGCCCCTTCGATATACCATTGCCAGGCTGATATACCAACCTCTCTATATATCCGCCCTTACGTGAGGGAAACTATTGGTACGTGAGAGAAGCTGGTACGTGGAACGTAGGTGGTACGAAAGGGGAATCACCCTATTTTTGATACCTACCATAGAAGACTTATCCTCATGCACTGGGAATCACCCCAGATGCACTCGGTCAGATTTCATTAGGATTTATGTTTAGCAACAATAGCGATCGGGGTTTATGAATGCAAAATTCAATCCAAGGTGGTGATGAAATCCATCGTTGGTCTTGATCAAGGGCTAGGGTTTTATGACCAGCTCCTTGGTGTTTATGTTGCCACGTGATGTGTGGGGTTATTTTTATTTTGCATGAAAGAAAATAAACATGCAGTAAAACTTTTCTTAAGCATGCAAAGAACCAGAAAATAGAAAATAGAAAACAAAAAATGACAGAAAGAGTTTAAGACCCTTACCTCTTCTCTGCCCAAATCTACTGGTTTTGAGATTCTACCCTGAAATTGCATAGACATATATTCATCCTAGGGAGGAACAAATTATAGTATTGTATTCGTCATAGGGTGGGTAAAATGCCCATTCATCCCTGGGTAAGACAAATTCTAGCTCTGTATTCACCTCAGGATGGAATGAACAACAGTCCAACATTTGAAAATGTGGTACCTACAAGCAAAAACAACCAAGTTTTAATGAGATTTATGATCTTAAAAATAGAGGACAAGTGTCCCACCGTGATCACCACTAAAAGCATGAGGATATGGAAGCAAAAAGGAAACTCCAAGTGCGATACAAACGGAACTAAACTTAACTCTAAATCCTATGAATTGAAAATGCATGTGTAGACACAAAAACAACACCAATCCGATTATGTAACTGCAAACACTGATTGCATTGACACACACAACCCCAAGGGTAGCCCTCAGAGGTTAAACAGTGGTCCTAACCACTCTCACAATAGTTTTGGAAGGTCAGATATCAATTTGGCACCTTCAGGCACTTTGCTCAATATCCGTTCCACCCAAAGATGAATTCAAACTAGGATTCGCCCTGCCTAGGGGCGAATATTAGGATTCACTCCAGGGTGGGACGAATTGCAGGTTTGATAGGAAAAAAAGTCAAATCTTGACAAATGGCAGCTCATATCCGCCACTTAATGCTTCCTTCATCACATGGGAGTGTGGGTGAGCATTTTTGAGTGTTAGAGGCAATTGCAAGGGCAGTCATGAAGTCCCTAATCAGGGAGGAATCTTCTCCCCCCTGGGAAGGTATGATTGCTAAGTGGTGCCTCTGCATGCCCAATTCAAGAAGACCTCCAGGTCTATAAATTGGTGATTTTCATCACCCCAAGAGAGATAAAAGGAGCATTTTGGAGCAACAAAGTGCTGTCATTTTACTTTCACACCCACACCCTTTTAAGTTTTCTTTCACACCCTTGATCTCTTTTGGAAATAAGGTCATAGGGTGGTTATTGGAAGCACAAATATGGAACCAAAACATGACATTTGGCCATAATATCCCACCAAATTTTCCTACAATACCCCATAAGAGGTTTTGGACCCATCCCAAGTGGATTGGTGCTGAAATCAGGCCCCAAACGGTGGGCAACCTGCCCCAGGGCACCCTTCCCACACTACTATAGTCCTAATCGCCCCTCTTCGAAGCAATGGGAAATCTATGGTATATTTTATTTCTTTAATTTATGCATTCAATTCTATGATGCTTAGATAGGTTTTCTTTTAAATTTCATCTCATTTTGAACAATTTTGATCATGTTTCTATCTTCGTTCACTTTTATTAACCTGTAGGTAGCATCATCAAATTCCCATTGATGAAGGCCAAATTAGGAAAATATGACCATCTGTGTCTTCCAAAAATACCCCCAATTAGCTAACCCCAAGTTTTTAGGTCTTTTGGAGCTTCCTAGGCAGGACATTTGGGACAGTACCTTTTCGAAATTTTGTTGCAGGTAAATTCGTCCCGCCCCGAAGCGAATTCAAATCAGCAAGGAATTTCCTGACTGTTCTTTTTGCAGTGCCCTCCTAGTGAGGTCTTGATGCCCCTGTCAAATTTTTAGAGTATTTGGATTCATTTTAGTCATAGTTTAATTCATTTTTCTCATTCACTTATCGTAGGCTTGGGGATTGCATGCTTTATTTTATCCGAAGGTGCTACTGACTGTTTCTTGTTCCTTTGAACATAGGGTCTAGACATCAGAGGAGCATCAAGGATTCAAGATTCAACAACACAAGCGGTGGCGACATTTGGTCTACCCATTTTTACATGTGGGCACGCGAAAGGAAGGGCATCCATGGATGTAACAAGAACGCGTACTTAAACACTCCTAGCCCCTAAAAATGGAGGAGGCTATCAATAAAAAGGGCTATCTTCTTTATTTTCCTTTGTTTCACTTTGATTCATTCATGCTTTCCCTCTTTTCATGCACTTTCAATTCCTATGATTTTGCGTTAAGTTTCGCTCAATTTGCATTGCATCTTCGCTTTCCTTTTTGCTTCCGTATCCTTGTGCTTTTAGTGGCGATCATGGTGGGACCTTGTCCTCTATTTTTAAGATTAGAGATATGATCCAAACTTGGTTTTTTTTTCTTGTAGGTACCGAGTTTTCATACGCTGACTGTTGTTCATTCCATCAGGAGGCGGATACAAAGCTAGAATTCGTCCTGCCGAGGGACGAATTGGAATCTGCCCCACCCTATGATGAATACAACCTTGTAATTTGTTTCTCCCCAGGATGAATTTCTATCTGCACAATTTCAGGGCAAAAACTTAGAACCGACAGATTTGGTCAGAGAAAAGGTAGGGATTCTGAACTTTTCTTGTCATTTTTTGTTTTCAGTTTCTCAGTTTTTAGGTTACTTGTTTTCTTAGGGAAAGTTTTCTTTTACTGCTTTCTTGTTTCCCTTTTGCAAAATAAAAAGAACCCCAAACATCACATGGCAACATAAACACCAAGGAACTGGTACTAAAACCCTAGCCCTTGATCAAGACCAATGGTGGATTTCATCACCACATTGGATTGAATTTTGCATTCATAAACCCTGATCACTACTGTTGCTAGACGTAAATCCTGACAAAAACTAACCGAGTGTAGTTGGGGTGATTTCTAGTGCATGAGGATCAGTATTATATGGTAGGTGTCAAAAATAGGGTGATCCCCCTTTCGTACTTCCCACGTTCCATGTATCATCTGCTCTCACGTACCTATAGTTTACCTCACGTAATGGCGGGTATATAGAGAGGTTGGTATATCGACCTAGCAATGGTATATCGAAGGGGCGACCATTTGTGGGAGCCATAAGAACCGTCATATTGCATTTAAATGTTCTTTACAAAAGATTTCAAAACAAAATCAAAACACACTAAAACATATTTAAGGCGCACCTTTAATATTTAAACGAGATAATCATTGCCTTGCATCTGTGATATTGTATGTTTAGTGTAGCATAAAAATTATAAAAAGAAAAAAAAAAATGTACGTGTCTTGTAGGAAAGCACCACCATGGTGTACACTCGTAGCCAAGCCCAAGCAAGGGTGGAAGCTACAGAGAGTGTACAAGGAGGCACAAGTCACCTTTGCTATAGTCCTAAGGACTTGGTCATTCTGCCTTTGCGGTCGAGCCCCCAAGAGAGTCCACATCGTGGCATCTCAGAATGGGACTATAGGGGCACCCCTTCGAGGGGCACTCCCGTCCAGCATAGACCCTTTCAGGAGGAGTCCTTACACATGGCACTCAACATAAACGAGAAAGCTCCATTAGAATCTCGATACAAGTGGCCATCGTGCAATGAAGTGCTAGAACATAGGGTCCATGAGGAGAGGCCACAGGATTATGTCATCCCTCCATTGCCCCCTCTCATTGTCAGAAACAACAAGACAAATATAGAGCACAAGGCTCCTATGGTAGGGCGAGCCAACTCTGCCTACCCCTTTCACACTTATGAAATGGAAAATGAGGAAGACCCCTATCTTCCTCAAGAGCAATATACAACATGGGAGCAATGCGCCAACACACCTACTATTTACCATAATCATCTTTTGAGGCCAGAGCCTCGAGTGAATGTCGCCAACTTCGACAGGGGGAAGCGACCTATAGAGATATCGGATCACTGTGACTAAGATAACTACGTAGGAGAGGCATCTAGGCCTCCTAGAATCAATATGGCATAACATATTGACTTGGTAGTTGCCAGACATGTCACTCGCCAAGCATAGATTATGCAGCTTGAGCAAGACCAGTAGTAGCTAGAGCATCTATATCACCTCAGCAAAGAGCACATTCAACACCGAACGGATGAGCTACTCCATAACACTATGCCTAAGAGGTTCCTAACCCCTCACACCCAAAGGGAAAAACCATATGAGAGGCACAACCCCTTGGTACAAGACAACTCCCCATGACCTTACCAAGTGCTGCCTCCAAGACCTCCCAGACCTGAACGGGAGGCCACTCCCTGGAATAATGATGGGCTCCCTCCATGGAGACCCACCCATGGTCATAGGTCTCACCCAAAAACTCCTTGAGAAGCCTATGGTGAGTATGAACAAGAAGAGGAGTGGGCCGAAATGCCCTATCAAGGCGGAGGGACTACTATCTGGCCACCCCTCCATAGGCCTCAATTTTCCCTCAACCCACAACAGAAGCAAACTAAAGAGGAAGAGATTAAATCTTTCGATGCATATAAAGCACTACTAGAGCATTTGGAGTCTATGGAAACCAAAGCTTCTGGGCCCCAAAAACCCATGTTACACCAACTCCGCAACCATCCTATGCATTCATCAGTGCCTGCACCCCCTTACCCTAAACATTTTAAGCTGCCTCAGTTGGAAATATGTAAGGGTGAGGAGGATGCCCAAGAGCATGTGACCAGATTCCTGAGCCAATGCTTTGGCATTCAGGACAATGATGTGTTGTTGTTGAGAACATTTATAACCACTTCATAGGCCCTACCTCGGATTGGTTTACTTAATTGCCGAAGCATAGCATTAGCAACTTGGATTAGCTAGTGGATGCGTTCCTCGAACGCTTCACCTTCAACACCAAGAAGAATGCATCACTAAGTGACCTGGCCAACCTCAGGTAGTATGAGGAAGAAACCATGGTGGCCTATGAAAATCGGTGGAGGACTCTACTTTCCAAGCTACCCTATCTCCCTCCTATGTCTGACCTTACACAAATGTTCTCTAGAAGCTATTTGAGATCGATCTCGGTGCTATTGTAGATGTAGCAATATGCCACCTTAGAGGAAGCTCTGGCGCAAGCCAGAATCATCAAAGAAATCAAGATACAGGATGTCGAGATTGCCAAGCCTAAGAAGAAAGAATGGAACAAGAACACAAAAATAGGGACTACGTAATAGAAACCCGATGTGGTCAATCAAGTTGCCATAAATGTCCCTATGCCTGCATAAGAAGTACAACCTCAAAAGGCTAACTATCAGACGGTGCCTCCTAACAATTATGAAATAGAAAACCATAAGCAGGAGCAAAATCAGCAGCGTCACCCTAGGTGATAGTACACACCTTATACGGAGTCTAGGGACTCCCTATTTGACTGCTTGTCAGCAACGAACTTGATCAACCTTCTGAAGATTCAAACCATAGATCCCAATGCATCGAAGCCTAAGGGATACTAGGAGGACTTATATTTTAGGTTCCACAGGCGGAGGGGACATGACCTTAATGCATGTTGAAAGTTCAAAGGTTTGATACAAGACCTAATTGACAACAAGACATTGGCAGTGGACAATCTCGTAGTGCCAAACAACCAGTAGATGGGAGTCTTCAGAGACCCCTTGCTTTCCCATGAGATAGGAAAAAACCCTTCAATTCAATGAGGTGCAACAGAATTGCCCCATGTAAGGGTATGTAGGAATGATAAGCATAGTGACTAGGAACAAGAGATACCCAGGAATTGCCCCTAAGGTAGCCACAAGAGAGGTTCCATCGACGTCACAACCTCAAAAACACCCTATGAAACCACCTCTGCCTATACCCGTTGCCACGATTTAGACCAAACTCATGCAGAGCTTGAGGACCACATTGGCTAGGCTCTCCATATACGAGCTTATACAATAATCAACACCCCATCGGGAGGCTCTAATGGAGATATTGAAAGCCATCAAGTTGTAGCCCCACGAGGTGAATTCCTTTAACAACTTTGTGGGAGATGTCAAACAATGCATCGAGCCATTCATCACCTTTCAAGAGGATGAAGTTAAATCAGTAGTTGATGACATGGCAGATCCACCCCTGCATGTTATTGCACGGGTCAACGGGATCTCGTATAAGAGGGTGTTAGTAGACACTGGCTCATATAGTAACATCATTACCACAATAGCATTAAAACATCTGAATTTTCTAGCCTCTCACATCATGGCTTCCACCTATACACTGCAAGCATTCAATGATGCATTATGCTCGACAGTTGGCACAATTGTCCTACCCATTCAAGTAGGACAAAAGACGATACCTACATTGTGCCATATTTTGGAAGGTGATATGGCCTATAACATCTTGCTAGGGCGGCCATGGATCAGGGACATGAAGTGTGTCCCTTTGATAGCTCATCAGTGTTTGAAGTATACATTTGAAGGGTAGGTACATGTAGTCCCGACGAACTTAGAACCCTTCAAGTATTGCAATGTGGTGCAGCTGATGCTGCAATTGACCCTTCCATCGATGCACATGGATTTTTAGTTAAATCCATCTAGACAGGGTCTAATTCAGCAAGCATCCTCGATGACAAATCCATCATAACCTCATCCAGGTCCATCTTCATCATCTGGTCCTTCACCAACGATGCCACCTATCATGGCAAAACATAAGGACAAAGGGAAGAAACCCCTGGAGGAGGCGCAACTGGCACTGCCAATAGTATCAATCATCTCTATCGAAGAGATGTCTAGGAGAATGGAATTTGAGGCTCCTAGTTCACCCAACATGGAGTGGATATAGGAAGAGATTTTGTTCCCTCCTCCTCAATTGCCAACAATCACTGTTTAAATGGACAACACGGGCCTGGGGGAGTATCTGGTGTAGAATGTCATAGTAACGCCCGCACTAGAGTCCATGCAGGACATAGGGAGACCTCATCTCCCCATCAGTATAATTTTTCCTTTAGGCTACCCGCCAAACCAGACAAACTTTATGTATGGGGGCCTTGATCATGGTATTGAGCCATGCATGCAAGAGGATGAAGATGAAGAGCCCTTTATAGAAGATGTCAACTATTTGTCCAACCCGAACTTCACTTTGAAATATCTCGGCCAATGCAATTGGCATGGATATGGGTTAGGCAGGTATGAGCAAGGAGTGCATGTCATTTTCCAACCAAGATACAAAATGCCTTACGACAAGTCGGGTGTGGGGTTCAACCATCCCCTGCCCTTAGACATCTTGGTAGAAAACATGCAAGGCCTAGGGATAGGCAACAAGGGTGGATTGGCATTAGATCCCTATGACAACCCTAATACAACATATACATTAGGGGATTATCTCCCATGGTCGACAACCACCCTTGTTAACCTCAATAAACCTTTCCCTTCGCTAGAGAGAGGTAAAATTTTAGGGACTCATTTTCAAGGAGGGTATAGACAGTGTCAAGAGGGATCTTCAAAGGATGAATCAGAGTATTAACCAACATCATATGATCCCTTTGAATCATATAGTGATCACTCACAAGTGATCCCGATGAATGACTATCAAGAGAGCCTCTTGACGATGTTCCACGTCAAGAGAATCAAGTCTCCCCATAGAGAGTGGAACAACCACAATGGTGCCAGATCAACTTGCTCAAGAAGGACGAGCCTGTAATGCCATAAATAGTGATCAAAGACAACGAGGTCTTGTGGATCTTCGATAGTGATTACAAAGATGAAATGAAAATGACGTATCTTAATCACATACAGTAGATGCAGCAACCATACCCCTTGGAGATTAATGACATATTTGAATAGTTGAACATAGTGCCAAGGCATGAGTGGTACATAGACCCAACGCGATGGGACCAAGTGTTGGATCTGTCGCTCCAGGTATACGAAGAGCACCTTCCACACCAAGACCCTAGAGTGATATTAGTGCTGAGGGCAGACCCCGTCCTCCTATCAGTACATAGGGCTGATCCATTTGTTCCAGTACCTCCAGAGCCAGATCCGAAGCACAAGAATCATCTAGAATGTTCAAATCACCACACCCACGATAATGGAGACAAAAATCATTTCATCAACATGATCTCCATTGACTTAACCGCCCCCATCCATAACCTGACCGATCCAACATGGTCATTGCATCTAGACATAGATGCCATAGACTGGGATCACGTCAATTCACCTCCATCCCCTTCAGAGTACTAGCCTTTTGATAAAATGCTTCATTTTACCCCAGGGCCAACTCAGGATATCTTCCATGCTGAAGAGGAACCCGAGGTTCCCAACATAGATTTAAACTCAGCAAATTATATCCATTTGATCCTGACTCCACACCAATTGGAGGAGGGATCCCACATGTCGATCGAGGAGATGACTGACGTAGACATCAGCTCAGATCCAATGAATCCATAGATTATCAAGCTGGGGGTAATATTATCCCCTAAATATCAAGCCGACTACATTACCCTTCTCAAAGAGAAGAAGGAGGTTTTTGCTGGTCATACAGAGACATACCGAGGCTAGATCTGTAGCTAGTCACACATAACCTAACGCTTGATCCAAAAATAAAGCCAGTTAAGCAAAAACTATGCAAGATGCACCCAACAGTGGCCTTGATGGTCAAATACAAATTGCAAAAGTTGTTTGATGCACAGTTTGTCATCTACGTGGATTACCCACCATGGCTATCCAACATGGTACCCTTTAAGAAGCCTGATGGGAGGATTCACATATGCACCGATTTTTGATATCTAAACAAAGTGAGTCCTAAGGATGATTTTCCCTTGCCTAGCATTGATGCATTGGTAGATGCTACAATAGGCCATGAAATTCTATCCCTCATGGATGGTTTCTCGGGATATAATAAGATTCGTATCAATCCTAAGGACCAGCTAAAAATGGCATTCACAATGCCTTGCGGGATATTTTGTTATAAGGTCATGTCCTTTGGCCTTAAAAATGTTGGCGCCACCTACCAACGTGCCATGACATACATCTTCCATGATTACATGCATAAAACTTTGGAATATTACATGGATGATTTATTGGCAAAATCTCTTTTGCACCCATATCATATCGATGACTTAAGCAAGATCCTTGATCGCCTCATGGAACGTAAAGTCATATTGAATCCCAAGAAGTGCGTATTTGGTGTCACATCCAGAAAACTCTTGGGTTTCATAGTATCAAAGCGATGAATCGAGGTAGACCCAAAAAAAGTCAAGGCAATCCTTGAAATGCTTACCCCAACTACCATCAAGCAGCTCAGAAGCCCTCACGAAAAGGTCATGTCAATCAAGTGCTTCATAGCACAGCTGTCTGACAAGTGCTGACCCATGAACAAATTATTACACAAGGGGGTATCATTTCATTGGGATGACGAGTGCAAGTCAGCCTTTGATGACATTAAAAGATACATGGCTTCGTCGCCAGTATTGGCACCACCTAGGCCAGGAGTGTTGTTCTACTTATACATCTCAACTACTGAGGTGGCATTGGGCACCATGCTAGCCTAGAAGAATGAACTTCACAAAGAACAGGCTACGTACTATCTTAGCCGCACCCTGGTTAGTTATGAACTTAACTATGCATATGTTGAAAAACTTTGCTTGGTAGTGGTGTTTGCTACCAAAAAGCTATGCCACTACATGTTGAGCAACATGACGTATGTTGTGTCTAAGAAAAATCCATTGTGGTACATGATGAGTCATACTTATCACAGTAGCCACATGGTTAAATGGATCATGCTGTTGATAGAATTTGACATAGAATTTACTGGACAAAAATCCATCAAAGGATAGGTCATAGCCGATCAACTAGCAGAGGCTCCTCTTGAAGACGATCAGCCTCTGGTTGTAGAAATACCCAATGATGGGGTCTTCCATGTCTCAGAATTGCCAGATTTTGATAAGCCTGAGTCACAGGCCGACATAACCTTGTTTTTTGATGGTTTTAAATGTGAGCAAGGAGGTGGCACGAGAATTGTATTCTTCACACCACAAGGGGCTCCAATGCCTCTGTCATTTAAATTAGACTTCCCGTGCACCAACAACAATGCAGAATATGAAGCCTTGCTCATAGGTCTTCAAACAAAAATCACCATGAACATTAAATGATTAAACATCTTTGGTGATTCGTTGTTAATTGTCAACCAAGTCAAAGGGGTATTCCAATGTAAATGCCCAGTTCTGCAGGCCTACAAAGCCCTTGTGGACAAATTCCTGGTGAAGCTTGAATCGTACGACATCGAGGCACTCCCTCGGTCATTGAATCATTTTGTGGACACTATGACCTCCTTGGGGTCACTAATCTCGTAAGAAATTTCTGGTGATATGACAATCATTCAAGTCAAAACACTATCGCAATCCGAAATGGAGCGTGCAAGTTCTGATTTAATGTCAAGAATCCACATGATCCAGATTGAACCACCTTAGGATAGGTTCTCTTGAATCCATGATCATCTGAAACATGCCAACTAGGGGTCCTTGTTCTCCCCTACTCCCCTTAATAGCAACACAACACTATTCTCACAAGTTCTTTCCTGCTCAGTGTTTGCTAGGGATGATCTTCAAGAGGGATTGGTTTTTCATACCGTCGAGGCTTCTGATTAGCAGGATCGGTACTCACCCATAAGGGACTACCTCAAGTTAGGTAACCTCCCACTTGGATTGATGCATGCCGCCAAATGAGCATTCAAGCAAAAAGTGGCAAAGCATGTCTTGTTAGGAAACATTTTGTACCATCGTAGCTATGAAGGGATCCTCCTTTGGTTCTTGGACCAGCAAGAGTCCACTTGGGCAATCGCCCAAGCACATGATGGTACATGTGGTGGCCACTTCAATGGTATGGCCATCACCAAGCGCATTCTTCGCATGGGCTATTATTGGCCATATTTAGAGTAAGATTGTTGCACATATGTAAGGAAGTGCATGAAGTGTCAATATCATGCTAATTTGACACACGTACCTTCTCAGGCCTTGCAGCCAATCCAATTGGATTGGCCATTTTTGTAGTGGGGCTTAGATTTAATTGGAAAGATATCCCTTGCGTCCTCAGGTCATCACACATTTATCATAACGGCCACAGAGTACTTCACCAAATGGGTGGAAGCAGTTTCGCTTACCTCTATGACTGGAACCTGCAATGCAGAGTTTATTTTACATAACATCATATGTCATTTTGGTATTCCATCCAAGATCATCTCGGATAATGGAACGTCATTCAAGAACAAAGATGTGTGTGCTTTGACCACAAAGTACAAAATTTAGCATAGTTTTTTGACACCCTATTATCCACAGGCAAATGGGCAAGCAGAGGTGTCAAACAAAATGCTAGTCCTCATCCTCAAAAATATAGTCATAGACAGTCACAAGGATTTGCACATTCAGATCCCACTTGCCCTATGGGCTTATCGCACTAGCATTCAGACACCCACTGGGGCAACTCTGTTCTCGCTCGTGTATGGCTCTAAGGCTGTCATGCCTCTCGAGATGGAAATTCCTTCCCTACGCATATCAATGCAAGAGTTCACTAATGATGATAGTGCACGGCAGGCCTGGTTAGACCAACTTACATTGCTCGATGAATAATGTGTTAATGCTCTTGAGCATTTACGTATCTATCAAGAGTGATTGAAGAAAGCTTACAACATGAAAGTTCACCTGAGGGACTTTCAGGTTGGTGACTTGGTCTTAAAAGAGAACCAATAGAACTCTAGCTTTCCACCCCATCTAAGGGACAAGTTTGCAACAAACTGGTTAGGTCCCTATATAATTGATAGTAAAATAGGACCTGGAACATATCGGCTAGCCTCTCTTGATAGAATCAAGGAACTAGAACCCTTGAACATCAATCATTTGTGGCCATTCCATATCTAGAAGAGCCACAACCCAACCAAAAAGCTTCAAGGATTCCTCCAATTGCTTGGTCAATCCCAAAATGCTCCAAGGATTTCCCATAATTGCTTGGTCAATCCCAAAATGCTCCAAGGATTTCCCATAATCGCTTGGTCAATCCCAAAATGCTCCAAGGATTCCCACAATCGCTTGGTCAATCCCAAAAGCTCCAAGGATTCCCCCAATCACTTGGTCAATCCCAAAATGCTCCAAGGATTTCCTATAATCGCTTGGTCAATCCCAAAATGCTCCAAGGATTCCCATAATCACTTGGTCAATACCAAAAGCTCCAAGGATTCCCCCAATTTCTTGGTCAATCCCAAAATGCTCCAAGGATTTCCCATAATCGCTTGGTCAATCCCAAAATGCTCCAAGGATTTCCCTTAATCGCTTGGTCAATCCCAAAATGCTCCAAGGATTTCCCATAATCGCTTGGTCAATCCCAAAATGCTCCAAGAATTACCGTAATCGCTTGGTCAATCCCAAAATGCTCCAAGGATTCCCACAATCGCTTGGTCAATCCCAAAATGCTCCAAGGATTCCCACAATCACTTGCTCAATCCCAAAATGCTCCAAGGATTCCCCCCAATCACTTGGTCAACCCCAAAATGCTCCAAGGATTCTCCCTAATCGCTTGGTCAACCCTAAAATGCTCCAAGGATTCTTGCAATCGCATGGTCAACCCCAAAATTCTCCAAGGATTCCCGTAATCGCCTGGTCAACCCCAAAATGCTCCAAGTATTCCTCTAATCACTTGGTCAACCCCAAAATGCTCCAAGGATTCCTGTAATCGCTTGGTCAACCCCAAAATTCTCCAAGGATTCCTGTAATCGCTTGGTCAACCCCAAAATGCTCCAAGGATTCCCACAATCACTTGGTCAACCCCAAAATGCTCCAAGGATTCCCCCTAATCACTTGGTCAACCCCAAAATGCTCCAAGGATTCCCGCAATCTCTTGGTCAACCCCAAAATGCTCCAAGGATTCCCGCAATCGCTTGGTCAACCCCAAAATGCTCCAAGGATTCTCACAATCACTTGGTCAACCCCAAAATGCTCCAAGGATTCCCCTAATCGCTTGGTCAACCCCAAAATTCCCCAAGGATTCCCACAATCGCTTGGTCAAAAAACAAGAAAATTCAAAAATAATAAAATCATCAAAAGTAACAAAAATTTGCATCTCATTGCCATGCATGCTCAAAATCACAAAAATAAAAATAAAGAGGTCTTTTTGCATCTCATATTCATACTCAAAAAAATCAATCCATCAAAAACACAAATATAGTTGCATTACGCACCACATCCATACATTGCATATTTATGGTCATCCAGATCAAGGCACCATAGACTGTAATTACTTGGAAAATCCATCTTGTTCCATATTTCTCTGCTTTATAAATAGTCCATCACCCATAAACGCCATTCACATCTTTTCACCATATCATAGTCAGTTGTCCTCTAATGTATCAAGAGTTTTCATCATTTAGCTGTCGATAGCTCTCTAGCCAAATACCGTACAAAGTCAAACAAATTTTATGAAGGTAGAGTTTTACTTGGATTACACCTTGTTACGTACCATCCCAACATAAATTAAAACACATAAAAATTCCCAAGTTGTGTGAACGAAAGATGAAACCTGCAAAGCAATCCAGGTCACCATAAGAAAAACAGTTATCTTGCTCATCCCCCTGTGCGAATGACCCCAAGAATTCTGAGAGTTGGCAAAAGGACAAGCATCCTCCCTACCCAATTTCCCATGAATCCCAAGTTCTCAAAAGTTGTAAAACATCAACAATTTGCAAACGTCAAAACTCCAAAAATTTGACATCCCACCCGGAGTGCACACATCAAAAGGCACAAACAATAGTGATCCTCATCACTCATTATTCAAATCCCTTGCTCAAAAGAAATAACAAAAATAAACAGTGATTTTTATCACTATAAACGAACAAGTATCCCAATACAATTGAAGAAAATAAGGGAGTCGAGCTTGAATCCCTAGAACTCTTAGCATTCAGAAGGTCATGAGATAAACCTTAGTACCAGTTTGGTTGATAGCCTATCAGTCACTCGTGGTAAACCTCCCGCATGACGATATATTTGTCGCATTAACTTGTGTGCAGATCAATGTTTGCATGTGGATGAGCTAGCTTATGGTATCCTAGATCACATCGCAGATTAATCTGACTAAATACAACAAAGGAGTTAGTGGAGCTAATCAGGTGATCCTCAGTACAGGTTTGGTTGACAGCCTATCTGTCACTGGCGGTATCCTGACAAATACCACATAAACGAGCTCAATTGCACACATAGGGATGTAAAATAACTTGGTCAAGGACAAGTCGGATCCATACTTTGTTCAAAAAATCTTGTAAGATAAAATACAGTTTTGGGTAGTTAGTTAAAACATCTAAGTCTTAGGAAACCTAACTACATTCTAAAACAACTATAAATATCCTCCATCCTCACTTCACCATCAGAAAATACAAAAAAAATAACATGCTTACATGAACAGTCATTTATCACAGCAATCGCCTAAGAAAAAAAGCCATCAGTTCTGAACAATCTATGGTGCCACTGCTCAAGATCAAAAATTTAATCCATCATTTCCATTGGCATATCATATAAATTAGTAACATTTGTATTCATAATAACACATGCATCCATCAATGCAAATCAAAATGCATACATACACATTCATCAATCATTAGGCATAACATCAAACCACGACACATGTATAACAAAAATACAATCATATGTATATATATCATCAAAAATGCCCGCAGGCTACAATATCCGGTCATCGGACCCCGCAAAAAGCCAAAAACTCAAAAACCCCCAAGCCTAGGGCATCGTCCACCATGATCATGCAAGATCGGTGTGACAAGAACTACCCCCCTGTGGTGTGGGTCCTATGAGAACCCTCAAGGCGGCTATTGCTAGCCCTCGCATCATGCCTACTCGAGCGCCCCTCATCTAGTCGCCTACACCGAGAGGATGCTGACTGCTTAGTCTCGCTCCCTCTCGAGTGGCATGATGATCCAACTCTACTAAATGTAGGGACCCGCCCACCAAGGCAACTAATATCTGCCTCCAGCTCCAACCGTTGTCACACCAAGTCCATCTCCCATTGGTGATATGTAGCCAAGTTCTCATCGCACTATGCCAAAGCCCTCTCCCTATCTGCCAGCTATGTTCATAAGAGATCCCTCTCCCATGCAACATCATTACCCCCATACTATCGGTGGTAGGCGGCTAATGCATTTTCCCCCTCTACCAACTGCATGCGTAGGAGATCCCTCTCCCGTAGCGCATCCCCTAACTCCTCGTCACACCTCTACAGCAGGCCCTCCAATTGCACATTCTCAGCATGTAACCTTGACTCCATATCCTCTGAATCTACCTAAGGCATGGGCATATTTGGAACAATAGCCTGCTCTAGCTCCCATTGCTCCATGATGTCCTACATCTCTAGATAATCTGGAACCCCAAGATCCGCATCCACATCATCCACCTCCACCATGTACACATCCTCTAGTGGAGCTCCCCAATCATCTCCTGGTGCCTCGACATCGTCCTCGCCTACTGCTACTATCTCCATGCCTCCCAGGGTTCCCTGTCCCTACCATCACCACAGTATCCACCACTGGTCATACTCTACGGTAGTCCCGAAATCGTCCACATCTGAGATGTCAATCATCGCATTCAAATCCTCGCCAAGTGGTGCGATGACTGGCCGGTCTAGAGTCCTCTCATCCCCCCGATGTCGATAGACCACGGGTTCACCTGGCAACCCCTGGCACACCCCAAACTGTCGTGTCACCTAGCTATATGGGAAGAAATCATGCTCAGTCCCATGCCGCCCAATCAACCATTGACCCCTATGTACCCATTGAAGCCACTCTCTAGCCTCAGGCCAGGCTGGACAATCTCGATAGGGGTGCCAGGACACCTCTCCTGGAGTAAACCAAGCGAAGGCATTGGCATAGTGCCCTACGAAACCTGCCCACCGTCGACTTTGTCCCTAATCCTCAGACCACCACCATAGAGCCATGTAACCTATGTCCTTATCCACCATCTTCACCTGAGTCGTCCATGGCAACCCAGCAGGCCTCTCCACCGCTATGTGCTGCCAAGCCTAGCTCTGCAAAAAGTAGCTACAGCTAATCCCCTTCCACCTTCGGTAGCGAACCTCGTACAACTCACCATAGAGCTGTGCCAATAGTTTTTGGCCCCACCTCATGATCAACGGTGCCTCCGTCGGGAACTCCACCAGCCGACAGACCATGTCCAGTAGGTTCCACGGGAACCTTGCACCTGATGAGTTAGGTAGCAACATGTTGGAAATAAGGCCCATAAATACTGCATGCCTCACTCCCAACACTCCCTTCTCCAACCACCATCGGACCAAAATCCTACCAATCTGGCAGTTGCCCTCTACCCTCTCCACTAGGCTCTCCACACCCACCTCCTCCCCATACCCAAAGCATCATATCAGTACAGATGTCTGCTAGTCACGCAGCGTCGTCTTGATCGGCAATCCATCTATTGGAATCTGTAGAATCTAATAGACATCCTCCAAGGTCACTATCATATCCCCTATTGGGAGATGGAATGTGTTGGTCCAAGGATCCCACAGGTTGACCAGGGCTATCATATAGGCCTGATCCTCGACAATAGGCTCCAGCAAAGTCACCTGCTTGAGCCCAAGGGCATCAAGCCACTTCCAGTCAGCCATAGTTAGTGCCTCCTACACTTCAACAAAAGTAGTAGGCACGTGATACCGAATCTTCACAACCTGCAACAAAAAACAACACAAAAAAATTAAAGTCATGAAAAACTATATAACAATAATAGGCATATACAATGTACAGCTCAAAAAAAACAAAATTCACAAAAATTCAAAGCAAAAATAGTTTGTCAGTCTTGCGGTTTCTATACTCTATGTTTAAAACTGATAGACAAAATAAAATAAAATAAACAAAATAAAAACACAAAACCAATTTAACAAAAATAGTTTCTCAGTCTTGGGGTTTCTGTACTCTAATTTAAAACCGACAGACCAAATAAAAACACAAAAACAAATTTTCAAATACAGTTGTCAGCCTTAGGGTTTCTATACTCTAAGTTTAAAACCGACAAAGTCTACACAAATAAAGCAAAATTAAAATAACAGTTTTTTAACCTAGGGTTTTCACCTACATTTTAAAATTGACAAGTTCAGCCTAAAAAACTAAGGTTTGCGTTCAGTTTATCCTAGGGTTTTAGTTTAACAAAATCGCAATGCAAAATTTTTCCTAGGGTTTACTTTAATGCAAAGCGAAAAATAAATTTCAGAGTTCATTGCGTCTTTTCGAAATAAATGTACGCTAGGGTTTTATTTTTTTTTAAATCCAAAGAAAAAGAAAAACAAAATTTCAACCTAAGTTTTTAGCTATGTTTTCCATTCAGGTGTAAGCTAATTCTTGATTTGTGTTCAAATCCATTTTAGGGTTTCAATTTTAATTGGGAAAGCAAAATACCAAAGAAAACTAAACAACTAACTTGTAGTTTTAAACATACAACAAACAAAAGCAATAACGCCAAGGACCACTTACTAGTCTTTCTTCAGCTCTGCTACTCAATCTGGTATATGCACTCATGATTTTGGGAGAAATTCAGCAGCGCTTCGCTTCGCAGAATTAACCTCCTCCTCAGAGCTCCAAATCGCAAGAAAATTCGAATGCAAATGAGCCCAAACCCTAGTTTTGGCATTTAAATAGCCTTTTTGAGATTATTTTTGTCCCTCCCTGGGACGAGTGCTCTGGTTAGTGCTCGTCCCACCCTAGTACGAATACTAATTTGGTATTCGTCCCACCCAAAAATGAATTCAGGGCAAAAAATTCAAAAAAAGTAAAAAAATGAAAAAAAATGCACCAAAACAACTAATAAACTTTCCTGATGAAAGTGCTTTTGCACTTGACATTTCGGGCATGCAAAATGGATGTCGGTGTCACAAATCCTCACTATCCTACTCCCTAAGAATGCTACCATAGCCGGACCGCTCCACGAGAGGATGGATTTTCGAGAATTTCATCCTTAAGAGGCATCGCCAAAAGGGTAAAAAATCCAACCAAAAATAGCAATAACATTGCCAACCGAAGGCGCCTCGGCACCTGAAATTCTTGGCATACAAAATAGACGTTAGGGACACAAATTGTCACTATCCTACTCCCTAAGAAGGTGACCATATCCGGACCACTTCACAAGAGAACGGATTTCTGCCAATTTTAGCTTCGAAATGCGTTACCAAAAGGGTTAACACCCACCAAAAATAGGTCTAAATGTCAGAAAACTGCACACACATGTAACGCTAAACATCTAAAGGCACCCTTACACAAGTCATCTTAGGTCAAATGACTCATTGCTTTTCTCATGTAGGTCATTCCCTCATCGATTCGTCGCTTGAGGGGGTAGTCACACTTAGTCACCAATCAACAAGTACACACCCAACCATGGAAATGGCATGCATTCAAAGAATCATTGACAAAGACAATCATGCTCTTGCTTGGGGCAGTAAACAAGCAATAATCACAAGCTAATCAAATCACTTGGCATTTTATGAATCATGAACTCAAGGTTACCACAGACAAAAGGTTGTGCCCTTTGCCTATTCATTACTAATCAATGTCCAAGACCAAGTAACACCTCATCGAAAAATGTTAACACTTGAATTAAGTTCCTTCGCTCATAAGAAGCAAGGATTCAAGAATGCATGCCCTTTCCATACTTGGGGCATCAAAATTTGGTTAGGTTACTGAAAAACCCTAATCATTAGTGCTTTGGTTGTCTATATTTGCTCAACGCTATACCTTGCACATCGCATCCCAAAAAGGGGCATCTGTAGACACCAAAACAACACCAATCTGATTATGTGATTGCAAACACTAATCACATTGACACACATAGCCCCAAGGGCATCCCCTAGAGGTTAAACAGTTGTCCTAATCACTTTCACAGTAGTTTTGGAAGGTCAGATATCAATTTGGCACCTTCAGGCACTTTGCTCAATATCCGTTCCACCCAGAGATGAATTCAAACTGGGATTCACCCTGCCCAGGGACGAACATCAGGATTCGCTCTAGGGTGGGGTGAATTGTAGGTTTGACAGGCAAAAAAGTCAAATCTTGACAAATGGCAGCTCATATCCGCCACTTAATGCTTCCTTAATCACATGGGAGTCTGGGTGACCATTTTTGAGCATTAGAGGCAATTGCAAGGGTAGTCATGAAGTCCCTAATCAGGGAGGAATCTCCTCCCCTCTGGGAAGGCATGATTGCCAAGTGGCGCCTCTGCATGCCCAATTCAAGAAGACCTCCAGGTCTATAAATTGGTGAGTTTCCTCACCTCAATAGAGAGAGAAAAGGAGCATTTTGGAGCAACAAAGTGTTGTCATTTTACTTTCACACCCACACCCTTTTGAGTTGTGTTTTTCACACCCTTGATCTCTTTTGGAAAGGAGGTCATAGGGTGGTTATTGGAAGCACAAATCCAGAACCAAAACCCAACATTTGGCCATAATATCCCACCAAATTTGCCGACAATACCCCACAAGAGGTTTTGGACCCATCCCAAGTGGATTGGTGCCGAAATCGGGCCCCAAATGGTGGGCATCCTGCCCCTAGGCGCCCTTCCCACACTGCTACAGTCCTAATCACCCCTCTTTGGAGTGATGGGAAATCTATGGCAGATTTTATTTCTTTCATTTGTGCATTCAATTCTATGATGCTTAGATAGGTTGTCATTTAAATTTCGTCTCGTTTTGAACAATTTTGATCATGTTTCTATCTTTGTTCGCTTTTATTAACTTGCAGGTAGCATCATCAAATTATCATTGACAGAGGCCAAATTGGGAAAATATGACCATCTGGGTCTTCCTAAAATACCCCCAATTAGCTAACCCAATTTTGCAGGTCTTTTGGAGCTTCCTAGGAAGGACATTTGGGACAGTACCTTTTCGATGTTTTGTTGCAGGTAAATTCGTCCCGCCCTGGAGCAAATTCAAATCGGTGAGGAATTTCTTGACTATTATTTTTGCAGTGCCCTCCTGGTGAGGTCTTGATTCCCCTATAAAATATTTAGAGCATTTGGATTCATTTTAGTCATAGTTTAATTCATTTTTCTCATTCACTTATTGTAGGCTTGGGGATTGCATGCTTTACTTTATCCGTAGGTGCTACTGACTATTTATTGTTCCTTTGAATGCAGGTTCTAGACATCAGAGGAGAAAAAATGAGTCAATATTCATCAACACAAGCAGTGGCAACATTTGGTCCACCCATTTTTACATGTGGGCACCCAGAAGAAGGGCATCCATGGTTGTATCAAGAACACACACTTAAATGCTCCTAGCCCTTGAAAAGGGAGGAGGAAAATTGTAACTGAGTTTTGAAACACATCAATAAAAAGGGCTGTCTTCTTTATTTTCCTTTGTTTCACTTTGATTCGTTCATGCTTTCCCTCTTTTCATGCACTTTCAATTCCTAGGATTTTGCGTTAAGTTTCGCTCGGTTTGCATCACATATTCGCTTTCATTTTTGATTCCATATCCTTGTGCTTTCAGATTTTTGATCTTAAAAATAGAGGACAAGCATCCCACCGTGATCACCACTAAAAGCACGAGGATATGGAAGCAAAAATGAAACTCCAAGTGCGATGCAAACAGAACTAAACTTAACACTAAATCCTATGAATTGAAAGTGCATGAAAGGAGGAAAAGCATGAACGAATCAAAATGAAAAAAAAACCCAATAAGGAAGATAGCCATTTTTATTTATATGTTTCAGAACTCAGTTACAATGCACCTCATCCCATTCTAAGGGCTAGGAGTGTTAAATATGTGTTCTTATTACACCCATGGATGCTATTCCTTCTTTTGCGTGCCCACGTGTAAAAATGGGCGGACCAAATGTCACCACCACTTGCGTCGATGAGTCTTGACTCCTTGGTACTCACCTAATATCTAGATCCTACATTCAAGGAAACAAGAAACCGTTAGTAGCACCTGTAGATGAAATAAAACATGTAATCCCCATGCCTTCGATTAATGCATGCAAGATATAAATAAAATGATAACTAAAATAGATTCAAATGAACTAAAAATTTGATAGCGGGATCACAACATCACAAGGGAAACACTACAAATGGAACAGTCAGAAAACTCACCGTAGATTTGTATTCGCTCTGAGGCAAGACGAATAGACCTACAACAAAACGTCAAAAGGCACTATCCCAAATGACACATCCGGGAAGCTCCAAATAACCTGCAAAGTTAGGTATTAGCTAATTGGGGGTATTTTGGGAAGACCCAGATGGTCATATTTTCCTAATTTTGCCTCCATAAATGGTAATTTGATGATGCTACATGCATGTTAGCAAAAGCGAGAAATAATAGAAACATGATTAGAAATGCTCAGAACGACATGAAATTTGAATGACAACCTATCTAAGCAGCATAGAATTAAATGCAAAAATAACAGAAATGAAATATGCCATAGATTTCCAATTGCTCCGGGATGGGGTGATTAGGATTGTAGCAGTGGGGGGGGCACCCGGGGGCAGGCCGCCCACCGTTTGGGGCCCGATTTTAGCACCAATCCACTTGGAATGGGTCCAAAACCTCTTGTTGGCTATTATCAACAAATTTGATGGGATATTGTGGCCAAATATCAGGTTTTTATTCCGGATTTGTGCTTCCAATAACCACCCTATGACCTCCTTTCCAAAAGATATCAAGGATGTGAAAGGCACAACTCAAAGGGTTGTGGGTGTGAAAGTAAAACTATAGCACTTCGTTGCTACAAAATGCTCCTTCTCTGTATCTCTTGTGGTGAGGAAAATCACCAATTTATAGACCTGGAGGTCTCTTTAATTGGACATGCAGAGGCACCACTTGGCAATCATGCCTTCCCAGGGGGAAGGAGATTCCTCCCTGTTTAGGGAATTCATGACTGCCCTTGTAACTTCCTCTAATGCTCAAAAATGCTCACCCACATTCCCATGTAATGAAGGAAGTGTTAAGTGGCAGATCTGAGCTGTCATTTGTCAAGATTTGACTTTTTGCCTGTCAAACCTGCTATTCACCCCACCCTGGAGTGAATACTGCTATTCGTCCTTGGGTGGGGCGAATACCAATTTGCAATCATCCTTGGGTGGAACGAGTATTGAGCAAAGTGCCTGAAGGTGCCAAATTGACCTTTGACCTTCCAATACTACTATGGGAGTTGTTAGGACCATTGTTTAACCTCTAGGGGCTGCCCTTGGGGCTGTGTGCATCAATGTGATCAGTTCTTGCTGTCACATAATTGGATTGGTGTTGTTTTGGTGTCTACAAAATTATCAATATTGAGACATGTGAATTTCACCTTCTGTATCACCCTTAATAAAAGTATTCCTAAAATTGTTATGATAAATTTCCCACCTAGAATAGGTTTTAAGTGCAATGACTATTTTTTTAGTGTTGAGTTTAGAAATAGGAGCAAATGTTTCTCCATAATCAATTTTTTCCTTTTAAGAGTAACTCTTGGCCATTTTTTTAGCCTTATATTTGGATTTTTACTTAGTTTTATACTTCCATCCACTTCTAACAATATTTTTACCCTTGGGTAGTTCCAATAACTCTTAATTATGATTTTTAATCAAGGAGTTGTATTCATATTGCATAGCTAGCTCCCATTTTATTTTCCCTTGAGCTTTCTCAAAAGTAATGCAATCAATGGTTTCCATAATTATTGTCATCAAAGGACAATTGATAGTTTAACTTTTATTTGGTCCTCCTTAGAGTTGTTATAGATTTATTGAAGGCTCCTTATCTTCTTGGGAGGAATTTATTCACCATTTGGATGTTCTCCAAATTATTACTAGTTTTAAGGTCATTAAATTTAATTTGAGAAGGATGACACGAAGGAATTGAAACACTAGTTTCATCAAAATTTACATCCCTACTGATAAAAGTATCTTTAATTGTAATATTATATATCATGTATCCCTTCTTGTGGTCACCATATAATAAATTATCTCTAATGATATTACTATCAAAATTCTTAGTTCTTATCTCATCTAGCACATAAGCATATGCTTCACAACCAAACACATTGAAATACTCCACATTGGCTTTCTTTCCACTCCATGCCTATTCTAGTGTAATATTATCAAGGCATGATGTATATAACCTATTCTAAATATGAGATGTGTATTCAATGCTTTTATCTAAACTTTCATAGGTAAGTTATTATATTAAATCATGCATTGAACCATTTCAACCAAAGTGATATTTTTTCTTTTAGCTAATCCATTTTGTTGTGGAGTGTATCTATTTGATATCTCTTTCCAAATGCTATATCTTTTACAAAATTTCTTGAAGTTGTGATTGATTGACATGTTCTTGTCAGTTATCTATTCTTATCCTTTTAATTATTTTGTTACATTGGTTTTCCACAATGGCCTTGAAAATTTTAAACTTTTTGAACACTTCATCCTTGGTCTTAAGGAAGTATGTCCATGTATTTCTAGATAAATCATATATGAATATTAAACATATTTTTATCCCACTAGATATATAGGAGTAATGGATCTACATATATCACTATGCATAAGCTCAAACAATTATTTTGCTCTTGATGTAATCCTATCAAATAGGTCTTTATGTTATTTTCCAATCATACAACCTTCACAAACACCTATGTTTGCTATAATTGATGGGAGATAAAGAACAATATATTTCTATGATAATGTAGATAGAATTTTATAACTTAAATGCACAAACCTTTGGTGCCACAATTCACTAGCATACTCATTCATTGTAACATAAGCAAACATATTTTTGAGCTCAAAATCATATGTATTATTGTAGTTTATACTATTCTTTCTACTATGACTCTGTATCAATCCATCATATTTTTAATCAAACATTTTTCTTGATAAATTTTCACCATTTGTCCTTACTTTGTTATTTTATTCATTGAGAGAAGATTCTTCTTCTAATTTGGTATACTAAGCACATTCAGAATTTTTCATTTCTTGTCACCATTATCCTCCATGAAAATAGTGCCAACACTTTCAACAACGAGTGACAAGTCATCACCTAAAATAACCTTGTGGGAGATATTTTTCTTCTCTAGAGAGTCAAAATATTCCTTATGATGAGTCATATGCTAACTTACACTTGATTAAATATATTAATAATATGTAGAGTTTCCATAAGTAGAAAGAGAAGTGACTAGAATATTTTTGGAGCATTCATCCTCTTGGGCAAAATTTGATTAATTCTTTGGATGAAATATTTGAAAGCCACATGTTTTTATTTTATAATATTGATATGCTTTATGATCATATTTTTCATTGTTATAACAAGTTAGCTTAAAGCTATTCCTTGTTTGATTGTTATTATTCCGTTCATTGGTGTTTCTTTGTTACTAATTTTATTTCCTTCCTTGTCTATGTTGTGGTTTGCTATCAGATGCTTCATCCATTTGTTGTGTTAGCTTGTATTTATTCTGTTTCTCTTGATTAATATATCTCCATTTTCATTTAGTCATTAATGTTTATTTGGTCTTACTAGATTCACCATTTAATTTCTTAAGTTTCTCCTCTTCATTTAGTAAGACCCCACATAGCTCATCCAATCTCATTATAACAAATTTTTCTATTATCTCAAGGGTGGATACAACTTTATGATATTTGCTATGAAGGGTGTAAATTAGAAATTTCATAATATCTTCATATTTATATTTTAACTACATAGTTGATAGCTATTTTTTTATTCTTTTTAATTTGGTTAGGTGGTCATCCATGCTCTCTCCTTCAAAATTGAGATATTTCAATTGTTGCTTTTGATCCTTTATTTTATGTTTGCTAGTACTTTCATACATATTTGAAAGAAAGCCCTTAATCTATTTTGATGTTTGAAGCTAACATGAGACTTGATTAATGGATCTATCTACCACAAGATGAGTGCTCATGCATTCATGTCTTTTTTATTCCATTTAATATGATTATTTATATCTATTAGCCTATCCCATGTTGTTAAATCTCATAGATATTTTATATGTAATATTAGTGTTATTTTCATCTTTCATGTTTTATAATTTGTGCTATTTAAATTTTTTTATACCATGTAGTTGTCATTTGATCCCATGATTAAAGTAGTAGCTTGAGAAGATAAGGTAAAGAAGATCGCCACAATCACAAGAGGCTTAAAAGAAAAACTTTAAAAGCACCTCCACACACAAGAAATTTTATTATTGACATTGGCCTTCTTATGAGCCAATCATTCAAGGACTTAAAGTTTTCAAAGTAAAACATATAAGTAGAGTTTTACAATATTCTCCATAATACCATCTTACATATTTTAATCCAAATATCACTCTTAATTCCTCTCTCACTGATGAGGATTGATGTTAGATCTTTCATATGACCCCTCTAGTAGTTCCTAGCTTAGGTTTGCTTAGTTTATTTCTAGCAAATTCATATTGTAAGTGAGTCTCTTTCTCACATGCACTTGTGGGCACTAGTTGTCTTCTAGTTGTCTTTTAGAGTGTTAGTTAGCAAGTGTGAACTCAAAGTAGGAAGTGTGTGCTTCAAGTTAGCTAAAATGGATCTTCTAGTTAGCAATCTTAACTTAGAAGTTTACGTGCATTCTCCTTTGCACCTTTGTAGCTTTTGGTTGAGCGTATTGAATCAAATCCATGATTTCATGGGTTGGTTATGTATTTTGGGCCATTAGTGCCTATATAATGATTTGTAAATAATAGAACACTTAGTTGGATTTTCAATCCTTTTCATTGGTATCAGAGCCTAGTTCATGTTTGCACTAGGGCTTGTGAGGTGAGAGGATAGGAGATAGAAATATTATGAGAAACGTTTTCTCATTGAGGACTCGGTTTAAGCCCAAAGGGAGCTTGAAAACCATTCGGAGAAGGAAGTTCCTTCGCCGACAAACCCCTCGATCCAACTTTTTGCTTATGCTTAAGAGGTATAGGAAAAGTTTGCCCCAGAGTTCTTCATATACTGATCCTTGGAAGGGATTGGATCGTAGTTACGGTCCAATTAGGATTAGGGAGCCATTTGACCCTGCTGCCCCCCCCATTTTCGAGTACTGAAGAGCTCCAGGAGGACTTCCAAAGCTAGGTCGTGTGTCGACTTAGATCTGGGTGCCTTTCAAACGCTGGTCGTGTGTCGACCGGATCTTGAAAGGAGAGCTACTGGTGGGAGCTGGTTGCTCACATTTTCATAATTTCAAGCTTTTCAAATTTTGGATTAACCCCCCTGGTTAATTTATAAATTTTTTTTATATTGTGTTAAAAGGCTTTGGAATTTTGTTAATATATTATTTTAATAATATATTATTGTAAATTTGCTGCATTTATATATATTGTAAAAAAAAAAAAAAAGCAAGCAATTTTTATTTTATAATTTTGCAGCAGATTCGGCTGCGTTCGGCCTCTTCGGCAGCGTACGGCAGCCTTTGGCATTGTTTTCGGGCTTAACGTCGCTTGCTGACTGACGGCCGTCGGGCAACAGCCATGGCAGTCGCTGTCCGTAGGACATCGATCACGGCTGGCGCTGCGCGGTCGCCTGACTACTGTCAGGCCTGACAGCAACTTGCTGCCAGGCTGATAGCGCCAGGCGCTATAGCAGCGTTTGTTGCTACCCAACGTCGATGCAGCGCCCGGAGCGAGCCGGCGATAGCTGAACTGCCTGTCGGCCCGATAGCCTGACGGTCTGTCAAGCGTCAGCTCCAGTGTCATGGGCTAGCCGTCACAGCGCCTGACATCTCTGTCAGGTGTCTGCAGGCTTGCGGCCTACGACGTAGCGCCTGACAGCCAGTCAGGCGGCTACTGTGCTACGGCCCACAGAGCCCTCTGTGGCAGCGCCTGACAGCCAGTCAGACGGCTGCTGGGCCTACGACCGGCAGCACCAGGGCCAGTACCAGCCAGGCCGGGGCGGCTGCGTGCTTGGACCCCCCATTGTGCATGAAATTTTGTGCACAATAATTTGTGCAGCTCGGGATCCGTGCAAGGAATTGATAAAAAAAAAATTGAACATTGAATTTTTTTTATTTTCTCTGCACATCTGCCTTGGGAATTATGCCAGGCAAGACTGGTGTTTCTGCACTTCAGGAACTATGCAACTGGAGGTTGCCAAATTTTCATGCACAGTTAAATTCCAGTTGCAACAGCAGATTGAAGGGTAAATTTATTGTAAAATTTTAAATTTTTACTATTTTAAAGTTGCATGTTAAAAATTTCATTTTTATTAATTTAATTTTTAATAACTTAATTAAATTCTTTAATCTTTTGATTAATTGAAATTTAATTTTTGATTAAGTTATTTTTAAATTAATAAATGTTAATTTTGCACTTTATATTAGTTTAAAAATTTCAAAATTGATAGCCTTAGGAGTAAATTTTCCATTTTAAGCAGCACTCCATTGTAACAAGGAAATTTGCATTGTACTTCCTTGATTTAGTGCTTTCTTAAACTTTACTTCTGGCTTATACCCGAGAACACATGGCTTCTGACTTGGCTGCCCAAGTGGCAGAATTGGCCCATGTTGTAAACACTTTGGCAGATAAGGCTAATGACACTACCATGGCAGAAGTCCTTGGCAATCTTGCCATGAAGGTAAATGACATTTCTTTGCATAATGCCTCAACTTCTACTCATGATTCTCGTTTGAGAGTTCGTTGTGAAGTTCCATTGTATGATGGATCCAGGAACCCTGATGTCTTGAATAGTTGGATTCTTGACATGAGTTCTTGGTTTGCTTTTTCTCAACTTTCAGAAGATGATGTAGTGCCTTATGCTAAGCTTAAACTTTCTGGCTTAGCCAAAGTACTTGTGGAACGAAAACGAGGACAAGAACTCACCACATGGGATGAGCTTGTACAATGTCTTAAGACCAATTTCTATCCTTCAAATTATTCTAGAGAATTGGTTATTAAATGGTTTCATTTTCGCCAAGGTACTAATATGTCTGTACAAGAATATATTTTCCAATTTAACAGGTTCATAATACTTGTGAATGTGGAGGATGATGTTCCAGTGTTTGATTCTCAAGTTTCAAAGTGGCTTGTTGGAGCATTTGTACAGGGAACTAATGTTTGTTTCTATGGAAACATTGGATCAAGTTTTCAACCAGGCGCAGCTTGTGGAGGACAAGTTCAAGGCGCAATCGCAGGCATTCCGCACACCTGTTACTCAAGTGGTTGCAAACTCATCAAAAGGGAATAATTCTTTCTCACAAAAGAAGAATTTTGCTCAAAAGAAGAATGTGTCTTCTCCATCTCCTTCTTCTCCTTCCCCTTCCACTTCTACTCCTTCTTCTTCTTCTTCTAAATCTTCATCTTCTTCTTCTAAGAAATTCTGCAATTATTGTAAGAAGAAAGGGCATGAGAAAGCTGATTGCTTTAAGCTCAAAAAGAAGAGTTTAGTGATTACTACTCAAGAGGAGGATGCTTCCAAGGGTCCCCTTGAGTCTGTAGGAGAGAGTAGAGTATATACGAAATTACGAGGTAAGCTTAATGAAGTTACCTTAGTAAATGTAAGTTCTTCAGATGGGGCTCGTGATGCTTTGTTCATCACTCGAGCCCACTTACTTCACAACTTTGCAACTGATTGTATAGTGGATAATGGCTCGCAGAAAAATCTAATTGCGAGGTCCATTGTCGAGCGTTTGAAGTTACCTATGGAGCCTCATCCTCAACCTTATTCTTTGGGTTGGAAGGATAGTGGAAGAGGCTCAGAAATCACTCACACTTGCACTTTAAAATTTGCACTTGGCCCACAGTTCATAGATCAAGTCACTTGTGATGTGACTCCTATGGATTGTTGTGGGATTTTGCTTGGACAACCTTTTCAATATGATAGGAGAGCTGTTTATGATGCTTTTAAAAGAACCTACACACTTCAAAAATATGGTAAGGTCTTTCTCATTAAAAGCACCAACACTCCTAATATCATTCTAAGTTCCAAGCAAACGAAAAGAGTAATTAAGAAAGGTGGTGATGTTGCTCTAATTTTCATTCGCTCTCAAAACACTTCTACATCTACATCCATTACAAAGCAACACTCTTCAATGGATAAAATATTGCAAAGTTATTCACACATATTTCAGGAGCCAAAGTCTCTTCCTCCAATTCGCACAATTAATCACAGCATTGAAATAATTCCAGGTTCTTCTCTTCCTAATGCTCCCATGTATAGACAATCTATTTTGCAAAATGAAGAAATAAAAAAGCAAATAGAAGATTTGTTGTCTAAGGGTTTCATTAAGGAAAGTACTTCTGCTTGTGCCTCACCTATTTTGTTAGTTCTTAAGAAAGATGGCACTTGGAGATTATGCATTGATTTTCGTGCTTTGAACAGAATTTCTGTGAAGAATAGATATCCCTTACCCCGCATTGATGATTTATTAGATCAGCTTCAAGGAGCTAAGTTCTTTTCAAAAATAGATCTCAAAAGTGGATATCATCAAGTGCGTATCCAAGCTGAGGATACATGGAAGACAGCTTTCAAGACGAAGATGGGCCTCTTTGAATGGTTGGTCATGCCCTTCGGTCTTACTAATGCTCCCGCAACCTTCATGAGGTTGATGAATGATGTATTTCGTGAAGTCCTTGACAAATTTGTCATTATATATCTTGATGATATATTGATTTTCTCAAAAACTTGGGAGGAACACCTTAGGCATATCCACCAAACCCTTGATCTTCTTGCGAAGAATCAATTATATGCCAATTCTTCCAAGTGTTCTTTTGGCAATACTTCAGTTTCTTACCTTGGCTATGTGATTAGTGAGAGTGGAATTCAGGTAGATCCCCTAAAAGTTGATGTTTTGCTTAAGTGGTCCCCTCCTACAACTCTCACTGAGTTAAGGAGTTTCCTAGGACTTGCGAATTTTTATCGCAAGTTCATTCCTCAATATTCCACCCTTGCAGCTCCATTGCATTATCTCACTAAGTCCAAAACTCCATTTCATTGGGAGAAAAGCCAAGAAGTTGCCTTTGAGAAACTCAAAAAGAAATTGTGTACAAGCACCCGTGTTAACTTTACCCGACCTTTCTCAACCTTTTGAGATTGAAACAGATGCCTCTAAAGTTGCCTTAGGAGCCGTGCTCAAACAGTAATGGTCATCCAGCTTGCTTATCATTCGAAACTTTTTCTCGTCGCTAAGTTGAACTATTCTACATATGACAAGGAGTTGTATGCTTTAGTTCAAGCCATTAAGTATTGGAGACACTATCTTTTGGGAAAAGATACAGTAGTACACACTGATCATATGCCTCTCAAGTTTTTACAATCTCAAAGTAAAATTGAAGAATCAAGACATATGAAGTGGGCCTCTTACCTCCAACAATTTCACTTGGTGATCAAGTACAAAAAGGGGAAGAGTAATACTGTTGCTGATTGTTTGAGTAGGCCTCCATCCGCTCTTGCCTTAACAGTTATGTCCACTTCGCACTTGGGATTTCAGACTTGGCCTAATCAGTATTCTCAGGATCCTGATTTTGGAAAAATATTTGAGCAAGTGAGTAAGCCTTCTTCTTCCAATTTGCGTCCTTTCCAAGATTTCTACATCAAAGAAGGACTTCTTTACAAATTGGACAAGGTTTGTGTTCCTTGTGAGCCTAGAGTGTCACTTCTTAAGGAAGCTCATTCTACACTTTATGGTGGTCACTTTGGGAAGCATAAAACACTTCATCATTTGCAACGATTTTTCTATTGGCCAAAAATGCAGAGGGATGTGTTGAGATTTCTCAAGCAGTGTGCAGTTTGTTGTCGCTCAAAACCAGCTAATAGGAAGTTTGGCTTAGGCATGCCTTTGCCCATTCCTTCCCGTCCTTGGGAAAGCATTTCCATGGACTTGGTTAGTGGTTTTCCTATGACAGTGCGCCAACATGATTGTGTGTTCGTGGTGGTTGACAGATTCAACAAAATGGCTAAGTTTATTCCATGCCGCAAGACAAGTTCTGGCATCGGACTTAGCTCAATTTTTCTTTGACAAGCATTTGGCGTTCCTTTGGTCTACCTACCAAGCATTATCTCGGATCGTGATTCACGCTTTGTGGGTCACTTTTGGCATTCTTTGTGGAAGATTTTGGGAGTTTCCCTTAACTTTTCTACCGCCTATCATCCGCAGTCCGATGGGCAGATCGAAGTGGTAAACCGTACACTTGTGCAAAGTTTGCGAATCTATCATCACGCTTCACCGAAAAAGTGGGACTTGAGTCTCACGCATATTGAACATGCCTATAATAGGGCCCTACACTCTTCTACAGGTCATTCACCCTTTGAAGTTTGTATGGGATTTCAGCCCTTGGCACCTTATGAGTTACCTTTGTCTTTGCCTTCCCCTGTCACTTCACATCTTCAGAAGGAGCAAGACAAGGCACACTCATTTGTTCAACACTTGCACAATCTTCAATCAAAGGTGGTTGAGATTTTGCAAAAGACACAGCAACAGCAAAAAAAGGCCATGGATCGACATCGAATTCCTCATCCTTTTCAGGTTGGTGATAAAGTTTGGTTGCATCTTGACAAGCGACGTTTCACTGATAAGACTCATAGCAAAATCAAACCAATTCGCTATGGGCCTTATACTATTCTTCAGCAGGTGTCCGAGAATGCTTTCCGCCTTGATCTTCCCACACACTTGGGAATTCATGACGTCGTCAATGTAGATCTCTTGAAGTTGTACTTTGACTCTACATTGGAGACTGCACCAGCCTATCAATCATCCCGTGGACGTGGTTCCCGAGCTACGCTTACCATTGGATTTAGATCAGATCTATGACATGAAGACTCGACGGACTCGCCAGGGGTCTACCACCTCATATCTTGTGGCTCGGCGAGGACAGTTGCCGCATCAGTGCTCGTTGGATTTCTTTTCATCAGATGTCCCGTGACTTTCCTATTCTTTTGAAAGCATTGGAGTCCAATGCTTCTATTGTGGGGAGGCATGATGAGGATTGATGTTAGATCTTTCATATGACCCCTCTAGTAGTTCCTAGCTTAGGTTTGCTTAGTTTATTTCTAGCAAATTCATATTGTAAGTGAGTCTCTTTCTCACATGCACTTGTGGGCACTAGTTGTCTTCTAGTTGTCTTTTAGAGTGTTAGTTAGCAAGTGTGAACTCAAAGTAGGAAGTGTGTGCTTCAAGTTAGCTAAAATGGATCTTCTAGTTAGCAATCTTAACTTAGAAGTTTACGTGCATTCTCCTTTGCACCTTTGTAGCTTTTGGTTGAGCGTATTGAATCAAATCCATGATTTCATGGGTTGGTTATGTATTTTGGGCCATTAGTGCCTATATAATGATTTGTAAATAATAGAACACTTAGTTGGATTTTCAATCCTTTTCACTCACTCAATTTAATGTTTTAAGACTTAAACTTTGATAATTCTAGACAAATTTGCATCAAAATTTTGGATAAGGATCTCATCCTAACAAAATATAACACCATAAAAATGTTTTCATTCACCTCTTCCATGACAAAAAAAATTGCATAAAATTAATTCAATATCCCGCCAAAAAAAACTTGTCCTACTTAGAAAAAATGGCCCAACGAAGAAGATCAGCCACAAAATGCTTGTTCCAATCTATTATTCGCAAATGAATGAATGAACAACTATTTATCTACCATTCCACTTTCCTCTAGGTCTCATAAGCAACTTCCACCCATCACAAAAAGAATGACTGACTACTATGCCAGTGCATAGAAGAATAGATGTTGTTATACCATGCGTAGAGGAAGAAGCCAACTGTAGCCACATAACCTCATATCCATGTATACCTCTATGGATAAAATGACATCTGGTGAATCCCACACTTTTGTATATTCAACAACCATGTAGCTCATTCTCTTGAACAACAATCTTCCTTCACTACCCACTCAGTAAAATGGCACAACCAATCGCTAGGAGAGAGAGGGGCTGGAGTCTTGGGCTTAGCATAGGAGAAAGGGTCCATGCAATGGGTCTTTTTCCTAATAAAATTGCATTCCTAGAGTAGAGATGCATTTGGATACTTTAGGTGACCAACGACATGAAGAACACAAGCTTATACTGATAAGGGGGGGTGAACAATATAAGACCGCTTTCTACTTTTACTCTCGATTCAACTTGCAGTTCAATATTATGCAGTGAATATATAACAATATCAAAAATAGAAATCAAAGCAATGCACATATATCATCCACACTAGAGACACAACAATTTACGTGGTTCACCCAACACGGGCTACTCCACGGATAAAATTTTTACTAAATTTTATCACCTCAAATTCTAGAAAACATGTCCTGATTAAAAAGTTTATGGGCACCAACCCAAAGGAGATACCTTCCCCTAGCTCTGCTTAAACTAGTGATCTTCTAGAGAACCTCTGCCTCTATAGCCCTTAGCAAGTGGAACTCTATCCATAGAAGACACCTGTCTTCCCTACTCTGGCTGGAGACCTCTGTCCTCAACTCTATCACCGCACAGTCAATCCTCTTATCTGCACCAAAACACAATCCTTCAATCTGGCACTATTGTCCTCGAACTTGCACCTCTACACTATTACAACATTCGATCAAATATCTACTTATGCACCACTATGCAAACATAGCAGCAATGTCTTTGCACACTCTGCTCTTCGACAATCGAACTTCTCACTGCACTCTACTTCTATGAAAGTCACACTTTGAACGCACACTTTGATCGATGCACAAACTATTCAAACAACCCTCCTTTTATAGAGTAAGATTTAAGATCATTACATTCAATCTTAGTCAGCTATTACTCTTCAATTGCGTCGACTACAAAACCCTGTGCTGCGTCGGCCCAGATTTTAACTTTGTCGGCTCAAAGTTAACTCTGTCCTTCAACCGCCACTGGTTCTGTAGCTATCCCTGCAAAACTACAACATGTCACAATATTGTGACATTTTTACAGCCGTACACCTTCTATAGCCTGCTGTCGCAAAATTGCGACACCTTGACCTTTGTCGACTTCCTTTGTGCTTCTATCGCAAAATCATGACACATTTGCCTCTTGCTGACATCATCTCACTTCTGTCATGAAATCGCGACACTTTAGTCTTCATGGCCTTCCTCTCAGCTTTTGTCGTGAAATCATGACACTTATGATTTTTGCTGATGTCATCTTCACTCTGTCGCAAAATCGTGATGCTTTAGTCTACAAGCTCTTCCTTCTTCAATTCATCACGAAATCACAACGCTTCTTCTGTTTAAGACTTGCTGACTATTTCTATCACAAAATCGTGACACCATCTCCAACTGCAAGCTGCCATCTCAACCTGTCATGAAATCACGACGCTTTCAGCTTTCGAAAGCTTTCCCTGTAACCTGTCATGAAATTACAATGCTTCTGGCTTTCGAACGCTTTCTCCACTGCCTGTCATGAAATCATGACACTTCTGGATTTCGTACGCTTTCTCCATTGCCTATCACGAAATCATGACACTTTTGGCTTCCATACGCTTTCTCCACTGCCTATCGCGAAATCGCGACGCTGCTCCTTTCAGACTCTTTCCTTTGCTGCATGTCACAAAATCGTGATGCTTCTCATTTTGAGATTTTTTAGCATGTCGCAAAATTGTGACAGTCCTCACCTCAACCTCTACAACATGTCGCGAAATCGTGACAGTTCCTGAAAAACTTTCACTCTCTTCGATCTTGTCATGAAATCGCGACAACTTACAATGCAGACTCTTTCTTCTGCAACATGTCACGAAATCGTGACATTTTTTCATCCGTACAGCCTCCTTTGCAGAATGTCATGAAATTGTGACACTTTTATTTCTCTGCCTTCCTGCATTGTCCGAGTCGTGAAAATGCGACATGTCATGAAATCGCGATAGTTTTGCCTGCTTCGTCTCTGCCTTCCTGCATGTCACGAAATCGTGACACTTTTGCCCGAACTTTCTCTCTCCTCAAACATGTCACGAAATCATGACAGTTTTGCCAGCACTTTCTCTCTCCTCAAACATGTCACGAAATCGTGACAGTTTTTTTAGCCGCCTGCATACTTTTTCATACTTGTATTTTTCTTTATCTTTTGCAACTGGGCTACCCTGATCTTCTTGGAAACTCACTCTCCATGCTGAAACCTTCATCAAGACACATTATTTGACATCAAACCAAATTGCTTCAAGACCTTCTTGACATCAATGACAAAATATACACTTAGAGTAAAGGCAATGTACCCAATGTACCCAAAATTGCCAACAATCTCCCCCTTTGTCATTGATGGCAAACCTTAACTGAAAACACAAGTCAAGAGCCAAAACTGAAAACAACTGATCCAACAACTGAGAATCTGCCTTTGAATTTTTTGCTCCCCCTGACTTGAAGCTTTCTTCTTCACTTGAATCTCTCCCCCTTACTCATATCTCTCCCCCTTTGTCATCAATGGCAAAGGGTCACCTTTGGGGCTTGGGACTAAGAATGAGCTTCTTAGCTTAGTCCCTCCCCCACCTCCTGATGAGGTGATTTAAAACAAGGGTGGGAGTGAAACTCCCATTAGGCACTCATCATCATCAGTGTCTACAATTTCTTTGTTGGGCCTTTTCTTGAACTCTTTGTCAGTGTTTCTGTTCTTGTCACTTTTCTTGTTCTTGTTCTCATCTCTTTTCTTGTCCATACCTTGATCCTTGGACCTGTTTATACCACTGTTCCTATTCCTGTACCTTGGAAGATCAGCTCTGCACTATCTGGTCGTGTGACCTACATTGTTGCACTTATAGCAAGTAACAATATTATTTCTTTCGGGCATAGCTGTTCTTTGAATCCGCCTGTTCTAACTAACCCAGTTCCTGTTATTTGCCTTGCAAAAAATTGCCTTGTGCCCGAACTGATTACAAGAGTAGTAATACCCTTGAAATAAATTACGGCCCCTAAAATTTTCATTTATCTTCCTTACTTGAGTCATGCACTATGAAGCCATGTGGCCAAACCCGTGACATGCAAAACATCTATCATGGAATATTCTTTTGTTTGACCTCTTGGGTCTCGAAAACTTCTTTTTCGTATTCAGAATTTTATTTTCTATTTTTGCGCATTTATCACTCATGGACTCTTTCTCTGAAATACTCTCTTCATCAGAACTCTCTTCTTTCTGAAATCTCTTACTTGATTCCCCAACCTATTTTTTGTGTGGTTTAACAAAACCAAGACCTGTTTTATCTGATGGATTTCTTTGACTTTGGATGAGAGACTTAACCCTTTTGGAGCTATCTTGAAACCTGTATAGCTTCTCCTTGTATTCTTTACTTTCCTCTTTTATGGCAGCCATTTTCTGTTCTAATTCACTATACTCAAGCATCTTAGATTCTAACTCATTCTTGAGTTCTTGTGTCTTAGCCATAGAGATGTCAAGAATTTCTATGAGTTCATCTTTCTCCATACAACATTCATCTAATTTATCTTTAAGTCAAGCATTCTTCTTTCTTTCCTTTTTCAAAACACTAAGAGCATTAGTAAGTTCACATTCAAGATCCTCTATATTATTGCATTTTGAATCATTGAGGCCTTTTTCAAATTTCTTATCACTAGAGGTGCTATCCTTTTCAAAAACCATACAAGCATCTTCCTTATCATTTTTTGAAGCATCCTCATACATACTAGCAACCAATTCATTATTTGTGCAATCATCCTCAAGGTGCCCAAAATTTCCACATCTAAAACATTTCATAACAATGAATTTATGTTTCAGTTCTTCCTTTTTTTCTGAAATGAATAGCATCTCATTTTCATCATCACTAGAAGAACTTTCACTATCACTGCTAGAACACTTACTTGTTTTGTCTAGGTAAAAGCTCTTCTTATTCTTGTGTTAATGCCTCTTTCCTTGATTGATGTGCTCATCTTTGTTCTTTCTGTAATACCTGTGCTTTTTAGAATCCTTGCTCTTAACATCTTGTATATCTTCATCACTTTCATTCTTGGAAATAGTACGATCGGTAGCATAATGACCAAACTTTCCACAGTTGAAACATCTTATGTTTTTCTTGCTTTTGTGTTTTCTAGAGAACTTGCCTTTTTTGTTGTAATATGCCTCTTCATCACTAGAAGACTCATCACTCTCTTGAATTTGTTTGCCCTTTGGTTTCTTGGTAGCTTTGAAAGCTGCCTCTTTCTTGACATCAACTTTCACTTGAGTTCTCAGCTCAAATGCTGCAAGAATACTATGGAGCTCATCCTTTTTCAACTTATCTAAATATTTAGATTCCTCAATAGCAAAAATATTTTCACTAAATCTATTAGGAAGAGATCTTAAAATCTTATCACACACATCATTTTCAGCAAGTTCAAGACCTAAGTCTTTCATATAATTAACAACTTCATCCATACGGAGCATGTAGTCACTAATATTTTCATCATCATTCATCTTGATTTGTTCAAAAATACCTTTAAAATGTCTCAATTTGGCCTTTCGGACATTTGCATCACCTGTATGAACCACCTGCAATTGTTTCCACATTTCACTAGATGTCTTGCAATGAATAACTTTGGTGAAATATACTTTTTGTAAGCCTCTCAAGATTGCATTCATGGCTTTTGAATTGCTGTGAAGCATGAGCCTATCTTCTTTGGTATAAAACCATGTTTAGTACTAGTGTATTCGTCTTCAATCACTTCCCATACCTCATTACCAAGTGCCATTAGATAAACTCTCATTCTTGCACTCCACATACCGAAATATGATCCATCGAGAATAGGTGCTGCATTGCCACCTAAAAAATCCATTGTATTCTTAACCAGTTCTTCCTTCCGACTGTTAAACCTTTTCGAAGGAACCGGCTCTGATACCAATTGAAGAACACATGCTTATACTGAGAGGGCGGGGTGAACAGTATAAGATTGCTTTCTAATTTTACTCTCAATTCAACTTGCAGTTCAATATTATGCAATGAATATATAACAGTATCAAAAATAGAAATCAAAGCAATGCACAAAATATCATCCACACTAGAGACACAACAATTTACGTGGTTCACCCAACACGGACTACTCTATGGATAATTTTTTTACTAAATTTTATCACCTCAAATTTTGGGAAACATGTCCTGATTACAAAGTTTATGGGCACCAACCCAAAGGAGATACCTTGCCCTAGCTCTGCTTAATCTGGTGATCCTCTAGAGAACCTCTGCCTCTGTAGCCCTTAGCAAGTGGAACTCTATCCACAGAAGACACCTGTCTTCCCTACTCTGGCTGGAGACCTTTGTCCTCAACTCTATCATCGCATAGTCGATCCTCTTATCTGCACCAAAACACAGTCCTTCGGTCTGGCACTATTGTCCTTGAACTTGCACATCTGCGCTATTACATAACTCAATCAAATATCTACTTATGCACCTCTGTTCAAACACAGCAGCAATGTCTTTGCACACTCTGCTCTTCGACGATCGAAATTCTCCCTACACTCTACTTCTGTGAAAGTCGCACTTCGAATGCACACTTTGATTGATGCACAAACTATTCAAACAACCCTCCTTTTATAGAGTAAGATTCAAGATCATTACATTCAATCTTAGTCGGCTATTACTCTTCAATTGCATCGGCTGCAAAACCCTATGCTGCATCAGCCTAGATTTTAACTTTGTTGGCTCAAATTTAACTCTGTCCTTCAACCGCCATTGGTTCTGTAGCTGTCCCTGTGAAACTACAACATGTTGCGATATCACGATATTTTTACAGCCATACACCTTCTATAGCCTGCTGTCGCGAAATCGCAACACCTTGACCTTTGTCGACTTCCTTTGTGCTTCTATCATGAAATCGTGACACCTTTGCCTCTTGCTAATGTCATCTCACTTCTGTCATGAAATTGCGACACTTTAGTCTTCATGGCCTTCCTCTCAACTTTTATCGTGAAATTGTGACACTTATGATTTTTGCTGACGTCATCTTCACTCTGTCGTGAAATTGTGATGCTTTAGTCTACAAGCTCTTCCTTCTTAAATTCGTCATGAAATCACAACGCTTCTTCTGTTTAAGACTTGCTGACTATTTCTATCACAAAATCATGACACCATTTACAACTATAAGCTGCCATCTCAATCTATCATGAAATTGCGATGCTTTCAGCTTTCGAAAGCTTTCCTTGCAACCTGTTGTGAAATCATGATGCTTCTTGCTTTCGAACGCTTTCTCCACTACCTATCACAAAATCACGACACTTCTGGCATCCGTACGCTTTCTCCACTGCCTATCACGAAATCGTGACACTTTTGGCTTTCGTACGCTTTCTCCACTGCTTGTCACAAAATCATGATGCTGCTCCTTTCAGACTCTTTCCTTTGCTGCATGTCACGAAATCACGACTCTTCTCATTTCGAGATTTTTAGCATGTCACGAAATCATGACAGTCCTCACCTCGACCTTTGCAGCATGTCATGAAATCACGACAGTCTTAAAAAACTTTCACTCTCTTCAATCTTGTCATGAAATCGCGTCAGCTTACAATGCGGACTCTTTCTTCTGCAACATGTTGTGAAATCATGACATTTTTTCGTCCGTACAGCCTCCTTTGCAGAATGTCACAAAATCGTGACACTTTTCTTTCTCTGCCTTCATGCACTGTCCGAGTCGCAAAAATGCGACATGTCACGAAATTGTGATAGTTTTGCCTGCTTTGTCTCTGCCTTCCCACATGTCGTGAAATCGTGACACTTTTGCCCAAACTTTCTCTCTCCTCAAACATGTCGTGAAATCGTGACAATTTTGCCAGCACTTTCTCTCTCCTCAAAAATGTCACGAAATTGTGACAGTTTTTCCAGCCGCCTGCATACTTTTTCATACTTGTCTTTTTCTTGATCTTTTGCAACTGGGCTACCTTGATCTTCTTGGAAACTCACTGTCCATGCTGAAACCTTCATCAAGACACATTCTTTGACATCAAACCAAATTGCTTCAAGACCTTCTTGACATCAATGACAACATCTACACTTAGAGTAAAGGCAATGTACCCAAAATTGCCAACACGACATCAACAATATTAGGGGGAAATAACAGGGGGAAAATGTTAAGATGTGCAGTGTGCAGCAGTTAATGACCAAGGCATTAGTGGATGCATTGAAGTAGATTGACCTTAGCAAAGGGGCACAAATAGTTATGGGAGAGGATTCCAAGGACAAGGACCCAAAGGAGATGGAGGATCAGATGTGACAGTTGCAAAATTGTTTTGGCGAGTTGGAAGCATATGTTGGGAGTGGGAGTGCATACTTGAAAGTTCTCTAACACAAAAGGATTCTTGCACCAAGGATCTGGTGCACTATGGGATGCACCAAAGGTCTAGTACAAAATGAGGCTATGCCAAATATCAGACACAGGGGGAGAGTGCACCTGAGATGGGGCACACTTGGGGAGTGCACCCAGGATGGGGCACAAAGGCAATTTGATTCCTAGGGCTAGGTGCAAGACAATATGTGCCTTGGAATGGGTGTACTAGAATATTGTGCCCAGTATTGGGTGCAAGGCGGGGTTGCACCCGACTTTGGGTGCAACTGTAGATTGCACTTGACTTGGGCACAACAAGAAATTATGCCTGACTTGGGCGTAAGAGGGGAATTATGCCCGACTTGGGAACAACTACAGATTGTGCCTTGGCTTGGACACAACTGTGGAGTGCGCTAAAACTTGGTCATACAAAGAAAGTGTACCTTGGCTTAGGGTGCACGAGCAACAAACACACCGATCTGGTGCAAACAAAATTTGAGAAAAATAAATAAGATAAACTTTCATAAAACAAAGATTTTATTCGCTCATGATAAATACACTGCCAATGTAGTATTACAATGGATGATTAAAACTTACATAGACATCTCCAATATAGTTGCAAGATTAACATCGAAGGAGGTTTCAAGAGACTGCTGCTCTGACTCCTCTTCTCTGCTCAGCTATCCCTTGCTCTACAATTTTCCCAATTTCTTGATATAGCTTATGAAATACCACTCCGGATTTTATAGTCAGGTGGAAGGGAGGATAAGGCTTATCCTCTAACATGCATCGCATTAGGGTTTCTACCTACTCACTGAATTGCAGCTATCGGTAATAACTATGCATACTTGTAGAATACGGTGATTAGATTTGTGGTTATCTGATCTGTCAGGGCGTCAAATCTGGTTTAGTTTTCTAATACCCTCCTTTAAACCAAATTTCACAAAGACTTTGATGCCCAACATTTCTTGGAGACTGTTGAAGTCTTCATCCTTCAAAGGTTTTGTAAAAATATCAGCTACCTGTTCTTTTTACCTGTAAAACAATAACATAATTTTGTCAGCTTTCACCAGCTCTCTGATGAAGTGCTAGCGGATATCGATATGCTTCATCATGCCATGGAACATTGGATCCTTCGACAGTGCTATGGCAAAATTTTTGTCATAGAAAATGGTTGTCACCCCTTTCTATGGATGATTAAGCTCACCCAGTATTCTTCGTAGCCATACTATCTGGCATGCAGCTGAAGTGGCGGTAACATACTCTGCCTCTGCAGTGGAAAACGCAATTATCAGTTGCTTCTTGAATGACCATTAAATTGCTTCTGAACCAAGATGGAAAGCATAGTCGAAAGTGCTATTCTGATAATTAGTGTTGCCAGCCCAATTGCTATCTGTGTAGCCAACCAGTTTTAACTGGTCTTTTTTGGTATGGAAAATTCCAAGGTTTCACGTCCCATTGACATAGTGTAAAATCATTTTGCCTGCTTGCCAGTGCATGTCCTTTGGAGTCTCCATAAATATGTCGATCAAGCTCAATTCAAAAATCAAATCGGGTCTAGTTACAGTCAAGTACATGAGACTGCCAACTAACCTCTTAAACAAGGTTGGATCAATATTTCTGTTGGAATCCATCTTGCTCAATTTTAGACCTATGGCAATAGGTGTGATGGTAGGTTTACTGTCCTCCATTTTAAACCACTACAGGACATCCTTCGCATACTTACCCTAAGAAATGAAGATGCCATCTGCATATTGGACAACTTCAATATCTAGAAAGTATTTCATCAGCCCTAAGTCCATCATCTCGAACTCCTTCTTCATGGTTGTTCTGAATTGGTCAAACAAAACGCTATTGTTTCCAGTGTAAATTTGATCATCTACATACAAGCAAACAATTATCATCTCATATTTTGGGTTTTGCTTTAGGTATAATGTGTTCTCATATGGGCATTTCATGAACCCATTCTCCTAAAAGTAAGCATCAATATGAATGTACCAAGCCCTGGGTTCTTGCTTCAACCCATATAGGGCCTTCTTCAGCTTTAGGAATTTACCTTCTTGTCCTTCCAACTCATATCCTGGTGGCTCATCTATGTATATCTCTTCTTCCAACACTTTGTTCAAAAATACAGACTTGAAATCCATCTGGTACATATTCCAGCCTTTTTGGGCTGCCAATGCCAGGATCATTCTAACTATGTCAAGTTAGCTTACAGGTGCGTACATCTCATGATAGTCAATGCCTGACTTCTTTTTGTAGCCTTTTGCCACCAATATGGCCTTCTGCTGATCAAATTCACCTTGAGAATTAAACTTAGTTTTGTATACCCACTTGACCCCAATGGTCTTCTTCCCTGTTGGGAGATAAGTCAACTGCCATGTCTTATTTTTCTCTATGGCCTTAATTTCCTCATCCATCACCTTCATCCATTTTTTATTCAGAATTCCTTCTTCAAATGAAATTGGATCACACTAAAAAACTAAAGCAAAATTAGAATGGTCTTCTTCTTGAAGTTGGGTTACCTCATAGATGTCTTGCAAGCTCCTCATCTTCATGGGTGTCCTTAAGTTGGATATTTTGCTTGCAAGTTGAGGCATTTGTGATGATGAGGTGGTGCTAATGCTAGCTCTAGAGTGGCTGCTTGAAGCTACAGGTTGATGCACTCGTTCTTCTTCTACGTCCTCAAAATCAATGACTGATAGTTTTGGCTGACCGGTCTTTGATTTCTAGTTCTAGGATTCATCCTCCAGGAACTTCACATCTCGGATGATAATTATCTTCTTCGTCAAAGGATTATACAACATATAGGCCTTTGACTCTTCACTATACCCAGTGAAGATGCATTTCTCAGCTCATCTAGGACATGTGCATATGTCCTAGACATGCCCTTTGACTCTTCATCCAACTTCTTCCTCTTCTCATCTAGGACATGTGCATATGTTATGCATCCAAAATCTCTAAAATGAGCAACGCTTGGCTTCTAATTGCCCCATGCCTCCTAAGAAATTGTGTCATTCACACTCTTTGTGGGACATTGATTTAGAAGATAGACTGTACAACTTACAACTTCTGCCTAGAAATCATGAGGCAAGTTCTTTACCTTCAACATACTGCATGACATATCCATAATGTTTTTGTGCTTCCTCTTAGCTACACCATTTTGCTACGATGTGTATCTAGCAGTAAGTTGCTTACGAATTCTAGTTTACTTGCAAAAGTATTGTTATTCATTGGAGATATACTCATCTCCTCCATATTTCCTAAGAGTATTCACTTGGTAGCTGCTCTATTTTTCAACCAGAGCCTTGAACTCTTTGAATTTTCCAAACACCTAAAACTTTTATTTGATGGGATATACCCATTTCCTCCGATTGAAGTCATCAATGAAAGACAAAAAATATTTGTTATCAAAAAATGTGTTGGTCTGCATTGGAATGCAAATGTCGGAATGCACCAGCTCTAATGGTTGTGAAGCTCTCCAAGACTATCCTATAGGGAATGCATCCTTGTGCTGCTTTCTAACTAAGCAACCCTCATAAACTTGATTTAGTTGCTCAATAAGGGGTAAACCCTTCACAATCTACTTCTTGTGCAGCAAGTTCAGGCCACTGAAGCTCAGGTGACCGAATCTGAGATGCCACAACCAGGTAGCATCCTTCTCAACTGCACTAAAATACATCAAAGATTCATTCTAAATCTATAGTGGAAACATCTTGTTTTTAGTCATAGACACAGTTGCAATCTGCCCATGCTCTTTGTCTTTGATGGTGTAAAGTCCATCCTTGAATTGAACAATGTACTCCTTCTGAAAAATTTATCCAATGCTTAGCAAATTGTGCTTTAAACCAGACACATAATAGACATCTGTGATCTGCTTCCTTTTACCTTTCCTGGTATGAATGAGGATTTTTCCTTTCTCCATCACAAAAACTTTGTTGTTGTTCCCCATTTTCATCTTATACTGGACTGTTTCATCTAGTTGTGAGAACATCTCTTTGTTCCCTGTCATGTGGTTGCTACAACCACTATCGAGATACCAGATATTCTTCTGGATCTCCTCCTCAATACTACAAGTTAACAACACATTTCCACCAGTATCTCTACACTCTCCATTATCAGGCTCATCTATGTAGTGTGCTTGTTATTGGCTATCCTTGACCATCTTCTTTCTACACTCAGAGATATAGTGGCCAAATTTCTTGTAGTAATAATATTGAATCTTTGATTTATCCTTTCTTTGATAATATCCTCCTTGCTAGCTTTTGTTATTGCCTCTTCCTCCTTGCTAATGGAAGTTGCAACCGGTCTCTCCGTCATTGGAGTTTGATCTTCCTCCTTGCTTGTTGCCTTTCCTATGCTTGCCCCTGCCTCTTCCTCCTTGATAACCTAAGGCTCCTTGGTGGGAGTTTTCTTTGCTACTATCTCAAAATGGGACTTGTGCTTTGAACGCTTGTTCTAGTGAGGACTATGTTGAGCGACTCAGTCTCTTCTCATGTGTTTGTAGAGAACCCATGAGCTCATTCATAGAGAGGATTGCCAAATCCCTCAATTATTTGATTGCTATCACCATTGAGTCGAAACTTACTGGTAGGCTCCTTAGTATATTCTCCATAATCCTTTCATTCACCATGTTCTCCCCATTCAACCGCATCTGGTTGATGACATCCATTGTCAGGGTGAGGAAGTTGCTTATGGACTCCGACTCACTCATCTGTAAGTTCTCGAACTCCCTCCTCAGCATCTACAACCGCACCAACTTCACCTTGTCGGTACCCTCGTAGGAGCTGACCAATATTTCCAATCCTCATTTGATTTGGTTATTGCTACGATTCGCAAGAAGATTATCTTCCCAATCATCTGCATTATGTAAAATAATACCTTCTGGTCCTCATTTCAGTTCTCCTTCAGCAAATCTGAATCTACCTAGGAGAGTGCGCTCAACACTGCTACATCTGCTAGCTTTACATAGCCATTCTAGAACAAGTCTCATAGCTCCTGTGATCTGAATAGGATCCTCATCTGGATGCTCCAGTAATCATAATTTTTATCATTGAACTGCAGGATCTACAACTGCAATGAGTTGCCACTAGAAGCCAATGGTTCTTATCGTCCATGAGCGAGCTCTAGCTCTGATACCAATTTTAAAGTTCTCCGATGCAAAAGGATTCTTGCGTCAAGGATCTGGCACACTATGGGATGCGCAAAATATTTGGCACAAAAGGAGGCTATGCCAAATATCAGGTGTAGGGGGAGAGTGTGCCCGAGATGGGGCACACTTGGGGAGTGCACCCAAGATGGGGTGCAAAGGCAATTTGTGTCCTAGGGCTGGGCACAAGACAATATGGGCCTTGTACTGGGTGCACTAGAAGATTGCGCCCAGTCTTGGGCGCAAGGTAGGATTGCACCCGACTTTGGGTACAATAGGGAATTGCATCCGACTTCGGTGCAAGAGGGGAGTTGCATCCAACTTGGGCACAACAACAGATTGTGCCTTGGCTTGGGCGCAACTATGGAGTGTACCCAGACTTTGTTGCACAAAGAAAGTGGACCTCGGCTTGGGGTGCACGGGCGACAAACGCATCGATCTGGTGCAAACAGAATTTGAGAAAAATAACTGAGACAAACTTGCACAAAACTGAGATTTTATTCACTCATGATAACTAGAATGCCAATGTAGTATTATAATGCAAGATTGAACTTTACACAGAAATTTGCAACACAGTTGCAGGATTAACACCGGAGGAGTTTCTGGGAGACTGCTGCTCTAACTCCTTTGCCCTGCTCAGCTATCCCTCGCTCTGCGATTTTTCTGATTCCTCGATATAGCTTCTGAAAGACCACTCTGCCTTTTATAGTCGGACAGAAGGGAGGATAAGGCTTATCCTCTGACATGCACTGCATTAGGGTTTCTGCGCACTCGCCGAACTACAGCTATCAGTAATAACTATTCATACTTGTAGAATACACTGATCAGATTTGTGGTTATCCGATCTGTCAGGGCGTCAAATCTGGTTTATAACAATCCTTTGGGACAAACCAGGCCTGCTGTAGAGGCATGCGACTTTCTTACACCAACACACCCATGCTTAGAGCTAAATGCTTTGGTACCATGCCTAGAACTGAATTCTTTTGTACAATGTTAAGAAACAAAACAGAGATGGAGCTGAAACAACATGAAAAAAGAACAATTTTATTGAAAGGTAGAACAGAAGAGAAAGCAGGAGGAATAAAATGGAAGAGGAAGGAGGACGAGTGATGTAGAGTGCAGATTCAGGTGCTGCATATATAAACCAGGATTGGTCGGTGCCCATGGGATCTAGAAGGTCGACACTAACATCTTTAACTACCTCATGGGTCGTTGCAGGTGAGTGACAAAATGAATTTATTTTGCAACAGAAATAAGGAGAAGAGGAGATCTGAATCCAAATAACTAAAAGTAGTCCATGAGCTATAAAAAGAGGAGAAACAAAATACATTCACTATAATATAATTTAGCGTCATATAATGGAGATGACCAGTAACTAAGATATTGTGTTGCGTGCATGCCCTAATGACGGTGTTGATTGCACCTGCAACACATATATTTAGGTGGAGGAGAGTTGCTTTTAACCCTTCCTCAACGGCATCCAAAATTTTCTTCCCCTTAGAGGGATGAGAAATTGGAAGCCATTGAGGGAGAGGTAAGAACAACTGCTTCCAGTACTTTGAGTTAGGAAATCTTTTTTAACAAACCAGGCACACAGATACTAATACATGAAAAGCAGGGGCGTATAATATAAGATATCTATAAGCTTTGGAATTATCTACAATATTTGCCAGACGAAGATCGGAGTTTATATAAATGAATCAAACAAGAGATTAGAAGGAATGCGATACCTTATCTCTTTTCGTTCTCCCATTAGAAGGCATGGATACGTATAAAGACAGTGCCAGGGTTATGCAAAATCACAATCGCTTTAATTTTGCTTTTACCTGAACGTGTATTACTACGAGTAGGTAACGAGGAATATATCTGATTCGTTGAGCTTATGTAAGTGATAAGGTTGCTATGAGGAAACGCGAAGACTTTCAAACTTTTGCAAAATTTAGGATTTATGGGTTGACGTGTCGGCCGCGTGGTATCTAATTTAAATGCGAATCCTCTTTGAAAATCTAGACATCTCCTGAAAAACGAGCATAGAAGTTAACTAAATTTGCCACGTGTTTGGTTGACCCAAGTCGATCAAAAGGCTCAATTAAAGTAAGAGGTTCGATAACATATGAAGTGATTTTCTGGTTGAAGACAATTCTGCGTGCTTAGAATAGGATACTTTGAATTGTGAGCACTTCAAAGTGATTGATTCTTCTGCAAACTCAATGCAATCTATATATACCTTTGAAGAAAGATCCTGGATAGAAATAAATAAGGGAATTTTTGTAGACCACTGTTTATGTGTCCACCGTTTAAAACCTATCCTTTAAAAGGTTTTGCATTCGGTGTTTCCTCGTATCTTTAGTGTCCTATTACATTAGAAATAATTTTTAGAATTTGATGTGACATGAAGTATCATGACTGGAGACAAGAAGTTGTCTTAGTCGATCGATGGGCCATTTTCTATGCAGATAACATGGCTTTTACTTTATTGAGAGGGCAACATTAATTGGAAGGCAAAAGCAATCCTTGTAGATTTCAAACATTAGTGGGGCAACATGGGCCAAATAGTACAATCACAAAATTCCATCAGTGCAGTTGACATTCACTCTATTATTCTGTAATCTATCCCTATAAATTATTCTGACTGCCTTCTTAGACAACGGTCGACCCATCATTCTTTGTATGTTAATAGTACTAACACTGTATTTATGAGGTTGCTGTTTTACTCTCCCTCAAAGGGTTCCAAAACCTCCATCCGCGGATGTTTTGGAAACCTTTGGGGTGAGAACAAAGCAGCTAATCTCAGCCGAGGCTAACTCTATTTACTCTGCTAATTCATTCCGTTTAAGCACTCCTTTTCACAAAAACTTCGATCAAACAAGGTAGTTACTTGACTGATGACTATGTAGATATTTTTTCTAAAGGATGTGTTGGCAAACGGTTGTCATCAGAGTGTTAAAGATAGAAAGAAAATTTAATGTATTTTTACAGCTAGAGATAGGTGAGCAAGGTGGTATTGGAGTAAAGTTTATCCATAAACATTTATGGACCATTACGTTAATTCTTGTATTGAAGTTGGTTTATTTGCAGACTCTTATGGACCATTAAATTAATGCTTCATAATGGCTTGGACCCTGTTAACCTCTCCTCCACACAGGAGCTGGTCCCACAGTCACCGCAGTCATACAAGTTATCCGCCAGAGTCCTCAACACAAAGCTCACCACCTCGTCCTCTCGCACACTTAGAATCCACTTTCCTCTTGATCATGATCCATCATTTCCTTTTAATTCCGCGTTTTAATTCCATAGTTCTTACTGATAAATAGTTCATAGTTAATTTGCTCTATGTAATTTTATTTAATAATTATGACCCTGCCTAACTTAGTTTTTAGGGTGTGATTTACTATCACCATTGTTTTAGAATACAACATTATTGTTTTCTTAGGGAGCGAGAAGAATTTATTAGTTGCCTGAAATGCCTAATTCTTTCAGAGGATTCCGAATGGTTTTATTTGTCTCCTCCGTCATGTGTAGATATTTTGGTTTCTGACATCTACCCGGTTCTAGGCTCCTTCAATCTCTGTCAAGACTATGCATGAATAGAATAGTTGATAATTCAAAGAGTAACATATTCTTGTAGCAAATAATTCAACGAGATATTCACAATATTTTCTGACCTGTTCCACCAATGCTTGATGGCCTATCTGGCTTACTGTTTTTTTGTTCTATGATGTCCCATTGAAGGGACGGAAGAAAGTGATGAAGATCAAATTTTATTTGGATTTTTCAACTAAAACAACTGTGTTTTTGTTTTCCGGCCTAAGGTTTCATTTGTCTCTTCACTCATGTGTAGGTTTTTTCGTTTCTGACAAATGCCTAGACGATATGTTCATAATATTTTCTAACCTGTTTCACCCAATTTTTTGTTTGGTATGGTATTAATAAATGGGTTTTTGAAAGGAATCTTAAAAACCTTATTTGCAAACAATGGATCATTGGACTGTCTAGAATAAATTTAAAGGTTTCCTATAAAATTATTAGATCTTACAACCCATATAAAACTAACCAACGGTCCAATAACCAATTTTCTAAAGCCATTTTTTCTCAAAGGAACCATTAACTAGACTCCCACTAACAACCACAACTATAGAGAATATAAGAGGAATAGGGCATCTAGATCATATAGGCTCCCAATCCAACAATAACACTATCACAATCATCAAATTTAAATTTGTTGTGTCCAGTTTACCTCAAACTGAAAAGGGATGCCATCCAATGATAATTTGAAATTTAAAACAATATAAATCCCACCAAGGCTAGGAAAATAAATCTACTCCAAGAAAAATTAAAGGCACGATTCCTTCCCACAAAAAAGGGAGACCTTTCGAGCCAAGGGACTTACTAGTTACTATAATACAAAACCCCAAAAAAATTCTAGCCCATCAAGAGAGCTCCATCAACAACTAGGTATACATCTCAAGACCACAAGAACTTTTACTATTGGCAACCACATCCTTAAAATTTGAATTAGCAACCAAAAACAAGTATACAACATAGAAACACAACTAAATCCACCAATTTCCAAGGGAAGAGGTTCTAAGATAAGATCCATAGAGACCTCCCCCAAAGTTAATAACTGAGAAGGAAAATCCAATCTTCCCCTACTTTGGATAAATAAACTCCAATATCTACAAAATAAAAAAAATTATGGATCCAATTTAGACTAGAAATACTCTGGATCCACTCAAGGACCCATGATATATATATATATATATATATATATATATATATATATATATATATATATATATATATATATATATATATTAATTCTAAAGTCATTTTTCCTTGAAAGAACCACTAAACACACTCCAAATGAAAATAATTGCATTAAATATAAGAGAAATAAACCATCCAAGTCACATAGGGTCCTAGCCCAACAATAACATTACCACAATCGATAAAAATTGAAAAGGGATGTCATCCAATGATAATTTGAAATTAAAAAAAAAAATACAAATCTTGCTAAGTTCAAGAATGTGAATTTGCTCCAAGAAAATTTAAAAAATTCCAAAGGCATGATTCCTACCCACAAGAAAGGGGGACCAATCGAGCTAAGGGACTTATTGCAGCACAAAACTCAAATAAAATTCTAGGTCACCAAGAGAGCTCCATCAATCATTGGGTATACATCCCAAGACAACAAGAACTTTTATTACCAAAACCACATTATTTAAATTTGAAACAACAACCAACAACATGGATACTACATTGAAACACCACTAAATCCACCAATTTCCAAAGGAAGAGGTTCTAATATAGAGTCATAAATACCTCCCCCAATGTTAATAACTGAGAAGGAAAATCCAACCCTCATTAGCTCAAGATAATAAACCTTAACATCTACAAAATCTAAAAATATTTTGAATCCACAAAATGACCCAACATCTGAATACAACTAAAAATACTTTGAATCCACTCAAGGACTGATGATTGTAGAAAAATAATAAGGGTTAATGATAGTTATATCTAGGATTCCCCTCTTCATTCTTTATCTCCTGGATAAAATCCATGATAAGAGTTTCATTTATGGGTTTTAGGGACCTATTTTATAGCTCTCAAAGTCAGTAGGGCTTGTTGGAAAAATGGTTCTATTTTAAGTTGCATAACTCCCACATATTTTCCCATTTTTGCTTTGAGGGTGGCCTAGGACGCACCAACAATATCTAATTTTAACTCTTTCCTAAAGGATTTTTTGGAATGTGTCCCAACCTTCTTCTCAACTCTAACACCGATTGACCATTTCCTATGACTTTGAGTTTTAGGATCTGAATATCCCTTAATCAGATTGATTTTTGAAGAACCCTCTGAAAACTAAGAGGTATGAGCAACCGTTTTAATAAACATAACAACCCTGGTCTACTCACCTAGTTTTACCACAAAAATAAGTCAAGCATTTCTTCAATATAATTTTTTATTTTTATTTTACAAATAATATTTTTAATCATAAGAGTGCTTTTAGATTCATAGCACATTTTATAACCCAATAAATTAACAATATTATTTTGAAATAGTACAGGCATATCAAACCACTTTTTTTTAGAATCAATTCACCACAATATCATTCCTCTTGATCTGTCCATGTGGGTCTATCTATGATAGGGGTTATCCTCTAGGGCCCATAATACCTAGAGAGGGATACTTTCTTTCCTCATCCCTTAGTATATGTGAACCTACTATCTAACTGGTCAATTTTTTAAAGCTTTAAATATGCAAGGGATCAACATACATATGCCTTCGTGACTAACTAAACATCCTCTTACTCTAAGTCAATTAGTACCATGCCAATACACTAGCCTTGGACTTCATCACATATATCCATTGTGACTCACAAACATTTATCCCATACCAAACATTATGGTTGAACTAGGAAAGTCAAATGAACACAAGATATATCACAGTACTACCTGGATAGCAACCTAGATATAACATCCCATACCACCCTTCATTACTAGATCTGACCTAGTCTTAATCCAGACCAATTACATTAGTCTACAGTTGCTCTAAAACTCACTCTATGCAATATCCTTACCTTAGCAATTTTGGGTGCATCAATATCTTTATCATCTTTCCTAATGATTAAAGTCATTTATAAGTTAACTTAAATATTTGTTGTGTGCCTACCTGCACATCCAGTTATTTTCTCATCCTTTCCAATGAGTTAAATCAATAATTAGTTGTAGATATATCTAGCATACATCACTAAAAACTCTTGATAGGATCCAATAAAATGATTCACACATAATTTATTTCATACCCAATGGTTCCTAACTTTATTTCCTTAACCAGGAGTTCATATACTAATTATAAGCATTATTGGTGTATAATTACACTATCCCAAATCCAAACTAGGTTTTACACCACTACCAAGTCCTTACTTGTAAGGATTTCTTCTATCCTTAACTTGATTCTCAAGTTACATATTCCCATATTTATGAGCTCAAGGTCTTATGATCATTTTATTCTTGTAAAGCTAAAGGATAGCTATTCTTCAATTGCTTCTATCCAATGTTTTGGAACTTTCCATAAAATATCTACTCAACCTTGCTTGATAAATCTATTCACATTAACCAAATAAAAGACGTGACACATTTAAAATGTTCTCCTTAAATTTTACTAAGTTCCAACTCTTAAAACTTAATATACCATATGGTCTATAAACTACCTTATAATTTTTATTCATTCAATAAAGTATATACTCTACTTCAAATGGAACTTTTCTCCATTTATTATTTTATTCTATACATCACCCCTTTTTACTCAGGTATAAGCAGTTTTGGAAATAACTACCCACTAATACTTGTACTACTCAACATAATAATAACTAATAACTTGTAGATTATTTCCTCAAATTAAATAAGATAATCCTCTTAAGGTTGTTGGTTGATACACTTTCAACTTCCAAAATTGACACGTCTGTTTGGTAAATCCAACACACGAACAAAGAATATTATTTGATATTTTCAACTATTTTATCCCACTTGTCCACCATGCCAAAACTTTAATTAGCTTGCCCACTAACTACATTCAAATTTTCATAATTATCCAATTCCAAGCTATAGATCAATAATTCCTTAATTCATGAGTGTGTATCATAGGTAAATACCCAAAATGTTTACCTCTCTTTTCCATAATCACATGCCCAAAACCAAACATGTTTTATGCATAGTAGTCAATACATTATATTGAAAATCAGAATTAAATCCATTCCTTTTTCTTACAAGATTTCTCATAATTTTAACATTTCACACAAGGTATAAATTTGTCATGCATCACGAAAATATAAACAATGGATTAATTAATATGTTTATAACCAAGGGCTTATTAAATTCTTGCAGTTTCTACTTCCAAACCATTAACGATTTTACAAGGGATTATATTATGCTTTTATCACCATCTTCTATACTTGACTCCATTTGGACTCAACCTGGTTCCACTTTTATAACATAGAGAGGATTATTTTTCCTACAAGGGTAATTAAAATTTGTCATACCCTTTTACATATCAAAGAGTCATGGTTACACTGGCTGACACTGGAGTTTATGGTTAACTCACTACATTAAACCTCCAATAATTATTTTAGGGTCCCTAAAATTTATCGACAGCAACATAAACATGGCTTGAGCTGGAATAAATTCAAATTTTCCCTGACATAAATAATTTTCACAAGAACAACCACATAAAATTTGATAATAAATTTTCCAATATTATTATCGAGGGAAGAAAATATTTTCTCGTATGAAATTTGTTTCAAAAATCAGTGATAACACAACACAATGAACAACCACATAAACTTTGATAACAAATTTTTCAATATTATTATCGAGGAAAGAAAATATTTTCTCGTATGAAATTTGTTTCAAAAATCAGCGATAACACAAAACAATGAACATATTCAATAATTTAATGGTTTCAATTAAATTTTAACAAACCAAAACTCCATTGTTTGCTAGACAATAAACTAGATGAGTGTCTATCATCACATCCTGTATAAAGATTTCCAGTTTTAAGTCCACACATTATATTATATATATAAATAAATAAATAAATAAATAAAGAGCTTCAAGCCACTATTTCTGCCATGAAGCTTTGTAATAAAGAACTATACAGTCGTATGTTATATTAAAATATTATATGAAATTTAACACAACTCATTCGAATTCTTCTTAAAATTTCGAAAAGACTCATAAATTAGAACGAAAGCTAATATTTTCAATTTACATCAAGATTGCTAAACTTCTACGACCCCATTTTTTTACATGGGATTGCCACCAATAACAATTAATTTTTTTTTTTTGTCAAATATTTATTTCTAGCTACATTCACTTCTACCATATCTTCCTCCATCGTTCCTCGATACCATCCCAAAGGTATATATTTAATGGTATCATAATCGGTTGGTCCTCTTTATGTTGGTATGATGTCTAAAATTCTCTTATATCTTTATATCCTGAAGAAATCATTTCATATAGCTCCATGCAAGCACTCAGTATGCAAACATTTTGAAAACACGAACATGAAAATATTTACTTTCAGGTTTCAGGCTTACTACTCTTTTCAATATCTTGTATGAATTCGATACAAATAATTTATAGTTTATTAAAGGCAACACAACATTGTATCTCCATCCCAGATACAAATAAATTCATATGCTCAACCAAAAAACCACACAGGAACTTTGATAATTTTTCTATAAATGAAACACTATCTTTCAGCATACGGTGGTGGCTACACGGAGGACTCAATACCTCTATCTTAGTTTCTCAAATGTTTCATTATAGAGTAATATTGCTACATAAAGAAAGCATCATTTAAATAAAAACTAAAGAACCACATCGTTCTTTTTCTAGAATTACAGTAACAAAATATCTCATGACAAATTCCATGCATTCACATTTTCTCATAAACAATGAAAGCCATAACATATTTCTTTGGCACAACACAACTCAAATTTCAAGTATTCAAAAACTGTCATAAGTATTTTCATTTAGAAAATTTAAAGCATTCACAACATTTAACATTGCCAACATTTTTTCAGAAAACACACCTGAATTTGATAGTTGAAACGAAAACTCGTATTCAACCTTTTCAGACACTTGCCATGTTTTTTCTAGCTACAAGTACTTTTGTTCCTGTTAAAACTCCTCTTTTTCTTCTCTTTATGCAAAAGCTAGCCTTTTTTTTAAATGCCCAATAGCCCCTATTTTAACTGATGGTATGCTTGCATAAGCCATTACCAACTAACTCCCCTTATTTCTTGCTAGAATATGGGGTAAAAGGATAATTAAAATCACACGTAGATAATTCACCTATTGAATGCACACCAAATTAAAATCACACACACCAAATTAAAGTCACACGTAGATAATTCACCTACTGAATGCACACCACATCACTAAGCCACTTGTAAGTCACATGGTGTTACATTTATATTAATAAATTTTATATTTTTTCAATCATAAACAACAATAATCAATTTAAAATCAACACCATGGCTCCCATGCATTTTGTAGCATTTTCCTTGCCACCACCCAATATGTAAACATATCATTTTTGAGCAACAAGCATTCAAACATGGTTCACTCAATAATGCAAATCTAAGTAAATGGTGGCTCCCATCATCATTGCCACATAAATTATATATATCACTTTTTATGACCACAAGAAGCAATCAATCAAGCATGACTCATGTAATTACAAATTGTAATTACAAATCATAAATACAAATTGTAAGTTTCTATGTACTTATCACTTCACTTTTGTCTTTTCCATTGACCTACTTTTGTCCATCGAAGGTCCATACCTGGCTCTCGCTCTGCATACATAGTGACTATCAACAGTTTCACATTTTCAAAGAAAAGATAAATAAAAAATATCAATTGCATTGCAATCAAAGATTGTGGTGGTTATGTGAGGAGGGTCGTTACAACAATAGATTCATCCTCCCCAAAATAACCAAAAGAATTATGGAGGATATCATTGGACACCAAGACATTAGTAATAAGGTCTAAAGGCCTTTCCTCAAAAGGAAGAGCTGAAAAAATTATATTTAGATGAGTAGGGGGCACCAAGACCTCATCAAAAAATTAAATGAATAATATGATAAACATTTATTCAGGTAGTATGATAAACTTTAAGAACTATTCCAACCAATTTTAATACTTGGTTTACTATTTTGTTGTTCTAAGAAGTCCCATTAAAGGGGCCAAGGAATGTGATGAAAATCAACTTTTATTCTAATTTTTCAATTAAAATAATTTTGTTCTTGTTGTATGATCTAAGGCATACCAAAATATTTACTCTTTATAAGTTTACAAAGTATTATGATATCGTATTTTTATTATTATTTAAAGCTATTTATATTTCTAGGTGTATCTTATTTTTCATGACTTTAAAAAGTTGCTAATGTGACTCTTAATATGAAAAGCTTAAATTTTTATTAAAAAATAATTTTCGTTTTTATCATATATTTATGTATCAAAATAGAAAAGGAAACATACTTGTTATTGCATATATTTCATCCCTAGAATAATTTTATTTAATTTTATTGAGATGTAGGTAAATACATTAATTGGGTAAGCTTTGCTTGTAGAACTTTATTTGTCTCAAAATATGTATCGATCAAAATCTACGTGAAAACGCGAAGAATTTCAAAGATGAGCTTCTATAAAATTTAGGATTTATGGTTTGACGTGCTGATCCCGTGGTATTCAATTTGAATGCGAATCCTCTTTGAAAATGTTAGACATATCCTACTAAAAAAATGAGGATAGAATGTAACCAAATTAGAAGAAAAGCTAATACTTTTAATTTACATCAAGATTGCTAAACTTCTACGACCCTATACTTTTTACATGGAATTGCCACCAATAACAAGTAAAAATTTTTTTGGTCAAATATTTATTTTGAGCTACATTCACTACCTACCATATCCTCCTTGCATCGTTCCTTGACACCATCCCGAAGGTAGCTATTTAATGGGATCATAATCGGTCCTCTTTACGCTAGGATGATGTCTAAAATTCTCTTATATATCATATTATACAGTTCCATGCAAGCACTCAGCATGCAAACATTTTGAAACCACAGACATAAAAATGTTTACTTTCAGGTTTACTACTCTTTTCAGGTTCTTGTATTAATTCAATACAAAGAAATTATAGTTTCTTAAAGGCAACACAACATTGTATCTCCATTCCGGATACAAATAAATTCGCATGCTCAACCAGATAAGCATAAATAGTAGTAGACTATTCGGTTACACACAAACACAACAACGACACAGGAAATTTGATAATTTTTTATAAACGAATCACTATCTTTCAACATACGGTGGTTGATACAGGAAGGACTCATTTCTCAATCATTTCATTATAGAGTAATATCGCTACATAAAGAAAGTGTCATTTAAATAAAAACAAAAAAACCCACATAGTTCTTTTTCTAGAATTACAATAACAAAATATCTCATGACGAATTCCATGCATTCATATTTTCTCATAAACAATGAAAGCCATAACATATTTCTTTGGTACACCATAACTCAAATTTCAGGTATTCAAAAACTGTCATGAGTATTTCCATTCAGAAAATTTATAGCATTCACAACATTTAACATTTGCCAACATTTCCTTGTGATTTTCAGAAAACACACATAAATTTGACGCTTGAAACGAAAACTTGTATTCAACCTTTTTCAAACACTTGCCATGTTTTTTCCAGCTACAAGCACTTCTGTTCTTATTAAAACTACCCTTTTTCTTCTCTTTATGTAAAAGCTAGCCTTTTTTAAATTCCTAGTAGCCTCCATCTTAACCGACGGTATGCATGCATAAGCCACTACCAACTAATTTCCCTTCTTTCTTGCCATATTCATTAAAATCACACATAGCTACTTCACGTACCGAATGCACACCACGTGACTAAGCCATTACCAACGAACTCCCCTTCTTTCTTGTCATATTCATTGAAATCACGCATAGCTACTTCACATACTGAATGCACACCACGTCACTAAGCCACTTGTAAATCACATGGTGTTGCATATATATTAATAAATTTTATATTTTTCCAATCACAAACAATAATAATCAATTCAAAATCAACACCATGGCTCTCACGCAAATTGTAGTATTTTTCTTGCCACCACCCAATATTCAAACATGATTGTCTAGTAATACAAATCTAAGTAAATGGTGGCTCGCATCATCATTTCCACATAAATTATATATATATTTTTTATGACCATAAGCAGTAATCAATCACTTATAATTCACGCAATTGTAAATTGTAATGTATCTATATGAAATGCAAAGCATGAGTTTCTATGTACTCGTAGATGGAATCATCACTTCCTTTTTACTTTTTTTTTTTTCTTTGATCTCTTCCTGTCCATCGAAGGTCCATACTTGGCTCTGCATATGTAGTGACTATCAGCAGTACCACATTTTCAAGGAAAAGGTAAATAAAAAACATCAATTGCATTGCAATCAATAGCTCTCCATACGTAATGACTATTAACAGTACCACATTTTCAAGAAATAAATAAATAAAAAACGTCAATTGCATTGCAATCAAAGATTGTGCTGATTATGCCAGGAGGGTTGTTACAACGATAGACTCATCCTCCCCAAACAACTAAAATAATTATGAAGGATATCATTGGAATTAGTAATAATGTTTAAAAGGTTTTTCTCAAAAAGAAGAGTTAAAGAAATTATATCTAGATGAGCCCGGGCACCAAGAACTCGTCAAAAAATTAAATGGATAATATGATAAACATTTATTTAGGTACTGTAATAAACTTTAAGTTTATGATAACTATTCCACCCAATTTTAATGACCTACCTAGTTTACTACTTTATTGTTCTATGAAATCCCATTCAAGGAACGAAGGACTGTGATGAAAATCAACTTTTTATTTTAATTTTTCAATTAGAACAATTTTGTCTAAGGCATACCAATGTTATAAGTTTACAAAGTATTATGATATTTTATTTTTATTATTTAAAACTATTTAGATTTTTAGGAGTATCTTATTTTTCATGACTTTAGAAAGTTGCTAATGTGACTCTTAATATGAAAAGCTTAAATTCTTATTAAAAAAAAGTTTTCGTTTTTATCATATATTTATGTATAAAAATAGTAAAGGAAACATACTTGTTATTTTTATTTAATTTATTGAGATGTAGGTAAATACATTAATTGGGTAAGCTTTGCTTGTAGAACTTTATTTGTCTCAAAATTTGTATCGATCAAAATCTACGGGGAAACGCGAAGAATTTCAAAGATGGACTTCTGCAAAATTTAGGATTTATGGTTTGACGTGCCGGTCGCGTGGTATTTAATTTAAATGCTAATCCTCTTTGAAAATTTAGACATCTCCTCTTCAGGTACTGAAAAACGAGCATAGAAGGTAACCAAATTTGCCACGTGTTTGGTTGATCCGAGTCGATCAAAAGGCTCAATTAATGTAAGAGGTTCGATTACATCTCAAGTGATTTTCTGGCTGAAGACAATTCTGCGTGCTGAGAATAATAGGATACTTTGAATTGTGAGCACTTCAAAATGATTGATTCTTCTGCGAACTCAATGCAATCTATTTATACCTTTGAAGAAAGGTCCTGGATAGGAATAAATAAGGGAATTTTTGTAGACCACTGTTTATGTGTCGACCGTTTAAACCCTATCCTTTAACTGGTTTTGCATTCGGTGTTTCCTTGTATCTTTAGTGTCCTATTACATTAGAAATAATTTTTAGAATTTGATGTGACATGAAGTGTCATGACCGGAGACAAGAAGTTGTCTTAGTCGATCGATGGGCCATTTCCTTTGCAGATAACATGGCTTTTACTTTATCGAGAGGGCAACAATAATTAGGAGGCAAATGCAATCCTTGTAGATTTCAAACATTAGTGGGGCAACATGGGGCAAATAGTACAATCACAAAATTCCATCAGTACAGTTGACATTCACTCGATTATTCTGTAATCTATCCCTATAAATTTAATAACCCGACTGCCTTCTTAGACAACGGTCGACCCATCAGTCTTGTTTGTTAAGAGTACTAACACTGTATGTATGAGGTTAACATGGCTTTTACTTTATTGAGAGGGCAACAATAATTGGGAGGGTTAACATGGCTTTTACTTTATTGAGAGGGCAACAATAATTGGGAGGCAAATGCAATCCTTGTAGATTTCAAACTTTTGTGGGGCAACATGGGCCAAATAGTACAATCACGAAATTCCATCAGTGCAGTTGACATTCACTCGATTATTCTGTAATCTATCCCTATAAATTTAACAACCTGACTGCCTTCTTAGACAACGGTCGACCCATCAGTCTTGTTTGTTAAGAGTACTAACACTGTATGTATGAGGTTGCTGTTTTACTCTCCCTCAAAGGGTTCCACAACTTCTGCCCGCGGATGTTTTGGAAACCTTTGGGGTGAAAACAAAGCAGCTAATCTCAGCCGAGGCTAACTCTATTTACTCTGCTAGTTCATTCCGTTTACGCACTCCTTTACACAAAAATTTCGATCAAACAAGGCAGTTACTTGACTCACGACTATGTAGCTATTTTTTTTTAAAGATTATGTTGACAAATGGTTGTCATCAGATTCTTAAAGCTAAAATAAAAATTTTAAGGTATTTTTTACACTTCGACGTATAGGTGAACAAGGTGTTGCCTTATTTGCAGACACTTATGAAGTATTAGGTTAATACTCCTTGATTACCTTTGTCCCTGCCAACCTCTCTTCCCACAATCACCGCAATCGTACAAGTTATACTTTTATTCTGATTTCCCACGTAAAAAAAATGTGTTCTTGTTATGCGATCTAAGACATGCCAAATGATGAGAATGAAAATCTTATTTTAAATTGTATTCGAGCGATTGTTTCTAGAGAGATGAATGAGCACTTGATGGGTCCAATTTTCCTTGAGGAGTTGGAAAATGTTGTATTCAAGATGAAAAAAGGAAAAGCCCCAGGTCCAGATGGATTCCTAGTTGAGTTTTATCAAGAGTTTTGGGATTTAATCAAATTTGATCTTTTGGAGGTGGTCCATGAGTCCCAAAAGAACAAACAGATGCTAAGGGCCCTAAATGATACCTTTGTGGTGTTTATACCCAAAAAAAGAGGGAGCAAATTCCTTGGATATGTTTGGCCTATTGCTCTCTGCAATGTTGTGTATAAGATCATCACAAAAATTATTGTTGAGAGGTTAAAGATATGGTTGAGCAAAATCATCTCTGAGGAGCAAGGAGGGTTTTTTGCTGGCCAACAAATCTTGGATGGGGTTGTTATTGCTATAGAAGCTATTCACTCGATGGAAACTTCTAAGGAGAAAACTATGTTTATTAAGTTGGACATGGCCAAAGCCTATGATCGGGTCAGATGGTCCTTTCTTCAGAAAGTTCTTGCTGCTTTTGGATTTGAGGAGGAATTGATTAGATGGGTGATGAGTTGCGTTTCTTCTTCCTCATTATCCATTCTTTTTAATAATTAGCCATGAGAGCTATTTGAGGCCTCAAGGGGATTGAGGCAAGGAGATCCTTTATCTCCTTATTTGTTTATCATTATGATGGAAGGGTTGGGAAGATTGCTCAAGTCTCAAGTCATGCAGGGTCTCATTCAAGGGTGGAAGTGGGATAGTAGTTTGCCACCTCTTTCCCACCTTCAATTTGTTGATGATACTGCTTTGTTGGAAGTTACCACTATCAGGGAAGCTGACAATATTAGAAAGTCTCTTGACATATATCTTGGCGCTTCTGGATAGTTGATTAATGAGGACAAGTCTTCTATTTTCTTCTTCAATACCCCTCCTCTTATTCAATCAAGGATTGCTCGCATTCTAAGATTCCAGGTTGGGACTCCCCCTTCATTTATCTTGGTATTCCAATTTCATCTCATCCTCTACCTAGATCTTCTTGGCAATCTATCCTTGATAAGTTTAGAAGGAAGGTGAATCACTGGACTTTCATATTGCTATCCACTGCAGGTAGAGTGTTGCTTTTAAAATCTATTGTTCAAGCTTTACCCATTTATAGATGTTTTGTACAAATAGCTCCCTCTCACTTCATCAAGAACATGGATGCTTTGTCAAGACAATTTTTATGGTTTGGAAAACTTGATCAATCTAAATGGAGTTTGGTTAGGTGGGATTCTATATGTATGTCGGTGTAAGAGGGAGGCCTTGGGTTGTAACAAACAACTCTTTTTGGGTAGGCTTTAGCTGCAAAAATTTATTGGAGATGGTGTACCTCTCAAGATCATATTTGGGCTAAAATATTATCTTGTAAATACTTGAGAGGTATTTCTGAGGCGGAGATCCCTAGAGTTAGGTTGGTTGGAAAAGGTTCAGTTATTTGGGACACTCTGAAAAGAGGAGCTAATTTAATCAAGCAGGGTTTGTTCTGGATTTGCAATCAGGGATCAAATGCTATTTTTTGGGAGGATTCTTGGGATGGTCACCCTCCTATCTTGAATCAATATCCTAGGTTACATTCCCTAAGCATTTTTCTTGGAAGTAGGCTAGTCTCGTGTGGAGGACTTTAAAAAAATTTAGTATTTTGGAAATATGGAGATGTACAGGTGGAAAGATCCACAAGAATGGCCCCAAGGGGGACTGGCCAAGGACAGAGAGGTGCTTACTCTTATTCTTATGGGGATGACTTGTTCTTCATTGAGGGGTAAAGATATTCTGGCTTGGAACCTTGATCCTAAGGGAACCTACTCGGTAGCCTATGGTTATCAAGTTCTTTATAAGAAAAAGTATGGGAGTCATCCTATCACTTGGTGGAAAAAGGTGTGGAACAAATTTGCTTGGCCAAAATGTAACTTCTTTCTCTGGTTGGTAGCTTGTAATAAATTCTTGACTTGGGATAATGTGAGGAAGAGGGGATTTCAAGGTCCCTATTTTTGTGTCCTTTGTAGTAAGAATGAGTATGACTCTTCTCATTTATTTTTCCAATGCTCCTTTGCCAAAGATATTTGGCACCATTGGTTGAGTGCTTGGAACCATCCATGTTTTCATGTGTTGTCCTTGGTGGATTTTTGGAGTAGTTTGGGAAAACCTCCGACCAAGGCCCCCTTCCTTCAAGTGGCTTAGAATTTGGGCCCTTCTTGCATCATCTAGAAAATTTGGCTCGAATGGAACCGATGCATATTTTAGGGCAGTTATTTGGCTCTTCAACAGATCTAGAAAAATATTTTGTATATGGTTCAGGAAACCATCCATAGAAAATGTGATGTGGACCCTCTTTTGGATTCTAGGGAGGAGAACGTACAACAAGCCCTTGGTCTCTTTGGGGATGGTGTGAACTCTTTGAGCCCTAGTAGGGTTCCTCAACTCAGTAAGAAGGTTAGGAGATATGGTAGGTGGAGGCCACCCCCTAGAGGAGTTTTAAAAATTAATACTAATGGATCATCTAGGGGTAATCCTAGACATGCTGGCATTGGCGGTGTTGGGAGATATTCTACTGGTGGTGTCAATTTTTTCTTTTCCATTTATAAATGTGTTCACTCTAACAATTTTATGGAAGCTCTTGCAATTCTTTAGGCCTTGCGAAGAGGGTTTTCTATTGGATGGCATAGGATTATCTGGGAGTCTGACTCTCAAATTATGGTTAATATTTTAAATAGTAAAAGGGTGGAGGAAGTTAATTGGTATTTGGCCTCTGTAGCCATTTAGATTCTTAGAATGAGTGAAGAGTTCAAATTTATATCCTTTGTGCACATTCCAAGGGAATGGAATGTGGTTGTTGATTACCTAGCCAAAAGGGCTTCTGAGCTGCTGGATCCTTGGAGTATCGATAATTGGAAGAGTCTCCCATCTAGGGACTCTCAATGCCTATGGGAGTTGATCCACAAGGATGTACAGACTTAATGTGGTTTTTTCTTGTTGTCTTTTTCGGGTGTCATTCTAGCCTAGTGGTTTTAGCCTATTTGGCTATTTATTTGAGTCCTGGTTGGAAGCTCAGTTGTACTATGTAATCCAGACTTTTTATCAATAAATTTTTATCCCTTTATTTAAAACAAAAAAAAATGCATGCCAAAATATTTGCTTGGTATAAGATTACAAAAATTATTATTATTATAATTAGTATACCTTAAAGCTATTTATATTTCTGTGTATTTTATTTTTATGTGATTGTTAATATGAAAATTTTAAAATATTATTTAAAAATGCGTTTTTATTTTTATCATATAGTTATGTATAAAAATAAGTAAAGGAAACATACTTGTTATTGTATAATATATGTTTCATTCTTAGAATAGTTTTATTTAATTTTATTGAGATGTAGTTAAATACATTAATTGGGTAAGATTTGCTTGTAGAATTTTATTTGTCTTAAAATTTGTATCTGATCCAATTTATTTCAAATATTACAATTATCATTAATATTTATGGTAATATAGTTTTTGGGTAAATGAGCATACTATAGTTTTCAAGTTATATGTTATAAAACTGGTAAACTATGTACAATTAGTTGAAGTCGCATGTAATTCATTGAATTAATTTGTTAGTATGTTGCAATAGAATTGACTATCAATGCAAAAATAAAAGTGTAAAATAATAATATTATATGAGAATAATGAAGAAACAAATAATAGGACTGCATATGATTATTTCTAAAATAGTATAATAGGTAAGGCATGGAAATCAAATAATATAATAATACTAAACAACTACAAAAATTTCAGAATAATGAAAAGGATAATAGAAAAGATTGTTAGAATTTCACAAGAGTAGATATGCAAATTATTACACAAAAATATGAAGAGAAGAGTGGAACTGATTGACTTACCTCTAGGATTAAATTTGTATAAATAGCAGAGTTGATCATTGAGAATTGTTGGATTACAATAACTCATCAGACCTGATGAAGACACCACTAAGAGTTCTCCTGACACATGGAGGAGTGGAAACTCAAGAAGACACCACTGAGAGTTCTCCTGACACATGGAGGAGTGGAAACTCAAGAAGACACCATTGAGAGTTCTCCTTGCACATGGAGGAGTGGAAAATCAAGTGTCTATCCTAGTGGAACTTAAGAGAATATTCACTTATTCTAACACCCCCCTTAAGTGATACTAGGGGAGCTTTTTACAAATGAGTCCCGAAAACAAGGCTTGATTAGGTACTCATGTACAATATAGATAGTTTGTGGAAAAAACCCTTATGGGAAAACACCAACTATCACCCCTTTGTTTTGAAGTGATGGTAAAAAACCTAGTGGGAAAAGCCATCAATCAAAAAGCAAAGATGTATGAAAGATGCTTGTCTTCGAATGGTGAAGATTGTCCTCTTTAACAAATAAAATATGAGTCCTGGCAACAAGGCTTGATTAGGTACTCATGTACAATATAGATAGTTGGTGGAAAAAACCACTATGGGAAAAAACCAACTATCACCATTTTGTTTTGAAGTGATGGTAAAAACCCAGTGGGAAAATCCATCAATCAAAAACAAAGAAGTATGAAAGAGGCTTGTCTTCAGATGGCAACGATTGTCCTCCTATACAAATACATGATGAGTCTCGGTAAAAATACCTGATTTGGTACTCATTTATAATATAGTGAGAGGTGGAAGACCTATTTGTTAATGCATTTGTAATACTCCAAGTTTTTTCATAATTGAAGGTAACGTGAAGAAGAAATTGAATTGGTGAAGATGTTTGCAATTTGTTCCTCAGTTGGAATATATTCCAAGTGTATGTCCCCGCTCTGAATATGTTTCTGAATGAAGTACTTCTACATAATATGAGTCCCGACACCAAGGTCTGATAAGGTACTCATGTACAATAGAGATGGTATAGACACATATATGAGTCCCGATAGTAAGATATGATAAGCTTCTCATTTACAACATGTGATCAAAAGAATAAAGATCATTAAGGAAAAGTCCCCTAAATCCAAAGTGAAGATAGGATGGATATAGAACCACAAAAAATTGCATGGGTAGTCCAAAAATGACTCCACAAGCATGAGTATGTGGTTTCCACCTATATGAGTACAATGGGCTGATAACTAGGTCTAAACCTTGTGGAAAAACAACAAAATTAGGGTAATGGTAGAAAATTTCAAGGGGAAACCACCTACCAAAATAGAAGAATAAGGAAGATATGCATGGTGGATTGAGAGGAAGGAATATTTCCTCTTCAACCCCCTCTTTAGGACAAATTCCATTAAGAAGCCTGCAATGGACCCATTAGATGTCTCAAAAAATTAGAGATTTGTTGCAGAAAAGAATTCATACTCCCAGACTGGTGCTCACGAATCATGAAATCAAAGTGTCTCACAAAAATAATGTGAAGATAGGATGGATAAAGAACCACAAAACTTGTAAGGGATGTACAAATTGACTCTGAAATCATAAGTAGTGGTATCCACCTATATGACACAATGGGCTGAATAAAAAGGTCCAAAGAATGGACAACCAACAAAATGAGGGTAATGATGAGTGCGCCAGAGAGTTTGAAAAAAAGAGGCCCAAGTTTTAACAAGAATGCCAATGAGCTTTAGCCATTCCCTAACATCTATATAATTTTGGAGCGTACGTTGAGAGTGCCACAGACAGTGGCAAGCGCTAGAGAAAAAGGGGTGAAATATTAATGAGGGAGGGATTTTATTCCCTCCATGAGCGAATAAAATAAATTCAAAATATTTCCTAAGTTAACACTTGATTCATCCGAGATTTTCGCTATCATAAATAAATGGATATAACTAAGAGTTAGAATAACATAAATATGGTGAGAGAGAATAAATAAATAAAGAAAATAAAAGGGTTATTTTTCCTTTGAAAAGAAGGGTGAGAAAAGCACCTTCACATAGGGTAATCCATGTTTTTTTAAAGAAAGGAAATAGCTCTATTTTCTAAAAAAAAATCTCAAGCACGAATTCAAAATATATATGAAAGAATATGCAACATATAAAAATAAATATGTTGAAATAGTAAAATAACAATGGATAAAAAGAGACTAATGCAAACTTTAAAGTTAGATAGCCAAAAAAAATTATCCAAAGTAAATGAATCAGATCCTAGAACCTTCAAGAGATAATATTAGCAAAATCTATCCTACTCTGGTACCATGTTATAATTTCACAATAATATATATGCAAATTATTACACAAAAAGATGAAGCGAAGAGTGGAACTAATTAATTTACCTCTAGGATTAACTCTGTATAAATAGCAGACTTGATCATTGAGAACCGTTGGATTACAACATGGAGACACCACTATGATTTCTCTTGACACATGGAGGAGTGGAAAATCAAGAAGACACCACTGAGAGTTCTCTTGAAACATGGAGGAGTGCAAACTCAATTGTCTATCCTAGTGGAACTTAAGAGAATATTCACTTATTCTAACACCCCCCTTAAGTGATACTAGGGGATATTTTTACAAATGAGTCCCCATAACAAGGCTTGATTAGGTTCTCATGTACAATATAGATAGTTGGTGGAAAAAAACCCTTTTGGGAAAAACCAACTATCACCCCTTTATTTTGAAGTGATGGCAAAAAACCTAGTGGGAAAAGCCATCAATAAAAAAGCAAAGAGGTATGAAAGAGGATTGTCTTCATATGGTGAATATTGTCCTCTTTAACAAATAAAAGATGAGTCCTGGAAACAAATCTTGATTAGGTACTCATGTATAATAGAGATAGTTGGTGGAAAAAACCCTTGTGGGTAAAAATCAACTATTGGTATCAGAGCATGTTAGAATTTCATAATAATAAATATGCAAAGTATTACAGAAAAATATGAAGAGAAGAGTGGAACTGATTGATTTACCTCTAGGATCAACTCTGTATAAATAGTAGAGTTGATCATTGACAGTCGTTGGATTACAAAAACTCATTAGACCTGATGAAGACACCATTGAGAGTTCTCCTGACACATGGAGGAGTGGAAACTCAAATGGATACCAGTGAGAGTTATCCTGAGACATGGAGGAGTGGAAACTCAAGTGTCTATCCTAGTGGAACTTAAGAGAATATTCACTTATTCTAACAAAGATCATTATTAATTACAAGATATGATGAAAAATGAAAATATTGAATCATATAGTGGTCCTATGTATCATATTTAGAAGTTTCCTTCATTTATGGAGCAAGGAAATATATTTTCAAAACTCACATTAGAACTAAAAATGATTTATAGAACTGCTATTCTAGATAATTTTTTAAACTAGGAAAAAGAACACAAGTTAAGCATAATTGAAGGACAATCCTAAAGATCAAATTGATGGGTGAAATTTAAACCATGATCAAACATGAACATAATGGTTTTAATCCAAGCATTTAGATCGTGTATGCACTAACCGTTAGAAAGGAATACTATCTTAGTCTAAATAAATTATAACATGTTGGTCAAAATACAAAAAAAAGGTCTATACCTTACACTTTTATTATAAAGATAGTTGTTTTCATTTATTTTATTTTTAATTTACATGGTGGAATCGGTAGTTGCCACGAATCTGGGTAGACTATCCAAATTTTATGGCTGCCACAGTATTATGTTTTGTCCACCCCAAAAGCTGCCACATAGATCTTCATGTAATGCTCCCCTATAACCACCATGTCACAATCATTTTAAATATTTTACATCATTGAAAGCACTAGGAAAGGAATAAATATAGTTGTTTGTGGTAAGCTACAAATAAATTACTAAATATGACAAGTCAAAGTAATTAGACCTAGGTCCGAGGTGTAGACCAATTAGTTCATCCAAACCCCACAAGGGGTGCGAAGGTCCAAGGTTCAAATCTCGAGCCTCGTCAGACTGAACACTTGTCCCTTTCCTAGTGATTTCAGTAGCGTAAAAGGTTTAAATGATTGTGTCATGGTGGTTATAGGGGTGGACTGTATGAAGATCTGAGTAGCGGCTTCTAGAGTGAACAACATAGAATACTGTGGCAGCCATAAAAGCTAGACAACCTGCCTGGATTCGTGGCGGCTATCGATTCCACCATGTTAAAAAAAAAAGTAATTAGATGTTTTGTTTGATTTCATGTCAAAGTTAAAATTATGTAGGATATTCACTTTGTGAACAAACCTTTTATTTAAGCAATTAACTATTTGTCTCATTAATTTAAATATTATTATGATAGACTGAAATAGACCTATACACATTTGATACTATGGATGGAGTTGTTAAGGAGAATTTTAATAATATGAAAACCCTATATACATAAGCATGTTAATCTAAGATAGCATAAAAAGTATGCTTTAGATCAATTACAATTAATAAGATAAAGGTTAAACCTTTCCAAGGTTAACTATATTCCAAAGGGAATACATAAATAAAAATTAAAGATATTATATAATGATTACCTATAGGATTACAATAGAGTACATTATAGAACATCATCCTTAAAAATTATGTTAAATTTTAACTTTCAATAGTTGTCATAATGTGAACTAAGGATCCAAGGAGAGAATACGTTAGTGATAATAAGACTCCTTTGTCTTTTTATCTCCATGTTGAAGTGTACTTATGTGAAGATGTCCCTATGCTCACACAAGAGTATCCTTAGGATGAATCATATTCACCATAATTAATATTAGATACTCTCATACATATACAAATAATACCATATTAGGAAGTCGAGCCTAGAATACTTTTTTTGAGAAGTTGCTCTAGTCTTCAATGTCACATAAGAAAAACTTAAAAATATGACCTTCCCTTTTACAATACACTTATCCTTATTTGGATATATTAACTTTTCCTTTTGCCACTTGATCATTATCACAAAAATAGGATTTCCATAAAACCCTATATACGATAAGCTATTACAACTTTTGAAGAATACTTGGACAAGCAATATAAAACAAAAGAGATCATGGAGGGTTATATATTCATGCATAGAGTGAACCAGTAATATAGGAAGAGGAGGGATTCACAAGAACATATTCTAAATACTTGTACTATATGAATCTAAAAGATCTATTAATTGATTCTAATATGTTCAATATAATTATGACTCCCATGAATATGGATTAAATATAGAGACTGCATAATATACTATAAAATTTATCCATTTAGAATAGATTCATATTTCTTGAGTATAATCATGCATAATTCAAACCCAAATACTATAACAAATCCTTGATCTAATACCACTTATACAAAAGAGCTCAAAATATATGTGAATTCTAAAAAAAGGTCAAAATGCTTTTATATGCAAAATGTTTGGCCTTTGAAAGGTTTACCCTAATAATCCTCAAAAATTTATCAAATAATCAATCCATATAATTTATGTATCCAACCAAGCCACACAACTTGGCATTCATTGGTGCATCAATGATAGCTATTAACAATGTAACATATTCACTATTAAAAATTAAGAGAAGGTAATATTTTACCATGTGTCTTAATTTGATTTTTTGATTTAATATATATATACAAAAATATGTATTATTATGAAAGGGTGCCACGTTATACAACATATTAGCTAGCGATACATATTACATATATTATTGTGCCAAAGAGCTCAAAGCATATGAATATTAGTTGATGAGGAGATAAGCTATTTGTACTGCCCAACACTGACATTGATATATGAAAACTATTTCTTTACAAATAAATTAAACAACCCCTTAGACCCCAGGTAAAAATGGAAGTATGTAACTGACCAACACAATTATGGGTATATACATGTTTATGTCATTAGTACCTCCTTGAAGAACATTACCAAGCCCATAAAAAATAAAGGCTACTTTTTTTTTTTTTTGGTAAGTAGTGTTTGTATTTACAATGGGTTTTAACAAGGATCCCAAAACCTGATTACATAAGAAATGGGCCTAGGGCATCAATCCCTTGAAACTGAACACCAAAACAAAAATCCCGCCCAGCGGTAACAGTAAGCATGAAACAATCCCTCTCAGCGGGAAATAAACAAACAAGAAAGAAAGTAGTTTTGGAGATCCCGCCCAGCGAGGAGTAGCCAAAAACCACCATCGAGAAGATCCCGCCCAGCAAGAAGCAAAGAAAAACCGTTACAATAAAATTCTGCCTCGCGGGAAGCAGTCAAAACCACCACAAATAGTCCCACCTAGCGGGAAGCAACAGGGAAATCCCGCCATCTGGAAAACCAGCAGAAAAGAAAGGATCCCGCCTCACGGGAAAACTGGCAGATTTTGCGGATCCCGCCCTGTGGAGAAACCAGTAGCCCATCGGGAAAACATTTCGTTCAGCGAGAGCCATCCTGTAGGAAGCCGACAGCCAGCACAGAGAGGATCCAGCCCATCAGGAAGTGACCAAAGAGTTGTACCACAAGGAACCCGCCCCGGGAAAATAGAAGAGGATCCCAGCAGTAGGGACCAAGAATCCTGTCCAAGCACAAAGCCCGTCGAGGATTCACAAGAAAAATGGGGAAGCTGTCCAAACCCTAAACCGTCACCTCCATCGCACCGAGAAACGCAGGGGACCAGATCCACATGAATAACCTACAAAAAACCCCAGGGGGAAGCCTGAGGGAAAAAGGGAAGGGATCCCCAACCAAACAGGGATCCCTGGGAAGCACCAATCCAAAAAAATAACCAAGGAAACCCTAGACGGCCGGGAGGGGCGCAGATAGTGGAGAAGGATCTCCCCCAGGAGATCATCTGCAAACAACCACTCCCCGAGAGGGATGACCTGGGTTGAGCCAAGTACTGGGCAGGAACCAGGAGCCATGGGAGGGGGAGCAGGGGAGGGACCAGAGCCCTCCCCTCTCTACTTTCTTTCAAAAATAAAGGCTACTTATCATAAGAAGATGATATATATTTTGAAACTAGTTCCTCCCTTTCTACATGCATAAGTCAACTTTAACCTAAATGAATTATTATACTTTCTAGTTGATCCAAAAATAATCAAACATCCTACCATTTGTGCACCTATTCTACAAAGAGAAAAAAAAAGTAAAGGGATCCAAATTGAACCTTTAAACATATTGAACAAAATTTCCTTAGCACACTCATCTAACTACCTTGGAACACTATGTTAAGATTTAGGAGTGTGCTTCCTCTATTTGAAGAGAGACATCATGCTTTGTGCAACAATAGAGCACTAGTGTTTTAAGAAAAAGGCTATAGAAGAGAGCTTTTAAATCTACAAATTAAAATTCAAAAGGATAACAAACTCCTATTTCTCTATACAAATTATCATGGCCCATTTATATGGAATAAAGAAGATATTCATCATGCAATATGGAATATCTAATGCCACTTATACAAAAGAGCTTAAAATGTATGTAATTTTTTTGCCTTCTGAAAGGTTTACCCTAATAATCTTCAAATATTGATCAAATAATCAATCTATATAATTGATGTATCCAACCAAGCCATACCACTTGGCATTCATTGGTGCATCAATGATAGCTATTAATAATTTAACATATTCACTATTGAACATCAAAAGAAGGTAATATTTTACCATGTCTCTTAATTCAATTTGTTGATTTAATGAATATATAGAAAAATATGTATTATCATGAAAGGATGACATGTTATCCAACATATTATCTAGTGATATACATTACCTAGATTATTATGCCAAAGATATCAAAGGATGTGAATATTATTTGATGAGGAGCTAAGCTATTTGTACTACCCAACACTAACATTGATATATGAAAACTATTTCTTTACAAATAAATTAAAGAACCCCTTACACCCTAGGTAAAAATAGAAGTATGTAACTGACCAACACAATGATGGGTATATTCATGTTTATGCCATTAATATCTCCTTGAAGAAATTTGCCAAACCCATAAAAAATAAAGGTCACTTATCATAAGAAGATAACATATATTTTGAAACTAGCTCATCCCTTCCTACATGCATAAGTCAACTTTCATCTAAATGAATTATTATACCTTCTAGTTGATCAAAAAATAATCAAACATCCTACTATTTTTGCACCTATTCTACAAAGATAAAATAAAAGGGATCCAAATTGAGCCTATAAACATATTGAACAAAATTTCCTTAGCACATTCATCTAACTACCTTGGAACACTATTTGAAGATGTAGTAGTGTTCTTCCTCTATTTGAAGAGAGACATCATGCTTTATGCAACAAGAGAGCACTAGTATTTTAATAAAAAGACTATAGAAGAGAACTCTTAAATATACAAATTCAAATTCAAAAGGATAACAAACTCCTATTTATCTATAGAAATTATCATGGCCTATTTTTGTGGAAGAAATAAGATATTAATCATGCAATATGGAATTGAAGTATATGTACAAACCTCAATGACAAAAATGTAGAGGATCAAGTAGGCACAAATTTTCAAACTTTAATTGGAAGGATATGTAGTAAAAGAAATATGAAAAAATATCCCCTTTCTCCCTATTGCAAAAAATACTTACAAATATTTGAGAAGTAATTTATCTTAGAATTCATGTGAGATACTGGATGCTCAAATTAAACATCCTATGTGACCAAGTGATGAAGCTTCATACTTGATGTAATACCATTTTGGATTTCATACTAGTTTTTGGTAATAAATAGAAATAATTAATTTATTCAAACGTTATAAAGAAAGCATAAATTAAAGGTAAAGCGAAGCTATACATAGATAAATGGTGCATATCCTTGAGGACCAAATAATCACTATATTATTGATGGATAAAGATCACAACATGGAACATTATGGGCATAATGAATGGGAATATTTACACTAATAACAAAAACACAAATAGATAATTGTATTAACCTAAACCAATATAACAAACAAAATTTACTTTAATTACAACTTGTAAATTAATGGTCTAACATTGACAAGGTCAGCCATGACCCATAGGAAATACATAAATAATTTGTATAATAATTTCCCATAATCTTACAAAAGTACACCATACAGTGTTAGCCTTTTCTATCATATCAAATTTTAACATTATATATATATTTTTTATGATTATTATCAAATATATTCAATTGGACCCAATAATAGACACATTTATTTGAAAAAATATGGGACTACAAATAAATGATATAAATTAGTACATATGCTTCTAAATTTATGATTTAGTTATAGATTTAATTTAAATATTAGATACCATTGTAGACACTAAATTTTACCTGCCTCTTAAAAACCAATTACATCACCAAATAAATCATTTCGATGAAAGAAGCAGAATCATCCTCTTTTGTACTTAAATTTGAGATAAAGAGTGGGGTAAAATTCAATTATTACAAAGATTTGTTAAAACTTCACAAAATCCCATAAAAGTGGTATTATTGTAAAGTACTCAAAAAGTATTTCCAATGAGTATAAACATATGCATGTTTGACCCAAATTTTACATTAAAGAATATGTAAAAATATAGGCACCTTATAAGAACAATATGTATTTATGTATGACAATTACCTTGGTGCAATAAATTAATCCTAAAAATTGTTTTTAGAAATCTTAAAACTTTTATCATATTTTATAAATCTTAAAACTCTAATCTTATTTTTAGATCTTCATGTTTTATTTTGTTAGATACGTTCTAATAGATTGGCTTGAGAATTGGAGGTATAACAAGAACTATCACATGCATAATTCCATGAAGAAAACTCTTACAACACATTAAAAAAATAAAATCCATCATATATCTCCAAAATATTAGGTCAAATACATGAATCCAAGTTGGATTTCACTCATTTCTCTTAATTTTATTTATATTTTTAGCACTCACATGATATCACTTTTTTTTATTTATCATCCATTTATTTCATTAAATTTATATAGAAGATATAAAGGTTTTGATCCCTTTACCTAGGGAGATTAGTATTCTAATAGAATTTGTATAAACCCCTTAACTACAATTGTAAATTTTTACCTTTTTTTATAGGCTCTATTTTTTGCAAGTACATGATGAAGCCACTATAGAACTACAAAGTTGCTATATGGATATAATCCCTTTGCACTGGTATGATACCTTCACAATGGTATAATATATTTTTACTGGTATGGTACCTTTAGAATGGTATGATATCTACACATTATAATAATGCCTTTGCAATAGAAAGGAATGATGAAAAATACAAAATACTAAACCAATCCATAAGGATCAAAGGACTGAAGCAACACCACATTAACCAAAATAGAGAGACTAAAAATAGAAACAAGATAATGGAAGCTAACAAAAAAACTACAATATCATATCATATGTTAGAATTATTTTGTGAATACAATAGAGAATCCTTGCTTAAATAGGCAAATAAGATCCACCATAGTCATAAGATCAACAATGATATAAGGATCAATATCCATTGTATAAACATGGAGGTGCGATATGATCCATGGAGAAAATATATAAACCTTCCAAATATAATCAATGAGTGTAACTCCATAGGAATACCAAATATCCCTATAATATCTAAATAAGATAAAAATAAATATCCACACATAAAGTGGGTAGGGAAAATAAACTTAACTAATATAAAAATAATGTACCTAGGTAAGCATGATCTAGAGTCTAAACACCCACACTAACACCTATCCTCAAGCAAAGCTAGTTATCAAAAATAAGTGTCATTTCCATAGTGTGAGTCCTAGTAACAAGGTCTGATCAGGTACTCATGTATAATGTGTATCTAGAAGCTCTCAAACAAGGAGGGAAAACTACATGGAAAAAATATTCCAGCTAGAAAGAGAGTAGAAGAAGAATAAATGGAGGTAGCCACATCCACACTTCCCAAGGATAAAATTCCTTCATCCCAAGAATCTCTTGTAACAAATAAAAATGAGGATATGGGAAGGATTTAGTGAAGATGTTGATAATATATTGCTAAGCAGAAATGTAGTCCAAGCTAATCACTCCATATTGGATAAGCTTTCTAGTGAAATTCATATGAATCTCAATGTGCTTGGTCATCTGATGCTCAACAAGATTATGAGAAATATGTATGGTACTTTGGTTGTCATACCAAAGTAAAGTATTGCATTGATCCTATGAGAAGTCAAGCTTTGTCAAAAATTGTCAAATAAAATGAATCTCTTGACTAACCAATAATGTTGCCTGGTATTCTACCTTTGTCAATGAAAATGCAATAGTTGTCTACTTTTTACATTCCTAAGAAATAGGTGAAGAACCAAGGTAGAAAAAATAACTGTAAGTAGACCATCGAGTATTAGCATACCCTATCCAATCATAATATGTATACCCAACCAAATGTAAAGGCCCCTTGGAAAAGTGAAGTCCAAAATGTGAAATCCCTTGAAGATATCATAAAATCCACTTAGCAGCCTACCAATGACTATCATGTGTATCATATAAAAAATTGGAGATCAAACCAAATGTAAATTATGTGTTAAGACAAGTGTGATTTAAGTAAATCAAAATTCCAACCAATTACCTATAAAATGTGGCATCAAATCTAAGAGTAGAACATGTGGTACTTGAAACAAAATCTAACTAAAAAGGAGTCAGATATGGCTTGTAGTCATCCATTCCAAATTATTGAAAAAAATCCAATGTGTACTTCTACTGAAAAATGTGAAATATATAACCAAAAAAAAAAGTGTAGAATTCCAAGATCTATCATCTCAAAATATTTGAAAAGAGAGCATTGCATAGCCTAGATGCATGAAGTGATCAATAAGTCATAAACATATAAGACAATGATGATGATGTCCTCTCTATCCCTTAAAGTATAAATTGTAGGATCAAAATGGCATCTTGAAAATATAGAAGATAGAAGAAAATCATCCATCTTCTCATACCATACCTTGAGGGCTTGTTTGAGGCCATAAATTGATTTATGTAATCTACACACTAGTCTTATCTCCTAGGAAAATCTTGGAGGCTACTCCATATAAATATCTTCTTGCAAATATCCATGCAAGAAGATACTCTTCATAGTCATTTGGTAAATTAACCAACCTTGTGATGCATAAATATATAGTACATTATGAACATAATCCAACTTGGCAATTGAGGTAAATATCTCAAATTAATCAATCCTCTCAACCTATAAAAAATTGTTCATCACAATTTGAGCCTTGTGCCTATTAATGAACCCATCTACTACATATTTGATGCAATACACCCATTTGCATCTCACCATTTGTATTCCTTATGGAAGAGGAATTAAATCCTTTTGAATTTGACTGATAATTCCTCAACATATTTCTTTTGGGAAAGGAGGATACTCTCCCTAGTTTTCCATACCTTAAAAATTAAAAAAAAATGAATTAGTGCCAAGTAATTCCTTTCAAACCTATCTCTTAGTCATGACTTCACTTCGTTAGTGTCCTATAGAATATCACATATGATGATGGGATCACCCACATAGGTACAGTGATGATTATTCCATTATTAAATATTTTCACATATAGACTTGGATCATAGGGGTTACAATTAAATCCTTCGAGTTTGAAATATAAATCAATATTTGCATACGAAGCCCTTAGAGATTATTTCAATCCATTAAGTGACTTCCTTAATATACATATTTAAGTGTTATTTCCTCTCTTAAACAAATTATCAAGATTGATACATGTCAATTTCACCTTCTATCTCACCCTTAATAAAAGTATTCTTGAAATTTTCATGATGAATTTCCCACCTAGAATAGGTTGCAAGTGCAATGACTATTTTGATAGTGTTGAGTTTAGAAATAGGAGAAAATGTTTCTCCATAATCATTTTCTTCCGTTTTAGAGTAACCCTTGGACATATGTTTAACCTTATATTTTTCAATACTCCTATTGGATTTGTACTTAGTTGTGTACTTCCATCCTCTTCTAACAATATTTATACCCTTGGGTAGTTCAAATATCTCTTAAGTATAATTTTTAATCAAGGAGTTATATTCATCTTGCATAGATAGCTCCCATTTTATTTTCCCTTGACCTTTCTAAAAAGTAATGGAATCATTGGTTTTCATAATTATTGTTATCAAAGGACAATTGATAGTTTAACTTTTTATTTGGACCTCCTTAGAGTTGTCATAGATTTATTGAAGACTTATTACCTTCTTGGGAGGACTTTCTTCACCAGTTGGATGTTCTAAAAATTATTACTATTTTTAAGGTCATTAAATTTAATTTGAGAAGGATGACACAAAGGAATTGAAACACCGGTTTCATCAAACTTTACATCCCTACCAATAAAATCATCTTTAGTTATAAGATTATATAGCTTGTATGCCTTCTTGTGGTCATAATATACAACAAATTGTGTCTAATACTTTTGCTATCAAAGTTCTTAGTTCTTATCTCATCTATCACATCAGCATATGCTTCACAACCAAACACATTTAAATATTCCACATTGGATTTCTTTCCACTCCATGCTTATTCTTGTGTGATTTTGTCAAGGCATGATGTAGAGAACTTATTCTAAATTTGATATATATATTCAATGCTTTTACCTAAACTTTCATAGGTAAGTTCTTATATTAATTCATACATTGAGTCATTTCAACCAAAGTGATATTTCTTCTTTTAACCAATCCATTTTATTTTGGAGTGTATCTATTTATTATCTTTTTCCAAATGTTATATCTTTTACAAAAATTCATGAAGTTATAATTGATTGACCTGTTCTCTTTAACTATCAGTTCTTATCCTTTTTATTCTTTTGTTACATTGGTTTTCCATAATTTTCTTGAAAATATTAAACTTTTTGAACGCTTCATCCTTGGTCTTAAGGATGTATGGTTTTCCATAATTTCCTTGAAAATATTAAACTTTTTGAACGCTTCATCCTTGGTCTTAAGGATGTATGTCCATATCTTTCCAGAAAAATCATCTATGAATATTAAACATATTTTTATCCCCTAGATATATATGAGTAGCGGATATACATATATCACTATGCATAATCTCAAACAATTATTCTATGTACTTCTATAAAATAGGTCTTATGTTATTTTCTAATCGTACAACCTTCACAAAAACCTATGTTTGCCTTAATAAATGGGAGATAAAGAACCATATCTGTATTTGATAATGTAGATAGACTTTGATAACTTAAATGCAAACCTTTAGTGTCACAATTCACTAACATAATCATACATTATCACATAAGCAAACCTGTTTGTGAGCTTAAAATCGTATTTATTACTCTTCTACTATTCCTTCTACTGTAACTATGTATCCATCCATCGTGATTTTAATCAAACATTTATTGAAACCATGTATCCTTGCTTTGTTATTTGATTTATTGAGAGAATTGTCTTCTTCTAATTTGGTATTTAGACGTATCCATGCTGTTGATTGTGATTCAAAACCTACCATTCCTCTGATTCTAAATGTATTAAGATGTGAACCTCGTCACATATCACGTCTTCACCGGCTTCGGTAAATACTGGTAGTATTCCTCCTGTTACGCTTGCACTATGACACTGCCACGTAGCTTCTTAATGCTGATGCTCGTGCCATTTTTTTGCTGTATATCCCAATATCACTGTTCATCCGGCTATGGCGGCATTGGGCCAAATTTCTATGCTATCTACCTGATCAAAGTAGAATGATGTTAACCTCTAGTCAGTCCACGTTTACAATGTTAATACACATCCTCACGTTTCCCATTGATTGACTCACTGTTGAAGTTTGCATCTGCCGAAAGGGGGTCCAAATTGACGTGGCCATGTTCCATATATACCGCCTCATCCACGCACTATTTACCATGATTGCCTTAGAGCTTACCCCCAACGATCACTTTAACACTCCTGAAATCATGAAATCTAGTTTGTTCATCTACTCGGCACTTATTTGGGTTGTGCGGTGTCCAAGTCTACCCATGTTTTCCATCGACGCTTTCATTTTCAGAGAGGCTATTATGAAGCCTACGACCAAATCATATCCGCATTAGCGTGTTCACATATCATGACTATGATGCCAACCTCTTGACGCTTTTCCTTGCGCTTTTGTCCGTCAACGTATACACCCAATATCATCGGCCCTTTGTTTGGTAACGTCTTCCACTCGTGTAAAGATGTCCTTCGCCTTGCTGCGTTGTTCTAGCATAGTTGACTGCCTTCGTGACCTGCAACATCAGAATGGACACATAAGTTAGAACTTCGATTTAAATAGCCTATGATACTACAATGTTAAAGTCTCTAATGGACCACATGATACATGATAAAGATGGCTTTATATAGCCTCTATATATATAAAATAATATTTTCTTTTTATTATTTTATTATTATTTATTTTTTTGTTTTATTTTATATCTTGAATTTATATTTATATATATATATATATATATGTATTATTGTTTTTATTTCATTTTTTTTCATTAAATTTAAATTATTGGAACCAAAAATTATGTTCAATAAATATAAAAGACTTTTTATTTTTATTATTATTTCAAACTTATAAACAAATAAAACATCAACTAACAATAAAATCGTAAAAATGATGATAACAAGAAATGATGATAAAAAATCATCAACAACAACAAAAAAATCATCGAAAGAAAAATATCATCAACAAGAAAATATCATAAGCAAAAAATTGATGACAAAAAGTCATCGACAACAACAAAAATCATAAAAGACTTTTTATTTTTATTATTATTTCAAACTTACAAACAAAGAAAACCTCAACTAACAATAAAATCGTAAAAATGATGACAACAAGAAATGATGATGAAAAATCATCAACAACAACAAAAAAATCATCGAAAGGAAATATCATCAACAAGAAAATATCGTCGACAAGAAAATATCATAAACAAAAAATTGATGACAAAAAGTCGTCGACAACAACAAAAATCATCGACAATAAAATATTGTCGACAATAAAAAGTCATCAAGAATAAATTATCGTTGACAACAAAATATTGCTGACAAAAACTAATGATAACTGCAAATTCAAAACAAACTAATCATTAGACACTTAAAACCAACATGCAAACACCCAAATACCAAAATAAAAAGGTGGGTCCCCAATTTTTGGGGGGCTAGTTGTGGAGCAACCACAACAAATGGTGACTCTACTGGTAAATGCTCTTGAGCATTTCGGTAAGAACCCAATCTGAAATGAAAACACACAAGATTAGCGAGACATAATAATTTGGCAATGTACTGATAATATGGGGGTAAATAGCTTTAGTATGCAAACAAATAAACCATTTGCCTTTGCTCAGTGTGTGCAAAAGTGATTCATTTCTGTATTTCAAAAAACTCCTCCAGATTTCATCATCTCTTTCTACATTAGGCTATGAAGTATAGTTCATGAAGTAAATACTTTTATAGATAGAGCCCCACTGCAAATCAGGCATCTATAGCCCCGATGAGGTTTATCTAACTCACCTGTATATTCACTTAATACTTTGCAAAGCCCATCTATCCTAGGTGTGTCTAGAATTCCAATACTCATTCACTCTCTCTTTTTTTATTTTTTTTTTTTCTTTTTTTTTCTCTCTTTTTTTTCTCTTTTTTTATCTTTTTTTTCTCTTTTTTTTCTTTTTTTTCCTCTCATTTTTTTTCTCTTTTTTTATATATCAAACTTTGCCTAGCCAAGGCCCCACTACGAGTTAGGTGTCTATATCCGTGGTGGAGTTTTCCTGAACTAGATGACAGATTTCAAGAAATCTATTGCATAGCTTGTACCTATGGAACTCTTGAAAATCATCAAGTATCACTAATGTTAGAAAGCCAATGAGTATAGCACTTTAGATTTTTTCCTAGGGTTGAAAATCAAGTTAAATGTATCCTTCTTACTTCCAGAAATACCATTAAATGTGTGTGAGTCCTATGTCGAGCTTTGGCTAATATTTCATTGTTCCAATTTCCACCATTTTAGTCCTAACATATGAGAATAATAACCAAATAAATCATCCTCCTTTTATCGGGTTCATAAATTTTTAGATCAGATACTCCAACCTACTAAGCAAAGAAACATCAAAACAAGGTCAGAGTCCATTTTTTTTTCAAAATTATTGACTTTCAACTCATGTACTCCAACCTACTAAGCAAAGGAGCTTCAAAATAGGCCAGAGACCATAAGTTAGCAACCACTAAACATTAACCCTAAGAAAAGAGAATAACACATGACAAAAAATTAAAAACACAAACCAAAACAATGTCCCACCAAAATCCAAGACCAAGCCAAAATGTAAAGCAAAAACTAAAACGATATACAAATGTACAATATGGTACAAGATGGTACAAATATTGAACTATCACTTCCTTGGATCCCAAACATGATTAGCGCATTTCAAAATATATATAATATGATAAGCATATCAAATGTTGTAGAACTCCAACAAAGACAAGATTAAGCCAAACAATGTAATAAACTTCAACTTGCCTCTCTCACCCCACCAATTTTATTTAGTTCCATTAACAATCCCATAGGTGAGATTCAAATCATTGAATTGATTATACAACATTTAATTTTTAATTGATTCTTATCTATTATTTAGAATGTCAATTTCACAACTCAATTATAAATTTAGAAGTAGGCTTCCTTTTTTGAATGCGAAATCTTGCAAACAAAAGCCTATTTATAAAAATTTTAAATCCAATTCATTATTCATGTTTTTAGGCCAATCAAATTTATGAAAAAAATTGTAAGCATCTAGGATATTTACTAAATGGAAATCATCATAATTTTATATCCTAGATTTCATTATTAGTTGATGAATTTGATTCAACAATTTAATCACCTCAATTTATTTTTCATTCATCAAAGCAATATCATTAGTGGTGTGATTAGAAATCAACTTTACTTCTTCATTCACCCCTAATGGCATTTCATCATTAATAGCATTAATAGCCAAAGTAACATCATGTAATCCATTACTTGAAATTTTTGTAGTTGCTAACAAAGGAAAATATTTCACCTTGTCATCCATACTCAACACATCGTGATTAGAATTTACCAAAACTTGATGAGTGTTTGTAACTTTTTATTTCTCTTCATGATTTTCATCATTATCCAACACATGTTCAAACATACCAAAGTTAGGCACCCAATAAAAAGTGTGACCATATTTTTCAATCCATAAGTCTTGTCTATCTAGGAAGGTTTCAAATAACACATCATCATGATCAATCATTTGAGTTGCTTCTAATAGATATACCTCTTCGTCATTTCATTCCAACTCCTTATTCACTATCCATGATATCTCTTCATTTGAATACTCAAAACAATCATGCAAATTTGTATCCTAATTTTCAATATCCCAAAATGAAAGAGCATATTTTACCTCTTCCTCATCCAAAACAGATGAGTCATAAGAAATTTTTACCATTTCTTCCTTTTCTATTTCAACAAAATTTTCAATGAATTTATGTTCAACAAGATTGAAAATTGTAATCTTATCTATTCTTGTAAATGCAATATCTTCATGTGAAGTAGAAGGTTCAACATCCTACATATCAAGTGGACTAGAAGTTTTATCAATAAGGGTGTGAGAAAACAACACATATTCATATCTTCCCCAATGATTATAAAAATTATCATCCAAATTTATGGGATGAAACTCTATTGTATCTATAACAAGATCCTTTTATTCATCCATAAATTCTTTTTCTTATTTGTCCTTGGTAGTAGGATCATTATCATCTTTCAAAATTTGATGATATTCCAAACCTTCTTCCAAAATATCCTCAAATTGTACAGGAGTTGTAATATCTTCCTGTGAGAAAGTGATTGTGTTATCTTGTATATCAATTGACACAAAGGGTTCATTATAAAGTTTAGAGTGAGCATATTCATCCAATTTCTTCCAAGGATCATGATGATTATCTTTCAAAATTATGTTGTGATGCTCAACTATTTCTTCAACATCATCCAACTCATAAATATGTTTCTCATCAAATTCACCTTCACATTCCTTATATGGTTCAATGATTTCCAAAAGTGGGCTACTTTTTGTATCCAAGTTTGCAATATCAATATATACATTTGTAACCCATGATTCAATTTCATCACAATTTGGAGGGTGAGGATTTTTTTGATCATTAGTATCAACAATCTCATCCAAAGTGTCTCCCAAGAACCAGTGGTGAAATTATATTATGTCTTCAAATTTATTATTGATTCTGTTCCAATTTCACTTTAAACCACTTCATTCAATTCTATGGTAGGTTCTTCCCCATTACATATTCCAACACAAATTAGATTTAGGACACCATTATCTGAATACTAATTCACTTCTAGAAATGAACCCCTCTCTACACAATCCTCATTTGTGGATGTTGGCATGGCAACTTGCACCTCCTCTTGGACAATATCTAATGTGGTTGTAATATTTGGACATTCAAATTCATCCCCTTGGTCATTCACCTTAGGTATCATTGGAGTAGAGGGTGCTATCTTAGATGGTTGGTGTAGGTTGGCATCAATAACTTTAGAAGAACAATCTCTTATGGGAACATGTTGTGCCTCTTCTTCCATTTCCAAATCACACCATTGTTTTACCTTTTCTAGGATCTCATAGATTATCTCTAAATATGGGTCATCCAAATTTTTTCTTAAAGATGTAGCAAGTTTGGGGTGTATGGCTCCCATGTATACTTGAATACCTTCATCTTCCATAGTGTTAAAATTTTCCCACATTTGAGAGTGCAACTCACAAAACCTCTCATTGAATTGACTCATGGATTCATTAGGCTCTTTATGAATAGAGGTAAACTGATTTCACAACATATCTAAGTCAACATGATTACCAAAATGATCAAGATAGGCTGCTTCTAATCAGATCCAAAAATTCCTAACATCCATGGGTAATTGGCCATACCAAAAGAATGGTTTGTCATCCAAAATATATGAGAATAACTCACAAGCAACATCCTCATAGAAAAATTGGAATTGAAATAATGTGCTCTTATAGACATGCAATTTTTGTAAGTATCCTAATGGCACCTCTTGATTAAATTATCGTAGAAACTCCAATAACATTTCAGGAATTTTATGGGGTATCCCATGCATAGGAAAACCCTTATAATGATCCCCCATCATAGATACCATTCTTTCTCTTAGAGATACCACTTCAGATCTTATATCACATGTCGCCATTAGTGAAACTCAAAAGATAACTTTAGAACCAAATCTATTAGTCAAATAAAAATATCTTGCAAATAAGCATAAAATGACTAACAATTTTCAAATGAGTAAATCAAAAATATCATCATGTTAGTATCATACAAAATATATGCATCAATTAAATCATGATATGAAAGAACATTCTTAAATTTGCCAAAATTTTAGTATTAACACATCATCAAATAGAGAATGTTAGAATCAATAAAAGTGATCAAAAAAATTTCATTAGTCAAGACCAATGTTTTCGGAAAAATATTTCAAGTAACATGAATAATTTAGCATCTAAATAGAAATAGAATAAATCAACTCCAACCCTCTTATCTCCAAAAGTGTTGAGTGCTAAAAGATTACCAAAATGCTAATCAATTGAACTTGAAATATTTAGCGATTAAAACTCTCAAAGTTACACCAAATCACATAATCCATGTATGAACAATCCAAAAGTATTAGATCAATGAAAATCAATGCATGAATTACTTAACATAAATAAAATAAAATAAACCAATTCAGGCCCTCCTTCTAGCACCAAAATATTGAGTGTTAATTTTACCCAATTGTGAAATTACACTCCCTTAGGGTTTTGATCTCAAAGCCCTCTCTTGCAAAGAATTTAAACAAACAACTTCTCCAAGGTTTGTAATATATTAGCATTTACAATATATGTATTAGTAATCTCAATAAGAATAATAATAAAATGTTAGGAACACCTTAATGATTGCAAGTAACTGTGAACAAGGGGCATGTGTTGGTTTATTTTACCATGCTACTTTAATGATTGTTTATGAAACCAAAATAAAGTAGATGTGAATTGGCCCTCATATTACCATGAATTGGCCCTCATATTACCATCATGTAGTGCCTTAATGCCTTTTATCTTGAGGATTTTAAGGTATATTTTATCTTATCTTATTAAGTGGATTTTAATCAAGTTTTACCTTGCATTAAATCTTAATTTAAACATGAAAGTAAAGATTAAAATCTATCTATGAATGTGAATCCGAAATGATGAATAGACTCCTTATATGTAGCTTCTTATCATGAAGATAAAAATAGCCTTTGATATGAATAATAAATTATTCCTCTTTGGTGAAATTAATTTTCACAAAGAGACAATAATTTATAGCCTTAAAATAAGGGCTTTAAAAGATCATTTAATTATCCCTCTTTTATGAAATAATATTCATAAAGATACATAATTTAATGCTTTAAAGAACTAGCCTTTGATGTAATGATAAATTACCTCTCTTCAATGAAATCAAAATTTTCATGAAGAAAGGTGCATTTATGCTCCGAAAATAATGGCTTATGAAATGCCATAAAATTCACTCTCCTTCAATGAAATTGAAATTTTCATGAAGGAAAGCTCATTTATTGCTTGCACATAAAAACATTAAGTGGAATAATCTGATTTGCCTCAAAACTGTGAAAACATTAAATTTTCGAAATTATAAAAACCTTTGAAAATAGTAGTTTTCAAAAATAATTATAAAAATGAAATGACATCGGAATGAGTCCAAATCTGTGGTGTATGGAAGATTGATATTCATTCTAGGGCTCAATATAATTATTTTTATCATTTTTTTTTTCAATTTTTATTTTAATGTCTGAAAATTGAAAAAAACTACGAAATAAAAAGTTACAAAAAATAAAAATAAAACTGGAAATGAAAATAAGATGCAGGAAAATCAGAAAACAAAGCTTTATGCTACCCTAGCATGCAAAATCTGAGACATAAGATTTTTCTAAGCATAACCTTAACTTAACCGGAACTACATTTTTACATCCTGAAATTAATTGGGTGCAAGACTCTAAGGAAAACTATGAACTCTCTATTCCTGAAAATTCAACAATGAACCCTTAAATACAGTAAACATTGCCTAAAAATCTAGAAAACAGAGAAGAGAAAGATAAACAATAAATCTAGAACACTCAGAGATTTTCTCCTCTTATTTTGCTCCAAAGTGCAGAAATCCTGCAATGCCTGTTTCAAAATACACAACAAAAATTTCTGTTTTTCAAGGCATTTACCAAAAATCCAACCCCTTTTCTATATTTACATGGGGTATTTAAATTTTTCTATAGCAACTCTTCGTTTTCCTCCATGGTTGCTCATTTCATTTTCTTCTACAGCTTTCCAAACAAAAAAATAAAAATAAAAATCAGAACTCCTATTCGCATACTGAAGAAAATAAAAATCAAAATCAAAATCAGAACTCCTATTCGCATACTTCATTTCAGAAGTGTAACAACCCTACCCAACACATCTATTCTCTACTTGGTCATACTTGGTCATAATGGTCAAAACTTGTAACGTATCCTATTTTTTTTTTGGATAGAATGAATGTGACATTTATGAACTCTTCATAACATTTGACAACTACTATTATATACACTCAATAACGTATTCCTCATGTATATGCTCTGCATGAATTAGAACACTGCGCCCACGTATCAACACATAAATAGATTTACCATTATTGCCTTTGAGCGGATGTTTATGACCTACCAATCGTGTGGCATCCCCGTGGCCACGAATCTTGTTGCTTAAAACTTGTCATCGAGATGGTCCACCGTGTCTTCGAATCCTTCAATGTCTTCACCCACTACGCTGTGCTGTCTCCAATCATGGCCTGTAGCTTACCGAGAGTGTCTAGTTGCTATCTCGACATCACATCGTCGATGCCCCCCATCCATGTCTCTGGTGGCCGCAATCTATGTCTTCCACATCCACATTTCTTGTCTCGGTACTTTCTTCTTTTGAAACACTCTCGTATACAAGTGATGTGATACCATGCCAAATGTCCATCGTATCACTGCACTTTGACGACCACATCACCACGATGCCTCGGCGGATACCGCCAACTGTTGCGTCTGCACTCGAATCCAGGTGATCATCGACGCTGCTACTGTGCGTCGTTCCCACAGCTACGCGAGTCTACGTCGCATTCATTTTCGATGTCGTCGACCTCCATAGCTGTGACCTTTTCCACATAACTCTCGATGCCTTCACCTCATCTCACTATTTGCTGGATGATACTTGCGCTGCATTGTTAATCCTTCCTGAGCTATATTTCCGAATAGCAAATTGTCCTTTGATCGTTGTTGTACATTGTTCTGTCCAGCTCGTATTAAATCCCTCGAACCAGTTACGTATGCTAAAATGCCCCATCAGATGTCCATGCTGTTGTGAAGGAGGATTCTCCGCTTGTAGCATTCAACTCACTCTTCCATTTCACCTTGCCCTCTAACGTTAACATTATCAGAATCGATACACATCGCCATCCTTTACAGCAATCAAATCCAATTTACCTTGTTGTTTATTTTGATTCAAAACCTGCCATTCCTCTGATTCTAACTGCATTACAATGTGAACCTCGTCACATATCACGTCTTCGCTAGCTTTGGCAAACACTGGCAGTATTCCTCCTATTATGTTTGCACTATGACACTGCCACGTAGCTGATTAATGTTGATGCTCGTGCCATTTTCTACTTTATATCCTGATATCTTCGTTCGTCTGGCTATGGTGGCATTGGGCCAAATTTCTACTCTATTTACCTGTTCAAAATAGAACGATGTTAACCTTTAGTCAGCCCGCGTTTACAATGTTAATACGCATCCTCATGTTTCCCATTGATTGGCTCGCTGCTGAAGTTTGCATCTATCGAAAGGGGGTCCAAATCGACGTGGTCATGTTCCGTATATGCCGCCTCATCCATGCACTATTTACCATGCTTGCCTTAGACCTTACTCCCAATGATCACTTTAACACTCCCGAAATCATGAAATCTAGTTTGTTCATCTGCTCGACACTTTTTCAGGTTATGTGTGACGTCCAAGTCTACCCATGTTTTCCATTGATGCTTTCATTTTTAGAGAGGCTGTTATGAAGCCTGTGACCAAAGCGTACCCGTGTTAGCATATTCACGTATCGTGACTACGATGCCAACCTTCGATGCTTTTCTCTGCGCTCTTGTCCGTCAACGTATACGCCCAATATCATCGGCCCTTTGTTGGGTAACGTCTTCCACTCGTGCAAAGACATCCTTCGCCTTGCTGCGCTGTTCTGGCGTCGTTGACTGCCTTCGTGACCTGCAACGTCAGAATGGAATACATATGTTAGAACTTCGTTTTAAATAGCCTATGATACTACAGTGTTAAAGTCACTGATGGGCCACGTGATGAAGATGGCTTTATATAGCCTCTATATATATATATCAAAACCAAATCACTTTTATAGTCCTTAATCCTTTTATATTATAATATATAAAGTATACTTATATATATTATAATATTTTCTTTTTATTATTTTAATATTATTTATTTTTTTGTTTTATGTTTTATTTTATATCTTGAATTTTTATATTTATATATATATTATTGTTTTTTTTATTTTATTTTTATTGAATTCAAATAATTGGAACCAACAATTATATTCAATAAGATAAAAGACTTTTTATTTTTATTATTATTTCAAACTTACAAAAAAATAAAACATCAATTAACAATAAAATCGTAAAAACGACGATAACAAGAAATGATGATAAAAAATCGTCAACAACAACAAAAAAATCGTCGACAGGAAAATATCGTCGACAAGAAAATATTGTCAACAACAAATTGACGACAAAAAGTCATCAACAACAACAAAAATCATCAACAATAAAATATTGTCGACAAGAAAAGTCGTCAACAATAAAATATCGTTGACAACAAAATATTACTGACAAGACCTAATGATAATTGTAAATTCAAAACAAACCAATCTTTAGACATCTAAAACCAAAATGTAAACACCCAAATACCAAAATAAAAAGGTGGGTCCCCAATTTTTTTGGGTTGGTTGTGGAGCAGCCACAATAGTAAGCTCAAGCAATTATTTTGCTCTTGATGTACTCCTATAAAATAGGTCTATGTTATTTTCCAATCGTACAACCTTCACAAACACCTATGTTTGCCTTAATCAATAGAATACAAAGAACCATATATTTCTTTGATAATGTAGATAGACAGTGGTAACTTAAATGCATAAACCTTTGGTACCATAGTTCACTAACATAATCATACATTATCACATAAGCAAACCTTTTTGTGAACTCAAAATCAAATTTATTATTCTAGTTTCTACTATTTCTTCTGTTATGACTATGTATTCATATTTCATGTTTTTAATCCAACATTTGTCTTGATAAAGTTTCACAATGTGTCCTTGCTTTTTTATTTGATTCATTGATAGAATATTCTTCTTCTAATTTGGTATACTAAGAACATTCAATTTTTTTTATTTCTTATCACCATTATCCTTCATGAAAATAGTGCCAACACCTTCAACAAGTGAAGAGTCATCACCTAAAATAATTTTATGGGAGACATTTTTCTTCTCTAGAGAGTCAAAATATTCCTTATGATGAGTCATATGCTAACTTACACTTGAGTCAATATATTAAGAATATGTAGAGCTTCCATAAGTAGAAAGAGAAGTGACCAAAATATTTTTGGAATATTCATCATCTTGGATAAAATTTTATTAATTCTTTATATGAAATATTTGAAAGCCACATGTTTTCCTTTTATAATATTGATATGCTTTATGATCACCTTTTCTATTATTATAACAAGTTATATTAAATCTATTCCTTGTTTTATTGTTATTATTTCTTTGATTGGTGTTTTTGTGTTACTAATTTTATTTCCTTGTCTATGTTGTGGCTTGCTATCATATGATCCATTCATTTGTTGTGTTAGCTTGTATTTATTCTTTTTCTCTTGATTAATATATCTCCATTTTCATTTAGTCATCAATGTTTATTTGGTATTATTAGATTCACAATTTAATTTCTTAAGTTTCTCCTCTTCACTTAGTATGACCCCACGTAGCTCATCCAATCTCATTATACAATTTTTTTCTAATATCTAAAATCTGGATATAACGTTATGATATTTGCTATAAAGAGTGTCAATCAAAAACTCCATAATATATTCATATTTATATGTTACCTACATAGTTGATAGCTATTTTTTATTCTTTTTAATTTGGTTAGGTGGTCATTCATGCTCTCTCCTTCCAACTTGAGACATGTCAATTGTCTCTTTAGATCCATTATTTTAAGTTTACTAGTACTTTCATACATAGTAGAAAGAAAGCCCCTAATTTGTTTTGATGTTTGAAGCTAATGTGAGATTTGATTAATGGATCTATCTACCATAAGATCAGTGCTCATGCATTCATGTCATTTATATTCCATTTAATACGTTTATTTGGATAAGATATCTATAAGCTTCGAAATTATCTACAATATTTGCAAGACGAAGATGAGAGTATATATAAATGAAGCAAACAAGAGATTAGAAAGAATGCGATAACATTCTTATATTTTTTCGTTCTCCCATTGGCAAGCATGGATACGTATAAATACAATACGAGGGTTATGCAATGCAAATTCAACTCGAAATCACAATTGCTTTAATTTTATTTTTACCTTAACATGTATTACTACGAGTAAGTAACGAGGAATATATCTGATTTGTTGAGCTCATGTAAGTGATAAGGTTGCTATGTGGAAATGCGAAGACTTTCAAATATGGACTTCTACAAAATTTATGATTTATGGGTCGATGTGCCGACCTTTGAAATTTTAGACATCTCCTCTTGAGGTACTGAAAAACTAGCTTAGAAGGTAACCAAATTTACCACGTGTTTGTTTTTTCTATGAAGTCCCATTGAAGGGATGGAGGAAGGATCAACTTTTATTTTGATTTTTCAACTAAAACACCCATGTTATTTTTTTTCTATCTATGATTTCATTTGTCTCTTCCATCATGTGTAGGTTTTTCAATTCTTACAACTGCTAGATTTTAGGTTCGTTCAATCTCTATAAGAGACTATTTGTGCATGGATAGAATAGTTGATAATTCATGAAGTAACATATTCTTGTAGAAAATAATTTAACGATATATTTATAATATTTTTTGACTTATTTCAAACAATTTTTCTTTTGTATGGTATTAATAAATGGGTTCTGAAAGGAATCCTAAAAACCTTTTTTTTATAGATGAATGCAAGGGAGCTCTGCTAGGGTTTGATGAGGAAAAACTACTCTGCTAGGGTTTGATGAAAAAAAATTGCTCTGTAGGGATGGCAGCAACTTTCGAAGGAGGTCTAAAAAATTTGAGGAATGTTGTGATGGCATCAAGTCCGGCACAGAGAGTGCATGCTCGTGATATTTTTTTAGAACAGGATTTTCCAGTGCATGTTAGGAACCGCTTGTTAAATAACAATGGATGTTTGGAACGATGTGAAGCCAAGCCAGTTCTAGTGGTTCAACCAGACTCGGTGGCGGAAGATGTGGAGTATCTAACCAAACATGCCCTTATTGGTAAATTTTTGGGCATCCGAATTTCTCTCCCCTTTGTGGAGGCTTGGGTCAAGAAGATTTGGAATCTTGAAGGTGATGTGGAGGTGATGCTCAGTGCGAAAAACTATTTTATGTTGGTTTTATCTTGTATTGCAGATCGTAACAAAGCATTTGAATTGGGTCCTTATTTCTATAACCAAGTGGGACTCTTTCTTAAACCCTGGCATGTGGGTTTCAACCCATCAAAGGAGTGGCTATCACGGGTTTTAGTATGGGTGCGACTTCCATAGATCCCATTGGAATTTTGGAGAACTAATATCTTGCATAAGATTGCCCTGTTTCTTGGGAAGTCGGTTGGACCGTCACAACAGACAATGGATAAAAATGTAATCTTTGTTTCTCGTATTTGTGTTGAAATTGAGTTAAACAATCCTATTCCAGATTCTATTGAAATACAATTTGGATCAACTACATGGGTTCAAAAACTTGACTATGAAGCTCTTCCATTTTGTTATCGAATTTTTCGTGAATAGGGCCACCTATAAAGAAAATGCCCTAAGTTTGTCTTGCCTATGGCTTCAAATCCTGGGCCATCTCATTTTGGACAAAGTTTGGATAAAGCAAAATCCCCGATAAAGGAAGGGGAACAAGATAAGGAAGGTTTTGTTTCGGTAAAAGCCTAAAACAGAGGACGAAGGGCAAACAAAGACCTTAAGGATAGCCAGTCAGATGCTTTACTTAACCATTTTGAAATATTATATGATCTTGATCAATGCATGGAGATACATGAAACATCACTACCTAATGCAAATATAACAAGACTGAATCAGATGTCTCTTCTTGAGGGGGAACTTAAGGAATCAAATCTAGGGGGTTTAAATGAAGAACAAAGGGATTTGGATCTGAGTATAGGGGACATGGTTGGGTCTAGCCCTATAAGGAAAACTATTTTGGAAAGTGTTACAGATTTAGTTATGTCCTCTCCTACTCAGGCACTGATGTAGTCATCCTTGGATTGCAAAACTCATACGGTCTTGGGATTGTAGCAGAAAATAATTAAAAAAAGTTTTTTGGATAAGAATATGAATGTGGGTCGGAAGAAGGACCAGGATAAAATTAAGTTAATGGGGAAGACTTTGGTGGAGTTAGGCTTGGTGAGAACATTGGACTCCCATTTTTATAACCCCCAAAAATAATTATCCTCTCATGGAATGTAATGGGGTTGAATAGCATCCCTAAAAAAAAAATTGTTCATGATTTGGTTCGTGTGCATTCTTTGAATGTGGTGTTTATTCAGGAGACTAAATTGGCTATTGATAGTATGTTCAATATTACTCCCAAGTTGTAGATAAGAGGGCAATGCCAGTGTATTGATGCATGTAGATATGTTGGTGGCGTCACTTGTTTATGGGATCCGATTAAGATATCCCCTCTTACTTGGATTTCTAGCAGATGGTCTATTTCAATGGTCAGGCATGATAATAAATTTGGTGAAATCATCCTACTTACAAATGTGTATGCTCTTGTTGATTACAATGGTAAACTAAATTTGTGGAAGCACATTTCCTTTGTGATAAGTTTGGTTCCCCTATACCCATGGATTTTTGTTGGAGACTTCAACTCTATCACTTGTCTAGAGGAGAAATGTGGTGGGGTGTACCATCTCGAGCATTTTTCTTCTATCTTCAGTGCTCATAACCAGGCCCTAAACTTGGTTGAAATCAAGCCAGATAATGGGATATTTACTTGGTACAATAGAAGGTGTGGGCAAGCTTCCATCTCAAAGAGACTGGATAGGTTTTTCATATCCAGTTATTGGATGGGTAATAATTGAGGTGCTAGTTCTATGATTCTGGAGGGTAGGGGATCTGATCATTGGCCTATCAAACTCTCTGCTTTGGATTTAGAGCTAAAAAATAATCCCTCCTTTAAGTTTCAACTTATGTGGATTTGTGATCCTAAGCTTCATGATTTCATGCGAGGCTGGTGGACCACTGGCAAACCTCCTCATGGCACCACTATGTATTCATTTATGAAGAGACTACAATTTGTAAAACATAAATTAAAGAGATGGAATAGACTGAATTTTGGGAACCTTTCCTTGACTAAGTTGGCATCTCTTAGAAGGATGGAAGAAGCTTCAAGGAAGATTAGAGATCAGGGATTCACGAAGGAGCTTCTTGTTGAGGAATCTGAGGCTGTGAAAGACCTTACTGAATGGGAACTAAGGGAAGATTTTTTTTGGAAATAAAAATATCAAGTAGATTGGCTTCAAGAAGGGTATAGGAACACATCCTTCTTTTATAACTTAGTTAAGGCTCGCCATAATGGTAATCTGATTACTTCTCTTGTGAATTCTCAAGGTGCCCTACTCTCTTATTTCAAGGATATTTTAGAAGAGACTAAGAGGTATGTTTCCTCTCTCTTCAAGGAGGACTCCCTATCAAATGATGAGAATGAAAAGTTTATTCTAAACTGTATTCCAATGATTGTTTCTAAAGAGATGAATGAGCACCTGATTGGTCCAATTTCCCTTGAGGAGTTATAAAATGTTGTATTCAAGATGAAAAAAGGAAAACCCCTAGGCCCAGATGGATTCTCGATTGAGTTTTATCAGGAGTTTTGGGATTTAATCAAATTTAATATTTTGTAGGTGGTCCATGAGTCCCAAAAGAACAAACAGATGCTAAGGTCCCTAAATGCTACCTTTGTGGTTCTTATACCCAAAAAAGAGGGAGGAAATTCCTTGGATATGTTCAGGCATATTGATCTCTACAATGTTGTGTATAAGATCATCACAAAAATTATTGCTGAGAGGCTGAATATATGGTTGAGAAAAATCACCTCTGAGGAGCAAGGAGGGTTATTTTCTAGCCAACAAATATTGGATGGGGTTGTTATTTCTATAGAAGCTATTCACTCGATGGAAACTTCTAAGTATAAAACTATGTTCATTAAGTTGGACATGGCCAAACCTATGATCAGGTCAGATGGTCCTTTATTCAGAAAGTTCTTGCTACTTTTGGATTTGAGGAGGAATGGAATAGATGGGTGATGAACTGTGTTTCTTCTTCCTCATTCTCTATTATTTTTAATAATGAGCCATCAGATCTGTTTAAGGCCTCAACGAGATTGAGGCAAGGATATCTTTTATCTCCTTATTTGTTTATCATTATGGCAGAAGGGTTGGGAATATTGCTCAAGTATCAAGTCATGTAGGGTGTCATTTAGGGGTGGAATTGGGATATTAGTTTGTGTAGACACCAAAATAGCACCAATCCGATTATGTGACAACAAGCGCTGATCGCATTGACACACACAGCCCCTAGGGCAGCCCCCAGAGGTTAAATAGTGGTCCTAACCACTCCCAAAAGTAGTTTGGAAGGTCAAAGGTCAATTTGGCACCTTTTTGGCACCTTGCTCTCTACTCGTCCCACCCAGGGACGAATACAAACTGTCATTCGTCCCACCCAAGGATGAATATTAGCATTCGCCCCAGGGTGAGGCGAATAGCAAGTTTGACTGGCAAAAAGTCAAACCTCGACAAGTCCGCCAGTTAACTAAAGCTGTAGGCCATGCAATTGCGAGGAATGGCTTCAAATCAAGAAGAGAGACTTTAGTCATGCATGTATTTATTTTAGAGACCTCATGCAAGGAGATTCTAAATCAGGGAATTATCTTTTCTCTCAAAATAGGACAAACAACTCAAGTGGCGCCCTCGCATGCGCAATTCAAATAGAGAGACCCTAGGTCTATAAATTGGTGAGTTTTCTCACCCAAAAAGATACATAGAGAAGGAGCATTTGAGCAATGAAGTGCTGCCAATTTACATACCTACTTGCGATTTGTGCCTTTCACATCTTTAATCTCTCATTCAAAAGGGAGGTTATTGGGTGACTATTGGAAGCACGAATCAAGACCCAAAACCTGATTTTTGGCCACAATATCCCACAAAATTTGTCAAAAATACCCCATAAGAAGTTTTGGACCCATCCCAAGTGGATTGGTGCTGAAATAGTGTCCCAAACGGTGGGCGTCCTGCCCCCGGGCGCTCCCCAAGCTGTCACAGTTCTAAACGCCCCACCCCGAAGTGATTAGAAATATGTGATAGATTTCTCTGATTTTTCTTTTGCATATTATTCTAGGTTATTTAAATAGGCTGTAGTTTAAATTTCATTTCATTATGAGCAATTTTGACTAGGTTTTTATCATTTCCCGCCTTCACTAACCTGCAGATGGCATCATCAAAATCTAGGTGATCGAGGCCAAATTGGAGAAATCTGACCATCTGGGTCGTCCCAAAACACCCCCAATTAGCTAACCTCAACTTTGTAGGTCATTTGGAGCTTCCGAGATAGGACATTGAAGAGGGTGCTTTCTGATAATTTATTACAGGTTAATTCGTCCAGCCCCAGAGCGAATACAAATTTGTGAGGAATTTCTCGACTATTCTTTTTGTAGTGGATTTCTGGTAACATATTCATGCTTCTATCAAATTTTTAGGTCGTTCTGATATTATTTGATTATCGGTTTAATATTTTCATGCATACACTAATAGTAGGCCTTGGGAAATACATGTTTTATTCTATCTGCAGGTGCTACTAATATTTTTTGTTTCTTTGAATGCAGGTCTTCGACATCAGAGGAGTAGGAAGGATTCAACAATCATATACACAAGCGGTGGTGACATTTTGGTCCGCCCATCTTACATGTGGGCACGCGAAAGAAGGATTGTTATCCATGGATGTGATAAGAAACATATTTGATGCTCCTATCCCCTAAAAATGAAGGAGACGTATTGTAACATGAATTTAAAAGCATATCAATAAATAATTCCATATTCCATATTGCTTTTATCTTGTGTTGATTCGTCTATGTCCTTTCTTTTTATGCATTTTTCAATACATAGGCTTTTAGCATTAAGTTTGGTTTTACAAACATCGTACTTGGCATTTTCCTTTTTTGTTTTCGTATCCTCATGCTTTCAGTGGCGATCAGGGTGGGACCTCTGTCCCTTGATTTTAAGATTAAATTTTTGATCAAATTTGCTTGTTTTTGCTTACAGGTACCAAGTTTTCAAACGTTGGACTGTTGTTCGTTTCAGTCTGTGATGAGTACAGAGCTGGAATTCATCTTACCCAGGGATGAATAGGACTTCGTCCTACCCTAGAATGAATACTGTTCTATTATTCATCTCACCCCGGGATGAATAGCTCTCTATGCAATTTTAAGGCAAAAATTCAGAGACATCCGATTTGGGCAGAGAAGAGGTAGGGGTCTTAAACACCTTTGTCAATTTTTTTGCTTTCTGTTTTATGTTCTCTGGTTATTTGCTTGCATAGGAGAGTTTGAATGCTTGTTTCCTTCATTTATGCAACTTAAAAAGAACCCCACACACCACGTGGTAATTGAAACAACAAGGAGTTGGTCGTAAAACCCCAACCCTTGAGCAAGACCAACGATGGATTTCATCACCACCTTGGCTTGAGATATTGCATACATAACCCCGATCGCGACTGTTTCTAGACGTAAATCCTAATGAAAGCTGACCAAGTGTAGCGGGGTGATTCCCAGTGCATGAGGATAAGTCTTCTATGGTAGGTGTCATAAATAAAGTGATTCCCCTTCCGTACCGCCTATGTTCCACGTACCATCTGCTCTCATGTACCAATAGTTTCCCTCACATAAGGGCGGGTATATAGAGAGGTTGGTATATCGGCCTGGCAATGGTATATCGAAGGGGCGACCATTTTTGGGAGTCACAAGAGCCATCATATTGCATTTAAATATTCTTTACACAAGCTTTCAAAACAAACAAAAAAATCAAAACACACTAAACCAGATTTAGGGCACACTTTTAATATTTAAACAAGATAATCATTGCTTTGTGTGTGTGTTTCCCTTCTGTTTAGTGTAGCAAAAAAATCCTAAAAGAAGATAAAAACATACACATATTTAGGTAAACATCACCATGGTGTACACCCATAGCCGAGCCCAATCATGGGCAAGCACTGTAGAAAGTGTGCAAAGGGGGACAAGTCACCTCCGATATAGTCCTGAGGACTTAGTCATCCCGCCTTGGTGGCATGGCACCCAAGATAGTCCACATCATGCCATAACATAATAGGACTATAGGGGCACCTCTTTGAGGGGCACCCCCACTCAGCATAGATCCTTTCAAGAGGAGAACCTACATGTGGCACTCAACATAGACAGGAGACCTCCCTTAGACACTCGTTATGAGTGGCCTAGTGATGAAGTGTTAGAGCAATAGAGGGTCCAGAAGGAGGGGCCACATGATTTTGTCATCCCTCCTTTACCCCGTATTACTGTTAGAAACACTAGACAATATCCAGAGTATCAGGCTCTCCAGACAGGGCAAGACAATTCTGCCCACACCTTTTACGCATACGAAAGAGAGTATGAGGAAGACCACTACGTTCCTCAAGAGAAGTACACAACATGGGAATGATGCACCTCCACACCCGCTATGTATCAGGATCACCCATTGAGGCCGGAGCCTCAGGTAAATGCCGCTAACCTCGATAGAGGGAAGCAACCCATAGGGGTCTTGGATCACCATGATCAAGATAGACATGTAGGAGAGGCATCTAGGCTTCCTAAACATGAGACGGTGGAACAAAGTGACTTGGCATTTGCCAAACATGTCGCCCACCAAGCGCAGATTACGCAGCTCAGGCAAGATCAACAATAGTTAGAACATCTGTGTCGCCTTAACAAAGAGCGCATTCAGCGTCAGATAGCCGAATTGCTCCTAAACAAGGTGCCTGAGAAGGTCCCAACTCCTCACACACATAAAGTAGAAGTGCATGAGAGGCATAACCCCTTGGTGCGAGATAGGTCTCCGTGACCTCATCAAGTACTACCTCCAAGACCTCCTAGACCTGAGCGAGAGGCCACTCCCAGAAACAATGATGGGCACCCTCCACGGGCACCCACCTATGCTTATAGGTCTCGGCCAGGCACTCCTCAAGAAGCCTATGAGGAGTATGAACAAGAAGAAGAGCGGGCTAAAATGCCCTACCAAGGTCGAGGGGGTTCTACCCAGCTACCCCTCCATAGGCCTCCTCACAACCCACAATGGGAGCAAACCAAGGAGGAAGAGATCAAATCCTTCGATGCATATAAAGCGCTTCTAGAGCGCTTAGAATCTATGGAGATCAAGACTTCTAGGCCCCAAAAGCCCACTTTACGCCAACTCCATAGTCATCTTGTGCATCCGTCAGTTTCGGCACCTCCATACCCTGAACACTTTAAACTACCCTAGTTGGCACTCTTTAGAGGGGAGGAGGATGCCCAAGAGCATGTGACTAGATTCCTGAGCCAATGCTTTGGCATTCAGGACAATGATGCTTTGTTGCTAAGAACATTTATAACCACATTCGCAGGCCCTACCTCGGATTGGTTCACTCAGTTGCCAAAACATAGCATCAATAACTTGGATCAGCTAGTGGATGCATTCCTCGAACGCTTCGCCTTCAACACCAAGAAAAAGGCATCATTAAGTGACCTAGCTAGCCTCAGGAAGTATGAGGAAGAGACCATGGCGGCATATGGGAACCGATGGAGGACGCTACTTTCAAAGCTGCCCTACCTCCCTCCCATGTCTGACCTAACTCAGATGTTCTCAAAGATCTATTTGAGATCGATCTCCATGCTATTGCAACTGCAACAATATGCCACTCTTGAGGAAGCTCTGGTGCAAGCCAGAATCATTGAGGAGATCAAGATACAGGATGGTGAGATCACCAAACCTAAGAAGAAAGAATGGACCAAGAACACCAAAATAGGGACCATGCAACAAAAACCCACTGTGGTCAATCAGGTTGCTATCAACGTCCCTAAGCCTACACAAGCAACATAGCCTCAAAAGGCTAACTATCAGGTGGTGCCTCCTAACAATTATGACAGAGAAAACCAGAGGCAAGAACAAAATCAGTAGCGTCACCCTAGGTGACAATTTACACCTTACACAGAGTCCAGAGACTCCCTGTTTGACCGCTTGTCAGCGACGAACTTGATTAACCTGCCAGAGATTCAAACTATAGACCCCAATGCATCGAAGCCTAAGGGGTACCGAGAGGACTTGTACTATAGGTTCCATAGATGGAAGGGACATGACCTTAATGCATGTTGGAATTTTAAAGGTTTGGTGCAAGACCTAATCGACAATAAGACGTTGGGGGTGGACAACCCCGTAGCGCCAAACAACCAACAGATGGGAGTCTTTAGAGACCCCTTGCCTACCCATGAGGCACAGGAAAAACCCCTTCAAGTCAATGAGGTGCAACAGAATTGCCCCATGCAGGGGTATGTAGGGATGATAAGCATAGTGACTAGGAACAAGAGGTACCGAGGAGCTGCCCCCGTAGCAGCCACAAGAGAGGTTCCATCGACATCACAACCTCAACAGCACCCTACGCAACTCCCCCCACCTAGACCAGTGGCCACGATTCAGAATAGACTTACCCAAAGTCTAAGGACCACGTCGGCTAGGCTCTCCATATACGAGCTCATTCAACAATCAGAACCCCATCGGGAGGCTCTAATGGAGATATTAAAATCCATCGAGCTACAACCCCATGAAGCAAACTCTTTCAACAACTTCGTGGGACATGTAAAACAATGTACAGAACCAGTCATCACCTTTAGAGAGGATGAATTGAAAAAAGTGACTGGTGATGTCGCGGATCCACCCCTGCACGTCATTGCATGGGTCAATGGGATTCCATATAAGAGGGTGTTGGTGGACACTGGCTCATCCAGTAACATCATCACAACAGCAGCATTGAAACATCTAAAGTTTTCGGCATCTCACATCGTGGCCTCCACCTATACACTACGAGCATTCAATGATGCAATATGCTCGATGGTTGGCACAATTGTCCTACCCATCCAAGTGGGACAAAAGACTATTCATACATTGTGCCACATCTTGGAAGGTGATATGGCCTATAATATCTTACTGGGGTGGCCTTGGATCAGGGACATGAAGTGTGTCCCTTCAATAGCTCATCATTGCCTAAAGTATACATTTGAAGGACAGGTGCATGTAGTCCCGGTAGACTTAGAGCCCTTCAAGTACTACAATACGGTGCAATTCATGCTGCAATCGACCCTACCATCAACACATTTGGATTTTTAGTTGAATCCATCTAACCAGGGTCCGATTTCGTAGGCATCCCCATTGTCGAGTCCATCGAATCCCTAGCAGGGTCCATCTTCCTCATCTGGTCCTTCAACAATGATGCCACCTACGATGGCCACACCAAAGGACAAGGGAAAGAAACCCCTAGAAGAGGAACCACCCCTCATCTCAACCATCTCTACCGAAGAGATGCCTAGCCGAATGGAAGTCGAGACGCCTAGTTCACCCCACATGGAGTGGACTCAAGAAGGACTCCCATTCGCTCCCCCTCAACCACCAATGATCACCGTTGAGATGGCCAACACGGGCCTAGGGGAGTATCTAGTGAGGAACATTGTAGCAACACCCACACTTGAGTCCATGTAGGACATGGGGAGACCTCGACTCCCCATCGGCTCTGTGGTTCCTCTAGGCTACCCACCCAATCAGACAAACTTTGTTTATGGGGGCCTAGATAATGGCATTGAGACTTGTATGCAAGAAGACGAAGATGAAGAGCCCTTTGTTGAGGATGTCAACTATCTGTCCAACCCTAATTTTGCTTTAAGATATCTTGGCCAATGTAATTGGCATGGATATGGGTTAGGCCGGTATGAGCAAGGAGTGCGTGTTCTTTGCCAACCGAGATATCAAATGCCTTATGACAAGTCAGGAGTAGGGTTCAACCATCCCCTGCCCCTAGACATCTTGGTAGAGAACATGCAAGGCCTAGGGATAAGCAACAAGGATGGGTTGGCATTAGATCCATATGCCAATCCTAACACAACATATACATTGGGGGATTATCTCCCATTACGAACAAACAACCTTGTTGACCTTAACAACCCTTTCCCTTCGGCCGAAAAGGGAGAAAATTCGAGGACTCACTTACAAGAAGGATATGGACAAGACCAAGAAGGGTCTTCAAAAGATGAGTCAGAATACGAGGTAGCACCTTGGGATCCTTTCGAGTCTGATAGCAATCATTCACAAGTGCATCCCATGGATGATGATCAGGAGAGCTTCCTAACAATGTTCCCTTTGGATGTTCCAATTGAGCATATGCTACCTCAAGAGAATCAGGTCCCCCTCGCAGAGAGCGGAACAACCCCGATGGGACCACATTAATTTTCTCGAGCAAGATGAGCCTCATATGTCACAAATAGTTGTTGGAGCCAACGAAGGCCTTTGGATCTCTGACAGTGATTATGAAGATGAAACTAAGATGGCTTATCTCAATCATATGCGACAACAACAATATCCCTTGGACATAGATGACATGTTTGAACAATTACACATAGGGCCACGACATAGGTGGCACCTCAACCCGACGTAGTTATAGCAATTACTGCACCCACCACTCCAGGTATACAGAGAACATCTTCCTCCTGGAGACCCTATAGAGCCATCAGTGCCTAGGGTAGACCCTATCCTTTTATCCACACATAGGGCTGATCCATTTGTGCCAGTACCTCCAGAGCCAGATCCGAAGCACAAAGATTATCTAGGATGTCCGAGCAGTCATACCCGTGGTAATGGAGACCAAAATCATTTCATTAACATGATCTCCATTGATTTAACCACCCCCATTCATGATCCAGTCGACCCAACATGGTCATTGCATCTAGACCTAGATGCTATTGACTGGGATCATGCTGACACACCGCCATCCCCATCAGAGTACTGGCCTTGCGGTGGGATGTTCCATTTCACCCCTGGACAGACTCAGGATGTCTTCCATGTCTGAAGAGGAACCTGACGTTCCAAACGATGATCTAAATTTAGCAAATGATATCCACTTGATCCCAACTCCACACCAGTTGGAGGATGGGTCCCACATGTCGATCGAGGAGACGACTGACGTAGACATCGGCTTAGATCCACTGAATTTGCAAATCATCAAGCTGGGTGTAAGTCTATCCCCCGAAGAGCAAGCCGACTACATTGCCCTTCTCAAAGAGAAGAAGGAGGTTTTTGCATGGTCCTACAAAGACATGCCCAAAAGCTCCAAGGATTCCCACAATCTCTTGGTCAAACCCAAAATGCCCCAAAGGTGTCCATAAACCCTTTTGTCAAACCCAAAATGCCCCAAAGGTGTCCATAAACCCTTTGGTCAAACCCTAAAATGCCCCAAAGGTGTCCATAAACCCTTTGGTCACCCCAAAATTCTCCAAAGGTGTCCATAAACCCTTTGGTCAACCCAAAATGCCCCAAAGGTGTCCATAAACCCTTTGGTCAAACCAAAAGCTCCAAGGATTCCCACAATCACTTGGTCAACCTCAAAAATGCCCCAAAGGTATCCATAAACCCTTTGGTCAAACCAAAAGCTCCAAGGGTACCCATAACCACTTGGTCAAAATAAATATTCAAAAACAAACAAAAACAATAAAATCATCAAAAATAACAAAAAAAAAATTGCATCTCAATTCCATGCATACTCGTAAAAATCAAAATACAAAAATATAAGTTGCATTAGGCATCGCATCCATACATTGCATATTTGCTAGGTCATACAAGTCAAAAGCACCATAGACTGTAATTGCTCGGCAAGTCCATCATCTTCCACCTCCAATCCATTTTATCAACGCATACATCTAGAATAACACCATCCCCATTTTTAGCATAGTCAGTTTTCTCCTAATGTATATAGGGTTTTCGTCATTCAATTGTCTTTAAATTTCTAGCCAAAAACTATACAAAGTTAAACGGATTTTACAAGGGAAAGTTTTACTTGGGTCACGCCTCGTTACGTAACATCCCTACACAAGTTAAAACACATAAAATAATTCCTAAGTTGTGTGAACGCAAGAGAAACCTACAAAGCAATCTAGGGTACCATAGGTGAAAGATTAGCCTGTTCATCCCCCTGTGCGAATGGTTCAAGAGTGTTGAGAATTGACAAAAGGACGAGCTCTTCCCCATCAATTCCCCTTAATAAACAGTGGTTTTCACCACTACCAAAAATCCCAATCACCATTGGTCCCTAAGGTTGTAAGGATTCGTACTACATGCCCCTGCCAAGGATGGGTAGTCATCCCCAAGGCCTAAAAGGATCAATGACCATTCAAAAACAAAATCCCCACAAGCCATCATCACGATCATCTCAATCACCTTTGGTCTCCAAAGTTGTAAGGATTCATACTACACGCCCCTAACAAGGATGGGTAGTCATCCCCAAGGCCTAAAATATCAATGCCCTTACTTCATAATCTCCATAATCCCCTTTGGTTCCCAAAGTTGTAAGGATTCGTACTACACGTCCCTGAACAGGATGGGTAGTCATCCCCAAGGCCAAAAGGATCAAGGCCATTCATACGCCAAAAACATACAAGCTCAACCTTACAAAGCTCAAAATGCAAATCAAATAACAGTGGTTATCACCACTATTCAACATCCTTGCTCAAAAATAAAAAATAAAGAGAAAAATAAACAGTGATTTTCATCACTATGTATACGAGCAAGTATCCTAACACATTGAGCAAATAAAAAGCCTAAACTTGAATCCCTAGAATTCTCAGCATTCGAAAACCATCTAGGTGATCCTCATTACGGGTTTGGTGGACAGCCTACCTAGCAATGGTGGTATCCTAAATGCATGATGATATGTCTATCACATTAGCTTTGCGTGTGAGCAGACCAATGTTTGCATGTGGATGAGCTAGCTTATGGTACCTTAGATTGTCCCATGGATTAATCTTACTAAATACAACAACGGAGTTAGTGGAGCTAATTAGGTGATCCTCGATACAAGTTTGGTTGATAGCCTATCTGGCACTTGCGATATCCTGACAAATACCACATAAACGAACTCAATTGCACACACAGGGATGTGAAATAACTTGGTTAAACTCAAGTTGGATTTATACCTTGTTCAAAAGTCTTGCGAGATAAATGTACAGTTTTGGCTAGTTAGTTAAAATATCTGAATCTCAGAAAAGGTTAACTACATTTTTAAACAACTAGTACATTTCATTACATCCATCCCCATCAAAAAATACAAAAAATGCAAAAACAAAGTTTTCACATGCAAAGTCATTCCACAAAGTCATCCCATAAGTACAGACAAGCCAGTCAATCTTGTACAGTCTATGGTGCCATCGACAAGTTATCAACAACTCATTTCATTCATTCCATATGCATACATCATATAATTAGACACATCGCATTCATAATACCACATGCATACATCATCATAAATAATTGTGCATAAAAATCAAAATAAACCATGACAAAACAGATGTCGGGGTCACAAATCCTCACTATCCTACTCCCTAAGAAGGCTACCATAGCCGGACCGCTCCACGGGAGGACGGATTTTCGAGAATTTCATCCCCAAACGGCATCACAAAATGGGTCAAAACCCAACCAAAAATAGCAATAACATTGCCGAACGAAGGCGCCTTTGCGCCTGACATTCTTGGCATCCAAAATAGATGTTGGGGTCACAAATTGTCCCTATCCTACTCCCTAAGAAGGCTATCATAGCCGGACCGCTCCACGGGAGGATGGATTTTTGACAATTTTAGCTCCCAAATGCGTCACAAAAGGGTTCACACCCACCAAAAATAGGTCAGAATGTTTAGAAACTGCTTTCACATTCAACGGTAAACAACTAAAGGCACCCTTACCTAAGTCATCTTGGGTCAAGCGACTCATCACTTTTCTCATGTCGGTCATTCCCTCATCGATTCGTTGCTTGAGGGGGTAGTCACACTTAGTCACCAATCAACAAAAACATACCCAATCAAGGAAATGACACGCATTCAAAGGATCATTGACAAAGACAATCATGCTCCTGCTTGGGGCAGCAAACAAGCAATAATCACAAGCTGATCAAACACTTGGCATTAGTGAATCATGAACTCAAGGTTCCCATAGAAAAAAGGTTGTGCCCTTTGCCTATTCATGACTGATCAATGTCCAAGCTCAAGTAACACCTCACTGAACAAGGTTAACACTTGAATTAAGTTCCTTAGCTCGTCAAAAGCAAGGATTCAAGAATGCGTGCCCTTTCCATACTTGGGGTATCAAAATTTGGTTAGGTTACTAGAAACCCTAATCATTAGTGCTTTGGTTATCTATTTTTGCTCAGCGCTGCGCCTTGCATAGTGCATCCCAAAAAGAGGGGCATCTATAGACACCAAAATAGCACCAATCTGATTATGTGACAACAAGCACTGATCGCATTGACACACACAGCCTCTAGGGCAGCCCCCAGAGGTTAAAAAATGGTCCTAACCACTCCCAAAAGAAATTTGGAAGGTCAAAGGTCAATTTGGCACCTTTTTGGCACCTTGATCTCTGCTTGTCCCACCTAGGGACGAATATCAGCATTCGCCCCAGGGTGAGGCGAATAGCAAGTTTGACTGGCAAAAAGTCAAACCTCGACAAGTCCGCTAGTTAACTGAAGCTGCAGGCCATGCAATTATGAGGAATGACTTCAAATCAAGAAGAGAGACTTCAGTCATGCATGTATTTATTTTAGAGACCTCATGCAAGGAGATTCTAAATCAGGGAATTATCTTTTCTCTCAAAATAGGACAAACAACTCAAGTGGCGCCCTCGCATGTGCAATTCAAATAGAGAGACCCTAGGTCTATAAATTGGTGAGTTTTCTCACCCAAAAAGATACAGAGAGAAGGAGCATTTGAGCAACGAAGTGCTACCAATTTACATACCTACTTGCGATTTGTGCCTTTCACATCTTCAATCTCTCATTCAAAAGGGAGGTTATTGGGTGACTATTGGAAGCACGAATCAAGACCCAAAACCCAATTTTTGGCCACAATATCCCACAAAATTTGTCGACAATACTCCATAAGAAGTTTTGGACCCATCCCAAGTGGATTGGTGCCGAAAAAGAGTCCCAAACGGTGGGCGTCCTACCCCCGAGCGCTCCCCAAGCTGTCGCAGTTCTAAATGCCCCACCCCAGAGTGATTAGAAATATATGATATATTTCTTTGATTTTTATTTTGCATCTTATTCTAGGTTATTTAAATAGGCTGTAGTTTAAATTTCATTTCATTCTGAGCAATTTTGACTCAGTTTTTATCATTTCCCGCCTTCACTAACCTGCAGATGGCATCATCAAAATATGGGTGATCGAGGCCAAATTGGAGAAATATGACCATCTGGGTCGTCCCAAAACACCCCCAATTAGCTAACCTCAACTTTTCAGGTCATTTGGAGTTTCTAAGATAGGACATTGAAGAGGGTGCTTTCTGACAATTTATTTTAGGTTAATTCATCCCGCCTCGGAGCGAATACAAATATGTGAGGAATTTCTCGACTGTTCTTTTTGCAGTGGCTTTCTAGTAACATATTCATGCTTCTATCAAAATTTTAGGTCGTTCTGATATTATTTGATTATCGGTTTAATATTTTCATGCATACACTAATAGTAGGCCTTGGGAAATACATGTTTTATTCTATCTGCAGGTGCTACTAATCTTTTCTATTTCTTTGAATGCAGGTCTTCGACATAAGAGGAGCAGGAAGGAGTCAAAATTCATATACACAAGTGGCGGTGATGTTTTGGTCCGCCCATCTTACATGTAGGCATGCAAAAGAAGGATTGTTATCCATGGATGTGATAAGAAACATATTTGACGCTCCTATCCCCTAAAAAGGAAGGAGACGTATTGTAACATGACTTTAAAAGCATATCAATAAAGAAGGCCGTATTCTATATTGCTTTTATCTTGTGTCGATTCATCTATTTTCTTTCTTTTTATGCATTTTTCAATACATAGGCTTTTAGCGTTAAGTTTGGTTTTAAAAGCATCACACTTAGCATTTTCCTTTTTTGTTTTCATATCCTCGTGCTTTCAGTTTGCCACCTCTTTTCCACCTTCAATTTGTTTATGATACTACTTTATTGTGAGTTGCCACTATTAGGGAAGCTAGCAATATTAGACAGTTATATATTGACATATATATTGGTGCTTTTGGATAGTTGATTAATGAGGACAAGTCTTACGTTTTCTTCTTCAATACCCCTCCTCTTATTCAAGCCAGGATTGCTCGCATTCTAATATTCTAGGTTGGGAATCCCCCCTTCATTTATCTTGGTATTTCAATTTCATCTCACCCTCTACCTAGATCTTCTTGGCAGTCTATGCTTGATAAGTTTAGAAGGAAGGTGAATCACTAGACTTTTAGATGGCTATCCTCTGCAGGTAGAGTGTTGCTTTTAAAATGTGTTGTTCAAGATTTACCCATTTATAGATGTTTTGTACAAATAGATCCCTCTCACTTCATCAAGGACATGGATGCTTTGTCAAGACAGTTTTTATGGTCTGGAAAACTTGATCAATCTAAATGGAGTTTGGTTAGGTGGGATTCTATATGTAGGTCGGTGCAAGAGGCAGGCCTTGGGTTGTGACAAACAACTCTTTTTGGGCAGCCTTTGGCTGCAAAACTTTATTCGAGATGGTGTACCTCTCAAGATCATATTTGGATTAAAATATTATCTTGTAAATACTTGAGAGGTATTTTTGAGGCTAAAATCTCTAGAGTCAGCTTGGTTGGGAAAGGTTCAATTATCTGGGACACTCTAAAAAGAGGAGCTAATTTAATCAAGTAGGATTTATTCTAGATTTGCAATCAGGGATCAAATCCTCTTTTTTGGGAGGATTCTTGGGATGGACACCCTCCTATATTGAATAAATATCCTATGTTACGTTCTTGAAGCATTTTTTTATTGGAATTAGGTTGGTCTCGTGTGAAGGACTTTAAAAAAATCTAGTCTTTTGGAAATATAGAGGTGTACAGGTGGAAAGATCTGCAAGAATGGCCCCAAGGGGGACTAGCCAAGGACAGAGAGGTGCTTGATCTTATTCTTATAGGGATACCTTGTTCTTCATTGAGGGATAAATATATTCTGGCTTGAAACACTAATCCTAAGGGAACCTACTCGGTAGCCTATGGTTATCAGGTTCTTGATAAGAAAAAGTATGGGAGTCTTCCTGTCACTTGGTGGAAAAAGGTGTGGAACAAATTTTCCTGGCCAAAGTGTAACTTCTTTTTTTGGTTGGTAGCTCATAATAAATGCCTCACTTGGGATAATGTGAGGAAGAGGGATTTCAGGGCCCCTCTTTTTGTGTCCTTTGTAGTAATAATGAGGATGACTCTTCCCATTTATTTTTCCAATGCTCCTTTGCCAGAGAAATTTGGCACCATTGGTGGAGCGCCTGGAACCATCCATGTTTTCATGTGTTGTCCCTAGTGGATTTTTGGAGTAGTCTAGGTAGACCTTCGACCAAGGCCCCCTTCCTTCGGGTGGCTTGTAATTTGGGCCCTTCTTGCATCATTTGGAAAAATTTTCTAGAACAGAACCAATGCATATTTCAGGGCAATTATTTGGCTGTTCAAAAGATCTGGCAAAGGATCATGTAAATGGTTCAAGAAACCATCCATAGCAAATTTGATGTGGACCCTATTTTAGATTCTAGGGAGGAGAAGGTACAACAAGCCCTTGGTCTCTTTGGGTAAAGTGTGAACTCTTCTATCCCTAGTAGGGTTCCTCAACTCAGTAATAAGGTTAGGAGAGATGGTATGTGGAGGCCACCCCCTAGAGGAGTTTTAAAAATTAATACTGATGGATCATCCAGGGGTAATCCTAGACATGTTGGCATTGGCGGTGTTGGGAGATATTCTACTGGTGGTGTCAGTTTTTTCTTTTCCATTTATAAATGTGTTCACTCCAACAATTTTATGGAAGCTCTTGCAATTCTTGAGGCCTTGTAGAGGGGGTTTTCTCTTGGCTGGCATAGGATTATCTACGAGTCTAACTCTCAAATTATGGTTAATATTTTAAATAGTAAAAGGGTGGAGGAAGTTAATTGGCAGTTGGCCTCTGTAGCCATTCAGATTCTTAGAATGAGTGAAAAGTTCAAATTTATATCCATTGTGCACATTCCAAGGGAATGGAATGTGGTTGCTTTTTACCTGGCCAAAAGGCCTTCTGAGCTGTTAGATCATTGGAGTATCGATAATTGGAAGAGTCTCCCATCTGGGGACTCTCAACGCTTGTGGGAGTTGATCCACAAGGATGTACAAACTTAATGTGATTTATTCTTGTTGTATTTTTCGGGTGTCATTCTAGTCTAGCGGTTTTAGCCTATTTGGCTATTTATTTTAGTCCTGGTTGGAAGCTCAGTTGTACTCTATAATCTAGAATTTTATCAATAAATTTTTACCCCTTTATTTAAAAATTAAAAAAACCTTTTTTTATAAAAAAATAGCATTAGGTAGCCCAAGACGAATTCAAACATTTTCCATAAAATCATTAGTCCTTACAGGCCATCAAACTAACCAACAGTCCAATAACCAATTTTCTAAAGCTAGCTTTCCTTTAAGGAACCATTAACCACACTCCCACTGATAGCCACAACTATAGAGAACATAAGAGGAATAGGCCATCCAGGCCATATAGACTACCAACCCAACAATAACACTCTCACAACCATCAAATATGAGTTTTTTTTATCCAATATTCCTCAAATCGAAAAGGGATGCCATCCAATGATAATTTCAAATTTAAAAAATTTAAATCCCACCAAGTCTAGGAAGACAAATCTGCTCCAAAAAAATTCAAATAAGTTCAAAGGAATGATTTTTACCCATAAGAAAGGGGTACCAACTGATCCAAGGGACTTACTACAACACAACACCCAAAAAAAAATTCTAGCCCACCAAGAGAGCTCCACCAACCACTAGGCATACATCCTAAGGCCACAAGAACTTTTACTATTGAAAACCACATCCTTAAAATTTAAATTAGCAACCAACAACAAGTATATGGTACTAAAACACTACTAAATCCACCAATTTCCAAGGGAATAGGTTCTAAGAGAAGAGCCATAGAGATCTCCCTCAAAGTTAATAACTCAGAAGGAAACTCCAATATCTGCAAAATTTGAAAAACTTTTAGATCCACAAAATGAATCAATATCTAAATAAGATTGGAAATACTTTGTATCCATTCAAGGACCCATGACGTTTTTTTTAATTCTAAAGTCATTTTTCCTTGAAGTAACCACTAAGCACACTCCAACTGACAACAATAATTGTAGAGAACATAAGAGGAATAGGCCATCCAGACCACATAGGCTCCTAGCCCAATAATAACATTGACACAATCAATAAAAATTTAAAAGAGATGTCATCCAACGATAATTTGAAATTTAAAAAAAAAGTACAAATCCTGCTAAGGCCAATAATGTGAATTTACTCCAAGAAAATTCAAAAAATTCCAAAGGCATGATTCCCACCAATAAGAAAGAGGGACCAACCGAGCTAAGGAACTTATTGCAGCACAAAACCAAAAAAAATAAATCACCAATAGATCTCCACCAACCGTTGGGCATACATCCCAAGGCTATAATAAATTTTATTACCAAAAAAACATTCTTTAAATTTGAAACAATAACCAACAATACAAATACTGCATTGAAATACCACTAAATCCACCAATTTCCAAGGGAAGAGATTTTGAGACAAAATCCATAGAGACCTCCTCCAAATTTAATAACTGAAAGGGAAACTCCAACCCTCACTGGCTTAAGATAAATAAACTCCATCATCTATAAAATCTAAAAAAATTTTGGATCCACAAAATGACCTAACATCTGAATACAACTAGAAATATGTTGAATCCACTCAAGGACCCGTGATGGTAGAAAAAACAAGGGTCAATGGTAGTTATGGCTAGGATCCCCCTCTTCAATATTTATCTCCTAGATGAAATCCATTATAAGATTTTAATTTATGGGTTTTGGGGACCTATTTATTACCTCTTGAATCCACTAAGGCTTGTTGGAAAAATGATTCAATTTTAAGTTGCATAACTCCCATATATTTTCCTATTTTTGCTTTTAGGGTGGCCGAGGACTCCATCAACAATATCTAATTTTGACTCTTTCTAAGGGATTTGTTGTTGGAAATATGAGCAAGATTTTTCGTCATTGATGTCAAAAGTCAGTTTCAGTGAGCAGTGCAAGAGGAAGCACTTCAAGAGTCAATTTCAGAGATAAGAAGGTGATCAAATAAGGTCTACAAGAGAAGTTAGAAGACCCAAGAAAAATAATATTATAATATTTTGTTATAATATTAAGGGGCTAATGGAAAGACCTAAGAAAATTAAACTAATTATAATTTTTTTTAAGTAAAAAATCCTTTGGGGGGCTGACTTGGTCTGAGAGACCATGAACAGGGGGTCCTACACCATCAAAGTCACCCGGGAGTCGTACCCGACCCTGCCCGCACCAACATTATCAATTGGATTTTGGATACCCAATTCAGCTTTTTGGTAGGGTGGAGATTTGAACTTGGGACCTCCCTTGGAGGATTGCCCTTTCCTCTTCAACTCACCTACAACACATAGGTTAAACTGATTATAAATTAATTATAATAATTTCATTATAAATTAATTTGTAATTTAATTTAATTAACCCCATGGTTATTAAATTAATTATAAGTTATTTATAATAATTTTATTATTAATTAAATTATAATATAATTTAATTTACCCTAAATTTAGGGTTGCAAGGCAAAAATAAATGCATTGATGTCATAAATAAAATCCCTCCGTCGACGTCTAAAAACTATGGTGGCATAATGGTATAAATACCATATGCCTTAGTGGCAAGTAAATAACCTTCGTTCGAATTCTAAAATACCTACGATTAAAGTGATTAATGCTATTTCGTGTGAGGTAGAATATAAAAAAAATTGTCTTATGTGCGCCAACAAAGGAATAAATTCATCGAAGTTCTAAGCCTCATATCCATATGAGGATTTGGCCTAGTGGTAAACAGTTGTGAGTTAGTTCTTTGGAAGTGGGAGGACCCATGATTGAATCTCAGTGGGAGTGTTCGTACATGTTTTTCTTCAGTGCAAAAGGAAGCAGCAAAATTTTTATTTAGGTGCCAAGAGGGCAGGATAAAGAGCATGTGGTGCTCTTTGCTCCCAATGTGAGCGCCTAGCTCACACAACGGTTGGATCCATGGCTAGGACGCTGGTGGAAGTGCAGTGTGGGTTCGATTCCCACCAAGGGCAAAAGGTATTTAAATTTTTCAAACTTAATTTTATCCTATGGTTATTTTGACATAAGTATTTTAGGGAGATATAAGAGATGTGAAAATTAATTTTTATATTGTGATTTTTGGTAATTAGAATATTGAGTGGAGTGATAAGGCATTAGATGTTTTTTAATGTTATTTTAAAATATTTTTATTATTTTTTGAAAGGAGTAATAAGGTTAATTGAGTTCTCATGTTGTGAATAGTGAAAATAATTTGTTAGGAAATTATTGATTAAATTTTGAGAAGGTTTTTACTTCCTAACTCTTAAAATTGGTAAAGAGAATAATTGTGATTGAATCTAGTCAAGTGGAAGTGTTGAAGTGATAGTTCTAATTCTATGAAAAAATTGTTTTATATTCTTATTTGACTTGAGAAAAATATTGAAAGTGATTAAGCATTGTGATAAGTGTGAAGCATATTGAGTCTCTAACAATTCTCTATATTTTTTTGTGAGATTGAACAAGTTTGTATGTGAAGCTTGTTTGTGTGATTGAAGAAGATTTTGTGTTAGATTGATTTGAGGTGAGTAAGCTTTTTTGGAAGCTTACAATATAGATTTGAGGTAAGTCTTGGGAAGATTTTTTTAGTATATTAGACAAGTTCTAGAGATGACTTGTGGATAGAGTAGTGTAAGCTTTTGTGGAAGCTTACAATGTAGATTTGAGACAAGTCTTTAAGAAGACTTGTGAGCTGAGTTGATTGATTAATTTTTTTAAACCTTGAGCTAAGGTTTGGGGAAGATCTAGCAGAGTTGATTTGTGATTAAGTCAAACTTTGTGTTAAGTCTTGAGGATAGAGATTGATTATATTTGTACTAGACCGAAGGATTATGTTTAGTACATATTTGAGAATAGATATTGAGCAGATTTGTGCTAGACCGAAGGACTATATTTAGAGTAGATTTGAGGACATAGATTGAGAATATTTGTGCTAGACTGAAGGACTATGTTTAGTATAGATTTAAGGATAGAGATTGAGCATATTTGTGCTAGACTGAAGAACTATGTTTAGTACATATTTGAGGATAAACATTGGACAGATTTGTGCTAGACTGAAGGACTATGTTTAGTGCAGATTTGAGGAAAAATATAAAGCATATTTATGATAGACCAAAGGACTATGTTTAGTGCAAATTTGAGGACAAAGATTGAGCAAATTTGTGCTAGACCAAAGGACTGTTTAGTGCAAATTTGAGCCAGAGCTAAGGAGAAATATTTCTCCTATGGATAGAGATCCACAAACTTAATTAGAGGATTTGTGTCTCATTTGGATAGAAGTCCATAAACATTGTAATAGGGAAAGGATTCCCAAGAGATTTTTTTAGAAAATTTTAGTGAAATATTTTCTCCGTGGTGTAGTCCACATTTGGTGAACCACATTAAATTGGTATCTCTATTGTGTGTGGTGATTTGTTCATTTCTTTGATTATTTTTTTTGATATTGCTATTGATACATTGTATAATATTGATTGGGAAATAAATGGTCTTATACTGTTCACCCCCCCTCTCAGTATAAGCTTATGTTCTTAAATTGATATCAGAGCAAGTTCCTTCATAAAATTTTAACAACTTGAAGGAAAAGCTTACAAGAACACATATGGATTCTCATAGTGGATCCTTAGTAAATTTAGAAGCATTGTTTGATGGGAACAATTATACACTATGGAGGACAAGAATGAAGTTTCATCTAATGACATTTGAAAATGAAGTATAGGAAGCAGTTGAAAATGGATACACACCACCAACAACACCACCTAAAATTAAATATGGTAAGCTTCTACATCATTATAATTCAAGAGCAATGAATGCAATTCAAAAGGGCTTACATGAAACAAATTTTATAAATATTATGCATTGCAAATTAGCAAAGGATATTTGGGATAAGTTGCAAGGCATATATGAAGGAGATAAAAATGTCAAAAGGGTAAAGTTACAAAATTTCAAGAGACCATTTGAAGACCTAAAAATGAATGATGAGGAAAATGTTACAGGATATCTACTTCGTGTGGATGAGGTTGTTAGCTCCATGCAAGGACTTAGGCTTGAAGTTTCAAAACTTGATTTGTGTGATAGGATTCTAAGGTCACTCCCAAAAATGTTTAGTGAAAATATTTCAGCTATATAAGATTCAAATGATATTTATCATTTGATAAGAGATGAATTACATGGCGTTCTCACAACATTTGAGATAAGAATAAAAGACGAACATATTCCCTAGAAATATGTAGCAGTTAAAGCCACTAAGAATACTAAGAGTAAGAATTCAGATTCAATCAATGAGCTATCTAGTGATGAAGAATCCAATTATGGTAGAAGGAACAAGGACACAAGAAAATATAAAGGTACAAAATCAGTTAGATGTTTTAAATATGAAAAATATTGTCACTATGCATATGATTATCCACAAGCTATAAATAGCAGTGGTGATGAGAAACAAGATCATAAGAACAGGGATGCATAAAGGTATAGGTACCAAAATAAAAATAGGGATGGAAAAGATACACAAAGAAATAGTTTTTTCCAAAGGCATAAGAATAGTTTCTATGCAAATAAGGCAAGTAAGTACTCAACTAATAGTGATGATGGTTCCTTAGATAATGATAGAGATGAAGTTCTATTTTTTGCAAAATAAAAATAAGTGGTTAGGAAAAGAACACCAATAATCCTCGAATGTTTTAGATGTGGTAACTTTGGTCATCTTGATGATATTTGTACAAAGAGTGGTTTTAGTTTTAGTGATGATGAATATGAAGATACACTTGAAGGACCAGAAGAGAATCTTCTTATGGCACTAGAATAAAAAGGAGTTGATCCTAAAGAAAATAAGTCAGAAAAGAATGAATATGTTTTCAAAGTCAAACAAATAGAGGAAGAACCAAAGAAGGGATAATTTGATCTTGATAGAGAGCTTATTCATGCTCTTGATGCATTAAAAAAGGTAAGAAAGAAAAAATCCCAAATGAAGATTCAGTTTCATGAATGTGATGAATAGAAAGGAAAGCTTATAGAGGATCTAAATAAATCAATGGCTAAGACAAGGAAGTTCAAATATAGGTTAGAAGTAGAGGTCTTAGAATGTGAAAGGTTGGATAATGAAGTAGCTTCACTAGGGAAGTAAGTAAAAGAGTCTAAGGATAGGTTACACCGGTTTGGTAGAAGTTCAAACAATTTGGATAAGATCATCAAGACACAAAAACCTACAACAAGCAAAACAAGACTTGTTTTTAAATAAGTATAAAATAAAAAGGAGAGGAGTCAAATTCAAATTTTGAAGAATAAGAAATTTTAGAAGAAGAGAGTGTAAGAAAAAGTGAGACTTTTGAGGATTAGTTGGACAACAGAAAGTTTAGCAAGGAAAGAAACAATGCACAAAAGAGGAACATATGGAATAGGAATCAACATAGGGTAAAAGAGACTAAAAGATCCATTAGGTCAAGGTAAGGTAATTTCAATGGATGATGTTTCTCATGTCACAATTTTGGACACAAATATTCTTAGTTCAGGACACATGAAATACAAGAATATGGAACTTTAGAAGCATACAACTATTTCAAGGGTATTGCTACTCTTGTAATCAGTTTGGTCACAAGGCAATGAATTGTAGGGTTCATGATAGGAATATATATGGATTCACTAGGAGAAATTCCAAAATATTTACACCTCCAATGAATAACAATATTAAGTGTTATAAGTGCAATAATGATGGACATACAGTAAAGTGGTGTAGAGTAGAAATTCTAGAGACAAGCAAGAACATAAATAGGTAGAGGAAACAGAAGGATCAGATGAGGAAGTAAGTGGATAAAGGAAAAGAGTAGTGCATGATGAGAGTAGAAATACTCCCACCCCAGAATTAACCACCTCAATATGATGTGGGGGAGGGGCTAAGCTAAGAGTCTTATTCTTAGACTTGAGCCCGAAAGGTGACCCATTGCCATTTATGACAAAGGGGGAGATATTTAAGTTAGGGAGAGAGCATTTAGTCAGGAGGAGAAATTTCTCAGGAGGAGCAGAACAAAAAAAGGTAAATTAAATGGTAAAATGAAAATGGGTTGTCATCAATGACAAAGGGGAATATTGTTGGAAATATGAGCAAAATTTGTTGTCATTGATGTGAAAAGTTAGTTTCAGTGAGCATTGCAAGAGGAAGGACTTCAAGAGTCAGTTTTAGAAATAAGAAGGTGATCATATAAGATCTACAAGAGAAGTTAGAAGGCCCAAGAAAAATAATATTATAATATTTTATTATAATAATAAATGTCTAATGGAAATACCTAAGAAAATTAAATTAATTATAAACTAATTATAATAATTTCATTATAAATTAATTTGTAATTTAATTAATTAACCCTATGGTTATTAAATTAATTATAAGTTATTTATAATAATTTTATTATTAATTAAAATATAATTTAATTTAATTTACCCCAAATTTAGGGTTGCAAGGCAAAAATAAATGTGTCGACATCATAAAGAAAATCCCTTCGCCAACATCTAAAAACTATGGTGGCATAATGGTATAAATACCATATCCCTTAGTGGCAAGAAACTAACCTTCATTTGAATTCTAAAAGGCTTGTTATTAAAGTGATTAATTTTGTGTGAGGAAGAAGACAAAAAAATTTGTCTTGTGTGCGCCAACGAAGGAATAAATTCATCAAGGCTATAAGCCTCATATCCATCCAATGGGTTGCTTTGGTGGCAAACGGTTGTGAGTTAGTACTTTGAAAGTAGGAGGACCCGTGACCGAATCTCAATGGTAGTTTTTGTGAGTGTTTTTCTTGGGCACCAAAGGAAGCAGTGAAATTCTTGTTTAGGTGCCAAGACGGGAGGATAAAGAGCATGTGGTGTTCTTTGCTCCCAAGGTGAGTGCCTAGATCACACGGTGGTTGGAGTTGTGGCTAGGGCACTGGTGGAAGTGCAACGTGGGTTAGATTCCCACCAAAGGCAAAAGGTATTTAAATTTTTCAAATTTAATTTTATCCTAAGGTTGTTTTGACAAAAGGTTTTTAGGGAGATATAAGGGCTGTGAAATTTTATTTTTATATTGTGATTTTTTGTAATTAGAATATTGAATGGAGTGATAATGCATTAGATGGTTTTGAATGTTATTTAAAAATAAAGTTTTTATTTTTTGAAATGAGTAATAAGGTTAATTGAGTTCTCATGTTGTGAATGGTGAAAATAATTTGTTTGGAAATTATTGATTAAATTTTGATAAGGTTTTTGCTACCTAACCCTTAAAATTGGCAAAGAGAATAATTATGATTAAGATAGATTTTTAAGGGTACTTCATCAAACAAAAGGGTATGGGCACATATTTCCTGTGAGTGATTGTTGGATGTTGTAAATTCTAAGGTGGAGTGAAAAGGATTATTTGGTAAGCATTGATTGAGTTTGGTTTTGTATTAATACTTCAAGGTTTTTCTGGAATAAAGATTGAATATATAAACCTTGTTTGATAATAATTGTTGGAAACATTGGATGAACTCTAATATGCATGATTAGGGTTTGTGCAAGAACATGAGCATCATTGTTATGTGAAGTTGTGAACTATCTTGAACTAGGGTTTATAAAAGAACATGAGTATCATTGTTATGTGATATTAATTGATAAGAATTATTGGCAATATTTGAGCGAGTGTTCATATGCTTGGACTAGGGTTTGTAAGCAAGGAGTATTTCATTGAGTGATTGACAGAGTGGAGTTTATTGAGACTAGTCAAGTGGAAGTGTTGAAGTGATAGTTCTAATTCTATGAAACAAATTGTTCTATATTCTTATTTGATTTGAGAAAGATATTGAAAGTGATTGAGCATTGTGATGAGTGTGAAGCATATTGAGTCTCTAAAAATTCTCTATATGTTTTTGTGAGATTGAACAAGTTTTTGTGTGAAGCTTGTTTTTGTGATTGAAGAATATTTTGTGTTAGATTAAGTTGATGTCAGTGAGCTTTTGTGGAATCTTACAATACAGATTTGTGGTAAGTCTTGGGAAGACTTGTTGAGCATATTAGACAAGTTCTAGAGAGGACTTGTGGATAGATTAGTGTGAGCTTTTGTGGAAGCTTACAATGCATATTTGAGACAAGTATTTGAGAAGACTTGTGAGCAGAGTTTATTGATTTATTTGTGAAAACCTTGAGTTAATGTTTGGGGAAGATCTAGTAGAGTTTATTTGTGATTAATTCAAGCTTTGTGTTAAGGCTTGAGGATAGATATTGAGCAGATTTATGCTAGACCGAAGGACTATGTTTAGTGCATATTTGAGAATAGATATTGAGCACATTTGGGCTAAACCAAAGGACTATGTTTAGTGTATATTTGAGGACATACATTGATCAGATTTGTGCTAGACCGAAGTATTGTGTTTAGTGCAAATTTAAGGATAGATATTGAGAAGATTTGTGTTAGACCAAAGGACTATGTTTAGTGCATATTTGAGGATGGAGATTGAGAAAATTTTTACTATATTGAAGGACTATGTTTAGTCCATATTTGAGGACAGAGATTGAGTAAATTTGTGCTATATCGAAGGACTATGTTTAGTGCAAATTTGAGCCAGAGCTAAGGAGAAATAGTTCTCCTATAGATAGAGATTCACGAACTTAATTATGGGATTGGTATCTCCTTTGTACAAAGGTCCATAAACAATGTAATAGGAAAAGGATTCCCAAGAAATTTGTTGAGAAAATTTTAGTGAAATATTTTCTCCGTGGAGTAGCCCACATTGGATGAACCACATTAAATTGGTGTCTCTATTGTGTGTGGTGATTTGTGCATTGATTTAATTACTAGTTTTTTATATTGCTATTGATACATTGCATAATATTGATTGGGAAAGAAAAGTAAAAAGTGGTCTTATACTGTTCACCCCCCTCTCAGTATAAGCTTGTGTTATTCATTTGTTGGAAGGTGTTCCAACCTTTTTCTCAACTACACAAACCAAGCATTTCCTTTGGATATGAGTTTTAGGATATGAATATCCATTAACCAGATTGATTTTTGAAGAACCCCTATGACAACTAAGAGGGAGAGCAACCATTTGAACAATAGGTTCATACTCCCATAAAATACTAAAATGATTATGGAGGATATCATTGGACACCAATACATTGGTAATAAGGTATGAATGGCTTTACATTTATATGTGTCAAGGGCACCAAGAACTCATCAAAAAATTAAATGGGTAGTATGATAAAAATTTATTCAACTAGTGTGATAAAATTTAAGTTTAAAAATATTTCTATAAGGGCTATTCCACCTAATTTTAATGGTCTATTTGGTTTACTATTTTGTTGTTCTATGAATTCCCATTGAATTAACTGGGCAATGTGATGAAAATAAACATTTATTCTGATTTCCGAACTAAAATAATTGTGTTCTTGTTCTCTAATCTAAGGCATGCCAAAATATTTTCCTATTATATATTATGATATTTTATTATTATTAGTATTATTATTATTATTATTATTATACTTTAAAACTATTTATAATTCTAGGTGTATCTTATTTTTCATGGCTTTAATAAGTTCCTAATGTAACTCTTAATATAAAAAGTTTAAATTCTCATTAGAAAAAGTTTTCATTTTTATCATATATTTAGGAATAAAATAGTAAGGGAAACGTACTTGTTATTGTATAATATATATTTCATTCCTAGAATTATTTTATTTTATTCTATTGAGATGTAGGTAAATACTTTAATTGGGTGAGATTTTCTTGTAGACATTTATTTATCTCAAAATTTGTATCAATCTAATTTATTTGAAATATTACAATTATCATTGATATTCATGTTAATATTGCTTTGCGCATACTATAGTATTCAAGTTATGTATTACAAAATTGTTAAATTATGTTGGATAGTTCACATTTAGTGGAGATCCCATGTATTCTATTAAATTAACTTGTTAGTATGTTGCAATAGAACTGACTATCAATGCAAAAATAAAAGCAGGAAATAATGAGATTACATGAGTATAATTAAGAAAAAAATATTTTGAATGCATATGGTTATTTCTAAAATAGTATAATAGGTGAGGAAAATAAATCAAATAATATAATAATACTAAACAATTATAAAAAATCATAATAATAAGAAGGATAATAAAGATAGAAAAGATAGTTATTAATTACAAGATAAGATATGATGAAAATTAAATCAAAATTTTGAATCGTATAGTGGTCCTATGTAACATCTTGATAAGTTTCCTTAATTTATAAAGAAAGGAAATACATTTTCAAAACTTACATTATAACTAAAAATGATTTATAGAATTGTTGTTCTAGATCATTTTTGAAACTAGGAAAAAGGACACAAGTTAAGCATAACTAAAGGACAATCCTAAAGATCAAATTGAAACTAAATAATATTTTTTGGATTACCAATAAGATGCATACAACACAATTAACACAGATTTTAAACATGCTCATTTTCATCTACCTATAACTTAATCTCAATTTTTTTGCAATAAAATCCTTCAAGAAAACAAGTATTCAATTTTCTAAAATTGATGGGTGAAATCTAAACCACAATCAAATATGAACATAATGATTTTGATACAAGCATTATATATTGTATGCACTAACCGTTAGAAATAAATAATAAATTAAATATTAGTCTAAACAAATAATAACATGTTGGCGAGAATACAAAAAACAAGGTCCATACCATACATTTTTCTTGTAAAGATAGTTGTTTGTATTAAGCTACAAATAAATTCTAAATATCACAAGGCAAAGAGTAGTGTTTTAGAAGAGAAATATTAAACTAATAAACTACTTGATAATAATTAACTCTACCGAGGACTAAGTTGAGGAAGGCCATATTATATTGACCAGATTTCTTTAAGAGGTATCTTTTGTATTTTTATAATTCAATGATTAACAAACTATTTACTATAATAAGGATGATAAATTAATTTAGATAAAAATTTAAAAAATAGATATTTCCTTAAAATAGTTCGGTGTTAAATATGATGTCAAAGTAACTAGAACTTTTATATGAGTTTTTGTCAAAGTTATAATTATGTAGGATGGTCACTTTGTGAATAAACCTTTAATTTAAGTAATGAACTATTTCTCTCACTAATTTAAATATTGTTATGGTAGATTGAAATAGACCTACAATTGATTGTTTCAAGAAATACAATATATTCACCAATGGTCTATCCTCAAAGGAAGAACATGTATAAAAACTAATTTTAATTTGAATTACACTTTTACATATTATGTCTAGATAATTTTTAGAAATAAAATTAATAACGTCTACCATAAATAATGATAAGTGTGGAAATTATAGCAAAATACTATGGATAATTTAAGAACACTGATATTGTACTCAAAGTTACTACAAAACTTTTCATTAGAGTAGATAAGTATAGGACATAACATTCAATGTTGGATTTTGCACCAATTTCTAGTAAGAAAAGAGCTAAAATGATGTGAATCTTAGTTAACTAGGATCTAAGTTATTTGTACTACCCAACACTTACATTGATACATGAAAACTATTTTTTTATAAATAAGTGAAATAACCCCATAGACAATAGGTAAAAATAGGAGTGGTTCCTTTTAATGGAGGGATTTAAGGGTATAAATAACTAACACAATAATGTATATAGTCATGTGATGCAGTAGCATCCAGCGGTGTAAGAGTGATCTTGCATCACCCAAAAAAAAATTATAATTGTTTAACTTTGTAAAATTAGTGAAACTAGTAAAACTTGCAGGTGAATTTTGAAGGCCTTAGAGCCCAAAAAGAGGATTTTCAATCAGCTGAAAGCGCTAAGGCTTGCACTGCTTAGTTCATCTTGTTACCTTTTTGAAAATATCTCGTTCAAATAAATCATATCAATGAGAGTGAAGTTATGACCTCAGCAAGTTACCCCTAAATTCAAATTTGAAATAGATGGTTTTAGGCAGGAAAAGTGAAATCTGGTTCAAAATGGGGGAATTTCAAAATTGTAAGTAGTTAGTATCTGTAAGCTCTATATTTGGGGAATAGAATGCAAGAAATATTTGGCTCATTTGGTATTTTTCTCTATATTTGTTGAATTGTATGTGCTTGTTTAATGCAACTCTACTTCAAGTGGTATCAGAGTAGAAGTTCTTGAGTGTGTAAATAGAGCGTCGGACATGAGGTTGTTTACACCAGGATCTATGGTAAGGGTTTGTGAGAGAAGTGAGTGGAATTCCTCCATGATGAAACCATGGTGGTGGAAGAAATATGGTTCCAGAAGAAGATTTTAAAGCTTTGTAGAGGTAAGTTCAGGCTCTGCAAGAAGAGCTGCGTAGAGGTTTTGAGCCAAGGAGAGAAGATGGTAGTGAAGATGAAGTTGAAGAAGAAGAGGACCATTTTAAGGAATAAGAAGAGGCAATATATCCTAAACAAGCCAGATTATACAAATTCATATCTCATATTGTAAAGAAACCAAATATGGAGGTTTCTACGTATTCTAGAAATCTTGATCCAGAAGAGTTGATTGACTGGATCAATGATTTGAAATAATACTTTGAGTATGAGGAGGTTGAAGATATTGAGAGGGTCAAGTTTGCTAAGACAAATATGAATGGTTGTGCTAGAACATGGTGGAAGGGAGTGCAACTAGACAAAAGCAAAAGAGGAAAAGAAAGGCTAACAAGGTGGGAACGGATGGTGGAGAAGTTGAAGAGGCAGTTCATGCCAGATGACTACAAGTTGGATCTGCTAAATAAAATGCAAGGTTTGAGACAGTCAAGTAAGTCTATCAAAGAATACATAGAGTATTTCTATAATATCCTAATAATAATAGGCCATTTTGAGGCCAACAAGGAGAAGGTAGCCCATTATATTAATGGGCTAATATCAAGTATTTAAGAGGAGTTAAGTGTGGTCAGGATGACTACCATAGAGGATGCTTACCAATTTTCATTGAAGGTAGAAGAGAAGCTAAACAAGAGGTTTTATAGCAAACATAGAGGAAAAGGTCATGGTGGAAGAACTGGTGGGAGAACAAATGGAGGATGAAATGAGGACCAAAAGAAAATTGGGGAGACAAGCAATAGTCAGGACCAGAAGGGGAAAAATTCTTACAACCCTCATGAGCAGAATAATAACTACCAAAATAATAGCTACCAAAGAGGAAGAGGGAGGTTTGGACGAGGGCCTAGAAGAGGAGGATTTCATGGAACATGATTACAATGTGGAGAAAAAGGGTATCGGGCATACGAGTGCCGACAACACCAAGGAGGAACAAATAAGAGACATGAAGGTAATGCTCGAGTTGATGTTGTAGATGAGAATTTTGAGTTTGAGTACTCTAAAAAGGTAGAAATATGAGAAGTTATGATCACAAGGAGAGCCTTGTTGAATGAGGAGGGAGATACAGATCAGAGGAAGAGCTTATTTTGCATAAGGTGTAAATATGTAGGTAATGTTTGTAATTTTATCATAGATAATGGTAGCATAGATAACCTAGTTTCAGAAGGAATGGTTACCAAATTGCAGTTATAGAGGAAGAGAAACCCACATCCATATCATATTACATGGTTATAGAAGGACCATAGGGCTTTGTTCAGTGAGCAATGCTTGGTAAATTTAATATTGGGAGCTACCGTGATGAGGTCCTGTGTGACATTCTATCCATGGATGCTTACCATTTGTTGTTGGGAAGGCCATGGCAGTTTTATCGATGTGCAATACATGATGGGCATGCCAACACTTGCTCCCTGACAAAGGATGGAGTGAACCATAAGTTGAACCCCCTGAAGGATGTGGACGAAAAGGTATGTAATAGTTCTAGAATCTATTTAGTTGATGGTAGGAAGGTTTTGGATGGTCTAAAGCATGAAAATATGTTCTATGCATTAATTCCTAGAGTTAAATAAGAACAATGTAAGGATATCCCAATAGAGGTCTCAGGTCTATTAGGAGAATTTCCAGATATTATATCAGATAATGTGCCTAAGGGTTTACCACTAGTGAGGAATATCATTCACCACATAGATTTGGTACTAGGAGCTAGTTTACCCAATAAAGTAGCCCATAGAATGACTCATGTAGAAAATGAGGAGCTAAATAGATAAGTCCAAGAGTTACTAAAAAAGGGATAGGTTCTAGAGAGTTTAAGTCCGTGTGCAGTACTTGTAGTACTAGCACCAAATAAATATGGAGAGTGGAGAATGTGTACAGACTCCAGAGATATTAACAAGATCACCATCAAATATAGATTTACATTGCCAAGGATGGATGATATTATGGACTGTTTGAGTGGAGCCAAGTACATAACCAAGATTTACTTGAAGAGTGGGTATCATTAGATTCATATCAGAGAAGGATATGAGTGGAAGACAGCCTTCAAGACTAGAGAGGGTTTGTTGAGTGGTTGGTCATGCCGTTTGGGTTGACCAATGCACCAAGCACGCTCATGCGACTTATGAATGAGGTATTGAAGGAGTTTTTAGGAAAATTTGTCATTGTATATTTATATGGCATTTTAATTTTTAGTAAGACTTTGGAGGAGCACCTGCTATATATTCGATGAGTTTTTGAGAAGCTAAGGGAGGAACAGTTGTTGATTAATTTGAAGAAGTGCAGTTTTGTGAAGAATGAGTTGGTGTATCTAGGATTCGTCATCTAATTTGAAGTTCTAAAAATAGACCCAAAAAAGGTGAGGGCTATCATTGAATGAGCTACCCCAAGGAGCATAACTGAGGTAAGACCATTTCATGGTCTAGCAAGTTTTTACAAAAAATTTATTAAAAATTTTAGCAGTATTTATGCACCCCTAACAGAAATAATGAGAGGGGATAAGAAATAATTTAAGTGGAACTTAGGAGTAGATAAGAGCTTTGATATGTTGAAGAAGAAGGTCATAGAGCAACCTGTTTTAGCACTTCTAGATTTTTATAAGGTATTTCAGGATGATTGTGATGCTAGTGGTAGTGCCATAGGAGTTGTGTTGAGTCAAGAAGGTAAACATGTTACCTATTTTAGTGAGAAGCTTAATTATTCTAGGAAGAATTATTCTGTATATGATCAGGAGTTGTATGCCATAGGATCTATGTTGATTCAATAAGGTAAGCAGTCCATAATTTGTGCCAAAAGATTTTTTTCTATATACTGATCATCATGCCTTGCAGTATATTAATAATCAAGGAAAATTGAATTAGAGGCATTTGAAATGGGTTGAGTTTCTATAGAGTTATACCTTTGTGTTGAAGCATAGGAGTGGGAAGTCAAATAGAGTTGCAGATGCCTTAAGTAGAAGGTAGTGTTTATTGATATAAATGAAGGTGGAAGTCATAGGGTTTGATGAACTTAAGAGTTTATACCCTGAAGATCCAAATTTTATAGAGGCTTGGAGGGCTTGCATGGCACCTGTTACTTTGGATAGGACAAAATGGCTAGATTTTCTAATCCAATATGGAATCTTATTCAGAGGAAACCTATTGTACATTCCAAATATTTCAATGAGAGAGAATTTGGTCAAGGAGAAGCATAGTGGAGGGTTGGTTGGACACTTTGGTCGGGACAAGACCATTGTTTTTGTTAATAAAAATTACTATTGGCCATAGTTGTAGCAAGATCTGAAGAGTATTGTACAAAGTTGCAGAGTATGCCAAATGGCCAAGGATGTGAGACAAAACACTAGATTGTATCAGCCATTACCTGTACTAGAGAGACCATGGGAAGACATCAACATGGATTTTATTCTTGGTCTACCAAGGACATAAATGGGGAATGACTCTATATTTGTGGTGGTTGACAGATTTTCAAAGATGGCACATTTTATTCCCTACCAGAAAACTAATAATGCAGTTCATGTTGCAAGGTTGTTTTTCAAAGAGGTGGTATGAATTCATGGTCTACTGAAGAGTATTGTTTCCGATAGGGATACCAAGTTTATTGGGTATTTATAGATGACCCTATGCAATAAATTGAAGATAGACCTAAAATTTAGTTTTGCATACCATCCATAGACTAATGGACAAATAGAGGTGGTGAATAGAAGTTTGGATAATCTACTAAGATGTTTGGTAGGATACAAGCCCAAGGGATGGGATTTGGTTTTGCCATGGGCAAAATTTGCATACAACAATTCTGTCAATAGGAGTACTAACAAATCTCCATTCCAAATCATATATGGGAGTAGTCCAAGAAACATTTATGAGTTGAGGAATATGGATAGAGGGGAAAAGTGTAGTTTTGAGGCTAAGGAATTTGTAGAGCATCTGAAGAGCTTGCATGAAGAAGTGAAGAAGCATATTACTAATATGAATACTTAGTACAAGATAAGGGCAGACCAGAAGCAACAGTTTAAGGAATTTGAAGTGGGAGATGAAGTTATGGTCCATCTGATAAAATAAAGGTTTCCTGCTAAAACCTATAACAAGATAAAAATGAAGAAGTTTGGACCATGCCGAATCATAGAAAAATGGTATTCAGGCAATGCATATGAAGTGGAATTGCCAAGTGGGCTTAACATATCACCTGCTTTTAACATTTCATATTTTGGCAGAATACCATGAAGGAGATAATGGTGAGGGACCAATAGCATAATTGTGGAATATTCCAGCATCTACTCTAAATACGGAAGATATAGAAGATATCCTGGATACCCGCAATGACAAAAGTACCAGAAATAGGCAGTATGAAGAATATTTGGTTAAGTGGAAGGGCAGGCCTGTGGAAGATTCAACTTGGTTGGTGAAGACAGAGGTTGACCACCTAGGTTTTCCTCCAACAATAGAGAAGTGAAGGTCACTTCTAAATTTACCCTGGGTGTTTGATGCAGGAGCATCCAACGGTGTAAGAGTGATCTTGCATCACCAAAAAAAAAAGTGTAATTGTTTAATTTTGTAAAACTAGTGAAACTAGTAAAACTTGTAGGTGAATTTTGAAGGCCTTAAAGGCCAAATTTGAGTATTTTCAATTATCTAACTTTCTTTTCTTATTTTGTCTCATGCCCTTTCTAAAAATATCTTGTGCAAGTCAATCGGAGCAACGAGCACAAAGTTATGACCTCAGCAAGTTGCCCCCTAAATTTAAATTTGAAATAGATGGTTTTAGGTAGGAAAAAGGAAATCTGGTTTAGAAGGGGGGAATTCCAAATTTGTAGGCAATTAGTCTCTATAAGATCTATCTTCGGGGAATAGAATGCAAGAAATATTTGGCTCATTTGGTATTTTTCTCTATATTTTTTTAATTGTGTATGCTTGTTTAATGCAACTCTGCTTCATCATGTTTATGCCATAATACCTCCTTGAAGAAAATTACGCAACCCAAGAAAAATAAAGATAATTTCTCATAATAAGTTGGAATATATTTTGAACCTAGTTCCTCCATCCCTACATGCATAAATAAACTATCACCTAAATTATTTTTATACCTTCTAGTTGATCCAAAAATAATCAAACATCCTACCATTTTTACATCTATTCTACAAAGAAAAACAACTAGAAGGTATCCTACCAGTAGTGTTTTAAACCAATCAACCTTAGGATGTTTTCATGGACCCCTTAGAAACCTAACACTTAGAAAATTTTAGGAACATCAAAGGCCATGGTTTTTATTTTAGTTGTCCTTGGTATTTTTTACCATATTAAGGAGGTAGAAGGGGTTTCTATACCTTATAAATCCCTTATGATGCTAGGCTAGGTAGTCAAGCACTTCGTTAGGTGATTGGACATAGACCTCCTTCATGTGGGGATGTGTGTTATGATATATAGGATTCAAGGCCCTCACCACCATTGACCTTGGTCTTAGTTACATGCTTGTAGTCAATTGCCTAATCACTGTTGTTTGGTCTATATCAAAATTCTCATCCAACCCATCTTGGTCGGGCTGACCTACAAAAATATATGACCCTTTATGGAATTTAATAAGTTGATTATTATTATATGTATATATTATGACTCAATATGGATTTGCAATTTGTTAATTTTATTATAGATATGTGTATGTATTGTGACTCAGTATGGATTTAAAGTATACAAAGATACCTTATTTGGGTTACTTTGATAATGAATCTTCTAATGCATGTGAAGATATTTAGATATTAGGCTCTCATGTCATGTGGAGAATATTTAGATAATTATTTATTTAATGAATTGTGAATAGTATTTAGATAATTTCCTTCCTCATGTAATGTAGAATATGTTTAGATAATGGTTTATCTAAGGTATTGAGAAGAATATTTAGATAATGGCCTTTCTCATGCAATGTGAAAAAAGTGTAGATAATGGTTTATCTAATGTATTGTGGAAATACTTGGATAATAGTACTTCTTATGCAATGGACTTGAAAAATGCAAAAGATAGTGTATTTCATGATTAGTTAAGAATGGAATTGAAATATAGTAGGGGTATTGTATTTCATATTGGTAGAATGATGTTGAAACATGATAGAGGATGTTATATTTCATTTTATGTTAGAATGGGATGAAAATATGATAGTGGATATTATATTTGAGTTTTAACTAAAATGATGTTAAAATGTGATAAAGGATATTGTATATCATTATTAAGTTAGAATGGAATGGAAATATGATAATGGATATAATATTTTGTACTAATGGTATAGAATTGAAACATGATAGTGATTATCATGTTTTGTAGTAATGACCTAGACTTGAAATATGGTAGTGGATATTATAATTTGTATTAATGGCGTAGATTTGAAATATGGTTGGTGGATACTAGGGTTCATTGTAAGGGAATGGACTTGAATTGCAATAGTGGATTGAAGCGATATGCCTACGGGCTTCCCATAATTATTGCACTATGTCGTATATCAAGTAATTATCCATAAAAATCAATACAGCCACTGGAACAATAAATATATCCAAAATTAAATCAATATAAACCAAATGAATGCAGTCACCACTCAAGGAGGGTAGATCTCCACCGCTTGGGCGAAATATAATGTGAATACGCAAATAAAAAGATGAATTATTGATAATATGATTATTTCCAAAGCTACACTTGGATATAAGTAATAATTAAAATGTAATATCTCATAATATAGTCGATGGCTGTATTATTTTTGGTATGTAACATGACTCTCCTCCTCGGAAAGGTTTGTCCTCAAATATGGAAATGTCTGGAAAATACTTTCAAGTTCCCATGTAGCCTCTTCTTTTGGTAGGCCCTACCATTTGATAAGAAATTCATGGATGTGACGAGATCTCAAGATGTGTGTTCTGCTTTGTAGAATGGCTTTCGGTTGGAGATATATATGCCCTTCTGCATCTAGTATTGGTAATTCTAACTGAGATTTCACTTCTTGGCTGATCGCCTTCTTGAGACATTTTTTGGCATGGTTGTGGGATATTTTTGGAGGTAGTCCCTTTGATTATTGGAATACCTCATAATAGTTGGCTGCAATATTTTGTAGAGCTTTTGGTTGGCCTTCTGGCAGAGCTTGTGCTTGAATTTCCATACAATTAATTTGAGCGAAGAATTTACAACTAACTTTTCTTATTATTTTTTCCATTATGTGCGAACTTACTACATTTTATGGAGGTGTTGGAATTCCTTGGAGGCAAATGGTCTTTCCCTTTTCTTTCCATTCAACAAAGTACTGCTTGTAATTAAAACCGACTGTGGTTTCCATTTGTTCTAACCATGTGACTCCCAAGATAACTTTTGAATTCCCTAAATTCATAACAAAAAGATGACCCTACAAAGTATAACTTCCCATTTGTAATGAAATTGAAGATTTTTTACCTATACATCGAATGCTACTCCCACTTGCAGTTCTAACTTAAAATTTATCTTGACTGGAAGAGTTGATGTGCAAGTTTAATGCCTTGGCAAGCCTTGTGTCAATAAAGTTGAGTACTTCCTAAATCAATTAATACATTTACCTTCCTTAGTTGAATGAATCCTACTACTTTGATTGTATGGTGAGTTGATGACCCCATAAGAGCATGTACTAAAATTGCCATAGTATCTTCCCCATCTACAACCACCTTGTGTTCAATTTGGTCATCATCTAGGGAATTATCAGGTGAGGTGTTCTCCTCTATTTCTTCATCTTCCTTGTCAGCATATTCAATTTGATAGCTTTGTCGTGGTAGACATGCCTGATATTTTGGATGGTGATTGCAACATTTATAGAAAAAATATATTGATGGTTGATCATTTCTATGAAAATAGTTGTTGTGATATTGAGGTTGACCATATGAATAACACCATGTGGATGTTTCTAGTTGAATATTCTTCTCTAACAACTTGGCAATCCTTATACATCATATATCCTGGATGGATTTTGTAAGTCCATTTTGATTTTAATATTCTCTTTCAACCCATTTCTAAAATTAGCTACCACCACATCTAGTTGTAAGTGTCTTGCATAGTGAAGCATACTAGTAAATTCCAATATATAGTCCACTACCGATCCCATCTGCTTAAGTGACAACAACCACACCATGTAGGAAGTTGTGGGACCTTCATCAAATATATGAAGAAAGGCATCAATGAAATCATTCCAGTAGATGTTGTTTCCCACATCACATTTGTACCATGTAAACCATTGATAAGTTTTAGTGCCCAATTTGGTTGCAGCAAAATGAACTTTATCTGACTCTTGGAAATGGTATAAGTCTAAAATGCCATCCATTTTTGCTATCCACCCATGTGGATCATGACCATCAAAGGTGGGCATATCAATGTGTGTAAAATTGACTCCATTAGGACCTCTTGATTGGTGGTAAACTTTGTGTGTATCTTGGTCCTCATTATTCCTTTGTCTATGGAGGTGATTTTGGGTGGGTCTATCCAAACCCCTTTATTGCTCATAAACTTCCTCATTTCCCAGATCCTCATTATTTCTTTTTCCATTGGAGTGATTTGGGGAATGACCATTATGACCTATTTGGTGTGTATTGGCTTCATATTGATGTTCAGTACTACAGTGGTTTGGGCTAAGAGGATTTGGTTGGACTTGTCTATCCAATAGTTGGTACATCTTGTCATTCATGTCTTTAATACCAACTATTAAGTATTCTAAGACCTTAGAAATGGTCATGGTGCTTCTTGTTTCCTCTTGTGTGACGTTAACATCGAAAGAATTTTGGGAGGGATTGGACGCCATTTTTTTGAACAATAGATGACCAGGGTTATAGCTATTAATTCCTAAAGGAGAAGAATTATGTGTATATTTTGTTCTAGGAGGTCTTCTTTGTGACTTTAAGCTTCCTTAGTTGGAATTCTCAAAGCTTGATAATCATCCATTTGGTCCTTTTGTCCACCTTTTCCCAATGCACTCTTCAAAATTGCCTAATTATAAGCTCTTGTTCAATTTTTTGCAAAATTTAAGTTGAATTTGGAAAAAAAAAAATGATGCTACTATTTTCAGTCTAACTGTGATGCATATTTGAATTTGTTTGAGATCCCTCTTGAGGATTTAATGACTATTCTTTGTATTTCAGTAATTTTATCCACCACTTTAACACACTCTTTGAAATCAATTGAGACCATAATTTTAAATTTGGACACTCTTATAACATCCAACGTTGACAACTATTTTGACACCCTAATTGACACCAAAATTTGAATATTTGATACCACTTGATTGACACCGATTTACACTAACTCGACACATAAGGTCATAGGGATTATCATTTCAAATTAGATGCTGACGAGACACAACACGTGATGCAAAGGATATTACAACAAGGACACTAGGTTTTGATGATATGCGACACACTATGTGAAGGATGACACAACATGCGATGCAAAGGATGACACAATAAGGATACTAGGCTTAAGTTGGACCTAAGTTTGACACACTACTTTGACATGATAGCAAGATGAAACTGGACTAACACTAGGTAAACCAATTGTTACAAACTACTGACAGGACGTGGAAATGCCAAATACCGTATAGACTAAACCCCACCTTGAGCTCACACTAGGTGACACGTTGGACATAGGATGCAATAATTCCACTCAAGATGACCAAAGAACCAAGACATGGAGAACGAAGGACAACTAATGCAAGAATGCCACTTGATATGATTGAAGAATACAAGACACAGAAGATGAAGAGCAACTGATGTGGGACAGAAAGGATGAAGGAAAACTGGCAAGGGCTAAATACTCAGCAAGGGACAGTTCGAGGCTTACGCATAAGGAGACCCAATGTACATGTGATTGAAGTCACATTTTAATAGTTGTGAAGGACAACTTTTAAATGCCCTCGCTTCCTCCCGCCCACTTAATGTGGGATAATTGTCCCAGCTAACAATAAAAAAATTTATAATTTTTGTGTACCTTAGGATGAGCATCAAATTTATTTTATTTCATGACATCTGATTGGTTCACGATGTTCATGTCTGGTTAGGGAATGTACTATGTAGTTTCTCAGTGATTTCATGTGGAATATGATCATTCTGGTGTGCTAACATTTGGGACATGTGAGTTCCTCCACTAGTCGACGATTGGGTGTTTCAAATAAAAAATGTTATGAATGTTTCTATGTCTGTTTCTATGTATTTTAATGTCTATTTGCAATTTCTAAGTCATTTTATTTCCATCGTAAATGCAATTTATTTTTCAAAAAATTTCCTAGCCATGGTTTGCTTGGTTTCACCTGGTGATAGTAGAGATTTCCTAGCATGAGTGGTAGTAAACTGCCTATCCTTCTATGTTGAAGATAGAACCTAATATGATTCCATGTGGAGCGATATACCTATCGGCTCCCTAGAATTATTGAACTATGCAGTATATCAAGTAATTATCCATACGAATCAATACAGCCACTAAAATAATAAATATATCCAAAAGTAAATCAATATAAACCAAATGAATACAGCCACCTCTCAAGAAGGTCAGATCCCCACTGCTTGGGCTAAATATAATGCAAATACGCAAATGAAAAGATGAATTATTGATAATATGATTATTTCCAAAGCTACGCTTGGATACAAGTAATAATTAAAATGTAATATCTCATAATATAGATGATGTCTATATTACTTTTGGTATGTAACATGGGTGTCATATCTTAATTCTTGGAGAAATAGGAGAAAGTTCCTCATATCCTTGGTATGTACGCATGAGGTTTATTTGAAGGAATTACAGGGTCCCCTCTAATGAGTGGTTGTATGTACAACTATATGGATGATGCTCGATTGCATTTAACTCTTGAATAAATATATTCATTAAGTTTTGGTACATAAGCATTATGGTATCCTTATGTGCTTGTAAATGGTAATCATGATATAGAAAAAGGAACTATGGGGTTCCTTCAATGATTGTATTGGGAAATATATCTTCAATAAATGGATCATGGATATTTAAGGTTGGGTTTTTCCCTGAGCGGTTTCCCAAAATACATGATATGTTATGTGTTTGTGTGATATATCTCTCTATCCTTAGATCATGCTCATACTAGAATTTGCCATTGTAAAATATGTTGTTATTTATAAAGCATGGGAATTTCATTGTATTTTTAAGGTTTATTCTTTATTTAGTTGGTAAGAGTTTAACGACTAATTAGGGTGCTACTGATTTAAATAATGGAAGGTGTACTAATAGAAATAAAATAATTCATTAGTTGTTAGTAAGAAATAGTGTGGATAATACATAGCTCCAACTTTAATGATAAGTCATAATTATGTAAATAATGATGCGTACTAACTTATGCTTAGGATTGGAAGAATGAATATGGTGAAATAGATAGCTTAGGATAGCTCATAATGAACATGAGATAGATAAATAAGCTAGATCATCATGGAGACCTTAGATGGCATAAACCTCTAATAAAATTTACACCTTACATAGAGTAAGGGTAACTATTATGGTTACCTATGTGGGTGACTTATCTAGCTAGTAGTTAATGGTGCAATTCGAATAAGGAATTGAGACCTAACTTAAAATTTCTCTCTTTGTGTGACCAAGATAATGACACCAAGAATGAGAATATTAGTATCTGCCCCACCAATTAGGTAGACCCACTGGAATAAGGTTGAGTCTAAGGCCCAAGATGAATGGTTGGAAATTCTAGCAAAGAGGTGGAGAAAATCACTACTATGGTCTCTTTGATTCTAGAATAGATGGAACAACATAGATAACTATTGGAAACCATAATAAACTAAAATTCACAGGTTATGCATGCTAATGATCTCATTTGTGGGAGATGAAAGGATAGAGCCCTACTAGAGGTAGAATTGACTAAATATTTGAAGAATGTATGCACCTCCATGTTTAATGGAGAAGAGGGAGATAATGCAATCAAGACCTAGCTGAGGAAGTTATAAATTTAATCACTATGATAAATTTATCTATTAGAACCCAGACATCATGGGCCACATGGCACCTATAGTATTTGGGCTAGATTAATGGGAAAACTTTTAAGAAGAACAAGGTATTGAGGCATTTGAATTGAAGTGGGAGATATTTGTAACAACTTTCAAGTAAATATTCCTAACAGAACACTTCTATGCCAAGAAGTTTGAGTAATTCACCAACCTTCAACAAGGGAACAAAATAGTTGTGGCTTACTATCAAAAATTTCTTAGGTTATTGAAGTACATGCCCACCTATGATGATAATATGAATATCCATAAGTTCATATTTGAAGCAGACCCTAGGGTTGGGCATGAAGTGAATATGCATGAACCTAAAACCTTGTAAAAGGCCTATGATCTAGCAAGGAAAGTAGAAGCTTATATAAAGCCCTACTTCAACTATCAAAGTTTTTTTGAGCAAGATCAACATGCACTCAAGAAAAGAAATAGTGTGGGCTTCATGAAGTGGTAAAAAGAGCAAAACCAAACAATAAAAGCTTTCCAAGACCTGAAAAGAGGAATCCTAGTAAGGAAGGGAAGTTCAAGAGAAAATTTCAAAGGATAAACAACAACTTCAATAACAACAATAATAATAAGCCTCAACCCCAAAGGTAGCCCAATCCAACATCAGTAGAGAGAGTAGGAAGTTAGAATTAGGGAACCTGTCCAATCCCTAAGGGTGGATGTTATGATTGTGGAGACCTATATTTCACTAGTCGTTGCATGTATAAAGCAATACCAATATCTAAAGGGAAGGAACCCATGCATAATTTTTATGCAACAACAGGTAGCCAAAACTTTGGAAGTTCAAACCACTCATTTTCTTCTAAAGGGAATGACTTTTGGTATAAAGGTAAATATTTTGGTTTATAGTATAGCTACTAATAGCCTTATCTCATCTAGTTTAGTCAGGGATATACCAAAAAGACTAGGACTTTTGGCACAAGGGTGGAAGGGTGAGCATATTATAAACAAACCTACTTCATGTATAAGTGTTAGCTTAGTGGCTCGATCATAGGATGTCTTATGTAGTTCCACTACATATTTTTAATGTAATAATAATAATGGCAAGTAAAGGTTAAGATTCCACAAAAAGCAAGGGACATTTCAACCCCATATTATTTTTGCAATGCAACTAATGAAGGCTATTAGGAAATATGGAATGGTTTATATTGTTAAAATCAATAAAATAAAAGAGGAAAATAAGGAAGAAGTGTTTGCGAAACATCTAATATTACAAGAATTTAGGGATGTGTTTTCTGAGGAATTACATGGGCTACCTCTTAAGTGTGAATTTTATTTTACTATTGAGTTGAAACCTATAATAGAACCTATTAATAGGTCTCCCTAGATAATAAATCCCATTGAAATGTAGGATTTGAAGATACAACTACAAGGGTTGTTGGAAAGGGGTTGATAAAACCTAGTGTGTCACCTTGGGGTGCACCCATGTTGTTTGTAAATAATAAGGATGAATCTTTACAATTATGCATATATTATAGAATTCTTAATAATGCAACCATCAAAAATAAAAATTCCCCACCTAGGATTGAAATATTTTTGATCAACTAAAGGATGCCTCCATATTCTCCAAGATTGATTTGAAATATGGTTATCCCCAACTGAGAATATGTGAAGAAGATAACCATAAGATGACTTTTAAAACTAGATATGGATACTATGAATTTATTATATTTTATTTTGGGCTAAAAAATGATCTAGTCACATTCATGACCTAATGAATAATGTGTTCATAAAGCATCTAGATCAATTCATCCTTATATTCTTGGATGATATTCTGATTTACTCTTATAATAGAAAGGAGCATGATAAGTATCTTATAATCATGCTATATTTATTAAGGAGAAAATAACTTTACAAGAATTTATCTAAGAGTGATTTCTATGTGTCACAAGTGTAATATTTAGGGTACATAATATCGATAGAAGGAATTGTAGTAGATCTAAAAAATATAGAGGCTATATTGAATTGGATAATACCCACAAATGTGATTGAATTTCAAAGCTTCATGGGTATGATTTGCTATTACACATGATATGTGAAATGCTATTCCATGATAGCCTATGTAATAACTAACCTTTAGAGGTGTAGACACCCAATTTTGACACACCAAGTGAAATCATCCAAAACTAGTTGCAAACACCCCAAAACTTCCCAAAATCGGTTGCAAATGCTACAAAATCCCAATTTGATCATTTCCAAACCCTTTGGGCATCATTTTTTACCTTTACCAAGTTCATCACTATAACCAAATTTGCTAGTGGTGAATTCGGCAAGTTGAATGGTGAATTTGGTAAAAATGTAGAAATTGACTCTTGACATCCAAAATAAGTTCTGATTAAATTCATGAATCCTACCAAATTCACCAATTTTTCTAGTGGTGAATTTGGAAAAAAATTAAATTTCAAATTTTAAAATGTCATTTTGGTTCCCTAGCCAAATTTTCCACTCGGGTTGCAAAATTTTCTAGTGGCAAATTTGGTCGATAGTGGTGAATTTGGACAAATAACTTGGAATATTTGGCACAAGATAGAAGGACATGGATTGCAATAATCCATCATCTTCCATTGGTCCTACATGCTATAAAAAGGTCTCAAATGCATTTATTTCAAAATTTTCTTATCTTTTCTTCCCCCCAAATCCTCTCCCAAATCCTATTTAAGGACGTCCTTGGGTAGGCATTGGACATAAGTTTCAATTGTAGCTAATATTTGCTAATATTTCTAAGTAATCTCTTATTTAATATCCTTCTTAATTTTCAATATCTTCCAAAGCATTCCAAGCATTTTCCAAGTATTTGGAGCATTTTGCAAGCATTGGAGACAAGTCAAGCAAGGCAAGGAGGACTTTGGGGCAAGGAGGTCACCATTAGAGGTAAGAAAGAAATCTCTCTCAACTTATTTCTTCTCTCCATTCACCTTTGCTTCATTGCATTTTTTCCTCTAGGTTTTAGCCTTGCTAACCTGCACCTTCTCTTTCAGATATTTCTACTTTGTATGCTTTCAATCACTTTTATAAGCTTCTACTATTTATTTACAGCCACTTAATATCCATTTTGTAGCCTCTCTTAAAGTATAACACTCTCATTCATATTATTAACATCTACCTTGCAACAATTTAATCTCTATTTTACAGGTCCTTATGGACTATATGCACATATCATCCATATTTTAATCATAACTCTCTGTTTTGCAGGGTCTTATTATATTTTCTTTCATATTTTCATATCATATTACTTACTGTCCTCTTATTTATAGTCATATTGTTAATATTTGTAGTATACTAACTCTCTATTTATTCCATGTTCATCTAATTTCATGTTTATTTCATTTGAAAACATATACTTAGAATAACTTTCATTTTATCAAGCTTTCTTTCATGAATGGTGTCTAATTTTATATTGCATATATAAATCCCTTCTTATCATTCATACCTCAAGGCAAGGTGTGAAAGATACAAGGCTATTATTTCCTTGTAACTCACATTCTTTTGCTCAATTTCAAGCTCCCTCCATTACAAGCTCTATCTCCCTTCCTTATTTATTATTATGGATTTGCTAGTTTTGGAGATCATTTGTACATATATTAATATTTTCACTAAGTTTCCATTGCTAATGCAAATTTTCTTTTGTTAAAGGTTGAATTGACTATTCCATATCCTCCTAAACATCATAGCATATATTTTTAGCCCTCTAAATTTCCATTTCAATTACAATTTTAGTCATAGGGTTAAATTTATTACTGTTATAATTTCATACATGCTTTGGGAAGCATTTACGTACCTCTACATTTTCAGTCGGTTTCATCATTTTAATAATAATTTGCTCTTATTTGAAGTTGAATTAGTCATTTAAAATCATTCCTAACATTGTATACTATATTTCACTCTCTCTTGTGCCCCTATTTAATTAAATTTTTAGTCATTTTGGGTATTTTCATTATATTTGCATACATCTTAAATTTAGTCATTTAATTCTCTGATTCAATGGCTTAATTCTCTGATTTTATCAATCATAAACCTAGCAAACTCTATTAGGATCATCCCCTCCAAATTCAGCCTAAAACCCTATCAAAATCTATCCAAAATGACATCTAAAACCTTCAAAAACTTATCCCATGACCGAATTCACCACCCTACACAATCAATGGTAAATTTGGTAGCCAAAAAAACTCAAAAATAAATTTTCCACTCATGCCAAATTTGCTAGTGGTAATTTTGGCAAATCTAGTTGCGAATTTAGCAAAAGGTCAAAATCCACTCCAAGAGGAAAGGATACTCAAATATTTCATCAAAAAGGGTTATGATTAGCTATTTAGACAATTTTCTTCCCTATCCAAGCCTCAGATAGACCCCTCAAAGCAAAAAATCCTATTTTTTTGGGTATTTTCTATAGATTTACCAAAATTGCCACCCTAATGGTGAATTTGGTAGTAGTGGTAAATTTGGCACATTCAGTGGCAAATTTGGCAAACAAGCTCTATAAGAGGTAATTCAACCACTTGGCCTTTCCTTACCCTTGCAATTTCATTTTCTTTGTGTTCTATTCTTGATTTCTACTATTTTACATTAGAAACCACACTTGTTTTGGAAAATTAAAGAATCTTAATTAGAAACCCTAATTTTTTATAAAATCTTACAATTAATTTACAAAATATTTTGATTTCTATATTATATTCTTGCATATCAGTCAATCAAGGAATCTTAGACTTAATATCAACTTATTAATCAGTTTCAAGTACATAGGCAAAGAATTAAAAATCATTTAGTTGTATTTAGGCTAACATGTCTTCTTGCATTTTCTCTCGTTTTACCTTGAAAAATAAAATACTCCTAGTGATGCAGGAGCATCCAACAGAAAGCCAAAGAAGAGAAACTGTCACGATATCGTGATAGGTTGGCCAAGGAGAAAAATGTCGCGACATCGTGACATGTCGCGTTTTCGCGACTCAAGAAGGAGAGAGAAAGAATGGACGAAAAATGTCGCGATATCGTGACATGTCACGTTATCGCGACCAAGGGATGAGAAGAGGCGCCAGTAAGAAATATGTTGCGATATCGCGACATGTCACGTTATCGCGACCGACAGACGAGGAAAGGTGCAAGGAGGAAAAGATGTCGTGATTTCGTGACATGTCGCAGTTTCGCGACCCATAGAGGAGAGAGAAGGCACGGAGGAAAAGATGTCACGATTTCATGACATGTAGTTTTGCGACCCGCCAAGGAGAGAGAAAGCCAAGAGGAAGAAATGTTACGATTTCGTGACATGTCACATTTTCATGACCAGAATGAAGGATGAAGAGCAGAAGAGAAGAATGTCACGATTTCGTGACATGTCGCATTTTCGTGACCTACAAACAAGAAGAAGTGCAAGGGAGAAGAATGTCGTGATTTCATGACATGTCACATTTTTGTGACCAAAAGGAAAGCGAAGGAACCCGAGGAGGAAAATGTCACGATTTCACGACATGTCGCATTTTTACGACTAGAATGCGAGTGAAGAAGCCAAAGGAGGATAATGTCGCGATTTCATGAGATGTCGCATTTTTATGACCAGAAGGCAAGCAAAGGAGCTTGAGGAGGAAAATGTCATGATTTCATGACATGTCGCATTTTTGTGACCAGAAGGCGAGAGAGGAGCCAGGAAGCTGAAATGTCATGATTTCACATGTCACATTTTTGCGACTCAAAGAGGAAAGCGAAGGCAAGGATGAAAGAATGTCACGATTTTGTGACATGTCACATTTTCATGACCCGAAGAGAAAAGAGGAGCCGAGGAAGAAAAATGTCGCGATAGCATGACATGTCACATTTTCACGACAAGAAGGCCAGAGAGGGAGCCAGAAAGAAGAAGTGTCATGATTTTGCGACACGTCACATTTTCATGATGAAAAGGTGAGGGAAGGAGGCAGCGAGAAGAAATGTCATGATTTTGCGACATGTCATGTTTTTGTGACCCAAAGAAGGAGAGAAGGCGATGGAGCAGAAATGTCATGATATCGCGACATGTCACAATTTTGTGACCCAAAAAAGAGAAATGAGGCAAAGGAGAAAAAATGTCGCAATATCATGATATCACGATCGAAAGAGAAAAGGACAAGCAAGAGGGATAAGATGGCATGATATCGTGACATGCTGCATTTTCGAGGGGATCGCGATAGAGTGACAGTGACAGCTCATGGAAATCAGGCGATGGATGTAGGAGCCGATATAGTGTAGCTGGAAGAAGAAGGTGACAGAGGTCAGGCGGCAGTTGGAGGGCCGTTACAGGGGCATGTGGCATCGAGTTACAGGAGGTTACAGAGCACTTCGCCATTTTGTGATGATGATTCTGAAGGGCAAGTGAAGGCCAAGCGATGTGGGAGATGAAACGAGGGGACCACCAGGTGGAAGACGAAGAGCCACACAATAAATTATAAAAGGGCAAGCCAAGGCATGCGCAAAGGGTCAAATTCCAGCCCTAGGTAGAGTTGCAGATGAGAATACAGAAGGATATGGTGCTATATCTGCAACCTGCTTGGCTATATGAGTGTCTTCGAATAAGAGCTTAGGATTCTTGGGTAGCGCAGATAGATGCACCGAACGTGAGGTAGTATGCACCAGGATCCTTTGAGATGGAAGACCGACCTATAGATTTGAAGATAGAAGGCTGCGGCGCTATTAATCTGTAGAGTGAAGATAGAAAACTTGAATAGTAAGGCTACGATGATTATTCAGAGCGTGGGCAAAGGAGTTGCAGGATCAAGGGCAGAGATTCCATCCTGGACCGATGTGGAGTACGCAAAGCAAGAGAGTTGCAGACGAGAGGGATGTGGATATTATTCTAAAATTTTATTTTTTAGATAGGGCTACGGATATTGTTCTGAAATTTTATTTTTTAGATTCAGAGGGTCGAGGCCTCTATAAAAACCCAAGCATGTAAAATGAGATAGGATCACAGATTAGAGATTGCAATAGTGAAAAGAGGAACTAAGCCTATGGGCTAGTGTTGTAAAATTTATTTCTAATTTATTGAATGAAAATCTGGATTTGGTAGATTACAATTTTATGTTTTGCATTAGTGGTATCAGAGCGAGAAGTTCCTGAGTGTGTAAATAGATCACCGAATGTGAGGCAGTTTGCACCAAGATCTGTGGAAGAGGAAAGAGTTTGGAACTCTGTGTAGTGCTTGCAGGGGGTTTCTTGCATGAAGCCTCAAAGGAAGAATTTGGCACTCTGAGCAGTGCTTGTGGGGGGGTTTCTTGTAGTGCAAAAGTGGGGGCCACTTCTCAATCCACCCTGGTTGTCTGATGCAGGAGCATCCAGCAGAAATCCAAAGAAGAGAAACTATCACGATATTGTGACAGGTTGGCCAAGGAGAAAAATGTCGCAACATCGTGACATGTCACATTTTCATGACTCAAGAAGGAGAGAGAAAGAATGGATGAAAAATGTCGTGATATCGTGACATGTCACGTTATCGCGACCAAGGGATAAGAAGAGGAGCAGTAAGAAATATGTCATGATATCATGACATGTCGCGCTATCGTGACCGACAGATGAGAAAAGGCACAAGGAGGAAAAGATGTGATTTTGTGACATGTCACAGTTTTGTGACCGGTAGAGGAGAGAGAAGGCATGGAGGAAAAGATGTCATGATTTCGTGACATGTCACAGTTTTGCAACCCGTCAAGGAGAGAGAAAGCCAAGAGGAAGAAATGTCATGATTTCGTGACATGTCACATTTTCGTGACCAAAAGGCAGGATGAAGAGCAGAAGAGAAGAATGTCACGATTTCGTGACATGTTGCATTTTTGCGACCTGCAAACAAGAAGAAGCACAAGGGAGAAGAATGTCACAATTTTGTGACATGTCACATTTTCATGACCAGAAGGCAAGCGAAGGAACCCGAGGAGGAAAATGTCACGATTTCGTGACATGTCACATTTTCGTGACTAGAAGGTGAGCGAAGAAGCCAGAGGAGGAGAATGTCACGATTTCGTGACATGTCACATTTTCGTGACTAGAAGGCAAGCAAAGGAACTCGAGGAGGAAAATGTCATGATTTCGCAACATGTCACATTTTCGTGACCAGAATGTCAGAGAGGAGCCAGGAAGCTAAAATGTCGCAATTTCATGACATGTCACATTTTTACGACTCAAAGAGGAGAGCGAAGGCAAGGATGAAAGAATGTCGTGATTTCGTGACATGTTGCATTTTTGCGACCCAAAGAGAAAAGAGGAGTCGAGGAAGAAAAATGTCGCGATAGCGCGACATGTCGCATTTTTGCGACAAGAAGGCCAGAGAGGGAGCCAGAAAGAAGTGTCACGATTTCATGACACATCGCATTTTCGTGACGAAAAGGTGAGGGAAGGAGGTAGTGAGAACAAATGTCGCAATTTCGTGACATGTCATCTTTTCATGACCCGAATAAGGAGAGAAGGTGATGGAGCAGAAATGTCGCGATATCACGACATGTCACGATTTTGCGACCCGAAAAAGAGAAATGAGGCAAAGGAGAAAAAACATCGTGATATCATGACATGTCGCAATATCACGACCGAAAGAGAAAAGGATGAGCAAGAGGGAGAAGATTTCATGATATCGCGACAATGCTGCATTTTTTAGGGGACTGCGACAAAGCGACAGTGACAGCTCATGGAAGTCAGGCGACGGATGCAGGAGCCGATACAGTGTAGCTGGAAGAAGAATGTGACAGAGGTCAGGCAACGGTTGCAGGGCCGTTATAGGGGCACATGGCATCAAGTTACAGGCGGTTACAGAGCACTCTGCCATTTCATGTGATGATGATTTTGAAGGGCAAGTGAAGGCCAAGAGATGCGGGAGATGAAACGAGGGGACCACCAGGTGGAAGACGAAGAGCCGCGTTAGTAAAATTATAAAAGGGCAAGCCAAGGCATGCACAAGGGGTCAAAGTTTGGCCCCAGGCAGAGTTGCAGATGAGAATATAGAAGGTTGCGATGTTGTTTCTGCAACCTGCTTGACTGTATGAGTGTCTTCCAAGAAGAGCTCAGGATTCCTAGGTAGCACAGATAGATGCGTCGAATGTGAGGCAGTTTGCACCAGGATCCTTTGAGATGGAAGACCAACCTACAAATTTGAAGATAGAAGGCTACGACGTTGTTAATCTGTAGAGTGAATATAGAAAACATGAATAGTAAGGCTGTGACGATTATTCAGAGTGTGGGTGGAGGAGTTGTAGGATCGAGGACAGAGATTCCATATTGGACCAGCGTGAAGTACGCGAAGTAAGAGGGTTATAGATGAGAGGGCTACGGATATTGTTCTAAAATTTTACTTTTTCAGATAGGGCTGTAGATATTGTTCTGAAATTTTTTTTTTTAGATTCAGAGGGTCGGGGCATCTATAAAAACCCAGGCATGTAAAATGAGAGAGGAGCATAGATTAGATATTGCAACAGTGAAAAGAGGAACTAAGCCTACAGGCTAGTGTTGTAAAATTTATTTCCAATTTATTGAATGAAAATCTGGATTTGGTAGATTACAATTTTTTGTTCTGCATCACCTAGCTAGCTCATTCAAACATGAAAAGCATATAGGATAGCTCTTATTTGCATGCATTTGTGTGATAAAAGCCTTAGCATTACATTCAAATGATCATTGATGACTTAGGTTTAAATAATCGTTAAGAGTCGAGATATATAATGTTCCAAAACCTTAGGTGTTTTCTTTGAATAAACCCATAAAACGCCAATCAAATAAGTATATCATCAACTTTCACACAACCTGATAAAAAATATTGACTAGGATTCTAGTTTTTTTGAGAATATTTGTATTCTTAGGGTCTCCTTTGAAAAGAGACTCTCAAGTGGAGAATCAAATATTCTAACGAATCTCCCCTATGCACACTTCAAATTAAATTATACTTAAAGAGAAAAGAACACTATTTTTCCCATAATCTACATATTTGATGAAAACATGAAACACTCATTTTGCCTTAATAAAGAAAAAAGTTTGTTAAACCTAATCAAGATCATCTAATTTGCTTGCTTATCTTAAATCACATTAAATTAAGATAAAAATAACATAACCAATTGTTAATCCTATTGGGGAAAGGATAACAACCCCTTGAGTAAACCAAAGTATGAACCTTAAGGGAACACTCTTATTTGGGTAGTATATCACAATGGATTAATGGGATTCATAAGAAGGATTTATTATGAAGGTGACATAAAGATATCAAATATCTTATCTTATTTGTTGTATGTACTCTAGAAACAAAATATTATAAATCAACCCTTTTCAAACTCAAATGTTCAAACCATGTCTCAACATCCTTACAACACCTAAAACAAGGGTGCACCTTCTACATATCATGAGGAATTGTATCATGAATAAATTGAAAAATAAGTAAACCCTTGGTCGCAAAAAATGCCTAGGGAAAATGAACAAATTGTTGAAAAAAATTATTTTCAAACTATAGATCACATCAAATAATACATCAAAATAAATAAAGACATATTTTTATATTTTCTTAGAGATGAATGTAGAGAGCAAGCTAAACTATAATCCACCACAATGCATGATAATATCAAATATTCTAACAAGCAATCAATCATGGCTCAAAAGAATGAAACTTGAAACAACTTGGTAAGTCTCAATGTGGCAATGGCTCAACCTACCAATTCTACAACACCTCCAACTGTAGCAACCCCGGGGAAGCGACGCATAGTCCACTACTCTATTTGTGAATATTATTTATTTTATTCATATTTAATTATGCATTAAATGAAAGATACAACCGAAATTACAAAAAAATGAATAGATAATTATTTTTATTGTTTTTTCTCAAGTTCGATTACATATAGATCCCTCCAAGGGATTCCCTTCTTTTGATACAAATTTTATAAAGTAGGGCAGCAGATGTATGATATTACCTTGCAAGGTGTGATGCACTCTCGTAGGCTTCCCGGTGATGCACATGGAACTATATGTGGGCTTACAGATACATCCTTCTCCGGTTTTATTTCCTAGAGGGATCCTTTTGCTTTTGCATGTTGATAACCTGTCAAATGTACCTATAGTCCTGTAAGCATGAAAATAACAACAAACGCTCAGATGTCCGAGATTGCCTCTTCAAATGAGGTTGTTTACAATAGCCCTAATGATAAATAGAAATATGCTCCATGACAATAAAAATTAATGATATGAATGCTAGTAAATGTGATAAACCAAATCTATGCTAATGGCGTAAAAGTATGTAACAAGCTAAATGAAATAAACTAATGCAAAGAACCATATATTAAGCCAACAGGCCACTATCTGAGATAGTGGCCACTAAGATGAAAACCTCTCTCTATTGCTCCAAGGCTATGAATCTAAGATTGTTACTGATGTTGAAATGATTGTCGTTTCTTGTCCGATGTGTTGAATATCCTATAGATGAAAAACCCTAAATTAGTTAGAAATTCATTTCTCCTCAAAGGTAATCTAATTTTCTCTCCAATATGATAGGGCTTCGCTACAAGAAAAATCTCTCCAAGTCTCTGAAAGCTCTCTATAAGTATCTCAATAATTCCTCTTGCATTGGTGCCTTTAGGTCTGCACCTTATAATGTATTTGAAGCCCTAGGTCAATGTCACAATCCTAGGATTGATTTTCTACATGCACACTAGATGTTAGCATGTGAATTTTTACCTTTGTCTACCCTTGAGTGCTAGTTAAATAGTGTCTAAATCAATACATGAGTCTTTCATGTAGACTAGACATGAGGAATCATGCAATGTTATCCCCGCTTGGCTTTATTGCATGCAAACTACCACTTCCGCCCATGATTGGTCCGATTTAATGATAAATTGCTTTTTAGGATTTAGCTGCTATCATCTGTAGTGACTAAGATTCGGCTGCTCTAATATGTGGTGACTAAGGTTTGGCCACTCTGAGCTACAATGACTAGGATCTAGCCAATTTGGTCCATAGCGGCCAAGCTTATATGGGCTAAGAATGTCCCAAATGAGTGGTGAAAACCAATTTTGACACTTGGAAGGTTGCAAGGTTTAGTCACATGATCTATGAATGTGCCCATGTTAGTAGTCTCTCTAAACATGACATGTTCTAGGTGTCTATAGATGCCCCTTTTTGTGATGCATTGTGTGGAAAACACAGTGCAGAGTATAAAAGTAGACTGCTATGTGTGTAGGGTGTATGATGATCATTGATCTAATCAATGTTGTATGGCTCAATCATGCAAGATGGCACACATCCTTGAATCATTGCTTCAACAAGATTGAAGGCTTAATTTAGCATAGGGCTTGCACATGTTCACTTACACTCATTCCTCAAATGCAATCGAGTATTTTATGTTGCTACAACAAAACCGACCAGAGGAGAGCTACAAACTAAAAATGTCATATTTGCTTATGAACCTAGAAAATAGGGAAAGTTTTGTAAGAGTTTTATGCAATGATTCGTAGGGTGAATGTAATTTTGATATGATCGAGTGATCTTTGGTTGACTTTGATTATGATTATTTGAATATCTAAACTACCCCCCTCACACAATGAATTGGTGAGGGAAGAGCAATAAGTGAAGCGACAAGTTGCTTGACCACTTTAACTAGTTGTGATTATTTTCTAGTGTTTGTTCTTTTAATGGGTAAACCCCCATCCAAGTGTGATTCCAATTGATTATGATGATCATTCATACCTATCCCAAGGAGCAGTCTAACCATAAATAGCCTTCTTAGGGAGTTAGGATGAGTGATTCTATTTAGGTTTTATGTTGAATCACTTAGCTCAATGTTTTTAATGTAAAAAAGGAATTAGGATGATCCCATTGCACCCGCAGAGTAGTCCGATCATCTTGGTATTCTTCAGGATTGGGTTGGCACACCATGATTCTAAAATTATTAATTTACCCCAAGTAGCACTATGGTAGCTCAGTCATCTCACCGAATTGTATGGAGTGTGAATCATTGTAACCGCCAAGTTAATAGTGTGAGTAATTGGATACAAGGCTTACTTGGGATATTTTATGTGATTTTTGTTATTTTGACTATTAAGGTGACTATGAACCACCACAATATGCTTATTTGACTTTTTTTTCTATTCTCCATGGAAGGAATTTCTTTGATTTTTCCTATGTAGTCGACCGTTGTCAGATCTAGTGGCCCCTAATTGCCTGCTTATGGTCATTCTCACCCTGAGTGACCAAGAATTTTGGGCCACTGGCATCAGCAGTGGTCGAGGCATAACTTGATAATCACAAAAAGTGATCTAGGGTTTTGACTTTTCATTCTTCTAGCTAGCGATTTTCTTTCTAGAGCTCTAATGAGAAAGCAATAGTTGTGACTTCAAGTGCGTTTGCATTTAGGATTATGAATACGTAGGGCAAGACATCGATGAGTAGACAAGCCGGAGCTTCTCAGGTATTCTCTCAAACCTTAACCCTGCTTTCCTTTTTGGTAAAATTGAACCTCACTAAGTAACCGGTAAATGAATCTCATTAAACTCGTCGACAATGAACCAAATATGTAGATAGGTTTAGTTTAGTTTTTTTTTAGGTGGGTTAGCCACATTTTTACATTTTTTCAATTTTTTTGGTATTTTTGTCCTAGGGCATATGTGTTTGTCATGTCGCCCATCGGCCATTGCTGCTAAAAGCAGCCATTTCGGCCTACATATTTGTCATTGTCACTCAAAGAAACCAATTTTGAATCCCAATGGTCAAAAATTTAATCGTTGGAGATTGGTCACTGCTAGCCTCAGTGGCCAGTTTTTGGCCACTGTAGGTGAAAGCGGCTAGGATCCTTAGGTAAAATTTTTAATTTTTCTTGATTTGTCTCGAGGTGACTAGTTGATTTCTTTGAATTTTTGAGTCATTTTTCTAAAACTTGCTACATTATTACGTGCATTTATAGTTTTTTCACTCATAACTAGGATAGTCTATAATTATTTGCATTGTTTTTCATGTTTTATTATGATTTATGCCTTAGATGCATTGCAGTTATATCTTTGATTTTTGCCCTTATATTCTCATTTCTCAGGCTCAGGACCCAAAACTCCTAAATGACCTCCTTCCACTCATGGATGATATGAAATGGGCCTGGTTTAAGGCCTATGGACTACAATATGTGACCAAGATACCAGATATCATGCCGTATCAGGCCTACCTCATGACCTTGGTTCATCGATGGGGCCTTACGATGAACACCTTCCATATACATACCGGTGAGATGACTATCACACCAAATGATGTGTACAAAATTTTTTGGATCCCTTTTGATAGAGTGGCCATCATCTCTTTGGCTACTAATGACCGTGATGCAGTATTTATTTAGGTGTTTGGGAGGCATGCTATAACTGCCTTCAAGGACACCAAGTCTGGAGGTGTATCTATCCTATGATGGTATAGGGAGAGGGTTTTCTCAAATATTTATGCGGTGTTGTTGATGGTCGTCAACAACATTCTAATACTAGATTGCTCAGGCTTAAGGTTCCTGTAGAACCTCCTTACGATGGTTCAAGACCTGATGGATAGCGTGGAGCCTATCATTTATGCATGGGGGAGGTCCTTTCTAGCATAATGCTATGATGATTTGTACCACATCCATCGGTAGGGTCATGTCGATATTGCATGCAACTTGCTCCTTCAGGTATGGGGTGGGATCATATCAGTGTGGATCATTCTAGAGGGATCCTTGCTAGAATTTTAGCTATTGATGGTCAGATGCAATGCTATGCTTCTAAATGGGCTCGAGAGCATGAGAAGTGCAAGAGCCATCCTTCTATGGGGGAGTTTCCCCATTATATTGCTAATTTCATTGGGCTATAGACCAAATACATCATATGGCACTCATACCATGAGTTCCCATCTTGGGATGATCCACCCAGTTTTACTACTCGAACACAATGCGAGTGATGGCTCATTGGCTGCAAGGCCAACATCAGAGAGTATTTCTTCTACTCTTGGGTTCTTTTTTTAGTATGGATTGCATTAGGATGTGCCACTTATCCCATTCTTGTACAGACACATTGGAGCAGAGAGAGACCTCCCTCCTCCATGTATTACATAGTTGACTAATGAGGAGGATGCCCCAGTAGTTGACCTAGGAGTCACTGGGGGAGTCATATATGCATTTGCACAGTGGTGGGATGATCTAATGTGGCATGGTGATGGCAGTATGAGCTATGAGTATGATGGCAGAGATGGAGGTATGGACCCAGTAGGGTATAGAATCTGAGCTAGGACTGCAAGATGGTTCCAACTGGTATAGTAGGTGGTAGTAGAGGAGCATGAGGATCCTAAGGAGGAGGAGGAGGAGTTAGATCATGAGGAGAGATATTCTTATCTTAGGGTGCAATTACATGATGTAGATTCTGAGCTCCAGTCAACCAAGATCTAGGTATAACAATGTGATGCCATTATAGCCCAATGGGATGCTACTATAGCACAACTCACGATACAAATATAGGTATTGCAGTTTGTTATTAAGGGAGGAACTGATCGGATGTAGATTTTTGTTGATCCTCCTATACCACAAGATCCTCTAGGGGTATATCCAAGGGTATATCTTAGGTTTTTATAGGGTTTTATGTATGAGAGCGATGCACAAATTCTTGAGGATGTAGCTTACATCATCACCTTTAGGAGGTAGATCAAGAGGCTAGGAGCTATTCCTATGGAGAGGGGAGATGCAGGTGGGTCACAGGTTAGCAGGTGCTCTACCTTGAGGTAGTCTTCCATCCAACCTAGCCAGAGGACCTATACTCATACAAAGAGACTAGCAGGCTCACATCATTCCACTTGAGACCTAGCCATAGGGGGTGGTGTTGTAGGGGGTGTAGGCCCCGTCTTTGATTGATGATGCACTTGGTTTCATTTTTTAGGTTAGCTGACCTATATGAATCTAACCCATGGGCATTTTGTTCATCTGTGTTTTTGACACACACATTTATATGATATCTCTTGCATTATGATTCATTAGGTGTATCCCTTATTTCTTATGTTTTTGTTTTATTTTTTATTTTATTTATTGGATGTGATGATGGCATTATGATGAGTTGATGTATGTGTTATATGATAGATGATATTTATGATGATGCAAATATTTAGATGGATGTGTATGTAGATTCTTACATGATATAATTATTGTGACATGATGTGATGTATCATGAGTTGATTTGATGATGGATTTATGATTCTATGCATAGGTGGATGCAATGATGTGACCTTATATATGGATGGATGATTGATGAAATTATGTGTTTATGGATGCAATATTTTTGTTAAATGTATGTTTAATTTTTATTTAATTATATGCATATAAATTTTGTTATGATATGGTAAATGCAATGTGTAATACATTATCTATATGATGTTTAATCTAATGCGAATGAACCTGTATGCTTTAATCACTTAAACCATAAATAATGCATATGATAGGACTTTAAAAATATAAATGGGTGATACCACATAAAGTATAACAACCATGAATGTGGATAATCATTCTAATCATAAGAATTAATTATTTAGGCATTCATATGTGAAGTGTAATGGTGTGGAATGTATGTACTTTTCTTTATAAATATCATGTAATTTAAAAGATTCAAAATAGTCAGTGGTCATGTAAATATCATTTTTGACATCTATCCAGTATCTAGACTACTTTGTTATACCCCTTAATTTACAAAATTCATAAATAAAATTGATGACATGATTTATGATATGATTTGTTGCTATGTAGGAATTTTTGAGGTTTTTCTTGATACTCAAACACTCTAGTTACCCTATCAACAACTGCATACTAACCATACAAGACTGTTGAAAAGCAAGACTTTCATCATGGACCTTGATATTCATTATCCTTGTGTGTGCAAATGAATATATTTAGATAGAACTCAAAAATTTACTCCAATTTCATGCGGGATTCTTTTAGACCATTGCTAATATCAAGGATCCTCAAGTGTTCATCTGATCCTTATGTTGGAATTAGTTGGATTATACCACTAGGTAGTATTGGATTACCCAAAGCTAGCTTATCCACATGCAAAAATAGGTCTACACAAATTCCAGAAGCTATTGTGGTAGATATATCATCATGTGTAATGATAACACCATTGCCAAGCTAGTTGTATACCAAACCTGTAATGGGGATCACCTTCCAGTTTTGTACAGTGCTGAGAATTCCAGGGATTCAAGCTCCATTTCCTTCTTTTCTTCATTTTATTTGGGATACATGCTCATGTTTAGTGATGAAAATAATTTTTTATTATCATGTAGTGATGATAATCACTACTTGATTTATTTTTGTGCTTTTTGGTACTTTGAACTATGACTTTGGAAACTGGGATTTTGAATTTGTGATTTTTTTTAGATTTTTGCTCATTTTGATTTAATCAAGGGATTTAATTAGGTAGGGTGTAGCTTGTTCTTTTTCCAATTCTCAACACCTTTGAACTGGTCGCACAAGGGTATAATCAAGGAAGATCCTTTTCGCTTAAGGTAACCTAGACCACTTTTACAGCTTTCATCTTTCCCTTGTACCAACTAGGATTTTAGTGTTTCAATTAGTTATGGGATCGTTAATATCTAAGGCATTATCACGACTAGACCTTACCCTCTACTAATCAAGATGGCTTTCCACAAAAATTGATAAGACCACTAGATATGGTTGAATGACTAGAAAATATTAGCCTATTACTTATAGCAACATGATATGGTTGTGTTGAAAAACACAGTTACACATATGGATGAATGGATGAAGGTAGACTTGTGTATTTGTGGTTGTGATACAAATTATGGTATCATTTACAAGAGTGTGATCATAACATATGCAAATGTAATGGATATGTATGTTTTATGTAATGCAACTTATATGAATACAAATGTAAGATGCAAATATTTTTGTATTTTTTATTTTTGCAATGTTTTTGTATTTTTTATTTTATGTTAACCATAGGGCTTATTGTGCCTTTGGGGCTTTTAGGATTTGAACAAGCAATGTGAAGACACCATTGGAGCATTTTTTATTGAATTTGATCAAGTGGCTTGTATACCCTTGGAGCATTTTTTATTGAATTTGACCAAGCGGCTTGAATACCATTGGAGCATTTTTTTATTGAATTTGACCAAGTGGCTTGTAAAACCTTGGATCATTTTGAATTTAGGTGACCAAGCAGTGTGAAGATACCCTTGGAGCATTTTTTATTGAATTTTGAATTTTTATGTTTTTTGAATTTGTTTGTATTTTTTGACATATTTGAATGTTTTTGTATTTTATGCATATTTGAATGTTTTTGTATTTTATGTATATTTGAATGTTTTTTTTATTTTATGTATATTTGAATGTTTTTGTATTTTATGTATATTTGAATATTTTTGTATTTTATGAATATTTGAATATTTTTGTATTTTATGTATAAAATGCCTTTAAATAAATGGTATTGAGAGGCTCAGGCTCTTCAACATCATCCAATGATGTGAGGTGATATGCTCCAGGCCCAACCCTTTCTAAAATCATGTAGGGGAATATCCAATTTACCACAAATTTATCTCATAGTTGCAGTAGCAAATTTGAGTTTTGTTGGTTTTATTTGAGCACAAGATCCCTAAATTTGAATTCCATCACGTGGACTTTACTATTATAAGCTCATGCAAGGAAATCCTAATAAATGTGAATATATTCCAAGGCATTGACTCAGCATTCATCATGAAGTGTTAACTGATCAAGGCGGCCTTGCCACGTGGTTTCATCATCTATGAATTCCTTCAATGCTATATGCAGGGTTGTAATTTCCAACTCTAAGGGCATGATGGCCTCAGTGCCATATACAAGTGAAAATGGTGTTGTCCTAGTGGGCGTATGCACACTAGTCCTATATGCCCACAATGCCAAAGGTAATTGCAAATGTCGGTCCTTATGATTATCTTTCACTATCTTCCTTAATATGGAGACTATTGTTTTGTTTGAGGCTTTTGCTTGCACTGCTTGCGGATAATAGGGTTTTGAAAAACTATCATGAATGTGGTATTTTTTAATTAAAGCACACACATTTTTTCTTGAAATATGGCCCATTATCCAATATTAATTTTGAAGGGACCCCAAAATGACTTATGATATTATGGAGAATAAACTCTGCAATCCTTGGTCTGGTTGTCAAAGTTAAGGGGATCACTTCTACCCATTTAGTAAAGTACTCAATGGCAATTATGATGAATGTGTACCAACCTAAGGATGGGGGTGAGATCTTCCCCACTAATTCTAGTCCCCACTACGAGAAGGGCCATGCTACCTGGATGGGTTGCAAGGCTTGTGATGGCAAGTGAGTGAGGTTTGCATGATTCTAGCACTTAACACATTTCTTGACATACTCACAACAATATTTTTCCATAGTGGGCCAATAGTAACCCATTCTCAATATGTGCTTAATGATGGCCATACCACTAAATTTATCGCCACACGTATCATCATGAGCTTACAAAATTGGCTAGGATGCTCCTGGGGCTCAAGACAACGAAGGAGCATTCCATAACACCATCTATAAAGGATATTTCCTAGCAATATGTACCTCATCACATTCTATTTAAATGCTCATATTTCAGCATGTGATAGGCCTTGTGGTACCATTCCAAGTTTTAGGAAATCCTGCAATTGGGAAAGCCAATCCTAATAAGCCACAACTTATATGGATAAAACATGTTCCTCCTATGATCCAGAATTTGAGAAAACAAATTGAGAAACAACCCTATGGTGAATGGATGTACCACACTCTATAGGACCTTGAGAGATCAAATATTCCCAAGGTGTTGTTTGCAAGAAATCTCTAGATCTAAAGGACCAATCCTGATTTGGTTCAGTCTGGATCATGTTGACTGACTATTGATTGTCAATAGCCTCACATTGTATTGTTGAGTGTGTGAGCACTTTAATGTGAATAGTTGTGAAAATAGCAAAAAAATCTAAGGGATTAAGGATCCCAAATATACCATGGTGTCTATAAATATTTTTGATGTATGAGGGATTGCCTCGATATCATACCATTCCATTCAAGCTAGGTAAGTGTCAACAAGCTCCTTGTAAGATTTCAGGAGTGGGCACCTGCATTGGAAAAATCCTTTGACTTGATTAACTATGATTAGGGAGTCACAAAATATACCAAATATTTAAATACCCATTGCAATGGTTGTTTTGAGTCCCAAGATTAGGACCTCATACTCTATTTTATTATTTGTGCAAGGGAATTCTAGATTGAATGATAATGGCAATGGAGAGCCCTACGGTGTGATAAAGACTATCCCTGATCTGCCCCCTTGTTCATACTTCAAACCATTGAAGAACAATACCATGTATCTTTCTTTTTCAGGTTCTTTAGGTTTAGGTGGATCTGATAATACGAATATCGCATCATCAGGAAATTCTATGGTGAGAGGCTTGCTATCCTAAAGTGGTGCCTCTACTAATTGATATGCTATGAATTTTCCCTTAATGGACTTCTAGCTTATGAACTCTATATCAAATTATGTCAATAACATGATCCACTTTGTAGTACGTGTATTGTGATAGATCTTGTTCATATACTGCAAAGGATTTTGTTTGGATATAACATAGGTTGTATGGATTAACATGTAGTGTCTCAAATTTTTGGTCACAAATACCACTGCCAAACACAAATTTTCTACATACGTATATCCTAGCTCATAACTCACCAAGGTGTGACTGATGTAATATACAACTTTCTCTTTATCTTGTGTGTTCTTTTGGGCAAACATGGTACCCAATGCGAAATCAGTGGCTGATATGTATAGTAAAAATGGCACATATGGCCTTGGTGGAGCAAACACTGGTGGTGTTTCCAGGTAAATTTTGATCTCTACAAAGGCTAGTTGGCACTCCTAATCCCAATGAAATGGGACATCCTTGCGTAGAAACTGGTTCATGGGTCGACACTTGTATGATAATTGAGCAATGAACCATTTTATGGATGCTACCTTGCCCTGTAGGCTCCTTAATTCCTTAATGTTGGTAGGGGTGGCCATTTCCATTATAGCCTTTACCTTTTTTGGATCAACTTAAATGCATCTCTTAGAAATGATGAACCCTAAGAGCTTACCAGATGTTACGCCAAACACACACTTATTAGGATTCAATCTAACATTGTGCTTAATGAGGTGATCGAAGACCTTTGTAAGGATTTTAGCATTCTCTTACTGCAATAAATACTTGGGCAATAAATCATCAATGTAGTCCTCCAAGATCTTATGTATATAGTCATGGAAGATGTATGTCATGGCCTACTGATATGTGACACCATAATTCTTTAGGCCAAATGGCATCACCTTGTAACAAAATGTCCTCAATGGAGTAATGAAAGTAGTCTTATGTTGGTCTTCAGGTTTGATCTAGATTTGGTTGTATCCAAAAAAACCATCCATTAGGAAGAGCATCTCATGACCTATTGTGGCATCAACAAGAGCGTCTATGTTTGGAAACAGGAATGAATCCTTTGGAGTTGCCCTATTCAAGTCTCTAAAATTTATTCAAATGCAGACTGTTCCATCTGGTTTCCCCATGAGAACCATGTTCGAAACCCATTCAAGATAGTCAATTGGGACTATGAAAATCGCATCCAATAGTTTTTGTAACTCGTTCTTCACCATCAAAGTGACGGTTGGATGTATTTTCGTCAACTTTTGCTTGACTGGCTTCTTCATGGGATCCAATGAAAGGTTGTGAACAACTAACTTTGGATCAATCCCTAGCATATATTTGTAAGTCCAAGCAAAAATATTTGGCCTCTCCTTAGGGAGAGGGATTATGATGGCTTGTTCCTCTAGAGATAGACTTTCTATGAACTTGACTTTCTTTGGTTGAGTAGGATCATCATTGATGTCCATCTCGAAAGTCACTTCTATAGCCATATGTGACACATTCTCCAAATGATGAGGTGTGTGTATAAAATGAATTTCATCGATGAGATTTATAGTTCCTACTGACTCAGGATCCAAACTAGCATGGAATACATCATATGCACAACTTGATGAAAAATGAAATGGTTGTAACACCTCTTCATTAGGTAAAAGGTCTTCAGGCTCTATGTGTGAATCAACATGACCCCAATCAATAGCCTCTATATCAATACATAGTGGTTTAGTAGGATCTTATAGGTTATGAAGTGTAGTGGTCAAATAAATGGAGATCGTATTGATGGATGGAATGACATCTCCAGGACCACATGGGTGAAATTTTGTATCAGAGGTTTTTCTTCCATACTTATGATGAGGCTCTAGAGGAAAATTAATCTTTGGATCTGGCCCATGAGTAAGCCAGATAATAGGATCATTAGGTTCTAAGAGCTTCCTGAATGTAGGCAGAGGGGGATTGACCATGCTGTGAATAGAAACTAAGTCGATAGGTCTTCCCAAAAATTGTAAGCCAGGGTCTATGGCATGAAGTGTCGCTTCTCTTTCTACCAATATGTTGACTTGCCACAAGTGGTGAGGCCTAAGATAAGCCATCTCAGTATCATCATCAAAATTGTCATCACTTATCCAAAAACCATTAGTATTGGTATGTGGCTCTAAGAAAAGGGGTACGTGTCTTGGCCCTAAGTAGACCATCTATGTCTCATCCTCATATTATTTTTCACTTATGAATATATCATTTGCATTAGTATATTTCTCCAATCTATGGGGCCATATGGGGCCATTACCGTATCCCTAGGTAGGCTCTCTCTATTGAGTCCTATAACTCATAGCTACTTTCATCTGATATGTACCCACTCCCATTGTTGCTGGACCAGACAAATATTTGTAAATAGCAAGGCCCATGATAGGCTAATCTTCCCCTTACTTCATCATAACTTGCCTCATATTCATTTTCTTCTTGCTCTTCATCCCAAAATTTATAACTTATTAGGGTAGCATCAATTGTGAAGCTTGGATGATAAATTGCTAGTGGTTCTATGTTTACCACAACCACCTTTCTATTGATCAAATGTCTTGTACTTGGAGGGTGATAAGGAATAAACTCAATGTATTATCCTAACCCCAAGCTTAATCTATCCAAGGTTGCTACTAGAGAGTCATATTGTCCTCTCATGTGGTAGCCTAAACCAAATCTATTAGTGGGAAGCTGGTATTACAGCTTGTATGGCCGCCTGTGCCCCTACTCATATATACCAAGACCGTAGCCATGCCAATGACAATGTTAAAATTATCTTAGAGAAAAATCAAAATTAGATAGGTAATGAATGTTAACAGTAAATAGTTCATTACTATCATCTTCTATGTCTAAAAGCTTGTGGGTGTAGTCCAGGCCAGCATAAATAAATTTGGTCTGGTTGGGAGGGATTCCAAGTAGAACCATTGTTCCCACTGGTGGTCTTAGGTCCTTTGGTTGTCCCATGTCTTGTGTAGACTCAATGATGAGTGTAAATGTTATATTCTACACAAGGTACTCTCCTATCCCTATATTTTCCAAGTGTATTATCACATGTGATGTGGATGACCCTATAGATGACACTGGAGAAGCAGGTTCTAATATCTCCTTGGCTTGATCTTAGATATCTTCTTATACCATGGGACTTGGACTTTTCTCAATGGCTATGATTAGCACTTCCTTGGGATTTAATTCCTCAACTAAAGGTTCCTTTAGCTTCTGATTATCTTTTGGCTTAGATGTTGATGGTCTCTTAGAAGCATTAGTCATTTTAGGTGTAATATGAGGTGCTGATGTGGATGGATATTTTCATACCCCTTTGTCTCTATCATCGAGTTGTGTAGTTGGAGATGAAGGTCATACATATAGGTGAGTAGAAGGAATCACAAATTCTCCTAGGAAATCCACCTAATGGACATATTTGAATGCTTATTCATCATCCAATACCACATAGACTTTGTCATCATGCACATAAATGATACATTGGTGTAAAATTGAAGGAACACACTTCATATCTCTTATCCAAGGGTGCCCTAGGAAGATTTTGTATTACATGGCCCATTCCAAGACATGACACATCAAAGGAATGGTATTATGCCCCACCTTGATGGGTAGGACTATTGTGCCCATAGTATTGCATAAAGCATCATTGAAAGCTCTTAATGTGTAGGCTCCCAAAACAATATTTGACTTGGGGATATTAAGGTGTTCTATTTTTGTTGTTGTGATGATGTTGATTGAAGAACTCATATCAACCAAGAACTACTTAAAAGGTAAATCATTGACTAACACAATAATGTGCAGTGGAAGGTCTGGTAAGGTAGTAGGAACTATATTAATCTCATGATCATAAAATCAAATTATAGTTTCTTGGAATTATTGTACTGGTACCATAAAACAAGTGAATGCATTTGGATCTTGTGGTTGGAGCTCAATTGATCTCAAAATATCCATAAATGTCTCCATATGCTTTGGGGATTGTTATAAAGAGAATTGTTAGAGACTCAATATGTTCTATACTTAACTCCCAATCTCAATCTCAACTCAATCTCAATATCAAAAGAATAATATAGATGTAGTATTCTTTTCTCAAGAACATGAAACACAACCCAACAATTGCCAACCGTGCAATATCTCATATAACAATGATACTCATGTTATTTCTACAACCAATATCTTTTCTCAACCAATTAGTGCTTCAACAACAATGCTCATAGACAAGGTTTAACCAACATCATTCAACTCAACATTAACCTTGAAGCATTCAACCAATCAATACATGAAAAGGAAACCAGTAGACATCCTCTTCCCTCCAAAGATATTTGAACAAAACAACCACCAACATAAATCACCAATGCAAAGAATAACTTGCTCAAATCAATCTCAATGGAGTAAGCCCAAATCATGTATCAAGTAAAGCATTAACTTGATCAAAACAACCTCTATGGAAGCAACTCAACCATCAATCTCAAAACATCCAACTAAGGGTTTCACCAACTCAAAGCAAGTAGCAAGACTTACTAACATAAACCCTAGTGCAAAAATGCTTCCTCTTCCTCAACCAGAATTATGCATTCACCCAAAAAACTCATCAATGATTTTAATGCATAAACAATCTTCAATATCTATAAAATGGGATCTACACCAAAAATAATACCTAGTAGACAACCTTTTCACTCCAAACTCAATTTCAGAAAATACACCATCAAAAATATACGTGGAAGAAGTTGCCCATGCCTTTGTTTGAGGAAGAAGAGAATAATTCTTCAACCTGTTACCAACACCACCCTCAAATTTGCCACCAAGTTAGGGTTAGATCATAAAAGTAACCACAAAAATATTTATTCCATAAAACACCTTATGACTCCAATCCTTAGAAGTCAACTACCAAAAATATAAAGCATACAAACAATATATCCTTTTACACCTTATTTCTCCAAATTAATTAAACCATGCTCAAGGAATAATAGGTTCTAAGCAAATCTCACTCAACAATCAAGCCAAAAATCTCAACCACACACTATCAACCTTATATCTCCAAAGAAGCATTTAACCTCAAAAATAATTTTAAATAAATCTTCCCAACCACTTCTTCTTTAAAAAAATGCAGATTTTATTTAAAAAACCTTACCAAAAAAAAATGCTTCCAAAAATCGCGGGTCAAGAGTGCCTCCAAAAAAATCATAGTGCAAAAAATTTTCTCACACTCCATGACGGGAGTCGAACGCTTGACCTCCCTTCAAGCGCCTTCGCAGAATAGTCATTGCCACTAGGCCAATGACGCTAGCTTGAAGTCTAGAAAGAGTCTCCTTCTCCTTAACACTTTGGCGGCGGATAAACATGGCAAAAAAATGATAGCCGTAGATTTTACTTCCCAACCTTTGTGCAATTCCAATTTCTTTTAACACAGTTGCTTTGGACTATAGGTTATGGCTTATATAGCCAAACTTCCATGCTATGCACGACGTCGACGGGAGGATAATTCGAAATTTTTGAATTAATATTACTTTGGCACCTTCGAAACAACTTTAGGGTTTATGAAACCCTTTTGATTATTTTAAAAAATAATCAAAGGTCTTTTAGACCTTAGACCTTAGGTGGAGAACCCATTAAATTATTAAAATAATTTAATCACTAAATCAAATAAATAATTAATTAAAAAAACTTAAAAAGGTTTTATTAATTAAGTTATTTAATTAATAAGTGTCTCCAACCTTTGCATTAAGCTGAGAGTGGTTTTGAGAAAAACCCTTAATGCATCCACCTGGTTTTAATAAAAACCCTTAAACCTACCATGGTTTTGATAAAAACATTTTCATCTGCCATATGGAATCTCTTCAGAATCTTCTAGAAAATATTCTTTGGAATCTTCAACCTTTGAAGCCAATAAATCCTCTTGACATTAATGCCAGTTCCTTTTGAAATCAATGACAACTCATAGACAGGAAGCTAGGATCTCAAACCCAAAATTGCCAACAATCTCCCCCTTTGTCATTGATGGCAAACCATGCTTCTCAACAACACTGAAACTCAAAATTGCTATATAGAAATCAGCTCCCCCTGACTTGAGGCTCTCCCCCTTACTCATATCTCTCCCCCTTTGTCATCAATGGCAAAGGGTCACCTTTGGGGCTTGGGACTAAGAATGAGCCTCTTAGCTTAGTCCCTCCCCCACCTCCTATTGAGGTGATTAATTCTGGGGTTGGAGTAAAACTCCCACTAGGCACTGATCTTCATCAGTGTCTATAGCTGCCTTACCATGTATTCTCTTGTTCTCCTTGTCCATATTCCTATTCCTATTCATGTCACTATTGTTGTTCTTGTTATTATTCCCGTCCTTATCCATGTCTTGATTCTTGTGCTTGTTCATACCCATGTTCATGTTCCTGTACCTTGGAATTTTAGCTCTACACTGTCTAGCTATGTGACCTTCATTGTTGCACTTATAACAACTAACAATGTTATTTATTTGAGGCATACCTAATTTTTGACTCCATCCTGTTCCGACCAACCCCGTTCTCGTTATTAGCCTTGCAATAAACAACCTTGTGCCCAAACTGTTTACAAGAGTAGAAATACCCTTGAAGGAAATTACCACCTCTGAATCTGTCATTTACCTTCCTCACTTGAGTCATGCAATGTGAAGCCATGTGACCAAACTTGTGACAAGAAAAAAATCTGCCATTAAAATTTCCTTGATTTGACCTCTTAGGTCTTGTAAACTTTCTCCCATTTTTCTGATTCCTATTTTTTTATTATGTTCATCTATCACTCAAGGACTCTTTTTTTGAAGTACTTTCCTCATTAGAACTCTCTTCCTTTCGGAATCTCTTATTATATTCCCCAGCAGAGTCGCCAACCTATTCAATGTGTTTCTTACCAAAACCAAGACCTGTTTTATCTATTGTCCTTCTTTGATATTTGATGATTGATTTTACCTTTTTGGTGCTATATTCAAACCTGTAAAGCTTCTCCTTGTACTATTTAGTTTCCTCTTTGAAGGAAGTCACTTTTTGTTCCAACTCTCTACACTCAAGAACCTTAGACTCTAACTTATCCTTAAGTTTCTATGTCTTAGCTATAGAGAAGTCAAGACTTTCTATAAGCTCATCTCTCTCAATACAACATTCATCCAATTTATCATTGAGTCTAGCATTCTTCTTTCTTTCCTTTTTCAAAGCACTAAGATAACTAACAATTTCAGCTTCAAGATCTACTTCACCATCCTCTATAACTTCCTCTATTTGTTTGCCTTTTGAAACATCAATGACTTTTTCATATTTCTTATCACTAGAGGTGCTACCCTTTTCTAAAGCCATACAAAGATCTTCCTCACAATTTTTCAAAGCATCCTCATACATAGTATAGCTAGAAATAAATCCATCATTTGTGCAATCATCCTCAAGATGTCCAAAATTTCCACATCTAAAACATTTCATAAGGACAAATCTATGTTTCTTTTCTTCTTCTTTTTCTATTAGGAACAACATCTCATTTCCAACATCACTTGAAGAACTTTCACTATCACTACTAGAACACTTACTTTCCTTGTCTAGGTAGAAAATTTTCTTGTGTTTGTGAGAGTACCTCTTTCCTTGATTGCTTTGCTCATCTTTATTATTCCTTTGATGCCTGTGCCTTTCAAAATCCTTGCTCTTATAATACTGTTTATCTTCATCACTTTCATCCTTGGCAGCAGTACAGTTAGTAGCATAATGACCAAACTTTCCACAATTGAAACACTTGAAATATTTCATACCTTTGTGCTTTCCTGATAACTTGCCCTTCTTGCTGTAATATGCCTCTTCATCACTATCTTGAAGCTCTTTACCCTTGGATTTCTTGGAAGCCTTGAAAGCTGCCTCCTTCTTAACATCAACCTTCACTTGAGTTCTCAACTCAAATGCTGCAAGTATACTATGAAGCTCATCCTTTTTCAAATTATCCAAATCCTTAGCTTCCTCAATAGTAGAAATATTTTCACTAAATATATTTGGAAGAGACCTCAAAATCTTATCACAAATATCATTTTCAGCAAACTCAAGACCTAGTTCCTTCATAGAGTTAACAATATCATTCATACGAAGCATATAGTCACTAATATTTTCTTCATCATTCATCTTGATTTGTTCAAACATACCTTTGAAGTGTCTCAACTTAGCATTCCGGACATTTTCATCACCTGTATGAACCACCTTCAATTGTTTCCACATTTCGTCTTGTAGTGAATCACCTTGGTAAGATCTGCCTTCTGTAAACCCTTCAATATTGTATTCATTGCCTTTGAATTGCTATGATGTAGGAGCCTCTATTCCTTAGTAGAAGGACCATGCTTAGGAATGGTATACTCATCCTCAATCACTTCCCAAACATCATTTCCAAGAGCCATAATATGAACCTTCATCCTAGCACTCTAAAGCCAAAAATCTAACCCATCAAGAATAGGTGTTGCATTACCACTTGTAGATTCCATTGTGTTCTTTACAATATTTTCCTTCAAGTTGTTAAACTTTTCGAAGGAACCCGCTCTGATACCAATTAAAGAACACAAGCTTATACTGAGAGGGGGGGGTGAACAGTATAAGACCTCTTTTTACTTTCTCTATTTAACTTCAACTTTGCAAAGAAATGAACCCATAGCAATATCAAAGCAATGCATAAAGCAACACACAATGAGACACCAATTTTAATGTGGTTCACCCAACATGGGTTACATCCACAAAACTTTTCTCCAAAAATCTTTCTCAAAGTTCTTTGGGAATCCTTCCCAATTACAATGTTTATAAGCCTCAGCCCAAAGGAGAAACCTTCCCCTACTCAATTATTTATGAGCCTCTGCCCAAAGGAGAATCCTTCCCCTCCTCACGAATTTATGAGCCTCCTACCCAAAGGAGAATCCTTCCCCTCCTCACGAATTTATGAGCCTCCTACCCAAAGGAGAATCCTTCCCCTCCTCACGAATTTATGAGCCTCCTACCCAAAGGAGAATCCTTCCCCTCCTCATGAATTTATAAGCCTCCTACCCAAAGGAGAATCCTTCCCCTCCTCGCGAATTTATGAGCCTCCTGCACAAAGGAGAATCCTTCCCCTCAGCTCTGGAAATGATACTTCAGAAGATCACCTGCCTCTTATTCCACTAGCACGTGGAACTCCTTTCCACAGAAGACCTCCTGTACTTAATGCTCAGCCTCAAGAGACCTTTGTCCTCACTGATCACCTCCATAACAACTCATCAACCTGTACTAAACACAGTCAGTCAGTCCAACACAAGTCTTCCTCACTCTATCAGATTTGTCCCAAGCTCAACTCATGAAGCTTGAACAAATCAATCTCTGCTACACACAAGACTTTTCAAATACTTGTCAAAACTATCCTCAGGTTCTTCTCAAAGAACCACTTCAACTCTGTCCTCAAGTCCTCTGCTAGGACCTGTCCAAATTAGCTCACAAGTCCTCCCTAGAACTTGTCCAAATCAGCTCATAAGTCCTCACTAGAACCTTTCCAAATCAGCTCACAAGTCCTCACTAGAACCTATCCAAATCAGCTCACAAGTCCTCACTAGAACCTATCCAAATCAGCTCACAAGTCTTCACTAGAACCTGTCCAAATAAGCTCACAAGTTCATCAAGAAAAACTTGCTTAGCATGAACCCACAAAGAGAATTGTTAGAGACCCAATGTGATTCATCAACCTCATAGAAGCATAAAGAGAATTGTTAGAGACTCAATATGTTCTATAATTAACTCCCAATATCAATCTCAAATCTCATAGAAACATAAAGAGAATTGTTAGAGACTCAATATGTTCTATAATTAACTCCCAATCTCAATCTCAACTCAATCTCAATCTCAAAAGAATAAGATAGATGTAGTATGATTTTCTCAAGAACATGAAACACAACCCAACAATTACCAACCATGCAATATCTCATATAACAATGATACTCATGTTATTTCCACAACCAATATCTTTTCTCAACCAATTAGGGCTTCAACAACAATGCTCATAGACAAGGTTTAACCAACATCATTCAACTCAACATTAACCTTGAAGCATTCAACCAATCACTACATGAAAAGGAAACTAGTAGACATCCTCTTCCCTCCGAATATATTTGAACAAAACAACCACCAACATAAATCACCAATGCAAAGAATAACTTGCTCAAATCAATCTCAATGGAGTAAGACCAAATCATGTATCAAGTAAAGCATTAACTTGAACAAAACAACCTCTATGGAAGCAACTCAACAATCAATATCAAAACAGCCAACTAAGGGTTTCACCAACTCAAAGCAAGTAGCAAGACTTACTAACATAAACCCTAGTGCAAAAATGCTTCCACTTCCTCAACTAGAATTATGCATTCACCCAAAAAACTCATCATTGATTTTAATGCATAAACAATCTTCAATATCTATAAAATGGGATTTACACCAAAAATAATACCTAGTAGACAACATTTTCACTCCAAACTCAATTTCAGAAAATACACCATCAAAAATATACATGGAAGAAGTTGCCCATGCCTTTGTTTGAGGAAGAAGAGAATAATTCTTCAACCTGTTACCAACACCACCCTCAAATTTTCCACCAAGTTAGGGTTAGATCATAAAAGTAACCACAAAAATATTTATTCCATAAAACACCTTATGACTCCAATCCTTAGAAGTCAACTACCAAAAAAATAAAGCATACAAACAATATATCCTTTTACACCTTATTTCTCCAAATTAATTAAACCATGCTCAAGGAATAATAGGTTCTAAGAAAATCTCACTCAACAATCAAGCCAAAAATCTCAATCACACACTATCAACCTTATATCGCCAAAGAAGCATTTAACCTCAAAAATAATTTTAAAAAAATCTACCCAACCACTTCTTCTTTAACAAAATGCTGATTTTATTTAAAAAACCTTACCAAAAAAAAATGCTTCCAAAAATCGCAGGTCAACAGTGGATCCGAAAAAATCATAGTGCAAAAACTTTTCTCACACTCCATGACGGGAGTCGAACGCTTGACCTCCCTTCAAGCGCCTTCACAAAACAGTCATTGCCACTAGGCCAATGACGCTAGCTTGAAGGCTAGCAAGAGTCTCCTTCTCCTTAACCCTTTGGCGACGGATAAACATGGCGAAAAAATGATAGCCATAGATTTTACTTCCCAAAATTTACGCAATTCCAATTTCTTTTAACACAGTTGCTTTGGACTATAGGTTATGGCTTATATAGCCAAACTTCCATGCTATGCACAACGTCGATGGGAGGATAATTTGAACTTTTCAAATTAATATTATTTTGGCATCTTTGAAACAACTTTATGGTTTATGAAACCCTTTTTATTATTTAAAAAATAATCAAAGGTCTTTTAGATCTTAGACCTTAGGTGGAGAACCCATTAAATTATTAAAATAATTTAATCACTAAATCAAATAAATAATTAATTAGAAAACCTTAAAAAGGTTTTATTAATTAAGTTATTTAATTAATAAGTGTCTCCAACCTTTGCATTAAGTCGAGAGTGGTTTTGAGAAAAACCCTTAATGCATCCACCTGGTTTTAATAAAAACCCTTAAACTTGCCATGGTTTTGATAAAAACCTTTTCATCTGCCACATGGAATCTCTCTGAAATCTTCTAGAAAAGATTCTTTGGAATCTTCAACCTTTGAAGCCAATAAATCCTCTTGACATTAATGCCAGTTCCTTTTGAAATCAATGACAACTCATAGACAAGAAGCTAGGATCTCAAACCCAAAATTACCAACAATGTTCAAAGCATGAGTTTCCATCGACTCGCGAGCTGAATCATCACTTCCATTTCTTACATTTTTTCATTGACTAGCTTCCTTTCACTAATATCTTGTAACTGTCCTGCACTCATAGAGACCATCAAAAATACCATATTCACAAGAAAAAAGGTAAGTTTCATTACTTCTTTAATTATCCATAAATCGTGTGAGGAGGGTCGTTACATCCTCCCTTACTGGAGATAAACATAGTCCCTGTGTTTCAAACTAGGTTAAGCATAAGAATATTTTTAAATTGTCTCATATTTTACACTAACCAAAAATACTCAAGCATTTTTCATTTAGCACAAATTATTGCATTCATTCATCACATTTTCTCATGATAGACATAAAATCACATCAAATATTATGTCATAATGAAATTAATTAAGCAAACCTAACATAAGGTCCAAATCATTTTACTTAACAATACCAAAACATTTATTAGCTACTTTTCTCAGCATCCAATTCCATGTCCATATAGGTATACATACATCATAAAATTTATAAAATTTCTATGATAAGGTCTTCATCTACTAAAACAAAGAAGGAAACTACCATTGCATATCTGCCACATCTTCCCACATAGCATTTCTATTTAAATAGAGGTCCCACTAGACTTGAAATTTATCTATGCTTATTTTCCTCATATTATTGAATCTAAAACCAAGCAAGCGAATAGGTCAAACCTCAATATTTAATGTAATTGTCATTTGTATTTTGGAAACATCCAAAACATGAGTAGGATCAGAAATATAATTTCTAAAGAGGGACACATGAAAGACATTATGGATTTTGGATAAGCTTGGCGGTAGAGCTAATTTGTATGTTAGAGGGCTTATATTAGCTACAATCTCAAATGGACCCATGTATTTGGAGTCAATATTGGAATATTTTATGGAAATTTTAGTTGGCTTAATCCTTAGAAATACTCTCTCCCATAGAATATTCTCTTGGTGGTCACTTGAGGTTCGCATAGCTCTTCTGGTGCTCTACAACCTCCTTTAGCTTTTTTTGAATTATCTTTAATTGTTCTTCCATTTCTTTTACCATTTTGGTATGATCACTACTCGATATTTTAGATTATCCCAAGGTAAGGAAATTTTGCACTGTCTCCCGTACAAGGATTCAAAAGGTGCCATACCTAGTGATGCGTGGCAATTGTTATTATATGTAAATTCCACTAGGTACAAGTAGTCTTCCCATTTTGTGTGCTAATTCATGCAGTACATTCTCAACATATCTTCAAGTACTTGATTCATCCTCTCATTCTATCCATCCATATCTGGTGATATACAATATTGATATTTAGTTTGGTCCCTAATTCTTGATGTAGTTCTTGCCAAAATTTAGAAGTAAACCAAGAATCCCTATCAGAGATGATAACATCCGTAAACCCATGTAGCCTTATCACTTCCCTAGAAAAATTACTCGCTACCATGGGAGTGTCATATTTCACATTACCTGGTATAAAATGTGTGACTTTGGTTAATTCATCCACAATTACTAAAATTGCATCATGCCTAAATCTTGTTTTAGGCAATCCCACTATGAAATCCATTGATACTACTTGCCACTTTTGTATGGGCATCTCATGTGGGTACAACTTTCTAGCTGGATGCAGATGTTATACTTTCACTTTTTGGCATTCCAAATATTTGGCCACATAATTGGTATCTTTATTCATTCCAATCCAGTAATAAGATTTTTTTTTAAATTTCACGCATTTTTGCTCCTCCTTGGTGCACAGAATAAGGAGTATTATGTGCCTCCTTAAGGATTTTTTCTATCAATATTCCCAAATTAGGGATTACCAACCTATTTCTAAAAAATAATATACCATATTTGTATACATATTTTGCATCCTTACTAGGTTTCTGCCCAACCTAATCCATACAAGGTTGAAAAAAATCATCTTTCTCTTGCCATAACTTATTTTGATCTAATAGATCATATTGACATTTTGCCATTGTAGTAATACGTCCTCTCCTACTTAGAGCATCTATGACCTTATTCTCCTTACCCTTAATGTATTTGATGCAAAATTCATACTCCGCTAATAATTCAGCGTCATTGCCTAGCATTTAATAAGGGTTGAGTAAATATATACCTAAGACTTTGGTGGTTAGTCTTCAGCTCAAATGGTTTTCCAAACAAATAATATCACAAAATTTTTAGAGTATGCACCACTATTGCTAACTCTAAATCATTAGTGGCGTAATTAACCTCATACCCCTTAAATTTTTTGGATTTTAAGGTTATGATAGCATCATCTTGGGTCAAAACCCATCCTAACCCTTCAATTGATGCATATTTACATACGGTAAACTACTTGTTAGGGTTAGGCAATTATAGGATTGGTGTAGTCGTCAATCTCTCTTTCAAAATCTTAAAAGCATCTTCACATTGCTCGGTCCACTTGAAGTGTTTTGCTTTTCTTTGAATATTTATAATGGGTTGAGCAATTTTTAAAAACACTCTGACGAACTGTCTATAGTATCCTATAATTCCCATAAACTTCACACATTTGTAACATTAGTATGTGCTGGCCAATCAGTAATTCCTTCAATATTTTTGGGGTCTACTGCAATTCCTTTAGTAGAGACAACATGTCCAATATACTATACTTGTGGAGTGTAGAACTCAAATTTGGTTACTTTTCAATATAATTGATTCTTTCTAATAATATCAAGCACAATTTCTCATGTGCTAATCATGATCCTCTTTGCTTTTGGAGTAGATCAAATTATCATCCAAAAATACAAGTACAAATCTATCCAGATGTTCTCTAAAAATGTTATTCATGAGGTTCATGAATGCAGCTGGGGCGTTGGTTAGCCCAAAAGGTAATATAGTAAATTCAAAATACCCATACCTTATTCTAAATGTTGTTTTAGAAGTGTCTTCCTCCCAAATCCTCAATTTATGATATCTAGATCTTATGTCCATCTTAGAAAAGATGGTTGCTCTTTCAATTGATCATATAAATCGTCAATTCTTGGTAACAAGTACCTATTTTGATAGTAAACTTATTTAGAATTTGATAATCTATGCACATCCTTAAGGTATCATATTTCTTTTTAACAAACAATATAGGAGCTCCTCAGGGTGACACACTTGGTTAAATTATCCCTTTTTCTAGAAAATCTTGAAGTTGCATTTTTAGCTCTTGCAGATCTATGGGCTTCATTCTATAAGGTGACCTAGAAATTGGTGCAGTGCCAAGTAACAAATCAATTAAAAAATCAAATTCTCTCTGACGAGATAGCCTCAGTATATCCTCAAGAAATACATCTTTGAATGCTCCCAACACTAGGTGCTTTTGGAATATATCAAATTCCTTTTATGATCCTTATCTTCTATTCAATTTAACTATGAATATCATACCCTTATTTCTAATAACATTTTTTAATCTGCATTGCAGTCAATAAGTGTAGTTTAACCTCTCTTTAACCATAATTAAATCTAATTCTTTGATTAGATTCATACAAAAAATCCACTCATCTCTCTTCAAATTTTAAAAGAACCTTATGTGCTTTTAACCAATAAATTCCCAAAAAGACATCAACAGCATGCAAAGGTGCCACATAAAGATGCTAATTAGTCTTATCTTGTGGTAGGGAGATGTGAGGATCAAATAAGTATTGATTAACATGGTAGGTTTACCCCGATTCATACTCTACCTTCCAACCATTGGCCAAGAATCCAAGTCTAATGAGTAAATCCCTCACTAATATAGATGCAATAAAGCTATCAGTTGACCCACTATCAATCAGGATTTACACTTTTCTATCAAAAATTTCACCATTTAATAAGAAAGGAGTAATTTTACCATTGAGTTAAGAACTACCTATGGCCACATAGATCCTGTGGCTAGCCTCTTTTGGAGCTTTCAGTGGTAGATCATATATGAGAGGACATTTATTGGCATAATGAGCTCCTTTAAAAACATAACATCCATTTGGTGGAGCCTTATTTCCTTTGTTTTTATTCTCATTTTTTATCACAAAAGTAGTTTTCCTAGCCCTTTCTTGACCTACCGGTTTCTAGTCTTGTCTTCTAGAAAACTCCTTGGTATTTTTTCTTGAATTTACCACCTTGGTAATTGGATTTATTTTTGTCAATTTTCTTATTTCGATCTCCTCATTTGGGTTTCTTATTCTTTTGTTTCTCCCACCTCATAAATACCACACTTTTTTCACTTTATAAGTTCATATTTTTCCTTTTTAGATAGCATTTGATAGTTAAAATATGACTTTCTTGTTTCCTAATTAGCTTTCTCTTTTCTTGCCAAATCAAAAGCAGTAGGTAAATTGATAGAATTGTGCATATTCACCATCATCATAATTCTAGGATGTAATCCCAAAATGAACTTTTGAGTTTTTATTTCCTCATTATATTCATATTGTGATGCATATTTTAGCAGCTAAATAAACTTTTGGTGGTATTCCCACACTAACATGTTCTTCTATCGTAAATTTGAAATTTCCCCAAATTTTTCTACATAGTATTGCTTATCAAGAATATATCTTTGAATTCTTTGACAAATTACTCCCATTTAAGGTAAAAAACTTCTACTTTATGACCTTTCTTATAACATTTCCACCAATCCAGAGCTATTTCAATCATATTCATAACTACAAAAGCAGTTTTGGACTTAGAAGATAAAACCACTAGAGAAAAGTAGGATTCTAGTTCAATTAACTAGTTTTCAGTTGGTTCTCCATCATCCTTTACATTAAACTTGGAAATAATTACTTTTTTTAGGTTCTTATCCAACTCCTTACTCACCCTTAACCTTCCAATACTGGATCTCTCTAGTTCCCTTGGTACTTCCACTATCCTATCTAATCTAGTTTCTCGCCCTATAGCCAAGTCTTCTATGACCCGTTATTGTTGGACAATAAATTCTTGCTACTGGGCCTTGTGAGTTTTTTGTTAAGCCATATCTTCCCTTTGATATTCCATACATATTTGTAGTAAGTACACCACCTTTGCAAGGTTCCCTTCCCCTCCACCAGACTCATTATCATTCTGAGGAATATATTTACCCCTTTTTTGTCTTCTCTCACATTGAGGACCTTTTCATATTAAATTTGTTCTTGGTCTCCTTATAGGTCATTCGGTGACTTCCTCCTCCCTACCCCCCTAGGATATCCCGAGGATCCATCTCACAACATTCGTGCCATTTAACCTATAAGTGAAAGAGGTAGTATATTAGTTTTTATTGACTAATCAATTTTACATTTAGAATCTACAGTTTAGAATCACTTTTACTCTGATACCATATGTAACAACCTAGGTCTCACTACTCACCTAGTTTCCTGGTAAAATTTCAAACAAAAACCTGAGGTATTTTTTTCTAAAAGTTTTACTATCTAACCTAAGATGTTTTCCTAGAATTCAAAGTTTGGTTTTAGGTAAACATAATTTTGGAGCACCCAATGTAAAAATGAAACATACATAGTTAAATAACATAGGCATAACAAACCACTTTTGGGTTCAAGTTTGCTATAACTAGCCACCCAAGTGGACGAGATCGGTAAAATCCCGTATAGTCACCATTCTATAGATTCAATGGTCCTCATTTGATTCCATATTTTCTAGAATGAGGATCGATCCACGATAAGGGTTATCATATAGGAACCATAACACCTAGAAGGTGAATGCTTCCTTCCCTTACCTCATCATACTAAACCTTCGACTACCTGGTCGACTTTTTCTCTGACTAGTATGGATGAGATTAGTATATTCTTACCACATGACTAATTGGAGATTCTCTTTTCCTACATACAACTAGTACCATATCATTGCCTTGACCTTGGACTTCATATCACATACTCTTTAAACCCACAATGGTTCATCCCATACCGAACCTTGTGATATTTTTAGTTAAATTTATTAAGTATGGAATTTATCACTATGCTCTTTAGGAAACAACCTGGAACAGGTGTCCCATACCACCTAATCATACTATATCTAATAAATTCATATTTAGTGACCAAATTCATCAGTTAATAGTTGTTCCAAATCTTTTTGTATGTATACCCATACCTCAATAGTATTGGATGTCTTACTATTCATTAAGTCATAACCTTCTGATAAATTTATTTATCTCTTATAGTTTTAAATATTTCCTTAGGAAACATGCATATTTTCCTCAAGTTTAGGGGTTTTCCTTTTTAAATAAACATTCTAAAATACAAGCAAGAGCATCTAAATTTAATTTTTGGCATCTTCCAAGGCTAGGAGTACTTTTTTTTTTTTTTTTGAATTTACATGGTGGAATCGGTAGCCACCATGAATCCGGGTAGGCTATCTAGCTTTTATGGCCACCACAATATTTTGCGCTATCCGCCCTAGAAGCTACCACACATATCTTCATGCAATCTGCCCCTATAACCACCATGCCACAATCATTTTAAACCTTTTATGCCGCTGAAAGCACCAGGAAAGGGACAAGCGTTCAGTCCGACGAGGCCCGATATTTGAACCTTGGACCTCTGCCCCCCTTATGGGGTTTGGATGAACCAAAAGGCTAGGAGTACTTTAACCCATTAAATTATTTAAGTTAATTTCTAAACATCTTGTAATATTTCCTATGCAAACTAACTTAAATGAGTTATACTATTGGCAAAACAAGGATGGGTTGACTCGTTACTAAACCACTTGAGCTACTATTTTCTATAGCTAAGAATTTGATTTTCTTAGAACAATATTTACTTTTTCATAGTTTAAGTTAATTGATGACACTTCTATCAACATATCAAAGATGTTATTCAAAAAAACACTTAATAAATTTAAACCCACTAACTTGGTGGTAATAAACGTGCTTCAACTCCATTCGTGATTCTAATGTAAATGGTTCTTTTTCGCTACAGATCCTGAGGGGATTTGTTGTCTAGAAAATCCATTCTAGATTCATTCATCAATTCTAGCATTAAATATTGTTCTAAAGAATTCAATTTTATTTTATTTTAAACAGAAGGAACGGTAATGGGATATCATCATGATGAAACTTCCTTTGAGTCTTTCCATATTTAAGCTAATATATATTTTTAAAGCGAAAAATCTCTTACGAGACCACATTGGTCTGAGAGACCATGACCAGGGGGTTCTACACCGTCAAAGCCACCCGGGAGTCGCGTTCGGTCCTACCCACACCAACATTATCTATTGGATTTTGGATATCCAATTCAACTTTTTTGGTAGGATGAATATTCAAACTTGGGACATCCCTTGGATGATTACCCTCTCCTCTCCAACTCACCTACAACACCTGGGTCTATTTAAGCTAATATTTATAGCCAATAATAAAGGAGTATTGACCAGATTGTAATCTAAGCAACTATTCAATAATGCACTCATAATTTTATTTCCATTGTTTTTTTTGAATTTACATGGTGGAATCAGTAGCCACCACGAATTTGGGTAGGTTGTTCAGATTTTATGGCTTTCGCAGTATTCTACGTTGTTTGCCTCGAAATCCACCACATGGATATTCATGCATTCTACCCATATAACCACCATGCCATAATCATTTTATACCTTTTATGCCACTAAAAGCACTAGTAAAGGGATAAGCATTCAATCCGATGAGGCCTGAGATTTGAACCTTGGAAATCCACCACCCTTATGGGGTTTGGTTGAACCAATTGGTCTACACCTTAGACCTAATTTTATTCCCATTGTTATCTAACAATAATGAGATAATTAAATATGCTTTATCAAAACACAAAATAGGAATTACAACTCATCTAAAGGTATTCAGGCTCATACTGAGATAACATTATCATTTATTAATCATCAATGATTTGAGACAATACACTAAATCCCTTAACTACAGTTTAGCTCATATATGAATATAAATATTTTCAATTAAAAAAATTCTTACAAAGGATTCAACGTCAACACTGGATACACATATCAACTAGAAAGTACTTAGGTAACAAAAGGATTGTATCCTTCACTTCCATACATAGGAATATCCTTAGTTATATATAGGTATACATTTAATTGTTGACTAGGTTTTGGTTGCGCACCACTCTGAAAACTTAACCAAAAATCATAAACCATTTTAAATCCAAACTCAACCATGCATTAAATACAGTTCACAATATACCTCTTCATCTTTTGCAGCCCACCCACAAATATTTGGACCCTGTCATAATCGTTTGCATAGCGATTTCCACACACGTCACCTGACATGGTAGTTGTACCTGCAATTGGTTCTAGGTCTGCTCGGAAAAAGTCTCAAGGTTTCCACTAGGGATCAAATATGGCTCTGGGTATATGACCATGCAATTCTACCATGCATATGCACAATCTACTCTAAAATATAATTCATTCAAGATTTTATAATCTCCCTGCTCAAGATATATATTTCATAGATTTCATACAAACCATTTCAAAATAATCTATGAGAGTTTGCCATTTCTATACACATAGCACCGGTTTACATTCTTAGAATCCATATAATTCACATCTTTATGAGTGTTAAAGTTTCTTATTATTGGAACTACAACTACCTTATGAAACTATGTTTTATTTTCTCAAAATTTTCAATAACCTAACATCCAATATTCATTTTTTGAAAACATGGCACAATTCCTTTAAACACAACAACGTTCATTGCTATATTTTCAATCAAATATAAAGTATGGAAGACACTCTTTGGACAATCAAATCATGCAAGAGTTGTTGTTCCTATTCTACATTTACACAACAACCATTAAATTGTAATTATTTTAGGAGCACATATATTTTTTTAGAGAAATCTCCATAGAGAAGCAAAAGACTAACAAAAATTTTCTGCATAGATTCCCGCAAAATTTAATCTTAAATGAAATAAAAACACTTTTTATTTTATAACAGTAAGATATTTTCTCACATACACACCTGGAAGTGAAGACCAAATTGAAAAGACCAATTTCAATTCTAATATTTAACACACAGTAATCAAGCAAAACACACACGTAACAAAACCACATTTTTATTTATTTTTAGAACCCACAAGCACATGTCCAGAATAATAATAAAATATAATTTTTCCTTTCTTTTATTTTTACTTCCCCAAACTAAGGACCCGACTTACCTTCTCCCATCTTCCACTAGCTAGAGAACTCAATGAATTTTTTTCCATACCTACCCATGTGCATTGCCAAACAAACAAGGCACTCCTCCTTACCACTTCATGTGCACATATGGCCATCATGGATTTTCAACAAAATTTGGTATACTTGCCCAAGATTATCACTAGTCTATGGGGAGTACATCTTCACGCATTGTCTTCATGCATGATTAATCATGCATGATTAATGGAATTAAGTTTTAACATTAATCACACCTTATGCTCTATTATTACTCTTGGGTTGTAAAACAATATCAAATAGCATGTGCTTCAATACAAGAAAAACTTATTATTATTATTTTTAGAAAAAAAAATAATATTAATATTATAATATTTAACATATGAAAAACCTTCCCTTTTATCTAAAGAAGAAAATTCCAAAAGCATAAACAAGAAAGTGGCTCTCATTGTCATTGCCACCTAACAACATTTTCCAATCTACACCAACAAACAATATTCAAATAAACATAACTCACACATAAATTTTATTTTGTAATGCACCTAAATGATGTGCAAAGCATGAGTTTCCATGTGCTTGCAAGCTGAATCATCATTTTCCTTTCTTAGCATTTTCTACTGACTAGATTCCTTTCATTGATATCTTACAACTATCTTGCACTCATAGAGACCATCAACGGTACCATGTTCACAAGAAAAATGTAAGTTTCATTACTTCTTTACTTCTCCATAAATTGTGTGAGGAGGTTTGTTACAAATGTAGTCTTTAATACATTAATATCCATATTTTATTTACTCTTTACTCTTCTAATTCTATCTTCCCTTAGCTTTTATTTTAAAAAACTATCCACTTTATAATTCCTTAAATACCTAATAATGTTTTCCTTCTTTTCACTTTTTAATCTTTCTTATAAAAATGTCAATATTTTGAAAATTTGCCAATTCACTTTTATCTTATTTTTTAAATTACCTCTTCTCATGTATTTCATTTGAATAAATCTCTTTAAATATTTACTTTTTAAATCTCCTAAAATTTCTAATAAAAAATGAACATTCTAAAATTTTAATCTAAGTGCCAAATCTCCATCAAGTGCATTATTTAAAGCAAATGAAAGTATTTATTTATAATGTTGTATATTATATTGACCACCACATTCAAATAATTCACCAAGTTGCCAAGTTGACATAAATTAAGATGTTGTTTTAAAACTCTCTATGCTCAATCACTCTAAAGCCAACATGATATTGCACAAGAAATTCAATTTGTCTTCCAATTGTAGCTTACATGTTACTCTACACACTAATTTTCTTATGCAATATTTATAGTAAATGTATTACAGATGGCCAACATTTTAGATTCCTTTGAATTCAAGAACATGAGGGATCTTGTTCTCAAGTAGAATGAATTTAAACACAATGAGATAATGTAGATAAGATTTATTTATTTTAGAAATAATGAATAATAATTGGGTAGAGTACACAGTAGGGTATTCCTACTAGAGATGACTATTTGTGCTTTTAGGTCTACATAAGCTTCAATGACCCAACAATAGCCATTTTTTGGGCTTCTCAAAATTTCAAAAACAATATAATCACATGTGGGGCATATCGCTTAGAAAAAATAGACCTGGTACTCATTGCATGAATTCTAAGGTAAATAGTATCCTCAAAATGATATTAAAAAACTAAACATTGTATTGAAGAAATAAGTGCAAACTAGGAGAACAAAGGATACACAACGCAAGATTCAAAAAATAATATTTATAACTATAGAAGGAGGTTTCAATTGAGGCAATGAACTTACATAGGCCTTACCATTGAATGATGATGGTTGTACCTCTTGTACAAAAACTTCACACTATCCCATGTAGAAATCTTCCTGCTTTCACACCACATGTAGGGAATGACCTAGATTTAATAAGATAATCTAAGTGCAAGGATAAGATTATTCATAATATTTCATACAAGAATACAACTCTCATATTCATACCATGATTCAAATGAATAAATACTCTATATTCAAGTGGATGATACAAATCTACAATGCATTACAATACTAAATGATGCAACAAAACTAAATAGAGACAAATCTCATTTGTCATCCCTACATATAGTCTTTACATAGTATCTTATTTCATCTTCTACTATCTATTTATATCCTTTAAAACTCAGAGTAGATATGAATATTCATATTTCTCATAAGAGAAAATTTTAATTAATCTTCTAATAATGACAAAAACCTAATGATTACATAAAGTCAAATGTTTGCAAGATATTTACAAGATGGCAAATAATGTAATATTCTCTAACTATTCAATTTTAATGAATTTATAGAAGTCTAGTATAGTCTACTTGAGCATTTCAAACATTTTTATCTTTAATTCCTAACCTTTTTCAACATGGTTGTCAAAGGAGCTACAATCCTACCATAATCTTTGACAAACTTATAGTTGTAGCTTTAAAACCCATAAATTCCTAGAGGATTATAAGACATTCTTTTAGACTACTTTTAATAACCTTAACTATTTTATCTTCCACCTTAAACCCTTCTTATATTTTGATATATCCCATATACTAAACCTCCCTTCAATCTAGAGAGCATGTTGAAGGCTTCAAATATAGTTGGTTTCTAGAAGTAATTCCAAGGATTGATCCAATTGAGTCAAATGCTTATCCTATGTATTGCTATAAATGATAATATCATGAAAGTATACTAAAATAATTTTTTGAAGAAAATTCTATAAAATAATTTTTCCTATTTTTCTTCTTTTTATTGTTTTGAAATTTACGAAAAGCAAAATCTACCTTTCAATAAATAAGGAAAGGACATGAAAAGCTGAATTTAATATTTTCTCAATAGTATTAGTGCAATGTAAAGGTTTGGATGAATAGCTTGAAAGCCTAGAATATTGTTGTTTCTAGAAATTTGTGCTGCAAACCCCCTATTTTATGGATTTCCTAAGGTGGGATGATTATAAACTTGGGAACCATCCCTAGATGGGATGGCTACTGTGGCTATCACTGGGTGTTTCAATTAGGAATTCAGGGGTCATTTCAATTCAAAATGACTAGAACCTACAATATTTAAAAGATAAAATCAAGGTTAAAAGTTGCAAAAATAAAATGGGACAAGGATCCCACCATGATCGCGACTGTAGAGTAGAAAAAATGGCACATCTAGCAAAGGGAAATAAAAAGCACCTATCTATTTTAAGCACTATAAAAATACATTTAAGTAAGCATAAAGATGATAAATATGTGAAATAAATGGATGGTTCTCTTTATATTAATATATTTGCCAAATATGCGGTTATAGAACATCCCCTTGAGGGATCTCAATTGATACAATTTATTACAATGTCCAAAGGATCTAATCCTTTAAAAAATTCAAGGTGCACTTTTAGTGTCTTCCTCGCACTAAAATAGATTTTTTGCTACTGTTGTGATGATCTATCCATATTAAAATATTTAGCTCCTTCCTTTTACACTAGAATACTTGGATCTACACATTGATTAATAAAATATGCGGATTAATATGGAATCATAAGGATGCATGCAACATTGAATATAAAGAGTGCAATAGATGTTACAAAACTATTCTAAATCATACCAAAACTTAGCATTATGTATATTATCTACTTTAGGAATGATTTATGGAAAAATTGAAATAAAATTATAAGCAAAACCCATGGCCATCCCTGGGTGTTCCAATTGGGACTATCATCACAAAAACATCCCTGGGTGTTCCAATTGGGACTATCATCACAAAAACCCTAATTGAAGGTCCAAAACTGCTCCAAATCTCACCAAATTCTAGTATGATGTATGTAAACTAATTTAGAAATCATCTACACTAAAATTAACTTAAAATTATATGCCAATTCATGGCCATACCTTGGTGTGCCAATTGAGACTGTTAACCATTCTAGGTGGGGATGACCACCAAATCGGGTGGTTTTTACCATAAATTCCTCTAGGATCTGGTCTAGAATACTTCTAGGGGTGTTGTCATCAAATTTGGTAATCTAACTAACATAAATGGGTGGGTATTGGAATGTATGTGTATATTTGAGGATGTCTTGGAAACTCCTTCAATTGATGAAGAATATAAGGGTAAATGCACAGGTAAAATGGGAGAGTGAATCTCGGTAGCATTTCGTGGTTAATTATTACAAAGATATCTCTCTGAAATTTATTGGAAAGACTCCAATTTATAGCCCAAGAGGGTCAAAGGGGCAATTTGGGGCATGGAAGGCACGTGTTACTATTTTTCAAAACCCTTGCCATACGTTAGGTGGAAGAGACCTCCAATTTGAATCTCCAACTTGCAATTTGTGATGGCTTAGACAGAATCTCAATCTGTCATAAGTCAGTGAGTGGGATAAATGGTAGAAGTTGATTGTCATTTGTCCTACCCTTGCATTTTTTATGTGCCTAGGCCATGGTCATCCCATACAGGTATGATTACTTGTGGTAGCCCCTAGGTGGGATGACCATGAACTATGGTCATCCTGGGGTGGGACGACCTTATCTACATGGACCAAAACTTCCCAAAAGTGGGGTAAACCTTCGTAAAAGTGGTTATGATCCCCAATTAACCCATGAGAGTTACCCAATGGGGCCATATTGTGTCAATAAGAGTGCATCATTGCAGTCTTATTTGATTAACGTGATTTTAGTGTCTACATATTCATCGGTTGTCATTCCCTTTCCTCATCCAAAATGATTGTTAGGGTTAAAAAAGTTTCTAGTGTGATAAACGCTTTTGGAAATTTGTTAGAACTCAACTAGATAATCTAATCATCATATGCTTCCTTGATATAGGGTCCCATTTTTTCAAAACAATTGACCTCTTGTCTAGATAAATTGCATGATGTTTCCATGACTCTAAAATTATTTCCAATAGGCTTCATTGTTGTGAATATCTATCATGATAATCAACTTCATGTGTTGTTGATTTTGGACAAGGTCATTGATGGGTTCGAATTAGAACCCGATAATAGTCATACAATGTGCATCCATGATTTGATCTCTGGGAATAGATTAGAGATTTAACACATAAAAATATTCTATCATATCCCACACCCGATGTCTATAAGCTCTCGTCAACTTGTTCTTGACTAGGTGTTATTTCCATTACACAACCTACCCCAATTGGAGATCCACTTAAAATTTTAATTATTGATCTAATTTTTACTTGCATCAAGGTTTTAAATTTGCTTACATTAAATATTTTATAAATACTTGAATTTCCCTTGCATTGCTTGCATTTTTAATGATTTCAATAAAACAATTTACACTCTCCATTAGATGATGTTTGAAACAAGATTTTTAATAAGTATAATAATGCACAAGTTGTACCTTCGTATAGCTTGCTAAATCACCGAGTTTAAATTCTCTTTTGACATGAAATTTTTTCTCTATGTTTGAATTAAACAAGCCATGAAATTAAAACAATGATGTTTTTTAATTTTAAAATTATCCTCATGAAAATATAAATGTTCAGGTAACCCATATTAACAAATAAAATAAAATAAAATAAAATAGGGTTTAGTTTTTTCCTTTCATGCAATTATTTCTCCGTGTCTTAATGTTTGTGCTTAAGCCTAAGTTGTAAGCCTAGCTTTTATGTTTTTTTACTTAAATATATGCGCCCATTTTTCTTCAGCAAAAATGTTTAAGAACCTAAGGTTTAAATTTAATTTTACTTCTATATTACTTTCACTAAAATTAAACGACTAAGGTTAAAAGAATTAAGTCTGCCTCTTCTACCCTATGATTCCACTAAAATCATGAAAACCTTTTAAATGTGCCAAAGATTAAGATTAATCCACTCCCTTGGAAGCTTATCGCCCACACACCTAGACCAAGCATCGGTGACCTACATTAATCCAATTGTTCAAAGGAAGATTGAACGTACGCATGAAAGGATATTAACAAATCACATTATAACTCTCATAAGTTAGACAGTGTCCACCTTCTTAAGATCAAATGGTGCGCATTAAAACTTGTAGCGCGACAGTGTGCGCCTTCCTAAGATCAAATGGTGCGCATAAAACTTGTAGCCAGTGATAATTCATCGTATGACACACATTCAACCATTCTTGATGATCATTATGCACCTAGGTCTTCACAAGTCAAAACCATTTCGTTAAACATGGTACAGTTCGCTACCAGATCCAAGGCACGCATTATGGCCCACATTGGGCTATGCACATATTTCGCCTATGAACTTTAAGGTAAATTTCAATCGATTCCCAATGTCATCAATAGTACACTTATAACAAGGCTAGCATCAATGGTATGGACATATCCATTCTATCCGAACACTAAAAACACTAGCCTTGCTAGTCAAAAAAATCAATACACTAAATATTGCACACTTTCTATTGTGATTCATAGCTTGCATTAATTTGTGTGATTAGAGGTATCACCACCAAACCTTTAATAAATATGTGGTCTGCATTCACTGACACATTGTTATACAATACTTAGCATTCATTTCGTTTGAAACTTTTCCCACAAAAATCCCTTGTTAAAAATGAGTCGTACACATCATTTAACTGACTAAATGAACAGTATGGCTCGAAATACAAATAAAAATAAAAAATAACTTTTTTCCTCGTGACCAATGCATAAACATAATAAAATATTTTATGGCCAATGAAGATTCACTTACGGCCAGAAACACAATTAATAAAATATTACCAAGAAGGATTAAAAAATAAATATAAAGATAAAAATTAACAATACTAATATCATGGCACTCCGAACAATTAAGGCACATTTATTCTATTGGTTGTTAAATGAATTGACAACGTTAATTCATCCATGCCACAAATAAAAATAATAATAATAATAAAATATTTTGAAATAATAAGTGGTATGCATTCAATCGCGGAGAGAAAGTGACGCCTTCCAATTGGTTCATAAATAAAAGACCCACGTCAATCTACGTACTCAAAGGAAGATCGGATGGCTCGCACTTGCGTGAGTACAAGCAACTTGACAAATCACCTGGCAAAGTCGAAAAAAACCTAAAATTAAAGGGACGTGAGAAATCTAATCACATAAGCAATAATAGTCCAAGTATCTACTAAGGCGCTAGGTTAAAGGTATTGAAAAGGTGAAGTTGATACTCATATGCTGACTAAATAATATGAAGAGAACATTCAAGTTAGATTTAAATGTTTTGGACATCAAAGTGAGATGGTGGCGAAATATTTTGCTATGAAAACTTAACCCTCGTTTTGGGTCTTAATAAATAATAAAAAATTTAATATTAATTTTAATATTTTAATATTAAAATTAAAATGGAATTTTAATGTTTAAATTTAATAATTTGGTCTTAAAATTAAAAGCAAAGATACTTTGGTGTTAAATGAAAATTTTTAAATCTTATGGAATGATTTTTGTATTAATTTTAATACTTTGATATTAAAATTAAAAAGGATGTTAGTGCTAAACCTAATAATTTGAACTTAAAATAAAAATATTTAAATCTTAGAAAATCAATTAATAAAATTTAACAATCACCAACCCTAATAATAAAATGTAAATAAATAAATAAATAAAAATAACTATAGTATAATAATAAGAACAATCATTATTTTTAAATATTTTTTCATCAAATGAAATCTAAACTAAATTTTAATTTTCCCTATGTGATTATAGGTGACATAGCTACAAAGCAAGAGCCAAAAATTAAATGGACATTCACTAAACCTGGATTGAATTTCAATTTTTTGTGTGTGATTATAGCTTACTTAACTTCATATAGATACTTCCAAGATAGTTAGAAGAGTTAGAAGATCAAAGGCTGAAATTAAAAAATCAAGATTAAGAAGAGCCTCAAGATGACACATCATCTCTCCAGGCAATGATAGACAACTTATATGTATAATTGTAAAGCACTAAATTTTTTAGAATTGTAAGACTATAAATAGCCATGAAGGGTTGGATTTCACTTTTAGTAATAGTTTTTTAGAATTTTCTTCTCTTTTTTAATTGGTGGATATTTGCACCCTTGAAATTGTACCTTGGAGATTTAGTCTTGTAATCACATGATGTTAGCAATTCTGAGAATGCAATTATTGAATATATCTATTAATGTAAAGTATTAGAGTTCTTTATGCAATCTATGCATGTTGATGGTGGTTACATTTGGTTCAATTCTAATATTTTGTCTTTGTCCTTTGAAGATAGCACCACTTTGACCTTAGATTATGCAAAGGCTATTCAAGTCAAATCTAGTTAAATTCATATTTTTTGCTTTAATAGATTCAAAATAAACCTTCAAGAATGTAATGGCTTGTTTTATTTCTTTTTCTAACCCTTTACTTTTGATATTTTTTAAACTAGCTTAGATTAGAACTAGAATAGTTGAATATTGAAGCTTAATTCACATGATTATGTGTTGCATTTCTATAAGTTTTAGAATTAACATTACTATATGGTATAATATTCATGATAATGATGCAATGTATGTGATATATTGATAATTTTAAGGCAGTAAGCCTAGAATATTACTTTTCTCTATTTCATTGAAGAAATATTCGATATTAAAAATTAATATTTTTATGATTAGGTGAGCATTAAGCTAGAATTATATTTCTATAAGCTTATACAATGACTCAACATTCACCCTTGTAACCATTATATGTAACCCTAAGTAATCCACCTACTTTTCTTTTTTCATACTTTTGATTTAAAATTTGATAATAACATATCCTGTCACTTGAACCTTGGGGGATAAATGTTTCCTTTCAAGAGAAAAAAGTTATTGTTCTAACCATTGGTATACATCGATAATCGGGTCAGGTGTATCACTTAATAGTAAATGGTGCTAGGAGGGTCTAAATTTTTTAATTTATTATTACTATAGTTCTACATAGCTTAGTAACTACCTATTGAACTATCTGATTCATCGTTGTTTTAAGTTTAAATAGTTTAATAATCCAATCCTATAACATTTGATTCACTTCTACTTTAAGACTAGAAATAGCACAATGCTTATGATTTAATTGTTATGGGTTGACTAATTTTTGAGTTAATTCTTGATTTCTTAAATTCTAAATTTTTTATATTTTCACTATTATACTTTCTCATATATCATATTTCTTGATTGTTAGAACTAGAATCTAGGGTTATTATCACCAAGTTTAAATCCTCTGAAGGTGATACTAAATTTCATAGTCTTTCTCATCGTAGAAGACCTAAAAATAGTAAATATCAATGAATCACTATTCCTCCCATTAATACCTCATCCCAACCTATCACATTGTTTATCGATCCATTTATCACTTCATTAAGTACACCAATGGTAGAGTCTGTACCCTAGTTAGGTGGTAGTAGTCCATTGAATATTCTTGGACTATCCCATGCTATGCCTAAGAATTTAGAAATATATCCCATGATATGCCTAAAAATTTAGAAATATATTTACCTAGATATAGATATGATGGAGCTAGAATAGCTGAAGAACACATATATACTTATAAATATGTTCTAATTCAATTATAAATTAAACATGAATATGTGGCCTATAGGATGTTTCTTTTTATTTTAAATAAATTAGCATATGACTGGTACATTATTTTACTTGCAAATTTTATTACCTCTTGGATTGAGCTAGATATTTTTTAGCCAATTCAAATTACCTATAGATCCTACTATTATATACCACCAATTTACCTCAATCAAAAGAGATCCTAGTGAGACTCTAAGGCTATTCAATACCATATGTTATAAGCTTTATAACTGGTTAACTCTGCCCTATACACTTAATATTGACATAACCATACAAGTTTATTTTAGAGCTCTAAATCCTCTCACCTCTATGTTTGTAAGAAAATCACTTCATATCACTACCTTACCTATGGTATATAGTGAGGCTTTGAATTTAGAACTAAAATTGATACCTCATGGCTTTAGAAGTAGATAATTTCCTTTCTTAGGACAACGAAGTACATTAAATAAAATTCTAATGATCAATGTTCCCATTAAAGAGAGAAAAATTATTGTTCTAACCATTGGTGCATGTTGAAAATTAGGTTGATGTATCACTCAACACTAGCCAAAGATTTATAACATCTTAATCCCACTTTCTCTACTAATCGAAGGCCAAGTACTAGGAAATCATATTCCACTATGTTACTTGTATAATTTAATTGTAACATAGATGACTACAATATCTTAGTACCTTCTAGTGATAGCAGGTATACCCCAACATGAGTTTCCTTCCTAATTTTGGTCCCATCAAAGTATAACTTCTATTAATCACCTTCAATTTTTCTATTTCTAAATACTTTAGGTAATGGAGAGGCTTTCCTCTTAGACCAAGTATATCCCTATTCTAGTATACTCAAACACTTCCTCTAAATAAAGATCTCCTCATATGATCACATTGGGTGTTTTCACCCTAGGTTGTCCTTTTTCTACATAGAGTTCATCAATTTCTTTTAGCATAGTCATCACTTGAGTCGAGAAATATTAAAAACAATTGGGTACCTTTTATTCTTTTGGTTATTTGTTCTACTAGAGGGCCATCTCTAGTTACATCCTTTATTTAGGTATTACAAGTACATACCAAAGGAGAATCACCATTATGGACCTCTTCATATGGTCCACTACATTGAAGGATTTAGTAGGTGATTTTTTATATGCACCGCCAAATATAGGTGGGGATCTATACTTTTTTATTGTTTTCAATAGTATTGAGGCTACTATCATTCTAAAATTTATCTTAGCAACTATCAAAATTAGTTGGACCCTATTTCATGGATGTGCCTACCATGGGATTTCCCACCATCTCTTGGCTACTCCTTCATGAGGGTAAGGATAAGAAGAACAAGAGCTTTCATATTCTTTGGTTAGTGCTCTTTTATCCCTCATGATATATTTTGTTTGGATTTGTAGTCCTCCTAAATTGAAAGGGTCTACTTTGTCTACCATAGTGTACACCTTCCTTCATCTCAAGTGAGGAATACTCATTTTGATATTGTTAAAAATAATATTGAAATTTATGGGATGGAATTTTGGCTATAAAATTGGGCACAAAAGTTGGAGTTTTAGTAGAGGTAGTTGACCTAGTCACATGGGGGTTGTTTCCTCCAAAAGATTCAAAATTATAACGATCAAAAGGTAGTTGAAAACCTTGGCTCTAATTTTCTAAAAGGAATATTTATATCACCCTAGTAAGGGGAACCCTAGGTAGTTTGTTGCCTTTACAAGGATATGAGGTTATTGAATAATTTCATTAGTATATTCTATATTTGGTTGAAATAAGCTTCATAAGGATCATAGATCTAAATTTAGATGATGGTAGGATTAGTTGAACTAGTTGTGGATGATATGATCAAAGAGGAATGGTAAGAGGGCTGGATAAAGGGAAAAAATAGTGAAGGTGATCTAGGAGCTAGCCTTCCTATTTGGATTAGATCCTTCTTAGCTTAAATATCTATGTCATAGGTATCTGATAGTGAATTTCCACCCTTATACTTGACCATCATGGGAATCTTAGAATTAAAATCTTTTACATAGTAAATGAATACCATACATTGAGGTAGTCAGATCTCATTAGGAATCCTTTGTTAAGTCTTACAAAATTGGATGTTGAAATTATCCATTGTCTCCATAGGAACCCTCTTTGTGTTCATGATTTGATCTATGAGGGATGTTCCATATACCTTCTATTTCAATAATTCATGAGCTATCCCTAAAAAATAAGTCACTAATAGCCTCAAGGATATGAATTTAATGCATAAGTTCACTAGGTGTTGTAAGTGTTATGTTGGAGTGACAACATCTTCTCTCATGAAGTAAGGTAAGGACATGAACACCATGGTAGGAATTAAGTCCCATGTGTCAAGTGCAACTAGTGGAATAAAGGGATCTATGTCATTCCATACCAAAAATCTTTGATGAGGCTAATATACCAAAATTTTCATGTTGCATTATCGGTTTCCCCTTATTTTTCATTGGTTTAAAGGTGGTACCAACTCTTGTTTATTAGATTGGGTAAAGGTTCTATTCATAGGAATTTTGCTCATATTATTTTGTGACCTTCCATTGAGAATAGAGCCACCAGGTGGGGATATTTTGCTTCAATAATCTCATGAGATAATGATCCCCACCAAAATATTGGTCTATATTTTATCATATGACTTTCTCAAAGTCTACCTATTTTTAATTTGAGTAGAGTCATCAAGTGAATTTTCTATATGCTTTTCATTAAGAAAGTAGATTATGAGCTTCACTAGAATCATACTTAGAATTATTTAATATTTATACAATGAACATAGGAACTCATCCTATCAAGCATGCTAAACAATCTATTATTGTCTTAGAACACACCTTCCAACCTAGACTGAGGAGCCTCAACAAGACAAATGCATCCATACCTCACGTAGAGTGAAATAATAAGAAGTATAGAAAATATATGACCATATGTGGGGCCACCTATTACAAAAATTTATTCTTATTAAAATAAATCATTCATCGATAATACATTATTCACAATAACAATCCAAAAATGAGAGATATATAGATAGTAACCTTAAGGTAGGGAAACACCAATAATAATCCTTAAGGAAGTAATAACTCCACAAGATCTCCCAATATGAGAGATCCACTTAAGGAGGACAAAGTCCCATAAACCACTTCGTGGGCAAAGATAATTACATATGATTGTTCTCCATGATGATTACAATGATACATATCTCTTCTTTATATATCCATATTCTAATTCTACTTTGGGAAGATGACTAATAATATAATATTATAATACAATCAACCTTGGGTTATGTGTGGCCCATGACAACCCTTATAAATTATAATAATATATTCCCAAATATATATTTCTAGGTACTCTAACATGCCACCCTCCTTACAAATGTTTCATCCTTGAAACATATGAAGAAACAAGATAATATAATTTTCTAAAAAAAATTAGAAACTACCCTAACACCACTTTCAAGGGTTTTGACCAAGGCTAAATCCTCATCAGATTCATTCCTTGATGCATGGGGACCTCCACAAGCTAAGTCCAAGGAAAAGTAATTATAATTTAATTAAAAAATGAGAAAGTAAATACTTTTAAAAAAATTAAAACCTGAGCTATAGGGGTGATGTTCCAATCATTTAACATGAAAAATGTTATCCTATAGATAGTGAAAAAAACCAAGCAAAATACACTACTAGAAATTGGAGATAAGTTAAAGAAATGAGGATAGAGTGAAATTAGTCATGGCTTCCATTAACATGCCAAAAAGTGATTACAAGACAATGATACCAAAAGGGTTCAATGTTCCTTAGGTAGTGAGAAAAGGTTTAGGCTTCCCTTGTTATAAAAAAAAGAATGATGAAAGTAAGAGCCTACAAGGTAGGATACCAAGCATGAACAAGAATATTTCAATTATTTTTTACAATATAAGTTACATATATTTACAGGTAGGAGGAGGGTTCCTTCTCTTTGAATGTCTATGTAGAAGGACTAAAATTATCCTATAATACTATAGCCAAAATACTTCTACACTATGGGATAACAAATTTGAGGTCTATAGATCTAGGAAAATAAATGTTAAAATATTTTAGGTCTTTGGATGATCAATCATTTCTAACTTGTTTATCTTCTACTACATTGATATGGTTTCATTGTTACTCTTCTATTAGTTTTTTCCAAAACTTTATTCTCTTGATGATGTAGTAGGCATGCCCTCCCTTACTAGTGTAGGTTGATGAGGTAGGCTCATGTGATATGGAAATAATTGAAGCTAAATATTATTTGCAAACTTAGGACTTAAATAAGTCCAAAATGAAAACCGTAATCCTAAAAAGCATGAACTGCTTCAAATATTTACGTACACAAATCCGGAAAGGCTAAAGATGTAAGCCCTACAATAATGAAAATAACAACACCTAGACCTAGACCATTCAACGGAGGAAAGAAACAACTCACGTTGATTATTCTGCATACTAAGTCCTAATGAACATATCCTAGGTCTAAAAATAATTAGCCCCTAGGTCTAAGATTCCTCATCATTCATCCCAACAAAAGAAGCATTGGACTCCAATGCTTTAAACAAAGAGGGAAAATCCCGGGACAAAATGTGAGCAGAAATCCAACGAGCCTGATGTGGAAATTGGCCTCGTCGGGCCACAAGATAGGAAGTAGAAGTACCCTAGCATGTGTGTCGGGTCTTCGTATCAAAGACTGTATCGGCATCAAGCGGAAGCTGAGCATCAGGAACCACATCAACTGGATGCATAATGGCTAGAACTATTTCCAGTGTGGAATCATAGTATGGTTTGAGAAGATCAACATTGACAACATCGTGAATGCCAAGATGTGCTGGAAGGTCCAAGCGAAAGGCATTCTCAAAAATTTGTTGAAGAATAGTATAAGGCCCATAACGAAGAGGCTTGATTTTGCTATGTGCCTTATCTACAAATCGGCGTTTGTCAAGATGAAACCATACTTTGTCACCAACCTAAAAGTGATGAGGAGTGCAGTGTTTGTCCATCTATTGTCACTACTTTTGCTGAGTCTTCTAAAGAATTTGAACCACTTTGGCTTGAAGGCTCTGCAAATGCTGCACAAAAGAGTTGGCCTTGTCTTGTTCCTTCTGAATGTGCATTGTGGCTGAAGAAGGAAAAGATAAAGGTAACTCATAAGGAGCAAGAGGCTGAAAACCAAAACACACTTCAAATGGAGAGTGCCCGGTAGAACTATGGACGACCCTGTTGTAGGCGTGCTCAATGTGAGTGAGGCTTAAGTCCCACTTGGTTGGAGTGGAATGATGGTAAATCCTCAAACTCTGCATGAGAGTACGATTAACTACCTCTGTCTGCCCATCGGATTGAGGATGATAAGCAGTAGAGAAGTTAAGAGATACTCCCAAAATCTTCCAAAGAGATCGCCAAAAGTGGCCCACAAAGCATGAATCATGATCAGAGACAATGTTGGTAGGAAGACCAAAAGAATGCCATACCACCTCAAAGAAGAGTTGGGCAAGATCCTATGCAGTACTTGTCTTGCGACAAGGAATGAATTTGGCCATTTTGTTGAATTTGTCCACCACAATGAAGACACAATCATGCTTGCGTATTGTCATTGGAAAATCGCTCAAGAGATCCATGGAAATGCTTTCCCACGGACGAGAAGGAATGGGCAAAGGCATGCTCATTCCCAATGTCCTATTGGCTGATTTGGAGTGATTACAGACTGCACATTGTCGCAAGAAGCAAAAAACATCTCTTTGCATGTGTGGCCAAAAGAAAAACCTCTATAGATGATGAAGAGTTTTCTGCCTACCAAAATGTCCCCCATAGAGTGTGGAATGAGCCTCCTTCAGAAGAGACTCCCTGTTCCCATGAGGAACACAAAGTTTGTCCAATTTTTACAACATTCCATCCTGAATATGAAAGTCCTGAAGAGCTCTCAAATTTGAAGAAGAAGGATTGGAAAGTTGGTGGAAAACTTTGCCAAAATCTGGATCCATAGGATACTATGTAGGCCAAGTTTGGAAGCCAAGATGGGATGTAGTGACAACTGTCAAAACAAGAGTGGAAGGAGGACGACTCAAACAATCAGCCACTGCATTGTTTCGTCCTTTCTTGTACTTGATTACCAAATGGAATTGTTGCAAGTACGATGCCCATTTCATGTGCCTAGCTTCCTCAATTTTTGTTTGAGATTGAAGAAACTTAAGGGGCATGTGATCTGTATGAACAATTGTTTCCTTTCCCAAAATATAATGCCTCCAATACTTGATTGCTTGAACCAAAGCATAGAACTCTTTATCATATGTGGAATAGTTCTTCTTGGCCTCTAAAAATGTTTCGGAATGGTAGGCCACTGGATGGCCATTTTGCATGAGCACAGCTCCAAGTGCAACTTGTGAAGCATCAGTTTCTATCTCAAATGGTTGATACAAATCAGGAAGAACAAGAACTGGTGCAGTACTCAATTTTTGTTTCAATGTATCAAAGGCTTTTTGTTGATCCTTTGTCCACTGAAACTGAACTTTGATTTTTGTCAAATAGTGTAAAGGGGCAGCAATAGAAGAATATCCTCCAATGAACTTGCGATAGAAATTAGCAAGTCCAAGAAAACTCCTTAACTCTGTGACTGAAGTAGGAGTTGGCCAAGAGAAGATAACTTCAACTTTGGAAGGATCTACTTGCACACCTTTTTCACTAATTACAAACCCAAGATAGGCAATGAATGTTTGCCCAAATGAACACTTAGGAAAATTTGCATACAATTGGTTCTTTCGAAGAGTTTGAAGAACCGTTTCCAAATGTTCCAAATGATTCTCCCAAGTAGAAGAATATATAAGAATGTCATCCAAATAGATGATTACAAATTGATCCAAACAATCTCTGAACACTTCATTCATCAGCCGCATGAATGTAGTTGGAGCATTTGTAAGGCCAAAGGGCATGACAAGCCACTCAAAGAGCCCCATTTTGGTCTTAAATGTTGTTTTCCAAGTGTCTTCTGCTTGAATTCTCACTTGATGATACCCACTTTTGAGATCAATCTTGGAGAAGAATTTTGCACCTTGCAATTGGTCCAAAAGATCATCAATGCGAGGAAGTGGATAACGATTCTTGATTGTAATCTTATTGAGTGCCCTGAAATCAATGCATAATCTCCATGTGCCATCCTTCTTCAAAAAAAGCAAGATAGGAGAAGCACAAGGGGAAGTACTGGGTTTTATGAACCCTTTAGTCAACAATGCTTGAATTTGCTTTTTAATTTCTTCCATTTGCACTATTGATTGTCTATACATTGAAGAATTAGGAAGAGAAGATGCAGGAACAATCTCAATACTATGATTAATTTGTCTTTCAGGAGGAAGACTTGTGGGTTCTTGAAAAACATCAAAAAATGATTGAAGTATTGAATGAACTGAATAACTCCTGTTATTAGTATGCTTAGGTGCTTGCTTTTCTTCTTGAATTGGTCTGATGAAGATGAGTGCTAATTCCTTTGCTTGATTTACAACTTTGCATGCTTGTCTACAACTTAACATCAAATTATGTGGTGTTTGTTGTGTACTTCTGATTATGAAAGCCTTATTGTCTTTGTGCAAAGTGTATGTATTTTTGTACCCATCATGTATAGACCTCCTATCATATTGATAGGGTCTTCCAAGAAACAAGCCACAACAATCCATTGGAGTTACATCGCACACAACCGAGTCCACAAAAGAAGGACTGAAAGCAAAATTCACAGTGCATGTGTGTGTGATGTCGGATGTAATCCCATTGTCCTTCCATCCCAAAGGATAAGGATGAGGATGGGGATTCATCGGTAACTTCAGTTTGTCAACAACGGACCTCGCAATTAGATTTTTCTGCAAGCCGCTATCGATTATACAATCAACCATAAAGGTGTCACTGAGATGGACCAAAGTCACAAAAAAATTCTCGCGATCACCTTGTGAAGTATTCATAAGGGTCATTTTGTTTAACCCTGCCAATTCCTTATAAATCTTACGTTCCCTCGTAGCCTCAATGGGACTTTCTTGTGAGTCCTCATTGGAAGGCTTTACAACTAGGGATTGTTTCTTCACATTTTGCAACTTAAAACACCTCTTTTGAGTATGTCCTGGCTTTTTACAATAATTACAAATCAAAGGTGATTTAGAAGAAGAAGATTTTTGTGAAGAAGAAGAAGGGGAAGATGAAGAAGAGGGAGAAGGAGAAGAAGAAGATTTAGCTCCCTTGGAAGGTTGAGGAGAAGCCTTCTGATTTCCTCCTGACGTAGAAGAGCGAGTCCCATGCGATTGCTCTCTTATTTCCTCCTCAGCAAGAAGGGCTTGATTGTAAGCCATATCAATGTTTACAATCAACTTGTATTTCATCTTCCTGTAAATGGGTTCCTGCAAGCCACTTTTGAATTTGTTAACAAGTTGTGCTGCATTATCCTGTATAGAATTCAAAATCCATAGCTTGTTAAACTAAAAAATATAATCATGAATAGTCATATTAGAGGTTTGTCGAAGATGAAGCCACTTGATATCAAGCTCAGTGGCATAGTTTGAAGGATAAAAATTATTCTTCAAAACTCTTTGCAATTCATCCCACGTGTCAATGGGATTTTGGGTCCGTTGTCGATCAGTGACAAGGACCTTGGCAATGCCAGAAAGCTTCAACTTAGCAAAGTTAACTTGCTGATCCTTTGCTATCTTGGTATACTCAAACCAACTGTCCATGTCCAAAATCCAGCTGTTGAGGACCTCTGGATCTCACGAACCAGTGTAAATGGGAACCTCACATTGTTGTTGGACTTCATTAGAAGTAACCTTATCAGCCAAAACGCTGACAAGTTGGGTTACTTGAGCCAATTTGTCGGCTAATTCAGAAGCCATTTGACCCCGAGTGATCGCCAGCAAAAATTGTCACAAAAAGACAAAGTTACAAATGTGCAAAATAAAATGTGCCCAATTTAATTTGCAAAAATTGCAAATTTAAAACATGTAATGGGCAAAAGGAATATGTGCACAATATTGAAAAAGTCAAATTGACTTGTGAAAAAGACAAAAAGGAATATATATTTTTTGTTTTTAATTGAATATCCTTTTTTCTTTTTTTTTTAATTAAAATTAATGTTTTGCTTGGCTAATCAAAATGGAAATTAAAACCACTGTTCGGTGGCTTATTCCAATTGGTGAATCCTCGTCCACCAGAGCATGCCTTGAAAATACCATGGCAGGATCAATGCGAGAACGTGGCGAACAAGTGGTAGTTGACTGCCGAATGTCATGACGAGTCAGCCGGAGCCCTGCACCACGTCTGGGATCGTGCGACCTCGATCACACCCCGCACGTATGTTTCGTTTACATCAGTAGGAACAGGTCCGTGCAGGCACACAGGGCAAGACAATGCAAAATGTGCGGGTGAATTTGGCTTCCAGAGAATCTCCCCATCTGCACGTTGATCTGTAGGTTCTGACCACGATCTGTAGGTAGGCTGCAGAGATCTGTTGGCAGCCTACAAAGATCTTATAGCCGCCTGCCACAACCTGCAATCTACAGATTGGTACTGGAGTAGCATAATTCATCACCAAGCATCAGGAAAAACATAAGGATTGTCCTGTGGTCCAAAATTGTCTGTCTCGAGAAAAACACAAGGGGTTGTCCTACGGATCAGTCGTCGTCATGCAACGCTGTCACGATATGACAGTTTTTGCGCTGTGCTAGACCCACGGATTGGCCACCCTACCCTGCAACATTCTACCGCCCTAACACACCAATGTGTTGATGCTGAAGGGTACAGAATTCACCCCGCATCGACCAGGGTATACCAGAAAAGATTTCTAGAGAGTCAGGATACAGGTGGTCGTCTTTCGACGTCGGGAAGCGCAGGCTTACGGCCTCCAATTTTTTTTTTTTAATGAAACATGCACGTTTTGGGTCTACAGGTTACGCAGAAAATCCTTACAGGATTGGGCGCTCCGAGAAAAACATAAATTCCCTGGCGGTGTTGTCGAGGGTGCACGGATCAGGCTATACGGACGCCGCCACTTGAGACAAAATCGATGCCCCTCTAATGCTTCTCCCTATGTGATTCTCCATGCACAAAAAGACAACAATATTGTTGTTGTCAAAGTTGTCAACAAAATTTTTATCGACAACAAAATTTGTCAGCAATTTTCTGCCAACAATTGAAATTGACAACAATTTGCTGCAAAATTTTGGCAGCAAAATTGCAACAATTCCTCCTGGGCTTCAAACAGGAATGAAGGTGGTGACAAGCTATGTAGACCACCCTATGGAGACCGGAATTTACCCAAAACCTCCAAAAATCCTTCGCTCTGATACCAAATGATATGGAAATAATTGAAGCTAAATATTATTTGCAAACTTAGGACTTAAATAAGTCCAAAATGAAAACCGTAATCCTGAAAAGCATGAACTGCTTCAAAGATTTACGTACACAAATCTGGAAAGGCTAAATATGTAAGCCCTACAATAATGAAAATAACAACACCTAGACCTAGACCATTCAACGGAGGAAAGAAACAACTCATGTTGATTATTCTGCATACTAAGTCCTAATGAACATATCCTAGGTCTAAAAATAATTAGCCCCTAGGTCTAAGATTCCTCATCATCATGCGTATGGTGGGTGGTTGCCATGATTGACACATAGTTGGATCTAATATTCTTGGTTGTACAAGTCAAGATTTATGACCAATGGTGGATGTTTTCCTTAATTTCTCCTTTGTCTACTTACTCCCTTACATGTGTGGCTACCATGTATCTTCAAATTAGGTGGAATAATTTATGGCCAATGGCAAGCCTTTTGTATCTAAGTATTGGTACTTACCTTCTTGGGATATTGACTAGTTACCATATCTCTACCTCTAGGTTTCATCAAATCCTTTTCTTCCTTTATGTGCTTTCCTCTATCAAAAGAATTATGTGGGCCATTATATTGAAAATTAATGGGCCATGGGACTTAGTACCCTTAATATAGCTAATTTGGAGTCAGAGATGAGTGTTGATCGTAGATGCAATATCTAATGGTTGGCATGGCCTTTAAACTTGTCCACCTCTCCATAGAGATTTTTTCTTCCAATTGAAGGTATGAAGCACCTTTTGACTACCTTGTCTTGGCCTATCCCCCTTTCAACAAAGTATCTCTTGAGTGAAGTAGGGTTGTCAGGAAACTTTCCCTGCAAGCACTTTGATAGTATCAATGTCCTCTTGATTTTTATCATTTGAACTATCATTTATTATGGTTGAACTCAAAAGAAGTAGTAATTGACTTAGAATAAAACATATATAATTTCTATTTAGTGCATTTATGATTAGGGTTGTACTTTTCATCATAATTATAGTAGAAACTATTCTATTAATTAACTTTCATATCTTCCTAACTTAATCATTTGGGCATGGTTTTATTTTCTAAACTAGAGGAAATTGAAATCTTTAAAGAATTTATGAATTGGGGTATCTTATGTGTGCAACATTATGCTATTATTTTCTCTTTAGCCAATATTGCTAACCTGATGAATTTTAATATATTTATGCATTAAACACATTTCTATCTACATCTTTATTTTCTCTTTTAAACCACTAATAAAGCAACTTGTAAACAATGCATCAAATAACCCTTCTATCTTGTTTGATAAATTTTCAAATTGCTTATATTTTTCTAACCAAAATTTTTTTCCAAGAGAAGTCAAATCTCATTTTCATTCTTCATATACACTAGGTTTGAAATGAGCACGTAAGTTTGTATAAAATTCATCAATGTGTTCCACACTTTGACTATTAGAATGATTGATACAACTATATTTTTATCTATTCCAAGTTGAAGGAAGATATAGATACATTTTGAGTATATTAAGTATGATGTAAATCAAAGTATTGATCTACATCATATATTCATCTAGATGGATATTTACCATTGAACTTTGAAAATCTAGTTTTATGGTATAAATTGGATTGGCTAAGGTATGTTATCCTTTTACAATAATTTTTTGTATTTCATATGTATTTAGGGGGGATTTTCTTGAATCCACCCTTCCATGCTATCTACTATAGTTGACTAACAATAATATAGAGATTGGAGATGTATTTAGGATTTCATTTTCTAGGAGAGTGTATTGGATTCTTCGTACTAGACTACACTACTTTTTTAAAAAGTTATTGAAACTCTCACCTTGGACTTTTTTAAGAGTGTATAGGTCACTAATAGTGGCCTTCTTCTTAATATATATTGAAAAGTGTTGGACAAGTAATTTTGTTTTGATAATTAAAGGTGAGGGTTTTGAGAGGCCCCTACAAATCGAAACAGAAACTCCTGGAGGAGACCAGAAATATAGAGGTCCACTTGGGCTACAACATAAGAAAAAAAACACTAGGGAGGTGTAAAACCACCCCTAGAATAAATATTACACCTACCCTACTAGAGTAAGATCCCAAAGCAAAAGCTACATATTGGATTTATCAAGGATGTTTATACACAAGGCAAACACATCCAATAACCCAATAATTTGATTTTTTACATCCTCCATAAATTTTATTGTCATTTTGAGAGTGCCTAGCAATGCAACCTAATTTTATGATATTGTATTTATCTGTTGGGTTAGGATGGGTTCCTCCTTCACACTATCAACAAAATTCTTCCCGATGGACCATCTCGCCTAGCATTATTCCTAGAAAACCTCCATCGAGGACAAGGAGGCCTTATCACTTAAAACCTCCTTCATAAATTTCTTTGAAAGTATGGTAGAACAATGCTTCTTGGTGCCCTTGATCCTTATTGAAGTGAAAGAAATACCAGTAGAGTGCTAGCTCTCATTTAGAAATTCAGTAATACTAGGCTCTATGGGCTAGTTAAAGTCCCTTTCATGCACTCCTAGGGAAGACATCGATAATTCTATGACTTACCTCTTGTTGTGACTGATCCACAACACACCCCAAAATTAGGGACCCACCTTTTTTGCATGCTTTCAAAGAAAATCTCAGTGACCCAGATGCTAAAAATCAAGAAAAGGGCAAAATTGCACAAGGAAGAAAAAGTGTCGCGATATCGTGACGTCGCTCTGTCGTTGGCAGAAAATGAAAGTGTCACGATTTCGCGACGTGTTGCGCGGTCGCTGCCAGAAAATGAAAAGTGTCACGATTTCGCGACGTGTTGCGCGGTCGCTGCCAGAAAATGAAAAGTGTCACGATTTCGCGACGTGTTGCGCGGTCGCTGGCAGAAAATGAAAATTGTCACGATATCGTGACATGTCACAAAATCGTGGGTCAAACTAGTCAAACAGGGCAATGCATGAAAAGCGTAGCGATTTCACGACAAAAAAACAGCAAAGGGGCACAAAGTGAAAAACGTCACGATTTCGCAACATGTCATGTTTTCGCGGCCAAAACAGCAAGAGCAGCCTGAAATAGAAAAGCGTCGTGATTTCGCAACGGAAAGCTGGCAAATGGTACGGAACAGAAAAGTGTCACGATTTCACGACAGAAATCTTCCAGAGTGAAAGAAATGAAAAAGCGTCACGATTTCACGACAGGTTGCGGCCGAAGGCATACGGAGATGAAAAACGTCGTGATTTTGTGACAGAAAACAACAAAGTGATGCCGAAGAGAAAAGTGTCACGATTTCACGACAGAAAAATAGCAAAGTGTACGAAATGAAAAGTTGTCACGATATCGTGACATGTCACCATTTCGCTATGCATGAAGACAGAAATGCTACTGACAGAAAAATGTCGCGATATCGCGACATGTCGCGTTTTTGCTGTGCAGGCAGAGGAACAGAGTTACATGCTATTTTTGTCGTGATTTTCATGGGGCCATTACAGAACATGTAGAAAAGTGCAGAACACGTGGCATACATGTGTAAAGGCTGTAGAGGCGTTACAGTTCACAGAGAAGATCTTGAGCATGAATTCAAAATCAAAGAAAAAGCAGGGAAGGTGAAACGAAGAAATCTGGAAGACGAAACGAATCGATCGGGAAGATGAAACGAAGTGTCACAAGGCAAAACAGAGAGCATTGCCAGAAAGTATAAAATCAGAAGCATAGATTGGCACAAGGGTCAAAAAACCGTTGCGGGCAGAGTTGCAGTGCCTAAGGCGAGAAGCCATTCTGGGCATGCTCGGGAGTGTTTTCTTCCCTTTTTTCTAGTTTTGAGAAAACCAAAGAGTCTGCTATTGTAACATGATTTATTTTTAATGCAGAGTGTTCAAAAATTTGCATCTTGTTGGAAAGAAAGAAGGATTCATTTTTTGCATGCAATATTTAATTGTTTTATTTTCCCCTTTTAGATTTCTAGGCTTATAGGTGAAGTTTAATGCAAGTTCTCTTGGTTGCTTCATGCGAATGTATAAATCTAAAATTACAGTCGAAACCCCAGAGACCAGCACTTAACTTACCTGGATTGTGCGTGTTTGCAAGTTCAATAAGTTAGGTTGCATGCATGGAAATCTCATTATCTTCGGTTTTTCCAGGACGGGATAGCATCAAACTGGATGCAATTTTAATTTCTTTTTCTTTGCATTTTATTTTCTTTTTGCTGCAATTTATTTTTCAAAAACTCCAATTTTATTTTTTAAGCATTAAAATAAAATAAAAAATTAAAAAACTTCAAAATCCATAAATAATTCCTTCATTTTATGGCATTTCATTAATTTTTGTTTTGAAGTTACAGCATGGTCATATAGAGACCAAATCACATTTACTTTATTAGGGTTTAATGAACAATCATTAAATCTCACAGTAAAATAAACCACAGTGCCCCTTGTTTTCAGTTACTTGCAACCACTAAGGTGTTCCAAGCATTTTTAATTAAATATCTTTCGTTGAGATTATTAATACACAGATACAAAATGCTAATATAACGGAACCTTGGAGAAATTGTTTATTAAATTTCTTTGCAAGCAGAGGATTTAGAACCCAAATCCTATCGGAGAGTGTGTTTTCACAATCGGGTGAAAATACCACTCAACAGATTGGTGCTAGAAGGAGGGTCGGATGGGTTTATTTTAGTAAGATTTAAAATTTTTGTATATTTCATGTCGTACTGATTGTTATCTTTAGCCTTCTAACACCACTCAACAGATTGGCGCTAGAAGGAGGGCATGAGGCGGTTTATTTTATCATGATTTTAGATGTTACGGGTTTATAATTGTTTGAGAGCTTTATATTGTTAAATATTTCAAGTCCATTTGATTAGCATCTTCGGCCTCTAACACCACTCAACATATTGGCACTAGAAGGAGGGCCGGATGGGTTTATTTTAGCAAGATTTAAATTTTTTGTATATTTCATGCCCTACTGATTGTTATCTTTAGCCTCTAACACCACTCAACAGATTGGTGCTAGGAGGGCCGAACGGGTTTATTTTAGTGTTATTTAAATTTAAATTTTTTATGCTTTAGTCCTCTAACACTCAGCGGATTGTAAAGAGGACGGCCTGAATTTATTTACGTGTTCTATTTTAAGCAATTCAGGTATGTTGTATATTATTCTAACACTTTTCTGATTGTTCATATAGAAATATGTGATTTGATTTAATTTTGAAAATTTTGGTCTCATGCAATTACTTGACATTTGATTTTAATAAGTACATCTCTTGGTTGATGCTAACTTGATTTTTTTTTACCTTGCAGGTTGAATATTCAACAGATTTGGTTCTAAAATTACATTTTAAGTTCACTAATGGCAACACTTGAGGAGCAAATGGTATCCCTGAGAGCTGAAATAGTGTCTCTAAGAGAGAGAATGGTATCAATGATAGAAGATCATTATAAGGGTTTGTCTATACCTATGGTACCCTATCAAATTCCTAAAATGTTATTGGATTTTTTACGGTGTTTTAATCAAGAGGTGCCACTAGGATACTTGCAAAAACCGCATGTCTACAAGAATACATTATGTCAATTCCAAATTTTCTATGAGGAGGTGGCTTGTAAGTTATTTGCATACATTTTGGATGATAAACCATTCTTTTGGTACAACCAACTACCCATGGAGATTAGGAATTCTTGGATCCAGTTAGAAGCATCCTATCTTCACCATTTTGGTAATCAGGTTGACTTAGAAATCTTGAAAAATCAGTTTATCTCCATATGTAAAGAGCATAATGAATCCTTGAGTCAATTCAATGGAAGATTTCGTGAATTGCACTCCCAAATGTGGGAAAACTTTAACACATTAGAAGAGGAAGCCATGGAAGTTTACCTAGGAGCCATACACCCCACAATTGCTTCACTCATTGAGGAAAAACTGAGTGGTTTGTCCCTAGAGAAAATCCATGAGGTCTTAGAAGAGATAGAACGGCAAGGTCTTGAAGAAGAAAAGGCACAACATGTTCATATGAGAGATTGTTCTTTTGATGCCAACCTACACCAACCATCAAACATAACACCCTCTACTCCAATGATATCTAAGGTAAATGATCAAGGGGATGAATTTGAATATCTAAAACTTACAACCACCTTAGATGTAGTCCACGAGGAGGTGCAAATGGCTAAGCCAACATCCGCTAGTGAGGATTATGCATAAATGATCTCATTCATAGAGATACACGATTATCCGGATGAAGGGGTTCTAAATTCAACAATGTTTGATATATGTGATAGGACGGAACCCACCATAGAATTGAATGAAGTGGTTGAAAGTGAAATAAAAAGAAAACCAATAAATGAATTTGAAGATATGATAGAATTTCACCACTTGTTCTTGGAAGATACTATTGATGAGATGTGTAAAATTAAGGATCAAGAAATTCTTCACCCTCTAAATTATGAAAAAATTGAATCATGGGTTACTAATTTGGACGATGATAGCCTTATAAATTTGAATTCAAGAAATAACCCACTTTTGGAAATAATTGAACCATCTAAGGAAGGTGAAGGTGAATTTGATGAGAAACACATTGATGAATTGGAATATGTCGAAGAAATAGTTGAACGTCACCACTTGATTTTGGAAGATGATTATTATGATGCTTGGAAGAAGTGGGAAGACTTCACTCTTTCCAAAACTACTAATGAAACTTTTGTGCCAATTGATATACAGGACAACATAATTGCCTACTCAAAGGAAGATATTACAACTCCTGTACAATTTGAGGATGTTTTGGAAGAGGGTTTCAAATCTCATCAAATTTTGGAAGATTATAACCATCTTATTGCCAAGGACAAAGAAGAAAAAGAATTGATGAATGAATCAAAAGATCATGTCATAAATATCATGGAATTTCATGCCATGGATTTGGATGACAATTTTCACAATGGTTGGGGGAGATATGATGATGCATTCTTTTCTCATATCTCTATAGACGAAACTCTTATTTCACTTGATATGCAAGATATGGAAACTTCCACCTCACATGAAGAGATACCATGGATAGTGAACAAAGAATTAGAACCAAATGACAAAGATATTGATCAATTGGAAGCAACTCAAATGAAGGATCATCAAGATGAGTCATGGGACTTACACTTTGGCCAAAAACATTTGAGGGTTGAGGATTTGCATGACCATGTTTTGAATTTGAATGATGAAATGTCATTAAAGGTAAATGAAAAACAAGGTATAATTTTTAATCACACCTTTAATAACATTGTTTTAATGAATGGAAAAGAAGTTGATGCACTTGAATTGTTAAAAAAATTCATCAACAATTACTAATTGAATCTAGGATAAAAACTTTTAATGATCCTAATTTAGTAAATATCCTAGATGCGTGTAAATTGTTACACAAGTTTGATTGGCCTACAAATTTGGAAAATGATGTGGCTTTGAAATTTGTAGAAATAGGCTACTACTTACAAAATTGCATATTTGAAAAGGATAGCCTAATTCTAAATCAAGGAGGGAATTATGAAGTTTACATTTTAAAGAATAGACATGATAAAATTGAAAATCATTTATTGTCTAATTATTCAAGTAATTTGATGCTCACCTATGGGAGTATTATTGGAACTAAATCAAATTGGTATGGTGAGCATGGCAAGTGGAAATTTGTTGCATTGTTTGGTCTTGTCTTGTTTTTGTTGGATTCTCACAACATTTGGCATGCATATCATGTTATATTTTTTTTGAAATGTTCTAATCATGTTTGGGATCCAGGAAGGTGATAATCCAAGCTTTGCACCATCTTGTATTATATTGTACATTTGTATATAGATTTTGGTTTTTGGGTTTTGGTTTGTGTTTTCAAGATCATTTTTGAAGTTACTTTGGGTTTGGTTTTGGTTTGTGTTTTCAAATTTTCATTTTTGGGATTGCAGTTTGGTTTTGGATTGAATAAGTTTTAATTTAAAGTTGTGTGTTTATTTGACATGTTTTGTTTGTCTATAAAAAAAAAAAATGATGAAAAAGTTGCCTTGAGATGCTAACTTATGTTCTAGATTGGGAGAATATGAAACATTGGAATTGTCTTGTAAAAAGCTCCACAAGTAACACAAACATTTTAAGTAATATCGTTTGAATTTTGTGATGCATGAAGTAGTCAGTTTTATATGGCAATATTTCATTTGCATTTCAAAAGACAATGCATTCATATTACATCTCACTTTGCACATACATGCCATCTTAGTTGCAAATGCATTTCAAATACAAATCATTAAAGTGTGTCAAATCCTCTCAAGGTTATGCTATCACATAAATAAGAAGAAGATCCTAAGTTTGGGAACTGAGTCTTGAGATATCTAGAACCAAGCACATTTTTTACACATTAAAAAGGATCTTGAGCAAAATGATCAAAACCTTGCTTAGAAGAAAAGGTTGGGCGAAAGAAGTATTTCATGTCTATCCTATTATGCAACATGATCCTTAAGACAGTGGTTTTGACCACTTCCATAAAGCTTAAAGCCTAAAATCAGAGTAGTAAGGATAGGGCTAAATCATCATAAAACTTAGGTTGAGGATCCAACTCCCCAAAGCTTTGATTTGACCTACATGGAGTAGTAAGGATAGGGCATAAATTCTCATCTCGCTTAGGTTGAGAATCTGATTCCCCAAAGCTCCTATGTCTCATTTCATGTTAAATATTGGATTGGAAGGATCGTACTACTTATCCTCTGCAAAGGATGGGTAGTCATACCCAAGGTCTAAGCAATAAAATTAATATTTTCCATTTTTATCCAAAGCTTGGATTGGAAGGATCGTACTACATGTCCCTAGCAAGGATGGGTAGTCATCCCCAAGGTCCAAGAAGTAAAAAATTAATTTTTCCCATCTCATATTTATATTGGATTGGAAGGATCGTACTACTTGTCCTCTCGCAAAGGATGGGTAGTCATCCCCAAGGTCCAAAGAAATGAAGGTAAGTCTTGGATTATGGGGTTAAGTATGCCCATGCATGGCAACATGTCTTGTCTAAAAAACAAGACCACTGATTGTTCAAAGGGTTAGACTAGCATGACCATTTCTTCCATAATTGGTTAAATTATTTTGCTCAAAGTGAGGTAATGAATTCCAAATCAGAGTAGTAAGAATAGGGTTAAACTCCCATCTCGATTAGGTTGGGAGTCTGATTTCCCAAAGCTCTGATTTCACGTTCACTTGCACATGGGTTCAAGGTAGTAGGGACTCATAACCAACTTTGGGATATAATAAGCAATTCATATAGTTGATCCTAAGAGGGTTTGATAATCTTGAATGTTTGTGTATGATACTAGAAGGAATATGTCTTTTATAAAAGCAAAATCTCTTAGCATATTTATTAGGTTACACAAATCATTCACAATCTCACATATGCATTCATGTAAAACTGACGATGGAATGTTGATCAATTTCAAACGATAAGAAATGAAAACACATTGCACACACTGAGCTGATGCTTAGCAATTCTGATGATTCATGTATTTTTTATCTATGGGCATTTGTTTATATTTATAATGTGCTAACACATGTTTTCGATTTTATATACTTCCAGATAGGGTTCTCACTAAAATGCTCAAGAGCATTTGACAACAGAGTCGCCATTTGTTGTGACTGATCCACAACACACCCAAAAATTAGGGACCCACCTTTTTTGCATGCTTTCAAAGAAAATCTCAGTGACCCAGATGCTAAAAATCAAGAAAAGGGCAAAATTGCACAAGGAAGAAAAAGTGTCACGATATTGCGACATGTCGCTCCGTCGCTGGCAGAAAATGAAAAGTGTTTTGATTTCACGACGTGTTGCGCGGTCGTTGGCAGAAAATGAAAAGTGTCATGATTTCGTGACGTGTTGCGCAATCACTGGCAAAAAATGAAAAGTGTCACGATTTCGCGACGTGTTGCACGGTCGCTGGCAGAAAATGAAAGTGTCGCGATTTCGTGACGTGTTGCACGGTCGCTGGCAGAAAATGAAAATTGTCGCGATATCGGACATGTCGCAAAATCATGGGTCAAACCAGTCAAACAGGGCAAGGAACGAAAAGCGTAGCGATTTCGTGACAAAAAAGTAGCAAAGGGGCACAAAGTGAAAAACGTCGTGATTTCACGACATGTCGCGTTTTCACGACCAAAACAGCAAGAGCAGCCTGAAATAGAAAAGCGTCGCGATTTCACAATGGAAAGTTGGCAAATGGTACGGAACAGAAAAGTGTCACGATTTCGCGACAGAAAGCTGCCAGAGTGAAAGAAACGAAAAAGCGTCGCGATTTCATGACAGGTTGCGACGGAAGGTGTACGGAGACGAAAAACGTCACGATTTCGCAATAGAAAACAACAAAGTGATGCCAAAGAGAAAAGTGTCACGATTTCATGACATAAAAATAGCAAAGTGTACGAAATGAAAAGTTGTCGCGATATCGCGACATGTCGCCATTTTGCTGTGCATGAAGACAGAAAGGCTGCTGACAGAAAAATGTTGCGATATCGCGACATGTCACGTTTTCGCTGTGCAGGCAGAGGAACAGAGTTACATGCTATTTTTGTCATGATTTTCATGGGGCCATTACAGAACATGCAGAAAAGTGTGGAACACGTGATGTACATGTGTAAAGGCTGCAGAGGCGTTACAGTTCACAGAGAAGATCTCAAGCATGAATTCAAAATCAGTGAAAAAGTGAGGAAGGTGAAACGAAGCAATCTAGAAGACGAAACGAATCGATCAGGAAGATGAAATGAAGCATAACAAGGTGAAACAGAGAGCATTACCAAAAAGTATAAAAGCAGAAGCGCAGATTGGCACAAGGGTCAAAAAACCGCTGCGGGCAGAGTTGTAGTGCCTAAGGTGAGAAGCCATTCTGGGCCTACTCGGGAGTGTTTTCTTCCATTTTTTCTAGTTTTGAGAAAACCAGAGAGTCTGCTATTGTAACATGATTTATTTTTAATGTAGAGTGTTTAGAAATTTGCATCTTGTTGGCAAGAAAGAAGGAGTCATTTTCTGCATGCAAGATTTAATTGTTTTATTTTCCCCTTTCAGATTTCTAGGCTTATAGGTGAAGTTTAATTCAAGTTCTCTTGGTTGCTTCATGCGAATGTCTAAATCTGAAATTATAGTCGAAACCCCAGAGACCAGCACTTAACTTACCTGGATTGTGCGTGTTTGCAGGTTCAATAAGTTAGGTTGCATGCATGGAAATCTCATTATCTTCGGTTTTTCCAGGATGGGATAGCATCAAACTGGATGCAATTTTAATTTCTTTTTATTTGCATTTTATTTTCTTTTTGCTGCAATTTATTTTTCAGAAACTCCAATTTTATTTTTCAAGCATTAAAATAAAATAAAAAATTAAAAAACTTCAAAATCCATAAATAATTCCTTCATTTTATGGCATTTCATTAATTTTTGTTTTGAAGTTACAGCATGGTCATATAGAGACCAAATCACATTTACTTTATTAGGGTTTAATGAACAATCATTAAATCTCACAGTAAAATAAACCATAGTGCCCCTTGTTTTCAGTTACTTGCAACCACTAAGGTGTTCCAAGCATTTTTAATTAAATATCTTTAGTTGAGATTATTAATACACAGATACAAAATGCTAATATAGCGGAACCTTGGAGAAATTGTTTATTAAATTTCTTTGCAAGCAGAGGATTTAGAACCCAAATCCTATCGGAGAGTGTGTTTTCACAATCGGGTGAAAATACCACTCAACACCTCTTAACTTGAGGTCTAGAATTCGGATAGAAATCTGAACCACTCGAGAAATCATGCGTAGAGAGAGAGGTTTTAGGGGTGATCATTTCCATAGGAACCAAAGGATTGTTTTCCACAAATTTAATATTTTTTGCCATATCAATTCCATTTTCTGTCACTATTTTGATCAACTCTTCAAATATTTTTAGGTTCTAATGTGGTAATTGATAATATTATTCTAAGGATATGCCTTCAATACTCTAGGGAAATATTTTAAGGGTCAATATTTCAGTGTACACAATGTTGCTACATGTAGTGTTAAAAAGTGTAAGGTGATTTATGAGTTCTTTTTTCCCTTGGTATAAATAACATTAAGGGGTATCCAAGTTTAGGGTACATGGCCAATTGGCTATAATAGGATCAAGGTGTTTATTATAAAAATCTACATAGGAGTACATGTATGAATATACTGACCTATACATAGAGTCAATTGGTCTAACTACATACTAAGGAATTGGAATTCTAGAGGAATATATGTTATTGACTGAGAAATTAATGGGTTTCTATGATAAAAGTGGAGAAGGTTGAGGGATGGAGGCATATGATATAGACATCATATAATTTATTCCTAAATTTTTAATATAAGAGGATTTATAGGTGTTGCATTAGAATTATGGGAGTAGGATTTTGAGCAAATCTTATAGTCACACATGGAATGGGAGGAACTTTTTTAATAACATGTTGAAATATTGGGGCATTATGAAATATGTTAAGGTGTAGATTTGAGTAGCACTTGATGGTTGAGAAATAGGAAAAGTGGTGTTAACCCTTAGTAGTTCTAAAAAAAAGTATAAGGAATAATGATTTCTTAAAGAGGATGGGTGATTCAACACCACATATTCTAAAATATTTGAAACAATCGATGCTTTGAACTTGTGTGGTTAAGAGTTGATGCATTAATATCGACATATAAATATCCATGAGAAAAACCTCTCTAGTTCAAAGTTATAAGAGTGGACCTAGGCTATTAAGGAAGGTCCAAAAGGGATCTGTCTTTAATAAAATTTAAGGGTTATTTATTTTCTCTCAATATGGTCTCTATCACTTCTTTATTTCCACATAGAAGGGTAACCATATGTTCTATGTACCTATAGACTAATTCCCCTTATTCATAGTGAATAGAGGAGAGGGTAGATAAAGGAGGAGCTTATTACTAATCCTATTTGTATGTGGGATTTTCAAATATACCTTGATCCCTTTGAATGTTAGGAAAGGAGGACACAGACTTAGGATTTTAATCTAATTAATGAGAAACATGTCAGGTAAGATAATGATGTTTAGCCATGGTATTGAAAGGGGAATTAAACTTTATTAAAGTTTTATTTCCCACATTTTTTAAAAGAATAAAAAAAATTATATTCCCTTATATTTCCTTCTCTTTAGATACCTAATATCATCAATATACCTTAGGAGGATTACCTATATACCTAAACCTCTCAATATACTCACCATTTCAATATAAGGGAGGCCATGTTTTGTTGCAATTGATAAATTATTTTTATATTTTTTATTTATTAATACAAGGTATACCAATCAAATTAAACCACCCATTATTGTATTCCATTTATATCATCACTCACTTTTTTCAAAGTAATGTCCTAATAACTATATCCTATTTCTATTTTGGGGGAACCAAATATTTAAAAAGTGCTTTGGGTGTTATATATAAAAATGATTAACTTCAAGATATAATCATAATGTAGCAATCCAAACATTAATCTCTTTTGGTTATCGAGGAAATGATGGCAATGATATATAACAAAATGACTATTGCAATGAGATAATATCAATGAATTATATATTAAATTGATATTTTTAGCAACCAATATTTTTTTAATCATGCATGTCATATGTTGCTTGCATGACTTGTGTAGTATTGGATGGGTAGTGTACATTATCATACTTGTGCAATGTTTGAGGGACTATGTGAGTGTTTGGTGTAGACTAAAATAAAATATTATCCACTTATTGGTATTGGGTAGTTGGAAATGGGGCTTCTCTCATGTGTGAGGAGTCCAAGTTGTGTGGCTCCTATGTATAAGGAGGTGCATAGAGAGGATAGAAAGCAATGTATGAAGGTTATTTGTTCTTGTACAACAAGGTGTTAGCTGGAGGAGTAGAGGATCTTGTAAATGGATAATTTATGGGGATCAAGGTATGCATACCTAGCTAAGACCCAAGGTGGGTTGAGAGCTAAGTCTTGGAGAGAGAATTCCCATGTTATTATTGAGTACTTGTAGAACATTGTCAGCAGAGCCTAATTTAGTGTGGGTGTGTTGTGGCCTTGAAAGGGGATTATTGTAATACATCATACTTTTTGGTTGTAAATTGTATTAGGTGGTCAAGGGCTTACTTCTTGTAATATAATATCATTGGTACCAATAAATACAATAAATACACTTGTTCTTCCAAGTGTCTTCCTTGTAATATTGTGTGGATGTGCTCTTGTGAATAGAGTAGGTTTTTATTCATTGCAAGTGCATGTGTTTCTTTTGATAGCCCATTGTAAAATGCAAAACCATACCATGTGTGTTATCATGTGTATGAGAGCATTGAAAGGTATAATATGTAGCTCTTGGTAAATGTAGTCCAAAGAGGTTGAATCAAAGGGAGTGCATGGTGATGCATGTGATCAAGGATAGCCACCCTGACCATGTGATAGTGGTAAAAAAATGAAATAAGAGGAATGTGAATGCAGTAATTGAATTTCCTCTTTCTATTTGAAAATAGACTTATAAATATTCAGGTCATCTAAGTAGTATCAAAGAGATAAAGTCAAATTACATAGCCAAAGATTACAAATATATAGTTCAACCACAAACCAAATAATGATGATACTTAGGCAAATTATTATGATATTAAAGGTACTATGTAATGAGTAACAAGGAAAGGAATACTATGACATAATAACTTATTCTTTTTATACTCTCAAGTGGAATTTAAAACTTATAAAATCAACTTATGAGCTCATATAAAACGACATACAATAATTAGTAGATAAAAATACAAAGCCTAAGGCTAAGAAGAAATATCTATACTTGCTACTAACTAAATGTGGCATGCTAAATGAAAAGAGATTTCAAACTAAGAAATTCAATGATAAATTTAGACAAAATCTCAACAATCCCATAAAGTATATATTAAGAGTAATCTAAAAGGAAATAAAATATCTCATGGTTGATGAATAGGAAACTAGTGAAGATAGTTATTGTAGTTCAAATTATTCTTATTTTTAGTCAAAAATGCATAAAGAACTCAAACCATTGGTATAAAAAAGATAAGATACATATATCAAATACTTAAAAGTGTTAATTGATTTGTAAACAAATTAAGATGTAGATTATAAGAAAATATTCAACTATAAAATCCATTGGTGGAAATTAATAGTGCTATTGAAATTCTAAAAATGAGGATGATATACAACTAATTTGAACTATCTCAACAGTGAGGGTAGTCCCCTTCAATGGAGGATTCAAGTTGAAAAAAGAAATAAAACATTGGACCAAAGCCCTAGATGACTACAACTGCTTGATAAAGATGATAAATGACCAAAATCTAAAAGAGGATATTTCTCTTTAGAATATTAGAATCAAGATTGATATAGAAGAAGGATAACTAATGAAGTAGATAAAAGAGTATGTACTCAATAAAATATAAAAGATCTTGAAAATTGTCTTCTTAATATATAAATATTATAACTAAGGAGTATGCACAAGGATTATGGAACTAATATCATCCAAGGATCAACTTCCCAAATTATACAATAGTGTGATAAAGGATAGGAATAAAGAAAAAGATGATAAGGGCATAATTCATACAATATTGTTGTATCGGTATGCCCAACCAAATATATGTTGAAGAATGACTGTAGAAATGGATGAATCAATAGAAAAAAATTCAAATAAAACTTTCACTTATGTTGAAGAAATTTCAATACTAAGGCCATTACCTTCCTTAATAAAACTGCATTCAATATACCTGTTGTCAATCCCTCATAGTTTTACACATGGGTCATAACTAGGATCTTGGAGTAGATTTGAAACTTGCCACATATGAGATATTATAATAAAAATAAATTGCAATACTATAATGATGATAAATCAACCATACGTTATGACAATGATGAATATACCATAGGCTACTAAGGAGGTGGATCAACCATAGGTTGTTGTGATGGAAAATCTATCATAGATTTTAGCAATAGTAGGTGAAGGTTACAATGATGATAAATCTACCATAGATTACAATGGTAGTGAATCTACCATAGGTTACTGAGGGAGTGAATCAACCATAGGTTTTTGTGGCAGTGAATCTACTATAAGCTACGATGATGATGGATCTATTACAAGCTACAAAAACTATAAATCTACCATAGTATACTAAGGTGGTAAACCATAGACTATGGCAAGGAAAATGGATCAAACACTAGCTATTGAGGTAGTGGACCAACTATTATCCATTGAGGTAGCTAGGTGAAATTTTGTGATGGCCTCTATTGAAGATTATTTGGATTATGCTAGAGATCTTAAGGCTAATAAGGGGGAGAATTTTCATCTAGATTGAGGTAGACACAAAACCTGGATTTAAGAATACAAATTTATAGGCTCAAGAGGAGAATCAACCAAATCTATTGAATAAATATGTAGACCTAAAATAAAAAAAAGGAAGTAATTAAATAAAATCTTGTGGAGGAATGAGAGGTTGAAGAAACAAAGCCAAGAACAAAATATGAACTATATGAAGTATGGTTTTCTTCAAAAGAGCGAGAAGGTTTCAAAGAGATGGCATAAAATAGGTGTGGCATATAACAACTCAAGATATAGTAAATGGAATGAAATAGGTGTTGGTACTAAGTGGGGTGAAAGCTCCCACCAAAGGTAAGAAATAAAAGTTGTTTCCTAGAATATTCAGGGACTAAAATCCCCAAACAAGCATAGGGTAGGTAGGAATATTAGAAAAATGCATGGGATAGATATCCTTTTTCTTTTAGAAAAAAAAATTGGAGAAGGAAATTTATATAGTATTTGAAAGCATGAGATTCCGGAAGTAAAAAAGAAATACTAAGATGCAATGAAAACAAAAACTAACTCGATGCATGAAATAGGAAGAACGTAATCAAATCGAGACAAAATATAAAGAGAAAGAAGGAGCACAGCTCTTTTATATTAATTCCAACTCGATTACAATACATCTCCTCAGTTACATATTTTCAGTTACAATCATGATTAGTAATCTTCTTTCTGCACGTTCACATGTGAAACGGGCGGGCCAAAGTGCTGCCACCACTTATGCTGATGAATCCTTGTTTGCTGTTGTTTCTCCTATGATCAAAGAAACACAAAGACGTTAGTAGTACCTGCAACAAAAGATAGAATGTCTGACTTTTAAAAATCAATGAGAAATATGTGCAGAGATTGATTAAATACGTGAATAAAATAACTCTACGCAACCTGCAACTCTGACAAAAAACGTCACCAGATGGCCACTGCCATTGAAACAGTCGGCCAATCTGTTGTCGAATTAAACGTCGCTGACTGCAGGTTAGTGGGATAGCAAATACCGCGAGAGCATGATAATATTCGATAGATATGGTAATACACGATATATTCGCAATGACAGAATAAATTAATCATGCAACAAACAAAAGTGTGGGGTGCCCAAGCGGGCTGCCCACGTTGAAGCTCGACTTTGACCCCAATCCACTAGGGATGGGCCCAAAACCTTAGAGAAGGGGTTGTCAGCAAATTGGTTGATTCAAGTGGCAAAAATTTCAGGTTTGAAGGTTCGAATTGACCTTCTAGCAGCCACCGATAACCTCTCCTGCGAAAGAGATTACGGGTGTAGAAGGGATGAATCGGAAAGGAGCGCAATCGAATGTTTGGTCTGACAACACTTCGTTCCTTTCAAATGCTTCCTAACTTGTTTTTTGGGTGGAAAAATCCATCATTTTATAGACCCAGGGGGTCTCTTTGAATAGGCATGCATAAGTGCCACGTGTTGGTCAAAGGTGCCATGTGGCGGTCGTGTCTCCACGAGAGAGGAAAGTCCTCCACGACTCGGGCTTTCGTTAATGCCACTGTGATAGTCCTCCAACGGCCCACGTAACTGACTATCTTTCACTGCCAGTTGTTTAATGCCCATTCTCATATCTTTGTCAAAATGCCTGTATTTTTTTAAAGTTTGCCTTTGTTGGTTAACATGCTCTTTTAATTTGTTTAATTTCTGCTTTTTAATGGGTTGAATTCTGCCTTCGAATGCCAAAAAATCTGCCCAGTCGCAAATGCCGAAGTGTCACGATATCGCGACGTTGCGATATCACGATAATTCGACCGAGGTTCCCCTTTGAGCCTTAGGTGTCGTGATTTCGCGACGTCGTAAAATCGTGACACCCTCGGCCGAATCTCCCTTTCGGGCCTTAGGTGTCACGATTTCGCAACGTCGTGAAATCGTGACACCCTCGGCCAAAGCTCCCTTTCGAGCCTTAGGTGTCGCGATTTCATGACGTCGCGAAATCGTGACACCCTCGGCCGAAGCTCCCCTTCGGGCCTTAGGTGTCGTGATTTCGCGATCGCGAAATCGCGACACCCTCGGCCGAAGCTCCCCTTCGGGCCTTAGGTGTCACGATTTCGTGACGTTGCGAAATCGTGACACCCTCGACCGAAGCTCCCCTTCGGGCCTTAGGTGTCGCGATTTCGTGACGTCGCGAAATCGCGACACCCTCGGCCGAAGCTCCCCTTCGGGCCTTAGGTGTCGCAATTTCGTGACGTCGTGAAATTGTGACACCCTCGGCCGAAGCTCCCTTTCGGGCCTTAGGTGTCGTGAAATTGTGACACCCTCGGTCGAAGCTCCCTTTCGGGCCTTAGGTGTCACGATTTCGTGACGTCGCGAAATCGCGACACCCTCGGTCGAAGCTCCCTTTCGGGCCTTAGGTGTCACGATTTTGCGACGTCGTAAAATCGTGACACCCTTGGCCGAAGCTCCCCTTCGGGCCTTAGGTGTCACGATTTCGCGACTTCACGATTTTGTGACGTCGCGATTTCGCGACACCTAAGGCCAAGGTTCCCCTTTGGGCCTTAGGTGTCACGATTTCGCGACGTCATGAAATCACGACGTCGCGATTTCGTGACATCTAAGGCCAAGGTTCCCCTTTGGGCCTTAGGTGTCGCGATTTCGCGACACCTAAGGCCAAGGTTCCCCTTTGCTTAAGGCTTGCTTGCTTAAGTTTTACTTTGAATTTAAGGCTTGTTCTTGCTTAAGTTTTGCTTTGAATTTAAGGCTTGTTCTTGCTTAAGTTTTGCTCTTCCTTAAGACTTTGTTTTGCTTAAGACTTTGTTTTGATAAAGGCTTTGTTTTGATAAAGGCTTGCTTTTGACTTTGATTAAGACTTTGTTTTGATAAAGGCTTTGTTTACTTTTCGACCTTCTAAACTACTATGTAAGTGGCTAGGACCACTGTAAGACCTCTGAGGGCTGCCCTGAAAGTTGTGTATGTCAATGCGATCAGTGTTTGTAGTCACTTAATCGGATTGGTGCTGTTTTGGTGTCTACAGATGCCCCTTTTTGGGAAGCGCTGTGGGTGATGCAGTCCTGAGTAAAAAATAGATAACCAAAGCACTAATGATTAGGGTTTCTTGGTAACCTAACCAACTTTTTATGCCCCAAGTATGGAAAGGGCATGCATTCTTGAATCCTTGCTTATGACGAGCTAAGGAATTTTATTTCAAGTGTTAACCTATTTTGGTGAGGTGTGACTTGAGCTTGGACATTGATCAGTCATGATTAGGCAAAGGGCGTAACCTTTTGTCCATGGGGGAACCTTGTGTTCATGATTCATGAAATGCCAAGCGTTTGATCAATTTAATGATTGCTTGTTTACTGCCCCAAGCAGGAGCGTGATTGTCTTTTTCAATGATTCTCTGAATGCATGTCATTGCCTTGATTGGGTGTGTGCTTGTTGATTGGTGACTAAGTGTGACTACCCCCTCAAGCGACGAATCGATGAGGGAATGACCTTCATGAGAAAAGCGACGAGTCGCTTGACCCAAGATGACTTGTGCAAGGGTGCCTTTAGGTGTTTTACCGTTTAAGCACATGCAATTTACCAACATTTGGACCTATTTTTGGTAGGTGTTAACCCTTTTGGTGATGCCATAATGGGGTGAAATCATCAAAAACTCATCTTCCCATGGAGCGGTCCAGCTATGGTAGCCTTTTTGGGGAAGTAGGAGAGTGACAATTTGAACCCCGACATCGATTTTTATATGCCAAGAGGTTAAGTGCGAGAGCACTTGTGTCCGGCAATGCTTATTGCTTATGTTTTTGTGTTACATTTTTGGGATGTTTTTGTTGTTTTTATTTTCTTGCTTTGTGTATATGTCATGATTTTATGTTATGCATAGTGATTGATGTTGATGGATGCATGCTACTTTATATTGATGGATGCATATGATATGATAAATGTGATTGTTGTATGTTGATTTTTTATGGATGCATATGTTGTGATGAATGCAAATGTTTTTTATTTATATGTGATATGCGGAAAATGAAATGGATGGATGGACTTTGTGATGTTTGGCTATGGCACCATAGACTGTTTATGACTTTGTTATTTTGTCTTTTAGGCGATTGCTGTAGTGGATGACTTTTTATGTATACATGTGGTTTTTCTTTTTTTGTATTTTTTGATGGTATTGTAAGGATGAAAAGTAGCGCAGTTGGTTTAGAAATGTAGCTAAGGTTTTCTGAGACTCAGACAGTTTTAACTTAATAGCCATGATTGTACTTTATCTTACAAGAATTTTGAACAAGGTATGAATCAGAATTGTTTTTGACCAAGCTATTTCACATCCCTGTGTGTGTAATTGAGTTCATTTATGTGGTATTTGTCAGGATACCGCCAGTGCCAGATGGGCTTTCAACCAAACCTGTACTGAGGATCACCTAATTAGCTCCACTAACTCCTTTGTTGTATTTAGTTAGATTAATCTGCGGTGTTATCTAGGATGCCATAGGCTAGCTCATCCTTATGCAAACATTGGTCTGCACATACGCAAAGCGAATGTGACAGACATATCGTCATGCGGGTAGGATACCACCATTGCCAGATAGGCTATCAACCAAACCTGTAATGAGGATCACCTAGATGGTTTTCGAATGCTAAGAATTATAGGGATCAAGTTCAGGATATTTGTTGGTTGAATGATTTAAAAAGTTTCTCTTCTATATAGTGATGAAAATCACTGTTTATTTTCTATTCATTCTTTTTGAGCATGGATTTTGAATAGTAGTGATAACCACTATTATTTGATTTTGTATTTTGAGTATTGTGAGTTTGGGCTTGTGAGTGGCCTTGATCCTTGTGGCCTTGGGGATGACTACGCATCCTGGTTAGGGGCATGTAGTACGAATCCTTACGACGTTGGGAACCAAGGGGGTGATGGAGATTATGGAGCAAGGGCATTGATCTCGTTAGGCCTTGGGGATGACTACCCATCCTGATTAGGGGCGGATAGTACGAATCCTTACAACTTGGAGATCAAAGGTGAATGGAAAGTTTTAGGATGATGATTTGTTGGAATTTTGTTTGTGAATGGTGTTGATCCCTTTAGGTCTTGGGTAGGACTACTCATCCTTGGCAGGGACGTGTAGTACAAATCCTTACAACTTTGGGAACCAACTGTGATTGGAATTTGGTAGTGGTGAAAACCACTATATATGGAGGTGAATGGATAGGAAAGAGCTTGTCTTTTGTCAATTCTCAGCATTCTAGGACCATTCGCATGGGGGGATGAGCAAGATAACCGTTTCACTTATGGTAACCTGGATTATTGCGCAGGTTTCATCTTTCGTTCACACAACTTGGGAATTTTTATGTTTTTTAATTTGTGTTGGGATGTTACGTAAAAAGGTGTATTTCAAGTGTAACTCTACCTTCGTAAAATCTGTCTGACTTGATACATTACATGGCTAAAGAGCAAAATGATGACTGAATCACGAAATCCTTGATACATTAAAATACCACTGACTCTAGTGTGGTAAAAAGCAATGCATGGTGTCTTGTTGTTTTTGTAAAATGGAACAGTGTGGAACAAGATGGACTAACAGAGCAATTACAGCCTATGGTGCCTTTGACCCGTACGACCTTTTGCAATATATGGATGCAATGCTTTAATGCAGCTATGTATTTTTGTATTTTTGATGGATTGATTTTGGTGAATATGCGATGTCCTATCGTAGAGGTTAGCGAAATTGCTTCCACCCATTTGGTAAAATACTCTGTGGCCGTTATGATAAATGTGTGACGGCTTGACGATGCAGGGGAGATATTTCCAATTAGATCGAAGCCACACTATGAAAATGGCCAAGTAGACTGGACTGTCTGCAAGGCCTGGGAAGGTACATGCATCAAATTGGCATGATGTTGACACTTCACGCACTTCTTGACATATGCACAACAATCTCTCTCTAAATATGGCCAATAATATCCCATGCGAAGAATGCGCTTTGCAATGGCTATACCACTAAAGTGGCCACCACATGTACCATCGTGCGCTTGGGCGACTGCCCAAGTGGACTCTTGCTGGTCTAAGCAACGAAGAAGGATTCCTTCATAGCTGCAACGATACAAAATGTCTCCTATCAAGACATACTTAGCCGCTTTCTGCTTGAATGTTCGTTTTGCGGTGTGCGTCAATCCAAGGGGAAGATTACCTAACTTGAGGTAGTCTCTAATGGGTAAATACTAGTCCTGTTGATCGAAAACCTTGACAGTATGAACAGCCAATCCCTTTGGAAGTTCCTCCCTAACAAATGCTGAGTAGGATAGAACTTGTAAGAATAGCGTTGTGTTGCTATTGATGGGAGTAGGGGAGAATAAGGACCCCCAATTGGCATGTTTCAGACGATCACGGATTTGAGAAAACTTATCCAAGGATGGTTCAATCTGGATCATTTTGATTCTTGACGTCAAGTCAGAGCTTGCACGCTCCATCATGGATTGCGATAAGGTTTTGACTTGAATGGTTGTCATATCACCGAAAAGGTCTTGCAGGATTAGTGACCCCAAGGAGGCCATTGTGTCCTCAAAATGATTCGATGATCGAGGGAGTGCCTAGATGTCGTACCATTCAAGTTTTGCCAGGAATTTTTCCACAAGGGCTTTATAAGCCTGCAAAATTGGGCATTTGCATTTGTATTCTCCTTTGACTTGATTGACGATTAACAACGAATCACCAAAGATGTTTAGTCATTTGATGTTCATGGCGATTGTTGTCTGAAGACCTAGGAGCAAGGCTTTGTACTCTACATTATTGTTGGTGCACGGGAAGTTTAATTTAAATGACAGGGGCATTGGAGCGTCCTGCGGTGTGAAGAATACAATTCCTGCACCACCACCTTGCTCACATTTAGAACCATTGAAAAATAACGTTATGTCGGCCTGTGACTCAGGCTCATCAGAATCTGGCGATTCTGAGACATGGAAGACCCCATCATCGGGTAGTTTTATGACTAGAGGCTGATCATCTTCAATAGGATCCTCTGCTAGTTGATCGGCTATGACTTGTCCTTTGATAGATTTATGTCCAATAAATTCTATGTCAAATTCTGTCAACAACATGATCCATTTCGCCATGCAACTACTATGATAGGTATGACTCATCATGTATCGCAATGGATTCTCCTTAGACACAACATACATAGTGTTGCTCAGCATGTAGTGGTGTAGCCTCTTGGTAGCAAAAACCACTGCCAAGCAGATTTTTTCAACGTATGCATAGTTAAGTTCGTAACTAACCAGGGTGCGGCTAAGATAGTAAGTAGCCTGTTCTTTGTGAAGTTCATTCTTTTGGGCCAGCATGGCACCCAATGCCACCTCAATAGCTGAGATGTATAAGTAGAACGACACTCCTGGTCTAGGTGGTGCCAATACTGGTGGCAAAGCCAAGTATCGTTTGATTTCATCAAAGGCTGACTGGCACTCGTCATCCCAGTGAAATGTAACCCCTTTGTGCAATAATTTGTTCATGGGTCGACACTTTTTAGATAACTACGCTATGAAGCGCTTAATCGATGCGACCTTTCCTTGCAGAATTCTGAGCTGCCTGATAGTGGTTGGGGGAGCCATTTCGAGGATTGCCTTGAATTTATTTCGGTCCACTTCGATGCCTCGCTTTGAGACTATAAAACCCAAGAGTTTTCTAGATGTGACGTCGAATACGCACTTCTTGGGATTCAGTCTGACCTTATGCTCTATGAGGCGATCGAGAATCTTTCTTAAGTCACCGAGATGATCTGAGCGCAAAAGAGACTTGGCTAACAAATCATCCATGTAATCTTCCAAAGTTTTATGCATGTAATCATGGAAGATGTACGTCATGGCACGTTGGTAGGTGGCGCCAACATTTTTAAGGCCAAAAGGCATGACCTTATAACAAAATGTCCCCCAAGGCGTTGTGAACGCCATTTTGAGTTGATCCTCAGGATTGATACGAATCTGATTGTATCCCGAGAAACCATCCATGAGGGATAGCATTTCATGACCTGTTGTAGTGTCTACCAATGCGTCGATGCTTGGCAAGGGGAAATCATCCTTAGGACTCGCTTTGTTTAGATCTCAAAAATCAATGCATATGCGAATCCTCCCATCGGGCTTTTTGACGGGCACCATGTTGGACAGCCATGGTGGATAGTCCACGCAGATGACAAACTTTGCATCCAACAGCTTTTGCAATTCATCTTTGACCATCAAGGCCACTGTTGGGTGCATATTTCATAGTTTTTTCTTAACTGGCTTGATTGTCGGGTCAAGCATTAGATTATGCATGACTAGCTGCAGATCTAGTCCCGAAATGTCTCTATATGACCACGCAAAAACCTCCATATTCGCTTTGAGAAGGGCAATGTAATCAGCTTGCTCTTCAGGGGATAAGCTTACCCCCAGCTTGATAATCTATGGATTCATTGGGTCTAAGCCGATGTCTACGTCAGTCGTTTCCTTGACTGACATGTGGGATCCGTCCTCCAACTGATGTGGAGTTGGGATCAAATGGATATCATTAGCCGAGTTTAGATCTACGTTTGGAACCTCGGGTCCCTCTTCAGCTTGAAAAATATCCTGAGTTGTCCTTGGGGTAAAATGAGGTGTTTCACCGAAAGGCCAATACTCTGATGGGGAGAGTGGTGAATTGACGCGATCCCAGTCGATGGCATCTATGTCTAGATGAAATGACCGTGATGGATCGACCGTATTGCGGATGGGTGCGGTCAAATCAATGGAGCTCATGTGGATGAAATGAATTTGGTCTCCATTACCACGGGTGTGATAACTCAAAAATTCTGGATGCTCCCTATGCTCTGGATCTGGTTCTGTAGGTACGGGCATGAACGGATCGTCCCTATGTGTTGATAGGAAGACGGGGTCTTCCCTCGGCACTGATGTCATTATAGGGTCTCGGGGTGGACGGTGCTCATCGTGAATTTGGAGCCATGGATCCAACACTTGGTCCCACCCTGCTGGGTCTACCCACCATTCATGCCCTAACCTTATGCCCATCTATCCCATTAGATCTTCATGAGTTAAAGGGCAATTATTCTGTCACGCATTTCTGAGATAGATCATCTCAGTCTCATCTTCTGAATCGCTTTCAGAGATCCAAAAAGGTTCATTCTCTTCAACAACTATTTATGACGTTGAGGGTTCTCCTTGTTCCAGCAAATTAATCTGGTCCCATTGCGGTTGTCCCACTCTTAGTTGAGGGACCTAATTCTCTTGACACTGTATTGAATCAACTGGAACCTCTAAGGGGAACAACTTCAAAAAGATGTCCGGACACCGTTTATATTCTCTTTGGGGATTACTATCTGAACTTTCACCTCTCTCTTGCAAAGGAGGGGAATTATTATTGTTGCCAAGGGTGTTTGTTGACCATGGGAGGTAATATCCCAATGTATATTCTGTATTTGGGTTGGCATAAGGATCTAATGCCAATCCACCCTTGCTACCTATTTCTAGGCCTTGCATGTTTTTAACCAAGATGTCTAAGGGTAGGGGGTGGTTGAACCCTACTCCCGACTTATCATAAGGCATTTGATATCTTGGTTGGCAAAGGACATGCACCCCTTGCTCATACCTGCCTAACCCGTATCCGTGCCAATTGCATTGGCCTAGATATCTCAGAGCGAAGTCCGGGTTTGACAAATAATTAATATTTTCAGCAAAAGGCTCTTCATCCTCGTCCTTTTGCTTGCATGGTTCTACACCATGATCAAGGCCCCCATACACAAAATTTGTCTGGTTTGGTGGGTAACCTAAAGGAACAATTGTCCCTATGGGAAGGCGAGGTCTCCCCATGTCCTGCACTGTTTCTAGCGCGGGCGTTGCTACAACATTTTTCACCAGATATTCTCCCAGGCCCGTACTGGCCATTTCAACAATAATTGTTGACGATTGAGAGGGAGGAAATGGAAGGCCTTCCTGAGTCCATTCCATGTTGGGTGGATTAGGAATCTTAGCTTCCATTGTGCTAAGTATTTCTTCTATTGAGACAGTTGATATCATTGGCAACACCTCTTCTAGGGGTTGAGCCTCTTCTAAGATCTTTTTTCCTTTGTCCTTCTTTTTAGCCATGACAGGTGGCATTGGTAATGAAGGAGCCGATGACGTAGATGCACCTGGCTGGGGTTTCGATGGATTAGTCATCCGTGGTGTCTGTGGTATCGAACCCTGTCTAGATGGATTTAACTGGAAATCCAAGTGCATCTACGGGAGGGTCGATTGCGGCATCAAATGCACTGCATTGCAATATTTGAAGGGTTCTAAGTCCATCGGGACTACATGTATTTCTCCTTCAAATGCATACTTCAAACACTGGTGAGCTATCGAAGGGACACACTTCATGTCCCTGATCCATGGTCACCCTAGCAGTATGTTGTATGCCATCTCGCCTTCCAGAATGTGGCACAATGTAGGTATCGTCTTTTGTCCTACCTGGATGGGTAGAAAAATTGTGCCGACTGTTGAGCATATTGCATCATTGAATGCTCATAGTGTGTATGTTGAGGCCGTGATATGAGAGGCTGGCAGATTTAGATGTTTTAATGCTACAGTGGTAATGATGTTACTGGATGAGCCAGAATCTATCAACACTCTCTTGTACGAGATCCCGTTGACCCACACGATAACGTGCAAGGGTGGATCTGCCATGTCATTCGGTACTACTTTAACTTCATCCTCTATGAAGGTAATGACTGGATTTGTACATATTTTTACATGTCCTACAAAGTTATTGAAGGAATTTGCTTCGTGAGGCTGTAATTCGATGGCTTTCAGAATTTCCATGAGAGCTTCTCGATGGGGCGCTGACTGCTGTATAAGCTCATAAATGGAAAGCCTAGCTGATGTGGTCCACAAACTCTGCGTGAGTTTGGTCCGTATTGTGACCTCGGGTCTAGGCGGAGGCAATTGCACAGTGGGTTGTTGAGGTTGCGATGTTGAAGGAACTGCTCTTGTAGCTACCTTTGGGGAAGCTGCTGGGTACTTTTTGTTCCTCGTTACTATGCTAATCATTCCCACATATCCTTGCATGGGGAGATTTTGTCGCACCTCATTAATCTGAAGAGGTTTTTCCTGTGCCTCATGGGCAGGCAAAGGGTCCTTGAATATCCCCATCTGTTGATTATTTGGTGCTATGGGGTTGTCCACTGCCAATGTTTGATTATCAATTAAATCTTGTATCAGTCCTTTGAATTTCCAACATCCATTCAAGTCATGTCCCCTTCGCCTATGGAATCTACAATATAATTCCTCTCTGTATCCCTTAGGCTTGGGAGCGTTAGGGTCTACAGTCTGGATCTCTGGAAGGGTGACTAAATTTGTCACTGACAAGCGATCAAATAAGGAGTCCCTAGACTCCGTATAAGGGGTGAATTGTCGCCTAGGGCGACGCTGCTGATTCTGCTCCTGTTTCTTATTATCTCTTTCATAACTAGGAGGCACTTCCTGGTAATTTGCCTTTTGAGGCTGTATTTCTTGCACAGGCTTAGGGACATTTATCGTGACTTGATTAACTACAGCGGGTTTTGTTTGCGTAGTCCTAGTCTTAGTTTTTTTGTTCCACTCTTTATTTTTAGGCTTGGCGATTGTGCCCTCTCCTATTTTTCTCTCTTCTATAACTCTGGCTTGCGCTAAAGCTTTTTTCTAAACTTTCGTATTAATGCAGCAACAATAGCCCAGAGATTGATTTTAAGCAACTCCGTGCAAACATCTGTGTGAGATTAGACATAGGGGGACGGTAGGGTAGCTTAGAAATCAAAGCCCTCCATCGATTCCTGTATGCTACCATTTTTCTTCCTCATATTGCTTGAGGCTGGCTAGATCACTCAGTGATGCCTTATTACTTGTGTTGAAAGCAAAGCGTTCAAGAAACACATCTACTAATTGATCTAGGTTGTTTATGCTATGTTTTGGTAACTGTGTGAAGCAATCCGAGGCAAGGCTTGCAAATGTGGTTATGAATGTCCTAAGCAACAATGCGTCATTATCTTGGATGCCGAAGCATTGGCTTAGGAATATTGTGACATGTTCTTGTGCGTCCTCTTCACCTTTAAAGACTGCCAATTGAAGCACCTTGAAATGTTCAAGGTAAATAGGTGTGGGCACTAAGGGATGCACTGGATGACTACGGAGTTGACGTAACATGGGCTTTTGATGCCCAAAAGCTTTTGTCTCCATAGACTCCAAACGCTCTAATAGCGCTTTATATGCATTGGAAGATTTAATCTCTTCTTTCGTAACTCGTTCCCGTTGGGCAACTGGGGGCCTGTGGAGGGGTGGCTGGATAGCACCTCCTCTGCCTTGATATGGCATTTCGGCCCATTCTTCTTCTTCATACTCCTCATAAGCTTCCCGAGGAGTTATTGGGCGAGCTTGATGAACAGGAGTGGGCGCTCACGAAGGGTGCCCATCGTCATTCTTGGGAGTGGCCTCCCGCTCATGTCTTGGGTGTCTTAAAGGCACCTCTTGGCGAGGTCTTGGGGACCTATCATGCACTATGAGGTTTTCGGCCCTCTATTTTTGGAGGGTCTGAACCTTTTCAGGCACAGTGATGCAGAGCAGCTCATTTGTTTGGCACCGAATGCGCTCTTTATTAAGGTGATATAATTGTTCTAGCTGCTGCTGATCCTGCTCAAGCTGCTTGATCTGCGCTTGGCGGGTGGCATGTATAGCAAATGATAGGTCAATTTGCTCTGTTGTTTTAATTCTAGGAGGCCTAGCCACCTTTTCGACTTATCTATCTTGGTTTTGAGGATCCGGGACTTCTATGTGGTGCTTACCTCTGTTGAGATTAGCGGCATTTACTTGAGGCTCCGACCTTAATGGGTGATCATTATATCTAGCAGGTGCAAAAGCGCAAGGCTCCCGTGTTGTACGTTGCTCTCGAGGAATGCGATGATCTTCCTTGTTCTCCCTTTCATGAGTGTGAAAAGGGGCGGGTAGAGTTAGCTCGTCCTGTGTAAAGAGCCCTGCGCTCTGGATTTTGTCTTTTTGTTCTAATGGGAGGCAAAGAAGAGGTACCGTATTCACGTTGTCTCTCCTCATGGACACTATGCCTCTCTAGCGCTTCATCGTGCTGTAGCCACTCATATCTAGCCTCTAAAGGAGGTTGTATACTTACATTGAGATCTACATGTAAATCTTCTTCTCGAAAGGGGCTGTGTTGAATGGGTATACTCCAATGAGGAGGGTCCCAATAATTCCTTTTAGACATGGAATGATGTGGATTCTCTTGTGTCCCAAACCGCCAAGGCGATATGACCAAGTCTTTAGGACTAAAGCGAAGGCGACTTGTGCCTGCTTCTTGTGTACCTTTCGGAGCTTCTGCCCATGATTGGGCTTGGCTACGGGTGTACACCATTATGGTGCTTCTCTACTATCTAAACAGATTTTTATCTTGTTTATGATGATTTTTTTTTTTTTTTACACTAAGCAGAAATGAACACACACATACACAAACCGTGATTATCTCTTTTAAGGATTAAATAGTGTGTCCTAAACTGGTTTAGTGCATTTTGATGTTTTGTTTTGTTTTTGCAAGTTTTGAATAATGTTTAAATGCATAATGTTGGCTCATATGACTCCCATAAATGGTCGCCCCTTCAATATACCATTGCCGAATCGATATACCCGCCCTATATATACCCGCCATTACGAGAGGGAAACTATAGGTATGTGAGAGCAGATGGTACATGGAACATAGGCAGTATGAAAGGGGGGATTGTCCTGTTAATGACACCTACCATAGAAGACTTATCCTCGCGTGCATGGGAATCACCCCAGCAACACTCGGTCAGCTTTCGTCAGGATTTACGCCTAACAACAGTGACAATCGGGGGAAATGGATGCAAAGCTAAGCCAAGGTGGTGATGAACCCACCGTTGGTATTGCTCAAGGGCTAGGGTTTTACGACCAGCTCCTTGGTTTAATTTACCATGTGATGTGTGTGGAGTTCATTTTATTTAATAAAAATGAAACAGGCAGCAAAAAAGAAACTTTCCCTAAGCCATGCAAACACTACAAATATTTGATAAAGCATAATGCATGATAATATTCGATAGATATGGTAATACACGATATATTCGCAATGACAGAATAAATTAATCATGCAACAAACAAAAGTGTGGGGTGCCCAAGCGGGCCGCCCTCGTTGAAGCTTGACTTTGATGCCAATCCACTAGGGATGGGCCCAAAACATCAGAGAAGGGGTTGTCAGCAAATTGGTTGATTCAAGTGGCCAAAATTTTGGGTTTGAAGGTTCGGATTCACCTTCTAGCAGCCACCGATAACCTCTCCTACGAAATATATTACGGGTGTAGAAGGGATGAATCGAAAAGGAGTGCAATCGAATGTTTGATCTAACAGGACTTCATTCCTTTCAAATGTTTCCTAACTTGTTTTTTGGGTGGAAAAATCCACCATTTTATAGACCTAGGGGGTCTCTTTGAATAGGCGTGCATAAGTGCCACGTGTTGGTCAAAGTAAAGCATGATATTCTGGAAGTAAAAAAGAAATACTAAGATGCAATGAAAACAAAAACTAACTCGATGCATGAAATAGGAAGAACGTAATCAAATCGAGACAAAATATAAAGAGAAAGAAGGAGCACATCCCTTTTATATTAATTTCAACTCGGTTACAATACATCTCCTCAGTTACATATTTTCAGTTACAATCATGATTAGTAATCTTCTTTCCGCATGCCCACATGTGAAACGGGTGGGCCAAAGTGCTGCCACCACTTATGCTGATGAATCCTTGCTTGCTGCTGTTTCTCCTATGATCAAAGAAACACAGAGACGTTAGTAGCACCTGCAACAAAAGATAGAATGTCTAAATTTTAAAAATCAATGAGAAATACGTGCAAAGATTGATTAAATATGTGAATAAAATAACTCTACGCAACCTGCAACTCTGACAGAAAACGTCACCAGATGGCCACTGCCATTGAAACAGTCGGCTAATCTACTATCGAATTAAATGTCGCTGCTTGCAGGTTAGTGGGATAGCAAATACCGCGAGAGCATGATAATATTCGATAAAGCATAATGCATGATAATATTCGATAGATATGGTAATACAAGATATATTCACAATGACAAAATAAATTAATCATGCAACAAACAAAAGTGTGGGGTGCCCAAGCGGGCCACCCCCGTTGAAGCTCGAATTTGATTCCAATCCACTAGGGATGGGACCAAAACCTCAGAGAAGGGGTTGTTAGCAAATTGGTTGATTCAAGTGGCCAAAATGTTGGGTTTGAAGGTTCGGATTCACCTTCTAGCAGCCACCGATAACCTCTCCTGTGAAAGAGATTACAATTGTAGAAGGGATGAATCGAAAAGGAGCACAATCGAATGTTTGTTCTGATAGCACTTCGTTCCTTTCAAATGCTTCCTAACTTGTTTTTTGGGTGGAAAAATCCACCATTTTATAGACCTAGGGGGTCTCTTTGAATAGGCGTGCATAAGCGCCACGTTTTGGTCAAAGGTGCCATGTGGCGGTCGTGTCTCCACGAGAGAGGAAAGTCCTCCATGACTCGGGCTTTCGTTAATGCCACTGTGACAGTCCTCCAACGGCCCATGTAACTGACTGTATTTCACTGCCAGTTGTTTAATGCCCATTATTGTATCTTTGTCAAAATGCTTGTATTTGTTTAAATTCTGCCTTTGTTGGTTAACGTGCTATTTTAATTTGATTAATGTCTACTTTTTAACGGGTTGAATTCTGGCTTCGAATGCCTAAAAATCTGCCCAGTCGCAAATGCCGTGACGTCGCGATATCGGGACGTCATGATATTGCGACGCTTTGGCCGAGGCTCCCCTTTGGGCCTTAGGTGTCACGATTTCACGACGTCACAAAATCACGACACCCTCGGCCGAAGCTCCCTTTCGGGCCTTAGGTGTCACGATTTCGTGACATCGCGAAATCGCGACACCCTCGGTCGAAGCTCCCTTTCGGGCCTCAGGTGTCACGATTTCGTGACGTCGCGAAATTACGACACCCTCAGCCGAAGCTCCCCTTCGGGCCTTAGCTGTCGTGATTTCACGACATCACGAAATCACGACACCCTCGGCCGAAGCTCCCTTTCAGGCCTTAGGTGTCACGATTTCGTGACGTTGCAAAATCGTGACACCCTCGGCCAAAGCTCCCTTTCGGGCCTTAGGTGTCATGATTTCGCGACATCGCGAAATCGTGACACCCTCGGCCGAAGCTCCCTTTTGGGCCTCCCTCGACCGAAGCTCCCTTTCGGGCCTTAGGTGTCGCGATTTCGCGACATCGTAAAATCGTGACACCCTCGATCGAAGCTCCCTTTTGGGCCTTAGGTGTCGCGATTTTGCAATGTCGCGAAATCGCGACACCCTCGACCGAAGCTCCCCTTCGGACCTTAGGTGTCGTGATTTCATGACGTCACGATTTCACGACACCTAAGGCCAGGGTTCCCCTTTGGGCCTTAGGTGTCGCAAAATAGTGACGTCACGATTTCATGACACCTAAGGCCAAGGTTCCCCTTTGGGCCTTAGGTATCACGATTTTGCGACGTCGCGATTTTGCGACACCTAAGGCCAAGGTTCCCCTTTGCTTAAGGCTTGCTTGCTTAAGTTTTGCTTTGAATTTAAGGCTTGTTCTTGCTTAAGTTTTGCTTTGAATTTAAGGCTTGTTCTTGCTTAAGTTTTGCTCTTCCTTAAGACTTTGTTTTGCTTAAGACTTTGTTTTGATAAAGGCTTTGTTTTGATAAAGGCTTGCTTTTGACTTTGATTAAGACTTTGTTTTGATAAAGGATTTGTTTACTTTTTGACCTTCTAAACTGCTATGTAAGTGGCTAGGACCACTGTAAGACCTCTGAAGGCTGCCCTAAAAGCTATGTATGTCAATGCGATCAGTGTTTGTAGTCACTTAATCGGATTGGTGTCCATGAGGAGAGACAACATGAATACGGTACCTCTTCTTTGCCTCCCATTAGAACATAAAGACAAAATCCAGAGCGCAGGGCTCTTTACACAGGACGAGCTAACTCTGCTCGCCCCTTTCACACTCATGAAAGGGAGAATGAGGAAGATCATCGCATTCCTCGAGAGCAACGTATAGCGCGGGAGCCTTGCACTTCTGCACCTGCTAGATATAATGATCACCCATTAATTTCGGAGCCTCAAGTAAATGCCGCTAATCTCAATAGAGGGAAGCACCACATAGAAGTCCCGGATCCTCAAAACCAAGATAGATACGTCGAAAAGGCGGCTAGGCCTCCTAGAATTAAAACAATAGAGCAAACTGACCTATCATTTGCTAGACATGCCACCCGCCAAGCGCCGATCAAGCAACTTGAGCAGGATCAACAGCAGCTAGAACAATTATATCACCTTAATAAAGAGTGCATTTGGCACCAAACAAATGAGCTGCTCTGCATCACTGTGCCTGAAAAGGTTCAGACCCCCCAAATGCAGAGGGCGGAAAGGTACGAGAGGCACAACCTCATAGTGCATGATAGGTCCCCAAGACCTCGCCAAGAGGTGCCTTTAAGACACCCAAGACATGAGCAGGAGGCCACTCCCAAGAATGACGATGGGCACCCTTCGCAAGCGCCCACTCCAATTCATTGAGCTCGCCCAATAATTCCTCGGGAAGCTTATGAGGAGTATGAAGAAGAAGAATGGGCCGAAACGCCATATCAAGGCAGAGGAGGTGCTATCCAGCCACCCCTCCACAGGCCCAAAAAGGCTACCATAGCTGGACCACTCCACGGGAAGATGAGTTTTTGATGACTTCACCCCATTATGGCATCACCAAAAGGGTTAACACCTACCAAAAATAGGTCCAAATGTCGGGAAATTGCACGTGCTTAAACGGTAAAACACCTAAAGGCACCCTTGCACAAGTCATCTTGGGTCAAGCGACTTGTCGCTTTTCTCATGAAGGTCATTCCCTCATCGATTCGTCGCTTGAGGGGGTAGTCACACTTAGTCACCAATCAACAAGCACACACCCAATCAAGGCAATGACATGCATTTAGAGAATCATTGACAAAGACAATCACGCTCCTGCTTGGGGCAGTAAACAAGCAATCATTAAATTGATCAAACGCTTGGCATTTCATGAATCATGAACACAAGGTTCCCCCATGGACAAAAGGTTATGCCCTTTGCCTAATCATGACTGATCAATGTCCAAGCTCAAGTCACACCTCACCAAAACAGGTTAACACTTGAAATCAAATTCCTTAGCTCGTTAGAAGCAAGGATTCAAGAATGCATGCCCTTTCCATACTTGGGGCATCAAAATTTGGTTAGGTTACCAAGAAACCCTAATCATTAGTGCTTTGGGTGAAAGCATGAGATTTCGGAAGTAAAAAAGAAATACTAAGATGCAATGAAAACAAAAACTAACTCGATGCATGAAATAGGAAGAACATAATCAAATCGAGACAAAATATAAAGAGAGAAGGAGCACAACCCTTTTATATTAATTCCAACTCGGTTACAATACATCTCCTCAGTTACATATTTTTAGTTACAATCATGATTAGTAATCTTCTTTCCGCATGCCCACATGTGAAACGGGCGGGCCAAAGTGCTGCCATCGCTTATGCTGATGAATCCTTGCTTGCTGCTGTTTCTCCTACGATCAAAGAAACACAGAGACATTAGTAGCACCTGCAACAAAAGATAGAATGTCTGAATTTTAAAAATCAATGAGAAATACATGCAGAGATTGATTAAATACGTGAATAAAATAACTCTACGCAACCTGCAACTCTGACAGACAATGTCACCAGATGGCCACTACAATTGAAACAGTCGGCCAATCTGTTGTCGAATTAAACGTCGCTGCCTACAGGTTAGTGGGATAGCAAATACTGCGAGAGCATGATAATATTCGATAAAGCATAATGCATGATAATATTCGATAGATATTGTAATACACGATATATTCACAATGACAAAATAAATTAATCATGCAACAAACAAAAGTGTGGGGTGCCCAAGCGGGCCACCCCCGTTGAAGCTCGACTTTGATGCCAATCCACTAGGGATGGGCCCAAAACCTCAGAGAAGGGGTTGTCAGCAAATTGGTTGATTCAAGTGGCCAAAATGTCGGGTTTGAAGGTTCGGATTCACCTTCTAGCCGCCACCGATAACCTCTCCTGCGAAAGATATTACGGGTGTAGAAGGGATGAATTGGAAAGGAGTGCAATCGAATGTTTGGTCTAACAGCACTTCGTTCCTTTCAAATGCTTCCTAACTTGTTTTTTGGGTGGAAAAATCCACCATTTTATATACCTAGGGGGTCTCTTTGAATAGGCGTGCATAAGCGCCACATGTTGGTCAAATGTGCCATGTGGCGGTCGTGTCTCCACAAGAGAGGAAAGTCCTCCACGACTTGGGCTTTCGTTAATGCCACTGTGACAGTCCTCCAACGGCCCACGTAACTGACTATCTTTCACTGCAGTTGTTTAATGCCCATTCTCGTATCTTTGTCAAAATGCCTATATTTGTTTAAAGTTCACCTTTGTTGGTTAACATGCTCTTTTAATTTGTTTAATGTCTGCCTTTTAACGGTTTGAATTTTGCCTTTGAATGCCTAAAAATCCGCCCAGTCGCAAATGCCGAAGCTCCCTTTCGGGCCTTAGGTGTCGCAATTTCACGACATCGTGAAATCATGACACCCTCGGCCAAAGCTCCCTTTCGGGCCTTAGGTGTCGCGATTTCGCGACGTCGCGAAATCGCAACACCCTCGGTCGAAGCTCCCTTTCAGGCCTTAGGTGTTGTGATTTCGCGACGTCGCAAAATCGTGACACCCTTGGCCGAAGCTCCCTTTCGGGCCTTAGGTGTCGCGAAATTGTGACACCCTCGACCGAAGCTCCCTTTCGGGCCTTAGGTGTCGCAAAATCATGACACCATCGACCGAAGCTCCCTTTCGGGCCTTAGGTGTCGCAATTTCGCGACATCGCGAAATCGCGACACCCTCGGCCAAAGCTCCCCTTCGGGCCTTAGGTGTCGCGATTTCGAAACGTCGCGAAATCACGACGTTGCAATTTCATGACACCTAAGGCCAAGGTTCACCTTTGGGCCTTAGGTGTCGTGATTTCGTGACATCTAAGGCCAAGGTTCCCCTTTGGGCCTTAGGTGTCGCGATTTCGTGACACCTAAGGCCAAGGTTCCCCTTTGCTTAAGGCTTGCTTGCTTAAGTTTTGCTTTGAATTTAAGGCTTGTTCTTGCTTAAGTTTTGCTTTGAATTTAATGCTTGTTCTTGCTTATGTTTTGCTCTTCCTTAAGAATTTGTTTTGCTTAAGACTTTGTTTTGATAAAGGCTTTGTTTTGATAAAGGCTTGCTTTTGACTTTGATTAAGACTTTGTTTTGATAAAGGCTTTGTTTACTTTTCGACCTTCTAAACTGCTATGTAAGTGGCTAGGACCACTGTAAGACCTCTGAGGGCTGCCTTGAAAGCTGTGTATGTCAATGCAATCAGTGTTTGTAGTCACTTAATCGGATTGGTGCTATTTTGGTGTCTACAGACCAAAGTGCTGCCATCGCTTATGCTAATGAATCCTTGCTTGCTGCTGTTTCTCCTGCGATCAAAGAAACACAGAGACGTTAGTAGCACCTGCAACAAAAGATAGAATTTCTGAATTTTAAAAATCAATGAGAAATACGTGCAAAGATTGATTAAATACGTGAATAAAATAACTCTACGCAACCTACAACTCTAACAGAAAACGTCACCAGATGGCCACTGCCATTGAAACAGTCGGCCAATCTGCTGTCGAATTAAACGTCGCTGCCTGCAGGTTAGTGGGATAGCAAATACCGCGAGAGCATGATAATATTCGATAAATCATAATGCATGATAATATTCGATAGATATGGTAATACACGATATATTCGTAATGACAGAATAAATTAATCATGCAACAAACAAAAGTTTGGGGTGCCCAAGTTGGCCGCCCCCGTTGAAGCTCGACTTTGACGCCAATCCACTAGGGATGGGCCCAAAACCTCAGAGAAGGGGTTGTCAGCAAATTGGTTGATTCAAGTGGCCAAAATGTCGGGTTTGAAGGTTCGGATTCACCTTCTAGCAGCCACCGATAACCTCTCCTGCGAAAGAGATTATGGGTGTAGAAGGGATGAATCGAAAAGGAGCGCAATCGAATGTTTGGTCTGACAACACTTCGTTCCTTTCAAATGCTTCCTAACTTGTTTTTTGGGTGGAAAAATCCACCATTTTATAGACCCAGGGGGTCTCTTTGAATAGGCATGCATAAGCGCCACGTGTTGGTCAAAGGTGCCATGTGGCGGTCGTGTCTCCACGAGAGAGGAAAGTCCTCCACGACTCGGGCTTTCGTTAATGCCACTGTGACAGTCCTCCAACGGCCCACGTAACTGACTGTATTTCACTGCCAGTTTAATGCACATTCTCGTATCTTTTTCAAAATGCTTGTATTTGTTTAAAGTTTGCCTTTGTTGGTTAACGTGCTCTTTTAATTTGTTTAATGTCTACTTTTTAAAGGGTTGAATTCTGCCTTCGAATGCCTAAAAATCTGCCCAGTCACAAATGCCGAAGTGTCGCGATATCGTGACGTCGCGATATAGCGACACTTCGGCCGAGGCTCCCTTTTGGGCCTTAGGTGTCACGATTTTGCGACGTCATGAAATCGCGACACCCTCGACCGAAGCTCCCTTTCGGGCCTTAGGTGTCACGATTTTGCGACGTCACGAAATCGCGACACCCTCGGCCGAAGCTCCCCTTCGGGCCTTAGGTGTCGCGATTTCACGACGTCGCGAAATCGTGACACCCTCGGCCGAAGCTCCCTTCGGGCCTTAGGTGTCACGAAATCACGACACCCTCGGCCGAAGCTCCCTTTCAGGCCTTAGGTGTCATGATTTCACGAAATTGCGACACCCTCGACCGAAGCTCCCTTTCGGGCCTTAGGTGTCGCGATTTCGCGACGTCGCGAAATCGCGACACCCTCGGTCGAAGCTCCCCTTCGGGCCTTAGGTGTCATGATTTCACGACACCTAAGGCCAAGGTTCCCCTTTGGGCCTTAGGTGTCGCGATTTCACGACGTCACGAAATCGTGACGTCGCGATTTCGCGACATCTAAGGCCAAGGTTCCCCTTTGGGCCTTAGGTGTCGCGATTTCGCGACGTCGCGAAATCGCGACGTCGTGATTTCGCGACACCTAAGGCCAAGGTTCCCCTTTGCTTAAGGCTTGCTTGCTTAAGTTTTGCTTTGAATTTAAGGCTTGTTCTTGCTTAAGTTTTGCTTTGAATTTAAGGCTTGTTCTTGCTTAAGTTTTGCTCTTCCTTAAGACTTTGTTTTGCTTAAGACTTTGTTTTGATAAAGGCTTTGTTTTGATAAAGGCTTGCTTTTGACTTTGATTAAGACTTTGTTTTGATAAAGGCTTTGTTTACTTTTTGACCTTCTGAACTGCTATGTAAGTGGCTAGGACCACTGTAAGACCTCTGAGGGCTGCCCTGAAAGCTGTGTATGTCAATGCGATCAGTGTTTGTAGTCACTTAATCGGATTGGTGTTGTTTTGGTGTCTACAGATGCCCCTTTTTGGGAAGCACTGCGGGTGATGCAGTGCTGAGCAAAAAATAGATAACCAAAGCACTAATGATTAGGGTTTCTTGGTAACCTAACCAACTTTTGATGCCCCAAGTATGGAAAGGGCATGCATTCTTGAATCCTTGCTTCGACGAGCTAAGGAATTTGATTTCAAGTGTTAACCTATTTTGGTGAGGTGTGACTTGAGCTTGGACATTGATCAGTCATGATTAGGCAAAGGGCGCAACCTTTTGTCCACGGGGGAACCTTGTGTTCATGATTCACGAAATGCCAAGTGTTTGATCAATTTAATGATTGCTTGTTTACTGCCCCAAGCAGGAGCGTGATTGTCTTTGTCAATGATTCTCTGAATGCATGTCATTGCCTTGATTGGGTGTGTGCTTGTTGATTGGTGACTAAGTGTGACTACCCCCTCAAGCGACGAATCGATGAGGGAATGACCTTCATGAGAAAAGCGACGAGTCGCTTGACCCAAGATGACTTGTGCAAGGGTGCCTTTAGGTGTTTTACCGTTTAAGCACGTGCAATTTCCCGACATTTGGACCTATTTTTGGTAGGTGTTAACCCTTTTGGTGATGCCATAATGGGGTGAAGTCATCAAAAACTCGTCTTCCCATGGAGCGGTCCAACTATGGTAGCCTTTTTGGGGAAGTAGGAGAGTGACAATTTGAACCCCGACATCGATTTTTATATGCCAAGAGGTTAAGTGCAAGAGCACTTGTGTCCGGAAATGCTTATTGCTTATGTTTTTGTGTTACATTTTTGGGATGTTTTTGTTGTTTTGATTTTCTTTCTTTGTGTATATGTCATGATTTTATGTTATGCATAGTGATTGATGTTGATGGATGCATGCTACTTTATATTTATGGATGGATATGATATGATAAATGCGATTGTTGTATGTTGATTTTTTATGGATGCATATGTTGTGATGAATGCAAATGTTTTTGATTTATATGTGATATGCGGAAAATGAAATGGATGGATGGACTTTGTGATGTTTGGCTATGGCACCATAGACTGTTTATGACTTTGTTATTTTGTCTTTTAGGCGATTGCTGTAGTGGATGAATTTGTATGTATACATGTGGTTTTTCTTTTTTTGTATTTTCTGATGGTATTGTAAGGATGAAAAGTAGCGCAGTTGGTTTAGAAATGTAGCTAAGGTTTTCTGAGACTCAGACAGTTTTAACTTACTAGCCATGATTGTACTTTATCTTACAAGACTTTTGAACAAGGTATGAATCGGACTTGTTTTTGACCAAGCTATTTCACATCCCTGTGTGTGTAATTGAGTTCATTTATGTGGTATTTGTTAGGCTACCGCCAGTGCCAGATGGGCTTTCAACCGAACTCGTATTGAGGATCACCTAATTAGCTCCACTAACTCCTTTGTTGTATTTAGTTAGATTAATCTGCGGTGTTATCCAGGATACCATAGGCTAGCTCATCCTTATGCAAACATTGGTCTGCACATACGCAAAGCGAATGTGATAGACATATCATCATGCGGGTAGGATACCACCATTTCCAGATAGGCTATCAACCAAACTTGTAATGAGGATCACCTAGATGGTTTTCGAATGCTGAGAATTCCAGGGATTCAAGTTCAGGATATTTGTTGGCTGAATGATTTAAAAAGTTTCTCTTCTATATAGTGATGAAAATCACTATTTATTTTCTATTCATTCTTTTTGAGCAAGGATTTTGAATAGTAGTGATAACCACTGTTATTTGATTTTGTATTTTGAGTATTGTGAGTTTGGGCTTGTGAGTGGCCTTGATCCTTGTGGCCTTGGGGACGACTACGCATCCTGGTTAGGGGCGTGTAGTACGAATCCTTATGACGTTGGGAACCAAGGGGGTGATGGAGATTATGGAGCAAGGGCATTGATCTGTTAGGCCTTGGGGATGACTACCCATCTTGATTAGGGGCGGATAGTACGAATCCTTACAACTTGGAGATCAAAGGTGAATGGAAAGTTTTAGGATGATGATTTGTTGGAATTTTGTTTGTGAATGGTGTTGATCCCTTTAGGTCTTGGGGACGACTACTCATCCTTGGTAGGGACGTGTAGTACAAATCCTTACAACTTTGGGAACCAACTGTGATTGGAATTTGGTAGTGGTGAAAACCACTGTATATGGAGGTGAATGGATAGGAAAGAGCTTGTCCTTTTGTCAATTCTCAGCATTCTGGGACCATTCGCACGGGGGGATGAGCAAGATAACCGTTTCACTTATGGTGACCTGGATTACTGCGCAGGTTTCATCTTTCGTTCACACAACTTGGGAATTTTTATGTGTTTTAATTTGTGTTGGGATGTTACGTAACAAGGTGTATTTCAAGTGTAACTCTACCTTCATAAAATCTGTCTGACTTGATACATTACATGGCTAAAGAGAAAAATGATGACTGAATCACGAAATCCTTGATACATTAAAAGACCACTGACTCTAGTGTGGTAAAAAGCAATGCATGGTGTCTTGTTGTTTTTGTAAAATGGAACAGTGTGGAACAAGATGGACTAGCAGAGCAATTACAGCCTATGGTGCCTTTGACCCGTACGACCTTTTGCAATATATGGATGCAATGCTTTAATGCAGCTATGTATTTTTGTATTTTTGATGGATTGATTTTGGTGAATATGAAGATGAGGTGCGAGAAGAGCTCTCTATTGATGAATTTGAGTATGCCTAGAAATGAAATGCAAAAATTTTTGTTGTTTTTGATGATTTTTGTTGTTTTTGAATTTTCTTGATTTTTGACCAAGTGATTGTGGAAATCCTTTGGAGCATTTTTGGGATTGACTAAGCGATTTTAAGAATCCTTGGGGCCTTTTTGGAATTGACCAAGCGATTTTATGGATCCTTGGAGCCTTTTGTTTGGATTTGACCAAGCGATTGCGATAATCCTTGGAGCATTTTTGGGATTTGACCAAGCGATTGCGATAATCCTTGGAGCATTTTTGGGATTTGACCAAGCGATTGTGATAATCCTTGGAGCATTTTTGGGATTTGACCAAGCGATTGCGATAATCCTTGGAGCATTTTTGGGATTGACCAAGCGATTGCGATAATCCTTGGAGCATTTTTGGGATTGACCAAGCGATTTCAGGAATCCTTGGAGCATTTTTGGGATATGGCTCTCTTAGATATAGAATGGTCGCAAATGACTGATATTCAAGGGTTCTGTTTCCTTGATACCGTCGAGAGAAGCTAGCCGGTATGTCTCGGGTCCTATTTTGCTATCAATGACATATGGACCTAACCAATTTGCCGCGAACTTGTCCCTTAGGTGGGACGGCAAATTAGAGTTATGTTGGTTTTCCTTCAAAACCAAATCACCAACCCGAAAGTCCCTTAGGTGAACTTTCATGTTGTAAGCTTTCTTAAGCCGCTCTTGATAGATACGTAAGTGCTCGAGAGCATTAACGCATCGTTCATCAAGCAACGTAAGTTGGTCTAACCGGGCCTGCCATGTAGTGTCATCATCGATGAACTCCTGCATTGATATGCGAAGGGAAGGAATTTCCAACTCTAGAGGCATTACTGCCTCTGAGCCATACACGAGCAAAAACAGAGTGGCCCCAGTTGGCGTCCGAATGCTGGTGCGATAAGCCCAAAGGGCAAGTGGGATTTGGATGTGCCAATCCTTATGACTGTCTACGACCGTCTTTTTAAGGATGGCAACTAGCATTTTGTTTGATGCCTCTGCTTGCCCATTTGCCTGTGGATAATAGGGTGTCGAAAAACTATGCTGGATTTTGTACTTTGTGGTCAAAGCACGCACGTCTTTGTTCTTGAATGATGGCCCATTATCCGAGATTATTTTGGATGGAATACCAAAATGACATATGATGTTATGCAAAATGAACTCCACAATGCGGGGTCCTGTCGTAGAGGTTAGCGGAATTGCTTCCACCCATTTGGTAAAATATTCTATGGCCGTTATGATAAATGTGTGACGGCCTGATGATGCAGGGGAGATCTTTCCAATTAGATCGAAGCCCCATCGTGAAAATGGCCAAGCGATTGGACTGTCTGCAAGGCCCGGGAAGGTACGTGCATCAAATTGGCATGATGTTGACACTTCACGCACTTCTTGACATATGCGCAACAATCTCGCTCTAAATATGGCCAATAATATCCCATGCGAAGAATGCGCTTTGCAATGGCCATACCACTAAAGTGGCCACCACATGTACCATCGTGCGCTTGGGCGATCGCCCAAGTGGACTCTTGCTGGTCCAAGCAACGAAGAAGGATTCCTTCATAGTTGCGACGATACAAAATGTCTCCTATCAAGACATACTTAGCCGCTTTCTGCTTGAATGTTCGTTTTTCAGCGTGCGTCAATCCAAGGGGAAGATTACCTAACTTGAGGTAGTCTCTAATGGGTAAATACCAGTCTTGTTGATCAGAAACCTCGACAGTATGAAAAGCCAATCCCTTTTGAAGTTCCTCCCCAACAAATGCTAAGCAGGATAGAACTTGTAAGAACAGCGTTGTGTTGCTATTTATGGGAGTAGGGGAGAATAAGGACCCCCAGTTGGCATGTTTTAGACGATCACGGATTTGAGAGAACTTATCCGAGGATGGTTCAATCTGGATCATGTGGATTCCTGACGTCAAGTCAGAGCTTGCACGCTCCATCGCGGATTGCGATAAGGTTTTGACTTGAATGGTTGTCATATCACCGAAAAGGTCTTGCAGGATTAGTGACCCCAAGGAGGCCATTGTGTCCGCAAAACGATTCGATGATCGAGGGAGTGCCTCGATGTCGTACCATTCAAGTTTTGCCAGGAATTTGTCCACAAGGGCTTTATAAGCCTGCAAAACTGGGCATTTGCATTTGTATTCCCCTTTGACTTGATTGACGATTAACAGTGAATCACCAAAGATGTTTAGTCGTTTGATGTTCATGGTGATTGTTGTCTGAAGACCTAGGAGCAAGGCTTCATACTCTGCATTATTGTTGGTGCACGGGAAGTTTAATTTAAATGACAAGGGCATTGGAGCACCTTGCGGTGTGAAGAATACAATTCCCATGCCACCACCTTGCTCACATTTAGAACCATCAAAAAATAAGGTTATGTCGGCCTGTGACTCAGGATCATCATAATCTGGCGATTCTGAGACATGGAAGACCCCATCATCGGGTAGTTCTATGACTAGAGGCTGATCGTCTTCAAGAGGAGCCTCTACTAGTTGATCGGATATGACTTGTCCTTTGATAGATTTCTGTCCAATAAATTCTATGTCAAATTCCATCAACAACATGATCCATTTCGCCGTGTGACTACTATGATAGGTACGACTCATCATGTATCGCAATGGATTCTCCTTAGACACAACATACATAGTGTTGCTCAGCATGTAGTGGCATAGCCTCTTGGTAGCAAACACCACTACCAAGCAGAGTTTTTCAACGTATGCATAGTTAAGTTCGTAACTGACCAGGGTGCGGCTAAGATAGTAAGTAGCCTGTTCTTTGTGAAGTTCATTCTTTTGGGCCAGCATGGCACCCAATGCCACCTCGAAGGTCGAGATGTATAAGTAGAATGGCACTCCTGGTCTAGGTGGTGCCAATACTGGTGACGAAGCCAAGTATCGTTTGATTTCATCAAATGCTGACTGGCACTCGTCATCCCAGTGAAATGTAACCCCTTTGTGCAATAATTTGTTCATGGGTCGACACTTGTCAGATAACTGCGCTATGAAGCGCTTAATCGATGCGACCTTTCCTTGTAGACTTATGAGCTACCTGATAGTGGTTGGGGGAGCCATTTCAAGGATTGCCTTGACTTTCTTTGGGTCCACTTCGATGCCTCGCTTTGAGACTATAAAACCCAAGAGTTTTCCAGATGTGATGCCGAATACACACTTCTTGGGATTCGATCCGACCTTATGCTCTATGAGGCGATCGAGAATCTTGCTTAAGTCACCGAGATGATCTGAGCGCAAAAGAGACTTGGCTAACAAATCATCCATGTAATCTTCCAAAGTTTTATGCATGTAATCATGGAAGATGTACGTCATGGCACGTTGGTAGGTGGCACCAGCATTTTTAAGGCCAAAAGGCATGACCTTATAAAAAAATGTCCCCCAAGGCATTGTGAACACCTTTTTGAGTTGATCCTCAAGATTGATATGAATCTGATTGTATCTCGAGAAACCATCCATGAGGGATAGCATTTCGTGACCTACTATAGCGTCTACCAATGCATCGATGCTTGGCAAGGGGAAATCATCCTTAGGACTCGCTTTGTTTAGATCTCGAAAATCAGTGCATATGCGAATCCTCCCGTCGGGATTTTTGACGGGCACCATGTTGGACAGCCATGGCGGATAGTCCATGCAGATGACAAACTATGCATCCAACAACTTTTGCAATTCATCTTTGACCATCAAGGCCATTGTTGGGTGCATCTTTCGTAGTTTTTGCTTAACTGGCTTGATTGTCGGGTCAAGCGTTAGATTATGCGTGACTAGCTACGGATCTAGTCCCAGCATGTCTCTGTATGACCATGCAAAAACCTCCTTCTTCGCTTTGAGAAGGGCAATGTAGTCGGCTTGCTCTTCAGGGGATAAGCTTACCCCCAACTTGATAATCTATGGATTCATTGGGTCTAAGCCGATGTCTACGTCAGTCGTTTCCTCGACTGACATGTGGGATCCGTCCTCCAACTGATGTGGAGTTGGGATCAAATGGATATCATTAGCTGAGTTTAGATCTGTGTTTGGAACCTCGGGTCCCTCTTCAGCTTGAAAAATATCTTGAGTTGTCCCTGGGGTAAAATGAGGCGTTTCATCGAAAGTCCAATACTCTGATGGGGAGAGCGGTGAATTGACGCGATCCCAGTCGATGGCATCTATGTCTAGATGCAATGACCATGCTGGATCGACCGGATTACGGATGGGTGCGGTCAAATCAATGGAGATCATGTGGATGAAATGAATTTGGTCTCCATTACCGTGGGTGTGATAACTCGAACATTCTGGATGCTCCCTATGCTTTGGATCCGGTTCTATAGGTACGGGCATGAACGGATCATCCCTATGTGTTGATAGGAAGACGGGGTCTTCCCTCAGCACTGATGTCATTATAGGGTCTCGGGGTGGACGGTGCTCATCGTGAATTTGGAGCCATGGATCCAACACTTGGTCCCACCCTCGCTGGGTCTACCCACCATTCATGCCCTAACCTTATGCCCATCTGTCCCATTAGATCTTCATGAGTTAAAGGGCGATTATTCCATTGCGCATGTCTAAGATAGATCATCTCAGTCTCATCTTCTGAATCGCTTTCGGAGATCCAAAAATGTTCATTCTCTTCAGAAACTGTTTGCGACGTTGAGGGTTCTCCTTGTTCCAGCAAATTAATCTGGTCCCATTGCGGTTGTTCCACTCTTGGTGGAGGGACCTGATTCTATTGACACTGTATTGACTCAACTGGAACCTCTAAGGGGAACAACTTCAAAAATATGTCCGAACACCGTTTATGTTCTCTTTGGGGATTACTATCCGAACTTTCACCTCTCTCTTGCAAAGGAGGGGAATTACTGCTGTTTCCAAGGGTGTTTGTTGACCATGGGAGGTAATCTCCCAATGTATATTCTATATTTGGGTTGGCATAAGGATCTAATGCCAATCCACCCTTGCTGCCTATTTCTAGGCCTTGCATGTTTTCTACCAAGATGTCTAAGGGCAGGGGTGGTTGAACCCTACTCCCGACTTATCATAAGGCATTTGATATCTTGGCTAGCAAAGGACATGCACCCCTTGCTCATACCTTCCTAACCCGTATCCGTGCCAATTGCATTGGCCTAGATATCTCAGAGCGAAGTTCGGGTTCGACAAATAATTGATATTTTCGGCAAAAGGCTCTTCATCCTCGTCCTTTTGCTTGCATGGTTCTACACCATGATCAAGGCCCCCATACACAAAATTTGTCTGGTTTTGTGGGTAACCTAAAGGAACAATTGTCCCTATGGGAAGGCAAGGTCTCCCCATGTCCTACACTATTTCTAGCATGGGCGTGTCTACAACATTTTGCACCAGATATTCTCCCAGGCCCGTACTGGCCATTTCAACAATAATTGTTGACGATTGAGAGGGAGGAAATGGAAGGCCTTCCTGAGTCCATTCCATGTTGGGTGGATTAGGAATCTCAGCTTCCATTGTGCTAAGTATTTCTTCTGTTGAGACAGTTGATATCATTGGCAACACCTCTTCTAGGGGTTGAGCCTCTTCCAAGATCTTTTTTCCTTTGTCCTTCTGTTTAGCCATGATAGGTGGCACTGGTAATGAAGGATTTGATGATGTAGATGCACCTGGCTGGGGTTTCGATGGATTAGTCATCCGTGGTGTCTACGGTATCGGACCCTGTCTAGATGGATTTAACTGAAAATCCAAGTGCGTCGACGGGAGGGTCGATTGCGGCATCAAATGCACTGCATTGCAATATTTGAAGGGTTCTAAGTCCATCGGGACTACATGTATTTCTCCTTCAAATGCATACTTTAGACACTGGTGAGCTATCAAAGGGACACACTTCATGTCCCTGATCCATGGTCGCCCTAGCAGTATGTTGTATGCCATCTCGCCTTCTAGAATGTGGCACAATGTAGGTATCGTCTTTTGTCCTACTTGGATGGGTAGAACAATTGTGCCAACTATTGAGCATATTGCATCATTGAATGCTCGCAGTGTGTATGTTGAGGCCGTGATATGAGAGGCTGGCAGCTTCAGATGTTTTAATGCTGCAGTGGTAATGATGTTACTGGATGAGCCAGTATCTACCAACACTCTCTTGTACGAGATCCCGTTGACCCGTGGGATAACGTGCAGGGGTGGATCTGCCATGTCATTCGGAACTACTTTAACTTCATCCTCTCTGAAGGTAATGACTGGCTCTGTACATCATTTTACATGTCCTACAAATTTATTGAAGGAATTTGCTTCGTGAGGCTGTAATTCGATGGCTTTCAAAATTTCCATGAGAGCTTCTCGATGGGGTGCTGACTATTGTATAAGCTCATAAATGGAAAGCCTAGCCGATGTGGTCCGCAAACTCTACGTGAGTTTGGTCCGTATCGTGACCTCGGGTCTAGGCGGAGGCAATTGCATAGTGGGTTGTTGAGGTTGCGATGTTGAGGTTGCGATGTTGAAGGAACTGCTCTTGTAGCTACCTCCGGGGCAGCTGCTGGGTACTTTTTGTTCCTCGTTACTATGCTGATCATTCCCACATATCCTTGCATGGGGATATTTTGTCGCACCTCATTAATATGAAGAGGTTTTTCCTATGCCTCATGGGCAGGCAAAGGGTCCTTGAATATCCCCATCTGTTGATTATTTGGTGCTATGGGGTTGTCCACTGCCAATGTTTGATTATCAATTAAATCTTGTATCAGTCCTTTGAATTTCCAACATCCATTCAAGTCATGTCCCCTTCGCCTATGGAATCTACAATATAATTCCTCTCTGTATCCCTTAGGCTTGGGAGCGTTAGGGTCTACAGTCTGGATCTCTAGAAGGGTGACTAAATTTGTTGCTGACAAGCGGTCAAATAAGGAGTCCCTAGACTCCGTATAAGGGGTGAATTGTCGCCTAGGGCGATGCTACTGATTCTGCTCATGTTTCTTATTATCTCTTTCATAACCAGGAGGCACTGCCTGGTAATTAGCCTTTTGAGGCTGTATTTCTTGCACAGGCTTAGGGACATTTATCGTGACTTGATTAACTGTAGTGGGTTTTGGTTGCGTAGTCCCAGTCTTAGTGTTTTTGTTCCACTCTTTATTTTTAGGCTTGGCGATTGCGCCCTCTCCTATTTTGATCTCTTCTATAACTCTGGCTTGCACCAAAGCTTCTTCTAAACTGTCGTATTGCTGCAGCAGAAATAGCCCAAAGATTGATTTTAAGCAACTCCGTGCAAACATCTATGTGAGATCAGACATAGGGGGACGGTAGGGTAGCTTAGAAAGCAAAGCCCTCCATCAATTCTCGTATGCTACCATTATTTCTTCCTCATATTGCTTGAGGTTGGCTAGATCACTCAGTGATGCCTTCTTCCTTGTGTTGAAAGCAAAGCGTTCAAGAAATGCATCTACTAATTGATCTAGGTTGTTTATGCTGTGTTTTGGTAACTATGTGAACCAATCGAAGGCAGGGCCTGCGAATGTGGTTATGAATGTCCTAAGCAACAATGCGTCATTATCTTGGAGGCCAAAGCATTGGCTTAGGAATCTTGTGACATGTTCTTGTGCGTCCTCTTCACCTTTAAAGACTGCCAATTGAGGCAACTTGAAATGTTCATGGTAAAGAGGTGTGGGCACTGAGGGATGCACTGGATGACTGCGGAGTTGACGTAATGTGGGCTTTTGATGCCCAGAAGCTTTTGTCTCCACAGACTCCAAACGCTCTAATAGCGCTTTATATGCATTGGAAGATTTAATCTCTTCTTCCGTAACTCGTTCCCGTTGGGCAACTGGGGGCCTATGGAGGGGTGGCTGGATAGCACCTCCTCTGCCTTGATATGGCATTTCGGCCCATTCTTCTTCTTCATACTCCTCATAAGCTTCCCGAGGAGTTATTGGGTGAGCTCGATGAACAGGAGTGGGCGCTCGTGAAGGGTGCCCATCGTCATTCTTGGGAGTGGCCTCCCGCTCATGTCTTGGGTGTCTTAAAGGCACCTCTTGTCGAGGTCTTGGGGACCTATCATGCACTATGAGGTTGTGCCTCTCGTACCTTTTTGCCCTCTGTGTTTGGGGGGTCTAAACCTTTTCAGGCACAGTGATGCAGAGCAGCTCATTTGTTTGGCATCGAATGCGCTCTTTATTAAGGTGATATAATTGTTCTAGTTGCTGCTGATCCTTCTCAAGCTGCTTGATCTACGCTTGGCGGGCGACATGTCTAGCAAATGATAGGTCAATTTGCTTTGTTGTTTTAATTCTAGGAGGCCTAGCCACCTTTTCGAAGTATCTATCTTGGTTTTGAGGATCCGGGACTTCTATGTGGTGCTTCCCTCTGTCGAGATTAGCGGCATTTACTTGAGGCTTCGGCCTTAATGGGTGATCATTATATCTAGCAGGTGCGGAAGCACAAGGCTCCCGCGCTGTACGTTGCTCTCGAGGAATGCGATGATCTTCCTCGTTCTCCCTTTCATGGGTGTGAAAGGGGCGGGCAGAGTTAGCTCGTCCTGTGTAAAGAGCCCTGCGCTCTGGATTTTGTCTTTCTGTTCTAATGGGAGGCAAAGAAGAGGTACCGTATTCACGTTGTCTCTCCTCATGGACACTATGCCTCTCTAGCGCTTCATCGTGATGTAGCCACTCATCTCTAGCCTCTAAAGGCGGTTGTCTACTTACATTGAGATCTACATGTAAAGCTTCTTCTCGAAAGGGGCTGTGTTGAATGGGTATACTCCAATGAGGAGGGTCCCAATAATTCCTTTTAGACATGGAATGATGTGGATTCTCTTGTGGCCCAGACCGCCAAGGCGGTATGACCAAGTCTTCAGGACTAAAGCGAAGGCGACTTGTGCTTGCTTCTTGTGTACCTTCCGGAGCTTCTGCCCTTGATTGGGCTTGGCTACGGGTGTACACCATTGTGGTGCTTCTCTACTATCTAAACAGATTTTTATCTTGTTTATGATGATTTTTTTTTTTTTTGTTTACACTAAGCATAAATGAACACACACATACACAAACCGTGATTATCTCTTTTAAGGATTAAATAGTGTGTCCTAAATTGGTTTAGTGCATTTTGATGTTTTGTTTTGTTTTTGCAAGTTTTGAAGAATGTTTAAATGCATAATGTTGGCTCATATGACTCCCATAAATGGTCGCCCCTTCAATATACCATTGTTGGACCGATATACCAACCTCTCTATATACCCGCCCTTACGAGAGGGAAACTATAGGTACGTGAGAGCAGATGGTACGTGGAACATAGGCGGTACGAAGGTGGGATTGTCCTATTAATGACACCTACCATAGAAGACTTATCCTCGCGCGCATGGGAATCACCCCAGCAACACTCGGTCAACTTTCGTCAGGATTTATGCCTAACAACAATGACAATCGGGGGAAATGGATGCAAAGCTAAGCCAAGGTGGTGATGAACCCACCGTTGGTCTTGCTCAAGGGCTGGGGTTTTACGACCAGCTCTTTGGTTTAATTTACCACGTGATGTGTGTGGAGTTCATTTTATTTAATAAAAATGAAACAGGCAGCAAAAAAGAAACTTTCCCTAAGCCATGCAAACACTACAAACCGAAAAACAGTAAATAGAAATTGGACGGAATTTTTTTTTTTTCAATTAAATAAATAAAGCATGAAAATTGACTACAACTTTCTCTACCCTTCTTTAACAATTAAAGAAAAAAATGAAAGTAAAAAAATAAACAAATAAAATGATTTTTTTTTTTTTAAACAATTAAATAAAGTAAGAAAATTGATGGAATCTTTTCCTACCCTTCTTTAAACAATTAAAGAAAATTCATTTTCTTTGAATTTTTTACTTTAATGAAATTTTTAAACATAAACGAATGAAAGTAAACATAAACAACAATAAAAAAAAACAATGGGAACAGTTTTAAAACCCTTACCTTTCTCTGTCCAGACTTGTTGTTTCTGATCTTCGGCTCTAAAATTCACAGACAGAAATTTGTCCAAGCAAAGACGAATAACAGTCAAAAATTAAAAAGGTACCTGTAAGCACAAAAACACAAGTTTTAATCAGTTTCGCGATTTTGCGACACCTAAGGCCAAGGTTACCTTTTTCTTAAGGCTTGCTTGCTTAAGTTTTGCTTTGAATTTAAGGCTTGTTCTTGCTTAAGTTTTGCTTTGAATTTAAGGCTTGTTCTTGCTTAAGTTTTGCTCTTCCTTAAGACTTTGTTTTGCTTAAGACTTTGTTTTGATAAAGGCTTTGTTTTGATAAAGGCTTGCTTTTGAATTTGATTAAGACTTTGTTTTGATAAAGGCTTTGTTTACTTTTCGATCTTCTGAACTGCTATGTAAGTGGCTAGGACCACTGTAAGACCTCTGAGGGCTGCCCTGAAAGCTATGTATGTCAATGCGATCAGTGTTTGTAGTCACTTAATCCGATTGGTGCTGTTTTGGTGCACCAATCCGATTAAGTGACTACAAACACTGATCGCATTGACATACACAGCTTTCAGGGCAGCCCTCAGAGGTCTTACAGTGGTCCTAGCCACTTACATAGCAGTTCAGAAGGTCAGAAAGTAAACAAAGCCTTTATCAAAACAAAGTCTTAATCAAAGTCAAAAGCAAGCCTTTATCAAAACAAAGCCTTTATCAAAACAAAGTCTTAAGCAAAACAAAGTCTTAAGGAAGAGCAAAACTTAAGCAAGAACAAGCCTTAAATTCAAAGCAAAACTTAAGCAAGCAATCCTTAAGCAAAGGGGAACCTTGGCCTTAGGTGTCGCGAAATCACGACACCTAAGGCCCAAAGGGGAACCTTGGCCTTAGATGTCACGAAATCGCAACGTCGCGATTTCGCGACGTCGCGAAATCACGTCACGATTTCACGACATCGCGAAATCGCGACACCTAAGGCTAGAAGGGGAGCTTCGGCCGAAGGTGTCACGATTTCGTGACGTCACAAAATCGCGACACCTAAGGCCCGAAAGGGAGATTCGGCCGAGGGTGTCGCGATTTCGCGACGTCGCGAAATCGCGACACCTAAGGCCCAAAAGGGAGCTTTGGCCGAGGGTGTCGCGATTTCGCGACGTCGCGAAATCGCGACACCTAAGGCCCGAAAGGGAGCTTCAGCCGAGGGTGTCACGATTTCACGACGTCACGAAATTACGACACCTAAGGCCCGAAAGGGAGCTTCGGTCGAGGGTGTCGCGATTTTGCGACGTCGCGAAATCGCGACACCTAAGGCCCGAAAGGGAGCTTCGATCGAGGGTGTCGCGATTTCGTGACGTCGTGAAATCGTGACACCTAAGGCCCGAAGGGGAGCTTCGGCCGAGGGTGTCATGATTTCATGACGTCACGAAATCACGACACCTAAGGCCCGAAAGGGAGCTTCGGCCGAGGGTGTCACGATTTCGCGACGTCGCGAAATCGCGACACCTAAGGCCCAAAGGGGAGCCTCGGCCGAAGTGTCACGATATCGCGACGTCGCGATATCGCGACACTTCGGCATTTGTGACTGGGCAGATTTTTAGGCATTCGAAGGCAGAATTCAACCCGTTAAAAAGCAGACATTAAACAAATTAAAAGAGCACGTTAACCAACAAAGGCGGACTTTAAACAAATACAGGCATTTTGACAAAGATACGAGAATGGGCATTAAACAACTGGCAGTGAAAGACAGTCAGTTACATGGGCCGTTGGAGGACTGTCACAGTGGCATTAACGAAAGCCCGAGTCGTGGAGGACTTTCCTCTCTCGTGGAGACACGACCGCCACATGGCACCTTTGACCAACACGTGGCGCTTATGCACGCCTATTCAAAGAGACCCCCTGGGTCTATAAAATGGTGGATTTTTCCACCCAAAAAACAAGTTAGGAAGCATTTGAAAGGAACGAAGTGCTGTCAGACCAAACATTCGATTGCGCTCCTTTTCGATTCATCCCTTCTACACCCGTAATCTCTTTCGCAGGAGAGGTTATCGATGGTTGCTAGAAGGTGAATCCGAACCTTCAAACCCGACATTTTGGCCACTTGAATCAACCAATTTGCTGACAACCCCTTCTCTGAGGTTTTGGGCCCATCCCTAGTGGATTGGCGTCAAAGTCGAGCTTCAACGGGGGCGGCCCGCTTGGGCACCCCACACTTTTGTTTGTTGCATGATTAATTTATTCTATCATTGCGAATATATCTTGTATTACCATATCTATCGAATATTATCATGCATTATGCTTTATCGAATATTATCATGCTCTCACGGTATTTGCTATCCCACTAACCTGCAGGCAGCGACGTTTAATTCGACAGCAGATTGGCCGACTGTTTCAATGGCAGTGGCCATCTGGTGACGTTTTCTGTCAGAGTTGCAGGTTGCGTAGAGTTATTTTATTCACGTATTTAATCAATCTCTGCACGTATTTCTCATTGATTTTTAAAATTCAGACATTCTATCTTTTGTTGCAGGTGCTACTAACGTCTCTGTGTTTCTTTGATCATAGGAGAAACAGTAGCAAGCAAGGATTCATCAGCATAAGCGGTGGCAGCACTTTGGCCCGCCCGTTTCACATGTGGGCATGCGGAAAGAAGATTACTAATCATGATTGTAACTGAAAATATGTAACTGAGGAGATGTATTGTAACCGAGTTGGAATTAATATAAAAGGGTTGTGCTCCTGCTTTCTCTTTATATTTTGTCTCGATTTGATTACGTTCTTCCTATTTCATGCATCGAGTTAGTTTTTGTTTTCATTGCATCTTAGTATTTCTTTTTTACTTTCGGAATCTCATGCTTTCAATGGCGATCACGGTGGGACCCTGTCCCATGAATTTTGAGATCACAGGAACTGATTAAAACTTGTGTTTTTGTGCTTACAGGTACCTTTTTAATTTTTGACTGTTATTCGTCTTTGCTTGGACAAATTTCTGTCTGTGAATTTTAGAGCCGAAGATCAGAAATAACAAGTCTAGACAGAGAAAGGTAAGGGTTTTAAAACTGTTCCCGTTGTTTTTTTTTTTTTGTTTATGTTTACTTTCATTCGTTTATGTTTAAAAATTTCATTAAAGTAAAAAATTCAAAGAAAATGAATTTTCTTTAATTGTTTAAAGAAGGGTAGGAAAAGATTCCGTCAATTTTCTTACTTTATTTAATTGTTTAAAAAAAAAAAAAAAAAAAATCATTTTATTTGTTTATTTTTTTTACTTTCATTTTTTTTCTTTAATTGTTAAAGAAGGGTAGAGAAAGTTGTAGTCAATTTTCATGCTTTATTTATTTAATTGAAAAAAAAAAAATTTCGTCCAATTTCTATTTACTGTTTTCCGGTTTGTAGTGTTTGCATGGCTTAGGGAAAGTTTCTTTTTTGCTGCCTGTTTCATTTTTATTAAATAAAATGAACTCCACACACATCACGTGGTAAATTAAACCAAGGAGCTGGTCGTAAAACCCCAGCCCTTGAGCAAGACCAACGGTGGGTTCATCACCACCTTGGCTTAGCTTTGCATCCATTTCCCTCGATTGTCACTGTTGTTAGGCATAAATCCTGACGAAAGCTGATCGAGTGTTGCTGGGGTGATTCCCATGCGTGCGAGGATAAGTCTTCTATGGTAGGTGTCATTAACAGGACAATCCCCCCTTCCGTACCGCCTATGTTCCACGTACCATCTGCTCTCACGTACCTATAGTTTCCCTCTCGTAAGGGCGGGTATATAGAGAGGTTGGTATATCGGTCCGACAATGGTATATTGAAGGGGCGACCATTTATGGGAGTCATATGAGCCAACATTATGCATTTAAACGTTCTTCAAAACTTGCAAAAACAAAACAAAACATCAAAATGCACTAAACCAGTTTAGGACACACTATTTAATCCTTAAAAGAGATAATCACGGTTTGTGTATGTGTGTGTTCATTTCTGCTTAGTGTAAACAAAAAACAAAAATCATCATAAACAAGATAAAAATCTGTTTAGATAGTAGAGAAGCACCACAATGGTGTACACCCGTAGCCAAGCCCAATCAAGGGCAGAAGCTCGGAAGGTACACAAGAAGCAGGCACAAGTCGCCTTCGCTTTAGTCCTGAAGACTTGGTCATACCGCCTTGGCGGTCTAGGCCACAAGAGAATCCACATCATTCCATGTCTAAAAGGAATTATTGGGACCCTCCTCATTGGAGTATACCCATTCAACACAGCCCCTTTCGAGAAGAAGCTTTACATGTAGATCTCAATGTAAGTAGACAACCGCCTTTAGAGGCTAGAGATGAGTGGCTACAGCGCGATGAAGCGCTAGAGAGGCATAGTGTCCATGAGGAGAGACAACATGAATACGGTACCTCTTCTTTGCCTCCCATTAGAACAGAAAGACAAAATCCAGAGCGTAGGGCTCTTTACACAGGACGAGCTAACTCTGCCCACCCCTTTCACACTCATGAAAGGGAGAACGAGGAAGATCATCGCATTCCTCGAGAGCAACGTACAGCGTGGGAGCCTTGCGCTTCCGCACCTGCTAGATATAATGATCACCCATTAAGGCTAGAGCCTCAAGTAAATGCCGCTAATCTCGACAGATGGAAGCGCCACATAGAAGTCTCGGATCCTCAAAACCAAGATAGTTACATTGATAGACATGCCACCCGCCAAGCACAGATCAAGCAGCTTGAGCAGGATCAGCAGCAGCTAGAACAATTATATCACCTTAATAAAGAGCGCATTCGACACCAAACAAATGAGCTGCTCCGCATCACTATGCCTGAAAAGGTTCAGACCCCCCAAATGTAGAGGGCAGAAAGGTACGAGAGGCACAACCTCATAGTGCATGATAGGTCCCCAAGACCTCGCCAAGAGGTGCCTTTAAGACACCCAAGACATGAGCGGGAGGCCACTCCCAAGAATGACGATGGGCACCCTTCGCGAGCGCCCACTCCTGTTCATCGAGCTCGCCCAATAACTCCTCGGGAAGCTTATGAGGAGTATGAAGAAGAAGAATGGGCCGAAACGCCATATCAAGGCAGAGGAGGTGCTATCCAGCCACCCCTCCACAGGCCCCCAGTTGCCCAACGGGAATGAGTTACGAAAGAAGAGATTAAATCTTCCAATGCATATAAAGCGCTATTAGAGCGTTTGGAGTCTGTGGAGACAAAATATTCTGGGCATCAAAAGCCCACGTTACGTCAACTCCGTAGTCATCCAGTGCATCCCTCAGTGCCCACACCTCTTTACCCTAAACATTTCAAGTTGCCTCAATTGGCAGTCTTTAAAGGTGAAGAGGATGCACAAGAACATGTCACAAGATTCCTAAGCCAATGCTTCGACATCCAAGATAATGACGCATTGTTGCTTAGGACATTCATAACCACATTCGTAGGCCCTGCCTCGGATTGGTTCACACAGTTACCAAAACACAGCATAAACAACCTAGATCAATTAGTAGATGCGTTTCTTGAACGCTTTGCTTTCAACACAAGGAAGAAGGCATCACTGAGTGATCTAGCCAGCCTCAAGAAATATGAGGAAGAAACAATGGCAGCATACGGGAATCAATGGAGGGCTTTGCTTTCTAAGCTACCCTACCATCCCCCTATGTCTGATCTCACATAGATGTTTGCACGGAGTTGCTTAAAATCAATCTCTGGGCTATTGCTACTGTAGCAATACGATAGTTTAGAAGAAGCTTTGGCGCAAGCCAGAGTTATAGAAGAGATCAAAATAGGAGAGGGTGCAATCGCCAAGCCTAAAAAGAAAGAGTGGAACAAAAACACTAAGACTGGGACTACGCAACCAAAACCCACTACAGTTAATCAAGTCACGATAAATGTCCCTAAGCCTGTGCAAGAAATACAACCTCAAAAGGCTAATTACCAAGAATGCCTCCTAGTTATGAAAGAGATAATAAGAAACAGGAGCAGAATCAGTAGCGTCACCCTAGGTGACAATTCACCCCTTATACGGAGTCTAGGGACTCCTTATTTGATCGCTTGTCAGCGACAAATTTAGTCACCCTTCCAGAGATCCAAACTATAGACCCTAACGCTCCCAAGCCTAAGGGATACAGAGAGGAATTATATTGTAGATTCCATAGGCGAAGGGGACATGACTTGAATGGATGTTGGAAATTCAAAGGACTGATACAAGATTTAATTGATAATCAAACATTGGCAGTGGACAACCCCATAGCACCAAATAATCAACAGATGGGGATATTCAAGGACCCTTTGCCTGCCCATGAGGCACAGGCAAAACCTCTTTAGATTAATGAGGTGCGACAAAATCTCCCCATGCAAGGATATGTGGGAATGATCAGCATAGTAACGAGGAACAAAAAGTACCCAGCAGCTGCCCCGGAGGTAGCTACAAGAGCAGTTCCTTCAACATCGCAACCTCAACAACCCATTATGCAATTGCCTCCGCCTAGACCCGAGGTCACGATACGGACCAAACTCACGCAGAGTTTGCGGACCACATCGGCTAGGCTTTCCATTTATGAGCTTATACAACAGTCAGCGCCCCATCGAGAAGCTCTCATGGAAATTCTGAAAGCCATCGAATTACAGCCTCACGAAGCAAATTCCTTCAATAACTTTGTAGGACATGTAAAACGATGTACAGAGCCAGTCATTACCTTCAGAGAGGATGAAGTTAAAGCAGTACCGAATGACATGGCAGATCCACCCCTGCACGTTATCGCGCGGGTCAATGGGATCCCGTACAAGAGAGTGTTGGTAGATACTGGCTCATCCAGTAACATCATTACCACTGCATAGCATTAAAACATCTGAAGCTGCCAGCCTCTCATATCACGGCCTCAACATACACACTATGAGCATTCAATGATGCAATATGCTCAACAGTCGGCACAATTTTTCTACCCGTCCAGGTAGGACAAAAGACGATACCTACATTGTGCAACATTCTAGAAGGTGAGATGGCATACAACATACTGCTAGGGCGACCATGGATCAGGGACATGAAGTGTGTCCCTTCGATAGCTCACCAGTGTTTGAAGTATGCATTTGAAGGAGAAATACATGTAGTCCCGATGGACTTAGAACCCTTCAAATATTGCAATGCAGTGCATTTGATGCCGCAATCAACCCTCCCATCGATGCACTTGGATTTCCAGTTAAATCCATCTAGACAGGGTCCGATACCGCAGACACCACGGATGACTAATCCATCGAAACCCCAGCCAGGTGCATCTACATCATCGGCTCCTTCATTACCAACGCCACCTATCATGGCTAAACAGAAGGACAAAGGAAAAAAGATCTTGGAAGAGGCTCAACCCCTAGAAGAGGTGTTGCCAACGATATCAACTGTCTCAATAGAAGAAATACTTAGCACAATGGAAGCTGAGATTCCTAATCCACCCAACATGGAATGGACTCAAGAAGGCCTTCCATTTCCTCCCTCTCAATCGTCAACAATTATTGTTGAAATGGCCAGTACGGGCCTGGGAGAATATCTGGTGCAAAATGTTGTAGCAACGCCCATGCTAGAAATAGTGCAGGACATGGGGAGACCTCGCCTTCCCATAGGGACAATTGTTCCTTTAGGTTACCCACCAAACCAGACAAATTTTGTGTATGGGGGCCTTGATCATGGTGTAGAACCATGCAAGCAAAAGGACGAGGACGAAGAGCCTTTTGTCGAAAATATCAATTATTTGTCGAACCCGAACTTCGCTCTGAGATATCTAGGCCAATGCAATTGGCACGGATATGGGTTAGGTAGGTATGAGCAAGGGGTGCGTGTCCTTTGCCAGCCAAGATATCAAATGCCTTATGATAAGTCGGGAGTAGGGTTCAACCACCCCCTGCCCTTAGACATCTTGGTAGAAAACATGCAAGGCCTAGAAATAGGCAGCAAGGGTGGATTGGCATTAGATCCTTATGCCAACCCAAATACAGAATATACATTGGGAGATTACCTCCCATGGTCAACAAACACCCTTGGCAACAACAGTAATTCCCCTCCTTTGCAAGAGAGAGGTGAAAGTTCGAATAGTAATCCCCAAAGAGAACATAAACGGTGTCCGGACATATTTTTGAAGTTGTTCCCCTTAGAGGTTCCAGTTGAGTCAATACAGTGTCAAGAGAATCAGGTCCCTCCACCAAGAGTGGAACAACCGCAATGGGACCAGATTAATTTGTTGGAACAAGGAGAACCCTCAACGTCACAAATAGTTGCTAAAGAGAATGAACATTTTTGGATCTCCGAAAGTGATTCAGAAGATGAGACTGAGATGATCTATCTTAGACATGCGCGATGGAATAATCACCCTTTAACTCATGAAGATCTAATGGGACAGATGGGCATAAGGTTAGGGCATGAATGGTGGGTAGACCCAGCAGGGTGGGACCAAGTGTTGGATCCATGGCTCCAAATTCATGATGAGCACCGTCCACCCCGAGACCCTATAATGACATCAGTGCCGAGGGAAGACCCCGTCTTCCTATCAACACATAGGGACGATCCGTTCATGCCCGTACCTACAGAACCAGATCCAGAGCATAGGGAGCATCCAGAATGTTCGAGTTATCACACCCATGATAATGGAGACCAAATTCATTTCATCCACATGATCTCCATTGATTTGACCGCACCCATCCGCAATCCGACCGATCCAGCATGGTCATTGCATCTAGACATAGATGCCATCGACTAGGATCACGTCAATTCACCGCTCTCCCCATCAGAGTATTGGCCTTTCGATGAAATGCCTCATTTTACCCCAGGGACAACTCAGGATATTTTTCAAGCTGAAGAGGGACCCGAGGTTCCAAATGTAGATCTAAACTCAGCTAATGATATCCATTTGATCCCAACTCCACATCAGTTGGAGGACGGATCCCACATGTCAGTCGAGGAAATGACTGACGTAGACATCGGCTTAGACCCAATGAATCCATAGATTATCAAGTTGGGGGTAAGCTTATCCCCTGAAGAGCAAGCCGACTACATTGCCCTTCTCAAAGCGAAGAAGGAGGTTTTTGCATGGTCATACAGAGACATGCCGAGACTAGATCCATAGCTAGTCATGCATAATCTAACGCTTGACCCGACAATCAAGCCAGTTAAGCAAAAACTACGAAAGATGCACCCAACAGTGGCCTTGATGGTCAAAGATGAATTGCAAAAGCTATTGGATGCATAGTTTGTCATCTGCATGGACTATCCGCCATGGCTGTCCAACATGGTGCCCATCAAAAAGCCCGACGGGAGGATTCGCATATGCACTAATTTTTGAGATCTAAACAAAGCGAGTCCTAAGGATGATTTCCCCTTGCCAAGCATCGACGCGTTGGTAGACGCTACAACAGGTCACGAAATGCTATCCCTCATGGATGGTTTCTTAGGATACAATCAGATTCGTATCAATCCTGAGGATCAACTCAAAACGGCGTTCACAACGCCTTGGGGGACATTTTGTTATAAGGTCATGCCTTTTGGCCTTAAAAATGTTGGTGCCACCTACCAACGTGCCATGACGTACATCTTCCATGATTACATGCATAAAACTTTGGAAGATTACATGGATGATTTGTTAGCCAAGTCTCTTTTGCGCTCAGATCATCTCGGTGACTTAAGCAAGATTCTCGATCGCCTCATAGAGCATAAGGTCAGATTGAATCCCAAGAAGTGCGTATTCGACGTCACATCTGGAAAACTCTTGGGTTTTATAGTCTCAAAGCGAGGCATCGAAGTGGACCCAAAGAAAGTCAAGGCAATCCTCGAAATGGCTCCCCCAACCACTATCAGGCAGCTCAGAAGTCTGCAAGGAAAGGTCGCGTCGATTAAGCACTTCATAGCGCATTTATCTAACAAGTGTCGACCCATGAACAAATTATTGCACAAAGGGGTTACATTTCACTGGGATGACGAGTGCCAGTAAGCCTTTGATGAAATCAAATGATACTTGGCTTCACCGCCAGTATTGGCACCACCTAGACCAGGAGTGCCGTTCTACTTATACATCTCAGCTACTAAGGTGGCATTGGGCGCCATGCTGGCCCAAAAGAATGAACTTCACAAAGAACATGCTACTTACTATCTTAGCCGCACCCTGGTTAGTTACGAACTTAACTATGCATACGTTGAAAAACTCTGCTTGGCAGTGGTGTTTGCTACCAAGAGGCTACGCCACTACATGCTGAGCAACACTACGTATGTTGTGTCTAAGGAGAATCCATTGCGATACATGATGAGTCGTACCTATCATAGTAGTCGCACGATGAAATGGATCATGTTGTTGACGAAATTTGACATAGAATTTATTGGACAAAAATCTATCAAAGGACAAGTCATAGCCGATCAACTAGCAGAGGCTCCTCTTGAAGACGATCAGCCTCTAGTCATAGAACTACCCGATGATGGGGTCTTCCATGTCTCAGAATCGCCAGATTCTGATGAGCTTGAGTCACAGGCCGACATAACCTTATTTTTTGATGGTTCTAAATGTGAGCAAGGTGGTGGCACGAGAATTGTATTCTTCACACCGTAGGGCACTCCAATGCCCCTGTCATTTAAATTAAACTTCCCGTGCACCAACAATAATGCAGAGTACGAAGCCTTGCTCCTAGGTCTTCAGACAGCAATCGCCATGAACATCAAACGACTAAACATCTTTGGTGATTCACTGTTAATCGTCAATCAAGTAAAAGGGGAATACAAATGCAAATGCCTAGTTTTGTAGGCTTATAAAGCCCTTGTGGACAAATTCTTTGCAAAACTTGAATGGTACGACATCGAGGCACTCCCTCGATCATCGAATCATTTTGCGGACACAATGGCCTCCTTGGGGTCACTAATCCCGCAAGACCTTTCTGGTGATATGACAACCATTCAAGTCAAAACCTTATCGCAATCCGTGATGGAGCGTGCAAGCTCTGACTTGACGTCAGGAATCCACATGATCCAGATTGAACCATCCTCGGATAAGTTCTCTCAAATCCGCGATCATCTGAAACATGCCAACTGGGGGTCCTTATTCTCCCCTACTCCCATCAATAGCAACACAACGCTGTTCTTACAAGTTCTATCCTACTCAACATTTGTTAGGGAGGAACTTCAAAAGGGATTGGTTGTTCATACTGTCGAGGTTTTCGATCAACAGGACTGGTATTTACCCATTAGAGACTACCTCAAGTTAGGTAATCTTCCCCTTGGATTGACGCACGTCGCAAAATGAACATTCAAGCAGAAAGCGGCTAAGTATGTCTTGATAGGAGACATTTTGTATCATCGCAGCTATGAAGGAATCCTTCTTCGTTGCTTGGACTAGCAAGAGTCCACTTGGGCGATCGCCCAAGCGCACGATGGTACATGTGGTGGCCACTTTAGTGGTATGGCCATTGCAAAGCGCATTCTTCGCATGGGATATTATTGGCCATATTTAGAGCGAGATTGTTGCGCATATGTCAAGAAGTGCGTGAAGTGTCAACATCATGCCAATTTGATGCACGTACCTTCCTAGGCCTTGCAGACAGTCCAGTCTGCTTGGCCATTTTTGCAGTGGGGCTTCGATCTAATTGGAAAGATCTCCCCTACATCGTCAGGCCGTCACACATTTATCATAACGGCCACAGAGTATTTTACCAAATGGGTGGAAGCAATTCCGCTAACCTCTACGACAGGACCCCGCATTGTGGAGTTCATTTTGCATAACATCATATGTCATTTTGGTATTCCATCCAAAATAATCTCGGATAATGGGCCATCATTCAAGAACAAAGACGTGCATGCTTTGACCACAAAGTACAAAATCCAGCACAATTTTTTGACACCCTATTATCCATAGGCAAATGGGCAAGCAGAGGCGTCAAACAAAATGCTAGTTGCCATCCTTAAAAATATGGTCACAAATAGTCATAAGGATTGGCACATCCAAATCCCACTTGCCCTTTGGGCTTATCGCACCAGCATTCAGACGCCAACTGGGGCCACCCCGTTTTCGCTCGTGTATGGCTCAGAGGCAGTAATGCCTCTAGAGTTGGAAATTCCTTCCCTTCGCATATCAATGCAGGAGTTCATCGATGATGACACTGCACGGCAGGCCCGGTTAGACCAACTTACGTTGCTTGACGAACGACGCGTTAATGCTCTCGAGCACTTACGTATCTATCAAGAGCGGCTTAAGAAAGCTTACAACATGAAAGTTCACCTAAGGGACTTTCGGGTTGGTGATTTGGTTTTGAAGGAAAACCAACAGAACTCTAATTTGCCATCCCACCTAAGGGACAAGTTCACGGCAAATTGGTTAGGTCCATATGTCATTGATAGCAAAATAGGACCCGGGACATACCGGCTAGCTTCTCTCGACGGTATCAAGGAAACAGAACCCTTGAATATCGATCATTTGCGACCATTCTATATCTAAGAGAGCCATATCCCAAAAATGCTCCAAGGATTCTAGAAATCGCTTGGTCAATCCCAAAAATGCTCCAAGGATTATCGCAATCGCTTGGTCAAATCCCAAAAATGCTCCAAGGATTATCGCAATCGCTTGGTCAAATCCCAAAAATGCTCCAAGGATTATCGCAATCGCTTGGTCAAATCCCAAAAATGCTCCAAGGATTATCGCAATCGCTTGGTCAAATCCAAACAAAAGGCTCCAAGGATCCATAAAATCGCTTGGTCAATTCCAAAAAGGCCCCAAGGATTCTTAAAATCGCTTAGTCAATCCCAAAAATGCTCCAAAGGATTTCCACAATCACTTGGTCAAAAATCAAGAAAATTCAAAAACAACAAAAATCATCAAAAACAATAAAAATTTTTGCATTTCATTTCTAGGCATACTCAAATTCATCAATAGAGAGCTCTTCTCGCACCTCATCTTCATATTCACCAAAATCAATCCATCAAAAATACAAAAATACATAGCTGCATTAAAGCATTGCATCCATATATTGCAAAAGGTCATAGGGGTCAAAGGCACCATAGGCTGTAATTGCTCTGTTAGTCCATCTTGTTCCACACTGTTCCATTTTACAAAAACAACAAGACACCATGCATTGCTTTTTACCACACTAGAGTCAGTGGTATTTTAATGTATCAAGGATTTCGTGATTCAGTCATCATTTTGCTCTTTAGCCATGTAATGTATCAAGTCGGACAGATTTTACGAAGGTAGAGTTACACTTGAAATACACCTTGTTACGTAACATCCCAACACAAATTAAAACACATAAAAATTCCCAAGTTGTGTGAATGAAAGATGAAACCTGCACAGTAATCCGGGTCACCATAAGTGAAACGGTTATCTTGCTCATCCCCCCGTGCGAATGGTCCCAGAATGCTGAGAATTGACAAAAGGACAAGCTCTTTCCTATCCATTCACCTCCATATACAATGGTTTTCACCACTACCAAATTCCAATCATAGTTGGTTCCCAAAGTTGTAAGGATTTGTACTACACGTCCCTGCCAAGGATGAGTAGTCATCCCCAAGACCTAAAGGGATCAACACCATTCACAAACAAAATTCCAAAAAATCATCATCCTAAAACTTTCCATTCACCTTTGATCTCCAAGTTGTAAGGATTCGTACTATCCGCCCCTAATTAGGATGGGTAGTCATCCCCAAGGCCTAACAGATCAATGCCCTTGCTCCATAATCTCCATCACCCCCTTGGTTCCCAACGTCGTAAGGATTCGTACTACACGCCCCTAACCAGGATGCGTAGTCGTCCCCAAGGCCACAAGGATCAAGGCCACTCACAAGCCCAAACTCACAATACTCAAAATACAAAATCAAATAACAGTGGTTATCACTACTATTCAAAATCCTTGCTCAAAAAGAATGAATAGAAAATAAACAGTGATTTTCATCACTATATAGAAGAGAAACTTTTTAAATAATTCAACCAACAAATATCCTGAACTTGATCCCTGGAATTCTCAGCATTCGAAAACCATCTAGGTGATCCTCATTACAGGTTTGGTTGATAGCCTATCTGGCAATGGTGGTATCCTACCCGCATGACGATATGTCCGTCACATTCGCTTTGCATATGTGCGGACCAATGTTTGCATAAGGATGAGCTAGCCTATGGTATCCTGGATAACACCGTAGATTAATCTGACTAAATACAACAAAGGAGTTAGTGGAGCTAATTAGGTGATCCTCGAGTACAGGTTCGGTTGAAAGCCCATCTGGCATCGGCGGTATCCTGACAAATACCACATAAATGAACTCAATTACACACACAGGGATGTGAAATAGCTTGGTCAAAAACAAGTCCGATTCATACCTTGTTCAAAAGTCTTGTAAGATAAAGTACAATCATGGCTAGTAAGTTAAAACTGTCTGAGTCTCAGAAAACCTTAGCTACATTTCTAAACCAACTGCGCTACTTTTCATCCTTACAATACCATCAAAAAATACAAAAAAAGAAAAACCACATGTATACATACAAATTCATCCACTACAGCAATCGCCTAAAAGACAAAATAACAAAGTCATAAATAGTCTATGGTGCCATAGCCAAACATCACAAAGTCCATCCATCCATTTCATTTCCGCATATCACATATAAATCAAAAACATTTGCATTCATCACAACATATGCATCCATCAAAAATCAACATACAACAATCGCATTTATCATATCATATCCATCCATAAATATAAAGTAGCATGCATCCATCAACATCAATCACTATGCATAACATAAAATCATGACATATACACAAAGCAAGAAAATCAAAACAACAAAAACATCCCAAAAATGTAACACAAAAACATAAGCAATAAGCATTGCCGGACACAAGTGCTCTCGCACTTAACCTCTTGGCATATAAAAATCGATGTCGGGGTTCAAATTGTCACTCTCCTACTTCCCCAAAAAGGCTACCATAGCTGGACCGCTCCACGGGAAGACAAGTTTTTGATGACTTCACCCCATTATGGCATCACCAAAAGGGTTAACACCTACCAAAAATAGGTCCAAATGTCGGGAAATTGCACGTGCTTAAACGGTAAAACACCTAAAGGCACCCTTGCACAAGTCATCTTGGGTCAAGCGACTCATCGCTTTTCTCATGAAGGTCATTCCCTCATCGATTCGTCGCTTGAGGGGGTAGTCACACTTAGTCACCAATCAACAAGCACACACCCAATCAAGGCAATGACATGCATTCAGAGAATCATTGACAAAGACAATCACGCTCCTGCTTGGGGCAGTAAACAAGCAATCATTAAATTGATCAAATGCTTGGCATTTCGTGAATCATGAACACAAGGTTCCCCCGTGGACAAAAGGTTACGCCCTTTGCCTAATCATGACTGATCAATGTCCAAGCTCAAGTCACACCTCACCAAAATAGGTTAACACTTGAAATCAAATTCCTTAGCTCGTCAAAAGCAAGGATTCAAGAATGCATGCCCTTTCCATACTTGGGGCATCAAAAGTTGGTTAGGTTACCAAGAAACCCTAATCATTAGTGCTTTGGTTATCTATTTTTTGCTCGAACTACATCACCCATAGCGCTTCCCAAAAAGGGGCATCTGTAGACACCAAAACAGCACCAATCCGATTAAGTGACTACAAACACTGATCGCATTGACATACATAGCTTTCAGGGCAGCCCTCAGAGGTCTTACAGTGGTCCTAGCCATTTACATAGCAATTAGAAGGTCGAAAAGTAAACAAAGCCTTTATCAAAACAAAGTCTTAATCAAAGTCAAAAGCAAGCCTTTATCAAAACAAAGCCTTTATCAAAACAAAGTCTTAAGCAAAACAAAGTCTTAAGGAAGAGCAAAACTTAAGCAAGAACAAGCCTTAAATTCAAAGCAAAACTTAAGCAAGAACAAGCCTTAAATTCAAAGCAAAACTTAAGCAAGCAAGCCTTAAGCAAAGGGGAACCTTGGCCTTAGGTGTCACGAAATCGAGACGTCGCGATTTTGCGACGTCACGATTTCGCGACGTCACGAAATCGCGACACCTAAGGCCCAAAGGGGAACCTTGGCCTTAGATGTCGCGAAATTGCGATGTCGCGATTTCGTGACATCGCAAAATCGTGACACCTAAGGCCCAAAGGGGAACCTTGGCCTTAGGTGTCACGAAATTGCGACGTCGCGATTTCGTGACGTCGCGAAATCGCGACACCTAAGGCCCGAAGGGGAGCTTCGGCCGAGGGTGTCGCAATTTTGCGATGTCGCAAAATCGTGACACCTAAGGCCCGAAAGGGAGCTTCGTCGAGGGTGTCACGATTTCACGACATCGCGAAATCGTGACACCTAAGGCCCGAAATGGAGCTTCGACCGAGGGTGTCACGATTTCATGACACCTAAGGCCCGAAAGGGAGCTTTGGTTGAGGGTGTCGCGATTTCGCGACGTCACGAAATCGTGACACCTAAGGCCCGAAAGGGAGCTTTGGTATAGGGTGTCGCGATTTCACGACGTCACGAAATCGTGACACCTAAGGCCCTAAAGGGAGCTTCGACCGAGGGTGTCGCGATTTCACGACGTCGTGAAATCGAGACACCTAAGGCCCGAAGGGGAGCTTCGGTCGAGGGTGTCGTGATTTTGCAACGTCGCGAAATCGTGACACCTAAGGCCCGAAAGGGAGCTTCGGCCGAGGGTGTCACGATTTCGTGACGTCGCAAAATCGCGACACCTAAGGCCCGAAAGGGAGCTTCGGCCGAGGGTGTCCGATTTCCATTATCCCGCCCTACCCGGAATCAACCGACCTAAGGCCCAAAGGGGAGCCTCGGCCGAAGTGTCATGATATCGCGACGTCGCGATATCGCGACACTTCGGCATTTGCGACTGGGCAGATTTTTAGGCATTCGAAGGCAGAATTCAACCCGTTAAAAAGCAGACATTAAACAAATTAAAAGAGCACGTTAACCAACAAAGGTGGACTTTAAACAAATACAAGCATTTTGACAAAGATACGAGAATGGGCATTAAACAACTGGCAGTGAAAGACAGTCAGTTACGTGGGCCGTTGGAGGACTATCACAGTGGCATTAACGAAAGCCCGAGTCATGGAGGACTTTCCTCTCTCGTGGAGACACGACCGCCACATGGCACCTTTGACCAACACGTGGCGCTTATGCACGCCTATTCAAAGAGACCCCCTGGGTCTATAAAATGGTGGATTTTTCCACCCAAAAAACAAGTTAGGAAGCATTTGAAAGGAATGAAGTACTGTCAGACCAAACATTCGATTGCGCTCCTTTCCGATTCATCCCTTCTACACCCGTAATCTCTTTCGTAGGAGAGGTTATCGGTGGCTGCTAGAAGGTGAATCCGAACCTTCAAACCCAAAATTTTGGCCACTTGAATCAACCAATTTGCTGACAACCCCTTCTCTGAGGTTTTGGGCCCATCCCTAGTGGATTGGCATCAAAGTCGAGCTTCAACGGGGGCGGCCCGCTTGGGCACCCCACACTTTTGTTTGTTGCATGATTAATTTATTCTGTCATTGCGAATATATCTTGTATTACCATATCTATCAAATATTATCATGCATTATGCTTTATCGAATATTATCATGCTCTCACGGTATTTGCTATCCCACTAACCTACAGGTAGCAACGTTTAATTCGACAGCAGATTGGCCGACTGTTTCAATGGCAGTGGCCATCTGGTGACGTTTTTTGTCAGAGTTGCAGGTTGCGTAGAGTTATTTTATTCACGTATTTAATCAATCTCTGCACGTATTTCTCATTGATTTTTAAAAGTCAGACATTCTATCTTTTGTTGCATGTGCTACTAACGTCTCTGTGTTTCTTTGATCGCAGGAGAAACAACAGCAAGCAAGGATTCATCAGCATAAGCGGTGGTAGCACTTTGGCCCGCCCGTTTCACATGTGGGCATGCGGAAAGAAGATTACTAATCATGATTGTAACTAAAAATATGTAACTGAGGAGATGTATTGTAACCGAGTTGGAATTAATATAAAAGGGCTGTGCTCCTTATTTCTCTTTATATTTTGTCTCGATTTGATTACGTTCTTCCTATTTCATGCATCGAGTTAGTTTTTGTTTTCATTGCATCTTAGTATTTCTTTTTTACTTTTGGAATCTCATGCTTTCACTGTTGAGCATATTGCATCATTGAATGCTCACAGTGTGTATGTTGAGGCCGTGATATGAGAGGCTGGCAGCTTCAGATGTTTTAATGCTGCAGTGGTAATGATGTTACTGGATGAGCCGGTATCTACCAACACTCTCTTGTACAGGATCCCGTTGACCCGCGCAATAACGTGCAGGGGTGGATCTGCAATGTCATTCGGTACTGCTTTAACTTCATCCTCTCTGAAGGTAATGACTGGCTCTATACATCGTTTTACATGTCCTACAAAGTTATTGAAGGAATTTTCTTCGTGAGGCTGTAATTTGATGGCTTTCAGAATTTCCATGAGAGCTTCTTAATGGGGCGCTGACTGTTGTATAAGCTCATAAATGGAAAGCCTAGCCGATGTGGTCCGCAAACTCTGCGTGAGTTTGGTCCGTATCGTGACCTCGGGTCTAGGCGGAGGCAATTGCACAGTGGGTTGTTGAGGTTGCGATGTTGAAGGAACTGCTCTTGTAGCTACCTCCGGGGCAGCTGCTGGGTACCTTTTGTTCCTTGTTACTATGTTGATCATTCTCATATATCCTTGCATGGGGAGATTTTGTCGCACCTCATTAATCTGAAGAGGTTTTGCCTGTGCCTCATGGGTAGGCAAATGGTCCTTGAATATCCCCTTATGTTGATTATTTGGTGCTATGGGGTTGTCCACTGTCAATGTTTGATTATAAATTAAATCTTGTATCAGTCCTTTGAATTTACAACATCCATTCAAGTCATGTCCCCTTCGCCTATGGAATCTACAATATAATTCCTCTCTGTATCCCTTTGGCTTAGGAGCGTTAGGGTCTACAGTCTGGATCTCTGGAAGGGTGACTAAATTTGCCGCTAACAAGCGGTCAAATAAGGAGTCCCTAGACTTCGTATAAGGGGTGAATTGTCGCCTAGGGCGACGCTGTTGATTTTGCTCCTGTTTCTTATTATGTCTTTCATAACTAGGAGGCACTGCCTGGTAATTAGCCTTTTGAGGCTGTATTTCTTACACAGGCTTAGGGACATTTATTGTGACTTGATTAACTATAGCAGGTTTTGGTTGCGTAGTCCCAGTCTTAGTATTTTTGTTCCTCTTTCTTTTTAGGCTTGGCGATTGCGCCCTCTCCTATTTTGATCTCTTCTATAACTTTGGCTTGCACCAAAGCTTCTTCTAAACTATCGTATTGCTGCAGTAGCAATAGCCCAGGGATTTATTTTAAGCAACTCCATGCAAACATCTGTGTGAGATCAGACATAGGGGGACGGTAGGGTAGCTTAGAAAGCAAAGCCCTCCATCGATTCCTGTATGCTGCCATTGTTTCTTCCTCATATTACTTGAGGCTGGCTAGATCACTCAGTGAAAGCAAAGCGTTCAAGAAATGCATCTACTAATTGATCTAGGTTGTTTATGCTATGTTTTGGTAACTGTGTGAACCAATCCGAGGCAAGGCATGCGAATGTGGTTATGAATGTCCTAAGAAACAATACGTCATTATCTTGGATGCCGAAGCATTGGCTTAGGAATATTGTGACATGTTCTTGTGTGTCCTCTTCACCTTTAAATACTGCCAATTGAGGCAACTTGAAATGTTCAGGGTAAAGAGGTGTGGGCACTGAGGGATGCACTGGATGACTGTGGTGTTGACGTAATGTGGGCTTTTGATGCCCAGAAGCTTTTGTCTCCACAGAATCCAAACGCTCTAATAGCGCTTTATATGCATTCGAAGATTTAATCTCTTCTTTCGTAACTCGTTCCTGTTGGGCAACTGGGGGCCTATGGAGGGGTGGCTGGATAGCACCTCCTCTGCCTTGATATGGCGTTTCAGCCCATTCTTCTTCTTCATACTCCTCATAAGCTTCTCGAGGATTTATTGGGTGAGCTCGATGAACAGGAGTGGGCGCTCGCTAAGGGTGCCCATCGTCATTCTTGGGAGTGGCCTCCCGCTCATGTCTTGGGTGTCTTAAAGGCACCTCTTGGCGAGGTCTTGGGGACCTATCATGCACTATGAGGTTGTGCCTCTCGTACCTTTTTGCCCTCTACATTTGGGGGGTCTAAACCTTTTCAGGCACAGTGATGCTGAGTAGCTCATTTTTTTGGCACCGAATGCACTCTTTATTAAGGTGATATAATTTTTCTAGCTGCTGCTGATCCTGCTCAAGTTGCTTGATCTGCGCTTGGCGGGCGGCATGCCTAGCAAATGATAGGTCAATTTGCTCTGTTTTTTTAATTCTAGGAGGCCTAGCCACCTTTATGACATATCTATCTTGGTTTTTAGGATCCGAGACTTCTATGTGGCGCTTCCCTCTGTCGAGATTAGCGGCATTTACTTGAGGCTCTGGCCTTAAAGGGTGATCATTATATCTAGCAGGTGCGGAAGCGCAAGGCTCTCGCGCTGTACATTGCTCTCGAGGAATGCGATGATCTTCCTCGTTCTCCCTTTCATGAGTGTGAAAGGGGCGGGTAGAGTTAGCTTGTCCTGTGTAAAGAGCCCTGCGCTCTGGATTTTGTATTTCTAAAAAATTCAAAGAAAATGAATTTTCTTTAATTGTTTAAAGAAGGGTAGGAAAAGATTTCGTCAATTTTCTTACTTTATTTAATTGTTTTAAAAAAACAAAAATCATTTTATTTGTTTATTTTTTTTACTTTCATTTTTTTTCTTTAATTGTTAAAGAAGGGTAGAGAAAGTTGTAGCCAATTTTCATGCTTTATTTATTTAATTGAAAAAAAAAAAAATTTCATCCAATTTCTATTTACTGTTTTCCGGTTTGTAGTGTTTGCATGGCTTAGGGAAAGTTTCTTTTTTGCTGCCTGTTTCATTTTTATTAAATAAAATGAACTCCACACACATCACGTGGTAAATTAAACCAAGGAGTTGGTCGTAAAACACCAGCTCTTGAGCAAGACCAACGGTGGGTTCATCACCACCTTGGCTTAGCTTTGCATCCATTTCCCCCGATTGTCACTGTTGTTAGGCGTAAATCTTGATGAAAGCTGACCGAGTGTTGCTGGGGTGATTCCCATGCGCACGAGGATAAGTCTTCTATGGTAGGTGTCATTAACAGGACAATCCCCCCTTTCGTACCGCCTATGTTCCACGTACCATCTGCTCTCACGTACATATAGTTTCCCTCTCATAAGGGCGGGTATATAGAGAGGTTGGTATATCGGTCCGGCAATGGTATATTGAAGGGGCGACCATTTATGGGAGTCATATGAGCCAACAATATGTATTTAAATGTTCTTCAAAACTTGCAAAAACAAAACAAAACATCAAAATGCACTAAACCAGTTTAGGATACACTATTTAATCCTTAAAAGAGATAATCACGGTTTGTGTATGTGTGTGTTCATTTCTGCTTAGTGTAAACAAAAAACAATAATCATCATAAACAAGATAAAAATTTGTTTAGATAGTAGAGAAGCACCACAATGGTGTACACCCGTAGCCAAGCCCAATCAAGGGCAGAAGCTCCGAAAGGTACACAAGAAGCAGGCACAAGTCGCCTTCGCTTTAGTCCTGAAGACTTGGTCATACCTCCTTGGCGGTCTGGTCCACAAGAGAATCCACATCATTCCATGTCTAAAAAGAATTATTGGGACCCTCCTCATTGGAGTATACCCATTCAACACAGCCCCTTTCGAGAAGAAGCTTTACATGTAGATCTCAATGTAAGTAGACAACCGCCTTTAGAGGCTAGAGATGAGTAGCTACAGCGCGATGAAGCTCTAGAGAGGAATAGTGTCCATGAGGAGAGACAACGTGAATATGGTACCTCTTCTTTGCCTCCCATTAGAACAAAAAGACAAAATCCAGAGTGCAGGGCTCTTTACACAGGACGAGCTAACTCTGCCCGCCCCTTTCACACTCATGAAAGGGAGAATGAGGAAGATCATCGCATTCCTCGAGAGCAATGTACAGTGTGGGAGCCTTGCGCTTCCGCACCTGCTAGATATAATGATCACCCATTAAGGCCGGAGCCTCAAGTAAATGCCACTAATCTCGACAGAGGGAAGCGCCACATAGAAGTCCTGGATCCTCAAAACCAAGATAGATAGGTCGAAAAGGTGGCTAGGCCTCCTTGAATTAAAACAACAGAGCAAATTGACCTATCATTTGCTAGACATGCCGCCCACCAAGCATAGATCAAGCAGCTTGAGCAGGATCAGTAGTAGCTAGAACAATTATATCACCTTAATAAAGAGCGCATTTGATGCCAAACAAATGAGCTGCTCTGCATCACTATGCCTGAAAAGGTTCAGACCCCCCAAACATAGATGGCGGAAAGGTATGAGAGGCACAACCTCATAGTGCATGATAGGTCCCCAATACCTCGCCAAGAGGTGCCTTTAAGACACCCAAGACATGAGCGGGAGGCCACTCCCAAGAATGACGATGGGCAACCTTCACGAGCGCCCACTCCTATTCATCGAGCTCACCCAATAAATCCTCAGGAAGCTTATGAGGAGTATGAAGAAGAAGAATGGGCCGAAACGCCATATCAAGGCAGAGGAGGTGCTATCCAGCCACCCCTCCACAGGCCCCCAGTTGCCCAACGGGAACGAGTTACGGAAGAAGAGATTAAATCTTCCAATGCATATAAAGTGCTATTAGAACATTTGGAGTCTGTGGAGACAAAAGCTTCTGGGCATCAAAAGCCCACGTTACGTCAACTCCGCAGTCATCCAGTGCATCCCTCAGTGCCCACACCTCTTTACCCTGAACATTTCAAGTTGCCTCAATTGGTAGTCCTTAAAGGTGAAGAGGACGCACAAGAACATGTCAGAAGATTCCTAAGCCAATGCTTCGGCATCCAAGATAATTATGCATTATTTCTTAGGAAATTCATAACCACATTCGCAAGCCCTGCCTCGAATTGGTTCACATAGTTACCAAAACACAGCATAAACAACCTAGATCAATTAGTAGATGCATTTTTTGAACGCTTTGCTTTCAACACAAGGAAGAAGGCATCACTGAGTGATCTATCCAGCCTCAAGCAAAATGAGGAAGAATCGATGGAGGGCTTTGCTTTCTAAGCTACCCTACCGTCCCCCTATGTCTGATCTCACACAGATGTTTGCACGAAGTTGCTTAAAATCAATCTCTGGGCTATTTCTGCTGTAGCAATACGATAGTTTAGAAGAAGCTTTGGTGCAAGCCAGAGTTATAGAAGAGATCAAAATAGGAGATGGCACAATCGCCAAGCCTAAAAAGAAAGAGTGCAACAAAAACACTAAGACTAGGACTACGCAACCAAAACCCGCTGCAGTTAATCAAGTCACGATAAATGTCCCTAAGCCTGTGCAATAAATACAGCCTCAAAAGGCTAATTACCAGGTAGTGCCTCCTAGTTATGAAAGAGATAATAAGAAATAGGAGTAGAATTAGCAGCGTCGCCCTAGGCGACAATTCACCCCTTATACGGAGTCTAGGGACTCCTTATTTGATCGCTTGTCAGCGACAAATTTAGTCACCCTTCTAGAGATCCAGAATGTAGACCCTAATGCTCCCAAGCCTAAGGGATACAGAGAGGAATTATATTGTAGATTCCATAGACGAAGGGGACATGACTTGAATGGATGTTGGAAATTCAAAGGACTGATACAAGATTTAATTGATAATCAAACATTGGTAGTGGACAACCCCATAGCACAAAATAATCAACAGATGGGGATATTCAAGGACCCTTTGCCTACCCATGAGGCATATGCAAAACCTCTTTAGATTAATGAGGTGCGACAAAATCTCCCCATGCAAGGATATGTGGGAATGATCAGCATAGTAACGAGGAACAAAAAGTACCTAGCAGCTGCACCGGAGGTAGCTACAAGAGCAGTTCCTTCAAAATTGCAACGTCAACAACCCACTGTGCAATTGCCTTCGCCTAGACCCAAGGTCACGATACGGACCAAACTCATGCAGAGTTTGCGGACCACATCGGCTAGGCTTTCCATTTATGAGCTTATACAGCAGTCAATGCCCCATCGAGAAGCTCTCAAGGAAATTTTGAAAGCCATCGAATTACAGCCTCACGAAGCAAATTCCTTCAATAAATTTGTAGGACATGTAAAACGATGTATAGAGCCAGTCATTATCTTTAGAGAGGATGAATTTAAAGCAGTACCGAATGACATGCAAATCCACCCCTGCATGTTATCGCGTGGGTCAACGGGATCCCGTACAAGAGAGTGTTGGTAGATACTGGCTCATCCAATAACATCATTACCACTGCAGCATTAAAACATCTGAAGTTGTCATCCTCTTATATCATGGCCTTAATATACACACTGTGAGCATTCAATGATGCAATATGCTCAATAGTCGGCACAATTGTTCTACCCGTCCAGGTAGGACAAAAGATGATACCTACATTGTGCCATATTCTGGAAGGCGAGATGGCATACAACATACTGCTAGGGCGACCATGGATCAGGGACATGAAGTGTGTCCCTTCGATAGCTCACTAGTGTCTGAAGTATGCATTTGAAGGAGAAATACATGTAGTCCCGATGGACTTAGAACCCTTCAAATATTGCAATGCAGTGCATTTGATGCCGCAATCGATCCTATCGTCGACACACTTGGATTTCCAGTTAAATCCATCTAGACAGGGTCCGATATCGTAGACACCACGGATGACTAATCCATCGAAACCCTAGCCAAGTGCATCTACATCATCAGCTCCTTCATTACCAACACCACCTGTCATGGCTAAATAGAAGGACAAAGGAAAAAAGATCTTGGAAGAGGCTCAACCCCTAGAAGAGGTGTTGCCAACGATATAAACTGTCTCAAAAGAAGAAATACTTAGCACAATGGAAGCTGAGATTCCTAATCCACCCAACATGGAATGGACTCAGGAAGGCCTTCCATTTCCTCCCTCTCAATTGTCAACAATTATTGTTGAAATGGCCAGTATGGGCCTGGGAGAATATCTGGTGAAAAATGTTGTAGCAACGCCCGCGCTAGAAACAGTGCAGGACATGGGGAGACCTCACCTTCTCATAGGGACAATTTTTCCTTTAGGTTACCCACCAAACCAGACAAATTTTGTGTATGGGGGCCTTGATCATGGTGTAGAACCATGCAAGCAAAAGGACGAGGACGAAGAGCCTTTTGCCGAAAATATCAATTATTTGTCGAACCCGAACTTCGCTCTGAGATATCTAGGCCAATGCAATTGGCACGGATACGGGTTAGGCAGGTATGAGCAAGGGGTGCGTGTCCTTTTCCAGCCATGATATCAAATGCCTTATGATAAGTCAGGAGTAGGGTTCAACCACTCCCTGCCATTAGACATCTTGGTAGAAAACATGCAAGGCCTAGAAATAGGCAGCAAGGGTGGATTGGCATTAGATCCTTATGCCAACCCAAATACATAATATACATTGGGAGATTACCTCCCATGGTCAACAAACACCCTTGGCAACAGCAGTAATTCCCCTCCTTTGCAAGAGAGAGGTGAAAGTTCAGATAGTAATCCCCAAAGAGAACATAAGGATCAAGGCCACTCACAAGCCCAAACTCACAATACTCAAAATACAAAATCAAATAACAGTGGTTATCACTACTATTCAAAATCCTTTCTCAAAGAGAATGAATAGAAAATAAACAGTGATTTTAATCACTATATAGAAGAGAAACTTTTTAAATCATTCAGCCAACAAATATCCTGAACTTGATCCCTGGAATTCTCAGCATTCGAAAACCATCTAGGTGATCCTCCTTACAGGTTTGGTTGATAGCCTATCTGGCAATGGTGGTATCCTACCCGCATGACGATATGTCTGTCACATTCGCTTTGCATATGTGCAGACCAATGTTTGCATAAGGATGAGCTAGCCTATGGTATCCTAGATAACACCGCAGATTAATCTAACTAAATACAACAAAGGAGTTATTGGAGCTAAATAGGTGATCCTCAGTACAGGTTCGGTTGAAAGCCCATCTGGCACTGGCGGTATCCTGACAAATACCACATAAATGAACTCAATTACACACACAGGGATGTGAAATAGCTTGGTCAAAAACAAGTCCGATTCATACCTTGTTCAAAAGTCTTGTAAGATAAAGTACAATCATGGCTAGTAAGTTAAAACTGTCTGAGTCTCAGAAAACCTTAGCTACATTTCTAAACCAACTGCGCTACTTTTCATCCTTACAATACCATCAGAAAATACAAAAAAATAAAAACCACATGTATACATAAAAGTCATCCACTACAACAATCGCCTAATAGACAAAATAACAAAGTCATAAACAGTCTATGGTGCCATAGCCAAACATCACAAAGTCCATCCATCCATTTCATTTTCCGCACATCACATATAAATCAAAAACATTTGCATTCATCACAACATATGCATCCATCAAAAATCAACATACAACAATCGCATTTATCATATCATATCCATCCATAAATATAAAGTAGCATGCATCCATCAACATCAATCACTATGCATAACATAAAATCATGACATATACACAAAGCAAGAAAATCAAAACAACAAAAACATCCCAAAAATGTAACACAAAAACATAAGCAATAAGCATTGCCGGACACAAGTGCTCTCGCACTTAACCTCTTGGCATATAAAAATCGATGTCGGGGTTCAAATTGTCACTCTCCTACTTACCCAAAAAGGCTACCATAGCTTGACCGCTCCACGGGAATACGAGTTTTTGATGACTTCACCCCATTATGGCATCACCAAAAGGGTCAACACCTACCAAAAATAGGTCCAAATGTCAGGAAATTGCACGTGCTTAAACAGTAAAACACCTAAAGGCACCCTTGCACAAGTCATCTTGGGTCAAGCGACTCGTCACTTTTCTCATGAAGGTCATTCCCTCATCGATTCGTCACTTGAGGGGGTAGTCACACTTAGTCACCAATCAACAAGAACACACCCAATCAAGGCAATGACATGCATTCAGAGAATCATTGACAAAGACAATCACGCTCCTGCTTGGGGCAGTAAACAAGCAATCATTAAATTGATCAAATGCTTGGCATTTCGTGAATCATGAACACAAGGTTCCCCCATGGACAAAAGGTTATGCCCTTTGCCTAATCATGACTGATCAATGTCCAATCTCAAGTCACACCTCACCAAAATAGGTTAACACTTGAAATCAAATTCCTTAGCTCGTCAAAAGCAAGGATTCAATAATGCATGCCCTTTCCATACTTTGGGCATCAAAAGTTGGTTAGGTTACCAAGAAACCCTAATAATTAGTGCTTTGGTTATCTATTTTTTGCTCAGCACTACATCACCCATAGCGCTTCCCAAAAAGGGGCATCTGTAGACACCAAAACAACACCAATCCGATTAAGTGACTAAAAACACTGATCACATTGACATACACAGCTTTCAGGGCAGCCCTCAGAGGTCTTACAGTGGTCCTAGCCACTTACATAGCAGTTCAGAAGGTCGAAAAGTAAACAAAGCCTTTATCAAAACAAAGTCTTAATCAAAGTCAAAAGCAAGCCTTTATCAAAACAAAGCCTTTATCAAAACAAAGTCTTAAGCAAAACAAAGTCTTAAGGAAGAGCAAAACTTAAGCAAGAACAAGCCTTAAATTCAAAGCAAAACTTAAGCAAGAACAAGCCTTAAATTCAAAGCAAAACTTAAGCAAGCAAGCCTTAAGAAAAGGGGAACCTTGGCCTTAGGTGTCGCGAAATCGAGACGTCGCGATTTCGCGACGTCACGAAATTGCAACACCTAAGGCCCAAAGGGGAACCTTGGCCTTAGATGTCATGAAATTACGACGTCGTGATTTCGCGACGTCGCAAAATCGTGACACCTAAGGACCAAAGGGGAACCTTGGCCTTAGGTGTCACAAAATAGCAACGTCACGATTTTGAGACGTCGCGATTTCGTGACGTCGCGAAATCGCTACACCTAAGGCCCGAAGGGGAGCTTCGGTCGAGGGTGTCGCGATTTCGCGACGTCGCAAAATCGCGACACCTAAGACCCGAAAGGGAGCTTCGGCCGAGGGTGTCACGATTTCGTGACATCGCGAAATCATGACACCTAAGGCCCGAAAGGGAGCTTCGGTCGAGGGTGTCACGATTTCACGACACCTAAGGCCCGAAAGGGAGCTTCGGTCGAGGGTGTCGCGATTTCACGATGTCACGAAATCGTGACACCTAAGGCCCGAAAGGGAGCTTTGGTCGAGGGTGTCGCGATTTCGCGACGTCGCAAAATTGCGACACCTAAGGCCCGAAAGGGAGCTTCGGCCGAGGGTGTCGCAATTTCGCGACGTCGTGAAATCGTGACACCTAAGGCCCGAAGGGGAGCTTCAGTTGAGGGTGTCACGATTTCGCGACGTCGCGAAATCGTGACACCTAAGGCTCGAAAGGGACTCGAAAGGGAGCTTCGGTCAAGGGTGTCGCGATTTCGCGACGTCGCGAAATCGCGACACCTAAGGCCCGAAAGGGAGCTTCGACCGAGGGTGTCGCGATATCGCGACACTTCGGCATTTGTGACTGGACGAATTTTTAGGCATTCGAAGGCAAAATTCAACCCGTTAAAAAGCAGACATTAAACAAATTAAAAGAGCACGTTAACCAACAAAGTCAGACTTTAAACAAATACAGGCATTTTGACAAAGATACTAGAATGGGAATTAAACAACTGGCAGTGAAATACAATCAGTTACATGGGCTGTTGGAGGACCGTCACAGTGGCATTAACGAAATCTCGAGTCGTGGAGGACTTTCCTCTCTCATGGAGACACGACCGCCACATGGCACCTTTGACCAAAACATGGTGCTTATGCACGCCTATTCAAAGAGACCCCTTGGGTCTATAAAATGGTGGATTTTTCCACCCAAAAACCAAGTTAGGAAGCATTTGAAAGGAACGAAGTGCTGTCAGACCAAACATTCGATTGCGCTCCTTTCCGATTCATCCCTTCTACACCCGTAATCTCTTTCGCAGGAGAGGTTATCGGTGGCTGCTAGAAGGTGAATCCGAACCTTCAAACCTGAAATTTTGGCCACTTGAATCAACCAATTTGCTGACAACCCCTTCTCTGAGGTTTTGGGCCCATCCCTAGTGGATTGGCATCAAAGTCGAGCTTCAACGAGGGCAGCCCGCTTGGGCACCCCACACTTTTGTTTGTTGCATGATTAATTTATTCTGTCATTGCGAATATATCGTGTATTACCATATCTATCGAATATTATCATGCATTATGCTTTATCAAATATTATCATGCTCTCACGGTATTTGCTATCCCACTAACCTGCAGGCAGCGACGTTTAATTCGACAGCAGATTGGCCGACTGTTTCAATGGCAGTGGCCATCTAGTGACGTTTTCTATCAGAGTTGCAGGTTGCGTAGAGTTATTTTATTTACGTATTTAATCAATCTCTGCACGTATTTCTCATTGATTTTTAATAGTCAGACATTCTATCTTTTGTTGCATGTGCTACTAACGTCTCTGTGTTTCTTTGATCGTAGGAGAAACAACAGAAAGCAAGGATTCATCAGCATAAGCGGTGGTAGCACTTTGGCCCGCACGTTTCACATGTGGGCATGCGGAAAGAAGATTACTAATCATGATTGTAACTGAAAATATGTAACTGAGGAGATGTATTGTAACCGAGCTGGAATTAATATAAAAGGGCTATTCTCCTTATTTCTCTTTATATTTTGTATCGATTTGCTATTTCATGCATCGAGTTAGTTTTTGTTTTCATTGCATCTTAGTATTTCTTTTTTACTTTTGGAATCTCATGCTTTCACTGTTGAGCATATTGCATCATTGAATGCTCGCAGTGTGTATGTTTAGGCCGTGATATGAGAGGCTGGCAGCTTTAGATGTTTTAATGCTACAATGGTAATTATGTTACTGGATGAGCCAGTAACTACCAACACTCTCTTGTACGGGATCCTGTTGACCCGTGCGATAACGTGCAGGGGTGGATCTGCCATGTCATTCGGTACTACTTTAACTTCATCCTCTATGAAGGTAATGACTGGCTCTATACATCATTTTACATGTCCTACAAATTTATTGAAGGAATTTGCTTCGTGAGGCTGTAATTCGATGGCTTTCAGAATTTCCATGAGAGCTTCTCAATGGGGCGCTGACTGCTGTATAAGCTCATAAATGGAAAGCCTAGCCGATGTGGTTCGCAAACTCTGCATGAGTTTGGTCCGTATCGTGACCTCGGGTCTAGGTGGAGGCAATTGCACAGTGGGTTGTTGAGGTTGCGATGTTGAAGGAACTGCTCTTGTAGCTACCTCCGGGGCAGCTGCTGGGTACCTTTTGTTCCTCGTTACTATGTTGATCATTCCCATATATCCTTGCATGGGGAGATTTTGTCGCACCTCATTAATCTGAAGAGGTTTTGCCTGTGCCTCATGGGCAGGCAAATGGTCCTTGAATATCCCCATCTATTGATTATTTGGTGCTATGGGGTTGTCCACTGCCAATGTTTGATTATCAATTAAATCTTGTATCAGTCCTTTGAATTTCCAACATCCATTCAAGTCATGTCCCCTTCGCCTATGGAATCTACAATATAATTCCTCTCTGTATCCCTTAGGCTTGGGAGCGTTAGGGTCTACAGTCTGGATCTTTGGAAGGGTGACTAAATTTGTCGCTGACAAGCGGTCAAATAAGGAGTCCCTAGACTCCGTATAAGGGGTGAATTGTCACCTAAGGCGACGCTGTTGATTTTGCTCCTGTTTCTTATTATATCTTTCATAACTAGGAGGCACTGCCTGGTAATTAGCCTTTTGAGGCTGTATTTCTTACACAGGCTTAGGGACATTTATCGTGACTTGATTAACTATAGCAGGTTTTGGTTGCGTAGTCCCAGTATTAGTGTTTTTGTTCCACTCTTTCTTTTTAGGCTTGGCGATTGCGCCCTCTCCTATTTTGATCTCTTCTATAACTTTGGCTTGCGCCAAAGCTTCATCTAAATTGTCGTATTGCTGCAGTAGCAATAGCCCAGAGATTTATTTTAAGCAACTCCATGCAAACATCTGTGTGAGATCAGACATAGGGGGATGGTAGGGTAGCTTAGAAAGAAAAGCCCTCCATCGATTCCTATATGCTGCCATTGTTTCTTCCTCATATTGCCTGAGGCTGGCTAGATCACTCAGTGATGCCTTCTTCCTTGTGTTGAAAGCAAAGCGTTCAAGAAATGCATCTACTAATTGATCTAGGTTGTTTATGCTATGTTTTGGTAACTATGTGAACCAATCCGAGGCAGGGCCTGCGAATGTGGTTATGAATGTCCTAAGCAACAATGCGTCATTATCTTGGATGCCGAAGCATTGGCTTAGGAATCTTGTGACATGTTCTTGTGCGTCCTCTTCACCTTTAAAGACTGTCAATTGAGGCAACTTGAAATGTTCAGGGTAAAGAGGTGTGGGCACTGAGGGATACACTGGATGACTGCGAAGTTGACGTAACGTGGGCTTTTGATGCCCAGAAGCTTTTGTCTCCACAGACTTCAAACGCTCTAATAGCGCTTTATATGCATTGGAAGATTTAATCTCTTCTTTCGTAACTCGTTCCCGTTGGGCAACTAGGGGCCTATGGAGGGGTGGCTGGATAGCACCTCCTCTACCTTGATATGGCGTTTTGGCCCATTCTTCTTCTTCATACTCCTCATAAGCTTCCTGAGGAGTTATTGGGCGAGCTCGATGAACAGGAGTGGGCGCTCGCTAAGGGTGCCCATCGTCATTCTTGGGAGTGGCCTCCCGCTCATGTCTTGGGTGTCTTAAATGCACCTCTTGGCGAGGTCTTGGGGACCTATCATGCACTATGATGTTGTGCCTCTCGTACCTTTTCGCCCTCTACGTTTGGGGGGTCTGAACCTTTTCGAGCACAGTGATGCAGAGCAGCTCATTTGTTTGGCACCGAATGCACTCTTTATTAAGGTGATATAATTGTTCTAGTTGCTGCTGATCTTGCTCAAGTTGCTTGATCTGCGCTTGGCGGGCGGCATGTCTAGCAAATGATAGGTCAATTTGCTCTGTTGTTTTAATTCTAGGAGGCCTAGCCGCCTTTTTGACGTATCTATCTTGGTTTTGAGGATCCGAGACTTCTATGTGGCACTTCCCTCTATCGATATTAGCGGCATTTACTTGAGGCTCTGGCCTTAATGGGTGATCATTATATCTAGCAGGTGCGGAAGCGCAAGGCTCTCGCGCTATACGTTGCTCTCGATGAATGCAATGATCTTCGTCGTTATCCCTTTCATGAGTGTGAAAGGGGCGGGCAGAGTTAGCTTGTCCTGTGTAAAGAGCCCTACGCTCTGGATTTTGTCTTTCTAAAAAATTCAAAGAAAATGAATTTTCTTTAATTGTTTAAAGAAGGGTAGGAAAAGATTCCGTCAATTTTCTTACTTTATTTAATTATTAAAAAAAAACAAAAATCATTTTATTTGTTTATTTTTTTTACTTTCATTTTTTTTCTTTAATTGTTAAAGAAGGGTAGAGAAAGTTGTAGTCAATTTTCATGCTTTATTTATTTAATTGAAAAAAAAAAATTCGTCCAATTTCTATTTACTGTTTTCCGGTTTGTAGTGTTTGCATGGCTTAGGGAAAGTTTCTTTTTTGCCGCCTGTTTCATTTTTATTAAATAAAATGAACTCCACACACATCACGTGGTAAATTAAACCAAGGATTTGGTAGTAAAACCCCAGCCCTTGAGCAAGACCAATGGTGGGTTCATCACCACCTTGGCTTAGCTTTGCATCCATTTCCCCCGATTGTCATTGTTGTTAGGCGTAAATCCTGATGAAAGCTAACCGAGTTTTGCTGGGGTGATTCCCATGCGTGCGAGGATAAGTCTTCTATGGTAGGTGTCATTAACAGGACAATCCCCCCTTCCGTATCGCCTATGTTCCACGTACCATCTGCTCTTACGTACATATAGTTTCCCTCTCGTAAGGGTAGGTATATAGAGAGGTTGGTATATCAGTCCGGCAATGGTATATTGAAGGGGCGACCATTTATGGGAGTCATATGAGCCAACAATATGTATTTAAATGTTCTTCAAAACTTGCAAAAACAAAACAAAACATCAAAATGCACTAAACCAGTTTAGGACACACTATTTAATCCTTAAAAGAGATAATCACGGTTTGTGTATGTGTGTGTTCATTTCTGCTTAGTGTAAACAAAAAACAATAATCATCATAAACAAGATAAAAATCTGTTTATATAGTAGAGAAGCACCACAATGGTGTACACCCGTAGCCAAGCCCAATCAAGGGCAGAAGCTCCGGAAGGTACACAAGAAGCAGGCACAAGTCGCCTTCACTTTAGTCTTGAAGACTTGGTTATACCTCCTTGGTGGTCTGGGCCACAAGAGAATCCACATCATTCCATGTCTAAAAATAATTATTGGGACCCTCCTCATTGGAGTATACCCATTCAACACAGCCCCTTTCGAGAAGAAGCTTTACATGTAGATCTCAATGTAAGTAGACAACCGCCTTTAAAGGCTAGAGATGAGTAGCTACAGCGCGATGAAGCGCTAGAGAGGCATAGTGTCCATGAGGAAAGACAACGTGAATACGGTACCTCTTATTTTCCTCCCATTAGAACAAAAAGACAAAATCCAGAGTGCAGGGCTCTTTACACAGGACGAGCTAACTCTGCCCGCCCCTTTCACACTCATGAAAGGGAGAACGAGGAAGATCATCGCATTCCTCGAGAGCAACGTACAGTGTGGGAGCCTTGCGCTTCCGCACCTACTAGATATAATGATCACCCATTAAGGCCGGAGCCTCAAGTAAATGCCGCTAATATCGATAGAGGGAAGCGCCACATAGAAGTCTCGGATCCTCAAAACCAAGATAGATAGGTCGAAAATGTGGCTAGGCCTCCTAGAATTAAAACAACAGAGCAAATTGACCAATCATTTGCTAGACATGCTGCCCGTAAAGCACAGATCAAGTAGCTTGAGCAGGATCAGCAACAGCTAGAACAATTATATCACCTTAATAAAGAGCGCATTCGATGCCAAACAAATGAGCTGCTTCGCATCACTATGCCTAAAAATGTTCAGACCCCCCAAACATAGAAGACATAAAGGTACGAGAGGCACAACCTCATAGTGCATGATAGGTCCCCAAGACCTCGCCAAGAGGTGCCTTTAAGACACCCAAGACATGAGCGGGAGGCCACTCCCAAGAATGAAGATGGGCATCCTTCACGAGCGCCCACTCCTATTCATTGAGCTCGCCCAATAACTCCTCAGGAAGCTTATGAGGAGTATGAAGAAGAAGAATGGGCCGAAACACCATATCAAGGTAGAGGAGGTGCTATCCAGCCACCCCTCCACATGCCCCCAGTTGCCCAATGGGAACGAGTTACGGAAGAAGAGATTAAATCTTCCAATGCATATAAAGCGCTATTAGAGCATTTGGAGTCTGTGGAGACAAAATATTTTGGGCATCAAAAGCCCACATTATGTCAACTCCGCAGTCATCCAGTGCATCCCTCAGTTCCCACACCTCTTTACCCTGAACATTTCAAGTTGCCTCAATTGACAGTATTTAAAGGTGAAGAGGACACACAAGAACATGTCACAAGATTCCTAAGCCAATGCTTCGGCATCCAAGATAATGACGTATTGTTTCTTAGGACATTCATAACCACATTCGCATGCCTTGCCTCGGATTGGTTCACACAGTTACCAAAACATAGCATAAACAACCTAGATCAATTAGTAGATGCATTTCTTGAACGCTTTGCTTTCAACACAAGGAAGAAGGCATCACTGAGTGATCTAGCCAGCCTCAAGCAATATGAGGAAGAAACAATGGCAACATACGAGAATCGATGGAGGGCTTTGCTTTCTAAGCTACCCTATCGTCCCCCTATGTCTGATCTCACACAGATGTTTGCATGGAGTTTCTTAAAATCAATCCCTGGGCTATTGCTACTGCAGCAATACGAAAGTTTAGAAGAAGCTTTGGTGCAAGCCAAAGTTATAGAAGAGATCAAAATAGGAGAGGGCGCAATCGCCAAGCCTAAAAAGAAAGAGGAACAAAAACACTAAGAATGGGCCTACGCAACCAAAACCCGCTATAATTAATCAAGTCACAATAAATGTCCCTAAGCCTGTGTAAGAAATACAGCCTCAAAAGGCTAATTACAAGGCAGTGCCTCCTAGTTATGAAAGACATAATAAGAAACAGGAGCAAAATCAACAGCGTCGCCCTAGGCGACAATTCACCCTTATACAGAGTCTAGGGACTCCTTATTTGATCGCTTGTCAACAACAAATTTAGTCACCCTTCCAGAGATCCAGACTGTAGAACCTAACGCTCCCAAGCCTAAGGGATACAGAGAGGAATTATATTGTAGATTCCATAGGCGAAGGGGACATGACTTGAATGGATGTTGGAAATTCAAAGGACTGATACAAGATTTAATTGATAATCAAACATTGACAGTGGACAACCCCATAGCACCAAATAATCAACAGATGGGGATATTCAAGGACCATTTGCCTGCCCATGAGGCACAGGAAAAACCTCTTCAGATTAATGAGGTGCGACAAAATATCCCCATGCAAGGATATGTGGGAATGATCAGCATAGTAACGAGGAACAAAAAGTACCCAGCAGCTAACCCGAAGGTAGCTACAAGAGCAGTTCCTTCAACATCGCAACATCAACAACCCACTGTGCAATTGCCTTCGCCTAGACCCGAGGTCACGATACAGACCAAACTCATGCAGAGTTTGCGGACCACATTGGCTAGGCTTTCCATTTATGAGCTTATACAGCAGTCAGTGCCCCATCAAGAAGCTCTCATGGAAATTTTGAAAGCCATCGAATTACAGCCTCACGAAGAAAATTCCTTCAATAACTTTGTAGGACATGTAAAACGATGTATAGAGCCAGTCATTACCTTTAGAGAGGATGAAGTTAAAGCAGTATCGAATGACATGGCATATCCACCCCTGCATGTTATCGCGTGGGTCAACGGGATCCCGTACAAGAGAGTGTTGGTAGATACTGGCTCATCCAATAACATCATTACCACTGCAGCATTAAAACATATGAAGCTACCAGCCTCTCATATCACGGCCTCAACATACACACTGTGAGCATTCAATGATGCAATATGCTCAATAGTCGGCACAATTATTCTACCCGTCCAGGTAGGACAAAATATGATACCTACATTGTGCCATATTCTGGAAGGCGAGATGGCATACAACATACTGCTAGGGTGACCATGGATCAGGGACATGAAGTGTGTCCCTTTGATAGCTCACCAGTAATCGAAGTATGCATTTGAAGGAGAAATACATGTAGTCCCGATGGACTTAGAACCCTTCAAATATTGCAATGCAGTGCATTTGATGCCGCAATCGACCCTGTCGTCGACACACTTGGATTTCCAGTTAAATCCATCTAGACAGGGTCCGATACCATAGACACCATGGATGACTAATCCATCGAAACCCCATCCAGGTGCATCTACATCATCGGCTCCTTCATTACCAACGCCACCTGTCATGGCTAAATAGAAGGACAAAGGAAAAAAGATCTTGGAAGAGGCTCAACCCCTAGAAGAGGTGTTGCCAACGATATCAACTGTCTCAACAAAAGAAATACTTAGCACAATGGAAGCTGAGATTCCTAATCCACCCAACATGGAATGGACTCAGGAAGGCATTCCATTTCCTCCCTCTCAATCGTCAACAATTATTGTTGAAATGGCCAGTATGGGCCTGGGAGAATATCTGGTGCAAAATGTTGTAGCAACGCCCGTGCTAGAAACAGTGCAGGACATGGGGAGACCTCACCTTCTCATAGGGACAATTGTTCCTTTAGGTTACCCACCAAACCAAAAAAAATTTGTGTATGGGGGCCTTGATCATGGTGTAGAACCATGCAAGAAAAAGAACGAGGACGAAGAGCCTTTTGTCGAAAATATCAATTATTTGTCGAACCCGGACTTCGCTCTAAGATATCTAGGCCAATGTAATTGGCATGAATACGGGTTAGGTAGGTATGAGCAAGGGGTACGTGTACTTTGCCAGCCAAGATATCAAATGCCTTATGATAAGTCGGGAGTAGGGTTCAACCACCCCCTGCCCTTAGACATCTTGGTAGAAAACATGCAAGGCCTAGAAATAGGCTACAAGGGTGGATTGGCATTAGATCCTTATGCCAACCCAAATACATAATATACATTGGGATATTACCTCCCATGGTCAACAAACACCCTTGGCAACAACAGTAATTCCCCTCATTTGCAAGAGAGAGGTGAAAGTTCGGATAGTAATCCCCAAAGAGAACATAAACGGTGTCCGAACATCTTTTTGAATCTATTCCCCTTAGAGGTTCCAGTTGAGTCAATACAGTGTCAAGAGAATCAGGTCCCTCCACCAAGAGTGGAACAACCGCAATGGGACTAGATTAATTTGCTGGAACAAGGAGAACCCTCAATGTCGCAAATAGTTTCTGAAGAGAATGAACATTTTTGGATCTCTGAAAGCGATTTAGAAGATGAGACTGAGATGATCTATCTTAGACATGCACGATGGAATAATCGCCCTTTAACTCATGAAGATCTAATGGGACAGATGGGCATAAGGTTAGGGCATGAATGGTGGGTAGACCCAGTAGGGTGGGACCAAGTGTTGGATCCATGGCTCCAAATTCACGATGATCACCGTCCACCCCGAGACCCTATAATGACATCAGTGCCGAGGGAAGACCCCGTCTTCCTATCAACACATAGGGATGATTCGTTCATGCCCGTACCTACAGAACCAGATTCAGAGCATAGGGAGCATCCAGAATGTTCGAGTTATCACACTCGCAGTAATGGAGACCAAATTCATTTCATCCACATGATCTCCATTGATTTGATCGCACCCATTCACAATTTGGTCGATCCAGCACGGTCATTGCATCTAGACATAGCTACCATCGACTGGGATCACGTCAATTCACCGTTCTGCCCATTAGAGTATTGGCCTTTCGGTGAAACGCCTCATTTTACCCTAGGGACAACTTAGGATATTTTTCAAGCTAAAGAGGGACCCGAGGTTCCAAACGCAGATCTAAACTCAGCTAATGATATCCATTTGATCCCAACTCCACATCAGTTGGAGGACGGATCCCACATGTCAGTCGAGGAAACGACTGACATAGACATCGGCTTAGACCCAATGAATCCACAGATTATCAAGCTGAGGGTAAGCTTATCCCCTAAAGAGCAAGCCGATTACATTGCCCTTATCAAAGTGAAGAAGGAGGTTTTTGCATGGTCATACAGAGACATGCCAGGACTAGATCCGTAGCTAGTCACGCATAATCTAAAACTTGACCCAAAAATCAAGCCAGTTAAGCAAAAACTATGAAAGATGCACCCAACAGTGGCCTTGATGGTCAAAGATGAATTGCAAAAGCTATTGGATGCACAGTTTGTCATCTACGTGGACTATTCGCCATGGCTGTCCAACATGGTTCCCATCAAAAATCCCGACGTGAGGATTCGCATATGCAATGATTTTTGAGATCTAAACAAAGCGAGTCCTAAGGATTATTTCCCCTTACCAAGCATCGACGCGTTGGTAGACGCTACAGTAGGTCACGAAATGCTATCCCCCATGGATGGTTTCTCAGGATACAATCAGATTCGTATCAATCCTGAGGATCAACTCAAAACGGCGTTCACAACACCTTAGGGGACATGTTGTTATAAGGTCATGCCTTTTGGCCTTAAAAATGTTGGTGCCACCTACCAACGTGCCATGATGTACATCTTCCACGATTACATGCATAAAACTTTGGAATATTACATGGATGATTTGTTAGCCAAGTCTCTTTTGCGCTCAGATCATCTCGGTGACTTAAGCAAGATTCTTGATTACCTCATAGAGCATAAGGTCAGACTGAATCCCAAGAAGTGCGTATTCAATGTCACATCTGGAAAAATCTTGGGTTTTATAGTCTCAAAGCAAGGCATTGAAGTGGACCCAAAGAAAGTCAAGGCAATCCTCGAAATGGCTCCCCAACCACTATCAGGCAGCTCAAAAGTCTGCAAGGAAAGGTCGCGTCGATTAAGCACTTCATAGCGCAGTTATCTAACAAGTGTCAACCCATGAACAAATTATTGCACAAAGGGGTTAAATTTCACTGGGATGACGAGTGCCAGTCAGCCTTTGATGAAATCAAATGATACTTGGCTTCGCCACCAGTATTGGCACCACCTAGACCAGGAGTGTCGTTCTACTTATACATCTCTGATACTGAGGTGGCACTGGGTGCCATGCTGGCCCAAAGAATGAACTTCACAAAGAATAGGCTACTTACTATCTTAGTCGCACCCTGGTCAGTTACGAACTTAACTATGCATACGTTGAAAAAATTTGCTTAGCAGTGGTGTTTGCTCCAAGAGGCTATGCCACTACATGCTGAGCAACACTACGTATGTTGTGTCTAAGGAGAATCCATTGCGATACATGATGAGTCGTACCTATCATAGTAGTCGCACGGCGAAATGGATCATGTTGTTGACGGAATTTTACATAGAATTTATTGGACAAAAATCTATCAAAGGACAAGTCATAGCCGATCAAATAGTAGAGGCTCCTCTTGAATACGATCAGTCTCTAGTCATAGAACTACCCGATGATGGGGTCTTCCATGTCTCAGAATCGCCAGATTCTGATGATCTTGAGTCACAGGCTGACATAACCTTATTTTTTGATGGTTCTAAATGTGAGCAAGGTGGTGGCACGAGAATTGTATTCTTCACACCGTAGGGCACTCCAATGCCCCTGTCATTTAAATTAAACTTCCCGTGCACCAACAATAATGTAGAGTACGAAGCATTTCTCCTAGGTCTTCAGACAGCAATCGCCATGAACATAAAATGACTAAACATCTTTGGTGATTCGCTGTTAATCGTCAATCAATTCAAAGGGGAATACAAATGCAAATGCCTAGTTTTGCAGGCTTATAAAGCCCTTGTGGACAAATTCTTGGCAAAACTTGAATGGTACGACATCGAGGCACTCCCTCGATCATCGAATCGTTTTGCGGACACAATGGCCTCCTTGGGGTCACTAATCCCGCAAGACCTTTCTGGTGATATGACAACCATTCAAGTCAAAACCTTATCGCAATCTGTGATGGAGCGTGCAAGCTCTGACTTAACGTTAGGAATCCAAATGATCCAAATTGAACCATCCTCGGATAAGTTATCTCAAATCCGTGATCGTCTAAAACATGCCAACTGGGGGTCCTTATTCTCCCCTACTCCCATCAATAGCAACACAATGCTGTTCTTACAAGTTCTATCCTACTCAACATTTGTTAGGGAGGAACTTCAAAAGGGATTGGTTGTTCATACTGTCAAGGTTTTCGATCAATAGGACTGGTATTTACCCGTTAGAGACTACCTCAAGTTAGGTAATCTTCCCCTTGGATTGACACATGCTGCAAAACGAACATTCAAGCAGAAAGTGGCTAAGTATGTCTTGATAGGAGACATTTTGTATCATCGCAGCTATGAAGCAATCCTTCTTCGTTGCTTGGACCAGCAAGAGTCCACTTAGGCAGTCGCCCAAGCGCACGATGGTACATGTGGTGGCCACTTTAGTGGTATGGCCATTGCAAAGTGCATTCTTCGCATGGGATATCATTGGCCATATTTAGAGCGAGATTGTTGCGCATATGTCAAGAAGTGCGTGAACTATCAACATCATGCCAATTTGATGCACGTACCTTCCTAGGCCTTGCAGATAGTCCAGTATTCTTGGCCATTTTTGCAGTGGGGCTTCGATCTAATTGGAAAGATCTCCCCTACATCGTCAGGCCGTCACATGTTTATCATAATGGCCACAAAGTATTTTACCAAATGGGTGGAAGCAATTCCGCTAACCTCTACGATAGGACACTACATTGTGGAGTTCATTTTGCATAACATCATATGTCATTTTGGTATTCCATCCAAAATAATCTTGGATAATGGGCCATCATTCAAGAACAAAGACGTGCGTGCTTTGACCACAAAGTACAAAATCCAGCATAGTTTTTCGACACCCTATTATTCGCAGGCAAATGGGCAAGCAGAGGCGTCAAACAAAATGCTAGTTGCCATCCTTAAAAATATGGTCGTAGATAGTCATAAGGATTGGCACATCCAAATCCCACTTACCCTTTGGGCTTATCGCACCAGCATTCGGACGCCAACTGGGGCCACTCTGTTTTCGCTCGTGTATCGCTCAAAGACAGTAATGCCTTTAGAGTTGAAAATTCATTCCCTCCGCATATCAATGCAAGAGTTCATCGATGATGAAACTGTGCGGCAGGCCCGATTAGACCAACTTACGTTGCTTGACGAACGACACGTTAATTCTCTCGAGCACTTACGTATCTATCAAGAGCGGCTTAAGAAAGCTTACAACATGAAAGTTCATATAAGGGACTTTCGGGTTGGTGATTTGGTTTTGAAGGAAAACCAACAAAACTCTAATTTGTCGTCCCACCTAAGGGACAAGTTCACGGCAAATTGGTTAGTTCCATATGTCATTGATAGAAAAATAGGACCCGGGACATACCGGCTAGCTTCTCTCGACGGTATCAAGGAAACAGAACCCTTGAATATCAATCATTTGCGACCATTCTATATCTAAGAGAGCCATATCCCAAAAATGCTCCAAGGATTCCTGAAATTGCTTGGTCAATCCCAAAAATGCTCCAAGGATTATCGCAATCGCTTGGTCAAATCCCAAAAATGCTCCAAGGATTATCGCAATCGCTTGGTCAAATCCCAAAAAATGCTCCAAGGATTATCACAATCGCTTGGTCAAATCCCAGAAATGCTCCAAGGATTATCGCAATCGCTTGGTCAAATCCAAACAAAAGGCTCCAAGGATCCATAAAATCGCTTTGTCAATTCCAAAAAGGCCCCAAGGATTCTTAAATTCGCTTAGTCAATCCCAAAAATTCTCCAAAGGATTTCCACAATCACTTGGTCAAAAATCAAGAAAATTCAAAAACAACAAAAATTTTTGCATTTCATTTCTAGGCATACTCAAATTCATCAATAGAGAGCTCTTCTCGCACCTCATCTTCATATTCACCAAAATAAATCCATCAAAAATACAAAAATACATAGCTGCATTAAAGCATTGCATCCATATATTGCAAAATATCATATGGGTCAAAGGCACCATAGGCTGTAATTGCTCTGTTAGTCCATCTTGTTCCACACTGTTCCATTTTACAAAAACAACAAGACACCATGCATTGCTTTTTACCACACTAGAGTCAGTGGTCTTTTAATGTATCAAGGATTTCGTGATTCAGTCATCATTTTGCTCTTTAGCCATGTAATGTATCAAGTCGGATAGATTTTACGAAGGTAGAGTTACACTTGAAATACACCTTGTTACGTAACATCCCAACACAAATTAAAACACATAAAAATTCCCAAGTTGTGTGAATGAAAGATGAAACCTGCATAGTAATCCAGGTCACCATAAGTGAAACAGTTATCTTGCTCATCCCCTCGTGCGAATGGTCCCAGAATGCTGAGAATTGACAAAAGACAAGCTCTTTCCTATCCATTCACCTCCATATACAGTGGTTTTCACCACTACCAAATTCCAATCACAGTTGGTTCCCAAAGTTGTAAGGATTTTTACTACACGTCCCTTCCAAGGATGAGTAGTCGTCCCCAAGACCTAAAGGGATCAACACCATTCACAAACAAAATTCCAACAAATCATCATCCTAAAACTTTTTATTCACCTTTGATCTCCAAGTTGTAAGGATTCATACTATCTGCCCCTAATCAGGATGGGTAGTCATCCCCAAGGCCTAACAGATCAATGCCCTTGCTCCATAATATCCATCACCCCCTTGGTTCTCAATGTCGTAAGGATTCGTACTACACGCCCCTAACCAGGATGCGTAGTCGTCTCCAAGGCCACAAGGATCAAGGCAACTCACAAGCCCAAACTCACAATACTCAAAATACAAAATAAAATAACAGTGGTTATCACTACTATTCAAAATCCTTGCTCAAAAAGAATGAATAGAAAATAAACAGTGATTTTCATCACTATATAGAAGAGAAACTTTTTAAATCATTCAGCCAACAAATATCCTAAACTTGATCCCTGGAATTCTCAGCATTCGAAAACCATCTAGGTGATCCTCCTTACAGGTTTGGTTGATAGCCTATCTGGAAGTGGTGGTATCCTACCCGCATGAATCATTGACAAAGACAATCATGCTCCTGCTTGGGGCAGTAAACAAGCAATCATTAAATTGATCAAATGCTTGGCATTTCGTGATCATGAACACAAGGTTCCCCCATGGACAAAAGGTTACGCCCTTTGCCTAATCATGACTGATCAATGTCCAAGCTCAAGTCACACCTCACCAAAACAGGTTAACACTTGAAATAAAATTCCTTAGCTCGTCAGAAGCAAGGATTCAAGAATGCATGCCCTTTCCATACTTGGGGCATCAAAATTTGGTTAGGTTACCAAGAAACCCTAATCATTAGTGCTTTGGTTATCTATTTTTTTCTCAGCACTGCATCACCCGCAGCGCTTCCCAAAAAGGGGCATCTGTAGACACCAAAACAGCACCAATCCGATTAAGTGACTACAAAAACTGATCGCATTGACATACATAGCTTTCAGGGCAGCCCTCAGAGGTCTTACAGTGGTCCTAGCCACTTACATAGCAGTTTAGAAGGTCAAAAAGTAAACAAAGCCTTTATCAAAACAAAGTCTTAATCAAAGTCAAAAGCAAGCCTTTATCAAAACAAAGCCTTTATCAAAACAAAGTCTTAAGCAAAACAAAGTCTTAAGGAAGAGAAAAACTTAAGCAAGAACAATCCTTAAATTCAAAGAAAAACTAAAGCAAGAACAAGCCTTAAATTCAAAGCAAAACTTAAGCAAGCAAGCCTTAAGCAAAGGGGAACCTTGGCCTTAGGTGTTGCGAAATCGTGATTTCACGACGTCATGAAATCGCGACACCTAAGGCCCAAAGGGGAACCTTGGCCTTAGATGTCACGAAATCGCGACACCTAAAGCCCAAAGGGGAACCTTGGCCTTAGGTGTCACGATTTCGCGACGTCACGAAATCACGACACCTAAGGCCCGAAGGGGAGCTTCGGCCGAGGATTTCACGATTTCACGACGTCGCGAAATCACGACACCTAATTCCCGAAAGGGAGCTTCGGTCGAGGGTGTCACGATTTTGTGACATCGCGAAATCGCGACACCTAAGGCCCGAAAGGGAGCTTCGACCGAGGGTGTCACGATTTCGTGACACCTAAGGTCCGAAAGGGAGCTTTGGCCGAGGGTGTCACGATTTCGCGACGTCACGAAATCGTGACACCTAAGGCCCGAAAGGGAGCTTCGGTCGAGGATGTCGCGATTTCATGACGTCGTGAAATCGCGACACCTAAGGCCCGAAAGGAGCTTCGGCCGAGGGTGTCGCGATTTCGCGACGTCGCAAAATCACGACACCTAAGGCCCGAAGGGGAGCTTCGGTCAAGGGTGTCACGATTTTGCAACGTCGCAAAATCGTGACACCTAAGGCCCGAAAGGGAGCTTCGGCCGAGGGTGTCGCGATTTCGCGACATCGTGAAATCGCGACACCTAAGGCCCAAAGGGGAGCCTCGGCCGAAGTGTCACGATATCGCGACATCGCGATATCGTGACACTTCGGCATTTGCGACTGGGCGGATTTTTAGGCATTTGAAGGCAAAATTCAACCCGTTAAAAAGCAAACATTAAACAAATTAAAAGAGCACGTTAACCAACAAGGGCGGACTTTAAACAAATTTAGGCATTTTGACAAAGATACGAGAATGGGCATTAAAAAACTAGCAGTGAAAGACAGTCAATTACGTGGTCCGTTGGAGGACTATCACAGTGGCATTAACGAAAGCCCGAGTCATGGAGGGCTTTCCTCTCTCGTGGAGAAACGACCGCCACATGGCACCTTTGACCAACACGTGGCGCTTATGCACGCCTATTCAAAGAGACCCCCTGGGTCTATAAAATGGTGAATTTTTCCACCCAAAAAACAAGTTAGGAAGCATTTGAAAGGAACGAAGTGCTGTTAGACCAAACATTCGATTGCGCTCCTTTCCGATTCATCCCTTCTACACCCGTAATCTCTTTCGTAGGAGAGGTTATCGGTGGCTACTAGAAGGTGAATCCAAACCTTCAAACCTGACATTTTGGCCACTTGAATCAACCAATTTGCTGACAACCCCTTTTCTGAGGTTTTGGGCCCATCCCTAGTGGATTGGCGTCAAAGTCGAGCTTCAACGGGGGCGGCCCGCTTGGGCACCCCACAATTTTGTTTGTTGCATGATTAATTTATTCTGTCATTGTGAATATATCGTGTATTACCATATCTATCGAATATTATCATGCATTATGCTTTATCAAATATTATCATGCTCTCGCGGTATTTGCTATCCCACTAACCTGCAGGCAGCGACGTCTAATTCGACAGCAGATTGGCCGATTGTTTCAATGGCAGTGGCCATCTGGTGACGTTTTCTATCAGAGTTGCAGGTTGCGTAGAGTTATTTTATTCACGTATTTAATCAATCTTTTGCACGTATTTCTCATTGATTTTTAAAAGTTATACATTCTATCTTTTGTTGCAGGTGCTACTAATGTCTCTATGTTTCTTTGAGCGCAGGAGAAATAGCAGCAAGCAAGGATTCATCAGCATAAGCGGTGGCAGCACTTTGGCCTGCCCGTTTCACATGTGGGCATGCGGAAAGAAGATTACTAATCATGATTGTAACTGAAAATATGTAACTGAGGAGATGTATTGTAACCGAGTTGGAATTAATATAAAAGGGTTGTGCTCCTGCTTTCTCTTTATATTTTGTCTCGATTTGATTACGTTCTTCCTATTTCATGCATCGAGTTAGTTTTTGTTTTCATTGCATCTTAGTATTTCTTTTTTACTTCCGAAATCTCATGCTTTCAATTAAGGGAGCTTCGGACGAGGGTGTCACGATTTTGCGATGTCGTGAAATCGTGAAACCTAAGGCCCAAAGGGGAGCCTTGGTCGAAGTGTCGCGATATCACGACGTCGCGATATCGCGACACTTCGGCATTTGCGACTGGGCAGATTTTTAGGCATTCGAAGGAAGAATTCAACCCGTTAAAAAGCAGACATTAAACAAATTAAAAGAGCACGTTAACCAACAAAGGCAAACTTTAAACAAATACAGACATTTTGAAAAAGATACGAGAATGGGCATTAAACAACTGGCAGTGAAAGACAGTCAGTTACGTGGGCCGTTGGAGGACTGTCACAGTGGCATTAACGAAATCCCGAGTCGTGGAGGACTTTCCTCTCTCGTGGAGACACGACCGCCACATGGCACCTTTGACCAAAACGTGGCACTTATGCACGCCTATTCAAAGAGACCCCCTGGGTCTATAAAATGGTGGATTTTTCCACCCAAAAAACAAGTTAGGAAGCATTTGAAAGGAACGAAGTGTTGTCAGACCAAACATTCGATTGCGCTTCTTTTCGATTCATCCCTTCTACACCTGTAATCTCTTTCGCAGGAGAGGTTATCGGTGGCTGCTAGAAGGTGAATCCGAACCTTCAAACCTGACATTTTGGCCACTTGAGTCAACCAATTTGCTGACAACCCCTTCTCTGAGGTTTTGGGACCATCCCTAGTGGATTGGCGTCAAAGTCGAGCTTCAACGGGGGCGGCCCGCTTGGGCACCCCACACTTTTGTTTGTTGCATGATTAATTTATTCTGTCATTGTGAATATATCATGTATTACCATATCTATCTAATATTATCATGCATTATGCTTTATCTAATATTATCATGCTCTCGCGGTATTTGCTATCCCACTAACCTGTAGACAGCGACGTTTAATTCGACAACAGATTGGCCGACTGTTTCAATGGCAGTGGCCATCTGGTGACGTTTTCTATCAGAGTTGCAGGTTGTGTAGAGTTATTTTATTCACGTATTTAATCAATCTCTGCACGTATTTCTCATTGATTTTTAAAATACAGACATTCTATCTTTTGTTGCAGGTGCTACTAACGTCTTTGTGTTTCTTTGATCGTAGGAGAAATAGCAGCAAGCAAGGATTCATTAGCATAAGCGATGGTAGCACTTTGGCCCGCCCGTTTCACATGTGGGCATGCGGAAAGAAGATTACTAATCATGATTGTAACTGAAAATATGTAACTGAGGAGATGTATTGTAACCGAGTTGGAATTAATATAAAAGGGTTGTGCTCCTTCTTTCTCTTTATATTTTGTCTCGATAGGTGTCGCGATTTCGCGACGTCGTGAAATCGTGACACCCTCGGCCAAAGCTCCCCTTCGGGCTTTAGGTGTCGCGATTTCGTGACACCCTCAGCCGAAGCTCCCTTTCGGGCCTTAGGTGTCATGATTTCGCGATGTCACGAAATCGTGACACCCTCGGCCGAAGCTCCATTTCGGGCCTTAGGTGTCACGATTTCGCGACGTCGCGAAATTGCGACACCCTCGGCCGAAGCTCCCTTTCGGGCCTTAGGTGTCGTGAAATCATGACACCCTCGGCCGAAGCTCCCTTTCAGGCCTTAGGTGTCGCAATTTCGTGACGTCGTGAAATCGTGACACCCTCGACCGAAGCTCCATTTCGGGCCTTAGGTGTCACGATTTCGCGACGTCACAAAATCGCGACACCCTCGGCCGAAGCTCCCCTTCGGGCCTTAGGTGTCACGATTTCGCGACGTCACAAAATCGTGACGTCGCGATTTCACGACACCTAAGGCCAAGGTTCCCCTTTGGGCCTTAGGTGTCACGATTTCGTGACGTTGTGATTTCGCGACATCTAAGGCCAAGGTTCCCCTTTGGGCCTTAGGTGTCGTGATTTCGTGACACCTAAGGCCAAGTTTCCCTTTTGCTTAAGGCTTGTACATCGCGATTTCGCGACACCTAAGGCCAAGGTTCCCCTTTGCTTAAGGCTTGCTTGCTTAAGTTTTGCTTTGAATTTAAGGCTTGTTCTTGCTTTAGTTTTGCTTTGAATTTAAGGCTTGTTCTTGCTTAAGTTTTTCTCTTCCTTAAGACTTTGTTTTGCTTAAGACTTTGTTTTGATAAAGGCTTTGTTTTGATAAAGGCTTGCTTTTGACTTTGATTAAGACTTTGTTTTGATAAAGGCTTTGTTTACTTTCCGACCTTTTGAACTGCTATGTAAGTGGCTAGGACCACTGTAAGACCTCTGAGGGCTGCCCTGAAAGCTGTGTATGTCAATGCGATCAGTGTTTGTAGTCACTTAATCGGATTGGTGCTGTTTTGGTGTCTACAGTATTAAAAATATTGTATGGAATAAAGTAGAAGGTACCTATAGACTAGCTAGAGGTGTTTTTGGGGTTTATGGACTCTCTAAAATATAAATAACCTAGAAGTGAAGTGTGTGTAACATAATGATAGATTTATTTCAGTCCTCTTCCAATGTAAATTAATTAATTTTTTTTGGTTAGCTATAAATGTCCATGTTCCTAATTCTCAAGTGGATAAGAAAAATATTTGAGGTGATTTAGAGATATTGGTTCTTTAGTTAGTATTCTTTGGATGATAGTAGGATACTTCAAAACTACTCTCCTACTGAGTGAGAGGCATGGAGTAGTAGTTGACTTCACAAAAAATATCAAGGAATTTGGTGAGTTTCTCTCTTCTTTGCATTTAATAGATGTGGATCTGCAACGGGCCATGTTCACTTGGTCAAACCAAAGAATATGATGAGATCTCATCCAATATAGGATTGATAGAGTAGTAAATTTTGATAATTGGTATTGAAACATTCACTTTGTTCTATGAGAGCCTTACTAAAAACTACCTCTGACCACAACCCACTTCTTTTAGATTTTTCTAAGGAAGAAAGTAGAAAATATTTTCATTACCTGTTTGAGATGATGTGGCTAAAGCATCCTCAAATCAAGGATAGGATTAGAAATTTGTGAAACATAGATGTGTATGGAACTAATTGGTAGAATGTAGATGTGTATGGAACTAAAATATTCCAAATTATTAAAAAACTAAAAATAATAAAGGTGAATCTCAAGAAATGAAACTAAGATGTGTTCAAAAGCATTATCTAGCAAAAGGAGCTTTCAAATAACCTGAACGAAGTGGATTTTAAGCTTCAATAGAAAGGAATAACTTTGGAGTTGGATAAAAGAGAAAGATATATTTTTGTAGAGTTTCATAAAGTTTTAGCAAAGGATAAAACTCAGCAGAAGCAAAAATCAAGGGTAGGATGGCTAAAGTAAGGATATTGTAACAATAATTTCTTCCATCTCTCAACCATAATACATAGGAGTATCAATAGGATAAATTAACTTGAACTAGATAATGGTGATGTAGTAAAAAAGGAGGAGTAAATAGTAGAAACAATAGTAAATTTATTCTAGACTATATTTTCTAAAGAATAGGATGAAGATGAGGTAGCAATGGACTCCCTGCTTAGAAACATTCTCTCACTAATTTTAAAAGAAATGAACAACCTATTACTTACTCCCTTATTGGAACAAGAAGTCAAGAAAAGTGTGTTTGATATGGTAAAATATAAGGCACCGGGTTTGGATGGTTTTTCGGTTAGCTTCCTCCAAAGTTTTTAGCACATAATAGGAAAATATGTTGTAGAGGCAGTAAGAGAATTTCAATCTCTAATTCATTACATTGGAATTAATTTTTTTGGTTTCTATCCCAAATAATAATGGAGCCTCTTCCCTAAAAGAGTTTAGACATATTAACCTTTGCAACTCCATGTACAAAATCCTCACTAAGACTTTGGCCAATAGACTAAAGAAGATCTCCTCTATGCAAGGAGGATTTGTTCAAGGGAGACAGATAATATATGGAGTAATTACGATACATAAAACATTACATTCAATGGATAAGAGGGATGTTGTAGGTATGTTTTTTAAAGTAGATATGAATAAATAATATGATCAGGTGTCATGGATTTTCTTGGATAATATATTGCAAGTGTGAATGGGGTTTCTATCAAAAGGCCTAGAAAAAACTAGCTATTCTAGCCTAAGTGTGAACACCCACTCAAATGGTCGGCAATTTTTTTTTGGTTTATATTTTTCCCTAGCCCCTCTAAATATATTTCCCCTCGATTCCCTATTCTCCCTCACCTAACCCCTATATACCCTCACCTACCTTCCTAACTACCCTTATACCTCCTCGACACCTCTCACCTCCACCTCCTCCCTTATCTCCTTTATCCTCCCTTATCCCTCCTTGCCGTCCTTTCTCCTCCCTAATCCTTTATTCCCTATAAATACCATGAGCTACTACAATTTTTTATGTTATTAATTAAATATTATTTTTATATTATAGCCCGAATTGGCTCACTGGTATCAGAGTCGGGTGTGCTTTTTGAGGCACAAGCACGGAGGGCACGAGAGTCGAGGCCGAGGGCATGGATCTCGAGGTAGGTCCTGGTTGAGGTGGTAGTTGGGCATGAATCCTGAGGTGACACGTAGTTCGAGGTAGGTGTTGGCTGAGCTGATAGTTGGGCATGAAGTTTGAGGCTAAGGTGCGAGCAGACTGATACATGGCAGACTGAGGGAGCAATGATTGCAGGTGACGTGGCCGCCAGCAGGGCGACACGTGGCAAATGGTGACGAGCAGACGAGCTGACATGGGCGCATAGTATGAGACTGACGTGGCGTCTGGCATGGCGTATGAGTTGGCAAATGAGCTGAGGTGTCCATGTGCAGTTGGTTGCTGGAGTGCTGAGGCAAAATTTTGGATGGGGAACGATTGCCCAAGGGCAATCAAATCATAACGCGTGCATTTGCGTTATTATAACCTCCCACAATCCTTATCCCAACAGATGTGGGATAAATCATTTTTTTTTAAAAAAATGGCCACGTGACACCTTTAATACTAACACGTTTGCCTTTCATATCGCGTCGGTGGGCGTAGCTTGCTTGGCGAAGACGCTCGAGTAGTGGACAGGAGGTCTCGGGTTCAAAACCCGACGGTGGCAAGGGAGATATTTTTTTTTGTTTTCTTTGCGTCGGACGTCAGAAGATAATGGGTATGAGGTGTGCCTTGTTGATATCCAAAGGAGCTACGGGCGCATTGGTAGATAGTCTCCGTTGAGGCACCGGAGGTCACGAGTTCGAACTCGCGAGGCGGTTATAAAAGGTTCATTTTTTTTATTGAAAGTTTTTTTTTAAGTTTATTAAAATTTAATTAAAGTATTTATAGTTTATTTAATAATTACTATTAAATTGCTTTTATTTTAATTATTTTATTTTTTGTTAAAAGAAAAAGCAATTTTGTTTTAATTATTAAATTTACTAATAAAATACTTTAATAATTTTTTGAGAACTTTTAAAAAAAAGAGGGCTTTGAACCTTAGAGGCAAAATGGTGTACCTCATATTGTGAACCTAACACCCAAGGGGATTTTAAAACTTTTACAAAATTTTAACCTCAACTAGAGTTTTTTGTTGTCTTGATGAGTAGATGATCAGATCTACCAGGTGTTACCATGCTTTGTGCTCTCTACTGAGAAGAGAGACTGCCGAATCATTTGATGAACGAGTTCGGAGAAATGGATTGCACATTGTGTTCAGTCAGTTACAAAATGTTGTTATAGCCCACCAAAGGAATCCAGATTCTAGTTACGAGGCTGACTCAAAAGACAATATTTTTGGACAACGAGTGGAGGAGTCCGATTCAATGGCATTTGAACCTGAGGAACAATCTAGTGAGAGTTATACCCCACGCTCTCCAAAGCCTGAGCCAGCAGAACTTGAGCCAGCACAGGCCGAGCCAGTGGCAACTCCTAAAATAGTTGTCATCAGTGATGACGAAGATTCCATTGCAGATAATTTTGGGCCTCCAGTACTGGGCAATCCACAAGAAGAAGAAGAAAATCAGTGAGAGAGTTAAGAAATCTAGATTTGATTTGAACTCGTAATTGCTTTGTACTTCCTATTTTTAGTCAAATCAAAGTTTGCTTTCAAGTAGTAGAAATGGCTTCAAATTCAAATCTCCCAATTCCTGAATTTAATGGTAGTGATTATGAATACTGGTCAATAAAGATGAAAACTATGTTGATTGGTAAAGGTTTATGGGAAATAGTTGAAGAGGGTTACACAGAACCCTCTCCTACTGACTGGTCTACCTTAAGTGTTGCTGATAGAAAAACCAAGAAAGAAGCCCAGAAAAATAATTCCTTTGCCCTATATCATTTACAAGTAGCCCTAGATAAAAGCATATTTCCTAGAATAGCATCCTGTATAACAACTCAAGATGCTTGGAAGGCTTTAAAGGAAATTTTTCAAGGGAGTGATCAAGTGAAGCAAGTCAGGCTTCAAACTCTGAAAAGAGATTTTGAAAATCTCAGAATGCAAGAGAATGAGAAAGTAGGAGACTACTGCGTGCGAGTCAAAGCCGTAGTAGATAAAATGGTCACTCTAGGTGAAGAGGTTAAACCAGAGGTTGTGGTGAAGAAAGTGTTGTGAACACTTCTTCCTAAGTGGAATCATGTAGCAATCATTATTGAAGAGTCAAAATATTTGATTGCACTTTCCTTTGATGCACTAATTGGTTCTCTTCTTTCACATGAAGAGAGATTGCAGGAATCTCCTTCCACTAGCCACGGAGGTGATGACAAAGCCTTCGCTTCACAAGAAGGAAAAGGACAAGGCAAAGGTCGAGGTAGAGGTCAGCACAGAGGTAGAGGTAGGAATAGTCCATGAGGTGGAACTCCTAATAGAGGAGGATCTTCAAACAGAGGTGGAGGTCAGAATAGAGGTGGACAACAGAATAGAGGGAAGAATCCAGGATGAGGAAAAGTGAGTGACAAGTCAAAACAAGCTTGCTACAATTGTGGTAAACTTGGCCATTTTGCTCGTGACTACTGGTCAAAATCTTCTCAAGGGATTAGCAACCAGAGCAGTCAGTATGGAAATTTTGGAGAAGAGGAAGGGACCTCAAATCTCTTTCTCTCATATGGCAAGTCAGATCAGAACTTGAATGATACCTGGATCTTGGACACTGGGTGTTCAAATCATATGAGTGGCAAAGAAGAACTCTTTGCTACTCTGGATTCTTCTTACAAATCTAGCATCAAATTGGGAGATGACAAGTCATTGGCGGTTGAAGGCATTGGAGCCATGGAGGTTCCAAAAAAAGAAGGCATGAAACAAGTAAGTGATATCTATTACACACCTCATCTCCAACACAATATTTTAAGTGTTGGTCAAATGTTAGAAAAGAACTATAAGTTGCTATTTGATGAGGGTAAATGTACCATTTTTGATAAGAGTAATAGTGATAGAGTCATTACTCAAGTGCCAATGACAAGAAACAGGTTATTTCCTCTAAATTTTGGCCAACCAGGAGGAGATCAGTTAGTAAATGTTGCTATTGCAAACCCAAGTGTGTTGTGGCACTTGAGATACGGTCATTTGAATTCAGCCAGTTTGAAGTTGTTAACTTCTCAATCGATGGTGACCGGACTTCCTAAAGTTCAGGACAATAAGGAAGTCTGTGAAGGGTGTGCCTTGGGCAAGCACGCTAGAACCAAATTTCCTCATGGACAAGCATGGTGGGCCAGTTATCCACTCCAGCTAGTGCATTCAGACATCTGTGGTCCGATGCAGACCAAGAGCATTGGTAACAACTCTTACTTTCTTCTTTTCATTGATGATTTTTCAAGAATGTGCTAGATATATTTTTTGAAGCATAAATATGAGGCATTTGATTGCTTCATAGATTTTAAAGCAAGAGTTGAAAATGAGAGTGGATATTTTGTTAAGTGTCTCAGATCAGATAAAGGAGGAGAATACTCCTCTAATGAATTTTTGAATTTTTGTAAAAAACATGGAATAAAGAGGTAGTTCACTACTGCCTATACTCCATAGCAGAATGGTGTGGCTGAAAGAAAGAACCGCACCATTGTAGAGATGGCAAGATCTATGCTTCAGATGAAGCATTTGAGCAATATGTATTGGGCAGATGCAGCCAGGACCAGTGTGTATATTTTGAATAGGAGTCCTACTTCAAGTTTGAAAGGGAAAACTCCTTATCAAGCATGGTATGGTAAGAAACCGAATGTCAAGCATTTCAGAGTGTTTGGTTCACTGGCTTACTCACACATTCCTGATGAACAGAGGAAGAAGCTCGATCCTAAGAGTCAAGCATGCATTTTTGTAGGGTACTGTGAGAACACAAAATCTTACAGACTCTACAATCCTAGGACTCGAAAAATAATACTTTCTAGGGATGTGATTTTTTATGAAGGGGGAGAATGGGGAAATCCCAAAATTTATAGTGATGTTGAATCTCATGATGCAGGTTCTTCACAAATTCAACAGGCATCACAGAAAAGCAAGAAGTCTCCTCCTCCAAGCCCAAGCCGACATTCGACTTCCAGTTCATCATCATCATCACCAAGTCCTTCTCCACAAAGGTCAATTAGTTCCTCACCAATGGATATTGATTCTCCATCTAGAGGTAAGAGAACTCTCCAACATCATCCATCTTATCGGATGTTGGATACAAATTTTCAAAGACGATATACTAGAAGTCAAGCAAGTGAAATGGGTTCAGTTTTGCAAAGACTTGAAAATATGCATTTGTATGGAGATGATGACTCCCAAGAACCTCGGGGAGATGTAGTTAACTATGCCTTGTTAACTAGTGCACAACTTGAACCTTCTAGTTATGAGAAGGCTTGTACTCAGAAGATATGGCAAGATGCCATGAAAGAGGAGATAACCTCTATAAAAAACAACGATACTTGGGAGTTGGTAGAGCTTCCTAAAGGAAAAAAGTGTGTTGGATGTAAATGGGTCTTCAAGACCAAATTCAATGCTGATGGAAGCATTGAAAGGCACAAAGCAAGATTGGTTGCAAAAGGATTTACACAAAAGTATGGTATTGATTATGAAGAGACATTTGCTCCTGTAGCTCGACAGGAGACCATCAGAATAGTTCTTGCTTTAGCTACACACAAGGGATGGAAAGTCCAACACATGGATGTGAAAAGTGCCTTTCTCAATGGGTACTTGACAGAGGAAGTATATGTTGAGCAACCTCAAGGATTTCAAGAACAAGGTAAGGAGCACCTTGTTTACAGACTGAAAAAGGCACTCTATGGCCTCAAGCAGGCACCGTGAGCTTGGTACTCACGCATTGATGGGTACTTCAAAGATTTTGGGTTCACCAGAAGCAAAAATGAACCCACTCTTTACTACCTGAAGCAAGGTAACGACATCCTCATAGTTTGCTTGTATGTGGATGATCTCATTTTTATGGGTAGTAATGAAAAAGTGAATATGGAGTTCAAGCGCTCCATGATGAAGCAGTTTGAGATGAAGGATCTCGGCTTAATGCACTACTTCCTTGGAATGGAAGTCCATCAATCAGATTCAGGGATCTTCATCTGTCAACATAAGTATGCTCGGGACATGATCAAAAAGTTTGCTATGGAGCATTGCAAACCAGTTGCAACTCTAGTTGGACATGGGATCCAATTGAGAAAAAATGATGGGGCATCAAAAGTTGACGTGACCACTTTCAGAAGCATAGTTGGGAGTTTGATGTTTCTCGCCAACACTAGACCTGATATTCAGTATGTTGTTTCTCTTGTATCTCGATTTATGGCTAGCCCATCTGAGCTGCATTTGCAAGCAGCTAAGAGAATTCTCAGATATGTGAAGGGTACATTGGATTTTGGAATCCAGTACCATAAATGTAACATTGTTAAGCTTGTAGGCTTCAGTGATAGTGATTGGGGCAGTAATATTGATGACAGGAAATCAACTTCAGGGAACTATTTTAGTCTGGGATCAGGACTAATAACATGGAGCTCCAAAAAGCAAATAGTGGTAGCCTTGTCTTCTACAGAAGCTGAGTATATAGCAGTCACCTATGCTAGTACTCAAGCCCTATGGCTAAGAAAAGTGTTAGAAGAGATTGGAGAGCAGCAAAGTGGTCCGACCAGAGTCTACTACGACAACATCAGTGCCATTCAGTTGGCATACAATCCGATCCACCATAGTAGAACGAAGCATTTTGATATGAAGTATCACTTCATCCGAGATATGGTGGAAAATGAAATTGTTGAGCTTCAATTTTATCGCACTTTGGAAAACATCGCAGACATCTTCACCAAAGCGATGGCTAAAGCTCAATTTATAAAGCTGAGAGACTGTTTAGTCAGTCCTCTCAACTTTAAGGGGGAGAATGTTGCAAGTGTGAATGGGGTTTCTATCAAAAGGCCTAGAAAAAACTAGCTATTCTAGCCTAAGTGTGAACACCCACTCAAATGATCGGAAATTTTTTTTTGGTTTATATTTTTCCCTAGCCCCTCTAAATATATTTCCCCTCGATTCCCTATTCTCCCTCGCCTAACCCCTATATACCCTCACCTACCTTCCTAACTACCCTTATACCTCCTCGACACCTCTCACCTCCACCTCCTCCCTTATCTCCTTTATCCTCCCTTATCCCTCCTTGTCGTCCTTTCTCCTCCCTAATCCTTTATTCCCTATAAATACCATGAGCTACTGCAATTTTTTATGTTATTGATTAAATATTATTTTATATTATAGCCCAAATTGGCTCATAAGGTAATGCAAAATTTTAGTTTTGACATTAACTGGAGATAATAGATAAAAATATGTCTCTCTACACCAATTTTTTTTATCATAATCAATGATAAACCAATAGGTTTATTTATGGGACAATGAGGTCTAATAAAAATAGGTCCTATATCCCCATATTTGATCATCATTATGGCTATAATTTTAGATACAACTTTGGGTATAACCACTACCACAAAAAAGATAAGAGAGATTAAACCTATAGGTATGTTGCAACAATATCTTACCAGCAATTCATGGATAAAACTATCATCTTGGTAGGTCCGATGTGTAGACCAATTGGTTCATCCAAACCCCATAAGCGGGGTGGAGGTCCAAGGTTCAAATATCAGGCCTCGCTGTACTGAACACTTGTCCCTTTCCTGGTGCTTTCAGCGGCATAAAAGGTTTAAAATGATTGTGTCATGGTGGTTATAGGTGCGGACTACATGAAGATCTATGTGGTGGCTTCTGGGGTGGACATCACAGAATACTATGGCGGCCATAAAAGCTAGAAAGCCTGACCGGATTCGTGGTGGCTACCAATTCCACCATGTTAAAAAAAAAAAAAAAAACACTATCATTTTGGGTGAAGCCTTAATAAGAGAAGTGAAGGAGATACAAAATATACTACATCTTTATGAAAGAGCTTCCAATAAAAGTTTCAATTCTAGAAAAAGTTATATTTATTTTGTCAACATATGTAAATAAGTGCAATAGAGAATATCTTAGACTTTAGGATGCAAGATAGCAATATTTCCAGTTACCTACCTTGGATTAACCCTTTTCACAAGTAGATTGAAAGAAGAAATATGGGATCTAGTCATAGACTGAATTCAAAGTAAGTTGGTAGAGTGAAGGGTAACATGCTATTTCAAGCTAGGAAATTACAACTTCTGAAGGAAACATTATAAAGCATCTCAATTTACTACATGTCACTTTTTATAATCCCCTACAAGGTCAAAAATAAAATAAAGAAAATATTCAAAAGGTTTCTTCGGGTAGGGGTAGAATAAAAATAGACGCTTGCTCTAGTATCTTCAGATATATTTTGTTCTTCGAAGAGGGTAGGTGGTTTTGGGATAATAAAGTTGTAGTAGTTCAATAAAACACTGCTAACTAAATTAGGTTGGAGATTGACCAAGGAATAAAATTCGGTCTGGACTAATATTCTTAAAGGTAAGTACTTAGAAGTTTGTGTACCCTTCTTTAGAAGTTTAGGCCCTCCTAAAGGATCAACAATTTGGAATGGAGTTTCAAAAACTAGGAAATTGTTGATAAGTGGACTAATATGGAAGGTAGAAGAAAATAAAAAATATTTTTTGGGAAAGCCACTTAGATTGTAGATAGTCCATTATAGTATATGTAGGAGTTTGGAAGACTAAGATATCCTTTGGTTCAAAAATATGGATTGTTAGTCAAAAATTACATAGAATTTGAGGAAGGTCAAAGGTTTTGAAAAGAGCTAGCTTTAGATTTTGCTGATCTAGAATTATAACAATATATACTAAATCTTAATAGGTTTTTGCAACAATAACACTTACCTCATAATGAAGATAAGGACTCATTGGTCTAGTTCCCTACTTCCTAAAGGTAATTCTCTATGAAATCAACTTATACTATATATTTTGTAGGTGTGGAGGGGAAATTTATTACAAATAAGGTTTGTAAGAATAAGTTAATCCTCAAATTAGATTTATTTCTTTATTTATGCTTATAAAACAAGATTCTAACTCTAGATAACATGAGTAACAGAGGTTTTCAAATAATAAATATATGCTCTCTTTCCATGAAGGATGTTGAATCAGTTTACCACTTGTTTATTCATTATGAGTTTGCATGTAAGGTACTTAATAATCTAATGGAATCTATGTTCTACTCTTGGGAGGTGCCTAGTTCTTTTTGACAACATTTAAACCAATGGATATGCATTTTTAGGAACAACTACTTGTCAAAACTTTGGAATTTACTGCTACCTCCTTTTTATGGGATATTTGGTAGGAAATAAATCAAAGAGTAGTTAGGGGGAAAAGTAAGGATGAAATTTTAGTGTCTAATAGAATTAAAAGTACAATGAGGGAGAATTTTCTTGCCTTTGATAACAATGTCGAATTTGAGAACAATATGTAAAAGAGGATCACTAGAAAATGGAACTTGGGATAACCTAGAGCAACACTTTTGCAAATCGATTTAAAAAGAGCAAACACTAGATGGCTAAAACCATAGGAGGTTTCATTAAAGTTAAACTTTAATAGAGCTATAAAATGAAACCTAGGTAGATTTGGAGGAGGAGTTGTCATTTGAAATAAGAAAGGTAAATTTTTATGGGCTTACATAGAAAGTTATGGGATACAAACCAATCACAATGCAAAACCTAAAGCCTTATACTCTGGTGTTATGTTATTGAGACAAAAGAGTGTAAGGAAGGCCATCATAGAAGGGAAATCTATGAATATTCATAGGAATATTAAGAAAGAAGAAGTTGATATTTGGGCCTTCCAAAAACCCTTTTTTTTCACCATTACCAAAGATATATATTTAAAAGCATTAAAGTGGCTAAACATCTTGTATAAAATTATTTGTCTTGCTTTACCTCGAAGAGTTGGACATAATAGTTTTAGATGAAAAATGAAAATAAAATTAGAATTCACAAGCATTGGTAACTTGAACACAACTTCATAGACCAATAAAACAACAAGTCACATATACCATTAAATTTGATGCAACACGTTAGAAAGTATTGTCGATATACTGTTGAATTATCAATAATTATATTCTTGCACAAGCAGTCTCTCACAAAAATTGAATGAATGCAAAATCATTGTTTTAAAACTTGTGAATTGGGAAAAAATTGACAACCTAATTTTTGAGAGTTACTTAGCAACTCAGGAAAACTCAACAAAAAACCGCTGGGTTTGTCCGCAGGATTTCTACATAGCTGTCCCCTGCTCTGCCTCCCCTCGCCTGTCTCTGTCCTCTGCCATACGAGTCTCTGCGATTACTCGCCGAGTACTCCGCATAACCGCGAGTCTACGAGTTATTCGGCCCGATGTTTTTATTATAAAAACTCGCAGGCACTAATGACCCGTGAGTTTCGCGGGTACTCGCCGGTAACCTGCGAGTTTTAAAACACTGCGCACAATCCGATAGAGATGTCAGATGGATTTCACAGGAAAGGGAACAACTCTAAAGGAGTTTGAAATCCTCTGCGTTAAGTGCAATGTTAGTGAACTAATAAATTATTTTCTCTAAAAACACTTAGTAATATATAATACTGTGTTAAAAAATGGCGGATAATAATAAAAAGTTCCCTGCTCAAATACCTTTAATATTTGGAATTCTTCTGAAAACGATTACCAAAATAAATGGGTTGATAGCGTCTACAAAAGGTTAGCCTCAAATGAGATTAGCTGCTTTGTTCCCACCTCTCGGGTTTCCGTAACATCAACAGCAGAAGTTACGGAAACCTTTGAGGGAGAAAATAACAGCAACCTCATACATTTCTCGACTTAACAAATAGGGTAGGCGAGTTGATTGTTGTGCCTGAAGGCTATCAGGTTGATAAATTTATGGTGATGGATTACTGAATAATAATAGGCGAGTTGATTGTTGTGACGGAAAGCTATCAGGTTAATAAATTTATAGGGATGGATTACTGAATAATCGAGTGAATGTCAACTCCGACGTTGAAAATTCGCACCATTTGGTCGGTATTCGCCCACTTATCTTTGAAATCCACAAAGATGTCATGTGATGTGCGTGACAAGTATGGTTCCTCTCTGATTAAAGTAAAAGTCAAGCTTATCTGGTATAGAATGGCCCATCGTGGACTGAGACTGATTCTGGTCTCGTGGCGTAACACTTCCTCACACGTCAAATCCAAAGGATTATTTTTTATGTAAAAGAACATCAAAGTTATTAAAAAATTCTTTTGGTTACTATTGGAAACGAGTTTTTTTTAAGAAATTAAAGTTGAAACCAAACTACCATAAAATATGGTATATGCCTATGTCTGTGTAGGTGAACTTATCTTAAAAACATTCAGGAGAAAACGTGTGGTCTACGAAAACATATTCCTTTCCATGGGATTTCTGCTAAAGTAAGATAAGGCATCGAGTTCACGGAATAAAAAAAGTTTTCAAGTGTCTACTAGAAAAGAAGAGTGATTCACATTTAAGAGGGTGCTAAACATTCAAGTTCATTAAGCAGTAAAATGCTAGCACAAAAAATAACTTGAGATTTCTTCCAACTTTACTTTCATGATAAAATGTGCTCGACAGAGGTCAACAGGCACAACAGGCACATGGCAAACTTGCTTATTTCCTACGCCTGTCTTTAGGAGGGGTCTAAATATTCAAAGAACATTTGACATTAAATTCGTTGTCAAACGACCCACACGGCAACCCATGGGGCCTAACATTTGCAAAAGCCTATCCTCGTAAATCTTCTTGTTTCCACAAAGAACCTTCAGGTCCAACCAATCAGACATATCGAATATACAACTCACTCAATACATTAGTTCTACCTACACATTAGTTCTACCTACGCGTCTTCATACTCATTGAGGAGGGGAAAAAATAAAATTACAGACGTTGAGTTTTCGAGATGTCAATATCATGGCGTTTTGCTTTGCATTGCTTAGCCATGGGGACCGTGTTTGTACATCTCCATGTCTGCCAATGGGAGAATAATAAAAAATAAGAAAGGCATTTCATTCCTCCTTATCTGTTGCTTACATCCACTATATACACCTTGTCCACCTTGTCCTTCATGTGGCAAACATTGTGATGCTGAACATCCAGCTGGCAACAGCCAAATAAAAAAGCAGTTGTAATTTTCATGCAAAGGACCGGACGAAGTGATAAACATATAACTCGCAGTTCCGAGATAGCTAGACGCTTGATGTTTTTTTTAGAGGAAAAAAATTAAAAATACTAAAGTCTCACCGTTAGAATTACTTGGCAACTTAATGTGTCATGCTTATAAATAAGAAGAGAACCTTGGACATGAGTGCATTAGATGAGTGCATTAGATAAGAGTAGAATGCATTAGATAAGAGTAGAACTCCAAATATAAGGAAGTTTGTTTTGAAATTGTCTTAGGTGTTCTCACACACACATCCTTTGTAGAAGTTATGTCAAGTTGATTTTGATTAATAAAACCTTTGTTTTGTGTGTATATTAATATTTTTGAGCACCAATTTTGTATGCATTTAAAATACATGTATTACAAGTTTGTGATTTTTATTGTAGGATAACACAATTTTGAGAGGTGGATATCAATTGAAGAATTTTAAAGAAAGCCATCATAGTAATAGGAAATTAAAAATAAAATTTTGTGTCATGGAAGATAAATAGCCTGACATAGTTGCTGCATCATTTTGGTATTAGAGTGAGAAGATATTTGAGGAATGAAGATGCCACAAATGGAAAAAAGTGGACAACAACCCTACAATGTGCAAGGGTATAGAAAAATAATCCTTGATGGAAAATAATAAGGAAGTATGCTTTTATTTCATCGCTAAACACAAAGAAGAAGGGGAAGTGAACAAGATGGATGAATCTCCACATGAGACAAAGGATATGTTGGAAGAATATGTTGAGATTCTTTCAAAATATGGATTTCCATCAATAAGCAGCATGGATCATCATATGGATTCTAGTCTTAGATCGAGCTTGCATGATAAGTTGACACCAATGAAGAATGAGAAAGAAAGGGTATAAACAAGTAAAAGGATAAGCATAGTGTTGAAACAGTTGACCTAGGTCACCAATAGTAGTGATAATAAAGATGATGATGTAACAATTCCTATTACAGATAAGGAGAAAGAAAAAAAAAAAGTGGTAAAGAGATAGCAGAGGAAGATGAATCTCATTAGGTTATTGATGGTCATGACAACAACCATATTGCTAAAGTTGATAGTGACAATGGTACTTCAAAGTGTGGTGAAGGACATTATGAGCATAACTTAGATTAGAGTGAAGATGGAGAGTTTGGGTGACTTGAGAAAAACACAAGAGACATTGGCTCCAAGTTGATGAGAAGAATGGGGTATAATTGTAAAGTATTGGAAAGATATGGGCAAGGTGTGAAAATACCCATTATACTAAAATTAAGGCCAAATACTGAAGGCCTTGGGTATGCATGTTAGCAAGAAGTAGTGGGACTACATTTTTTAGAGGATAGGGTAGTGTAGGGAATGAAGGTTCAAGAATGGTTTGTTGCAACTAGTGCGGAAGAGTTGGACATGTTGCAACTAGGTACTAGAACCTACATCCTTGTGTAAGTTGTGGATGACATGATCACTCCAAAAGAAGGTATTGGCAGCAAGAGAGTGTCATCAACAAAGTGCATTTTGATTGTGGTTGGATGGATATGATGCAATGGGAGAAGGTAAAAAGGATGCTAAGTGTATTTTATGTGAGAAGGTTTCATCCTTAGAGGAAGGCCAAGACAAGATAGTGATGTTGGCCTTGTGTAGATAGCCAGGCTAGAGTGATCATTGTTGGAGAAATAATTCATGAGCTGGATTTCATAAAACATTTTTGTTACCTGATGAATATGATGGGGGAGCATCTATATGGAAACAACCAAATAAAAAAATAGTTAAAAATTGCATGGAACAAGTGAAGTGATAAATATGCAACTAGCAGTTCCACCATTTTAGATAGCTAGAAGATTCATATTTTTCAAGAAAAAAAAGAAGTATTTAGGGAAAACTAACAAACAAAAAAACAAAACGCTAGAAGTATCACCATTGGAATTAGATGGCAACTCACTATCCTCATGCTTATAAATAAGAGGAGAACCTTAGACATGAGTGCAACAGATAAGAGTAGAACTCTAAACAAGAAAAAAAGAAGTTTATTTTGAAATTGTATTGTGTTTTTGCATCCATCCTTTGTAACAACTATGTCGAGTTCGATATGATTAATAAAATCCTTGTTTTGTGCATGTATTAATATATTTGAGAATCAATATTTAGGTATTCAAAATACATGTGTTACAATTTTATGATCTTTTTTGTACGATAACATAGTCCAGAGACATGGACATAAATTGAAGAGTTTCAAAGAAAGCCACCATAGTCAAAGGATGCTAAAAATAAAAATTATTAACATGCAATATAGAGATCCCCATGTAGCCATTGCATCACATTGTAGTTAAGATAAAAGCTTATGTAAATCATGTATGTTGTTATATTTTATATTGAGTTCACATTCTCACACTTTCCATGTGTTATTGTCTTAAAAGTTCAATTAGTTTATTACATTGACCTTTGTTTGCCTCTCAATATGATTTGTTAAAAGAAAAATTTATAAGTGATGCCATTGGAAGAAGTTGTTCTTACCTCTCTCTCAATGGCTTCCAATATCTCATCTCATAATGAGAAAAAAAAAATGGTGCTATTGAGGAGAGGTGAAAAACAACTATCCTCCATTTAAATATATGTGTTGCAAGTGCAATAAACACTTGCATTAGAGTAGACCTCCAATGTGATGTTAATATACTCTCAATATTATCACACTGAATGTCTATTTTATTTCTCCTAGCTCCACATCTCATGGACCACTTCTTATTATTTGCATTCAAATATTTTTTTCTCCTTATTTTTGTGGAAATCCATTAGATGTATGGCTTACGTTTGTCCATGTATATCCACCAAAAGCATTTTTCACTACTGAAAAGTAAAAATGAATTAAATTTTACGTTATCCAAAAAATGTTAGAACAATTTAAGTGATTTTGTAAGACTTATTGATATTTTAAATACCTATGAATTTACGTTATCCAAACAATGCTAGAATAATTTAACTGATTTTGTAAGAGTTATTGGTATACAAAATACCTTTGAATTCCTTTCTTTTTCCATGTATGGCATAGTGTATTGTACTCATCTAAAAATACTCTACCCATGAATTTCTATAAAAGAGTGGTCATGTGGCATGTTGTAGTGGATTCAATCAAACATTTTTATTTATGTAGTGAATGTGGATTTTATCGAAGTCAATTTTGATAAAAATGACTACTTTGTTGCATACAATAGTTGAGGATGAACAATCCTTCACTCAATTCATTCATTTCTTGGATACCTTTTGTCTTTTCTATGGCTCCAACATCCAATGACAAAATAATCTCTATTTTTGATAGTCGACATCTCCTCTCCTAGCTTGGTTGACTCAGTTTCACTAGATATAAATAAAGGATGGGGAAGTGTTTCAATTTCTAAGCATCCCCTTTTCCTTCCACAATTCCCCTTTAGAACTCTAGAAAAATGTCATACAAAAAATTGAATTCAAGCTTACCATATTGGACCACTAAAATAATTCTCTTGCTAGCAAGCTTCAAATATACTCCAAGATCCTAGTTGTGACCCATGTGTATTACTCCTTATGTTAGGTACCATCCAATTATTATTATCAAAAGTTAGAGAAGTTTCTTGTAGATTTTGTTTGGTAAAGTTCTACCTCCAGCTCTATATTCCAGAGAGTAGCCTTGAAATTTTATTGTTTACCTAAGAAGAATGGGGGAATGGTTATTTTTGAGTATAAACAACAAGTCATGGATTTAAATTCCAAATGGATAATCAAAGCCATTAAAAGTAAGGAAGATTATAAAATCTTGGTTCAACACTACATTATCTTAGTCTCTCCTTATGGGAGTAAAGAATGGAGAGGTATAGATTTTCCATTGCTTTTCATTACTTCGCTTTCCATCAAGATTATAGGCTCTCTTGTCATCCATAATATTTGTAAGGCTTGGTAAAACATCAAACCATGGATGAGGTGGAAATACAATAGTCTTTAGGAGGGGCTATCCATCAATTCTATGAACCTCTAGTGGTTCCCTATATTCACTATATAAGGAGTCACTTTCACCCAAATCCCATGGATACATGCACAAAAATCTATAAAAGGGTTATCTCTACAGTGGCTGATTGGTTTACCCAATTGAGTAGTGATTGACATACTTGGAATTATATCAAATTTAGGTTCAAACTTACATATATATATATATAAGGAAACCTTTGAAGTAGTTAAAACAAATATACATGATTCTATATTTCATAATATCATAGGACAAATCTTAGCATCCTTGGTGAAATAAATGGAAATGGTATCCAAAGACATCCATCCTTAATTATAAAGTTAGATTGGGTTAAAAATATTTATCGCCATACTTACCCATGGTTTAAAAGCTAAATGCTCATTGGGGCCTCTTCACCTAGGTACATTTGGGCCTATTATTTTCATCCAACCTAACTTGCTTATCTTAAATCCAAAAAGTTGTCATATCCTAAAGTTTAATTCACCAGGACGTCCCACTTGGTAAATGACATATCTACATCGGGGTTCCCAACCCATTGTGTCCATTCAACCATGAACATAAAAATTTTCTTCACCTCTTATGGATATGTCATAAGGCTCAAGATACCTCAAAGTATAATTTTTTTTAAACCTTTTCTCCCATAGTGGTTCACATGGCAATAGATTCTCCTTGGAGACCCTCCTCTCCTCCCTCTAGTGTTTCTAGAAGTTTGAAACCTCTTTAAAATTGGCATCTTATTTTCTTTATGGAAAATCAATAATGATTCCTTATTATTTTAGGTCTTTATTGTTCCATTATATACCATTGCTGATAGGGTCAATGTTTATTTATTTATTTTGTGTTGCTATAAACTTTAGTGTAGGACTAAAAAATGGCAATGAAGTTGAACCATTTGTAGGAATTGATTGACCACCAAGGGAATGCTCCCTATATTATTTTCTTGCACTGACCATTTATCTATCCAAATACATAGAACTTGATACAAAATATGGTAGGTCTAGACACTAAGGTGATTTGTCCTTCTTGCTAGGTCAAAACACACACTACAAATGGAAAGTGATGACTATGAGTAACTAACAAGGACAACCTTCCATAGTCTTGGTAAATTTGGTAAAAATAATTATTGGTCTAAGGCATGTTTGGCTTTCATTTTCTATGGATAATTAATGACCTATTTGCAAAATTATTTGTACAATGGAGGAATGATTTCTACATTGTTTTCTTACACTGGTTATTTCTTTGGTCAAATATATAGATCTTGAAACTAAATGTTGTAGGTCTGGCCATTGAGATGACTCATCTTCTACATTATATTAGAACACACACTCCATGCAGGAAATAATGACTAGGAGCAATCTACTAAAGATGAGCCTTCACAGTCTTGGTAGATTTCATAAAATTAGCTAATAGTTTGAGGTATTTTTAACCTCTATTTTTTATGGCCAATTAATCACTATTTAGACATTTGCATATACATCTATATATTTTTTGCTTGTGAAATTATTATATTTTAATTAATATATTGTTTTTTCAAAAAAAAATTTAAATTTCTTTGAGTTCACTTCTAAGTATTCATATTTGTTAATAGTCGAGCAATTTTAATGTGATAGATGATTTAAGAGGTCACATTTGAGGTACATTTCTTGTAAGGGTTTTGTTAGAAACATTTAAAATATATATTTTTATTTTGTAAAGTATTGTCACTTTTAATTACTAAAAGGTAATAATTAATATAAAAATAATTTTTTAAATAATAAATATTTGTATTACTTTACATTATAATAATATGTATTTTTATTTGATTATTTTAAATTATAATAAATATTTGTGTCCTTTTCTTCCTCCATTTAAGAATGGACCTTACTTGAAGTGATAAATTGAATCTCAAATCTATGAAATGGTCTTTAACTTAGTCTAATGTTTTAACTAATAAGTGATATTACAGACAGACATGTAATTACGTTGAATGAAATTCCAATCATGGAATATGCCAATAGACTTGTATCATCACATCTTTGAGCATGTATCTGAAATTCCAATCATAGAATATGCCAATAGACTTGTATCATCACAACTTTGAGCATGTCATTTAAAGAACAAGTTTATAAATGAGAAACACTTTATCAACCCTTTCTATTAAGGTCAAGTTTTATGCAAGTTAAAAAAACATTAATTTGGATTATGAAAAATTGTAGGTAAGAGTATTTTCATGCATAAACGACAAATTATGTTATTATGAATAAATTGTTTTATCTTGCACCAATTACAGGGTCTATGCCTATTATTGAGTTTAAATGAACTAATTCAATACAATTTTTTACATTAAAAATATTTTTTTAATTTTTTGGGAACATATAGATAATTATTAGTAGAAAGTGATTTTCATGGTGTCCATGTTTACATAAATATTCTATGCTATATTAAGTTTATTTATTTAAAATTATTGATAAATATATTATTATTTTCTAATGCATTTATCTACACTAATATTTTACCTAATTCTAGTAAAAAAATATATTTCACAATCTATCTAGACTACAAATTTAGGATATACAAAGAGTCTATCTAATTTTTAAATTATAAATGATCATATATATGATATGGTCCTTTCAAATACCTTATCTTTATTTTGGTCCATCTATTAAATTCTTTGTAACAATCTAAAAATACACTTAGCTAATGAGAAATTCTTATATGTACAAAAGAAAAATTATACTAATCATCACCACATTTACAAGAAGTACATATACATATATAGATAGATTAATAATTAGAGAGAGGTAATAAATGATATTCACACAATGACACTGAGAGGGGGGGGTGAATCAGTGTAACTATTAATTTTCAATTCTACAGCATTTAATAATGAAGCAAAGAGAACTTGAAAACCAGAAAAGCAAATTGAACAATAGAGCACACCACAACACTCAATATACCGAGGTTCACCAATTTGGCTACTCCTCAAAAATGACTGCTTGGACTCCAATCCAAATCCAGTCTTTGCAAAATACCAATTTTACAAACACTTTACCGGCATCTACTGGAAGGAGCACCAACCCCTTAGTTTTCTGCTGCAACAGATAGGAGCACCAACCCCTAGTACCAAGCACCAACTTGGACTGCAATTCTGATCAATTTAAAATGACATAAAAATGTCTTCACTTCATGCACGACCCTGACTGGTCTGCAATTAACCAAACTCTGCACACTCTCACGGCTCTGCTAATTTCTCTCTTAGCTCTTTTCTAACCCTCTTTTCATAGCAATTTCCCTCTTACAGCAGCAAAAGAATTCTCTGCACGACTGTCCTTTTATACCCTCCTTTTCTCATCGGGACTCTTTGTCTTCTATAGCGTTTCAATCCTGCATGCAGTCGGATGACATTCTCGAGCTGTTCAAATTCTTTTCTCCTCTCCATAAGCGGTTGTTCGAATCCTTGCAAATACAACTGTTCGAATGTTGCACATACTTCTTTTCGAAAGCTTTTCCGATCCTTCATATTTGGCTGTTCGAATTCTGCAAATACGGCTTTTCGAATACTTTTTCGATTCTCCATTTGTGATTCTTCGAAAGCAGCAAATACGTCTGTTTTAATGTTTTTTAAATCCTGCATATTCGGCTGTTCGAATCCTTGCAATGCGGCTGTTCAAATGCTTTTTCGAACTTGCCTATACGACACTTCAAAAGCTTTTCAATCATGCAAATACAATTGATCCAGTGCATGTTCGACACTTGTCAATGTGTAACTGCCGATCTGACTTCAGTTACTTTTTACGTAACTAGCTGCATGATTTTCTGTATGCTTTTTCGACACGTGTCACCTTGCATGTTCCTTCGACTTTTACCCGCCAAACTGTTACCTGTCGCGATATCGCGACACTTTTTGTAGCCGTACCCTTCATGCCCTTGCTGTCGCGAAATCGTGACCATTTTGGCTTTTGAAAGCTTTCCCACCGTTCATGTCGTGAAATCGTGACACTTCGAACTTTTGCTGACGTCATCATTTATGTTGTCACGAAATCGCGACGCTTTCGGCTTCCTGAGATCTCTTTTGCAACTTGTCGCGAAATCGTGACACTTTCAGCTTTTGCTGACGTCATCCTCAATGTTGTCACGAAATCGCGACGCTTCTGGCTTCCAGCGGCTTTTCTTTCACCCTATCGCGAAATCGTGACATTTTCAATTTTGCTGACGTCATCCTCAGCTTTGTCATGAAATCACGACGCTTCTGGCCTCCGTACAACTCTTGCTTCATGCGGTAGCGAAATCGCTACACCTTTGTGCCTTGTGCTTTCGATTTGCTTCAACTTTGAGTTCTGATCTTTTGATGGTAGCGAAATCGCTACACCTTCACGTTGTGTATTTTGGACTTGTAGCAAAATCGCTACACCATTGTTGCCATGCATTTTAACTTGTAGCAAAATCGCTACACCTTTGTTGCCATTCATTTTAACATGCAGCAAAATCGCTACACCTTTGTTGCCGAGCATTTTAACTTGTAGCGAAATCGCTACACCTTTGTTGCCATTCATTTTAACATGCAGCGAAATCGCTACACCTTTGTTGCCGAGCATTCTCTCTCCTCTTCGGGTCGCGAAAACCCGACGTGTCGCGATATCGCGACACTTTTCATTGCAAGCTCCTTTCCTCCATTTATGTCACGAAATCGTGACATCTTTTCACCTTGCTTCCTTCTCTGCCAACATGTCACGAAATCGTGACAGTTTGCCTTGCGCCTTCTCTCTCCTCGGCCATGTCGCGAAATCGTGACAATTTTGCTTTCGCCTTCTCTCTCCTCGGCCATGTCGTGAAATCGCGACAATTTTTCTTGCATTTTCTCTCTCCTCGGTTATGTCGCGAAATCGCGACAATTTTTCTTGCATTTTCTCTCTCCTCGGTTATGTCGCGAAATCGCGACAATTTTTCTTGCATTTTCTCTCTCCTCGGTTATGTCGCGAAATTGCGACAATTTTTCTTGCATTTTCTCTCTCCTCGGTTATGTCGCGAAATCGCGACAATTTTTCTTGCATTTTCTCTCTCCTCGGTTATGTCGCGATATCGCGACAATTTTTCTTGCATTTTCTCTCTCCTCGGTTATGTCGCGATATCGCGACAGAAAACATGTCGCGATATCGCGACAGTTTTTTTACTTGTCTTTTTCTGCAAATTTTTGAATCTGGGTCACTTCTGTTTTTTTAGAAATTCACTGTACTTGATCTGACTGACTTCAGAATTCTTGTCCATTGCTTCAACTGCATCAATTGTTGTCCGTGTTGACAACAATGACAATACTTTTGTTGTACCTTGTTCAACAATCTCCCCCTTTGGAATTGTTGGCAACACTTATGCACTCTCCTGTAATTCTTCTCCCCCTTTGACAATAATACCAAAGGGTTGCTGCAGACTCCCCTTGAGTCTCTGCACACCATTCTCAGACAAATGTTGTTATAGTTAGCAAAAATCATAAGTATAAGCAAAACTATAAGTATAGGCATAAATGCACCCCTTGAGAATGTGATCCCAAATGATAGTCAGTTCTTGGGAATTGTGACCACTCCCAACTTATTTCGAAGGTACTCAAAAACATCCTTGGGCAATGGTTTTGTGAATATATCTGCTACTTGCTCTGTAGTTGGAACAAAATCCAGTTTGACTTCTCCTTCTGCAACTTTATCCTTCAAGAAATGATACCGGATTGCAATATGTTTGGTTCTTGAATGCATAACTGGATTCTTGGATATGTTGATAGCACTAGTGTTATCACATTTAATTGAAATTGGCTCTTTGAAATGAATACCAAGATCTTTCAACGTTTGTCTCATCCATAATATCCGAGTACGACATGTTGTTGCTTGCAATGTATTACTGCCTCTGCAGTGGATAGAGAGACTGATTCTTGTTTCTTGTTGTGCCATGCTACCAGCCTGTCTCCAAGATAAAATGCTCCTCCACTTGTACTCTTTCTATCATCAATACATCCTGCCCAATCTGCATCAGAATATGCAATCAAAGTGAAGTCTTTACCTTTTGGGTACCACAACCCATACTCCATAGTACCCTTGAGGTACCTAAGATCCTACATGAGTTTCTTTGGGACTAGCCTGAAATCTTGCAACCATGCATACTGCTCCGTAATATATCTGGTCTAGTGGTCGTTAAATACATCGAGGCTTCCAATCATAGACCTATACATCGTTTGATCTACATCCGGAGATTTATCATCCTTGCTCAACTTGCGACTTGTTGTCATGGGAGTGCTAACGAGGTTTACTATCTTCCATTGTGAACTTTTTCAGCATTTCTTTTACATATTTAACTTGAGAAATAAAAATGCCCTTTTCATTTTGATTTACCTGTAGTCCTAGGAAATAAGAAAGTTCACCAATCATAGACATCTCAAATTCTTTCTTCATTTTAGTTGATATGTCTTTGCAATATTCATCCATGCTGCTACCAAATATTATATCATCTACATAAACAACAAGAACAATAAGATGCCCCTTCTCTGTTTTGACATATAAATTGTTGTCCACCAAACCTTTCTTGAACCCTTGATTAAGAAGATAGTTATCCAGCCTTGCATACCATGCTCTGGGTGCCTGTTTCAAACCATATAATGCTTTCTTTAATCTGCACACAAAATCTGGATTGTCACCAAGTTGGAAGCCATCTGGTTGTTCAATGTAAACCTCTTCTTCCAGTTTTCCATTCAAAAATGCTGATTTTACATCCATTTGATATACTTTGAAGTTTTTATGAACTGCTAATGCCAGAAATATTCTGATTGCCTCTAGTCTGGCTACCGGTGCAAAAGTTTCCTCAAAATCAATGCCTTCAACCTGAGCATAGCCTTTACAGACCAATCTTGCCTTATTTACGACAACTTTGTCCATCTTCATTTAATTTATTTCGAAAAATCCATTTAGTGCCAATTATGTTTTTATTTGTTGGTCGAGGTACTAATTCCCAGGTATTGTTTTTCTCAATCTGATCTAGTTCTTCATTAATTGCCTTCATCCAACTTTCATCAGTGCTTGCTTCAGCAACATTTTTAGGTTCAATGCTAGATAACGAGTGAATAGTTCCGCACTTGCTTACTCTTCTTGTCTGAATACCATCTGTGGGATCCCCAATAATCTGTTCACTTGGATGATTTTTCTGCCAGTTTCTGTTTTAAATTTCCTATTTTCTTCTTCTTCTGATTCGGTTTTTACAACATCTGGATCAATTTTCTGATTCTTATCTTGTTTCCTTTTCATCATCACCTTCAATGACTTCTTCATAAATAGGGTAGTTTTCTTGATAAGTAATTTCTTGTTCTCTACCTTCATCAACTTTCACATCGAGCACTCTCAACAATTTTCTTTAGCCTCTTGTTGTAACATGTGTAGGCTTTGCTTTTTGTTGAGTAACCAAGAAAGATACCTTCATCGGCTCTATCTTCAAATTTACCGAGATTATCTTCGATCCGTTTGATGTAGCACTTGCTTGCCAAATACTTTGAAATGTCTTGTTGTTGCCTTTACGCCGAACCACGGCTCATAAGGTGTTTTGCTTTCATGTGGTCTTAGCATGCACCTATTTTGAATGTAAGGCTATAGTATGAACTGCCTCTTTCCAAAATCTATCGGCTATTTTGTTCTCAGCCGACATTGTCCTTGCCATTTCCTACACTTGTTCTATTCTTCCTTTCTACAACACCATTCTGTTGAGGTGTCCTAGCTGCTGAAAACTGTCTTCTTATCCCATATTTTTGACAGTATTCTGCAAATTCTTCTGAAATAAACTCTCCTCCTCTGTCTGATCTTAGGCATTTAATCCTTTTTCCAGTTTGATTTTCAACCTATTTTTTAAAAATCTTAAACATCTCAAAGGCATCTGATTTAAGCTTTAAGAAAAATATCCATGTCATCCTGGAGTAATCATCTATTAACAGCATAAAGTATTTGTCACCATTTATGCTCTGTGTTCTCATGGGTCCACACAAATCAGTATGAATTATCTCCAAAGGTTTTTTGGTGAAGTATTCCTTTGATTTAAAAGTGGATCTGGTTTGCTTCCCTTTTTGACATGAAGCACGGATGCTATTTACTAGTTTGCCAATGGTTGGTATATCTCTTACTGCCCTTTTTGAACTTATTTTTGCTAGATTGTCAAAACTAATATGACCGAGCCTCTTGTGCCACAGCCAATTTTGATCTTTCTGTCCAATCAAGCATGTTCCTTCTACAGTTTCTGAGAGAGTATATAGATTACCAGAAGTCCTAGAACCAGTAGCTATCAGCTTCCCACTGTGTGCTTTTCTCACTTCACAGCCTTGCTTCTTAAAAATGACTTCATGACCTCTATCACAGATTTGGCTTACACTCGGCAAGTTATGCTTCAGACCAATCACAAAAAAGACTTCTTTTGATTTTATCTTTCCATCACTGATCTTGGTGATCCCTTTCCAACAATATTTGCTCCATCATTATTCCCAAATTTCACAGAACCACCTTCATAATTCTGTAAATTCTCAAATTTTTGCTTGTCACTGTCATGTGACTGGAACATCCACTGTCAAGTATCCATGGTGCAGATTTGTCTTGTGCTTTAAAAGCAGTCTGAACAATCAAAGATTCCTTTTCTTTCCATTTTGGTTTGATGACAGATTTGGCTACTTGTTTTGCCTTTGTCCTCTCATTAGCATGTGCCTGTTTTTCAGGAAATTTCTTGTTTTGTTTCAACCCACTTGGTTGAGATTTTCTACCCTGATAATTATTTGTTGCAAAAGTGCTTCTACAGTTTCTAGCAATATGTCCAAAATTATGACAATTATAACATTCAACTGCATAATTCATTAAAGGAGAAAAAACATTTCTGCTTGTGAAATTCCTTTGAGATACATTATGCCTACAATCTGAAATCTTATGGCCATAAGCATTGCATTTAAAACAATAACCAGAAAAGGAATGATTAAACCTGGGTGCCGGTCTTTGCCAGTTTGAAGTAGGAGCCATGAATCTTCTCCTTCTTGGATGTGTGACTTTTGTGAAACCATCTTTGTCAGTACTCTTCTTGAGTCTGGCATTATTGCTTTCTTTGGCATGATTTGGTTTTTCTAGGTCAACCCTGATCTTTTCTTCTTTCTTTATGGGTTCTACATTCAAGGCCTTTGAACTCTTTGATGATTCTCCTTCATCGAAGCCTAAACCAAATTTGATGCCGGAAGGCCTTTGGTTATTTAACATTTTATCCAGCTTTACAGTACTTTCCTCAAACTTATGAAAACAGTTCAATTTTCTATTCATCTCCTCTAGTTGCATTCTTAACTTAACAATGTCTTCCTCTAGCTTGTTGCATTCAACTGTCTTTACAGTTAATTTTTCATCAAGAACTTCAGACATTTTCTTGAATTCCTCTGTCTGTATTTTTAAACTGTTTATTATGTCAGTTGCATCCTCTAGTTTTCTTGAAATTTTTTTGTTCTTTTTCCTTTCTACACTCAACTCTTCAAGTGCAGCAACCAATTCTCCTTCCAGATAAACTTCAGCCTCATCTTTAAAGCTTTCATCAACTTCCTGATTTTCTTCTGTTCTTTCCTCTTCAAGTGCCATGAACAGAGCTTCACCAATTTCTTCTTCAGAATCCTCACCTGAGCTTTCTTCGGAAGAGCTGACATTCTTGGATATGAAGCTTTTCTTCTTGAAGTTGTTCTTTCTAAAATTTTGTTTCTTCTTCCAGTCACCTTTTTCTTGGATTGACCCTTCACCATTTTTGGTTTTCTCATGCATTGGGCATTTGGCTGCAAAATGACCGACTCCTCCACAATTGAAGCACTTGAATGGTAGCTTTCCTCTATATTTTCCTTTTCCCTTTGTGAGTTTTCGAACAAAATTTGCTTCTGTTTCATCCAGTGTCTCTTCATCCTCAGATTCATGTTCAGTTTTTGTATTCTTATGTGCTTTAAAAGCAGCTTCTCTGTCTATAGGCTTAGTTTGTCCTATTCTCATTTCATATGCAGTCAAGGAACCATGCAGCTCATCCATGCTAAAATTGTTTAGATCTTTTGCCTCTTCTATTGCAGAAACTTTGGAGTTAAATCGTTTGTGAAGGGTTCTGAGAACCTTTTTCACAACAACTGCATCATCTATTTCTTCATCGAGTCCTCTGATTGCATTGATGATTCCATTGACCCTCAGCATATAGGCCTCTATGTTCTCATCTTCCTTCATTTGTAAGGCTTCGAACTGAGCTCGATGAGTTTGCAGCTTGGCTTCCTTGATCTTGTTGTCTCCTTCATGGATGCTCTTCAGTTTATCCCACATATCTTTTGCCGATTTGCAGCTCATGACTCTTATCAATTCACTGTCTACAAGTCCACACATTATGGCATTCTTAGCTTTAGAGTTGTTCTCAAATTTTTTCTTTTTAGCAGTATCTGTTGGGGGAGTAGTGGGTGTTGTGTATCCACTATCTACAAAATCCCAAATGTCATATCCCAATGCACTCAGATATGTTTGCATCCTGAGTTTCCAGAAAGTGTAATTAGTTCCATCAAACAAGGGAGCTTTGTTGGATGAGAATCCTTCATCGCCTACCATTGTTTCTTCCAAGATCTCCTTAGCTGATTAAGCTTGTATAAGGAACCTTGCTCTGATACCAATTGATATTCACACAATGACACTGAGAGGGGGGGGTGAATCAGTGTAACTATTAATTTTCAATTCTACAGCATTTAATAATGAAGCAAAGAGAACTTGAAAACCAGAAAAGCAAATTGAACAATAGAGCACACCACAACACTCAATATACCGAGGTTCACCAATTTGGCTACTCCTCAAAAATGACTGCTTGGACTCCAATCCAAATCCAGTCTTTGCAAAATACCAATTTTACAAACACTTTACCAGCATCTACTGGAAGGAGCACCAACCCCTTAGTTTTCTACTGCAACAGATAGGAGCACCAACCCCTAGTACCAAGCACCAACTTGGACTGCAATTCTGATCAATTTAAAATGACATAAAAATGTCTTCACTTCATGCACGACCCTGACTAGTCTGCAATTAACCAAACTCTGCACACTCTCACGGCTCTGCTAATTTCTCTCTTGGCTCTTTTCTAACCCTCTTTTCACAGCAATTTCCCTCTTACAGCAGCAAAAAAAATTCTCTGCACGACTGTCCTTTTATACCCTCCTTTTCTCATCGGGACTCTTTGTCTTCTATAGCGTTTCAATCCTGCATGCAGTCGGATGACATTCTCGAGCTGTTCGAATTCTTTTCTCCTCTCCATAAGCGGTTGTTCGAATCCTTGCAAATACAACTGTTCGAATGTTGCACATACTTCTTTTTGAAAGCTTTTCCGATCCTTCATATTTGGCTATTCGAATTCTGCAAATACGGCTTTTCAAATACTTTTTCGATTCTCCATTTGTGATTCTTCGAAAGCAGCAAATACGTCTGTTTTAATGTTTTTTAAATCCTGCATATTCGGCTGTTCGAATCCTTGCAATGCGGCTGTTCAAATGCTTTTTCGAACTTGCCTATACGACACTTCAAAAGCTTTTCAATCATGCAAATACAACTGATCCAGTGCATGTTCGACACCTGTCAATGTGTAACTGTCGATCTGACTTCAGTTACTTTTTACGTAACTGGCTGCATGATTTTTTGTATGCTTTTTCTGACACGTGTCACCTTGCATGTTCCTTCGGCTTTTACCCGCCAAACTGTTACCTGTCGCGATATCGTGACACTTTTTGTAGCCGTACCCTTCATGCCCTTGCTGTCGTGAAATCGTGACCATTTTGGCTTTTGAAAGCTTTCCCACCGTTCATGTCGTGAAATCGCGACACTTCGAACTTTTGCTGACGTCATCATTAATGTTGTCACGAAATCGTGACGCTTTCGGCTTCCTGAGATCTCTTTTGCAACTTGTCACGAAATCGTGACACTTTCAGCTTTTGCTGACGTCATCCTCAATGTTGTCGCGAAATCACGACGCTTCTGGCTTCCAACGGCTTTTCTTTCACCCTGTCATGAAATCATGACATTTTCAATTTTGCTGACGTCATCCTCAGCTTTGTCACGAAATCATGATGCTTTCGGCCTCCGTACAACTCTTGCTTCATGCGGTAGCGAAATCGCTACACCTTTGTGCCTTGTGCTTTCGATTTGCTTCAACTTTGAGTTCTGATCTTTTGACTGGTAGCAAAATCACTACACCTTCACGTTGTGTATTTTGGACTTGTAGCAAAATCGCTACACCATTGTTGCCATGCATTTTAACTTGTAGCAAAATCGCTACACCTTTGTTGCCATTCATTTTAACATGCAGCGAAATCGCTACACCTTTGTTGCCGAGCATTTTAACATGTAGCGAAATTGCTACACCTTTGTTGCCATTCATTTTAACATGCAGCGAAATTGCTACACCTTTGTTGCCGAGCATTCTCTCTCCTCTTCGGGTCGCGAAAACCCGACGTGTCGCGATATCGCGACACTTTTCATTGCAAGCTCCTTTCCTCCATTTATGTCATGAAATCGTGACATCTTTTCACCTTGCTTCCTTCTCTGCCAACATGTCACGAAATCGCGACAGTTTGCCTTGCGCCTTCTCTCTCCTCGGCCATGTCGCGAAATCGCGACAATTTTGCTTGCATTTTCTCTCTCCTCGGCTATGTCGCGAAATCGCGACAATTTTTCTTGCATTTTCTCTCTCCTCGGTTATGTCGCGAAATCGCGACAATTTTTCTTGCATTTTCTCTCTCCTCGGTTATGTCGCGATATCGCGACAATTTTTCTTGCATTTTCTCTCTCCTCGGTTATGTCGCGAAATCGCGACAATTTTTCTTGCATTTTCTCTCTCCTCGGTTATGTCGCGAAATCGCGACAATTTTTCTTGCACTTTCTCTCTCCTCGGTTATGTCGCGATATCGCGACAGTTTTCTTACTTGTCTTTTTCTGCAAATTTCTGAATCTGGGTCACTTCTGTTTTTCTAAAAATTCACTGTACTTGATCTGACTGACTTCAAAATTCTTGTCCATTGCTTCAACTGCATCAATTGTTGTCTGTGTTGACAACAATGACAATACTTTTGTTGTACCTTGTTCAACAATAAACTAATTTTATATTATACTTATCTATAATATTGTACTAGTCTAGTGTTATGGTTTGTACCGATATTGATATGCTCTTAAATTCTATGTATAAAAAAAATCAATTGGTTATATGTGATTGAAACATATCCCACATATATTAAATCATTGCCTCATAGTGGTATTACAACAAGGCTTGTATATTATCCATAGATTTATTGGCAAGATTCAAACCTGGATCTCCTCCTTGAATGCTAAGGAATCTAACCAGTTGAGCTAATATTGTTTGATAAAAAGTTGATTTTACATGGATTTTTATGAGGGGTCTCTATCCCCTATTACCATAGTTTAAACGTGGGTCTCCTAGATGAAAACCCAAGTACATACCACTATGGTATCCCTCACAAAATTCTATGTATATAAAATGATTATAATGCAATATAAGAATTTAATTTGATCTTTAATAGATAATATTATAAATAAAATGTTTGATTTTCTATTACAAAATAAGATTGAAATCTCAAAATTATTATTTTTTTCTTTTATTACATGTAAACAAAACATTTATTTAATTTTCATTTTCTATGCATCATAAATAGTGAAAATTATTCATAATTGACATAATTCTCATGGAACACTTGTGGTTTTCCTATGGTTAAATGTACAAGATTATATGTTCAATAAGTATCCAAAATTAAATCTATCATGGTTATCCATGAGGGTTTTGAGAGGCTCCCAAAACCTGATGCAGACACTCCCGATGGAGACCAAAAATAAAAAATCCCAAAAGGGCATCAACTAGTACAACACAAAACCTGGGAGCTAGAATAAAACAAAAATTAAGGGCTTCCTAAGGACAAACACTAAAACTACCCTATAGGAGCAGGACCTGGAATCTTAAGATTGAAACTTTGTTTTATTAGAAGCATTCATGCACGAAGTAACAAAATCCAACATAACACTCATCTACCTCTTTACATCCTCGATAAAGTCTACTAAAATTTTAAGAGTATCCAACACTGATTTTTGCTTATCTTCAATGGACTTGATCGACTGAATAAGAAAGAATTCATTCTTTGTGATGTCCAAAACAATATTCCTAGTAGACCACATCTAGTGATGCTCATCCTAGAAGTGTGAACCAATCCCAAATTTCCACTAAATACCACAATATTTAGAAGTGAAAACCATATTGGAACTAGCATTTGAAGTCACATGGGTTGCTTGAGTAGAAAGCCTCATGCTCATCAAGCACTGGACCAACTAGACATCATAATTGACTGCAAATTGGTTGATAAGACCAAAGAGGCCATCCGAGGGGAGCCATCCAATAGAGCTTGGGCCCCCCTCCTCTGGTCATCTAGGACATTATCTCTTCAATCCTATCCTCCTAAGTATCAAACCTCCTAATTCATCAAAAAATATGCCACTTTATTCCATTCACATCAGATGTGAATGATTTGCGCTTCCTTAGTCATTCTTATTAATATCTTAATTTTTGATACCTCATTAAAAACCTACCAATTTGGAGCCTTGTTTGAATTTAACAATTTAATGAGACTTAGGGAGTCTCCTTCCATAATTACTTTTTTAAAACATAAAAAGTGCACCAAGAAGACACTAAGAAAAGAGGCTCTAGTCTTCGCATAGAAGGAATATTGGCTGGATAGGTGCTCCATAAATGTAGTAATAGCTCTACAATCCTAGTCTCTGATGATACCTCTTATGACTACTAAACTAGGGTTACTTTAGATGCTCTATCAAAATTGAGCTTCACCCAATACCCCAAAGGAGGGCTTCACTTACAAAAGAGTCTCGGGTTAGGGGCTAGGTCCATAGGCCTATCACAGGTAAAACTAAGCTCTCGTTCAAGAGTGAGTTCCGTTGGTGGGGGTATCTGATTCCTATCCCCTTTACCCATACCAATGATTCATACATTCTCCTTTGTATTGTACATGGATATAACAACTTGATAAGATGATATTTTGTGGTTTTTAAATGCTCAAGCATGTTGCTCTTTCCAAAGGCTCCATAATAGGTGAGGAAGAGGTAATTGCCATAAATATTTCAACCTAGGTGAATAAAATAGTGAAACACATTGGGAGAGAACCTCCAACATGGAATTAGTGAGTACCCAATTAACCAATAAGAAATTAAAAATCACCTCACAAGTATTCTTGAAGAAAGAACAGCTACTAAAAAATGTGATTAGTAGACTCTTCATCCACTTCACAAAGATAATGCTTATTGGTTATAGATATACCATACTTTTTGAGGTTTTCAACACATAGAATTTTATCTTGGACTACCAACCAAAGAAATATATTAACCTTGGAAAGGAGACTGTGGATCCAAATATTATTGTTCAAAGTCCACCAACAAAACTCTATTCAAACATCATATATGTCAATTGGACAATAAAGCACCCATTAATTTCTCCTACCCAAAGACATCTATCTGCCCTACTTGAGAGAGGAATTACTTGGTGATTAATTATAGAAACTAACATCTCTTGAGCCTACATCACATCCCTATCATTAGAAAGCAGAGGGGCAGATCCTAGTTCCTTCTACCATTATTCAAAGATATAAAATATGAAAGCTTAAACCATCCTAGGGCCCTAAACATCATCTCAACAATATTAACACTAGGGTCACTAATTAGGGGATGGTCAGAAATCCACACATCCTACCAAAAATAAATTAACCTACCATCACCCAAAATCTATCTTCTACCCTAATGTAGAATATCATGGGACTTCACCAAGCTCTACCAGAAAGGAGATCCAGAGCTTGGAAGTGCGTCAACAAGGAAGTATTGGAAGTCATATTTAGATTTTAATAATCTTATCCAGTCCACTTCACTATTGGTGAAGAACATGGACTTATACTGGGAGGGGGGGTGAACAGTATAAGACTTAAACAATTAGTAATTTTAACTTTAGATAGCAATGGCATCAACACAGCATTAATCAAGACAGAGAGCATCACACATTGAAGACCCATTTTTAACTTGGTTCACCCAAAATGCTTGGGCTACGTCCACAAAACTTTTCTCTAAAAGTTATCTCAAAGTTATTTTTATGAATCCTTCCTAATTACAATGTTTAATGAGCCTCTACTCAAAGGAGATACCTTCCCCTCTGCTCTGGATATGATCCCTCAGAATATCAACTGTCTCTACCTCTTGCCAGCATGTGGAACTCCTTTCCATCGAAGACCTCCTGTCCTCAATGCTTAGCCTAAGAGACCTCTACCTTCTATGATCATGTCCACAGCAGCTCAGCAACCTGTACCAAACATAGTCAGTCGGTCTAGTACAAGTCTTCCTCTGTCTATCAAATCTGTCCAACTCTTGAACAAATCAATCCTCTGTCCACAAGCCTTCTCAAAGACTTGCCAAATATATCCTCAGGTTCTCTGATAGAACCAATGTACCTTTGTCCTCAAGTTCTCTGATAGAACTTTCAATCTCAGCTCACAAGTCCTCTGCTAGGACCTTTCCAAATTTTCTCACCAGTCCCCACTGGAACCTATCCAAAACCTGCTCACAAGTCCCCAACGGAACCTATCCAAAACCTGCTCACAAGTCCCCAACGAAACCTGTCCAAAACAGCTCACAAGTTCACCAAGAAAAACTTGCTTAGCATGAACCCACAAAGAGAATTGTTAGAGACCCAATGTGATTCATCAACCTCATAGAAGCATAAAGAGAATTGTTAGAGACTCAATATGTTCTATACTTAACTCCCAATCTCAATCTCAACTCAATCACAGTCTCAAAATAATAAGATAGATGTAGTATACTTTTCTCAAGAACATGAAACACAACCCAACAATTGCCAAATATGCAATATCTCATATAACAATGCTACTCATGTTCTTTCCACAACCAATATCTTTTCTCAACCAATTAGGGCTTTAACAACAATGCTTATAGACAAGGTTTAACCAACATCATTCAAATCAACATTAACCTTGAAGCATTCAACCAACCATCACAAGAAAAGGAAACAAGTAGAAATATTTTTCCCTCCAAAGATATTTGAACAAAATAGCCACCAACACAATATCACCAAATGAAAAGAATAACTTGCTCAAATCAACTCAATGGAGTAAGCCCAATATCATGAATCAAGTAAAGCAATAACTTGATCAAACAACCTCTATGGAATCAACTCAACCATCAAACTTTAAACAGCCAACCAAGGGTTCCACCAACTCAATGCAAGTAGCTTGACTCACAAATACAAACCCTAGTGCACAAAGCTTCCACTATCTCAAACCAGAAATTATGCATTCATCAAAAACTCTCCTTAAGGATAACAAAGCATAAGTAGTCTTCAAAAAACCAGAAAATAGGATTTACGCCCAATCAAAGGAAATCTAGTTGAAAACCTTTTCACTCCAACCTTATTTCAGAAAACATACACCAATCATACTCATAAGAAGAATGTGCCCATACCTTATTGGAGTAGAAGAAACTTGACCCTTAAAGCTGTCACCACACACAACCCTCAAACTTCCAACCAAGTTAGGGTTAGAACCAAGATAAATGAGCATATAAAAACTTTCCTTAATACACCTTTTAGCTTCTCTTCTTTTGAAAACAACCACCAAAGAAGTCAAAAACACAACAACCAAAACTTACACCTTATATCTCCATTTTAAACTTTAGCATAGCAAAAGACTAATCTCAAAAATACAACCAAAGAAATATCCCCTTATTTCTCCTGTCTTTTAAACAATGCTAAACAATGCCAAAAATTATATCAAGAAATTAATCACACCTTAGAATGGTTGCATTCGAAATTCTCAAGAGAGGTTAAACCTTAGGATCCTTCCCATATTTATAGTCCAATCGTGGACTTTAGAACACGTCGACGGCAGAGAAACGTAATTTTGAATTTAATCGAAATTGCTTTCTAAAGGGTTTAAAAACCCTTAATTAATTTTAATAAATTAAGAATAAAAAAGGTTTAAAAACCTTTAAATATTTTTAATAAATTAAAAATAATTTTCTCCCTTAATTAATTAAATAATTAATTAATTAAAACCTTGAAGGGTTTTAAATAATAATTAAATAATAAAGAGAACCTCCATTGGTTTTAATAAAAACCATTTAACTTGGTTTTAATAAAAACCCTATCCAAAAACCTTATCCAATGGAATCTCTCCGGATTCTCTTAAAAATATTCTCTTGAAATCTTTCACCTTTGAAGCCAACACATCCTCTTAACATTAATGCCATTTCCTTTTGACATCAATGACAACTCATAGACAAGGAGTTAGGATCTCAAACCCAAAATTGCCAAAAATCTCCCCCTTTGTCATTGATGGCAAACCATGCTTCTCAACAACAAAAACTCAACATAAACAGCTCCCCATGTCTTGAGGCTCTCCCCCTTACTCAAATCTCTCCCCCTTTGTCATCAATGGCAAAGGATCACCTTTGGGGCTCGAAACTAATAATGAGCTTCTTAGCTTAGTCCCTCCCCCACCTCCTGATGAGGTGATTAATTCTGGGGTGGGAGTACAACTCCCAATTTCTCCCTTAGATACTCAAAAATATCTCTTGGAAGAGGTTTGGTGAAGATATCTGCAATCGGATCTTTAGTAGACACATACTCTACCTTGACCTGCTTGTCTTGCACTTTCTCCCTTAGAAAGTGATACTTGATGGAAATATGCTTTGTCCTTGAGTGCATTACTGGATTTTTGGAAATACTTATGGCACTTGTATTATCACAAAGTATGGAGATGGGTTGTTCATGCTTGACTTTGAAATCCTCCAAGGTGGTTTTCATCCATAAAACCTATGTACACCCAGCCACTGTTGCTATGTATTCAGCCTCTGCTGTAGATAAGGAAACTGAAGGTTGTTTCTTACTTAGCCACGAAACCAAACTCTTTCCCAGAAAGAATGCTCCACCACTAGTGCTTTTCCTGTCATCAATACTGCCTGCCCAATCTGCATCTGTATAAGCTATGAGGGTGAAATCATCACCTTTGGGATACCAAAGCCCAAAGTCCATAGTGCCCTTCAGATATCTGAATATCCTCTTATCTGCTATAACATGAGAATCTTTAGGAGTTGCCTGAAATCTTGCTACTAACCCAACTGCCTGCATGATATCTGGTCTGGTAGCTATAACATATAATAAACTGCCAATCATAGATCTGTACAACCTCTGATCTGTCATTGGAGAATCATCATATTTACTCATCTTGCACCCTGTAATCATTGGAGTACACACTGGTTTGTTGTCCATCATCCCAAATTTCTTCAACATTTCTTTGATATACTTTCCTTGAGAGAGAAATATACCATCTTTTGATTGAGCAATCTGAAGACCTAAAAATAATGACAGACTCTCCAATCATAGACATCTCAAATTCCTTCTGCATGGTGTAGCAAAAAATTTGCACATCTGAGTATTATTTCCCCCAAAGATAATATCATCAACATAGACAACTATAATCAACATATTATCACCTTCATCCTTAATATACAAATTGCTATCTGCCACACCTTTCTTGAAGCCTTGCTCATGAAGATACCTGTCAAGTCTTGAGTACCAAGCCCTAGGTGCTTGCTTTAACCCATACAAGGCCTTTTTTAGTTTGCACACATAGTCTGACTGTTCTGAGAGAGACACTCCTTCTGGTTGTTCTACGTAGACTTCTTCTTCCAACACCCCATTTAGAAAAGTTGATTTTACATCCATTTGATATACCTTGAATGATTTGAATCTTGAAAGGTCCAAAAACATTCTGATAGCTTCAATACGAGCAACAGGAGCAAACGTCTCTTCGAAATCAACACCTTCTACTTGAGCATAACCTTTGCAGACTAACCTAGCTTTGTTTCGACAATATTTCCAACCTCATTGAGTTTATTTTTGAATATCCATTTTGTGCCAATGACATTCTTGTCCTTAGGTCTTGGAACCAATTCCCAAGTTTCACTTTTCTCTATTTGATTTAGCTCTTCATCCATTGCTTTTACCCAAAACTTATCTGCACATGCTTCACTAAAATCTTTTGGCTCAATTTGAGATAATAATGAAACATTTGTAGAATCATGTGAGGGAATGACTCTTCTTCTTGTTTGCCTCCTATTTGGATCACCAATGATCAAATATTTGGGATGATGTTTTTGAACATATCATGAAGGAGTTTTGGGAAGCAGTTGTTGACTTTCCTCTTCTTCATCTGAAACCTCTCTGAATTCTTCTTGACAAATTTCATCACTGAGTTCCTTGACTGGTTCTCTTATCCCTATATTTTCATCAATTGTTACATTTATGCTCTCTACAACTGTATGGGTTCTTTTGTTGAAGCATCTGTAGGCCTTGCTTCTGCTGGAATATCCAAGAAAGATTCCCTCATCACACCTAGGATCAAACTTACCCAAATTCTGATCTTCCCTTCTAATGAAGCACTTACTTCCAAACACTTTGAAGTATTTTACTGTAGCTGGTCTTCCTTTCCACAACTCATAAGGAGTTTTATGATGGTTGACTCTAAGTTGGGCCCTGGTGATAATGTAGACTGTTGTACTGACTGCCTCTTTCCAAAAACCATCTAAAAGTTTTGACTCATTTAACATAGATCTAGCCATATTTTCAATAGTTCTGTTTTTCCTTTCAACTACTCCATTTTGTTGAGGAGTTCTTGCTTGCTGAATATTCTCTTTTGATTCCTTGTTGCTCACAGTATTCCACAAATTTATTTGAAGTGAACTCTCCTCCTCTATCTGATCTTAAGCATTTGATTCTCTTGTGAGTCTCATTTTCAATCATTTCTTTGAAAGCTTTAAATTTTTCAAAAGCTTCGATTTTTCTTTGAGAAAAGTAACCCAAGTCATTCTAGAATAATCATCTATAAACAACATGAAGTAGCTTTCTCCCTGAATGCTCCGAGTTCTGGTAGGGCCACATAAATTAGTATGAATAAGATCCAATGGTTTTGAAGAAGTATACCCTTTTGATTTGAAACTTGTTCTGGTCTGTTTTCCATGTTGACAAGGACCACAAATGATGTTATGGGGCCTTTTTATTTTGGGCAAGTCTCTAATTGCTTCCTTGTTACTAATATTGACAAGATTATCAAAGCTCAAATGCCCCAATATTTTATGCCATAACCAACTCTCATCTTCTTGAGTTAGAAAACACTTTTCCTTTTTTATCTCACTTAGCATGTAAAGATTGTTTGGAGTCCTTGTAGCACTAGCAATGAGTTTTCCATTTTTTTCTTTACTTATCTCACATCTATCCGAAAAGAAAGATACTATGTGTCCTTGATCACAAAGTTGACTCACACTTAGAAGATTATGTCTTAGGCCTTCTACATAAAGCACATTTTCTGTTTTGGATTTCCCATCCAAACTAAGAGTCCCCTTACCACAGATTTTAGCTGACCTGTTATCTCCAAAACTAACTGTTCCTCTGTTTGTTTCTTTTAAGATCAAAAACTTTTCCTTTTCGCCAGTCATATGTTTTGAACAACCACTATCAAGATACCATTTCTCTACTTTTTCTAGAGCATGAAAAGTAGTTTGAGCTATCATTGACTTAGATTTGATCTCATTTTTCTTTTTAGTGAACTCAAGGCTAGATCTATCCAAACTGCACATCCTTGCTATATGCCCAAAATTATTGCACTTGTAACACATGACATCTTTATTCATAAGAGGTGCAAAAGAATTAACATTTTCCTTACTATGGCTATTCAAAGACTTATTGCAATACATAGCTTTGTGACCAAATTTCTTGCAGGAAAAACAATAGCCATGGAAAGTATTTTGTAACCTGTTTTGATGCTTTGGATGATTGTCCTTCTTGTGACCAACTGGAATCCACCGCTCTTCAGGATGAAAATTGATCTTGCTTGAAGACCCTGTTTCTTGAATGGTGATACCATCCTTATTTTGCTTTTCACACGGAGTATTCTATTTGAGAGCCAGTTGTTCCAACTTCACTCTAAGAGACATAACCTCTTCTTCTAGTTTCTTGCAATCAACTTCCTTTCCTTTGAGAACCTCTATCAGAACCTGTTCAATCTTCTTCCCTTCTTCAGCTAGAATTTTGAAGTCTATAACACTTTGAGACAATTATGATCTTGCTATCTCTTCTTCCTGACATTGATGCTGGAGAGCAGAATTCTCTTCCTTGAATTTCTCAAGCTTTCTCAAAGCCAAGAAGAATTCACCTTTGAGATCAAACTCAAACTCTTCATCTCTTTCTGAATCTGTATGTTCCTCTGATAGATCCTTCTCCAAGCTGTTAGGCTCTTTCTAGAGAGACCCGCTCTAATACCAATTGAAGAACATGGACTTATACTGAGAGGGGGGTGAACAGTATAAGACTTAAACAATTAGTAATTTTAACTTTAGATAGAAGTGGCATCAACACAACATTAATCAAGACAGAGAGCATCACACATTGAAGACCCATTTTTAACGTGGTTCACCCAAAATGCTTGGGCTACGTCCACAAAAATTTTCTCTAAAAGTTATCTCAAAGTTCTTTTTGGGAATCCTTCCCAATTACAATGTTTATGAGCCTCTGCTCAAAGGAGATACCTTCCCCTATGCTCTGGATATGATCCCTCAGAATATCAACTGTCTCTACCTCTTGCCAGCATGTGGAACTCCTTTCCATCGAAGACCTCTTGTCCTCAATGCTTAGCCTAAGAGACCTCTGCCTTCTATGATCATGTCCACAGTAGCTCAACAACCTGTACCAAACACAATCAGTTGGTCTAGTACAAGTCTTCCTCTGTCTGTAAGATCTATCCAACTCTTGAACAAATCAATCCTCTATCCACAAGCCTTCTCAAAGACTTGCCAAATCTATCCTCAGGTTCTCTGATAGAACCAATGTACCTCTATCCTCAAGTTCTCTGATAGAACTTTCAATCTCAGCTCACAAGTCCTCTTCTAGGACCTATCCAAATATTCTCACAAGTCCCCACCGAAACCTGTCCAAAACCTGCTCACAAGTCCCCAACGGAACCTGTCCAAAACCTGCTCACAAGTCCCCAACGGAACCTGTCCAAAATAGCTCACAAGTTCACCAAGAAAAACTTGCTTAGCATGAACCCACAAAGAGAATTGTTAGAGACCCAATGTGATTCATCAACCTCATAGAAGCATAAAGAGAATTGTTAGAGACTCAATATGTTCTATACTTAACTCCCAATCTCAATCTCAACTCAATCACAATCTCAAAAGAATAAGATAGATGTAGTATGCTTTTCTCAAGAACATGAAACACAACCCAACAATTGCCAAACAAGCAATATCTCATATAACAATGATACTCATGTTCTTTCCACAACCAATATCTTTTCTCAACCAATTAGGGCTTTAACAACAATGCTTATAGACAAGGTTTAACCAACATCATTCAACTCAACATTAACCTTGAAGCATTCAACCAATCATCACAAGAAAAGGAAACAAGTAGAAATCCTTTTCCCTCCAAAGATATTTGAACAAAACGACCACCAACACAATATCACCAAATGCAAAGAATAACTTGCTCAAATCAACTCAATGGAGTAAGCCCAATATCATGAATCAAGTAAAGCAATAACTTGATCAAACAACCTCTATGGAAGCAACTCAACCATCAAACTCAAAACAGCCAACCAAGGGTTCCACCAACTCAATGCAAGTAGCTTGACTCACAAATACAATCCCTAGTGCACAAAGCTTCCACTATCTCAAACCAAAAATTATGCATTCATCAAAAACTCTCCTTAAGGATAACAATGCATAAGTAGTCTTCAACAAACCAAAAAATAGGATTTACACCCAATCAAAGAAAACCTAGTTGAAAACCTTTTCACTCCAACCTTATTTCAGAAAACATACACCAATCATACTCATAAGAAGAATGTGCCCATACCTTATTGGAGTAGAAGAAACTTGACCCTTAAAGTTGTCACCACACACAACCCTCAAACTTCCAACCAAGTTAGGGTTAGAACCAAGATAAATGAGCATATAAAAACTTTCCTTAATACACCTTTTAGCTTCTCTTCTTTTGAAAACAACCACCAAAGAAGTCAAAAACACAACAACCAAAACTTACACCTTATATCTCCATTTTAAACTTTAGCATAGCAAAAGACTAATCTCAAAAATACAATCAAAGAAATATCCCCTTATTTCTCCTATGTCTTTTAAACAATGCTAAACAATGCCAAAAATTATATCAAGAAATTAATCACACCTTAGAATGGTTGCCCTTGAAGAATCCAAAAATCGCGGAATGGCTGCCCTTGACGAATCCGAAAATCGTGGAACAAAATACGTTTTAACAAAAATGTGACTTAATCCATGCACAGCTTCCTCCGTGGGAATCGAAACGCAGACCTCCGCCTACGCAAAGCCCAAACGCAGCCTATGCTGCCACTAGCCCACAATGGGCTAACGAAGTCTAAGACAGACTTCCTACCACTTCAACGAACAAGCACTTCGTAAGTTTTTCAAACGTGAGCTCTCTTCTTCCGCGGCGTCAACAGAGCATCGATTGCAGCCAAAAATTAATGCATTCAAAATTCTCAAGAGAGGTTAAACCTTAGGATCCTTCCCATATTTATAGTCCAATCGTGGACTTTAGAACACGTCGACGACAGAGAAACGTAATTTCGAATTTAATCGAAATTGCTTTCTAAAGGGTTTAAAAACCCTTAATTAATTTTAATAAATTAAGAATAAAAAAGGTTTAAAAACCTTTAAATATTTTTAATAAATTAAAAATAATTTTCTCCCTTAATTAATTAAATAATTAATTAATTAAAACCTTGAAGGGTTTTAAATAATAATTAAATAATAAAGAGAACCTCCATTGGTTTTAATAAAAACCATTTAACTTGGTTTTAATAAAAACCCTATCCAAAAACCTTATCCAATGGAATCTCTCCGGATTCTCTTAAAAATATTCTCTTGGAATCTTTCACCTTTGAAGCCAACACATCCTCTTAACATTAATGCCATTTCCTTTTGACATCAATGACAACTCATAGACAAGGAGCTAGGATCTCAAACCCAAAATTGCCAACAATTGGAAACCAGTTTCCAGGCTTGCTACTGACCAAATATCTATTCATCATGTTCACATATTTTAAAACCAAACCCCCTCTCTTATTTTTACTACAAATTTGATCCCAGACAACCAGGTGAAATTTTTCTTTTAAGTCTGGGCTAGCCCAAATAAAAACCTTGATAACACTTTCAAGTTTCTGAACAACTCTTCCAGGTATTCTAAATATGAAAATGAAATACATAGGTATGATTTGCAATGAGTTTTTGGCCAACACCACTATGCTAGCCTAACTCAGTAACACTCATTTCCATGTAATAAGTTTATTTTGCATTCTTTCAATTATTGGATCCGAAAGAGAGTTTTCATTAAACCATTGAAGCAGTGGAGGCCTAGGTATGTCATCGAGATAGATGCTATATTGCACTCCAAAATTTCTACAATTTTCCATGAAGTATTCACCAAAAGCAATAGACTTTTCAAAAAATTAATTACCTACCCTACCGCATTATCATAGCTAACCAATATTATTTTAATTTTCTTAGATTGTAAAATAGATGCCATGAAATATAACAATGTATCATCATAAAATTGATGGTGAGTGATAGGATTACTTATCAAGGTTGGTTTTAGGTCCTTGATGACTCTATTATTAGTGATAGATTTCCCCAGTGCTTCCACCATTAAAATAAAAAGATATGGGGTTAGGGGATCCCCTTGCCTAAGCCCATGAGAACTATGGAAATAACCATGAGGTGTTCCATTAATTATCACCAAAAATTTGGTTGAAGTAACACAAGATTCAATTAAGTCTATCCAGTGCTTCCCAAACCTGAATTTAACCAGGACTTTGAAGAGGAATGACCAAGAAACCATGGCATACACTTTATTCATATCCAATTAAAAAAAAAGGTCATCCCTATTACTATTTTGCACTGTTTGGATCAATTCATACATAATAGCACCATCCAAAATCTATCTTCCTGCCACAAAATCATTTTGCACTTTATCAATGAGAGAGGGAAGAAGGGGTTTCAGTCTATTCACTATGGTTTTAGTTAGGATTTTGTAAATAGCGTTATATAGGTTTATGGGCCTAAAATAATTAAAGTAGGAGCCTTCATAATGCTTTGGGATAAGCACCAAGAATGTCATATTCATAGTAGTCAAAATCAATTTAGATTCTTGAATCTACTTTAAAGCATCCATGACCTCCATTTCCCTTATGTGCTGGAATTTTTTAAATAAAAGTGATGGAAACCCATCAATACTTGGATATTTGAGCACCCCAATTTCCTCCACCACCATATTGACTTCTTTCTATATGAAACTTTCATTTTTTTTTTTTTTATATCTCTAGGAATCAAGTGGGAATAGTAGAGAGGAGCTCCTCTTTAGCTTGGATATCTCCCTTGGATATGCATATTAGAAACAATATGAAGTGCATTACTACCTCTAATATAATCTCCTAAATATCTATAGTGATGCCTCAATCCCTTTTGTAGAACCATAGTATTTCTACAATCATTCTTAGGAGCTCTACATTCATAGTATTTCTACACAAAAAAAGGAACAGGATGATTGTTGTACAACACAACCTTACATTATCACCCAATAATCACTAGACATAATTATTATTCACCTTTACTTTGAGTTTTTTAGACCTTTAGTAGAACATGTTAGTGTAATTGGGAGCTACACTAACACACAATTTAATAATTTACTCCTATAAAGCTTTTAAAAATATTTATTTTTGGATGGATAACATTTCTCCTACTATGCATTGTTCACATTGATAATTTGCAATGCTTATATTTAAATTATTATCATTTGTAATCTTTATAATATACTTATAGAACAAATTCAATAATTAGTAGAACTAATTGTAAAATATAAATAAAAAAGTATATTATAATCCAAAATGCCATTCATAGCAAATAGGAATAATTTAGGAAAGTTTTAATGCTTTGGTTTTAGATGTTAAAATTCCAAGAATTTAATCTCCATGTTTGTAGTCTTTGCATAGAACATTAGGGGAAATAAAATTTGTATGGATAACTATCATCCTTCTAGTATTTCACCATGGAAGTATCATCCACATATTAGTAGCACATTGCAAGAAGGTATGAGGTATAGTCTTAGAATATATGACAAAGTAGATGTGTTTAGCCCATAGCGATAAATATAAGAAACTATCCAAGGTTTGGTGCTAGAATCAAGGTTTTCATATTTAGAATCTATAAGGATTGGTTATTCACAAAGAGAATAAGGTAAAAATAAATTTCAAAGTTAGAATATCCATAGTTTTATCTTTGAAAGTATAATGGAAAATTGCATGCATATATTTTTTGCTCTTGTACAACTACAAGCAAATGATATTGTTCTTATAAAATACCACCAAGATGAGTAAATGTGTTGTGGTGATATAGAAACCCATATTACCTTGTAATAAAAGTTATATTTATATGAATTGATAAAAATAAAGGATTAATTTAAATGTGGAATACGAAGAGGATAAAAATTATTTATACTTTTAAAATTTTGTTATATATAAGATAAAATTTGAAAGTGGCTTGCATAATATCAAACAAATAAGTAGTAGTGTTGGTACATGTGTATGCATGCATGTGCATGTAGACACACACACACATACATAGAGAGATACAGAGAGAGGTTGCTTTAGAAGGTAGGTCAATGCATGGGCATAAGTGGTAATATAATTAACAAATAAGATTGAAATATTGAATAGAAAAATAGAGTAAAATATAAGCATAGAAATATAGAGAAAGGCATGACAGGTGAATGAATACAATATTCAAGTAAATTAGGGATTATGGAGGAGGTGTCAATAAAAATAGTCTTTCAATATTTTCTTAAGGCAATTTGTAATGAAAAGGATAAATTTATCAGGTAAAAAGATAAAAAATAAAAGGAAGGGTACTAGTTAGGATACTGAATATTATCATCATGAAAATGAAGAAGATCAAAATTTACAAATACATGTTAGTGAGATATTATTAATTATATATATATATATATATATATATATATATATATATATATGAAGGATTGACTCCATTAAAATATGAGGAAAGAGGGAGAAATTAGAAAAAGTGAAACAAATATAGAATGAGGTGAAATAGGCATAGGTGAAAAAGGGTAATGATAGCATTGATATTCAAAATAAGTACAAAATTAAGCCCCCAAGGAGTAGTTTAAAGTGACATGCCAAAATAGTAGAGGCTACCCATTAAGGAAATGACTTCAATCAAGTCTATATCAAAAGGTGTTCGAAGTATAAGATATAGTGTTTATTGATTGAAGGATAAGTACATATATATAAAAAATAAGAGACATTAGGGTTTGTAAAGAGGAAAACCCAAACCCTAACCCTAATAATCAAAGTGTACCTTAAAATATTCTAACATACCTCCTTAATGTGCACTTTCCTAAATACAAAAATAAGTCAATAGAAGAATATTTTGATGTATCTTTGTATGTAGTGTTTAGAAGTCAATGATGCCAAAAGTGTCAAAAAACTTTGTAGTCTTTAGATAGAGTCTAGGATATCTAGATTCTATAATACCTAGAAGAATTTATTGATTCAAATTATCTATGTTTTGTAGTCTCTGATCAAAGAAGAGAAATTACAAATAATGTCAAGAGAAATTACAAATGGTGATTTATTTGTTAATATGGTTTGGCTCATGATGCTAGTGTTGGTTAATGTGGTTTAGGTAATAATGTTATTATTGGTTAATGTGGTTTGGATCATGATGTTATTGTTGGTTAATGTGGTTTGGCTCAAGATGTGGTTGTTACAATGCTTTTAATTTGAGAATTAATATTTGCCTCAATTTATGATAGATAGTGTCCATTGAGCAAAAAGAAGAAGAGGGATAATTTTTACCTCCAAGCAGAATTAAAATTTTGAATATTTCTCATTATTTTAAAATTCCCTCATAAAAGAATATTTTTATAATGTTCTTTCAAAATAATTACATGGGCCTTCATGTATTGCCATACATATTTAAAAATGTGAATCTATCCCTACCCACCAATAAAGAGAGATAATAATGCATAGGCCATATTACCTTTCAATTACATTTAATGAAAGAAAAGTGATCTTATGGGCTATTTTGGGCTCTCCCACGTGCAATGTGGTATATCATGTGTCATGGTAGAATATGGTGAAGAACACAAGCTTATAATGAGAGGGGGGGTGAACAGTATAAGACCTCTTTTTACTTTTTCCTTTATATTACAAAATAGTAAAACAATATACCCACAGCAATATCAAAACAATGCACAATATCATCCACAAAGTGACACCAATTTTTACATGGTTCACCCAGAATTGCTGGGCTATGTCCATAAAACTTTTCTCTAAAAGTTATCTCAAATTTCTTTGGGAATCCTTCCCAATTACAATGTTTATGAGCCTCGGCCCAAAGGAGATACCTTCCCCCAAACAGAATTTATGAGCCTCTTCTCAAAGGAGATACCTTCCCCCAATCTGAATTTATGAGCCTCTGCTCAAAGGAGATACCTTCCCTCTCGCTCTGGAAATGATCCCTCAGAAGATCAACTATCTCTACCTCTTGCCAGCATGTGGAACTCCTTTCCACCGAAGACCTCCTATCCTCAATGCTTAGCCTAAGAGACCTCTACCTTCTATGATCACGTCCATAGCAGCTCAGCAACCAAATCTGTCCTCAGGTTCTTCTCAAAGAACCAATGCACCTCTTTTCTCAAGCAACAGCACTCCGCATTCGTCTTTGACCTTTATGCTCTCTATGCCTTATGCTTCCCTTGCGCAATCACAGCCACACTCGATCGAACATCAACCTTTGCACCTTTGCGTAATCACAGCAGCATCGTCTTCGCACACTCTGCTTCCTTTGCAATTTTTCACACTTAGAGTGATTCAAAAAAATGCACTCTGCACACTACGATCAAATTTTGCACTCTTCTCTCGATGATCAAACTTCTTACTCTGCGCACTATCTTCAAAATTCACACTTAAACAACGCATTCGATCACACTTCAACTCTCCAAACAACCCTCCTTTTATACTAACACTTTCAAGATCAAAACCTTGATCTTAGTCGATTGCACAACCCTAAACTACGTCGGCTGCAAACCCTAAACTTTGTCGGCCCAAATTTAACTTTGTCGGCTTCACTGCCTCTGCAACTCTTCTATAGCTTCTATCGCGAAACTACAACATGTCACGATATCGTGACACCTTTGCAACCATACACTTTCTTTTGGCTTTTGTCACGATATCGTGACATTTTAGCCTTTGACGACTTCAACTAAGCTCTTGTCGCGATATCGTGACACGTTTGTCTTTGTCAGCATCAACTTTGCTTTTGTTGCAATATCATGACACTTCTCCCTTCGTCGACCTCCTTTCTGCTTTTGTCGTGAAATCATGACACTTCTACCTCTGCAGACTTGCTTTCAGTTCCTATCATGAAATCACGACACTTTCACTTCCTTGCATTCTTTTCTGCTTGCACTAGCGAAAATGGAACATGTCGCAAAATCGTGACACTTTCACCTTTGAGCTCTTCCTTCTTGAACTTGTCACAAAATCATGACGCTTCTTCTTCCATGCTCTTTTGATTTGCTTCTGTCATGAAATTGTGACTCTTCTCCTGTTGAAGGCCTGCTTTCTGTTTCTATTGTGAAATCATGACACATTCTGCAACCATGAGCTTTCTCTTCAACCTGTCATGAAATCGTGACACTTCCTACATCCGTACATTTTTTCTTCAACTTGTCGTGAAATCATGACAGTTCTCACTTCGAACTCTTTCTTCTGCTGCATGTCGCGAAATCATGATAGTTCTCACTTGGAACACTTTCCTTTGCTGCATGTCATGAAATCATAACGGTTCTCACATGGAACACTTTCCTTTGCTGCATGTCACGAAATCGCGATAGTTCTTACTTGGAACATTTTCATCTATAGCATGTCGCAAAATTGTGACACTTTTCGTGTTACTTTCTCTCTCTTTGAACTTGTCACGAAATCATGACAATTCACACTACGGACTCTCTCTTCTGCATTATGTCGCAAAAATGTGACACTTTTTCTTTTGGACTCTCTCTCCTACAACATGTCATGAAATCATGACACTTTTTCATCCGTACAACCTTCCTTGCAATATGTCGCAAAATTGCAACATTTCTAACTAAAAAATTCTCTCTCCTCTTTGAGTCACGAAACTGTGACATGTCACAAAATCGTGACACTTTTCTAACTTGCTTTCTCTCTCCTGCTTAAGTCACGAAAATGTGACATGTCGCGATATCGCGACACTTTTCTAACTTGCTTTCTTTCGAACTTGTCATGCCGTAACCTTCATCAAAACAAATTATTTTACATCAAATCAAATTCCTTCAAAAACTTCTTGACATCAATGACAACTTATACACTTGAGCAAAGGCAATGCACCCAAGGTACCCAAAATTGCCAACAATCTCCCCCTTTGTCATTGATGGCAAACCTTTACTGAAAACACGTCTCAAGAGCCAAAACTGAAACCAATTGTGTTAACAACTGAGAAACTGTGCCCATAACTTAGAATCTTCCTCTGAAGTTTTGCTCCCCCTGACTTGAATCTTTCCTCTTCACTAGAAACTCTCCCCCTTACTCATATCTCTCCCCATTTGTCATCAATGGCAAAGGGTCACCTTTGGGGCTCGAGACTAAGAATGAGCCTCTTAGCTTAGTCCCTCCCCCACCTCCTGATGAGATGATTAATTTTGGGGTGGGAGTAAAACTCCCATTAGGAACTGATCATCATCAGCATTTATCACTTCCTTGTCAGGCCTTCTCTTGAACTCTTTGTCCATATTCCTGTTCCTATTCCTGTCACTGTTCCTGTTCCTGTTATCATTCCTGTTCTTATCCATGCCTTGATCCTTAGACCTGTTCATACCACTGTTCCTATTCCTGTACCTTGGAATTTCAGCTCTACACTTTCTAGTTGTGTGACCTTCATTGTTGCACTTATAACAAGTAACAATGTTATTTCTTTTAGGCATACCTGTTCTTTGAATCCGCTTGTTTTGACTAACCCTGTTCCTATTATTAGCCTTGCAGAAAATTGCCTTATGCCCAAACTGTTTACAAGAGTAGCAATACCCTTGAAAGAAATTACCACCTCTGAAACTGTCATTTACCTTCCTTACTTGAGTCATGCAATGCAAAGCCATGTGACCAAACCTGTAACATGCAAAACATCTGCCATGAAATTTTCCTTTATTCGACCTCTTGGGTCCTGAAAACTTCTTCTTCTCATTATGAATTCTGTTTTCTATTTCTGCACATCTATTATTCAAGGACTCATGATCTGAAATACTTTCCTCATCATAACTCTCTTCCTTTTGGAGTCTTTTACTAGACTCTCCAACTTGTTCCTTGTGTGGCTTAACAAAACCAAGGCCTGTTTTATCTGTTGTATTTCTTTGACCTTTGATGAGTGAATTAACCTTTTTGGAGCTATCTTGAAACCTGTAAAGCTTATCCTTGTACTCTTTAATTTTCTCTTTCAAATAATCCATTTTCTATTCTAACTCACTATACTCAAGAACCTTAGACTCTAACTCATCCTTGAGTTCTTGTGTCTTAGCTATAGAGAAATCAAGATTTTATATAAGATCATATCTCTCCATAGAACATTCATCTAACTTATCCTTGAGTCTATCATTATTCTTTATTTCCTTTTTCAAATCACTAAGAGCATTAATAAGTTCACTTTCAAGATCCTTTATTTGTTTGCTTTCTGAATCATCAAAGCCTTTTCCAGATTTCTTATCACTAGAGGTGCTACCTTTTTCAAAAACCATACAAGCATCTTCCTTATAGTTTTCTTAAGAATCCTCATACATACTAGAAACCAAATAATTATTTGTACAATCATCCTCAAGGTGACCAAAATTTCCACATCTAAGACATTTCATGATAATGAATCTATGTTTCGGTTCTTCCTCTTTTTCTGATATGAACAACATCTCATTTTCATTATCACTTGATGAACTTTCACTATCACTACTAGAACACTTACTTGCTTTGTCTAGGTAAAAACTCTTCTTGTGCTTGTGAGAATACCTCTTTCCTTGATTGTTGTGCTCATATTTGTCCTTCCCGTGATGCTTGTGCTTTTCAGAATTCTTGCTCTTAGAATCCTGTTTATCTTCATCACTTTCATTCTTGAGAACAATACAGTCAGTAGCATAATGACCAAACTTTCCACAATTGAAACATCTTATATTTTTCACGCTTTTGTGCTTTCTAGAGAACTTGCATTTCTTGTTGTAATATGCCTCTTCATCACTAGAAGACTCATTGCTCTCTTGAAGTTGTTTACCTTTGGAATTCTTGGTAGCCTTGAAAGCTGCCTCTTTCTTGACATCAACTTTCACTTGAGTTCTCAACTCAAACACTGCAAGTATACTATGGAGCTCATCCTTTTTCAACTTATCCAAATCTTTAGCTTCCTCAATAGTAGAAATTTTTTCACTAAATATATTAGGAAGAGATCTTAAAATCTTATCACAAACATCATTTTCAGCAAGCTCAAGACCTAAGTCTTTCATGGAGTTAACAACCTCATCCATATGAAGCATGTAGTCACTAATATTTTCATCATCATTCATATTGAGTTGTTCAAACATACCTTTGAAGTGTCTCAACTTGGCCTTTCTGACATTTGTATCACCTGTATGAACCACCTGCAACTGTTTCCACATTTCACTGGCTGTCTTGCAGTGAATCACTTTGGTGAGATCTGCTTTCTGTAAGCCTTTTAGGATTGTATTCATCGCTTTTGAATTGTTGTGATGTAGGAGCCTTTCTTCTTTAGTATTTGGACCATGTACAGGAATAGTGTACTCATATTCAATTACTTCCCATACCTCATTACCAAGTGCCATTAGATGAACCTTAATCCTTGCACTCCAAATACCAAAATCTAACCCATCAAGAATAGGTGCTGCATTGCCGCTTGAATAATCCATTTTGTTCTTAACCAGCTCTTCCTTCAAGCTATTAAAATTTTCGAAGGCACCCACTCTAATACCAATTGAAGAATACAAGCTTATACTGAGAGGGGGGTGAACAGTATAAGACCTATTTTTACTTTTTCCTTTATATTACAAAATAGTAAAACAATATACCCAGAGCAATATCAAAACAATGCACAATATCATCCACAAAGTGACACCAATTTTTACATGGTTCACCCAAAATGGCTGGGCTACGTCCACAAAAATTTTCTCTAAAATTTATCTCAAAGTTCTTTGGTAATCCTTCTCAATTACAATTTTTATGAGCCTCAGCCCAAAGGAGATACCTTCCCCCAAATAGAATTTATGAGCCTCTGCTCAAAGGATATACCTTCCCCTAATCTAAATTTATGAGCCTCTGCTCAAAGGAGATACCTTCCCCTCTACTCTGGAAATGATACCTCAGAGGATCAACTATCTCTACCTCTTGCCAACATGTGGAACTCCTCTCCACCGAAGACCTCCTGTCCTTAATGCTTAGCATAAGAGACCTCTACCTTCTATGATCACGTCCACAGTAACTCAAAAACCAAATCTATCCTCAGGTTCTTCTCAAAGAACCAATGCACCTCTGTCCTCAAGCAGTAGCACTCCGCATTCATCTTTGCCCTTTATGCTCTCTATGCCTTCTGCTTCCTTTGCGCAATCACAGCCGCACTCGATCGAACATCAACCTTTGCACCTCTGCACAATCACAGCAACATCGTCTTTGCACACTCTGCTTCCTTTGCAATTTTTCACACTTAGAGTGATTCGACGAAATGCACTCTGCACACTACGATCAAATTTTGCACTCTACTCTCGGTGATCTAACTTCTTACTCTATGCACTATCTTTGAACTTCACACTTAAACAATGCATTCAATCAAACTTCAACTCTCCAAATAGCCCTCCTTTTATACTAACACTTTCAAGATCAAAACCTTGATCTTAGTCGGTTGCACAACCCTAAACTACGTCGACTGCAAACCCTAAACTTCGTCGGCCCAAATTTAACTTTGTCGGCTTCACTGCCTCTCCAACTCTTTTGTAGCTTCTACCATGAAACTACAACATGTCACGATATCGCGACACCTTTGCAACCGTACACTTTATTTTGGCTTTTGTCATGATATCATGACATTTTAGCCTTTGACGACTTCAACTAAGCTCTTGTCGTGATATCACGACACTTTTGTCTTTGTCAGAATCAACTTTGCTTTTGTCGCGATATCACGACAAAAGCAAAGTTGATTCTAACAAAGACAAAAGTTGATTTTGTCACGATATCGTGACACTTCTCCCTTCGTCGACCTCATTTCTACTTTTGTCACGAAATCATGACACTTCTACCTCTACAGACTTGCTTTCAGTTCCTATCACAAAATCGTGACACTTTCGCTTCCTTGCATTCTTTTCTACTTGCACTAGTGAAAATGGAACATGTCGTGAAATCGTGACACTTTTTCCTTTGAGCTCTTCCTTCTTGAACTTGTCATGAAATCGTGACACTTCTTCTTCCATGCTCTTTCGATTTGCTTCTATCACAAAATCATGACTCTTCTCCTGTTGAAGGCCTACTTTCTATTTCTGTCATGACATCACGACACATCCTGCAACCGTGAGCTTTCTCTTCAACCTGTCGTGAAATCGTGACACTTCCTGCATCCGTACGCTTTTTCTTCAACCTATTGCGAAATCATGACAGTTCTCACTTTGAACTCTTTCTTTTGCTACATGTCACAGAATCGTGACAGTTCTCACTTGAAACATTTTCCTTTACTGCATGTCGTGAAATCGTGACGGTTATCATATGGAACACTTTCCTTTGTTGCATGTCACAAAATTGTGATAGTTCTTACTTGGAACATTTTAATCTGTAGCATGTCATGAAATTGTGACACTTTTCGTGTTACTTTCTCTCTCTTCGAACTTGTCATGAAATCATGACAATTCACACTACAGACTCTCTCTTCTGCATTATGTCGTGAAAACATGACACTTTTTCTTTCGGACTCTCTCTCCTGCAACATGTCACGAAATCGCGACACTTTTTTGTCCGTACAACCTTCCTTGCAATATGTCACGAAATCGTGACATTTATGACTCGAACATTCTCTCTCCTCTTTGAGTCGCAAAACTACGACATGTCACGAAATCATGACACTTTTCTAACTTGCTTTCTCTCTCCTGCTTAAGTCACGAAAATGCGACATGTCGCGATATCGTGACACTTTTCTAACTTGCTTTCTTTCAAACCTGTCATGCCGTAACCTTCATCAAAACAAATTATTTTACATCAAATCAAATTCCTTCAAAAACTTCTTGACATCAATGACAACTTATACACTTGAGCAAAGGCAATGCACCCAAGGTACCCAAAATTGCCAACAGATGGTCCCACATTTTTTGTGGTAGAGCATTCTGTATGAGGGAATGGAGACCCCTAGCTAGTCTTCCTCATGAATGGAACACATAATATGGAGCATAGATAGACTAGGAGTACAACTTTATGTTTGTCATGAATGTTGGACCGTATTTATTATGACTCATCTCTAGAGTATAGTTGTAACTATTTGGATGTTTTTTTTCTTATAGAGTATGTTTTTTTTGTAAATACTTACTATTATCATCACCATAACATCTATTGACATAAATATACTATTGGATACATAATGTTGGATGACTTGGTGGTCTCACCATATTTAGTAATATTTCATTAGAGGGTTTTTTTCATCTTCAACAGATATATCCCACTACCTTAACCAGGGTAGGGGGAGTGTTTCGATGATGTCAAAGTGCAGGTTCTACATTTGCAACAAAAAATAAATTCTCCATGAGTGGTGATAGGGCAACTTATTTTGTTATATCTAACTGGTGTGACTGTGGCTAGAGAGTGGATTCAAGCCAATGTAAAGTTGTTCACTAAGGATGTAGGGCCACATTGGTAGGGACTCCATTGAACTGGTACCAAGAGAATAGTGCATGGTAGTTTTAGTATAGAATCACATAGTAGAAAAGGACCAATAATGTTAGGACCACTTGAAAGTTGGGGAGGTCAAATGCTAAAACAAGATGCAGGTGAGAGCAGGTAGACCATACGTAATTAGATCTAGATCTAAGAAGAAGGAAATGTTGGTAGGTACTGGTCACGATGGATATTGGTAGCATGAATCCTATACCAACAATACTTTGTTCAATTTATCAAATATACTATGCCCCCTCATCATATTATCAAAGTCAAGTCCTACTTATAAAAGTCAATTTAAATAAATACAAAGACAAATCAACACAATATAGAGGTAAATAAATGAGCTCCTAGCCTGTTGAGTAATGAGCATTGACCTCAATATGTTCATGAAGTATAGAGCACATATGTAGCAAAAAAAGAGATGTTAGGGTGTGTAAAGAGAAAAATCCTTACCCTAACCCTAATAATGTGCAAATAAAAGTGCATAGGTAAAGTGCACATTAAAATATTCTAACATGCCTTCTTAATGTGAAATTTCATAAATACAAAAATAAGTCAACAATATAGAAACAATCAACATTAAATATGTCCTCCCTTAATTTTGATGCTCATTATAACATACATAGAGCATTGTGCTAAACTTGGAAAACTTGTCAAGCCCAAGTGACTTGGTGAAGATGTTAGCCACTTGATACTTAGTTGGTCCATACTACATGTGGATAAGGTTTGCTTGGACTATTTCTTGGATGAAGTGATTATGGATCTCAATGTGCTTGGTACTTGAATGGAAGACTAGATTTTTGTCACCTTAACGACACTTTGATTATCACAATACATGTGTGTTGGACCATGTACAACTAGCTCAACATACTTAAGTAGTTATCTCAACCAAATGCCTTCCTTAGTTGCCTCAACTATTATCTTATACTCTAATTCTACTAAAGACAAGGAAATTGTATGTTGTTTCTTGGTGCTCCATGAAATGGTACCCTAACCCAACTGAAAGTAGTAATCAATAGTTGATATTCAAGCTTTAGGAAAACTAGCCCAAACTGAATCTGTGTACCCAATCAATAAAAATTCATCATATTCTATGTACATAAGACCATGATGAGGGATCCCCTTGAGGAATCTCAAAATCCTCTTAGCTTCTATACAATGGCTCTTCTTGGAATCCTACACGAATCTAGAAATAATGGCCACTAAATAGGTGATATCTAGTCTAGTTGAAGTTAAGTAGCTTAAAATTACAATTAGTTTTTTTTAAAGGGTGTCAGAAACCCTTTCTTCATCATCACTATTAATCAATTTCAATAAGTTTTCCATGGGATTGAGAGATGGTTTACACTCTTGCATGTGAAACCTCTCCAAGAGAGACTGAATACATTTAACCTGGGAGATAAAGATCTTACCAGATTTTTTCCACACTTCTATGACTAAATAATAGTAAAGGAGACCCAAGTGAGTCATTTCAAAGGTTTTGCATAAGTCCTATTTCAGCAATCTTATTCCATTTGTGTCATCACCTATAATTAGAAGATCATCCACATACAATGTCACCAAAATTATGTACTTCCTCCAATGTTTCACATAGAGAGTATATTCGGTTGTAGATCTAGTGAAATCAAGGTTAAGGAAATATGAGTCAATTTTGGCATACCAAGCTCATGGGACCTACTTCAACCCATAGAGAGTTTTATTCAATATAAGGACTTTATGGCCTTTAAATATGTACCCTTGTGGTTGATCAATATCCACTTCTTCCTGTAATGCACCATTGAGGAAGGTACTTTATTTTCTTTTTGCAATGCACCATATATAGACCAATGTTTTTGAATAACTAAAGTAATAACACTGCAGATTGTAGCCATATTTACCATAGGAGAAAAAGTCTCCTCATAATCAATCTCTTCTTATTGCTTATATCCTTTAGCTACTAGGCATGTCTTGTAGCAATATAACGAGTCATCTAATTTATATTTTTTCTTATGCACCCATTTTGTGCCAATGGTGGATTTACTTGGTGGTAAATCAAGTAACTCCCATATGTGATTATGTTCAAAGTAATTTAATTATTTTTCTATGGTAAGAGTCCATTTAGGATCACCAAGTGCTTATTTTATATTTGAAGGTTTTTATTGAATGAAAACTTTGGCCATGAGAGCATAGTTCACTTGGTATCTTAGGGTAGAAGATATTTTACCTATATAAGTGGGAAATTGGCTTTGGGTAACACATATGGTAGATTGGACCCACTTAGGTAAAGTATTGGATGATGTGGTATTACTATTAGATGAAGGAGGAGTAGGAAGAAAAGAAGGACATGGATCATCAGTGGGGAGATCCTCATGTTGAGGAAGGCTTTGACTTGTGATGGAAGAGGAAGGATTAGGTGAGGAAGTGGGTGCCAAGGGAGCAACTATTTCATGATTTTATTGAAATTAGGGGTCCATAGGAGGAGGATTTAGTGGGGGATACTCATTTAAAACATCCCTAGAGAGAAAAATCCTCGTGGAAATAGGATCATATAACTTATAGGCTTTGGTGCTATTACTATAGCCAACAAAGATGAAATTTTAGATCTTGTCATAAAATTTCCTTATTTTTTATGAGGAATGTGAGCATAGGCATCACATCCAAATCCTCTAAAATGATCCACATAGGGTGTCCTTCAATTCCATAATTCATCTGGTGCTATTTCATGAAAATACTTAGTACAGGACCTATTGGTCAAGTATGCAACAATAAGAACAACTTCTACCAAAAATGTGGTTGGTAATGCATCAACAAATAGCATAGATTTGGTCTCGTTTGTGATGGTCTAATTCATAATTTTAGCTACTCCATTTTGCTTAGGGGTATAAGGATTTGTGAACTTCCTACTTGTCCAATTATTCTTACAAAACCTAAAAATATTTTGATATGTATTCTCCATCATTATATATCTTCAAGGTGGAGATCTAATAGCCACTTTCTATTTCAAAAAGTGTCACAAATTCCTAGAAGGTATCAAGGGTTTTCCATTTATACTAAATGAGATAGATCCAAATTTACCTGCTATAATCATTATTGAAAGTGTTGCAATATTTGGCCCCATTATGAGAGTGAATAGACATTGGACCATAAATATTTGAATGCACTAATTGTATTGGTCTATGGGCTTTCCCATCCTTTATTTATTCAAAAGGTTTTCTATGGTGTTTGTCAAGAATACACGATTCACAAAAGCATATAGACTCCCTTAATTCAGGAAGTCCTTTTACCAAACTCATTACTTCCATAATTTGAAAATTATGAAAGTTTAAATGACCCATTAATTCATGCCACATAAACTCCAAATAAAAATTAGTAGTTCTATGCAAATATTATTGAGTTATAGATTCGATAAGGAGGTAATATACACCACCCTTTTAAACTCCCATGTCTTTTAAAAAGTTATTTGGTTCGTAAATATTATATATTTTTCTTGGTCAAAATAGACAGTATAACCCTTATCTATAAGTTACTCAATAGAAATGAGACTCCTCTTTAGGCTAGGTACATAAAACACATCTATGGTGGGGATATTATTCCCATTGAGTAAAGTAAGTAGTGCATATTTGAAACCTTATATGGGAATAGCATGTTCATCTCTAAAAGTAATAAACTGGTTATGGGTAGGTTGTATCTTGTTCAAATAATCCTACCTACTTATGATGTGCTTAGCTTCATTGAATTCTAGATAGCAACAATATTTATCTTCAATATTGACCTGATCTAGTGCATACAATGTATTAATATTATGGTTTTGTTCACCCGTTTGATTCCTACGTCTATTTTGTTGATAAAAATCAGTTGTGGAATCACCTAATTTTCCACAATAATCACACCTATGTTGATTTTTTGGATGATTTGGTTGTTGTTGAAACCTTCTATTATGATGACCCCCTTAGGAAGGTCTTGGTTGTCATCTTGATTTTTGATGTGGTTGTTATTGTGGCTATTGATGGTACTATTGTCGTATTTTGATATTTCTAATATGGTTTTGGATACTTAGGTTGTCAGACCTTCCACTTCACTTTTGGCATGAAGTTATTTTGAAGGGAATTGCAAAAATGCTAGGAGATTTAGTTATGATTTATGTGACAACTAGAGCTCGATATAGGATGATATATGCTTGCATGTGTATTGTGGTTGATCTAAATATTGTTGTTCCTAATTATATTGAGTTTATTTTATATCTTGAATGCAAGACCCAACAAGTTGAGCATTAGAATAAGCCTTTAATTTGATTAGGATGCAAATATTATGGTCATGGGTTAGTGAGAATCCTGATGAAAATAATTGTTGTCTCAGTCACTCCCAAGGGAGAATCTCTTCCTATTGAATAACCTCACATCACTAGGGTGAATTTAAATATTTAGACTTTTAAGTATGACAATGATAATGTAGAGGAATTTCCTCTAACGAGTTTGGAGTTGCTTGCTTTTGATGGCAAAAACTTCATTTTAGGAAATAAGTTTTATTTCTTGGCCTCTGAAGCAAATTCTATTTCAATTAAAGGAATCAAGTCTAATTCAAATCAATATAATCTTGTTTTAGATCTAGATCCAATGTAGGGATTGAAAAGTCTAAAAATGTTATCATCTATGGGTTCGTTTACTCATAGACTGATGAGCCACATAATTGCTCATCTTTTGTACTCTTTTCCACATAATGTGTGGCATATATTCTTGTAGATATAAATATTTTATGGAAATTATATATAATTAATAGTTTATTTTGCATGTTCTCTAATATTTGTCTTTTAAGTGTAATTTGTGTAGATTAAGTGAAAGTTGTTGCATTTTGGCATGATTTCATTGAGGTCCCAGTCGGACCTGGCACTTTCAATTTAATAAAAGAAAAAAATCTACAAAATATCAATAAAGAGGTATGAAGTTAGGTGCCCAAGTCCTTTGAAGTGCTTGACTTCAGTTTGACACCTAACTATTAGGTGTCTAATTTCTGTTAGGTGCCTACTTCTTGTTGTATGATGGAAAGCACATGCTTCCTATTTTATGGCAAAAGGCTCTTGCTTCCCATTATACAACAAAAGGTGCCTACTTCTACACTTATACATACAAGGCACATGCTTCCCGACTTCATCAATCGTAGTGCCTAATTTCCATTACTGCCAAACTTCAGCATGACTCTGTGGTTAGCAAAACAGAGTGAAAACTTTGATAACCAAAATGAAGGGATTTCCAGAATTACAAAAAAATATGGTATAATTTTAGAGGTGACTCGTCACCCATTTTTTATATGATACATAAATTAATTCTATAATTTGAACAAATCAAATATCAACGTATTCTAGAAATATAATACGCTGAAATATCATGATATTTTGCCTAATTCCTCTAATCAAGCAAACGTTCATATTTATTCATCCTAAAAATTATAAAAAGGCTAGTTGCATACCTTATAAATATGCAGGCCACCCCTGAATAAGACATCCTAGACTTTTTATATAATTTTTTTTGTTGCAAACTATTAATAAAATCTACATTTTTCCTATAAAAACATCTTCTAAGTGTCCGATGATGATTCTACCATGGGCAGAACCTGATGAAATCATGGGCCCACTTACAACAGATTTCTTCCCCATTTCCCTTATTTTTTGTAATTGTTTTAATAGATTAATTTATTTCCAGTTATTTCCCCTATTTTATGTAATTTCCAACAAGGTAATTATTTAGATTTAAAATGTTTTCAATCCTATTTTTTAAACTTAGCATGAGATTATTGGTTTAAACATAAATTCCAATGAATACCAAACACCACCTAAACCATAATCCAAAGGACTCATCTATGGAGGAGCAATTACAAGCATATATTTTGCACTCCTGCTCACAAGACTATGAGCTATCTCAGGTTGACAATTAAATGGAGGTAATTAATTGAAACATATAAAAACTAACCAATATTTTGCCCAACATTTTGGCACCATTTCCAGGGAGTAGCCATTGTAATTTCTTGTTTTGAAGAAAACATAGTTAGAGTAGTTTAGAGTGTTTTTCTTCAAAAACCTTCATCTGAAACATTGTATGATCCACCTAAGAACAGGGGACCAGATGGTTATTTTGTCAAAAAAAAAAGTTGTTTCTCAAAATCCTCATGCTTCAGTAGAACCTCAACGTGATACTGAACTCTCACCATATTAATCTCCACCTTTTCATTGGCAGGAACACCAACTATTTGCATAGGATCCTTTTGAAATAATCCATCAAAATATTAGAGCAGGATCAAATATAAGTAGAGCTCAATCTAAGGAGGATCTACTGAATGTTGAATATTGGCAAGCAATGTTAGATGAAACTATCTCAAACATTGACTTATCCATCCTTCTGAAGGATAAAATAAATGAACTAGAAGAATTGACAACTACTTTGAGCGAAGCAGGGGTAGAAATACTAGTAGTAGGCAGAATGGAAAAAAATCCAGAGGAAAAATCCACTAGTTTTAGTTTTCCAATAGGATATGCAGGAGGATATCACAAGATGAAACACATCTCTCCTGCCCACATTCCAAAATTTATAGGACTACCAACAGAATATATAGACATGTTTATATTTAAATCTTATGTTTTATGTAGATCTATGGATTACACCATAGATCATCAGAAACTAAAATTATTTCCTTCCACCCTTGATAATTCAGCTTTGCACTGGTTCATTAGCTTAGGGGATAAACAAATAAATACCTTGGAATAGTTGAAGAAACTTTTCCTGGATCAGTATCAATATTTTTGCAGAGCAATATATGCAAGAGAGGAAGTCTTAGATATGACCCAAAAGGAAGGGGAATCTATGGAAGAATATTGGGATAGGTTCAACTTCAATTTGCAAAGATCACCCCATTAAAAACTAGGATATAGGTCCCAAAGAAGCATTTTTCTGAAAGGACTGACAAATGAATTATTGGAAGCTTTAAACATGATTTTTGGGGGAGACATTTACCAACACCAAATGGATTATATTCAGTATTTATGTCAAAATTTCTCAAGAAGAAAGGGTAAGTTAACCCCTATAAATGTTAAATAGTCAACCACTGTCACTAAAACAGAAATAGGCAACATGCTAGAATGTCTTAAGAGCGATATGTTATCATATCTGGATCTTCAAATGGATACTCATCTACTTTAGATAAAGAAGTAGGAGAATGATGTAGCATTGGCCTACTTATATCACAAATGGAGAGGCAAACATCCCAAAAATGAGTGCCTAGAAAACAAATTTTGTGTATGTGTTTTTTGTAATAAGGATTATAAAACAATGATGTGTCCATAATTAATAAAATCTAAAGAGGAACCTAAAGTAGTAGAGGTATACTTCATGGGTAATATAAGGAACTAGCAACAGTATCCTATGGGTAACAATATACAATCAAGAATATCATCCTATGGGGGTAGAAATTACCAAAATCAAGGTCAAAACCAGCCACCCAACATGGGTTGGTATGGTCAACAACCTTGGAATATATTTTCCCAAGGAGAAAATCCTTACAACCATATTAGTATCTTGGTAAGTAGTGGAGAAATCAGAATGGTTGGAATCAGTATCCATAGCATACTTCTCTAGATCCACTACAACCAAGTCTACCAACCTTGCTTCAAGGACTCCTTAGTTACCAACACAACCAACAACAAACCCAAACAACAAGCAACCAACCTATCATATAGAAAATGAGATGTACTTTATGTATATTATTAAGGTAAATTGTGATCATATCCAGTTAAGGTCAAGAAAGCAAGTAGGTGTAGAAGTGACTCTTCTTGTAGAAGAAGAGGAACCAATAGAAGTAGAGAAAGGGAAATCACCCCTTATAGAAGAGATAGAACAAGAATCAAAACCTATACATAACAAAGAGGAGGTTCCACCTTTTCCGCAAAGGTTGTAAGAACCCAAAAAACCAATACAAATAGAGTTTGATATTCTCTCTAGTTTAAAGAATTTAATAGTCACAATCTCTCTCTTTCAGGCCATTAGAGACATACCTATTTATGGAAAGGCCATAAGAGAGTTGTGCCTTAAGAAAAAAGGGAAGAAACCAACTAAATCAATTAGTTTGGTAGTTCAATTAGCTGACCTTATGTTAGGGAATACTTACAACTAGACGTATTCAGATACAGGAAGCCCTACACTGACTGTAAAAATATAGGGTTATATTTTACCCAACACACTAGTAGATTTGGGGGCTAACATCAATGTCATACCCCAAGAAACCATGAAAAAATTAAAATTGACCAACTTGAATCCAATTAAAACTATGTTGTAGTTGGTAGACAGGTCTACAGTACTTCTTGATGGAATATTGGAAGATATCACTGCTACAGTAGATGTATGGGAGTGTCCAGCAGAATTCTTAGTGTTGCAATCTAAGTTTGGACTAGACAGGTACCCATTAATCTTAGGTAGACTTTATATGGCAATAGTTAATGCCTACATAAGTTGTAGATATGGGCAAATGACTATTTCAAATGGTCATAATATAAAGAAACTGATCATACATACACCTGCACAGTCTTTATATTTGTTGGGATAAATTGAGGATGAAAATCAAAATATTGATGGTCTATCAATGATCCAACATGTGATGACACTTGAGGAGTTGGAAGATGAAAGTTATGAGGATATAATATGATATCTCATGTTTTTTAGGGATAACCTTCATGTCCTCCTCCTGAGTTTCCATTAGTAGGAGGAAGAGACCACCATATTCAGCAAATAGAAGTTGCACCTAGTAGAATGTTGAATGTAGATAGCAAGTTGAAAACTGAACAACAGACCAAACTAAAATAAACATTGGAAAAAAATCAATATGTCTTTGCTTGGGAGTATTCTGACATGAGAGTAATAGATCCTAAGACTTGTAAATATAGAATATATCTAGAAGATCAGGTCATACTAGTAAGACAACCACAAAGGAGAATGAACCCAACCATGAAATAAATTGTCAAAACAAAGTTATAAAAGCTCCTCATAGTTGGATTCATCCACCCATTTCAGATAGTGAGAGGGTATTACCATTAGTGGTGGTGCCCAATAATAATGGAAAGTGGAGAATTTGTATTAATTAGAGGTTGCTGAATAAAGCAACTAAAAAGGACCACTTCCTCTTACCATTTATAGATAAGGTCCTTGACACCTTAGTAGGCAAGAAGTACTTTTCTTTCCTAGATGGGTTTAGTGGATACAATAATATCCAAATAGGGGAGGAATATCAACCTTTTCACACCTCTAATTAATACAAATTGATTACTACTCCACTATTCAAGTAGAGTTTGACTGGACTAAAGAATGTGAACAAGCAACTAAAAAGGACCACTTAAATAAGGAACCTAGTAGAGTTTGACTGGACTAAAGAATGTGAACAAGCATTCAACACCTTGAATGAAAAATTGATTACTACTCTAGTATTGAGAGGTCCAAATTGAACCATACCTTTTCACATATATGCTGATGCATCTAATAATGCAATAGGCTCAGTACTAGGACAAAAAGATGGTGATAATTTTTATGCTATCTATTAAGTTAGTAAAAATATCATAGGTGTTGAACTAAATTATACTGTCATAAAGAAAGAGTTTCTTGCAGTAATACATGCTCTTAACAAATTTTGTTATTATATTACAAGTTATCAGGTATTTGTACACATTGACCATTTAGCAATCGGATACTTGACAAAAAAACCTAGGATTAGTGGTAGAATTATTAGATGGTTGTTTCTCTCATAGGAATTTGATGTGACAATAGTGGATAAGCTAGGAAAGAATAATATCGTAGCTAATTTCCTATCCATATTGACACCTCCAAACTATGCAGTTACAAAAGACCAATTTCTAGATGATCATTTGTTTTCTCTAAATGATCAGATACCTTGGTACGTAGATATGGCTAATTATTTAGCCACTAGTAGAGTATCCCCTACACTTTTACCTCATGAAAAATAGATTTCAATTGAGAAAAGTGTAGATTTCTCATGGATTGATGGGTGCCTATTCAAAAAAGGACCTGATAAAATCATAAGAATATGTGTTGTTATAGAAGAAATAATTGAAATACTAAAGGCTTGTCATGATGAACCTTGTGGTGGCCATTTTGTAGGAAAATATACTGCATATAAAATGTTGTAGGCTGGTTATTATTGGCCTTCACTATTCAAAGATGCAGCCAAGCATGTGAGTCAGTGTGGTCAATGTCAGAGGATAGGTAGACCTACTCTTAGATATGATATGCCACTCCAACCACTTGCTCAAATTGAACCATTTGATAAATGGAGGATGGAATTCGTAGGACCTATTAATCCATAGTCAGGAGGTAAGAGGTATATCCTAGTTTGTACTGACTATGTGACAAAGTGAGTTGAAGTACAATATTTGCATGATTCAAACGAGAAAACTGTAGTAGATTTCTTTTATTCATTAATTTTTACAATATTTTGGGGTCCCAAGGGAGATCACAATAGATCAAGGACCTTAGTTCACTTCAAGGATGATCCAATAACTCATGCAACAATAAAAAATTAGGCATAACAAAACCACTCCCTACCATCCATAGGCAAATGGGCAAGTTGAGGTGACCAACAAAAAATTGGAGAATATCTTGACAAAGATAGTGCAACAACACAGGAAGGACTAGGCTACTATATTACTAGAAACAGTGTGGCCCTACAGGACCACCAGGAATACTACTACTGGTTTCACACCATTTCAATTAGTCTATGAAAAAATAGCCATGATGCCTATAGATTTTAAAGTTAAAACACTTAGGAATACTATAGAATTGAATATCAATCTGGATGATACACAAAAATATAGAATTTAGTAGCTTAGTCAGCTAGATGAATACCGTCTTAAGGCTCTACAAAAAATAGAGATCATTCAAAAACAAATGACCAAGTGGTATGACTGCCACACCATGCCAAATCAACTTAAAGCGGGAGAATGGGCATTAGTCTATGATTATTAATTATAGGAAATTAAGGGGAAGCTCATGCAACATTGGATGAGGCCATATGAAGTGATTGAAATCATTAATAATGAGGCTGTAAGAGTTAGAAAAATAGATGGTAGCAATATTACATTAACATTCAATGGCCACCACTTGCATCCATACTATGTTTCTGAAGCATACATGATTGAGTCTAGATTAGGCATTGTGGAGACCCCAGTTGATTCTGATTTTATCTTGTGTTAGTGATATGTGGACCTAGTCCACGTAGTCCCAAAGACAATTATTATTTCAATATTTTTTAGTTGTGTTTTTTTTTGTAGGAAAAATTCCCTTTGTGCAGCTGTTAGGTAGCCTGGGATACCTAGGTATAACAAGCACATGATCCATGAACCTGCACTTTCCAATATTTCTAAGAGAATTTTCTTACAGTAGGAGTAGCTGGTCCCTATTCAGAGAGGGGAATACTAAACCTGAACCTGCATAAGAGTGTATGGATTGGTATTTTTGAACAATAAAATAGTCAACTACTGGTTCAAGGGTGGATGCTGATTTTGTATCTATTTTTCAATAAGAAGCACTGAAAGGCTTGATCAACCTAACAACGCATATACAAGGACAATTTAGTACCCGTTGAATAAAATAAAAGTACCATTTTTTTATATTTAATGGGGAGGCGCCTGCTTCCTTTTATTATAGAAGGTGTCTACGTCATGTTTTATGGTGAAATTTTCATACATCCCATTGTATGGTGGAAGGTGCATGCTTCCCGTTATACGATGGAAGGTGCCTATTTTCTATTGTATGACAGAAAGCACTTGCTTCCTAGTATATGATGAGGCCCAAATATACCTCATTATTGCACAATGTTTGACATATAAAAAACTGCCATATTACCAAACATGAAAAATTTAATTTCCAAATAGTTGATTAGAATATATTATTTGTTATGTGTTTGCATGATTTTATGTGAGGAATACTATATCTCTATTTTTGACTATTTTTGCATTTTGTGACTATATTTGTTTGATTAAATAGCAAATAAAAACATGTATTTAAATTAGCCAAATGTGGTATGCTGATATCCATTAACTTCACAATGGTTTTTTAGTATTTTCTTGCCCTTCAAATTGTTTTAAATCCACATTGGAGCTAAATTTTCAGGATTGTCATAAATCTGAAAATCTGCAGAAAATAGCCATATAAAAATCAACAAGCTATCACTTTATAGGAACACCTTGAAGTTGTCAATAAAAGCATGAGGAAATGTATGGAATAAGTGTATAAGGACTAAATAAGACATTTTACCTATTTATAAGCATTCCTATATGGTCTAAATAGGTAGCAATAGGCAAAAACATAAAAATGTAGAAATCACCATGTAAATTCTAGCCAACTACCAATGAATGGCAAGGCCTAGAATTTACCAATGGAGAAGGATGAAATTGGTTGGAATCACATATTGGAATTTGGATTAAATGAACTACCAGAAATAAACCAAAATGGACATTCTGAATGTGTTTTTGAGCATCAAGTTCACTTACAGCTAATTATTTTGAAGATCTTTAGAATAATAGGGGAAAACACTTATTTTTTAATATTTGCGGTTTCTAAGTGGTTTAAAGGTAACCTAATGCTTAGGGGATATAGAAAAATATTTCTACAGCTATATACAACCATAAGATACAACTCATGATGAAACATCAACTGATGCAACTGATCCTATCCGAAAATAGACCCAGATTAGTTGCAAAATAATAGGAAAATAAGTTGTAAGATAGAAAATGATATTTTAAAGTGGAGACATATGTACAAGATATTATAAGACTTCTCCAATGTACTCCTACCACTGAATATGCCTTCTAAGGTCCAATGAGTGTTGTTGTAGCACAAACTGTCCAAAATTACACTTATTTTAGATTCAGAATTATTGGCAAATCACTATAAAATAGCAAATAGATTGATTTGGCACGATAAATATTGTAATATATTATTATAAAATATAGAAATACCTTATTTTTTGAGCTAAGTATGAAGCAGAATAAAGAAGAGTAGTTAGTAGCAGCAAATAGGACAATACAACAATTCTTTGTAACACTTTTAGCATGTTTTGATAGCAATAAAAGTGTAGTTCTTTTGTCAATTTATGTTCATGAGAAAGTGTGATTGTTAATTAGTTAAGGAGTGTTTTTTCTATATTCTTATAGATCATGAATCTTGGGACCAATTTCAGGCCTAGAAGGAGGATTTTCATGACAAGATTTTTTCTATAATTTTGTTGCAACAAAATTAACAGATTGCTTGTCAAATTTTATTTTCTTGTTTTAAGTTTGTGTGATGTTATTTATATTTTCCATTATGTTTATATGTAGTATTTGTGTGTGTGTCAGCTTACAAATTAGATTAGATATTTGTTTTCCCTTGTTTCCTCTGCTTTCCATGTTCCCCTATTTTTTATGTTTCTGCAACTTTCAATTTTTAGCAGATTTCATTTTTCTGTCAATTCCTGTAGTAGAAGCTTGACGACCTTTTATGGTAGGACATTGGCAAGTGTTTTTAGCATAAGTTTTATTTCCAAAAATTGTTTCAATTCTACAAGAGTAAACTAGGTTTCAATTCTACAAGTGTAATTTAGGATTTCAATTCAGCAATATTTTAATTCTCTTATTTCAATTTTATAAAAGTAAATTAGATTTCAATTCAGCAATTTCTAATTCTTGCAATTGTAGTTAATTGTCAATTTTTGCAACTTAAATTTAGTTTTCAATTCCTGTAATTTAATTTAGTTTACATTCTGTAGAATAAGTTAGTGTGACACCATAAGGCTAAACAAAAATTTATTTCACCCAATAAATACGAAATTTGAATGCCTGAATTGTAATATTCTCTAACCTTCTATTGTAGATAGCCTTGGGCACCATACCAGATTGATAAATTATAATATTAAATGATGTTATTAACAACACACATTATTTTGGCACTGTTGTTAGGGAACATGATGTTGTTAGAGGGTAGAAACAGTCAAATAATTATTATTTTGCTAAGTTGTGAACTTCAAAGTAAAATTTGAATGTAATAACTGGTATAAATAATAATTATTGATAGTTGCATTTTAGTTCATTTAGAAAAAAAACAAGAAACCACAATGAGGTGATCTTCACACTTAGGGGTTAAATTGCCTATGTTTGAAATTCCTAATAAAAATTGAAAGAAATTCATCATCATCTTTATCAGGAAACATAAGATCTCTTGAATTTAGAGGAGCCATCTTCTAGTACTGCCCTTTTTATATCAATATCATTAGGGTAGTATAAAAAAAATTGTACTAGGTATTGGAAAGACATCATGATAGATATAAAATACTATCCCTTGCACAAAACAACCATATCAGTTACTTGTAGCATTTGTTCATAGGGACATATCATTGATAAATGTCATTTAATTCCACAACTCAAAAATATCCTAGATTTGCAGAATTTGTTGCCTAGCCTAATTCTTCTCAAGAGAGATCCCAACAACAACAAACATAGCAAGTAAATAAACCACTACAACCAACCCAACCTATGGCTAATATGAATAATACAGATAGACAACCCTTTTCTATGTAGCTGAATCTAGTAAAAATACTGTAGGAAATGTTATTTACTGCAGTAACATCCAACTGTGCTCAAACAAGACCTTACATGAACTTGAAGAGACAAAAGTAAATGGAGATACACAAAAACCCTTTAGTCCAAACACACAAAAATCAGCCTTAGATAAAGGAGAAAAACTATAAAATCTGTACATAGAAAATTTACTTCCATTGAAATCATTAGTAAGCAATTACAAATGGGTAAATTTTGTCCTCCTAGGAATGAAACAAATTGAAGTACAACCAAGAAAATTCTTAAACATTATTAGTTGGCTGAATTATGAATTAAAAGCAAAATTATTTGTTGTTTTGAAACAATATTTCAATCCTTTTGCATGTAAATAAAATGGTATGTCAAGATTTCATCTTGATGTATGCACTCATAGGATATATATTGAAAATATTAAACTTGTGAAACAACTGCAAATGCAATTAAAGTCTACCTTAAGATATATTGTCCAAACTGTAATAAAGAAACTCTTAGAGGTTAGACTCATTTATCTAATTTTTGAAAATTGATGGATTCCTCCATTAGTTATTATTCCAAAGAAAAATAGGAAACTGAGAGTGTGTGAAAATTATTAAAAAATTTCACACACTCTCTTGTTTCATCTCCAAAACCCCCCCTCCTAGTTTAGAATTGGACTTAACCAAACTTTTAAATCTATCTAACATCTCTGTCATGCCTCATATTTTTGTTGATAGGTCCGCCATCAAGTGGGTATTACCACCTACTGGGTGGCACAAGCTCAATTTCGATGGTGCGGATAAAGGCAACCCAGGAGCGGCTGGCAGAGGGGGAATTATCAGAAACCATAGAGGAGAAATAATTTTGGCCTTTGCCCAGAACCTGTGAATTCAATCCAATAATATGGCAGAGGCACGGGCCCTGTTTCAAAGTTTGATCCTTATGAAAGGGCTAACCATCAATAAACTTATCATCGAAGGAGATTCGTTACACTGTATTAACTGGATCAATGGTACCGCTAAGCCTCCTTGGACCCTTGCTTCGATTTTCCAAGAATGCAAGGCCCTAATTGGCAATTACCTAGAATTATCCATTAAGCATCAATATCAGGAAGGAAACAAAGCTACGGACTGGCTTGCTAACAAGGGAGTCGGTGAATCTGACATTCAAGTGTGGAGAGATTCCTTCCTCATTGGCCTAAGGAACGATCCTACAAGTTTCAATGTTTGCATAATGTGAGATGTTGCCAGGGGATTGGTTTGGTATGCTGTTGAAACTTTTTGCGTTATCGCGACACCTTATCCTTCTTCTCCTTCGGCAACGAAAATGCAACATGTCGTGATATCGTGACACTTTTCACCTCTGGCCACGAAAATGCAACATGTCATGATATCATGACATTTCTTTTTCCTTTGGGACGACATTGCAAATTATCGCGATATTGCGACACTTTTTTATCCTTTGGTCGCGGCGTTACAACATGTCGCGATATCGTGACACTTTTTCTCTTTCAGCCATGATGATGCAACTTGTCGTGATATCGTGACACTTTTTCTCTTTGGCCGTGATAATGTAACATGTCACGATATCACGACACTTTTTCTCTTTGGCCGCGATAATGCAACATGTCGCGATATCGTGACACTTTTTCTATTTGGCCACGATAATGCAACATGTCGCGATATCGCGACACTTTTCTCCTTGGTCACGATAATGCAACACATCGTGATATCGTGACACTTTTTCCGAATCTGGGCTCGACAATGCAACTTGTCATGATATCGCAACACTTTTTCTCCTTCGGCCACGTCATTGCAACATGTCATGATATCGCGACATCTTTTCTCTTTGGCCGTGAGGTTGCAACATGTCACGATATCGTGACACCTTTTCTCTCTGGCCGTGATGCTGCTTCTCATCATGATATCATGACACCTTTTCCTTATTTGGCCACGGTAATGCAACACATCGCGATATTGTGACATATCTTTTCCTTTTTTCGAGATGATGCAACTTTTCACGATTTCACGAAACTTTTTCTCCTCTGGCCTCAATGTTGCAACTGGTCATGATATCATGACACCTTTTTTCCTCTGGCCATGATGACGCAACTTGTCACGATTTCGTGACACCTTTTCTCTTGGGCCGTGATGATGCAACATGTCGCGATATCGCGACACATTTTCCTCCTTTGGTCGCGGCATTGCAACATGTCGTGATATCACGACATTTTTGACCTTTTTGTCGAGACGATGCATCATGTCACAATTTTGCAACATTTTTTCTCCTTAGGCCGCGATGATACTTCTTATCGCGATATCATGACACTTTTTCTCTTCTGGCCGAGACATTGCAACATGTCGCGATATCGTGACACTTTTTTTCCTAGGGCTGCAACAATTCAACATGTCGCGATATCACGACACCTTTTCTCTCATAGCCACGATGGTGTAGCATGTCGCGATATCGTGACACCTTTTTTCTTGTGGCCGCAACAATGTAACTTGTCATGATATCACGACATATTTTCTTCTTGGGCATCGACGAAACAACTTGTCACTATATCGTGACACCTTTCCTCCTTTGGCTGCGATGACGCAAATGGTCATGATATCATGACACTTTTTCTATTCTGGCAGCGACGTTGCAACATGTCACGATTCTGTGACACTCTCTCTCCTTCGACCGTGATGATGCATCTTGTCATGATATTGCGACACCTTTCCCTCTCTTGGTCGCAACGACACGATATCGTGACACTTCCTCTCCTTCGACCTCGATGCTGCATCTTGTCGCGATATTGTGACATCTTTTCCTCCCTTGGTCATGATGGCACAACATGTCATGATATCGTGACACCTTTTCCTCCTTACTTTTTCTATATGCTTGGGACCGTTAAAATGCAACATGTCGTGATATCGCGACACCTTTCTTCTTGTGGTGTTTGGCTTCTTCTCTAATCTTCAGCTCTTGGGCCTCTTTGGTCAATTTGAATAACATGTAAAAATACTTGTACAAGGTTCAGGGACCTTTCAACACCCTTTCAACCAATCAAAAAAAAATTTATTAAAAATTGAATACAGTCACACATAAGGACCATTTTCTATTTATTGATCATATGTTAGACATACTCAGTTTCACATAGTATGAATTGGTTTATGATAAGAAACCATATTTTCCTATTGAAATTGAGTTACTAACGCTTTTAAAATATTTGGTAATTGGTATTGAATTGTTTCAAGTACAGATTGACAAGATTTTGCAGACTAGGAAACATGGACCACACTTGATAGAAGAAGTTTTTAGATATGGAGCAGTGATTCTTTCTCCCATTGGTGATTCATAGAGGAAGTTAGTGGTGAATGGACATTGCCTTCGGGTATACCATGTACCATTAACTAAGGAGTATTTCTTAAGGTATATTACACAATTGGATGTACATATGATGGAAGAGAATTTTTCTTCCATAATAGATTCAGAATGATGCTAAAAAGTTTGACAAAAAGAAAAAAAATCTAATAAAAGCACAAAGAGAATAATCTTGTTTTTGAACTTCCTTCATAGGCACAAGCAATACAAGAGAAAAAAAAAGTTGAAAAAAAAAAGAGAGAAATAGAAAAAAAAAAAAAAAGAGAGAAAAAAAATTGCAGCAAAAGACATGTCTCACAAAATGGGGATACATGAGGACAAGCATCAATTTTAGCATAGATAAGGAACAATGGAATCAATAATTCATTTCCATAAATAAGGAGTTAATTATGACATGAGAAGGCTCTTATTACTCATATGGAAAGGATGGTTGCATCATTGTTGTAGGATTTAACATAAAAATATGGTGTTTTCATACAAAATTGACATGTTTTTGTAGAACAAGGATTGTTATTATCCAAATAAAAGTGAGAGACATTCTCCCTCATTGAAGAACATGAAAAAAAGAAATATAGAAGTTGGTTGAAAACCAGAAATGACAACCTCTTCTAAAACAAAAGATGAAAAAAAAAAAAAATGAATAATTTAGTAGTGAAAACCTCCTTGAGGCGCTACTGAGTTGGCTTGCATGGAAACTGGTTTTTCGACGTGGATTGCCTTATTGATCCACCCATAATTGTTCCACCATTATACAAATCTCACACTACACATGTCTTATGTTTATATTTTCAAATATCTTGCTAACAATCATTAGAAGCAGCATGTAAGGTGTATGATCAATTTTTCAGGATAGTAAGATATGTATTTCTTATATTTAAGTCATAGTAAGCATTTAGTATTTAGTGTATGATAATCGATATTTGGAATAAACTATTCATATAATATTGGCAAGTTCACTTAAACATTATTAGTTGGCTGAATTATGAATTAAAAGCAAAATTATTTGTTGTTTTGAAACAATATTTCAATCCTTTTGCATGTAAATAAAAGGGTATGTCAAGATTTCATCTTGATGTATGCACTCATAGGATATATATTGAAACTATTAAACTTGTGAAACAACTGCAAATGCAATTAAAGTCTACCTTAAGATATATTGTCCAAACTCTAATAAAGAAACTCTTAGAGGTTAGACTCATTTATCTAATTTTTGAAAACTGATGGATTCCTCCATTAGTTATTATTCCAAAGAAAAATAGGAAACTGAGAGTGTGTGAAAATTATTAAAAAATTTCACACACTCTCTTGTTTCATCTCCAAAACCCCCCCTCCTAGTTTAGAATTGGACTTAACCAAACTTTTCAATCTGTCTAACATCTCTGTCATGCCTCATATTTTTGTTGACAGGTCCGCCATCAAGTGGGTATTACCACCTACTGGGTGGCACAAGCTCAATTTCGATGGTGCGGATAAAGGCAACCCAGGAGCGGCTAGCAGAGGGGGAATTATCAGAAACCATAGAGGAGAAATAATTTTGGCCTTTGCCCAGAACATGTGAATTCAATCCAATAATATGGCAGAGGCACGGGCCCTGTTTCAAAGTTTGATCCTTATGAAAGGGCTAACCATCAATAAACTTATCATCGAAGGAGATTCGTTGCACTGTATTAACTGGATCAATGGTACTGCTAAGCCTCCTTGGACCCTTGCTTCGATTTTCCAAGAATGCAAGGCCCTAATTGGAAATTACCTAGAATTAGCCATTAAGCATCAATATCGGGAAGGAAACAAAGCTATGGACTGGCTTGCTAACAAGGGAGTCGGTGAATCTGACATTCAAGTGTGGAGAGATTCCTTCCCCATTGGCCTAAGGAATGATCCTACAAGTTTCAATGTTTGCATAATGTGATATGTTGCCAGGGGATTGGTTTGGTATGTTGTTGAAACTTGTTGCGTTATCGCGACACCTTATCCTTCTCCTTCGGCAACGAAAATGCAACATGTCGTGATATCGTGACACTTTTCACCTCTGGCCGCGAAAATGCAACATGTCATGATATCATGACATTTCTTTTTCCTTTGGGACGACATTGCAAATTATCGCGATATTGCGACACTTTTTTATCCTTTGGTCGCGGCGTTACAACATGTCGCGATATCGTGACACTTTTTCTCTTTCGGCCGTGATGATGCAACTTGTCACGATATCGTGACACTTTTTCTCTTTGGTCATGATAATGTAACATGTCACGATATTGCGACACTTTTTCTCTTTGGCCGCGATAATGCAACATGTCGCGATATCGCGACACTTTTTCTATTTGGCCACGATAATGCAACATGTCGCGATATCGCGACACTTTTCTCCTTGGTCGCGATAATGCAACACATCGTGATATCGCGACACTTTTTTCCAAATCTGGGCCTGACAATGCAACTTGTCGTGATATCGCAACACTTTTTCTCCTTCGGCCACGTCGTTGCAACATGTCATGATATCGCGACATCTTTTCTCTTTGGCCGCGAGGTTGCAACATGTCACGATATCGTGACACCTTTTCTCTCTGGCCGTGATGCTGCTTCTCATCATGATATCACGACACCTTTTCCTTCTTTGGCCACGGTAATGCAACACATCGCGATATTGTGACATATCTTTTCCTTTGCCCAGATGATGCAACTTGTCACGATTTCACGAAACTTTTTCTCCTCTGGCCTCAATGTTGCAACTTGTCATGATATCATGACACCTTTTTTTCCTCTGGCCATGATGACGCAACTTGTCATGATTTCGTGACACCTTTTCTCTTGGGCCGTGATGATGCAACATGTCGCGATATCGTGACACATTTTTCTCCTTTGGTCGCGGTATTGCAACATGTCGTGATATCACGACATTTTTGACCTTTTTGCCGAGACGATGCATCACGTCACAATTTTGTGACATTTTTTCTCCTTAGGCCGCGATGATACTTCTTATCGCGATATCATGACACTTTTTCTCTTCTGGTCGCAACATTGCAACATGTCGCGATATCGTGACACTTTTTTTCCTAGGGCTGCAACAATTCAACATGTCGCGATATCACGACACCTTTTCTCTCATAGCCATGATGGTGTAGCATGTCGCGATATCGTGACACCTTTTTTCTTGTGGCCGCAACAATGTAACTTGTCACGATATCACGACATATTTTCTTCTTGGGCCTCGACGAAACAACTTGTCACTATATCGCGACACATTTCCTCCTTTGGCTGCGACGACGCAAATGGTCATGATATCATGACACTTTTTCTATTCTGGAAGCGACGTTGCAACATATCGCGATTCCGTGACACTCTCTCTCCTTCGGCCGCGATGATGCATCTTGTCATGATATTGCGACACCTTTCCCTCTCTTGGTCGCAACGGCTCAACATGTCACGATATCGTGACACTTCCTCTCCTTCGACCTCGATGCTGCATCTTGTCGCGATATTGTGACATATTTTCCTCCCTTGGTCATGATGGCACAACATGTCGTGATATCGTGACACCTTTTCCTCCTTGCTTTTTCTATATGCTTGGGACCGTGAAAATGCAACATGTCGCGATATCGCGACACATTTCTTCTTGTGGTGTTTGGCTTCTTCTCTGATCTTCAGCTCTTGGGCCTCTTCGGTCGATTTGAATAACATGTAAAAATACTTGTACAAGGTTTAGGGACCTTTCAACACCCTTTCAACCAATCAAAAAAAAAATTATTAAAAATTGAATACAGTCACACATAAGGACCATTTTCTATTTATTGATCATATGTTAGACATACTCAGTTTCACATAGTATGAATTGGTTTATGATAAGAAACCATATTTTCCTATTGAAATTGATTTACTAACGCTTTTAAAATATTTGGTAATTGGTATTGAATTGTTTCAAGTACAGATTGACAAGATTTTGCAGACTAGGAAACATGGACCACACTTGATAGAAGAAGTTTTTAGATATGGAGCAACGATTCTTTCTCCCATTGGTGATTCATAGAGGAAGTTAGTGGTGAATGGACATTGCCTTCGGGTATACCATGTACCATTAACTAAGGAGTATTTCTTAAGGGATATTACACAATTGGATGTACATATGATGGAAGAGAATTTTTCTTCCATAATAGATTCAGAATGATGCTAAAAAGTTTGACAAAAAGAAAAAAAATCTAATAAAAGCACAAAGAGAATAATCTTGTTTTTGAACTTCCTTCATAGGCACAAGCAATACAAGAGAAAAAAAAAGTTGAAAAATAAAAAGAGAGAAATAGAAAAAAAAAAAAAGAGAGAGAGAGAAAAAAAATTGCAGCAAAAGACATGTCTCACAAAATGTGGATACATGAGGACAAGCATCAATTTTAGCATAGATAAGGAACAATGGAGTCAATAATTCATTTCCAGCAATAAGGAGTTAATTATGACATGAGAAGGCTCTTATTACTCATATGGAAAGGATGGTTGCATCATTGTTGTAGGATTTAACATAAAAATATGGTGTTTTCATACAAAATTGACATGTTTTTGTAGAACAAGGATTGTTATTATCCAAATAAAAGTGAGAGAAATTCTCCCTCATTGAAGAACATGAAAAAAAGAAATATAGAAGTTGGTTGAAAACCAGAAATGACAACCTCTTCTAAAACAAAAGATGAAAAAAAAAAAATGAATAATTTAGTAGTGAAAACCTCCTTGAGGCGCTACTGAGTTGGCTTGCATGGAAACTGGTTTTTCGACGTGGATTGCCTTATTGATCCACCCATAATTGTTCCACCATTATACAAATCTCACACTACACATGTCTTATGTTTATATTTTCAGATATCTTGCTAACAATCATTAGAAGCAGCATATAAGGTGTATGATCAATTTTTCAGGACAGTAAGATATGTATTTCTTATATTTAAGTCATAGTAAGCATTTAGTATTTAGTGTATGATAATCGATATTTGGAATAAACTATTCATATAATATTGGCAAGTTCACTTAAACATTATTAGTTGGCTGAATTATGAATTAAAAGCAAAATTATTTTTTGTTTTGAAACAATATTTCAATCCTTTTGCATGTAAATAAAAGGGTATGTCAAGATTTCATCTTGATGTATGCACTCATAGGATATATATTGAAAATATTAAACTTGTGAAACAACTACAAATGCAATTAAAGTCTACCTTAAGATATATTGTCCAAACTGTAATAAAGAAACTCTTAGAGGTTAGACTCATTTATCTAATTTTTGAAAATTGATGGATTCCTCCATTAGTTATTATTCCAAAGAAAAATAGGAAACTGAGAGTGTGTGAAAATTATTAAAAAATTTCACACACTCTCTTGTTTCATCTCCAAAACCCCCCCTCCTAGTTTAGAATTGGACTTAACCAAACTTTTCAATCTGTCTAACATCTCTGTCATGCCTCATATTTTTGTTGACAGGTCTGCCATCAAGTGGGTATTACCACCTACTGGGTGGCACAAGCTCAATTTCGATGGTGCGGATAAAGGCAACCCAGGAGCGGCTGGCAGAGGGGGAATTATCAGAAACCATAGAGGAGAAATAATTTTGGCCTTTGCCCAGAACCTGTGAATTCAATCCAATAATATGGCAGAGGCACGGGCCCTGTTTCAAAGTTTGATCCTTATGAAAGGGCTAACCATCAATAAACTTATCATTGAAGGAGATTCGTTGCACTGTATTAATTGGATCAATGGTACCGCTAAGCCTCCTTGGACCCTTGCTTCGATTTTCCAATAATGCAAGGCCCTAATTGGCAATTACCTAGAATTAGCCATTAAGCATCAATATCAGGAAGGAAACAAAGCTACGGACTGGCTTGCTAACAAGGGAGTCAGTGAATCTGACATTCAAGTGTGGAGAGATTACTTCCCCATTGGCCTAAGGAACGATCCTACAAGTTTCAATGTTTGAATAATGTGAGATGTTGCCAGGGGATTGGTTTGGTATGCTGTTGAAACTTGTTGCGTTATCGCGACACCTTATCCTTCTTCTCCTTCGGCAACGAAAATGCAACATGTCGTGATATCATGACACTTTTCACCTCTGGCCGCGAAAATGCAACATGTCATGATATCATGACATTTCTTTTTCCTTTGGGATGACATTGCAAATTATCGCGATATTGCGACACTTTTTTATCCTTTGGTCGCGGCGTTACAACATGTCGCGATATCGTGACACTTTTTCTCTTTCGGCCGTGATGATGCAACTTGTCGCGATATCGTGACACTTTTTCTCTTTGGCCGTGATAATGTAACATGTCATGATATCGTGACACTTTTTCTCTTTGGCCGTGATAATGCAACATGTCGCGATATCGCGACACTTTTTCTATTTGGCTGCGATAATGCAACATGTCGCGATATCGCGACACTTTTCTCCTTGGTCGCGATAATGCAACACATCGCGATATCGCGACACTTTTTCCGAATCTGGGCCCGAAAATGCAACTTGTCGTGATATCGCAACACTTTTTCTCCTTCGGCCACGTCGTTGCAACATGTCATGATATCGTGACATCTTTTCTCTTTGGCCGCGAGGTTGCAACATGTCACGATATCGTGACACCTTTTCTCTCTGGCCGTGATGCTGCTTCTCATCATGATATCACGACACCTTTTCCTTCTTTGGCCACTGTAATGCAACACATCGCGATATTGTGACATATCTTTTCCTTTTGCCGAGATGATGCAACTTGTCACGATTTCACGAAACTTTTTCTCCTCTGGCCTCAATGTTGCAACTTGTCATGATATCATGACACCTTTTTTCCTCTGGCCATGATGACGCAACTTGTCACGATTTCGTGACACCTTTTCTCTTGGGCCGTGATGATGCAACATGTCACGATATCGTGACACATTTTCCTCCTTTGGTCACGACATTGCAACATGTCGTGATATCACGACATTTTTGACCTTTTTGCCGAGACGATGCATCATGTCACAATTTTGTGACATTTTTTCTCCTTAGGCCGCGATGATACTTCTTATTACGATATCATGACACTTTTTCTCTTTTGGCCACGACATTGCAACATGTCGCAATATCATGACACTTTTTTTCCTAGGGCTGCAACAATTCAACATGTCGCGATATCACGACACCTTTTCTATCATAGCCACGATGGTGTAGCATGTCGCGATATCGTAACACCTTTTTTCTTGTGGCCGCAACAATGTAACTTGTCACGATATCACGACATATTTTCTTCTTGGGCCTCGACGAAACAACTTGTCACTATATCGTGACACCTTTCCTCCTTTGGCTGCGACGACGCAAATGGTCATGATATCATGACACTTTTTCTATTCTGGCAGTGACGTTGCAACATGTCACGATTCCGTGACACTCTCTCTCCTTCGGCCGCAATGATGCATCTTGTCATGATATTGCGACACCTTTCCCTCTCTTGGTCGCAACGGCTCAACATGTCACGATATCGTGACACTTCCTCTCCTTCGACCTTGATGCTGCATCTTGTCCCAATATTGTGACATCTTTTCCTCCCTTGGTCATGATGGCACAACATGTCGCGATATCGTGACACCTTTTCCTCCTTGCTTTTTCTATATGCTTGGGACCGTGAAAATGCAACATGTCGCGATATCGCGACACCTTTCTTCTTGTGGTGTTTGGCTTCTTCTCTGATCTTCAGCTCTTGGGACTCTTTGGTCAATTTGAATAACATGTAAAAATACTTGTACAAGGTTCAGGGACCTTTCAACACCCTTTCAACCAATCAAAAAAAAAATTATTAAAAATTGAATACAGTCACACATAAGGACCATTTTCTATTTATTGATCATATGTTAGACATACTCAGTTTCACATAGTATGAATTGGTTTATGATAAGAAACTATATTTTCCTATTGAAATTGAGTTACTAACGCTTTTAAAATATTTGGTAATTGGTATTGAATTGTTTCAAGTACAGATTGACAAGATTTTACAGACTAGGAAACATGGACCACACTTGATAGAAGAAGTTTTTAGATATGGAGCAGTGATTCTTTCTCCCATTGGTGATTCATAGAGGAAGTTAGTGGTGAATGGACATTGCCTTCGGGTATACCATGTACCATTAAATTAGGAGTATTTCTTAAGGGATATTACACAATTGGATGTACATATAATGGAAGAGAATTTTTCTTCCATAATAGATTCAGAATGATGCTAAAAAGTTTGACAAAAAGAAAAAAAATCTAATAAAAGCACAAAGAGAATAATCTTGTTTTTGAACTTCCTTCATAGGCACAAGCAATACAAGAGAAAAAAAAAGTTGAAAAAAAAAAGAGAGAAATAGAAAAAAAAAAAAAAAAAGAGAGAAAAAAAATTACAGCAAAAGACATGTCTCACAAAATGGGGATACATGAGGACAAGCATCAATTTTAGCATAGATAAGGAAAAATGGAGTCAATAATTCATTTCCAGAAATAAGGAGTTAATTATGACATGAGAAGGCTCTTATTACTCATATGGAAAGGACGGTTGCATCATTGTTGTAGGATTTAACATAAAAATATGGTGTTTTCATACAAAATTGACATGTTTTTGTAGAACAAGGATTGTTATTATCCAAATAAAAGTGAGAGACATTCTCCCTCATTGAAGAACATGAAAAAAAGAAATATAGAAGTTGGTTGAAAACCAAAAATGACAACCTCTTCTAAAACAAAATATGAAAAAAAAAAAAAAAAATGAATAATTTATTAGTGAAAACCTCCTTGAGGCGCTACTGAGTTGGCTTGCATGGAAACTGGTTTTTCGACGTGGATTGCCTTATTGATCCACCCATAATTGTTCCACCATTATACAAATCTCACACTACACATGTCTTATGTTTATATTTTCAGATATCTTGCTAACAATCATCAGAAGCAGCATGTAAGGTGTATGATCAATTTTTCAGGACAGTAAGATATGTATTTCTTATATTTAAGTCATAGTAAGCATTTAGTATTTAGTGTATGATAATCAATATTTGGAATAAACTATTCATATAATATTGGCAAGTTGAAAATGGAACATTATCAAAATGTCAAGAAACACCCCCTTCTACCCTTAGTTGCATGAGAACTTCAAAACTATGCAAAAACCTGACTTTGGGATATATATGGCAGCAATTCTATTTTAATTAGCAAGGTAGGTTTCAAAAGGAGAACTACAAGTTGATACTCCACAAATGCTTCATAAATATGAAGAGGATAATCTAGAAAATGCACTTGAAGATTCTATTTTGTTACTGTTACATTAAAATAACAATATACAAAATGAAGAATAACATCTAAAACAAATGGATAGATAAGGGATTTTTTTGATGTTATGGAAGGCTTATACACTCTAGAGATGGAACCACAATATAATATGTAGCTAAATTTTTCATAGGAAGTCATTTCTATAGTTTTAGATTCATCTTCAGAATAAGCAAAAACATCTTCGGAATAATAGTCTTATTCCAAAGATCTTCGAAATAAGATAAAAATTGTGCCAGAAATTCCTTAAAATGTTGAAAAATAGAAAAAAGAGTAGGGCACATAAAATATTGATGTTCCTAAATCTCAAAATAATCCCACTACAAGTAGTACATCCCTCAAAAAGGTTCAAAATTGAATTTTTGTCAATTTTGTTTTAAGGGTGCAAAATAGCAAAAATAGGTATCCATGCTGAAATGTTGTCAAAATAGAAAATTCCACTAGTAGTAGTGCATATGACAAATATAGTTCCACTAGGTAAATACAATAAGGCTATTGCAAGATGAATCACATTATACCAATACCTTAAGAGGTACCTTGCAGCACTATAACTTGTAGAAGGACAAAAGAAGAGTCAAAACTGCAGGAATTACATAAATTGCAATATTGAAGGATGTAAGTGCAGAAGTCAAAGAGTTGAAAGTTGAAATGAAAAAATATATGTAAGAAATAAAAGCAGAATAAAAAAAGGGTGAAGAAAAGAAAATTTGTAGGAACTACAAAATTGAAAAAAAATTGCAAGGTTGTAGAAATGTGAAATACATGTGCTTAAATTACAAAATACTTGTTGTAGTGCAGCAAGGAGAATTTTTTTGGGTAGCAGGTGGCAAATGATATTGTTCACAAGGATAAAACCTACATATTACTATGGCCTACTAGGATGCATGTGGGCATGCATCGGTTCAAGCTAGGGGGGATGATGAGGCCCAAAAATACCTCATTATTGCATAATGTTTGACATATAAAAAACTACCATATTACCAAACATGAAAAAATTAATTGCCAAATAGTTTATTAGAATATATTATTTGTTAACTGTTTGCATTATTTTCTGTTAGGAACACTATATCTCTATTTTTGACTATTTTCAGCATTTTGTGACTGTTTTGGTTGATTAAGTAGTAAATAAAAACATGCATTTCAATTAGCCAAATATGGTATGCTAATATCCATTAACTTCACAATGGTTTTTGAATGCATTTCTACCCTTCAAATTACTTGAAAACCACATTAGAGCCAAATTTTTAGGACTGTCATAAATTTTAAAATCTGTAGAAAACAACCATATAAAAATCAGCAAGCTATCACTTTATAGGAACACCTTCAAGTTGTCAAGAAAAGAATGATAAAATGTATGGAATAAGTTTATAAGGACTAAAGAAGACATATGACCTATTTAGAAGCATTTATATATGGTTTAAATAGGTAGCAACAGGTAGAAACAGGAAAATGCAGAAATCACCATGTAAATTCTAGCCAACTGCCAATGAATGGCAAGGCCTAGAATTTACCAATAGATAAGGATGAAATTAGTTGGAATCACCTCCTAGAAGTTGTATTAAATGACCTACCTAAAATAAACAACCAAAACGGATATTTTAAATGCATTTTTGAGCATCAAGTGCACCTACATCCAGTTATTCCAAAAATCTTCGAAATAATAGGGGAAAACAATTCTTTTTTAATATCTATGGTTTTTAAGTAGTTCAAAAGGTAAACTAAGGTTGAGGGGATATATAAAAAGCTTTATAAAACTATCTCCACCATTCCTTACCGACCAGAATATAGCTCATGAGGAAATATTAGCTGATGCAGTTGATCCTGAAATGATATTTTAAAGTGGATATAGATATAAAGATATTATAAGACTCCTCCAATGTACTCCTACCACTGAAGATGCCTTATAAGGGCCAATGAGTGCTACTATAGCACAAACTATCCAAAATTACACTTATTTCAGATTCAAAATTATTGGAAAATCACTGTAAAATAACAAATAGGATTATTTGAGCATGAGATATATTGTAATATTTTATTATAAATAACATATATACCTTCTTGGTTGAGCTAAGTAGGAATTAGAATATATGAGAGTAGTTAGTAGCAGCAAATAATATAGTACAACAATTCTCTATAACAATTTCAACATATATTGACAACAATTTGTCAATTTGTGTTCATGAGAAAGTGTGATTTTTAATTAGTTAAGGATTTTTTTCCCAACTTATTCTAGATCAGAAATCTTCGACCCAATTTTAGGCCTAGAAGGAGGATTTTTATGACATGTTTTTTCTATAATTTTGCTGCAACAGAATTAATATATTGCTTGTCAGATTTCATTTTCTTGTTTTTAAGTTTATGTGATGTTATTTATATTTTCCATTATGCTTATATGCAACATTTGTGTGTGTCAGCTGAAAATTAGATTATACATTTTCTTCCATTTTTTCCTCTACTTTTTATGTTTCCCTATTTTTTTATGTTTTAGCAACTTTCAATTTTTAGCAGATTTCATTTTACTGTCAATTCCTGTAGCAGAAGCTTGACGACCATTTGTGGCAGGACATTAACAAGTGTTTTTAGTATAAATTTTATTTCCAAGAATAATTTCAATTATGCAAGAGTAAACTAGGTTTCAATTCTGCAAGTGTAATTTAGGATTTCAATTCAGCGATATTTTAATTCTATTATTTCAATTTTGAAAAGTAAATTATATTTCAATTCAGCAATTTCCAATTATTGCAATTGTAGTTAATTGTCAATTTCTACAACTTAGATTTTGTTTTCAATTCTTGCAATTTAATTCAATTTTAATTCTACAGACTAGATTTAGTGTGACACCAAAAGGCTAAACAAAAATCTATTTCACCCAATAAATACTTGAAATCTGAATGCTTGAATTGTACTCCCTAACCTTCTATCATAGACAGTCTTGGACACCACCCTCGATTGATAAATCATAAGATTAAATGATGCTATTAATGACATGCATCAATATACACTTTATGGTGCTCGACTCCTATTATTTTACAAAGATGGTACCTGCATCCCTATTTTTAGTAGATCAATGCATGAATCTCAATTTTTTAGGAGAACGATTGACTTCCAATTTGTGGGAAATTGAAACCAAATCTTCTTACCATATGAAAAAAATGAAGTTTGTATAAATTTTGTTATATAAGTACAACACCAGACATTTAGCTAAGGTGCCTGCTTCCCATGTTAAGTAGAGAACCTGATTGCTAAGGTGCCTGCTTACCATGTAAGTAAAGCGCTTGATTCCTATGGTACCTATTTTTAATTTCCAAGGCACCTGTACACCATAATTTGAAAAGAAGGCACCTGATTTCCATATGAAAAAGGTGCCTGATTTTTGTTTACTGTGGTCATTTTCTGCCTTGATAGAAAAACACGTTAGAATTGTGGCTCGAGCCACATCAACACCCCATGCACGCACAAATTCAAATCCACCATGGATAAAATTAAAAGTTAACATAAACAAAGTTCCAAGGAGGGGATGTTTGTCATCCCAATGCAATACGTTTTTCTAATTTTTGTTTTTAATTTTTGCAAGATTTCTTGAATAACCCATAGTGCAGCTACCAAAACCAATCACATCGAAAGAAATTTATTGCATGGGAACCATGGCCATCATTGTCCATTGCATTTTGCCCCATCATAAAATGTTAGCTAATAGCCATGCACCATGAATGTCTATGCATATGCACCCATGGAACGAATTTAGGTGCATGTTTAAATTTTTTGTTTCTTGTCTATATTATTTTCATGAACATATGTGTCTATGGAAATGTGCCAGTACAACCCCCCATTATTACCTTAACCACTTGAAAAAATCCACTTGGCATGGTGCTAAGTGGCACGTCTCTGATTGGTCAATAGTTTATGGTTACCATCTCTGTACAATTAGACACATGCTCGAAGGAAATTTACTACGAATAACCATATTCACTATTGATTACGGTAATTAACTCTGTGCATGAATGCAATTGTTTTAAAAAAAAATTTACCAACTACTATGCAGCCAACTTCAATGAAAAATAGAGTAGTAAGTCACAATAGTAATTTTAAAGGGAGGCAATAACATTGTTGAGTGAATTGTGAACTAGAGGCAAAGCATGGGGGGAAAGTTGAAAAAACATGACCTTAAGAAGAGTGAGTCGATTGATTTCTCAAGAATTTCTTCAAATGTCCAAACACATTTGGATGTTGTAGAATGGATGGACTACTATTGGTTGGTTAGTTAGGACCAGGATGTGGTAGTAGGAAATGAATTTGTGGCATCGATGAGCAATGGGATTGTGTGCATGCAGGGGTTGGATATACTAGTAACTAAGGATTATATCTCTAGAGTTATGGGCCTCCATCTTCTAAGGGAGCACATATACAAGGAGGATAACCTTACCATATGTGCACAAATAATTTTTGGGGCACCAATTAAGTACCTAACATGCGCTGGCTTGCCAAAATGGTATATTCCTGAGCTCTAGACAACTATTTTTGAATATATCACCTATTTCTTCACATGTTCTAGTAGGTACTCCCACCTAAATTCTAACCACTTGTATTTACTTAATAGGTAAGCACTACCTTTTCCCTGGCTTACCATGCTCTGATTTCTACCTTGGTGAGATATATAGAGTCACATAGAAATGTGATAGTTGAAGAAGTTGTGGGTACTAGTGCAGTGATTGGGGAACAAGCATAGGAGGAGTTGCCAATTAGAAATGAAAAGTTAGCCCAAGAGGTGAAAAATAAATAAGAGACAATGCCTATATCCTAGCTTGTAGGAAATACAAGGGAAGCAGGATAAGACTCATCTCTTGATTTTCCTCATTTTGGGGAGGAAGTAGGGCAAGATCTATCCCCTTATGCACCCCAATTTGACGATGAGGTAGAGCAACCTTTCATGTCTATCTCCACCAGGATGCAAAGCATAAGAATGAGGGCATCAAGGTTGGTTTCAAGCTCATCCAATGAGAAGACACCAATTGATGAGCTCAAAAAGAAGGAGTATTTGTCCCACATTTTATAGGATATTTCCTATAGGCCAACTCCTTAAAAAGATGTGGCTATGGTGGAGGTACCACCATAAGGTTAGACAAAGGATTTGCAAGAGTAGTTGTAGGTTTTGAAAGAAAATGCTTTCACTTGGAAAGCCAAATTTAAATAAGAACGAGCTTTTTTTGAAGAGTCTAGAAAGGATACCACATTAAAAATGCACAAATTGTATCAAATAATTTGGCAATTATAGAGACAATTGTAGTTGCAAGGTGAACCATGAGGATTCGAGAAGCTAACCATGGTTGATGCAGTAGTGTAGACTGATGGGGAAACCGAAGTGCCCCTTGTTGATAAAGAGATAGAATAGGAAGATGTTGCTGTAATAAAAGTAGAGTAGCCCTATTCTAAATTTCCCTCTACAAAGCAGGTAATTTAGGATGATGAGGTTGAAGTGGAAGAACCTCAAAATATAGAGCATCCTGCAAAGGAGGGAGAAGAAAGGTAAAAGGAGATAGAAGCCAAAGAGCTTAAAATTACAGGAAAAGAGGGAAAGGTAGAGCATTCTCCAATTGATGCAAGGGCAGGATAGTCTTAATAAGAAGTAGTCCCTAAGGTTCAACAAGTAGCTGCAGAGGAAAAAGAGGCTCAAAAAATTGAATCTCCTATACCCCAAGAGGCTCAGTAGTATAAATTCCTTGTACACCAAGAAACAATAGTTGCACCAACATACCCAGGGGTACAAAATATCAAAGCTAAGATCAAAATAAAAATCCATAAGGCCATCTAAGCGATGACCCAAAACTAGAACAAGAGTTGCAAAATTGAAGGCCCTAGGCATTGAATCTGAAAAGGAATCAAAGTTAGATTATGATGAAGAATGGGAGGTAGAAAAGAATTTATTTGTTGCCCAAAAATCAAAATTTGAGGAGCTTAATAAGGAAATTAAGGCAGATAAGAAGAACAGGAAGAAGGCCTCCAAGAAAGCCCTCAAGGAATTAGACAAGGAGGCCAAAAAACAATTTGGTAGATCTCACAAGAAGATTTCAATTTCTCAACCTGATTAGTTCTAGTATTTGTATGGATAAGAGGATGGAAAGCCTTCGAGGATGTAGGCATGTTTTATGTGGATGGGATTTCTAGGCCCTGTGCAGAATGAAGATCTGCATCAATCAGTAGAACCCCCCTTATGGAAAAAAGAGAGGTCAAAGTTGAACCTGAGCTTGATTCAACAGGGGTATATTTGCCCACATCTAGGTTTGCTAAGGAATCTAGCATCCCATTTTGAGATACATAATCAGTGCTTGTGGGTGAGAAGTTTCCAACCGGTTCTATTGAGATGAAGTGAACAGAACTGGTAATTACCAATTCAAAGTAGCACAGGGACGTGCCACCCCTTAAGCATGGGGGATGATGAGCCATAAAATTGCTCATTTTTTGTACTCTTTTCCCCATAATGTGCAGCATATTTTCTTGCAAATATATATTTTATGGAAATTATATATAATTAATAGTTTATTTTGCATGTTCTATAATATTTGTCTTTAAGTGTAATTTTTGTAGACTAAGTGGAAATTTTTGCATTTTAGCATGATTTCATCGAGGTCCCACTCAAACCTGGCACTTGCAATTTAATGAAGGAACAATATCTATAGAATATCGGTAAAGAGGTACAAAGTTAGACACCCAAGTCCTTTGAAGTGCATGACTTCTATTCGACACCAAACTATTAGGCACCTAATTTTTGTTAGGCATCTACTTCCCATTGTATGACAGAAGGCACCTACTTCCCATTTTATGGAAAAAGCCATATGCTTCTTGTTATATGATGCCCAAATTATGCATACAAGGCACCTAATTTTTTTTAACACCAAACTTCAGCACGATGTTGTGGTCGGTAGAACAGAGTGAAAACTTTAGCAACAAGTGTGAAGGGATTTCCAGTATTACAATCGAAAATGGAACAATGTTAAACGTGACTCATCACCCATTTTTTAGTTGATATATAAATTAATTTGATAAGTTAGGTAAATCAAATATCAGCGTATTTTAGAAACAGAATATGCTAAAATATCATGATATTTTGCCTGATTCCTCTAATCAAGCAAACAGTTCTAACAATGAATCATGTGTTGATTCTTCTTAAAAATTATAGCAGGGCTATTTGCATATCTTATAAATATGTAGACCACCCCTAAATAAAACCCCTCAAACTTTTTATGTAATTTTCTCTACTGCAAACTATTAATAAAATCTCTATATTTTTCCTATAAAAACATATTCTAAGTGTCCAATGATCATTATACCACGGGCATAACCTACTGGAAGCATGGAACCACTTACAACAAATTCCTTCCCTATTTCTCCTATTTTCTGTAATTATTTTAATAGATTAATTTATTTCCAGTTATTTATCTTGTTTTGTGTAATTTCCAACAAGGTAATTATTTAGATTTTAAATGTTTTCAATCCCATTTCTTGAACTTAACATGATATTATTGGTTTAAACATAAACTCCAATGAATACCAAACACCCCCAAACCATAATGCAAGGGACTCATATTCAAAGCATAAATTACAATCATATATTTTGCATGGTTGCTCATAATACTATGAGCTACCTTGGGTTGACAATTAAATGGAGGCAATTAATTGAACCACAGAAAAACTAACCAATATTTTTCCCAACATGGACAAGCTATGGGAAGTTATGGAGGACCTATAAATCCTCTTCCTAATTCTATTCCAAGTTTAGAGATTGCTATCTCAAAAAATACCCTCACAAATCTTCTACAAATACCCTAGTTCTTAAATATAATGGAGGTAGATGCAAGAGAATAATTTGATCTAGTGGGGATTGCTATAGCACCTTGAATCCTATTGCTCCTTTTGAGTTGGATATTTTTCAAAAAAAATCTTGGATCTTAGGTGAGAATTTGGATGATATTTTTAAATTTTGAAACTTATTTGAATCTTGTTTTGTTGGATTTCACTACTCTCTTCACGAAGAGCATTAATAGCCTTTATATTATTTTTTAATTGTGATATCTTCTTCTCTCATGTTAGGATTACCTATTATTTCTTTTTGGTTGGCCCTTTTTATATTTTTCATGGTTATACTTTTGATTTGGGGTCTCCTTAACCCCTAGTGGTAAAACTTTTGGGATACCTTTCAAAATTTCCTTTTCCACCCAATCAAAAAATAAATACACCATGTTGATATAAACTTAGAAATAAATTTTAGCTTCAAATTTCAAAATAATATCTCCAAGGTGGCTATCGCAAGCTCAAATCTATAAATCATGGACCATACACTATTGGAAAGTAGGTAAAATATAATGAATTTGAGCTACATATTCCTTCATACATGGACCTTAATCCTATTTCTAATCTATAACATCTCCACATATACTATTTTCCTTTATTAGATACTTCTAATGTTATAAATAAGCTATCATTTTTAAATAAATTATTATTTGAAATATCTATAATAACTAACCAAAATATGGACACTCATATCAAGTATTGTATGAATTAAGAGATTGTTATCTTCAATGTCATTAAAGCACTCTAGTTTGTTCACATAGGAAGATAACCTACTTACAATCAAATAGAGTAAATATTTTACCCATATTATTCTTATTTCAAAATCAATAGTGTCTATGATTTCTCAAGGATGGGTTATTTATCAAAAATAGGACTAAAAATTACTTAAATCCAATTGCTAGAGCAAAATTACACCCTTTAGAGTTGAGGTGTTGGAATATTTTCAACATTGCCTCCTTAGTCCTAGTATTTAGTTTTAGTTTAATGTTTTTATTTACATATTTCTAGTTAATTTGATTAGCATACATTGAGGTTTTGGCTTGGTTGGTCAATGTTTGACTATAGTCCAATATTAGAATGTTGTTAGGATAAGAGCTATCTTTAAGTTAGTTAGTTGCAATAAGTTTGAGAGGATTTCTCTCAACCACCGTGTCTATTTTTAGTTCTTTCAAGAACTATAAAACTATGTAATGCATTGTTGATCAATAAAACAATTTCACCATTGTTTCTCATTTGGTATCAGATCAGGTTTTCTTATATGGATCAAAACCTGTGGAGAGTGATGTGAAGAGATCTGAAGCACACACTTTGTCAGAGAAACTCAAGTGGCCAACACTCAGCAGATTTACAAGGAAGAGCTCGAGTAAATCATTAATATCCCATGAATCCTGAGTTATTTTATTATGAAATTTTGAGGGTTGTTATATAATTGTATCAAGATGATGCTATAAAAAATTTAGGTTATTTGGAGCTAATTTATAGATTTTATTAGCATTTTTAGTTTTTCAATAAAATGGTTGTATAAGGTGGAATACAGGGTATTTGCTTTTCAAATTTTGGGAGCAATATTATTTAGATAAAATCATAATTCAGAAAAAAATTTAGGTCATTTGGATCTGTATTGATTAATTTATGTGAATATTTATTTTTCCTTCAACAATCCTAGATCCGAAATTGTGATAAAAAGGGCAAAAGTAAATTGATCACATATTTCTCATTTGTGTGAATTTGAATCTGCAATTTAGTGGATTTTTAGATAAGTATATCAGAATTCTACAGGAAAGGAGTGGCTGAGAGCTAGGTGGAAGATTTATGAATGGTGGATTATAGAATGGCCACCATGTATAAAGAATTGGAAGTACCCAAATTCAATGGAGATAATTATACTATTTAGCATAATGATGAAGACCTTCTTGAAGGCTCAAGACTTATGGGATATAGTTCAAGAAGGATATGAGGAACTCTCTTGGAGAAACCTACAAGGAGAAGATAAAATTGTTAGAGTTCCTCTAAAGGGGGAGAAGAATGTGAAAAATGAGATAGAAACAGAAAATGGAAATGAGATTGTTGATTTTCTTATCGTAATGGCAAAGGAAACATCACTCATGGATGAATATCACTCACTTGGAGTGACCACATTAAATAAAGAGAGTTGTCTTGAAAAGGCAACTATGTATGATTGCTTGAATGAATTGTGTTTCAACACACCAACATGGATTGAACAAAGGAGGAGAACTATTATTGAAGAGTTGATGGTTGAACTTGAAGCACCATACAATGAAGGAGAACTGCTACAAAATAGCTTTATGGGAAGCACCAAATCTACTCATACTAAAGGTAATTTTTTTATGATTAATGATTTGTTTTTTGTGAGCAGGAATGAAAATAAAGGTGATTGTCTCATTGAGACAACTTTGATGTAGAGTCTTCTTGGAGAGAATACAGTGATGGATAACTTGGGTCACATGGATCAAAATTATGTGTTAAAAATTCCTTGGGAGAAGGATTCTTGTAAAGTCATTATTGTGAGAAAATATTTGTGTGAGGAGAAAATTTATGTTGCATATGTAGTTGGTCGTTATATGGCCATATTTGTTGTGATATTTTGTGTGAAAATATGTGAAAGAGTTGTATGGTATAATCATCTATGTGAGATGATTAATTGTAAATACTCATGTGGAGTATTTTTTAGTGTTGAATATGTAAAAGAAGATCAAAATGTGAGAGCATGGTTTAAATACCATAATGATAAAGATGTAAGAGAGTGGTTGCTGAAAACCACAAGAGGAGATACTTTTGTTGAAGGGGGAGCTAATCAACAAAAGAGGCACTCAAGCATTTGCAGGAAATTCCACATAAAAAGTGGAAGGAGTGCCACCACAAGTATTTTGCAAATTCTGATTTCTTGATTCAAGATTGGAGGAAACGTAAGAGAAATATTTTATTCCAACTCTGTGATGCTTAAAGAACTCTTGCATGAGTGTCTTTAGCATCAAGGGGGAGAATTTTGGAATATTTTCAACATTGCCTCCTTAGTCCTAGTATTTAGTTTTAGTTTAATGTTTTTATTTACATATTTCTAGTTAATTTGATTAGCATACATTGAGGTTTTGGCTTGGTTGGTCAATTTTTGACCATAGTCCAAGATTAGAATGTTTTTAGGATAAGAGCTATCTTTAATTTAGTTTGTTTTAATAAGTTTGAGTGTATTTCTCTCAACCACCATGTCTATTTTTAGTTCTTTTAAGAACTATAAAACTATGTAATGCATTGTTGATCAATAGAACAATTTCACCATTGTTTCTCATGAGGCCAATCTCAATATCCTTGGAATCAACTCTACTATTCCACCTTATATTTGCATCAACTTTAAATTTGGATCTAGTTATAATGTTTGTGCCTAGACACTTAGTGATATCTCCAATAATTATGTTATCACTAATAAAATAGAAATTGTTAGCCCCTTGTCAAACTACCATTCTATTTAGAAATAGTTGGAAGATGAAAAATTTGATCTTCACTAACACATCTTTGTGTCATGTCTATGAATAATCATGTAGAATTTTATTTTTCTATAATCATAATTTATAGGAGATACACAAAACTCTCACATATCTGCTATAAAAATAATGTATAGTTTTTTTCTAATTAATATATTAAAGTAGTATATATGATTATTTATTCTTGTTATTCTATTCAATAGTATGGTAACTGTCAAATGCTTTATTTAAATACAAATCAAGAGGTTTTATAGAACTTATGCAAGGATTTAGGTATGCAAATAATTACTATTGAATCTATAATGTTGGTTTTATCCTAACAAAAATATATCAATTAGTTAAACATTCACCTTGAAGGGTATTTTATGGGTAATAAAATAGATACACCCTGATATAGACTCCAATAAAAAAACTCAATTACAAGAAATGTAAAATAAAAAGAAGTCTTGGAATATGGATATCATATTTCACATTATACAACAAGAGTAAATTGTAATTATTATGATATTAATAAATCATTCTAATCTTATTTGCCATAATAGTGGTTCAAGTGGTCTTTCATGGATGTGAAGTGTGGAACAACATAAGGTTAAATTTCTAGTAGATACAAATAGAGTGGATTTGAAAGCAACTAAATACAACTAACTTGAGAATAAAAACATTAATTTTATAAGTGATACCTCTCGAAAAATGAATTACTTTCCTTATAGTGGTTGTTACTATGGTTTAACTTCTAGGCTATGTGAAAAATAATATGATGTTTGTAAATAGATGACCTATTGTTATAATAGTATGACCTAGACAAATTAACTAAAACATACATGAAAAAAACTAGATTTCATGATATTTTTCAAAAAAATTACAAAGCATAGCCTTTACCACAAATCAGATGTAAAATAATAAGAGAATGAAGTAGGCACATCATGATATAACATACTAGTATAATGTATTGATAAGGATATTTATAGTAGATATTTAATACCCAATTTAACTACATATCATTTTAACCCAAACTAATATGGCTTTAGGTTAAGTTAAAAATTACAAGTTTAACCATACTAATGGTTTGATCAACATTGTTATGGTTGAGTACATCAAAATTTTCCTATAATATTGCAAATCATATATGCTCTTAGGCTTACATTAGAGTGTCCATAAACTAACATTGTCACTATTTAACTTGCCTAATAAGCTTATATTAGTGGTATTTTGACAGTCCCATATAATCTAATCTAGGAGCTAAGGGGAATGTACATTATAAATTATAACATATACTCACCCATAATGGATGCCTAAGTAGAACAAACAATGTAAGAGTTTATTTAATAATTAATATGCATCACTTTTTAATATAAAGGTGATCCTTGGTGATTAGGTTAGGGATAGAGAGATCAAATACTTATTTTTAGCTAAACTTAGAGTATTAAAGTTAGGTTGAATTATCTTTATATATTAAACTATTATAAATTCAAATGCATCATAAATAATTATATCATATTAACGTTTTCTTGTGAAGGAGGTTTCCCCCTTGAATAAATCTATAGATTGTGTTTATTTGGTTATTATTTGGTTATTGTGTTTATTCTATAGATTGTGATTCATTCTAATGTTTCATGGATAAATTTATGTGTTAAATTTTAGTTCTTTTAAGAAAAAATATTACATCTAACATTAGAGATTAGTCGAGTGACAACTCTATTGTTGTAGCAAGATAAGTTTTCTCTATACTCTGTTAGCAACTATAGTCAGAGTGCATCCTTCTTGCAATATTTAGTAAATATTTTGTATTTCTCATAAAATTTTAACCATTTTACTTGTTCATATTCTTGTAAATTTGTGTTGTATCCTTCCTAAATATTACAATACAAAATAAAATTATTTACCCCTGGATATATTAGGCTATAAAAACCTACACCAAGGGTTTAAAAATATCACATAGAGTTATCATTATTGGCAAAATCTAGACTACCCATAAAGTGTCTATTGAAGTGAGGTCTAATCACACTCCAACACCTAGGACTAAGAAAGCATCCATACATATTTGTAAGCTCATACATATTCTAGGGTATATGAAGATAACCCCTTAGAAATAGGATAATCCATTACGTATAGGAAGACATTGACCATTTATATATTGTAGAACATTGATAAGTAGTTAACCATAAGAATTTACTTTCAACATACATCAAATATAAGTATTACAACTATAGGAATAATGGAATACTTCATAGCTAGGAATACTCTAAAGTTAGTGCCTTGCAATATTGAGACTATGGGAACAAGTCGCATTAGTATATCTACAAGCATACAAACTAGAACAACCTAGGCCTAGCACATCTATAGGTTACTTAAATAGGAATTTAGAGACTACTAGATTTCTAATCTAGCTCAACCACTATAGCATCAAGACATAATTGTTCCAATAGAGCAAGTAGTTTAAGATACTAGGACATGGATGAACAAGTTATATTATTTAAAATAATAAGCTATATATATATATATATATATATATATATATATATATATATATATATATATATATATATATATATATATATAGATAGATAGATAGATAGATAGATAGATAGATAGGTAGATAGATAGATATGAATATTATATATATACATAATTCCTATATACAATACGGTAATTATGTAATGTATAGAGCACATAAGAAACTACAACAATTTATAGAAATGTATACAATGAAAGGTAATTGTTTTTGGTCTAGTATCTTATAAATAGTGAGCATTTTGGTAGTTCTAATGAAGTATACCCTATAGAGCATGTTGTAACTAATATCCAAACGTTATAATCTCTAAAATATTTTTGCAAATAGCCCCCAAAATTAAAAATAGTAAAACATCAAACCTTAGAAGAGAAAAGAAAAAATCCCAATATACCACTTGGTACCCACACATTCCCTGGTGACAGCCACTCATTTTGTATCACTTGGCTACCTTTGATTTATTAAATCCTACAAGTTGTTGCATAAATATTTATTAAGGATAGATTAGTAGATAAAATAAGGTATAACTGGAACTTAAAAATGCCATGTGAGCAACCACATTAGCTAAATATTTCAACATAAAACTCCACTTGGTGTCCATTAATCTATTAGGATTATAATTGAGATATTTACTGCTCAAATTTATTTGCAGTACCACCTTGACATTTATTTATATAATATGTGAATTTAGCATTCCATAGAAGTATTCACCCATTATTTTAGTACCACCCTAGCCATGTAATAGTCACAAACATATGGATGTATAAATGCGTGTCATTATACATATACAAAATTACATATAGGTGAAATACCTTCATTGATACCTCAAAATAACTCATGTCATTATTAGCTAAAATATTGTAATGAATATGCCTAAAAAATGATCATAGATATAAGCCTTATTTTGGCATCTATTTCACACATAAAAGTTAGGATAATATTTAAATGTTGGAAGATCTTAATCATTCATATTGTCTATGTTGATATGGTTGACATCTACATAGAATATTTTAAGAATGTATAAAATTTATAAATATATATAAAATACCTTTATTGTCTAAACCATGGAATTTTGAGAATGTAATTTGTTGTAGATTAGATAGCTCAATTTATTGTATTTTTGTTCAAAGATATAAATTTGAGGAATGGAAATATACAATGATTCTTTGTCCCCACTAACCTTATTGATTAAAATAATTAAATATACAACTTTATCCTTAAAATATTCCTTTCAAATTTTAAAATTGTTTTATGTTTTATCATTTAAGACTTTAATAATTATTATTACCAATAATTTTCATGAAATATTTTTTATTACACTCCCAAGTCTAAATTTATTTTGGTATGGTTATGATTATAGATCTCTTCTCTAGTTCATCAAGCTTAAATATTAAATAAAGTATAACAAGTCTAATATTAGTAAAAAAATTATCTTTTGGTGTGATGACATCACAAGTCTCAAGATATAGACACATAGCACACTAAAAAATCAAATTACAACAATCAAATGCATATTTATAGAAAATTTCATGGTTTCTTAGTTTAAAAATTTCTTGAACCTCTTCTTCAACATGATGCATTTGAAAAGTGACTCGTAATATTCCTATGGCTATGTTCATATTTATTATTTATGATAGATGTGAATGCACCTTGGTACTTTCCATAAACTCAAGGTTTAACTTAATTTTATTTTATGAGGATTATATTCAAAAAATATCTAGTGTACTTAGCTATATTTTAAATTAACTTACAAATAAATTTTATTTCCAAGTTCTTTAAATAAAAATTCATCCTCACAAGGATTGTAGAATATAAATAATATGATGAGAATATGTAAGTCTTATAGACAAATTCTATGTTATTCAAGAAATAGTTGGTGTATGATATGGACTAAAGGAATACAAATGGAAACAAACTATGGGTACAAAAACATATCCATCGCACTTGCCTCACCTCTGATTGAGGGTAAGTGTATATGCCCTTGATGTTTATTTTTTTGAGGTCTTCTTTGGAACAACAAATTTACCAATGGTATTTTAGAAATTTATCCTAAATCAATATTTTATGTGTAGAATAGTAAGCACCTAGATTTTTATTTCAATTTCTAAGATGCAACACAATGAACATGCAATGCATGTGAAAATCAAGATGTAGGAAATATGATCCTTAGACCTATGTGCTTTTTCATATTGAGTGGATGTAAAAAACTATAATTTTATTTTTCTTTTTTAATTATTGCATCAAATATGCTTTTTATTTTCATTCAAAATATGGAATATATGACAAAGAAGAAATTGAATATTAGCATAAAAAATAAAAAACTACGTGCATTTCCTCTTTTGATGCCTGAATACAAGGATAAATGAATGCAATAGGAATACAACTAAATACAATCAAGACCCTAAAAATATAATATACCTTTTGATTTCAATTAATGCAACTTATCCTAGGAAATAAATATAACTAGCGTGTTTAATTTTCTTCCATGCTCATATGCAAATGAAAATAAACTAATATGCCTAATTTATAGAGTATACAAATTTTATAAATTTCCATTAAACAATGATATAAAAAGCTATGGAAATCAAGCTAATGAAAATATTTGTTGATTATTTTATAAAATTGCATTTGCACTCTCTACCCTAATGCACTTTTTTAAGAACCTATTCTTCACAAATCACACAAAAATTGATTTAAGTCTACAAAAATATTTGCAAAACCTAAACTAGTAGTACTAAGCCTAAAATAGAACATAAATCTAACATATTGCACCTGATTCCACACTTTTGCAAAAATGTTTTTTAGCTACAAAAATTTATTCGATTGCAAAACTGCAATTCGACTATAAAAACATTATTCAGATACAAAAATATTATTTGACTACAAAATGGTGTTTGAGTACAAAAATATTGTTTGACTACTATTATAGTATATTTCATTATTAGGTACATATCAATGTAACACCTTTGGTACATTACTATAGTAGGAGTTTACTTTAGAGTAAAGTTAAGTAGATAATTTAGCATGTAATAAATACACAAGTGTTAGAATATGCACTGATGCAAATGTGCATGTAGTCCACATGTACATGAGTCATAGGATAGATTCAAACATAGAGTGAGGGCCAAGGAACTTATATTCCTATATATACACCTTATAGTGAGTGAATAAGGGGGTAGAGAATGTAGAGAGTGCATAGTATATATTTGTAGAGGAGTACAATGTAGTTCTTTAAAATATTTTATGGAGTGTTCATGTACTCCATTATACTATATTGTACTATTTTTGTGAACTTCCATTAATAAAATATTTTTGAGTTATTATAAAATTTTATCTGTTTATTTTCTTACATATTATAGAGCCATTATCATATAGATCTCATAGATTTCTTATCTTACATCTTGTGGTTATATTTTCTATATCATATGATCATTAAAAGATAATAGTGGTATCATAGAACACTATAGATCGATAGGAAATAGGAAGATCCACAAGTGAGATTGAGATAAATCTAATAATATCATTTTTAGAAATTTTAATATTGCATTTGGGTAGAGTCTTTCCATAGGGTTGTAAAAAAAAAACGTGAAGACTATGACTCAACATTAATTCCACTTGATTAAAAAATCAACTAGTGAATATAGATCATATCTAGATTTAGAATTTATTCCATCACAGTCCTAATACTTTATTGTAAGAAAAAGGAAATTCAGAGAAAATTGGGAAGCTTCCTAAAAAATAGCTAGGAATAATATCTTCTTTAGAATCAAACTAGCACTAGAAGCAACAAAATAAAGAACAAATATTTGGCATCCTGAGAAAAGGTCCCATTGCTAGATATTGTAGACATGTAGAGTGCAGAAGGAAAAAATGCCATAGGAGCCTTATTGTTGATTCGAGGAAGAGACTCTAGAGAAGATCCTGGAGAATACTGGAGGTTGGTGATCTTCATTAAAGACTGTAAATAGCATATTTAAGAGACCTCAAAAAAATAGTCTAGGAGAATATTGGAGGTTTTTTATCTCCATCGAAGACTACAAATAGCATATTGAAGAGACTCTAGAGAAGAGTACCAATGAATATTGAAGATTGAAAACTTCACCTTGAAGTAATAGAAGAAATCAACCTGAGAAGCTGAAGAGACCTAGAAGAGGTCCCATTGAAGAACTTCTAGTTTTGGAAGAGATAGAGAAGGACTAGTAAAAGTCATGTTCTTGAAGCAATATATTTTAGATATTTGAGAGGGATATATCATTGCTAAAATTCCATTGTATAAGGTTGAAGAAAATATATCAATGCAAAAAATAGAGAAGCTATGAGAGTGAAGACCCTAGAGAAGAGTTATCAAGGAGAAGGCTTGGAGATCCTCATTAAAGGAGATTTGTAAAAGGCCATTGAAGGAGTTCCTAGAAAAATTCATTGGATAAATTTACCACCAAGGAGAAGTTTTTGATAAAGGAATATTTTGGTATAATTGTTGTCATCCAGTAACAAGCCCAAATTGAGATAGATTTGTTAAGAATTTTACCAAATTTTGAAGGATATTGGTGAATAACTCAATACTTTTACATTCTTGAGAAGAAGGCCTAGATTGAAGTCAGAATTTGACAAGGAGGTTGACGAAGAAAGGAGATAGAAGGAGATACCAAATATGAGATATTTGAATATTTCCTTTGAAGGCTAGAATGCCAATTTAGAGAACAGAGATATGTTGATTTCTATAGCATAAAACTGAAGGATTATTGAAGGAAAATCTCAACTACGATTTGGAGGAGTTTCCTACCAAATTTTTTATATTAAATAACAAAATTTTAGTGGAGATATTAACTGCTTTACAATATAAAATTTTTATATTTGAGGATAGCAATAAAGCAACAACTTGGGTAGCATCAATAGTTGCTAAGTTTTAGATCTCCAGGATACATCATGAAGGAGAGTTGGAGTTACCAAACTCCTATATCAACTAGCAAGTTAGAGGAAGTAGAAAGCTACAAATTGGTATGTTGACAAGTTGGTTTGGATAGAAAATAAGAGTTGCAAGTTCACCCACTAAAATGTAACAACAAGGTGAATCTAATCACCTTGCAATCCTTCATTAAGGTAAGCAAATTTGGTGTAAAAGGTTCATTAGTTGAACTTTAGTTTTTCATTTCATTATTAAGATTTGTTAAGCACCATATTAAAGTTTAAAATTTGCATAGAAAACGTTACATATTAAAATCTTCAAGGGAGTGCAAAAGATATTTTCTTATAAGGTTAATACATACACATTAAAAATTAAAGTTTGATATATTTAGAGAGAAATAAAAACATCAAATTTCTATTATCTATTTTAAGCAAGAAGACAATATTCGTAAGTGCAATTTGCATAGATTAAATTGCATATTTCAAGTTCTTTTTTAAGGGTTCATTTACAAGAGTAATAAGGATATACTATTATTGCATTATACTTGTCAATAAAGGAGCACTATTTTTTTTAGTTAAAGTAAAAATTAGTGCAAAGTTAAACCTTTCAAAAGGTGTATAAGTTGCATGATTAATAGCTTGGATTTGTTATTACTAAGTTAACCAAGCAATTGAAAGAGTTGTCTAGTAAGGAGGGCAACATCAAATGTCAATCTTGCTATTAAAGAGTACAAAAAGTAGATACCTCATAAAAGACGACATAAATCTTGCAAAAGGAGATGTAAAGATCTCAAATATATGTGTAAATTGAATTATTCTATTCTAACTATTATAAAGTTGTTTACATTAGATTCCTGCACCATAATATCCTTGTCCTAAGTAGAAAAAAAGGACAAAGATAGAGTGTCACAAAGTTGCCATATTAGTAACAAAATTTGAGCAGGGAAGAGAACCAACGAAGGGCTCACATTACCTAATATTGATGGTGTCTAAATACACCAATGTTCATTGTCTAATTTAGTACCTATGGCTAAATCAACTTGTAGCATAAGAATATTATATGTAAGGTGAATATCATACATTGTACATGATGTGAAGGATAATACTAAATATAACACATTGCAAGTGTAGACACCAAAACAGCACCAATCCGATTATGTGACTGCAAACACTGATCGCATTGACACACACAGCCCCCAGGGCAGCCCCTAGAGGTTAAACAGTGGTCCTAACCACTCACACAATAGTTTGGAAGGTCAGAGATCAATTTGGCACCTTTTTGGCACTTTTCTCCCTACTCGTCCCACCCTGGGATGATTACAAACTGGTATTCATCTCACCCAGGGACGATTAGCAGCATTCGCTCCAGGGTGGGGCGAATAGCAGGTTTGACTGGCAAAAAAGTCAAACCTCGACAGGTCCGCCACTTAACTACAACTTTAGGACATGCAATTGTGAGGAACGACTTCAAATCAAAGAGAGAGACTTTAGTCATGCATGCCTTGATTTTTGGAGGCCTCATGCAAGGAGACTCTAAATCAGGAAATAATATTTTCTCTCAAAATAGGACAAGCAACTCAAGTGGCGCCCTCGCATGCGCATTCAAAGAGGGAGACCCTAGGTCTATAAATTGGTGAGTCTTCTCACCCCAAAAAAAGGGAATAGAGAGGAGCTTTTGGAGCAACGAAGTGCTACCAAATTATATCCTCACCCATCGTTTGTGCTTTTACATCCTTGATCTCTCTCTTGGAAGGGAGGTTATTGGGTGATTATTGGAAGCGCAATCCGGACCCAAACCCAAACATTTGGCCACAATATCCTACCAAATTTTCCGAAAACACCCCATAAGAGGTTTTGGACCCATCCCAAGTGGATTGGTGCCGAAATAGAGTCCCAAATGGTGGGCGTCCTGCCCTCGGGTGCCCCCTGCACTGTCGCAGTTCTAATCGCCCCACCCCAAAGTGATTAGAAATATGTGGTATATTTCCTTGATTTTTCTTTTGCATCTGATTCTAGGTTGTTTACATATGCTGTCATTTAAATTTCATGGGATTCTGACAAGTTTTGATCATGCTTTTGTTATTTCTCACTTTCACTAACCCGTAGATAGCATCATCATATTATGGGTGATAGAGGCTGAATTGGAAAAATATGACCATCTGGGTCATCCCAAAATACCCCGTTTTACCTAACCCCAACTTTGCAGGTGATTTGGAGGCCTCGAGACTAGACATTTGAGAGGTGGCTTTCGGATAGGTTATGACAGTCCTAATCGTCCCACCCCGGAGCGATTAGAAATCTGTGTAAGATTTCTAGACTGTTCCTTTTGCAGTGGCTTCCTGGTAATGTTTTATTGCTTCTGTCAAAGTTTTAGCTCATTCTGATATGTTTTAGTTATCATTTTAATCATTTTATGCATACACTAACCGTAGGCCTTGGGGATCGCATGTTTCTCTCCATCCGCAGGTGCTACTAATCCTTTTCTATTTCTCTGAACGTAGGATATCAACACCAGAGGAGAAGAAAGGAATCAAATACATATTCACACAAGTGGCGGCGACATTTGGTTTTCCCATTTTACATGTGGGCACGCGGAAGAAAGCATATCAATCCATGGTGTAATAGAGCTCTACTTAACGCTCCTAGTCCCCAAAAGGGAGGAGACGTATTGTAACATGATTTTAAAGAAAATTAATAAAAAGTGTCATATCCAATGTTTTATTTCTATCTTATTTCAATTTGTTTACGTTTCTCTCCTTTCATGCACTTTCAGTTCATAGGACTTAGCGTTACGTTTCGCTTTTGCATACATCGCACTTTGGCATTTCCTTCTTTTTGTTTTCGTATCCTCGTGATTTCAGTGGTGATCATGGTGGGACCTCTGTCCCTTGATTTTAAGATTAAATTTTTGATCAAAATTTGTGTGTTTTTGCTTACAGGTATCAATATTTCAAGCATTGGACTGCTGCTCGTTCCATCCTGTAACGAATACAGAGCTAGAATTCATGCCACCCTGAGACGAATAGGAATTCGTCTCACCCTGGGATGAATATAGATCTGTTATTCATCTCACCCCGGGACGAATAGCTCTCTGTGCAATTTCAGGGCAGAAATTCAGAGGCATCCGATTTGGGCAGAGAAGAGGTAGGGGTCCTAAACACCTTCTATCATTTTTAGCTTTCTGTTTTCTATTTTCTGGTTATTTGCTTGCATAGGAGAGTTTTAATGCCTGTTTTCTTCATTTATGCAAAATAAAAATAACCTCACACATCATGAGATAATCTGAACACCAAGGAGTTGGTCGTAAAACCCCAACCCTTGATCAAGACCAACGGTGGATTTCATCACCACCTTGGCTTGAAATATTGCATACATAACCCCGATCGCGACTGTTGCTAGACGTAAATCCTGATGAAAGCTGACCAAGTGTAGCTGGGGTGATTCCCAGTGCATGAGGATAAGTCTTCTATGGTAGGTGTCATAAACAAAGTGATTCCCCTTCCGTACCACCTATGTTCCACGTACTGTTCTGCTCTCACGTACCTATAGTCTCCCTCACGTAAGGGCGGGTATATAGAGAGGTTCGGTATAATGGCCTGGCAGTGGTATATTGAAGGGGCGACCATTTTTGGGAGATATAAGAGCCCTCATATTGCATATACAAAAATTTCTTTACAAGGTTCTCAAAACAAACATCAAAACACACTGAACCAGATTTAGGGCACACTTTTAATCCATAAACAAGATAATCATTGCTTTGATTGTGTGTTTCCATTTTGTTTAGTGTAGCATAAGAAATCCTAAAGAAGATAAAAATGTACACATATTTAGGTAAACATCAACATGGTGTACACCCGTAGCCGAGCCCAATCACGGGCAGGAGCTACAGAAAGTGTACAAAGGGGGATGAGGACTTGGTCATACCACCTTGGCGGCCTGATCCACAAGATAGTCCACATCATGCCATTATAGAATGGGACTATGGAGGCACCCCTTTGAGGGGCACTCCCACTCAGCATAGACCCTTTCAGGAAGAGGCCCTACACGTGGCACTCAACATAGATGGGAGGGCTCCCTTAGATGCTCGTTATGAGTGGCCACCATGCGAGGAAGTGCTAGAGAAACATAGGGTCCATAAAGAGGGGCCACATGATTTCGTCATCCCTCCTTTACCCCTTATTACTGTTAGAAACACTAGGCCAAATCCAGAGCACAAGGCTCTTCAGACAGGGCAAGCCAATTCTGCCCGCCCCTTTCACACATATGAAAGGGAGTACGAGGAAGACCACTACATTCCTCAAGAGCAATACATAGCATGGGAGCAATGCGCCTCTACACCTGCTATGTATCAGGATCACCCACTGAGGCCAGAGCCTCGGGTGAATGTCGCTAACCTCGATAGAGGAAAGCAACCCATAGGGATCTCGGATCATCATGACCGGGATAGACATATAGGGGAGGCATCTAGGCTTCCTAAACACAAGACGATGGAACAAATTGACTTGGAATTTTCCAAACATGCCACCCGCCAAGCGCAAATCACGCAGCTCAGGCAAGACCAACAACAGCTAGAGCATCTATATCGCCTTAGCAAAGAGCACATCCGATGCCAAACAGATGAGCTGCTCCGCAACACTATGCCTGAGAGGGTTCCAACCCCTCGAACACATAGGGCAAAAAGGCATAACCCCCTAGTGCAAGATAGGCCTCCAAGACCTTACCAAGTGCTACCTTCGAGACCCCCTAGACCTGAGCGGGAGGCCACTCCCAGGAACAATGAGGGGTACCCTCTGCAGGTGCCCACCCATGGTCATGGGTCTCACCCGGGAACTCCTCAAGAAGCTTATGAGGAGTATGAGCAAGAAGAAGAGTGGGTAGAAATGCCCTACCAAGGTAGAGGGGCGCTATTCGGCCACCCCTCTATAGGCCTCAAGTTCCCCATAACCCACAACAGGAGCAAACCAAGGAGGAAGAGATTAAATCTTCCGATGCATATAAAGCACTGCTAGAGCGCTTGGAGTCTATGGAGACCAAGACTTCTGGGCCCCAAAAGCCCACTTTACGCCAACTCCATAGTCATCCTATGCATCCATCAGTGCCGGCACCCCCATACCCTGAACACTTTAAACTGCCCCAGTTGGCACTCTTTAGAGGGGAGGAGGATGCCCAAGAGCATGTGACTAGATTCTTGAGCCAATGCTTTGGCATTCAGGACAATGATGCTTTGTTGCTAAGAACATTTATAACCACGTTCGTAGGCCCTGCCTCGGATTGGTTCACTCAATTGCCAAAACATAGCATCAGTAACTTGGATCAGCTAGTGGATGCGTTCCTCGAATGCTTCACCTTCAACACCAAGAAGAAGGCATCACTAAGTGACCTAGCTAGCCTCAGGAAGTATGAGGAAGAAACCATGGCGGCCTATGGGAATCGATGGAGGACGTTGCTTTCAAAGCTGCCCTACCTCCCTCCTATGTCCGACCTCACCCAAATGTTCTCAAAAAGTTGTTTGAGATCGATCTCCATGCTATTGTAGCTGCAACAATATGCCACTCTTGAGGAAGCCCTGGCACAAGCTAGAATCATTGAGGAGATCAAGATATAGGATGGTGAGATTGCCAAGCCAAAGAAGAAAGAGTGGTCTAAAAACACCAAGACAGGGACCACACAATAGAAACCCATTGCGGTCAATCAGGTTGCTATAAATGTCCCTAAGCCTGCACAAGCAACACAGCCCCAAAAGGCTAACTATCAGGCGGTGCCTCTTAACAGTTATGACAGAGAAAATTAGAGGCAAGAACAAAATTAGCAGCGTCACCCTAGGCAACAATTCACACCTTACACAGAGTCCAGAGACTCCTTGTTTGACCACTTGTCAGTAGCAAATTTGATCAACCTACCCGAGATTCAACCCATAGACCCCAATGCACCAAAGCCTAAGGGCTATAAGGAAGACTTGTACTGTAGGTTCCATAGATGGAAGGGACATGACCTTAATGCATGTTGGAAGTTTAAAGGCTTGGTGCAAGACCTAATAGACAACAATACGTTGGTGGTGGACAACCCCGTAGCACCAAACAACCAATAGATGGGAGTCTTCAAAGACCCCCTGCCTACCCATGATACGTAGGCAAAGAACCTTCAAGTCAATGAGGTAACACAGAATTGCCCCATGCAGGGGTATGTAGGGATGATAAGCATAGTGACTAGGAACAAGAGGTACCCAGGAGCTGCCCCCGTGGCGGCCATAGGAGAGGTTCCATCGATGTCACAACCTCAACAGCACCCTACGCAACCTCCCTCACCTAGACCAGTGGCCATGATTCAGACTAGACTTACCCAAAGTCTAAGGACCACGTCGGCTAGGCTCTCCATTTACGAGCTCATTCAACAATCAGCGCCCCATCGGGAGGCTCTAATGGAGATATTAAAAGCCATCGAGTTGCAGCCCCATGAAGCAAACTCTTTCAACAACTTTGTGGGACATGTAAAACAATGTACAGAACCGGTCATCACCTTTAGAGAAGACGAGCTAAAATCGATGACTGGTGATATGGTGGATCCACCCCTGCACATCATTGCATGGGTCAACGGGATTCCGTATAAGAGGGTGTTGGTGGACACTGGCTCATCCAGTAATATAATTACAACAGCGACATTGAAACATCTAAAGTTGCCAACATCTCACATCATGGCCTCCACCTACACTCTACGAGCATTCAATGATGTGATATGCTCAATGGTTGGCACTATTGTCCTACCCATCCAAGTGGGACAAAAGACTATTCATACATTGTGCCACATCTTGGAAGGTGAGATGGCCTATAATATCTTGTTGGGGTGGCCTTGGATCAGGGACATGAAGTGTGTCCCTTCAATAGCTCATCAGTGCCTAAAGTACACATTCAAAGGGCAGGTGCATGTAGTCCCAATGGATTTAGAGCCCTTCAAGTACTACAATATGGTGCAACTGATGCCATAGTCGACCCTTCCATCAACACATTTGGATTTTTAGTTGAATCCATCTAACCAGGGTCCAATTCCACATGCATCCCCATTGTTAAGTCCATCAAATCCCCAATCGGGTCCATCTTCATCATCTGGTCCTTCACCAACAATGCCACCTACGGTGGCCACACCGAAGGACAAGGGGAAGAAACCCCTAGAAGAGGCACCATCATCAGTCTCAACCATCTCTACCGAAGAGATGCCTAGCCGAATGGAAGTCGAGATGCCTAGTTCACCCTACATGGAGTGGACTCAGGAAGAACTCCCATTCGCTCCCCCTCAACCACCAACGATCACCATTGAAATGGCCAGTACGGGCCTGGGGGAGTATCTAGTGCGGAACATTGTAGCAACACCCGCACTTGAGTCCATGCAGGACATGGGGAGACCTCGACTCCCCATCGGCACTGTGGTTCCTCTCGGCTACCCACCCAATCAGAAAAACTTTGTTTATGGGGGCCTCGATAATGGCATTGAACCTTACATGCAAGAAGAAGAAGATGAAGAGCCCTTTGATGAGGACGTCAACTATTTGTCCAACCCAGACTTCGCTTTGAGATATCTTGGCCAATGTAACTGGCATGGATATGGGTTGGGCAGGTATGAGCAAGGAGTGCGTGTTCTTTGCCAACCAAGATATCAAATGTCGTACGACAAGTCAGGAGTAGGGTTCAACCACCCCCTACCCCTCGACATCTTGGTAGAGAACATGCAAGGCCTAGGGATAGGCAACAAGGATGGGTCGACATTAGATCCATATGCCAATCCTAACACAACATATACATTGGGGGATTATCTCCCATTGCTAACCACCAACCTTGTTGACCTTAACAACCCTTTCCCTTCGGTCGAAAAGGGAGAAAGTTCGAGGACTCACCTGCAAGAGGGATATAGACAAGACCAAGAAGGGTCTTCAAAAGACGAGTCAGAGTATGAGGTAGCACCTTGGGATCCTTTCGAGTCTGATAGCAATCATTCACAAGTGACACCCATAGATGATTATCAGGAGAGCTTCATGACAATGTTCCCTTTGGCTGCTCCAAGTGAGCAAGTACCACCTCAAGAGAATCAGGTCCCCCCACCCAGAGCGGAACAACCCCGATGGGACCACATTAATTTTCTCGAGCAGGACGAGCCTCACATGTCACAAATAGCTATCGAAGCCAACGAAGGCCTCTAGATCTCTGATAGCGATTATGAAGATGAGACTGAGATGGCCTATCTCAATCACATGCGGCAGATGTAGCAACAATACCCCCTAAATATTGATGACATGTTTGAACAACTAAACATAAGGCCAAGGCATAGGTGGCACCTAAACCAGGCATAGTTGGACCAAGTGTTGCATCCACCACTGCAGGTATATAGCGAGCACATACCACCCAGAGACCCTATAGAGCCATCAATGCCTAGGGCAGACCCTATCCTCCTATCCGCACATAGGGCCGATCCATTCATGCCAATACCTCCAGAGCCAGATCCGGAGCACAAAAATCATTCAGGATGTCCGAGTAACCACACCTATGGTAATGGAGACCAAAATCATTTCATCAACATGATCTCCATTGACTTAACCGCCCCCATCCACAATCTGGCTGATCCAACATAGTCATTGTATCTAGACATAGATGCCATAGACTGGGATCACGTCAATTCACCACCATCCCCATCAGAGTACTGGCCTTTCGGTGAGATGCTTCATTTCACCCCAGGGCCAACTCAGGATATCTTTCATGCTGAAGAGGAACCCGAGGTTCCCAACGTAGATCTAAACTCAGCAAATGATATCCACTTGATCCCAACTCCGCACCAGTTGGAGGACGGATCCCACATGTCGATCGAGGAGATGACTGACGTAGACATCGGCTCTGATCCAATGAATCCATAGATTATCAAGTTGGGGGTAAGTCTATCCCCCGAAGAGCAAGTCGACTACATTGCCCTTCTCAAAGAGAAGAAGGAGGTTTTTGCATGGTCCTACAAAGACATGTCGAGGCTAGATCCATAGCTAGTCACGCATAATCTAACGCTTGATCCGACAGTCAAGCCAGTTAAGCAAAAACTACGTAAGATGCACCCAACAGTGGCCTTAATGGTCAAAGACGAATTACAAAAGTTGTTGGATGCACAGTTTGTCATCTACATGGATTACCCACCATGGCTGTCCAACATGGTACCCGTCAAGAAGCCTGATGGAAGGATTCGCATATGCACTGATTTTTGAGATCTAAACAAAGCGAGTCCCAAGGATGATTTCCCCTTGCCTAGCATCGATGCATTGGTAGATGCTACAGCGGGCCATGAAATGCTTTCCCTCATGGATGGTTTCTCGGGATACAATCAAATTCATATTAATCCTGAAGACCAACTAAAAATGGCGTTCACAACGCCTTGGGGGACATTTTGTTATAAGGTCATGCCCTTTGGCCTTAAAAATGCTGGTGCCACCTACCAACGTGCCATGACATACATCTTCCACGATCACATGCATAAAACTTTGGAAGATTACATGGATGATTTGTTGGCCAAATCTCTTTTGTGCCCAGATCATCTCGATGACTTAAGCAAGATCCTCGGTCACCTCATTGAACATAAAGTCAGACTAAACCCCAAGAAGTGCGTATTTGGCATCACATCTAGAAAACTCTTGGGTTTCATAGTCTCAAAGAGAGGAATCGAGGTGGATCCAAACAAAGTCAAGGCAATCCTTGAAATGCTTCCCCCAACTACCATCAAGCAGCTCGAAGCCCCTGTAGGGAAAGGTCGCATCAATCAAGCGCTTCATAGCGCAGCTATCTGACAAGTGTCGACCCATGAATAAATTATTGCACAAGGGGGTAGCATTTCACTGGGATGACGAGTGCCAGTCAACCTTTGACGACATCAAACAATACTTGGCTTCATCGCCAGTATTGGCACCACCTAGACCAGGAGTGTCATTCTACTTATACATCTCAGCTACTGAGGTGGCACTGGGCGCCATGCTATCCCAAAAAAATGAACTACACAAAGAACAGGCTACTTACTATCTTAGCCACACCCTGGTCAGTTATGAACTTAACTATGCATACGTCGAGAAGCTATGCTTGGCAGTGGTGTTTGCTACCAAAAAGCTATGCCACTACATGCTCAGCAATACGATGTATGTTGTGTCTAAGGAGAATCCATTGCGATACATGATGAGTCATACTTATCATAGTAGCCGCACGGCGAAATGGATCATGTTGTTGATGGAGTTTGACATAGAATTCATTGGACAGAAATCCATAAAAGGTCAAGTCATCACCGATCAACTAGCAGAGGCTCCTCTTGAAGATGATCAGCCTCTGACCGTAGAACTACCTGATGATGGGGTCTTCCATGTTTCAGAATCACCAGATTCTAATGAGCCTGAGTCACAAGCCGACATGACCCTATTCTTCGATGGTTCTAAATGTGAGCAAGGGGGTGGCACGGGAATTGTATTCTTCACACCACAAGGGGCTCCAATGCCTCTATCATTTAAATTAGATTTCCCATGCACCAACAACAATGCCGAATACGAAGCCTTGCTCATAGGTCTTCAGACAACAATCACCATGAACATCAAACGCTTAAACATCTTTGGTGATTCATTGTTAATTGTCAACCAAGTAAAGGGGGTATTCCAATGTAAATGCCCAGTTCTGCAGGCCTACAAAGCCCTTGTGGACAAATTCTTGGCACAACTTGAATGGTACGACATCGAGGCACTCCCTCGATCATCGAATCATTTTGTGGACACTATGGCCTCCTTGGGGTCACTAATCCCGCAAGACCCTTCCGGTGAGATGACAACCATTCAGGTCAAAACATTATCGCAATCCATGATGGAGCGTGCAAGCTCTGACCTAACACCAAGAATCCACCTGATCCAGATTGAACCATCTCAGGATAGGTTCTCTCGAATCCATGATTGTCTGACTCAAGCCAACTAGGGGTCCTTGTTCTCCCCGACCCCTCTTAATAGCAACACAATGCTATTTTTACAAGTTCTTTCCCGCTCATATTTTGCTAGGGATGAACTTCAAGAGGGATTGGCCGTTCATACCATCGAGGTTTCTGATCAGTAGGATTGGTACACACCCATAAGGGATTACCTCAAGCTAGGTAACCTCCCACTTGGATTGACACATGCCACGAAAATATCATTTAAATAGAAAGTGGCAAAACATGTCTTGCTAGGAGACATTTTGTACCATCATAGTTATGAAGGAATCCTCCTTCGTTGCTTGGACCAACAAGAGTCCACTTGGGCGATCACCCAAGCGCACGATGGTACATGCGGTGGCCACTTCAGCGGTATGGCCATCGCAAAGTGCATTCTCTACATGGGCTATTATTGGCCATATTTAGAGCGATATTGTTGCACGTATGTAAGGAAGTGCGTGAAGTGTCAACACCATGCTAATTTGACACACGTACCTTCTCAGGCCTTACAGTCGATCCAATCGGCTTGGCCATTTTCATAGTGGGGCTTTGATCTAATCGAAAAGATCTCCCCTACATCGTCGAGTCATCACACATTCATCATAACGACCACAGAGTACTTCACCAAGTGGGTGGAAGCAATTCCGCTAACCTCTACGACTGGAACCCGCATTGCGGAGTTTATTTTACATAACATCATATGTCATTTTGGTATTCCATCCAAGATTATCTCGGATAATGGGACGTCATTCAAGAATAAATATGTGCATGCTTTGACAACAAAATACAAAATTTAGCATAGTTTTTCAACACCCTATTATCCACAAGCAAATGGGCAAGCAGAGGCGTCCAACAAAATGCTAGTCGCTATCCTCAAAAATATGGTCACAGATAGTCACAAGGATTGGCACATTCAAATCCCGCTTGCCCTATGGGCTTATCACACTAGCATTCGGACGCCCACTAGGGCAACTCCATTTTCGTTGGTGTATGGCTCCGAGGCTGTCATGCCTCTCGAGTTGGAAATCCCTTCACTATGCATATCAATGCAAGAGTTCATCGATGATGACACTACATGGTAGGCCCAATTAGACCAACTTACGTTGCTCGATGAATGACACATCAATGCTCTCGAGCATTTGCGTATCTATCAAGAGCAACTTAAGAAAGCATACAACATGAAGGTTCACCTGAGGGACTTTCAGGTTGGTGACTTGGTCTTAAAAGAGAACCAACAAAATTCTAACTTGCCGCCCCATCTAAGGGACAAGTTCATAGCAAATTGGTTAGGTCCTTATGTCATCAATAGTAAAATAGGACCTGGAACATACCGGCTCACCTCTCTTGAAGGAATCAAGGAACTAGAACCCTTGAACATCAGTCATTTGAGGCCATTCCACATTTAGAGAGCCATAGTCCACCCCAAACGCTCCAAGGATTCCCACAATCGCTTGGTCAACCTAAAATGCCCCAAAGGTATCCATAAACCCTTTGGTCAAACCAAAAGCTCCAAGGATTTTTGTAATCTCTTGGTCAACCCCAAAATGCCCCAAAGGTGTCCATAAACCCTTTGGTCAAACCAAAAGCTCCAAGGATTTTCGCAATCTCTTGGTCAACCTAAAACATCCCAAAGGTGTCCATAAACCCTTTGGTCAAACCAAAATCTCCAAGGATTTCTCAGTCCTCAACCTTTTGCAAAACCAAAAGCTCCAAGGATTTTTGCAATCTCTTGGTCAACCTAAAATGCCCCAAAGGTATCCATAAACCCTTTGGTCAAACCAAAAGCTCCAAGGGTGCCCATAACCGCTTGGTCAAAACAAATATTCAAAAACACACAAAAACAATAAAATAACTCAAAAATAACAAAAAAATTGCATCTCAATTCCATGCATACTCGTAAAAATCAAAATACAAAAATATAAGTTGCATTAGGCATCGCATCCATACATTGCATATTTCTTGGTCATACATGTCCCAAGCACCATAGACTGTAATTACTCGGCAATTCTATCATTTTCCACTTTCCATCCATTTTATAAACACATACATCCAGAATAACACCATCCCCATTTTTAGCATAGTCAGTTGTCTCCTAATGTATGTCGGGTTTTCGTCATTCAGCTGTCTTTAAATTTCTAGCCAAAAACTGTACAAAGTTAAATGGATTTTACAAGGGAAAGTTTTACTTGGATCACGCCTCGTTATGTAACATCCCTACACAAGTTAAAACAAATAAAATAATTCCCAAGTTGTGTGAATGGAAGATGAAAACTACAAAGCAGTCTAGGATACCATAGGCGAAAGGTTAGCCTGTTCATCCCCCTGTGCGAATGGTTCAAGAGTGCTGAGAATTGACAAAAGGACAAGCTTTTCCCCATCAATTCCCCCTAATAAATAGTGGTTTTCACCACTAGCAAAAATCCCAATCACCGTTGGTCCTCGAAGTTGTAAGGATTCGTACTACATGCCCCTGACAAGGATGGGTAGTCATCCCCAAGGCCTAAAAGGATCAATGCCATTCAAAAGAAAAATCCCAACAAGCCATCATCACAAACATCTCCAATCACCTTGGTCTCCAAATTCATAAGGATTCATACTACACACCCCTGACAAGGATGGGTAGTCATCCCCAAGGCCTAAAATATCAATGCCCTTACTTCATAATATCCCTAATCCCCTTTGGTTCCCAAAGTCGTAAGGATTCATACTACACGTCCCTGAACAGGATGGGTAGTCATCCCCAAGACCAAAAGGATCAAGGCCATTCAAAGCCCAAAACCTATGAGCTCAACTTTGCAACCTAAAATGCACAATCAAATAACAATGGTTATTACCACTATTCCAATCCCTTGCTCAAAAAGAAAAACAAAAGAGAAAAATAAATAGTGATTTTCATCACTATGTATACGAGCAAGTATCCTAACACGTTGAGCAAATAAAAGATGCCTGAGCTTGAATCCCTGGAATTCTCAGCATTCGAAAACCATCTAGGTGATCCTCATTACGGGTTTGGTGGACAACCTACCTGGCAATGGCGGTATCCTAAATGCATGACGATATGTCTATCACATTAGCTTTGCGTGTGAGCAGACCAATGTTTGCATGTGGATGAGCTAGCTTATGGTACCTTAGATTGTCCCATGGATTAATCTTACTAAATACAACAATGGAGTTAGTGGAGCTAATTAGGTGATCCTCAGGTATAGGTTTGGTTGACAGCCTATCTGGCACTGGCGGTATCCTGACAAATACCACATAAACGAACTCAATTGCACACACAGGGATGTGAAATAACTTGGTCAAACTCAAGTCTGATTTATACCTTGTTCAAAAGTCTTGCGAGATAAATGTACAGTCTTGGCTAGTTAGTTAAAATATCTGAATCTCAGAAAAGCTTAACTACATTTTAAAACAATTGGTACATTTTATTACGTACATCACCATCAGATAATACGAAAAATACAAAAACAATATTATCACATGCAAAAGTCATTCCACAAAGCAATCACATCATACAGAAAGCCAGTAACTCCTGTACAGTTTATGGTGCCATCGACAAGTTACCAACAAATCATTTCATTCATTCCATATGCATACATCATATCATTAGAAACATCACATTCATAATAACACATGCATACATCATCATAAATAAATGTGCATAAATAGAAAAAATAAATCATGACAAGTGTATAATAAAAAAGAATGTCATCTATATATATATCATCAAAAATGCCCGTAGGCTACAATAAACCGGTCCTCTGACCTCGCAATAATGCAAAAGCTCAAAAACCCCCAAGCCTAGGGCATCGACCACCATGATCATGCAGGATCGGTGCGACGGGAACTACCCCCATGGTGTGGGTCCTATGGGACCCCTCAAGGCGGTTGCTGCTAGCCCCCACATCATGCCTACTAGAGCCCCCCTCATCCAGCCACCTGCATCGAGAGGATGCTGACTGCTCCGTATCACTCCCTCTCGAGCGGCACGATGATCCACCTCCACTAAATGCAGGGATCCACCCATCGAGGTGGCTAATCTCCACCTCCAGCTCCAACCGATGCCGCACCAAGTCCATCTCCCACTGGCGATACATAGCCAAATTCTCATTGCACTATGCCAGTTGTATCCATAGGAGATCCCTCTCCCACATAGCATCGGTATCCCCATCCCATCGGTGGTACATAGCCAATGCATTCTCTCGCTTCACTAGCTACGTTCGTAGGAGATCCCTCTCTCGCAGTGCATCCTCAAGCTCCTCATCCCACCTTCGGAGTAGCCCCTCCAATCATGCATTCTCAGTGCACAACCCTACCTCAATATCCCTTGAGACTGCCTGAGGCATCGACATCTCCAAAAATGTAGGCTGCTCTGGGATGTCCTACATCTCTGATTGATTCGACACCCCAAAATCCTTACCCACGTCATCCACCTCCACCATGTTCGTGTCCTCTAGTGGAGCCCCCCAACCCTCTCCTGGTGCCTCTACACCCTCCCCACTTGTTGCTACTACCTCTGCGCCTCCTAGTGGCCCCTCTCCCCGCCACTACCGTAGTGTCCACCACTGCTCATACTCAACCATCACCCCAACATTGTCCATGTCAGGGGCATCAATAATTGTATCTGCCTCCTCCCCTAGTGGCTCGATGATCGGCCAGGCCAAGGTCCTCTCGTCCCCCTAGCGTCGATAGATCAAGGGCTCACCAGGAAACCCCTGGTGCACCCCAAACTATCATGTCACCCAGACGTACGGGAAGTACTCCTACTCGATCCTATGCCACCCAATCAGCCACCTCCCCCTACGTACCCATCGAGCCACTCCCCCACCTCAGGCCAAGCTGGACAATCCTGATATGGCCACCATACCACCTCCCCTAGAGCAAGCCAAGCGAAGGCATCGACATAGTGCCCTACGACACCTACCCATCACCGACTCTGTCCTTGCTCCTCAGATCACCGCCATAGTGCCCCGTACCCGATCTCTCTGTCTACCATCTCCACCCGAGTCATCCATGGCAACCCCATCGGCCTCTCCATAGCTATGTGCTGCCAAGCCCAACACTGTAATAGATAACTGCATCCAATACCCTTCCACCTCCGAGCAATGGACCTCATACAACTCATCATAGAGTTGTGCCAGTAGAGTCTATCCCCATCTCATAATAATAGGTGCCTCCATGGGACACTCGACCAGTCTGAAGACCACCTCTAGCAGGTTCCAAGGGAACCGTGCACCTGATGAGTCGGGTAGCAGCATGTTGGAAATGAGGCCCATCAGTACTACGTGCCTCACTCCCAACATGCCCCTCTCTAGCCACCATCATACCAAAATCTCACCAATCTAGCAGTCACCCTCTACCCTCTCCACTGGGTTGTCCACACCCAACTCCTCCCCATGCCCGAAGCATCATGTTAGTACAATTGTCCGTTGATCACGTGGCATCATCCTGATCGATAGCCCATCTATCGAAATCCATAGAATCTGATAGACGTCCTCCAAGGTCACTGTCATCTCCCCTATTGGGAGATGGAAGGTATTGGTCCAAGGATCCCACAAGTTGATTAAGGCCATCAGATAGGCCCGATCCCCGACCATAGGCATCAAGCCACTCCCAGTCAGCCAAATTTAGTGCCTCCCATGCTTCAGAGAAAATCGTAGGCACACGGTACCGGCTCTTCACAACCTGCAAAAGAAAACAAAACAAAAACATTAAAAACATGATAAACTGTACAATAATAACATGACTATATAACAATGCATAAAACAATGTACAACTAAAAATAGACAAATAACGATAAACAAAATTAAAAAAAAAATTCAAAAACAATTTGTCAGTCCTAGGGTTTTTAACTCTAGTTCAAACTAATAAATTAACAAAAACAAAAATAGTCAAAACATTTTTTCAGTCCTAGGTTTTTTAACTCTAGTTCAAACTGATAAATTAACAAAAACAAAAATAGTCAAAAATAGTTTTTCAGTTCCTAGGGTTTTTAACTCTAAGTCTCAACTGATAAATTAAAAACAAAAAAACATTCAAAAAACAATTTGTCAGTCCTAGGGTTTTTAACTCTAGTTCAAACTGATAAATTAACAAAAACAAAAAATCAAAAACATTTTTTCAGTCCTAGGGTTTTTAACTCTACGTTTAAACTGATAAATTAAAAACAAAAAATTCAAAAAAGTTTGTCAGTCCTAGGGTTTTAACTCTAGTTCAACTAAATTCAAATAAATTAAAACAAAAAAAAAAATTCAACAAACAATTTGTCGATCCTAGGGTTTTTTAACTCTAGTCTCAAACGATAAATTAAAAACAAAAAAACAAATTCAAAAAACAATTTGTCAGTCCTAGGGTTTTTAACTCTAAGTCTCAACTGATAAATTAAAAACAAAAAAATATTCAAAACACTTTGTCAGTACCTAGGGTTTTTAACTCTAGTTCAAAACAACAAAAAAAAAACACAAATCAAAAAGGTTTTTCAGTTCCTAGGGTTTTTAACTCTAAGTCTACAATGATAAATTAAAAACAAAAAAAATTCAAAAAAAAAAATTTTTAGTTAACCTAGGGTTTACCCTTAGTCTAAACTGATAAATAACTACAAAAAAAACAAATAAGAAAAAACATTTTTCCGTTAACCTAGGGTTAAGCGAAGTTTTTAAGCTAAGTTTTCAACTAAGTTTTTAAGCTAAGTTTTGATCTTTGTTAAAACTAGGGTTTCTTTTAGTATATAGTAAATGCGAAATAAACATGGTTTCCACTAGGGTTTCACTCTAAGTTCTATTGAAGCCATACAAAACACATAAAAATTCACCCATAACAACACACATTTAACTAGGGTTTTAATTTTTAATTTGAAAAACAACCTACAAAAGCAAACAAATTATGGTTTTAAAATTGTAATAACAAACAATAAAGAGGAAGTGCACTCACCGGTCTCGCTTCGGCTCCACTTGATGATCCGGTCCATGAACTCATGGTGTTCGAGAAATTTGGCAGCGCTCTACTATGCGAACTCGACCTCCTCCTCCTCACAGCTCTCAAATGCCAGGAAAAACAAATGCAAATGAGCCCAAAACCTAGTTTTGGCCCTTAAATAGGTTTTTTAGCCTGTAATCGTTCCACCCTAGGATGAGCGCTCTAGTTAGCGCTCGTCCCACCCTAGGACGATTACTAAACTGGTATTCGTCCCACCCAAGGATGATTACAGAGCAAAAATTTCAAAAATAGCAAAAAAATGCACCAAAATGCACAAAAAATAGCAATAAAATTGTCCAATAAGAGTGCTTTTGCACTTGATATTCCGGGCATGCAAAACTAGACGTCGGGGTCACAAATCCTCACTATCCTATTCCCTAAGAAGGCTACCATAGCCGGACCGCTCCACGGGAGGACGGATTGTCAAGAATTTCATCCCCAAATGGCGTCCCAAAAAGGGTCCAAACCCACCCAAAAATAGCAATAACATTGCCGAACAAGGCGCCTTTGTGCCTCTGCTTCTTGGCATACAAAACCGATGTCGGGGTCACAAATCCTCACTATCCTACTCCCTAAGAAGGCTACCATAGCTGGACCGCTCCACGGGAGGATGGATTGTCAAGAATTTCAACCCCAAACGACGTCACCAAAAGGGTTAACACCCACCAAAAATAGGTCTAAATGTTGGGAAACTGCACACACATTCAAAGATAAACAACTGAAAGGCACCCTTACACAAGTCATCTTGGGTCAAGCGACTCGTCGCTTTTCTCATGTAGGTCATTCCCTCATCGATTCGTCGCTTGAGGGGGTAGTCACACTTAGTCACCAATCAACAAATACACACCCAATCAAGGAAATGGCACGCATTCAAAGAATCATTGACAAAGACAATCACGCTCCTGCTTGGGGCAGCAAACAAGCAACAATCACAAGCTGATCAAACAACTTGGCATTCGTGAATCATGAACTCAAGGTTCCCATAGACAAAAGGTTGCGCCCTTTGCCTATTCATGACTGATCAATGTCCAAGCTCAAGTAACACCTCACCAAAAAATGTTAACACTTGAATTAAGTTCCTTCGCTCGTTAGAAGCAAGGATTCAAGAATGCATGCCCTTTCCATACTTGGGGCATCAAAATTTGGTTAGGTTACTGAGAAACCCTAATCATTAGTGCTTTGGTTATCTATTTTTGCTCAGCATTGCGCCACGCACAACGCATCCCAAAAAGGGGCATCTATAGACACCAAAACAACACCAATCCGATTATGTGACTACAAAAACTGATCGCATTGACACACACAGCCCCCAGGGCAGCCCCTAGAGGTTAAACAATGGTCCTAACCACTCACATAGTAGTTTGGAAGGTCAAAGATCAATTTGGCACCTTTTTGGCACTTTGCTCCCTACTCGTCCCACCCTGGGATGATTACAAACTGGTATTCGTCTCACCCAGGGATGATTAGCAGCATTCGCTCCAGGGTGGGGCGAATAGCAGGTTTGACTGGCAAAAAAGTCAAACCTCGATAGGTCCACCACTTAACTACAACTTCAGGACATGCAATTGCGAGGAACGACTTCAAATCAGAGAGAGAGACTTCAGTCATGCATGCCTTGATTTTTGGAGGCCTCATGCAAGGAGACTCTAAATCAGGAAATAATATTTTCTCTCAAAATAGGACAAGCAACTCAAGTGGCGCCCTCGCATGCGCATTCAAAGAGGGAGACCCTAGGTCTATAAATTGGTGAGTCTTCTAAAGAACACAAGCTTATACTAAGAGGGGGGGGTGAACAGTATAAGACCAATTTTAACTTTATCTTTCAAAACAGATTTCAAATCAATAACATGCAAAATAAAGAAAGCAGTAATAGCAGTAGTAAAACAATGCACAAAAGTAATCCACAAAGAGACACAGCAATTTACGTGGTTCACCCAAGGTGGGCTACTCCACGAATAAAACTTTTCTTCTAAAAGTTGTATCAAAGTTTTCTGGGAATCCTTCCTGATTACAATGTTTATGAGCCTGAGCTCAAAGGAGACACCTTCCCCTAATTCTGCTTTGGCTGGTGACCCTCTAGAATACCTCTACCTCCTATGCCCTTAGCAAGTGGAACTCTTTCCATAGAATACACCTGTCTTCTCTGATCTAGCTGGGGATCTCTATCCTCAACTCTGTCACAGCAAAGCTGGTCCTCGAATTTGTGCTAAACGTAGTCCTTCGGTCTAGCACAAATGTGTCCTCTTCCTCTTTTCTTTTCTGTTATAGTTGCACTTGGTCGAAACCAATTTTTCACAGTCTGCTCAAACACAGTAGCACTCGATCAATTTATACTCTTCTGTGAAAACACAGTAGCACAATCTTTACATAAACAACAGCACAGTCTTCACATACTCCGTGCAAACACAGCAGTATCGACTTCATGCACTCTGTGTCCTTATAGTCTCCTACACTTAGATGATTCGATGAAATGCAATCTTATACTGCAATCGATCTTTGCACTCTACTTTTTCGATGACCGAACCTCACTGTCGCACTAAATCTATGAACGCCACTCTACGAACGCACACTTCAATCGATCGCCAAAAAACTTCTCAAACATCCCTCCTTTAATACTCATAATATCAAGTTGAAATCTTGTTCTTAGTCGGCTATTTTACCCTTCAACCACATCAGCTGTAAAACCCTACGCTGCGCCAGCCCAGATTTAACTCTATCGGCTCCACTGCCTTCCTGTAGCTACTGGTCCGAAACTTCAACATGTCACGATATCGCGACACCTTTGCCTGCCGTACACATTCTATAGCTTGCTGTAGCGATATCGCGATGCTTTTGCTTTTGTTTGCTTCCTTTGCACTTATGTCACGAAATTGTGACACTTTTGCCTATTGCTGACGTCATCTCACTTATGTCGTGAAATCATGATGCTTTAGACTTCAAAGCCTTCTTCTCCACTTCTGTTGCGAAATCATGACACCTATGCTTCTTGCTGATGTCATCTACAATTCTATTGTGAAATCGTGACACTTCTTGCTTATTCAACCTTTTCTTGGTTTGCACCAGCGAAAATGGAACATGTCAAAATCGTGATGCTTTCGCTGCCTTGAGCTCTTTTTTGCCAAAACCCCATGAAACTGGAACATGTCACGAAATCGCGACGCTTTCACCAACTGCAAGCTGCCAACTCAACCTATCATTAAATCATGACACTTTATACATCCGTACAACTTCTTTGAAACCTGTCATGAAATCGTGACGCTTTTGCCAACTACAACCTGCCTACTCAACCTATCACAAAATCGTGACACTTTTTGCATCCGTACAACTTCTTTGAAACCTGTCGTAAAATCGCGATGCTTCCTGCAACTCAACACTGCCAACTTAACATGTCACGAAATCGTGACAGTTTTGCCCAAACTTTCTCTCTCCTCAAACATGTTGCGAAATCGTGACAGTTTTTCCTGCTTCGTCTCTGCCTTCCAGCATGTCATGAAATCATGACAGTTTTGCCAAAACTTTCTCTCTCCTAAAACATGTCATGAAATCACAACAGATTTTCCAGCTGCCTGTAAACTTATTCTAACTTATCTTTTTTCTTGATATTTTACAACTGGGCTACTCTGATTTTCTTGGAGACTTACTGACCAGCTGAAACCTTCATCAAAACACATTCTTTGACATAGAAACAAATTGCTTCAAGAACTCCTTGACATCAAAGACAACAACTACCAAGAGCTCCTTTGACATCAATGACAACAACTATACTTGAGCAAAGGCAACGTACTCAAGGTACCCAAAATTTCCAACAATCTCCCCCTTTGTCATTGATGGCAAACCTTTACTAAAAAACACAACTTCAAGAGCCAAAACTGAAATCAATCTCTTTGAAGTTTTGCTCCCCCTGACTTGAAGCTTTCCTCTTCACTAGAAGCTCTCCCCCTTACTCATATCTCTCCCCCTTACTCAAAACTCTCCCCATTTGTCATCAATGGCAAAGGGTCACCTTTGGGGCTTGGGACTAAGAATGAGTCTCTTAGCTTAGTCCCTCCCCCACCTCCTAATGAGGTGATTAATTCTAGGGTGGGAGTACAACTCCCAATTTCTCCCTTAGATACTAAAATGTATCTCTTGGAAGAGGTTTTGTGAAGATATCTGCAATCTGCTCTTTAGTAGACACATATTCTACCTTGACCTGCTTATCTTGCACTTTCTCCCTTAGAAAGTGATACTTGATGGAAATATGCTTTGTCCTTGAGTGCATTATCGGATTTTTTGAAATACTTATGGCATTAGTATTATCACAAAATATGGAGATGGGTTGTTCATGCTTGACTTTGAAATCCTCCAAGGTGGTTTTCATCCATAGAACTTGAGTACACCCAACCACTGCTGCTATATATTCAGCTTCTGTTGTAGATAAAGAAAGCTGAAGGTTGTTTCTTACTTAGCCAAGAAACCAAACTCTTTCCTAGAAAGAATGCTCCACCACCGGTGCTTTTCCTGTCATCATTCTTGCTGCCCAATCTGCATCTGTATAGGTTGTGAGAGTAAAATCATCACCTTTGGGATACCAAATCCCAAAGTCCATAGTTCCCTTCAGATATCTGAATATCCTTTTAACTGCTATAACATGAGAATATTTCGGAGCAACCTGAAATCTGGCTACTAATCCAATAGCCTGCATGATATCTAGTCTGGTAGTTGTAACATATAATAAATTGCCTATCATCGATCTGTACAATTTTTGATCTGTCGCTGGAGATTCATCATTTTTACTCATCGTGCACCTTGTAGTCATTGGAGTACATACAGGTTTGTTGTCCATCATCCCAATTTTTTTTAACATTTCTTTGATATATTTTCCTTGAGAGAGAAATATACCATCTTTTGATTGAGCAATCTAAAGACCCAAAAATAATGACAACTCTCCAATCATAGAGATCTCAAATTCCTTTTGCATGGTGTTAGAAAAATATTTGCACATCTGGGTATTATTTCCCCCAAAAATGATATCATCAACATGGACAACTACAATCGGCATATCATTACCTTTATCTTTTATATACAAATTGCTATCTACCACACCTTTCCTGAAACCTTGCTCATGAAGGTACCTGTCAAGTCTTGAATACCAAGCCCTAGGTGCTTGCTTTAACCCATACAAGGCATTTTTTAGTTTGCACACATAGTCTGATTGATCTGAGAGAGACACGCCTTCTGGATGTTCTACGTAGACTTCTTCATCCAAAACTCCATTTAAAAAGGCTGATTTCACATCCATTTGGTACACTTTTAATGCTTTGAAACTTGAAAGAGCCAAAAACATTATGATGGCTTCGATACGAGCAACAAAAGCAAACGTCTCTTCTAAATCAACACCTTCTACTTGAGCATAACCTTTGCAAACCAACCTGGCTTTGTTTTTGACAATATTTCCATCCTCATTGAGTTTATTTCTGAAAATCCATTTTATGCCAATGACATTCTTGTTCTTAGGTCTTGGAAATAAATCCCAAGTTTTACTTTTCTCTATTTTATTTAACTCTTCATCCATTGCTTTTACCCAAAATTTATCTGCACATGCTTCACTGAAATCTCTTGGCTCAATCTGAGATAATAAAGAAATATTTGTAGAATCGTGTGCCGGAATGACTCTTCTTCTAGTTTGTCTGCTGTTTGGATCACCAATGATCAAATATTTGGGATGATGTTTCTGAACATATCATGACGGTGTTTTGGGAAGTAGCTGTTGTTTTTCCTTTTCTTCATCTGAAACCTCTCTAAATTCTTCTTAACAGATTTCATCACTAATTTCCTTGACAGGTTCTCTTATTCCTGTCTTTTCATCAACTGTTACATTTATGCTTTCTACGATTGTATGCATTCTTTTGTTGAAACATCTGTACGCCTTCCTTCTACTAGAATAGCCAAGAAAAATTCCTTCATCACACCTTAGATCAAACTTACCCAGGTTCTGATCTTCCCTTCTGATGAAGCACTTACTCCCAAACACTTTGAAATGTTTGACTGTAGCTGGTCTTCCTTTCCACAACTCATAAGGAGTTTTATGATGATTTATTCTAAGTTGGGCCCTAGTGATAATGTATAATGTTGTACTGACTGCCTCTTTCTAGAAACCATCTAAAATTTTTGACTCATTCAACATTGCTCTAGCCATATTTTCAATAGTTCTATTTTTCCTTTCAACTACTCCATTTTGTTGAGGAGTTCTTGTCTTTGAATATTCTCTCTTAATTCCCTGATGCTCAAAGTATTTCACAAATTCATTAGAGGTAAACTCTCCTCCTCTGTCTGATCTTAAACATTTGATTCTCTTTTCAGTCTCATTTTCAATCATTTCTTTGAAAGCTTTAAATTTTTCAAAAGCTTCAGATTTTTCTTTGAGAAAGGTCACCCAAGTCATTCTAGAATAATAATCTATAAATAGCATGAAGTAGCTTTCTCCTTGAATGCTCTGAGTTCTGGTGGGGCCACATAAATCATTATGAATGAGATATAATGGTTTTGAAGAAGTATACCCTTTTGATTTAAAACTGGTTCTCAGTCCTGTTTTCCATGTTGACAAGGACCGCAAATGGTGTTATGGGGCCTTTTTATTTTGGGCAAGTCTCTAACTGCTTCCTTGTTACTAATGTTGACAAGATTATCAAATCTCAAATGCCCCAATATTTTATGCCATAACCAACTCTCATATTCTTGAGTTAGAAAACACTTTTCCTTTTTTATCTCACTTAGCATGTAAAGATTATTTGGAGTCCGTGTAGCACTTGCAATGAGTTTTCCATTTTTTTCTTTATGAATCTCACATCTATCTGAAAAGAAAGATGCTATGTGTCCTTGATCACAAATTTGACTCACACTTAGAATATTATGTCTTAAACCTTCTACATAAAGCACATTTTCAGTTTTAGATTTTCCATCCAAGCTAAGAGTCCCTTTACCACAGATTTTAGCAGACCTGTTATCTCCAAAACTAACTGTTCCTCTTTTTGTGCTTTTTAAAAACAGAAACTTATCTTTTTCACCAGTCATATGTTTTGAACAACCACTATCAAGATACCATTTCTCAGCTTTATCTTGAGCATGAAAAGCAGTTTGAACTATCATTGACTTAGACTTAATCTCATTTCTCCTTTTAGCAGACTTTAGGTTAGGTCTATCCAAACTGCACATCCTTGCTATATGCCCAACATTCTTGCAATTGTAACATATGAAATTTTTATCCAAAAGAGGTGCAAAAGAGTTAACATTTTCCTTACTATGGCTATTCACGGATTTAATGCAATGTATAGCTTTGTGACCAAATTTCTTACAAGAAAAATAGTAGCCATGGAAAGTATTATGTAACCTGTTTTGATACCTTGGATGATTATTCTTTTTGTGACCAACTGGAATCCATCGTTCTTCAAGCTGAAGATTGATCTTGCTGTCTCTTCTTCCTATCATGATGTTTGAGAATAGAACTTTAATCTCTAAAAACCTTAAAGCCCAGAAGAATTTACTTTAGAGATCGAACTTATCTTTTTCACCATTTTCTAAAACTGTATGTTCTTCTGATAGATCCTTCTCTAAGCTGTTAGGCTATATCTGGAGAAACCAGCTCTGATACCAATTGAAGAACACAATATTATACTGAGATGGGGGGTGAACAGTATAAGACCACTTTTAACTTTATCTTTCAAAACAGCTTTCAAATCAATAACATGCAGAATAAAGAAAGCAGTAATAGTAGCAGTAAAAAAATCCACAAAAGTAATCCACAAAGAGACACAGCAATTTACGTGGTTCACCCAAGGTGGGCTACTCCACGGATAAAACTTTTCTTCTAAAAGTTGTATCAAAGTCCTCTGGGAATCCTTCCCGATTACAATGTTTATGAGCCTCAGCTCAAAGGAGACACCTTCCCCTAATTCTGCTTTGGTTGGTGACCCTCTAGAAGACCTCTACCTCCTATGCCCTTAGCAAGTGGAACTCTTTCCATAGAATACACCTGTCTTCTTTGCTCTGGATGGAGATCTCTATCCTCAACTCTATCATAGCAAAGCTGGTCCTCGAATTTGCGCTAAACGTAGTAATTCGGTCTAGCACAAATGTGTCCTCTTCATATTTTATTTTCTGTTATAGTTGCACTTGGTCGAAACCAATTTTTCACAGTCTATGCAAACACAGCAGCACTCAATCAATTTATACTCTTCTGTGAAAACACAGCAGCACATTCTTCACATAAACAGTAGCACAGTCTTTGCATACTCCGTGCAAACATAGCAGTATCGACTTCATGCACTCTATGTCCTTACAGTATCCTACACTTAGACGATTCGATGAAATGCACTCTTATACTGCAATCAATCTTTGCACTCTGCTTTTTTGATGACCGAACCTCACTGTCGCACTAAATCTGTGAACACCACTCTACGAATGCACACTTCAATCGATCACCAAAAAACTACTCAAATAGCCCTCCTTTAATACTCATAATCTCAAGTTGAAATCTTATTCTTAGTCGGCTATTTTACCCTTCAACCACGTCGGCTGTAAAACCCTATGCTGTGTCGACTCAGATTTAACTCTGTCGGCTCCACTGCCTTCCTATAGCTACTAGCGTGAAACTTCAACATGTCACGATATCGCGACACCTTTGCCTATCGTACACCTTCTATAGCTTGTTGTAGCGATATCGCGACGCTTTTGCTTTTGTCTACTTCCTTTGCACTTCTGTCATGAAATCATGACACTTTTGCCTGTTGCTGATGTCATCTCACTTTTTTCATGATATCATGATGCTTTAGACTTCAAAGCCTTCTTCTTCACTTTTGTCATGAAATCATGACACCTTTGCTTCTTGTTGATGTCATCTGTAATTCTGTTGCAAAATCGTGACACTTCTTGCTTCTTCAACATTTTCTTGGTTTGCACCAACAAAAATGGAACATGTCACGAAATCGCGACGCTTTCGTTGCCTTGAGCTCTTTTCTGCCAAAACCCCGCGAAACTGGAACATGTCACGAAATCACAACGCTTTCGCCAACTGCAAGCTGCCAACTCAACCTATCACAAAATCATGACACTTTCTACATCTATACAACTTCTTTGAAACCTGTCACAAAATCGTGACACTTTTGCCAACTACAACCTGCCTACTCAACCTGTCGCAAAATCACGACACTTTCTGCATCCGTACAACTTCTTTGAAACCTGTCACGAAATTGCGATGCTTCCTACAACTCAACACTGCCAACTTAACATGTCGTAAAATTGCGACAGTTTTGCCTGAACTTTCTCTCTCCTCAAACATGTCGTGAAATAACGATAGTTTTTCCTGCTTCGTCTCTGCCATTTAGCATGTCGTGAAATCACTACAGTTTTGCCAAAACTTTCTCTCTCCTAAAACATGTCGTGAAATTGCGACGAATTTTTCAACCGCCTGCAAACTTATTCTAACTTATCTTTTTTCTTGATATTTTGCAACTGGGCTACTCTGATTTTCTTGGAGACTTACTGACCAGTTGAAACCTTCATCAAAACACATTCTTTGACATAGAAAAAAATTGCTTCAAGAACTCCTTGACATCAAAGACAACAACTACCAAGAGCTCCTTTGACATCAATGACAACAACTATACTTGAGCAAAGGCAACGTACTCAAGGTACCCAAAATTGCCAACATCTTCTCACCCCAAAAGGGGAACAAGGAGGAGCTTTTGGAGCAATGAAGTGCTGCCAAATTATATCCTCACCCATCGTTTGTGCTTTTACATCCTTGATCTCTCTCTTGGAAGGGAGGTTTTTGGGTGATTATTGGAAGCGCAATCCGGACCTAAACCTAAACATTTGGCCACAGTATCCTACCAAATTTGTTGAAAACACCCCATAAGATATTTTGGACCCATCCCAAGTGGATTGGTTCTAAAACAGAGTCCCAAACGGTGGGTGTCTTGCCCCCGGGTGCCCCCCGCACTATCGTAGTTCTAATCGCCCCACCCTGGAGCAATTAGAAATTTGTGGTAGATTTCCTTGATTTTTCTTTTGCATCTGATTCTAGGTTGTTTACATATGTTTTCATTTAAATTTCATGGGATTCTAATAAGTTTTGATCATGCTTTTGTTATTTCCTGCTTTCATTAACCCATAGATAACATCATCATATTCTAGGTGATAGAGGCCAAATTGTCAAAATTTGATGATCTAGGTCATCCCAAAATACATTTTTTTACCTAACCCCAACTTTGCAGGTGATTTGGAGGCCTTGAGACCAGACATTTGAGATGTGGCTTTCGGACAGGTTATGACAGTCCTAATCGTCCCATCCCGGAGCGATTAGAAATATGTGTAAGATTTATGGACTGTTCTTTTTGTAGTGGCTTCCTGGTAATTTTTTATTGCTTTTTTCAAAGTTTTAGCTCATTCTGATATGTTTTAGTTATCATTTTAATCATTTTATGCATACACTGACTGCAGGCCTTGGGGATCGCATGTTTCTCTCCATCCACAGGTGCTACTAATCCTTTTATGTTTCTCTAAATGCAAGATCTCAACACCAGAGGAGCAGCAAGGAATCAAATACACATTCATGCAAGTGGTGATGACATTTGATCTGCCCATTTTACATGTGGGCACAGGGAAGAAAGCGTATCAATCTATGGTGTAATAGAGCTCTACTTAACTCTCCTAGTCCCCAAAATGGAGGAGACATATTGTAACATGATTTTAAAGCAAATTAATAAAAAGTTTCGTATCCTATGTTTTATTTCTATCTTGTTTCAATTGGTTTACGTTTCTCTCCTTTCATGTGTTTTAGTTCGTAGGACTTAGCGTTACGTTTCGCTTTTGCATACATCACACTTTGGCATTTCCGTTCATTTTTTTTTTCGTATCCTCGTGCTTTTAGCAAGTAAGGAGAAGCAAGGTATAAGGTGAAAACAAAGGTGCATTACCAAAATTCTACCATGGATGAACCACCAATTAAGGAACACATCATTAGCCACCATTGGAATTCTCCATAGAACCTCTATTATAGTGCTTGAGAACCACCATAGCTGGAGCTAACCTCATCACAATACCGTTTTATTGGAAAGAAAGCACTGAAGATAATATACAAAAGGGAACTTTCTAGCAAGAAATAGACATAGCGTAAGAGACATTTAGGAAGCTCTACATACATGATATTGGAGTGATACTTGCAATATATAGCTAAGGCATCTTATGCCAGATGCCATATTCAAACCAGGTTCTCTACATTCTTTCTAAAAATTGTACAGAATAAATAAGCACTTAGAACAATGTAACACTTATATTGAAGTGTTAAATATATACTCCAAATATTATAATGTATACTCGTAATTGCATATCATTCAAGGGAGACTTGAGTGGTAAAGGCATCTAAATAACACTCAACTATCATTGGCTACCTAAGAAATGTATGTACCACTTGTCTATAGCATCAATAAGGGATAAACATCCTATTAAAGTGGCCAAGCTGAAGATGAGCACAAATAATTAATGACATGATTGAGATGGAATTAAAGGTGATTGAGAGCAATTATTCAAGGTACGAAGTCAAGTATTAGAAGAGGAGTCAAATGTGCATTAAAGACTGATATAAGAGATGCCTATCAAACTCACTTTCATCACTATCATACATCCTTATTTGAGGAAATATAGTACCCACTATCAAGGATATACAACATTATAAAGGTAAGTTTCCACTTTGATTAAAATTGCTTTCACTGAGTCATAAGATTTATAACTTAAGGTTGAACCCATTTATCGTTTACGTTGAATATACAAGCAAAATTAACCTTAGTAAATTCAAAGTAAATCAAAGGAGTTTATATTCTTAAATAAGTATTTTAAAACACATTAGTTGAAATACATGACTATTAGTATTTACAATTAATATTATAGGATATATAAGGGTTTCTACTTGGTAAACCAAAATAATAAAATTTGCAAATATCATCAATTTCTATAGTTCCAAATTAGGAGATATAAGGAGTGCTACATCAAACATGAATTAATTGGAATTTATAAAATTGAACCATTGGAAATTTAAGGATAGAAAAGCAAAATTATTTCTTGCTTTAAAAGAGTTGGACTTCATTGCTTATGCTTGTCTCATAGTCACATTAAAGAGACAAAAGGAACCCAACCATGAAGAACTCCATTAAATTGAAAAGTGAATACTTCAAAAGGATAAATAAGGTGAAATAGGAGTTGATTATTATAATTCCCAAGACAAAACCAAATTAACTCAAAAGGTGAACTAATAGTTGCTAAGCACATTATCAATATTAGAGGATACTCTAATCACTAGGGAGACATAATGATCCTACAAAACCTAATTCTTAGAAAGGTTTTATTAAAGTAGTTCACATACTCTAAACTAAGGATTCATAAGGTATAATACATCAAGGATTATATCTAGAATATTCTTAAAATACTAAGAGAAGTATATTAAATCTAAGGAGAAAGAAACATGTCAACCTCTAAGACTACAGTGAACAATGATATGAACAAAACTATTACAAAATAAAGGTAAAATATCATAAAAAATGGAATTCAGAATATACATACAAATTTTGAAGGAGACTTAGATATTACTTCAAAAGTGATTCATAGTGAAGCTTTAAAAGACAACTTTGAAACCTTGGAACATTATCTACATGATCGACTCACTCAAGCAATTGATAATGGAAAGAGTGGCATTCAAATTCCTTTAGACTTTGGTAGAATATTATATAAGGTATTAATTACATTCAAATGTTACAAGGATGATAATATAGAAAAAAAAGGATTGATAGAATCACTTAAAAAAAAATAGAAATGGATGAATCATACCTAAAGAAGATATTTCAATCCTCATATAGTATTGATACTTCAAGTTCTTCATAAAAGCAAGTTATATTTCTTGAACACCCCCATTCAGAGGCAAGGAAGGATTGTAGAAATTTTAGGGTGTGATATAGCAAACCTCCCCACTTTGTATCTTGGTCTCCCTCTTTTCATTGGTTCTCCGAGAGAGTCAATGTGGGACAGGGTTATTGAAAGAATTAAAAAAAAACTTGTTGGATGGAAAGGTCATCTTCTATCTCAAGCAGGAAATATGACCCTCACTAAGGCCTCTGTTCAGATAATTCCAGTATATTTCCTCTCTATTTTCAAAGCCCCTGTGAAGGTTTTCAAAAAAATTGAGAAACTCCAAAAGAATTTTTATGGACTAGATCAGAGGAGAAAAAAAGGATACACCTTGTAGGATGGACCAAAGTGTGCAGGCCTAGGGAAAATGGGGGCTTAGGTCTGAGGAGAATTGCTCATATGAATTTAGCTTTACTAGCTAAGCAGGCATGGAACCTCATTTATGGTGAAGAAAATGAATGTATAGCTATAATAAAATGAAAGTATCTTCAAAATATAAAATTTGTAAGTGACTCAGTTTCAATCAGAGGTTCTGCTTTTTGGAAAGCAATTCTCAATTGTAAGGAAATCATCAAAAAATGTTTAATATGGGATTTAGGCAATGGTGAGAGGATAAATTATTGGAATGACAGGTGGGCTAAGGATGAACCACTGATGCAATATCCTAACTTAGCCCGAATCAGAGATATCATGAAAGAAATCATTGGCAGAAAAGTCTCTGATTATATGGTTGAGGACAGAGGTAGAATGAAGTAGAAAATAAGGATTCAAGGATTTCAATAAAAATCAAATGATATTTGTAACATTATCTAGCAACAATTTATCCCCATGAGACCCAAGGAAGATCAACTGACCTGGGCTCCTACAAAAAATAGGCAGTTCATTGTTAAATCAGCTTACAAGCTTCTACTTGATGATGAGGATTTTGTCCTCCAAAAGGACTTAGTTTGGATAAAAAAATTATTTCCAAAAATTGTAGTATTTTCATGGCTGGTTATCCATTGATAATATGATGCCTAAAGGTATTTGTATCACTAATCATTGTTATCTATGGAGGACTAATTGGGAGACCATTTATCACATTTTTCTTGAGTGCCCTTTTTCCTTGACTATCCTAAGTGGGATTTTTCAGGCCTTCAATATTTTTTGGGTTAAACTAACCACCGTACTTGATTTGTTCATCCAGTGGCCTTGTCCCTTTTCAAGCCAAAGACTTAGATACATGTGGAAAATTTTTCTCAATCACTATATTTGGCAGGTGTGGTTAGAAAGGAACCATAAAGTCTTTAATGAGTCTATCCATGATCATCAAACTATCATTTCTAGGACACTATCCTTTGCCAACAAGAATGTGAACCTTATCCCTTTTTATATTCGTAAACCTCATCTGCATGAGACAACGATTGCTCAATATTTAAGCTTAACCTTGATAGATGAGTTTGTGCCTAGGGTAGTCAACCCCAGAGCCAATTTTAAGTGGTCCCCACCTCCTACGAGTTGGTTTAAGCTTAATTTTGATGGAGCGGCTAAGGACAATCCTGGCAGAGAAGGCACTGGTGGCATTATGCGATATCATAATGGGAATATGATGCTTGCATTTTCTGAATATTTTATAATAAGGACAAACAATGAAGCTGAAGCTAGAGCTATGTGGAGAGGCCTTCAAATGACTCAATACTTAGAATGCAATTTGATCATAGAAGGAGACTCTATGCATGTTATACATCTCCTCAATAATTGGCAAACACCTCCTTGGAGGGTTAAAACATTTTTTGAAGAGGCTAGGATCCTTTTCCAGGGAAGATAGGACAAAAAAGCCCAACATGTCTTTCGGGAAGCTAAAAAAGTTGTTGATAAGTTGGAAAATTTGGGTGTCGATGGTGACAAACTTTTCAAATGGGAACACGATGTCCCGAGCGAAGTAGAGGAGCTTATTCAAGAAGAATTCCAAGAATGATAGTCAAATTTTCCAGCAGGGAAGGCACTGTAAGTTCAAAGGCTATGAGTATTCCCGTCTCTTTTTTGAAATGGACTCATAATAAAAATTATCCAAGCTGTCAGTCTTGGTGGATGCTGCTTGGAAATACCACAAAGACTAATGGGGATAGTCACATGTTAGATAAAATAGCTCCTAGTCATATTAGTAATTTGAGGTTGGTTGATAATCACAGGGCAGGAAAGAAACAACAATATAAGACTTCGAACCAGAGCCACGTGGACCACCAGATAGCCACCACCATAAATCTAGCCAGCAAGTTCACTTCTCCAAGGCTGATTGGCCAAGACGGGATGTGGTCCCAAAGCATATCATATATGGAAGAAAGCAATTACCAAAGAATTATTAAGAGTAACTATCAATACAAAGCTTATGGGATTTTTTTTTAGTACTCTTCTATGTGTGTCTACAACATTTTGTTTCTCCATTGTTTCAAGGAAGGGATCTGTGTCTATCTATTTTTTTGTAATTACGATGTAGGTGTGTTTTCTCAGGGTATACCCAAAATATTGTATGAGAAGTTTCTTTTTTATAACAGGCTATGTACCTTACCGGATGTAATGGCTTTGGCGGTATGTATATTTTACATATATAGGATCCTTAGTAAGGACATGTTCATCAACAACCCTGGGCTGATTTTTGTAAAAGGTTTTGGGTCAACTTGTAAAACCCGATATTAATTCTATAGTATCTTATCTACCAAAAAAAACTTCAAGTTATTCTAACTCAAGATCTTATCACAATGCCCTAAGCACTTGTTCAAAAGCTTCTATACATAACCAAAATAATGATAAGAAGGATGAATATAAAAAGAATATGCTTCTACAGGAATCAGGTGGTAGTATGACCACTTATGAAAGTACAAATACTAGCTTCAAATATAAGAATAAAGAAGAAGGAATAAATCAAGCAGGATATCTGAAGGTCGAAGATCTATATTGAAGACTAAAGTCTTCAATACCCAAATAATGTAATACAATGGGGTGTTAGAGTATATTACATTATTACTCATAGTTTATATTTAACACCAAGTATTAAATAGTCTTTCTAATCAGTATAAACACAACTATGTTTGAAGAATTTAGTATTTCTATGTTTGAAGATCCTATATATAGTTTCTATGTATGAGGGTTCTATCTCTAGTTTCTATATAGAACCAAGTTTCTACAAAGAAATTGAAACCCTATCAAAGATATTAGTTACAAAAATATATAATGGCCACCTTTATTGATTTCCAAAATTATCACTTCCAATTCATGGTTTAGTCACTTTTTGATCCATAAATACCCCTTTGAGGTTTAATTTATAAAACTATGTAGATGAAAATTGAAATGCTCATGAAAAGTCTAGGATGTGGTAATAGAAGATGGGTGTTGTGGAAAGATAGCTTGAGTGGTTGCAAGTTAGAAGGAGAGTTGGAATCGAAATTAGATGATGATTGTGTGAGTGATTAATAGGTAGGCTAATTGAGTGGTGATTTAAGAGAGAGCCAGATTAGCAAAGAGAATATCATTTTTTTTGGTAGATAATATACTATAGCATTAATATCGGGTTTTACAGGTTGACCCAAAACCTTTTACAAAAATTATCCCGAGGTTGTTTATGAACATGTCCTTACTAAGGATCCTATATATGTAAAATCTACATGCCACAAAAGCCATTACATCCAGTAAGGCACATAGCCTATTATCAAAAAGAAACTTCCCATACAACATTTTGGGTATACCCCAAGAAAATGCACCTGCATCATAATTACAAAAAAAGAAACAGACACGGATCCCTTCCTTGAAATAGTGGAGAAACAAAAAGCTGTAGACACACATAGCAAAGTACTAAAAAAACTCCCACAAGCTATGTATTGATAGTTACTCATAATAATTCTTTGGTAATTGATTTATTTCGTATATGACATGTTTTAGGACCACATCTCGTCTTGTTCAATCAGCCTTGGAGAAGTGAACCTGCTGGCTATATTTATGGCGGTGGCTATCTGGTGGTCCACGTGGCTCAAGTTCAAAGTCTTATATTGTCATTTATTTCCTACCTTGTGATTATCAACCAACCTCAAATTACTAATATGACTAGGAGTTATGTTATCTAACATGTGACTGTCCCCACTAGTCTTTGTGGTATTTCCAAGTAGCATCCATGAATACTCACAACTTGAATAATTTTTATTGTGAGTCAATTTCAAAAAAGAGACGAGAATACTCCAAGCCTTCAAACTTACAGTGCCTTCCCTATTGGTAAATTCAACTATAATTCTTGGCATTCTTGTTGAATAAGCTCCTCTACTTCGCTCAGGACACCATGTTCCCATTTGAAAAGTTTGTCACCATCGAAACCCAAATTGGCCAGCTTATCAACAATTTTTTTAGCTTCTCGAAAGACATGTTGGGCTTTTCTGTCCTATCTTCCTTGGAAAAAAATCCTAGCCTCTTCAAAAATTGTTTTAATCCTCCAAGGGGGTGTTTTCCAATTATTGAGGAGATTTATAACATGCATAGAGTCTCCTTCTACGATCAAATTGCCTTATAAGTATTTAGTCATTTGAAGGCCTCTCCACATAGCTCTAGATTCAGCTTCGTTATTCGTCCTTGTTTCCAAATATTCATAAAATGCAAGCATAATATTCCCATTATGATCTGACATAATACCGCCAATGCCTGCTCTACCAAAATTTTCCTTAGCCACTCGATCAAAATTAATCTTAAACCAACCCGTAAGAGGTGGGAATAACTTAACATTGTCTCTGGGGTTGACTACCCTAGGCACAGACTCATTTAACAAGGTTAAGCTTAAATATTGAGTAATCATGGTCTCCTACAGATGAGGTTTACAACTATCAAAAGGGATAAGGTTCACATTCTCATTGGCGAAGGATAGGATCCTGGAAATGATAGTTTCATGATCATGGATAGACTCATTAAAGACTCTATGGTTCCTTTCTAACCACACCTACCAAAGATAGTGATTGAGACAAATTTTCCACATGGATCTGAGTCTTTGGCTTGAAAAGGGCCAAGGCCACTGGATGAACAAATCAAGTACGATGACTGGTTTAACCCAAGAAATATTGAAGGCCTAAAAAACCCCACTTAGGATAGTCAAGGAAAAGGGCACTCAAGGAAAATGTTATAAATGGTCTCCCAATCAGCCCTGCATAGATAACAACGATTAGTGAAACAAATACCTTTACGCATCATATTATCAATGGTTAGAATTCTTCCTTGGATAACTAGCAATGAAAAGACTACAATTTTTGGAATTAATTTTTTTATCCAAACTAAGTCCTTTTGGAGGACAAAATCCTCATCATCAAGCAGAAGCTTGTACACTAATTTAACAGTGAACTACCCATTTTCTGTAGGAGCCCAGGTCACTTGATCTTCCTTGGGTCTGATGGCGAGAAACTGTTACTCGAGAATGTTACAAAGATCATTTGATTCCACTTGAAATCCCTGAATCCTTATTTATTTCCACTTCATTCTGCCTCTATCCTCAACCATATAATCAAAGACTTTTTTGCCAATGAGTTCTTCCGTGATATCTCTGATTCGGGCTAAGTTAGTATATTGTGTCAGTGGTTCATCCTTAGCCCACCTGTCATTCCAACAATTTATCCTCTCACCATTGCCTAAAATCCATCTTAAACCTTTTTTGATGATTTCCTTACAATTGAGAATTGCTTTCTAAAAAGTAGAACCTCTGATTGGAACTGAGTCACTTAGAAATTCCATATTTTGAAGATACTTTCATTTGATGATAGTTTTCCATTCATTTTCTTCACTAGAAATGAGGTGTCACACCTGCTTAGCTAGTAAAGCTAAATTCATATGAGAAATTATCCTCAAACCTAAGCCCCCATTTTACCTGGGTCTGCACACTTTGGTCCATCCTACAAGGTGTATCAATTTTTTCTCCTCTGATCCAGTCCATAAAAATTCTTTTTGGAGTTTCTCAATTTTTTGGAAAACCTTCACAAGGGCTTTGAAAATAGAGAGGAAATAGACTGGAATGCTCTAAAGAGAGGCCTTAGTGAGGGTCAACTTTCCTACTTGAGATAGAATATGACCTTTCCATCCAACAAGTTTTTTTTCAATTATTTCAATAACCCTATCCCACATTAACTCTCTCGGAGAACCAATGAAAATATGGAGACCAAGATATGAAGTGAGGAGGTTTGCTATATCACACCCTAAAATTTTTGCAATCCTTCCTTGCCTTTGAATGGGGGTGTTCAAGAAATATAACTTGATTTTACTGAAATTAACTTTCTGACTAGCAGCGTCCTCGTAGAGTTGTAGGATGTATTTAATTCTTTTGGCCTCAACCACAAGACTCCTTAGTCAATAGAAGGGTATCATCAATGAATTGTTGGTGAGAAAAAACCCTAGTGAGATATGTTGTCTTTATTCCTGATATTAGCCTTGAAATGCAAGTATTTTTGATGGTTTTGCCTAAAGCTTCTACCACAATGATGAATAACATGGGGCTGATAGGGTCCCCCTACCGAATTCCATTCAAAATAGATGCAATTACCAATTATACACATTAATTATACAATTTTATAGGCAGGATGAGATGTAGAGTTATCTGGTTGTGATAGGATGCCATGTTGCCAAAACTAATGTTTTGTTTACATATTTACAAAAATATTTTGGGCCTAGAAAATGGTTGTGGAATTTATATGCTAAAAAAATTGTATGTAAACATTTTACAACATTCTATATGACATTTCTATAGAATATAATTATTTTAAAATGGTAGTTTGAGAGGTCACTATCATTCAAACATAGTTGTTTTATACTCATTAGAAAGACATTTTCAAATATTGTGTACCAATTTTATGAAATTTATAGGTGATTTGATATTGTTTTGGGTTCTCAAATATTGGGCTACCTTTTATCCCAAAATTGATTGTATGATGTTATTGTAGGTATACTACTATAATTTTTGGTGTTTTGTGGTATTAAACCTAAAAAATGTATGAATATTTATACTCATTAGAAATCATATTTTGATATCTTTATATTGGTACCACATTTGTAAAGTTTTATGGTAACTTGGTAGAGTTCTATAATGATGAATTTGATAGTACCTTTTGCCCTAAATCTAGGTACGAAAGAGGAATTTTGTAAAATTGGTCAAAAGAGGAGATTAGTGGTATGTCTAGTGTAAAAAAATAGGGATTTATATTTTATATATTTTGAGGAATTTTTTATAAAATGAACTCTTTGAAAGTTACCGTAGACATCCCAATTTTTCAAAAGAGGTATAAACTTTTTTGGCTAAATTGGATGCAATAAATGGGGTATAAATTATGGTTATGCCTTGATATACCCCCTTCCATTTTTAAATTAAGCACTATATTAAACTAATAAAACTAGATTCACATGGGGATAATGGAAAGATATTATTTAAGATAGGATGAAAGGCTTCAAGAAAGTTAATGAAGGCTACAAATTATGTGTTTTATTGGGTAAATATTGGGTTGATATAGGAGTGAAACAATTGTTAAATATGAAAGGAGAAGATAAGCAAAAATGACAAAAGGGATATTTATGGAGATATTTTTATTTTCTTTAACGACACGTTGGTCCATTTGAGGACATATTTTGATTATACTTATGATGTATGTGTATATAGATTGGTCCTGTTGTTCACAAATCCGCCTAGTCATATAAAATGCGCCCTATACCCGACGAACATTAAAAGGCCGAGAGAAAGAGAAGTCTCCCGGGCCAATCTCCAGAAAGGGTTGGATCCCAAACTAATCTAAAACTGATTTCAAGGTAAGGGTTAGAAATAATAGAAAGAGATGGAAATATGGCTGAAGCCGATAGTTGATAGGGAGAAAAACCTCAGATAGCAAATAACCTCACACTAAATCTCTAAGATAAGCAACAACTGATTCTTAGAATGCACATACAAAAATTGGATCAAGCATTGACCATAAGTTTGCCTTCAATTATACTTCAAATGTTCAAATGAAAACATAGCCAAATTTAGAACAACAAAATTCAACTTATATTTTAACACTGGACTAAGTAGAAGCGAATCACACAAAAAGCATCATATGAACAACAGTTTAGATAACCAACTCAAAAGACTCTAAGAACAGAGCAAAATGCATCTAGTATTTCTGCTTCAATTTTTGCAAGAAGGTCCTCCCCCTTTTTTTTTGAGATATACATTAGTATTTATAGAGGCCTTCCCTCTCCCTTTCACATCACAGCATTTAAAACATAAAATAGATTTTGAAGAGGAGGTCCACACAATATGCACTTGAAAAGAGAAACAATCCCCCTTGGAGAAAACACATTCCCTACTTTTATGGATTAAAACTGAAAATCGAACGGAAACAAGGGACCAAATTTCTCCATTAAATGACAATTCTCAAGGCATGCTTGAAGTGTTAGGAGATCACAAACAATATCTTTTAATACTGGAGGCATCTTTAATTTTTTTGGCTTTGAGAACAAACTGATTTAACACGTTCTCCCATCTTGCGCACATAAGTAAACAACAAAACATTTAATCTTGGAGCCTCTCTGACCTCGATCTCAAAATTAGTTGGAGACATTTTAAAACATTACTTTGTTCGATCCTTATCTTCTCCTCACGTTCTCCTATGCAATTTTGAAGAAAAATGCGGACAGAACTTTATTGGGCCTTTGTTGTTGCTTCTGTCGCGCTCATGTGACAAGTCGTGAAAATGCGACATGTCATGAAATCGTGACATTTTCAACTTACTGCTTTCTCCTGTTACCACCAGTCATGAAAATGTGACATGTCACAAAATCATGACATCTTCTCTTCGTTTAGCTTTCTCTTCTTGCACTTCCACGAAAATGCAACAAGTCACGAAATCGCGACAATCTGCCTTCATTTTGTTTTGTCCCCATGACATGTCACGAAATCGTGACATTCTCCTCTGTTTTGGCTTTTTCGCTGCTTCTTGTCATGAAAATGTAACATGTCACGAAATCATGACATATTTCTCTTGGCGCTGTCTTGTCTGCTTTCTCACCACGAAATCACATGTCATGAAATCATGACAATTTCTTCCTTCTGGCTCCTTTTTTGCTTTATACCCACAAAAATGTGACAGGTCATGAAATCGTGACAATTTTCACTCACTTGGCTCCTGTCTTCATTATTTATGTGAAAATGCAATGTGTCACGAAATCGTGACATCTTCCACTTTGTTGGATTTCATATTCTTGCAAGTGGAAAAAATGTGACATGTCGCGAAATCGCAACATTCCGTACTTGGCATTGTCCTTCCCACTTTTTTATCGTGAAAATGTGATAGGTCATGAAATCGTGACAATTTTCTTTGTTTTGTTCTTTCATATTCAACAAGTCACGAAATGGTGACATGTTTCTATCTTATTGTACTTTATTGCTTTTCGGTCGCAAAAATTTGACATGTCATGAAATCGTGACATTCCGTACTATCTGGCTGCTTTCGCACTTTCTCCTTACAAAATTATGACATGTCACAAAATCGTGACAATTTCTATGCGCTTTGCCCTTCCGCCCCGACATGTTGCAAAATCGTGACATTTTCTACTCCTTGTACTTTTCTTGTTTCTCCTCGCGAAAACGCGACATGTCACGAAATCGTGACAATTTTCACCTGCCTGGATTCATTTCCAAAAATGTCACAAAATTGCGACATATTTCTCCTGCCTTGTGTTTATATTCAAAACTTTCACAAAAATGTGCCACATCACAAAATCGTGACATCCTCCTCTCGCTTGGATCTTTCGTCGCGTTTAGCCATGAAAACATGACATGTCGTGATATCACGACATTTTTCCTTAGCACTCCTCTTTGCTACTGTATGTCGCGATATCGTGACATTTTCCTATCACTTTGCTTTGTTGCCACTGCAAGTCACAAAAATGTGACATGTCGTGATATCACGACAATTTTCACTTTACTGCTTCCTCACCGCAAAAAGTCATGAAAATGCGACATGTCGTGATGTCGCGATAATTTTGCCATTACTACTTCCTTTTATGTTTCCTAGCACGAAAACATGATAGGTCATGAAAATGCGACATGTCACGATATCGCAACATTTTCTGTGCTTAGATGTTTTCTGCATCGGACGCCGCAAAACTGCAACAGGTCACGATATCGCGACATCTTACACTTACTTTGCTTTAACACAAAACTTGTAGAGATTTTTGTATTTTCCCTTTCGAAGTACTTGGAGGGAGAAATAGAGGAGTGAGTATCTCTAAAATTTGTGCATTCTTTTGCATGAACAGTAACCAAAAAAACAATGTGGTAAAAATTCCAACATTCTTGGCGGCTCTCGGGGTATACAGTTCTGTTGTATGCATGAACCTCAAGACTTTATCCATTGGGAAACAGATTCAAGAAGCTAGAGGAGTAGAAGTTAGTGTTGGTTGATTTTGGACGTCTCTGTGGGCTGCTGCAACAAGCTCTTGCTGCGCTCGGTACTAAAAAATAGGACCTTCAACAAAAATTTGTGGAATAGCAGAACTTCCCTTATTCCTTGAACTACTGCATTTTTCCTAGCTCGGTTGAGCTAGGTAATCACCAGGTGTTGTACAAGGATTTCCATGGTAGTAGTGAGAAGCACCTGAATTGTAAAAATGGGAATGAATGGAGTGATTACTGGCAGATGTGTAGGCCGTGGAACAAAAATTGTGAATGATGGAATGGTGGAAGATGGAGGAGTAGAAGCGATAGATACAACAACTGAAGAGGGTGCTACTGTGCCACCAGCTACTGGGATTCTATGAAAATAGATAATGATATGGAAGTGGATAGGATGGAGAAAGTGGTAGGAACTGTGGAGAAGTGCTCAAAAGACAAAGGATTAGAAGAAAGGGGAAGTGAAGAAAAGGGAACATCAGAGAGGAGAGTAGAAACAACAGTAGTGTCTTGATTATGTACAATGAAAGGAGTGAGAGAGGAAGGGAATAAAAATAAGGAAGTAGAATGAAGTAGATGAAAGCCACTATCTACTAGGAAATAAAATAAAAAGAGAGAGAAATAGCCATACCTACGGGCTCGTGTGCAAAAGGAGCCGAAGTTGATGAATTTTTTTTTTGTTTTATGTACAAGGTAACACTGTGTTTTCAATCATGAAATGTATGCTTTCAAATGAAATTCGTTCACTGATATAGGAAGTGGATTACCTTCCAAGTATTCAAGATAAAATGAATTTGCCGAACTTGTATTGGCAATCTGTAATGGACCCTCCCACAGAGCATCAAATTTTTGGTGCATCCCTGGCTTGGCCTTCTTTTCGTTCCACTTTAGGACTAAGTCACCCACTTTGAATGTGCGGTTAGTAGAACCTTTGTGAAACCGTTTTGAAATTGCCTGTGAATGCTTAGAAAACTCATCATAGGCCAAGGAACGTTGCTCTTCTAGCTGCAACAACTGAGCCAATCGTATGTTCATGGGATCCATGTTTTCTTCATTGTCTGGGAATTCGTTCAATTGCTACAATGTAGGCAGTTCTAAATGAATAGGCAATCTTGCCTCTTTTCCATATACCAAGGCGTATGGTGAAGTCTTGATAGAATTCTTGATCAAAATTCTATCTGCCCATAATGCCTGATTCAGTAGAAGGTGCCAACATCTCTTATTATCCCCTAAGGATCTCTTCAAAATCCTTAGCAAGTTCTTGTTTGTAGACTCTGCCAAACCATTACCCTAAGGGTAATAATTAGAGGATGTATTAAGAAAAATACCGTACTTTTTTGCAAATTCACCTAGCTTGGCTCCAATGAATGGAGTTTTGTTGTCTATGATAATGGCGTTAGGAATGCCAAAATGCGTGATCAGTCCTTCAATGAAAGTGATTACCACATCCTGATTTGTAGCCTTGGTTGGAATGGCCTTAGACCATCTTGTAAAGTAATCAGTAGCCGTCAAGATGTACCTATGTTCGGCTGAAGATTTTGGATCAATGATCCCAATAAAGTCCATCCCCCACTACTGAAAAGGTTCTTCAACTCAAATCATATGTAGGGGCAATGGTGCATTTCTGATTCATCCCATATACCTTTGGAATTTGTCGCAAGCTTGAGCAATATTGAAAGTATCCGTGAACAAATTTGGGCAATAGTAACCAGCCTGAATAGTCTTTAATGCCATAGCCCTACCAGTGTAATGTCCTCCCGACATGCCAGAATGAAACTTCTCCAAGATTCTAGCCTTCTTGGGTTCCTTAACACACCTTAGGAGAACTCCATCAATGTTTTTGAAGAACAATCCTTCGGGTAACAATACATACCTAAGAGCTTGTAGGTGAAACCTTCTCCTTTGTGAAGCATTTAATTGTGGGGGACATATACCCGTTGAAAAATACTCAACAAGGTCGTCTGCCCAATCTTGGCCTTTTGCAAAGATGTTCACTAGATTCCTCTCTTCAGCAGGATCGTCCACTTGATAATCAACTATCTCAGAGGCCATAGTTTTTGCTAATTGCTGGCATAAGGCCTTACCCCGCACCAACTTGGTTGGATGAATCTCAAAATAAACTCTTGAATTTTAGTGACCCAACCAGCACACTTATCGCCCATCTCACCCTAAATGATGAAGTTTCTTACATCAGGGTGGATGACGTAAACGATCGTCTTGCTCTGAGATACGAAATGCTTGAAATTTTTGAGAGTTCATGATAGCATAGACCTGCTTCTCAATGAAATTGAATCTCTCCTCATGGGATAAGATAACCTGGCTAAGGAAATAAATGGGTCTTTCATCCCCATTGTCTCCTTTCTGTGTAAGCACTGCAACATAGCTTTCATCCTCTCCAATTGCATACAGAATGAAGTCTTTAGAATAATCTGGATTGATCAACACAGGGGCTTGTGCAATTCTATATTTAATCTCCTAAAATGCATCCTTCCTCTGAGTTGTCCACTTGAACTCTACATATTTCTTTAATAGATCAGTCATGGGCTTGACTACTCAGGCAAAGTCGGAAATAAATTTTCTGACAAAATTTATTTGCCCTAAGAAAGATTGCAACTATTTCTTATTGGCAGGGAAGTTTCTTCAAAGCTTTAGCTCTCGATGGATCAATTGCCAAATTGTTCTCTAAGATGACATGACCCAAGAGCTTACCTTCCTTTACTACGAAAATGGACTTCTTTGGGTTGATAAATATGCCAAACTCTTGACATTTCTCAAATATCTGTCTCAAATGAGAACAGTGTTCTTCTCATTTGTGCAAAAAGACAGTAATATCATCGAGATAGATGACAATGATCTTATTTAAAATCTCCCCAAATGCGATGTCCATGGCCCTTTGAAATGTATCCCCAGCATTAGACAATCTGAAGGGCATGCGCTGATAGGCAAAGGTACCCCACTTGGTTGTGAATGTGGTTTTGTGCTGATCCTCATCCTTGACCCAAATTTGATTGTATCCAAAGAATCCATCTAGCAATGAAAAACGTTGAGCCCTTGCAACAGCGTGAAGAATCTAATCAATGTGAGGCAATGGGTAGTCATATTTCAAGGATGCTCGATTCAAGTTCTGAAAATCCACACACAGTCATATATCTCCATTTTTATTATGGACCGGAACCAAATTAGCAACCCAAGTCGAGTGCTTGATCGGATATATAATCTGGGCCTGTAAAATATTTCCAATTTCGGCCTTCATGAGGGCTTCAATATTTGGGTTCACCGGTATCTGCTTCTGCCTGAAGGGTTTGAATCCTTCTTCCAACTCGATAGTGTGCTAAATGATCTCTTTATCATATCCCCTCAGATCCTCGTAGCTCCAGGCCACGATGTCAGAAAACTCTTGACACAATTGTCTGATCTCTTGCAATTCATTGGGAGTAGAATCAGTCCCAATTTTGATGACCTTATCATCCTCCAACTGAAGCTCCATGTATTCTTTCTCATTGACCTAGATATGATGCTTCTTGGACCGATCATTCTGATCAAACAAGATTTCTAGAGAAATGAGGCCTTTGGGAATGTGGTTATTCTGCAACTGAATTAGACCTTCAGTTTCTTCATGCTCCAAGGTCCTTCCCTTGATGGTGGCAGCTTCTTGAACCAAAAATTTAACAATTTTCTCATCACTATCGAAGACTTACCAAAAGGTATCCTTGTCTGGGACAGAGAGCCTATACACCATTCTCACTATTTTGGGCCTTCTCACCACCTGCTCGATTGGTGAAAAATTTGCTCCCAAGGAAGCCAACAGGTCAACATGTCTATTTTGTTCACGTGGAATAGAATGCATGCTGAGAGTAGAGAATGATTCGAGACCTTTTTGCAATAGTTCTTGAGATAGTGGTTCTTGGACACACACTTATTGGTTACCTGATTAATAATAAGCTCGAAGTCACCAAAGATTTGCAACTATCGCACTCCAAGTTTCTCAGCCTTCTTGAGGCCTACGCATAAAGCCTCATATTCTGCTGCATTATTTGTGTAGCTCCAAATCAAATGATATGAATAGGATCATTGAATCCCATAAGGTAATACTAGAACAATCCCAGCTCCAGTGCCATTTCTACATCATGCTCCATCAAAATAGAGCTTTCAGAGCTGGTCTTGACTTTCATCATTTTTTTCTTGAACCTTTTCAAGCTTGAAAATGGATTAACACCCCAAGTCAGTTTCCATCATGGCATTGAAATTGGCCATGGAAAATTCATTTTCTGGACAGAGCTCTTCCAAAGCTTCTTCCATCAGGTCAAGCTCGCCAAATTCTTCAAACATCATGTGCACTGAATTTGCTAACCTGTCCATTTCATCTATTCTCTCCATGTGAAATGTGGAAGGCTTTTCATTGAAAATTTTCACCTTTTTACCTTTATGGATTACCTCCAAATGAGTAAAATCCAAAGAAAGGTAACCCCTGAGTTTAACTGTGAACTCTCGGGAGAGACACATACCAAAACATGGCTCTAGGTCCACTACTATGATCTCCTGGATCATAGTAATCTGAGGCATGGTGTGCAGGGATATATGGACATCTTTAATTACACCCACCGTCTTTACTGAGGTACCATCTAGCTACAAAATTCCTATGTTAGTCCTTGTATATTCCATTCCTATGATATCACATACTGCCTTCAACATGATAGTAGTAGCTGCTCCTGAGTCAATGAGGCAATTATGCACCACATGTCCCTCCATTCTCAATGAAAGATAAAAAGGTTGTGGTCTATTTTTTCCTATGACTGAAGATGTCAGATTTTGAGACATAACTACCTAGGCTGGAGCCTTCGTCTTACTTTGTGTAGTCTTTAGGGATTCCTATAAGAGATTTACCTATGTAGGAAGCTGCAAGGTGTCATATAGACTTACCTTGGCTGGTATCCTTTTGAGTTATTCGATGATGTTGTACTCCATCGAGATCGGCTCTCTCCCCCCACTCGTAGATTCAAATCTACTTCTATATTTCTGGGTGGCCTCCAATCGCTATCGTTTAGTCAATGATGGATACCACAATGTCTCTCTAGCTTGTTCTTTTGTTTCTGCTTGCGATTGGGAGGTAGAAGCCTTAGCTTGCAACCTCTCTTTTGCTTATGGTGGAAGCGGATCCTTCGACAAAATAGGTGGGTATTGTTGCGGAGCTGGAGGATCATGAGTATTTACAGGTATTTGTTGCTTTGTTGGTTGTGCAAGAGGCACTTTCAATGGCTCCATCTTAGTCGGATCTACCAGCATTGGTTTCTTGTCGCTACGTGTCAAGACTGCCATGTATTCCTTAGGAGACATCATGGAATTATGATCCACCTCTCGAATCATGTTTACATGGCTCCCGCAAGAAATTGTAAATAATTTTGGTGGACCATGCAAGTGGACTCATCATGTTGATCATTGCATGAAGAACACCAGTAATATGGCTCATGTGAAACTTCAGGGACTAGCTTCTTCACTTACCAGGATCGTTGAATTCCTCTTAGGTACTTTCTCTATAACCTTGCTAGGAGCAACTTGCTCTCTAGTTACCACGAAAACAAATATTCATGGCAGATAGTTCCTTTTCGCCTCTCACCGCTCCATAGATGTCATCTTGTTAGTGAGGGCTCTCATGGCCGATTGGATTTCTTGCAAAAAATCCAATTAAGAATCTGGGCTTGAGGACATAGGTGATGTCGGTAGAGGTAATGGAACTGGTGGAGAAGGTAATACAGGAGTTGGAAGTGGAGAGGTTAACTGTGGAATGGGAATCATAGGTACTAAAGGTGTGGGAGGATTCCATGAATATGAAGGGTACATGGATGGAGTAGTGTAAGATGTGGAGGCTACACCTGTATGCTGGTATTGTGGAAGATCGAGAAAAATAGGCATAGTCATTTTCGAAGGCAATTTCCCAATGGCAATCAGATCAGTCTCAGCCTTATGTGCCTGGGAATATAGTGTAGGAAATGTTTGAGCATTGGACATCCTAATGTTCATACTAATATCTGAGTGGAAAGCCCTAAGAAAGTAAAATTTTGCTTGGTCATTAGTAGGGCGAAGACCATCAGGAACTCTCTGCCAAGTTCGGGCAAACCTAACATTGAAATCCACTATATCCTCTTAAGGATGCCTCTTGATATTAGTAAATTGATACAACAAATAAAAAGGGTCCGCTTGCTCATTGAACGCTTGGATCAGCATCTCTGCTAATTGATCCCATGAAGTTATGGAGTTGGGAGACAAGGATCTGTACTAGTACAATAACTTACCTCTAAGTGACAGCACGAGCAATTTGATCATGACGTCTTCATCAGTGATATTATGAATTGTAGCCAAGGATGCCACATCTGAAACATGCTCATACATGGTATTTCCAGTCCCATCGTATGTAGGCAAATACTTTAATGTTGTAGCAGGAACTAGATTTTGAAAAGGCAGGTCCAACGCTCCCAAATAGTTCCAAGCAAGAAATTGATGTGGAGGAGGTTGTTGACCAGCCATTTGCACTGCAGGATTTGGATCTACTAGAAATCTCGTAGCAGTACTAGAAGGAGTCAGAGATGGCACAAATTGACCTACCGCCTATGAAGAAATAGCAAATGACGGGTTCACAGGACTTACCAATCTTGAGCGCTCCCTCTAGTTTTAAACATCGATCTTGAAGAATTCAATTGGATCTTTCGATTCTTTGGCACTTGATCTCATGATCATGAAGAAAATATTTTCACCAGCTTCATGATTGGATATTTCTAGGTACTATACAATTGCCTTCAGCAGAGTCACTAGATGAACTTACAATCTACGCTTTGAGGTCAAGACAGTTCATCAAAATCTTGATTCCTCCGGGTATCAAAAAATGGGACTTGTGTGTCCCACTGAGCGTGCAAAAAACCGTTGGTCATGAATCCACCTAGTCATATAAAATGTGCCCTAGACCTGGCCAACATTGAAAGGCCGAGAGAAAGAGAAGTCTCACGGGCCAATCTCCAGAGAGGGCTGGCTCCCAAACTAATCTAAAACTGATTTCAAGGTAAGGGTTAGAAATAACAGAAAGAGATGGAAATATGGTTGAAGTCGATAGTTGATAGGGATAAAAACCTCAGATAGAAAATAACCTCACACTAAATCTCTAAGATAAGCTGCAACTGATTCTTAGAATGCACATACAAAAATTGGATCAAGCATTGACCATAAGTTTGCCTTCAATTATACTTCAAATGTTCAAATAAAAACATAGCCAAATTCAAAACAACAAAATTCAAGTTATATTTTAAAAATGGACTAAGTAGAAGTGAATCACACAAAAATCATCATATGAACAATAGTTTAGATCACCAACTCAAAAGACTCTAAGAACAAAGCAAAATGCATCTAGGATTTCTGTTTCAATTTTTGCAAGAAGGTCCTCCCCCTTTTTTTTGAGATATACATTAGTATTTATAGAGGCCTTCCCTCTCCCTTTCGTATCACAACATTTAAAACATAAAACAGATTTTGAAGAGGAGGTCCACACAATATGCACTTGAAAAGAGAAACAATACCCCTTGGAGAAAACACATTCCCTGCTTTTATGGATCAAAACTAAAAATCGAACAAAAACAAGGGACAAAATTTATCCATTAAATGACCGTTCTCAGGGCATGCTTGAAGCATTAGGAGATAACGAACAAGATATTTTAATATTGATTTAACACATTCTCCCATCTTGCACACATAGGTAAACAACAAAACATTTAATCTTGGAGCCTCTCTGACCTCGATCTCAAAATCAGTTGGAGAGCTTTTAAAACATTATTTAGTTTGATCCTTATCTTCTCCTTCCTATGCAATTTTGAAGAAAAATGCGGATAGAAATTTATCAGCCCTTTGTTGTTGCTTCTGTCATGCTCATGTGACAGGTCATGAAAATGCGATATGTCATGAAATCACGACATTTTCAACTTACTACTTTCTCCTGTTGCCACTAGTCGTGAAAATGCGACATGTCACGAAATCGCGACATCTTATCTTCGTTTAGCTTTCTCTTCTTGCACTTCCATGAAAATACAAGTCATGAAATTGCGACAATCTGCCTTCATTTTGCTTTGTCCCCATGACATGTCGTGAAATCGCGACATTCTCCTCTATTTTGGCTTTTTTGTTGCTTCTTGTCGCGAAAATGTAACATGTCGCGAAATCGTGACATCTTTCTCTTGGCACTGTCTTGTCTGCTTTCTCACCATGAAATCACGACATGTCACAAAATCGTGACAATTTCTTCCTTCTGGCTCCTTTTCTTCTTTATACCCGTGAAAACACGATAGGTCGTGAAATCGCGACAATTTTCACTCACTTGGCTCCTGTCCTCGTTATTTTTTTGAAAACGCAACGTGTCGCAAAATCATGACATCTTCCACTTTTTTGGCTTTCATCTTCTTGCAAGTGGCAAAAATGTGACATGTCACAAAATCGTGACATTCCGTACTTGGCACTGTACTTCCCGCTTTTTCATCGCGAAAACGCGACAGGTTGTGAAATCGCGACAATTTTCTCTATTTTGTTCTTTCGTCTTCAACAAGTCACGAAATTGTGACATGTTTCTATCTTCTTGTACTTTGCTGCTTTTTGGCCGTGAAAATTTGACATGTCGTGAAATCATGACATTTCATACTATCTGGCTACTTTCGCACTTTCTCCTCGCGAAATCATGACATGTCACGAAATCGCAATAATTTCTATGCGCTTTGCTCTTTCGCCCTGACATGTTGCAAAATTGTGACATTTTCTACTCCTTGTACTTTTCTTGTTTATCCTCACGAAAACGTGACATGTCACAAAATTGCGACAATTTTCACCTACCTGGCTTCGTTTCCAAAAATGTCGTGAAATCGCAACATCTTTCTCCCGCCTTGTGTTTATCTTTAGCACTTCCACGAAAATGCACCACGTCATGAAATCGCGACATCCTCTTCTCGCTTGGATCTTCCGTCGCGTTTAGCCAGGAAAACGTGACATGTCACGATATCGTGACATTTTTCCTTAGCACTCCTTTTTGATGTTGTATGTCGTGATATCGTGACATTTTCCTAGCACTTTGTTTTGTTGCCACTGCAAGTCACGAAAATGTGACATGTCACGATATCGTGATAATTTTCACTTTACTGCTCCCTCACTGCAACAAGTCACGAAAACGTGACATGTCACGATGTCGTGACAATTTTGCCGTTACTGCTTCCTTTGCTATTTCCTAGTGCAAAAATGCAATAGGTCACGAAAATGCGACATGTCGCGATATCACGACATTTTTTGTGCTTAGTTGTTTTCTGCATCGGACGCCATGAAACTGCAACAGGTCGCGATATCGCGACATGTCACGATATTGCGACATCTTACACTTACTTTGCTTTAACACAAAACTTGTAGAGATTTTTGTATTTTCCCTTTCAAAGTACTTGGAGGGAGAAACAGAGGAGTGAGTATCTCTACAATTTGTGCATTATTTTGCATGAATAGTAACAATAAAAACAATGTGGTAAAAATGCCAACAGGTCCATTCAAGGACTTAACTTAATCGTCCTATCTAAAGGCACATAATTCTAATTTGTCCATTTATGGACACGTGAGTTACTAGTTTTGATCATGTTGATACAAATTTGATACCTTTAGTTGAGAAGGTATTTCTTTAGGCAAGATAACTTTTTATATATGAAATATTATTAAGTGATGTCCTTAAAGTACAATGCGTTTCTTGATCATTCATTAGGTATTGTTCCTAAATGGGATATTATTTGATACATTTAATTTTATAGTTCTATTTAAAGGTATATACTTTTATTTTTTCTATTTAAGGTATATTATTTTGTTTTCCTATGTAAAGGTAAACAATTGATTGGATTACATAAGGATATAGAATTTGATTAACTTAATACTATTGTTGAATGCTTTATACTAGCAAAACATATGAGTGGTAAAGGGTTAGGAACTAGGATAAGTAAAAGTTCCTTTTATTATTTTATCCCAATCCAATATATTCATAGAAAGGGCAACACCATAAGATTAAAATTTAAAAAAATTGGGTTCATCATTATGATTAGGTGAAGATGAAGTGGGAAGAGGCATACTACTACTAGGGATACACTCCATTCCATGATTCCCCTATCCTTAGGTGAAATAATTAAGGCCAAGGACTTTAATATATCTTGGGTTTATAAAGGAGTCAATGAAGGTAGATCAAGAAATGAAGGATTTTGATGTTACTTAATGGGAAATATTAATAAATAGGAATAATTCTCCTATCACCTTATTTTGGAGGTATTCCATTTGTATATTGGACATAGTTTGCTAATGGTTAGTTGTGATGATAAAATAGATCTTGAGAAATATTGAGGTCTTGATTTAAAAAATACTAGACTCAAAGTGATTAAATATAACTTGGCATCTCTTTATGAGGTCTTTGATCATGTTTCTAAGGTTATTATATCAATTTTTTGAGTGTCCTCAAACATGATGGAAGGCACAATAACAATTAGGATAGGATTAAGGAGCTTTCTCTCTCTTAGGATCTACATGCTTGATGGATGGAAGCTTTATCAAGAGTTGCTCTAAAATGGAAACTGAAGACTAATCCAATTGAGTTAAGTTGTGCTCTATCTCTTGTTACATTTCTTAGATAATATTTTAAAGTATTGTGGCAATATTTATATTTTTAGATAGGTGTGAATCGATTACCTTATCACCTACAACATGCTTATGTTTATATTGTCCTTTAGAATTATATGATGATGATTTGTTCTCTTCCTTATTAGTATTTAGTTGTTCTCTATATTAAAGGGTATATTCTACTTATTTAGCTAGTGTTGTGGCTGCTCCACAATGTACCCCAAAATTGGGGACCCACCTTTTTGCATGTTTTCCAAGAAGACCGAAGTGGCCCATATGCTAAAGATCAAAGAAAAAGCAAAACACCGCAAGGAGGAAAAAGTGTCGCGATATCGCGACATGTTGCATTTTTGTGGTCCAAAGCAAAGAGAAAGAGCAAGGAGAAAAAGTGTCACGATATCGCGACATGTTGCATTTTCGTGGCCAAAAGAGAAGAAAGAAAAGTGTCACGATATCGTGACATGTTGCATTTTCATGGCCAAAATAGAAGAAAGAAAAGTGTCGCGATATCGCGACATGTTGCATTTTTGCGGCCAAAAAAGAAGAGAAAAACAAGAAAGAAAAAGTGTCACGATATCGTGACATGTTGCATTTTCGCGGCCAAAAGAGAAGAGGAAGAACAAGAAAGAAAAAGTGTCGCGATATCGCGACATGTTGCATTTTCACGGCCAAAAGAGAAGAGAAAGAACAAGAAGGAAAAAGTGTCGCGATATCACGACATGTTGCATTTTCGTGGCCAAAAGAGAAGAGAAAGAAAAAGTGTCATGATATCGCGACATGTTGCATTTTCACGGCCAAACAAGAAGAGAAAGAACAAGAAAGAAAAAGTGTCACGATATCATGACATGTTGCATTTTTGCGGTCCAAAGCAAAGAAAAAGTGTCGCAATATCGCGACATGTTGCATTTTCGTGACTCAAAAGGGGCAGGCCGACAGAGAGACAAGAGTGTCGCGATTTCGTGACATGTCCGATTTTTGCCAAGGGAACAGAGTAGTTGACAGTGCGTCTGATATTAGTGATGAACACCAAGATAGTGAAACTGAAGACCGCATAGTGACGTGGACATAAGGACAAAATCCAATGAATAAGACAAAACGTTACATAAGGAATATTTAATGATTTGAAATCATTTAAGATGGTCGTTACACATGGAAGGAAACAGACGCATGCCCTTGTGGAGAAAAGGAAACGTTTTTTCGAAATCAAACCATGGGAATGAAACGAAGGGCCACAAAATAGAAACGAAAAGTCTTTTTGGAAATCAAAACACATGCATGCACAAGGGAAGGAGAAATTGAACAGTCATGGAAGGAGAAACAAAATTTGTTCAGAGGTTTTAAATACGCGATTCAAAGAAGTGGAGAAGGGCTGGAAATTGTAGAAAAAAAAACAAAGACTATCTTTCGGAATAAAGGATTTTTTTTTGGCAAGAGCAACTCTTGTGTGTGAAATCAAAAGGAGATTGAAACTAATACTGCTGCTATTTCTATAAATATTTCCTTTGCATTATTACTTCTTGTATCTATTCGTTTACGCCATAAAGTGGGTTACGATAGGTGAATGATAGAATGATGCAATTATTTGTTTCCTTAGAGTCTTGCATCTGATCTAATTTGATTGTGTTTATGTTGCAGGTCTGTTAGGTCAGGTTGTTTTAGAATTTCATCTCATAACTTGGGGTTTTGCAGGGAGGAGATTGTTAACCAAATTAATGTCCTGTTTTGTTTTTTCTAGCTAACTTTTGTAAATAATGTTTCTGTTTTAGTTTTCTGATATTTAGATTAGTCTTGCTTTAAAATCTACTGTTCCGATTTGGGTCCATTCCAAAATTTTTGCATTTGTTTTCATTCTATTCTGGTCCATACCAAAATTTCTGCTAATCGTTCCTGGATTCTGGTCCATTCCAGAATTTTTGTAGGTAGTTGATTTCTCGATTCTGGTCCTTTTCTAGAATTTATGTTCATAAATAGTTCATTTATTGCCATGAATAATCTAAGTTATAAAGAAGGTAAATAAATCTTCCAAGAGTATGCTCTACGTCTGCGCTTGAGAAAGCGATCTGCTCACACCAAAAATTGGAGGGTTTGTTTATAGATCTAGTGTTTCCCAAAGAAAACCAGGGATTAATAGCGGAGAAGAGAAAGCCGCTTCTAGATCCACTTCTTTAATTTAGATTTTCATTCTTGCATCTCCAAACACCTTCATCTAATTTTCAGATAAAATATGGGTTTAGGAGGGCTACTAATTCCAAATGCACACTAAATCAGATCAAGTGAACGAATGCTAACATTGCTAACTTTACTAACACCAAATGCTAACATAGGGATAGTGGAACACTTTTAAATGAAGATAAAATGAACCCGCTAACTCTAAATGAACCTCATGTTAAAGGCACGGAGCTTAAAATGAAGTGGCTCATACCACACACTTTCTCATTTGGAATCCTTTTAAGCTGAAGATAAAAGAGGTTACTAACTGGGTTTTGGGTAGATTACTTTAATCTCAAGAACATTAAAAGAAGCTATCTTCGCATTTGGTTGATTTAATGGATTATGGTTGCAAAGTACTTGTTCGAATCATTAAAGGCCCCTTGTTAACTGTTACTTGCATGGTTTAAGTTATTCTGGTATACATTCATTTATTTTAGTCTTGAGTGATTATATGCAATATGAATGTTTGTTCACAAGAACCTTGGAGAAATGAATAATGCTATTTAATTTCTTTGCAAGCGAGAGTTTCTTGTTTGAGACTCTAGTTGTGGTGATCATTTTGCTATAGGGCAAAATATTCACTCAACATTTTGGCGCTAGAAGGAGGGCCTTCTTTATTGCTTTGTGATTGTGATATGTTCTAACGATTAACGTGGGTAGTTTTGTTTCCACCTATTGTGCTTACAGGTATAACATTTATTTGTTTCATTTTGCAAGTGAGTTGAGAGAAGTCTTTTAGAGTTCTAGAGTTTTCAAGCTGGCCCAACTTGAGTACATAGCTACTAGGTCCAAAACCACAGGGGAAACTATTTTCCAAAGCCTTTCTCCCACTGCTAGGAAGCCGAGAAACAAAACATTAGAGATCGAAATACCACCCAGTGTACTTGAGTTAGGAGCTTCTTTAGACTCAAGTACGTCTAGTGGGCCTGAGCCCACAATTTCAAACGTGACAGCTACACCAAGTGCGTCTGTCCCCATCATTACAAGTGTCACCATTGTTCCTATAGGGTCGGTACCTTTGAATAACATGGCCCAACAACAACAACAACAACAATAGCCACCTGCCCTTTGGTATGGTGCGCAAAGTTCTCCCTTGGATATCCCTGGGGTAGTCCATGACTTGCCTAGAAATATTGAAAGGGGATTGCCTAGATTCATGCATGATGGTCCCATAACAGCCAAAGAACATGTCCAAATTTACAAGGATTACATGTTTAGACAAGGAGTTACCCATGAAGATATCGCTTGTCAAATTTTCCCTACTAGTCTAGATAGTACGGCCAATGAATGGTACAGGAATCTTCCCGCAGGATCCATTACTTCATGGGCCCAATTAGAATTTGCCTTTATTAGCCAATTTCGAATGTTGTTGGATCCTTCCATAATTTATAATTTATTCGTATCATGCAAAAGGTTACCCAATGAGCCCATAAGAACATTCAATCAGAGGTTCCAAAAACTATATACAAATTTAACTCACCACTTTGCAGTAGATCCTGCGGTGGCCCTACAACTGTACTTTGGAGCTTTAGATCCGTTAACATCCTTGTTGACTAGAAGGAATCCTCAGGTTATGACGCTTTCATTAGCTTATGCGGAGACAATGACCCTTGAACAACAAATGAATTTACCAGGAGTAGGGTTGTCTCAATTGACTGGGATGGGACAATATGGTCCATATAGTCAATTCGCCATGATGAATCAATTAATGGCACCACAAGTTCCAACAATGAACAATTTCCAACAACCATCTCAAGTCGCATCATTTCCCACTTATCCTAATGCCTCTGTTTCAACACAGGCATTGATTCCAAATAACCCGATGACCTTGCCTAGGTTTAGTATGGGCAATAACTTGTTGACCATACCTGGGTTCACTCCGATTAGTACACCAAGCCCAACGACTTATCCAACAATCACTCCTATTCAAAGTGTGAATCCAGGATGGAATCAAAGTGCCCAGACCCAAGCCATTGTACCCGTTCTAGAGGTGGCTAATGCAACAAATACAGCTGGGCCCGAAATTACAGTGCCCCAACCACATGGGCCTGAATCCATGATAGAAGACATGAAGGAAACATTGGCCAAAGTTTTGGTTACTGTGGGAAATGTTAATAAAAAATTTGACCAAGTCATGGGTCATAACCGACCTCATAACCATAGAGGAAAAGGAACATACAACACACATCCTAATAATGGACGAGTACCCAATCCCGTAGCCAATCAGGCAGATGTCTCAAAATATTTTGGAGAGTCAGGATCTTGTGATAATGATTGCCCACACTGTTGCCATGGAAAGCAAGAGTCTATATTGACTGAAGTTATATATTCCCAAGAAAGTGAAGAAGAGGAGGATGTGGAGTTTTTTGGAAAAGAAGATGAAGAAACATTGGAAGTTCATGCCAATAAACGTTTTGGGAAAGGAAATCACAAGTATTACACAAGGAGTTCTAAGGATCCCAAAACTTCCTCTACCCCTCCAAACAACCCATTACTTCCTCCCAATTTCAAAGGAGATGTTAATACACCTCCTCCATCAATGGCGGAGAAGTCTAAGTTGGTGCAAAACATGTCAAATTTGGAAAAACCCACTTATGACTTGATAGAAGACATGAAGAAAACTAAGGCCAATGTCTCAATGTATGATATGTCCCAACTTTTAGGCCAAGAAGTAAGTCCACCAAAAGGTTTGGATCCACCTACCCAAGTTCATGAAGCTAAGGGTGTTGAATCCCAATTGGTTTTGAAAAGGGAAAAGCGAGACATGCCCCCATTTCTTATAACCATTAGAATTGCTAGTAGAAATCTACACAATTGTCTAATAGATTCAGGGGCCTCTGCTAGCATTATGCCCCTAGAAATCTATCAAAAATTGGGACTTACACCAAAACCTTCTAAAAGCAAGGTGGTGCAACTGGATAGATCGGCCATGGAGGTAGTGGGAGAATTAAGGGATATTCTTATTCAAGTCAACTCAGAACCTAGGGTTCAACATCACATAGATATATTGGTACTTAACATTCCTATCAAATATGGCATGGTGTTGGGAAGAGATTGGAGCAAGAACTTAAACGGATACATTGTAACAGACTCTTCACATATGTGGTTGCCTTGGAGAGGAGTGGCCAACCAAATTCGAATTGATAGTGAACCTAGGCTCAAGGAAATGATAATAGAATACAACAAACCTAATGAGATTCAATACATTGAAATTGAATTAGGAGCCTATTGCTTGGACGTAGAAATTCCTGAGAATTCTCAAAATGGAAGTATTGGATGCAATGATTCTAAAGAACACCATAAGGTTTGGACTTTAAGATTTGATGGATCCAAGTCCAAACAAGGGGCGGGAGCTGGTATTGAACTTTCATGTCTAGATAGAAAACCTATGTTGGCTGCATATAGATTACAGTTCCCAGCCACCAACAATGTGGCAGAATATGAGGCCTTGATTTTTGGACTCCAATTGGCCCTTCGAAATAAAATCAAATGTATCAAGGTCTTAGGTGATTCCGAATTGGTGGTAAAACAAGTTAAAGGACAATATACATGTAAGAACAAGCGGCTCAGCATTTACCAAACCAGAGTTAGAGATTTAATAAACGAATTTGATGCTTTTAACATATCTCTAATCTCTAGAAAAGGCAATCATTTAGAAGATTCTTTGGCCATAGATGCTAGCATGCTTAAACCAGCGGATCACAAGAAGTGCAAGAAATTTTCCATAGAATTAGTCCCTTGCCCCTCGATACCTGATAACGTCACGAATTTCCAAGTCTTTGATAGTGACAGACATATATTCAATTTTGTTACTAATTCTGGTATCTTTGAAAATCAAGTTATTGATGAAGACGAGAGGGGGCAAGAAGAGGCATGTTTGAAAATGGAAGCTACTAGAAAATGGAATGAGATGCCAAATGGGATGGCCTCATTAGAGAAAATGTTTGATATTGGATACCAACCGAAAGGAGGGAGAAAAGTTCCACCTCCCAAAGAGGCTTGTGACTCAGTCAATATTGGAAGTGCAGAAAACCCTCATGAAATACTCATTGCAAAGGCATGTACCGAACATGAAAATAATTCCATTGCCAATGAATTGAAGGAATACATAGATTGCATAGCTTGGAGCTATAAGGAGTTGAGAACTTATGATCAGAATGTTATAATGCATACAATCCCTTTGAAGCCAGACTCCAAACCCTTTAGGCAAAGACAGAGGCCAGTCAATCCGTTACTAGAGCCCTTGATAGAAAAGGAGGTAAAGCGACTATTAGAAGCTAAAATCATCTTTCCTATTAGGCATTCCACATGGGTTGCTAACTTGGTCCCTATGAGGAAAAAGAATGGAGAGATAAGGCTATGTATTGATTTTAGAAATCTGAATAAGGCCTCACAAAAGGACAATTACCCTTTACCTACCATTGACGAAATCCTTCAAAAGGTAAATGGGTCAGAAATGATGTCATTCCTAGATGGCTATTCAGGATACAATCAAGTCCTCATCCATCCTAATGATAGGATGAAAACCGCCTTCACCACAAAATGGGGCACGTTTGCATATAGGAGAATGCCTTTTGGATTATTGAATGCAGGTGCCACATTCCAACGAGCCATGGAATTTGCCTTTAAGGGGCTCATCGGTAAGTGCATTATTGTCTATGTAGATGATATTCCCATATTTTCTAAGAATAGGGAGAACCATGTCAAGGATCTAAGGAAAGTTCTCCAAAGGTGTAGGGAACATGGCATTTCACTCAACCCAAAGAAGTGCATTTTTGGGGTAACGGAAGGAAAATTATTGGGACATGTAATATCCAAAGATGGAATTTCCATTGATCCTAAAAGAATAGATGCCATACAACAAATTCCTTTTCCCAATAGCAAAAAAGAATTGAGATCATTTTTTGGGAAGATTAATTTTGTTAGAAAATTTATTTCAGGTTTTTCAGAAATTGCAAAACCCTTGAACGATATGTTGAAGAAAGAGGCCCAAATCAAATGGACAAATGAAAACAGGGATGCTTTCAAAAGAATCAAGGATGCGATTTCTAGAGCCCCGATTTTAGTGAGTCCTGACTATGCGAAGCCTTTCTACATTTACACATTTGCTTCAGACCATTCCTTTGCGAGTGTTCTAACTCAGAAGAGTGAACGCAACATTGAAAATCCCATTGCCTTCCTTAGTACTCCTCTCAAAGATGCGAAATTGAGATATTCCATCTTGGACAAGCAAATGTATGCCCTATTTAAGACTATAAAAAAATTTAGACATTATATAGTCCATAGTAGGGTGTTTGCTATAGTCCTAGATCCTGTAGTTAAAGCCATGTTTATATAGAATGAATTGGGTGAAAGGCGAGGTAAGTGGATCTCAACTCTTCAAGAATTTGATCTTGAAATTCAACCTATGAAGATAGTGCGGGGACAAGGGTTGGTTAAGGCCATAGCAGAAAATGATCCCTTAGTTTCATGTCAACATTATGAAATAGTAGATATAACTGAAGATGAGTGGTACGTAGATGTTGTGTATTTTTTATTGAATGGTAAGTGTCCACCACATTTAAATTCTACTCAATGAAGAGCCTTGCATTTAAAATCTACTAATTTTCTAATCAGATCCAGTGCATTATACAAGAAAAACCACGAAGGAATTTACCTTCGTTGCGTTGATCGAAAAGAGGTAGCACAAGTACTCGAGGAATTCCATGGTAAGTATGGGACAGGACATGGGTCTGCTAATGCCACAACCCATCAAATCCTTAGAGCTGGTTACTATTGGCCTCAAGTGTTTAAAGATGCTCATGCTCATGTGAGGTCATGTCATACTTGTCAAATCGCGGCAAATAGAGAAAGGGGTGCTTCTATGCCATTACAATCTGTAATCGAGTCTAGAACTTTTGCACAATGGGGTTTGGATTTTGTTGGGATCATCAATCCCAATTCATATGATTCCCATAAATACATTCTCATGGCTACAGATTATTGCACAAGGTGGACGGAAGCTATTCCCACTAAAAATGCCACTTCAGAAGTTGTTATTAAATTCTTAGAGGATAACATTGTCACTCGATTCGGAATGCCTAACTCCATTGTAAGTGACAACGGTTCCGCTTTCTCCTCTCTAGAATTTGCAAATTGGGCATTCGACAACATGGTGAGTTTGAAGTTTTCTTCAAATTATTATCCACAAGGTAATGGATTGGCTGAGTCTTCTAATAAGAATTTGTTATGTGTCATTAAAAAGTTGCTTGAAAGAAATCCTAGAGATTGGCATAACAAACTTAAGTTGGCTCTTTGGGCTGATAGAATCGAGAATCAAGGAATCATTAGGAACATCTCCTTACCACTTAGTTTATGGACAAGATCCTATTTTTCCCACAAATATTAAGTTACAAACATTACATTTCATGAAATATTACCTTGGAACTGATAATAAACTTGAAACTAGACTAACACAATTGATGCATCTGGATGAAAAGAGGGATGAGGCTATGCTTCACTTTAGTAAACACCAAGATGTAGTAAAAATGTGGTTTGATAAAAAGTCTAGAGTCAAAACATTTAAAGTTTCAGATTTAGTGTTGTTGTGGGATAAGAGACATGAGAGGAAAGGAGATCATGATAAATTTGATTACTTATGGTTGGGTCCTTACCAAATTTCAGAAGTCCTAGGTGAAAATAGCTTTAGATTAAAAACCCTGGACGAAAAATATTTGGCTTTACCCGTCAATGGGCTGCATTTAAAGCACTATTTCCAGGCCTGAAATGGCAAGGCCTTGTATTATATGTAAATATGTCATGCTTTGTTTCTGCGTGTGCAGATTTGATTTTCTCAGGTGTGTGTTAGTTTTTTTTTTTGCCTTCAACCTTTATTTTAGCATGATGAGATTGTTCTGAACGAGGTTTTGGAGGCATTTTGATTGCATTGTTCTTATCTTAGCTTAGTGTGTTGGTCATGGGACCAGTTTTGGGCTTGATATAAAAAAAAAATGGGGGGGGGATAAGGGGATAGCAAAGTGGTTAGTTTGTATCCTTATCAATGTTCTAAAACTAGAAGTATATGAAACAACATAATTGTATTACAGAAAGCTCCACGAGCACTGCAAACACATTAAAGAATATCGTTTGAAATTTGGGATACATGAAAGTTGTCAATTTTGCAAGATAGGGTGAATCATTTTTGTATAATCCATCTTACCCATTTATGTTCAGGATGCATTGCATAATAGCCTCGAGTCTCATTCCATTCCATATTTCAAAGACAACCACCAAAAGCATGTCAGACCCTCTTAGGATCATTGCACAATAAACATTAAGTAAGGTTTTGGGGTTGGAAACTGATGCCGCATTGTCTTGAATTAGACACGTTCTACACATATAAGGAACATCTTGGGAAAAATGGTTGAAACCATACTTGGAAGAAAAGTGAGGTGAAAAGAATTTTTCTTGTCTATCCCATCATGCAAAACATAGTCCATGAAACAGTGGTTTTCACCACTCCACCTCCATAACATCACTTGGATTGAAAGGATCGTACTACGTGTCCCTCATAAGGATGAGTAGTCATCCCTAAGATTCAAGGAAGCCATTACCACTCCACCTCCATAACATCACTTGGATTGAAAGGATCGTACTACATGTCCCTCATAAGGATGAGTAGTCATCCCTAAGATTCAAGGAAGCCATTACTACTCCACCTCCATAACATCACTTGGATTGAAAGGATCGTACTACATGTCCCTTGCAAGGATGAGTAGTCATCCCTAAGATTCAAGGAATCCATCATTACTCCACCTCCATCACATCATTTGGATTAAAAGGATCGTACTACATGTCCCTTGCAAGGATGAGTAGTCATCCCTAAGATTCAAGGAATCCATCATTAATCCACCTCCATCACATCATTTGAGTTGGAAGGATCGTACTACGTGTCCCTCACAAGGATGAGTAGTCATCCCTAAAATTCAAGAAAGCCAAAGCCTGGACTGGCAAGTGGAGTAGGCTCATGCGTGGCGACATGTCTCATTTAAAAGCAAGACCTCTGACCGCTCACACGGATAGGCTAGCCTGGCAGTTATCCATAATAGGTTTAATCATTTTTCTTAAGATGAGGTAATGAACTCAAATCAGAGTAGTAAGGATAGGGTTAAATTCTCATCATGCTTAGGTTGAGAATATGATTCCCCAAAGCTCTGATTTCACTTACACATGCACATTGATTCAATATGGCAGTGGCGCATAACCAACCTTGAGATTGGGTATATGAACTCAATTCATGCATGATTGGTCCTGAGAGGGTTTGATAGTTTTAATGTTTGTACTCATGCTACTAAAATTTAAGAGTCCTGGTAAAGCAGGTCAGCCATAGTTCATTATGCTGGCAATACATTCGATCTTGCATAGACCCTCCATGATTCATTATATGCATTCATGTGAAATTGGCAATAGAATGGGGAACTATTTCAAATGATAAAGAATGAATCACTATGCACACATTGAGCGGAGGCTGAATAATTCTAATGTTTCATGTATTTCTGGTTTATTTACATTCTTTGGATATTTGCTAACGCTTGCAGTTAAGTTGTAGGTTTTCAGGTTGGGGTTCTCACCAAAATGCTCAGGAGCATTTCCCAATAGAGTCGCCATTTGTTGTGGTTGCTCCACAACATACCCCAAAATTGGGGACCCACCTTTTTGCATGTTTTCCAAGAAGACCGAAGTGGCCCATATGCTAAAGATCAAAGAAAAAGCAAAACACCGCAAGGAGGAAAAAGTGTCGCGATATCATGACATGTTGCATTTTTGCGGTCCAAAGCAAAGAGAAAGAGCAAGGAGAAAAAGTGTCGCGATATCGCGACATGTTGCATTTTTGCGGCCAAAAGAGAAGAAAGAAAAGTGTCACGATATCGCGACATGTTGCATTTTCACGGCCAAAAGAGAAGAAAGAAAAGTGTCGCGATATCACGACATGTTGCATTTTCGTGGCCAAACAAGAAAGAAAAAGTGTCGCGATATCGCGACATGTTGCATTTTCATGGCCAAAAGAGAAGAGGAAGAACAAGAAAGAAAAATTGTCGCGATATCGCGACATGTTGCATTTTCATGGCCAAAAGAGAAGAGAAAGAACAAGAAGGAAAAAGTGTCATGATATCGTGACATGTTGCATTTTCGCGACCAAACAAGAAGAGAAAGAACAAGAAAGAAAAAGTGTCACGATATCGCGACATGTTGCATTTTCGCAGTCCAAAGAAAAGAAAAAGTGTCACGATATCACGACATGTTGCATTTTCGTGACTCAAAAAGGGCAGGCAGGCAGAGAAAGAAAAGTGTCGTGATATCACAACATGTTGCATTTTCGTGACTCAAAAAGAGAAGGCAGGCAGAGAAACAAAAGTGTCACGATATCGCGACATGTATTTTCGTGACTCAAAAAGGGCAGGCAGGCAGAGAAACAAAAGTGTTGCGATATCGTGACATGTTGCATTTTCATGACTCAAAAGGGGCAAGCCGGCAAGAGAAACAAGAAGTGTCACGATTTTGTGACATGTCCGATTTTTGCCAAGGGAACAGAGTAGTTGATAGTGCATCTGATATTAGTGATGAACACCAGGATAGTGAAACTGAAGACCGCATAGTGACGTGGACATAAGGACAAAATCCAATGAATAAGACAAAACGTTACATAAGTAATCTTTAATGATTTGAAATCATTTAAGATGGTCGTTACACATGGAAGGAAACGGATGCATGCCCTTGTGGAGAAAAGGAAATATTTTTCAAAATCAAACCATGGGAATGAAATGAAGGGCCACAAAATAGAAACGAAAAGTCTTTTTGGAAATCAAAACACATGCATGCACAAGGGAAGGAGAAAACAAACAGTCATGGAAGGAGAAACAAAATTTGTTCAGAGGTTTTAAATACGCGATTCAAAGAAGTGAGAAGGGGCTGGAAATTGTAGAAAAAAAAAACAAAGACTATCTTTCGGAATAAAGGATTTTTTTTTGGCAAGAGCAACTCTTGTGTGTGAAATCAAAAGGAGATTGAAACTAAGACTGCTACTATTTCTGTAAATCTTTCCTTTGCATTATTACTTCTTGTATCTATTCGTTTACGCCATAAAGTGGGTTACGATAGGTGAATGATAGAATGATGCAATTATTTGTTTCCTTAGAGTCTTGCATCTGATCTAATTTGATTGTGTTTATGTTGGAGGTCTGTTAGGTCAGGTTGTTTTAGAATTTCATCTCATAACTTGGGGTTTTGCAGGGAGGAGATTGTTAACCAAATTAATGTCCTATTTTGTTTTTCCAGCTAACTTTTGTAAATAATGTTTCTGTTTTAGTTTTCTGATATTTAGATTAGTCTTGCTTTAAAATCTACTGTTCCGATTTGGGTCCATTCCAAAATTTTTGCATTTGTTTTCATTCTATTCTGGTCCATACCAGAATTTTTGCTAATCGTTCCTAGATTCTGGTCCATTCCAAAATTTTTGTAGGTAGTTGATTTCTCGATTCTGGTCCTTTTCCAGAATTTATGTTCATAAATAGTTCATTTATTGCCATGAATAATCTAAGTTATAAAGAAGGTAAATAAATTTTCCAAGAGTATGCTCTGCGTCTGCACTTGAGAAAGCGATCTGCTTGCACCAAAAATTGGAGGGTTTGTTTATAGATCTAGTGTTTCCCAAAGAAAACCAGGGATTAATAGCGGAGAAGAGAAAGTCGCTTCTAGATCCACTTCTTTAATTTAGATTTTCATTCTTGCATCTCCAAACACCTTCATCTAATTTTTAGATAAAATATGGGTTTAGGAGGGCTACTAATTCCAAATGCACACTAAATCAGATCAAGTGAATGAATGCTAACATTGCTAACTTTACTAACACCAAATGCTAACATAGGGATAGTGGAACACTTTTAAATGAAGATAAAACGAACCCGCTAACTCTAAATGAACCTCATGTTAAAGGCACGGAGCTTAAAATGAAGTGGCTCATACCACACACTTTCTCATTTGGAATCCTTTTAAGCTGAAGATAAAAGAGGTTACTAACTGGGTTTCGGGTAGATTACTTTAATCTCAAGAACATTAAAAGAAGCTATCTTCGCATTTGGTTGATTTAATGGATTATGGTTGCAAAGTACTTGTTCGAATCATTAAAGGCCCCTTGTTAACTGTTACTTGCATGGTTTAAGTTATTTTGGTATACATTCATTTATTTTAGTCTTGAGTGATTATATGCAATATGAATGTTTGTTCACAAGAACCTTGGAGAAATGAATAATGCTATTTAATTTCTTTGCAAGCGAGAGTTTCCTATTTGAGACTCTAGTTGTGGTGATCATTTTGCTATAGGCCAAAATATTCACTCAACAACTAGTTTAATCACATATTCAAAATAAGATATAAATGTTATTTATAAGAGATAATCAAGTTATCCTTGTAAGTTGCACATGAAATATTGCAAGAGATCATTTTGAGGAAGAATAAATGGAATTTTTTTCACCAAGGCTTGTGATTGGATTAGAATGTTTGTAAAAGGCTCACCCCTGGTCATCTTAAATTGATAGATATTTTCCATGGTGCCTTTTTCTATAATATATACAAAGAACTATTGGATATATATTTTAGAAATATCATCAAAAATTTTAATGAAGTGGCCAGGTATTTGAAAATATTGTTCTCAGGGTTAACTTCCAGGATTCTTGGAAAAAAACTTTAGAAGAAGTACCTCATCATAGACAACATCATGGAAATTTTTTTTAAAAAAAGTAATCCTTGATTTTTATCAATTTATATATATATATATAAGGCAATATGGGTTGATGTTTGGCTATAATATCCTTCCCTATCTTGTTGATATTTTATAAGAAGAATATCATTTGCTGGTAGTTGTACAAGAGTAGAAAATATATACATATAAATTTCTATTATACTTTCAAAGATAAAAGTATGGATATTCTAACTTTGAAGCTTATTTTTACCTTTATGGTCTATGTGAAAAACCAAACCTTATAGATTCTAACGATGAAAACCTAGATTCTAGCACCAAACCTTAGATACTTCCTTAGCTACACATCATCTACTTTATCATCTATTCTCACTCCATGTATCTTATATTCCTACTATTTTTCTATCAATATGGGGATGATGCTTCCTTGGTGAAACATTAGAAGGATGATAGTTATCCCTAAAAAATGTATTTCCCCTTGTATTTCGTAGAAAGACTAGGAAAATGCACAATAAAACTTAGAAATTTTATTTCTTACACCAAAACATTGACACTTCTGTAAATTCTTGTTATTTACTATAAATTACCTATTGGATCATAATATAATTTTTTTCTTTGCACTGTATATTAATTCTATATCAAATATATAATGTGCTCTATAAATATGTTATTGAGATTATGATTTTTTTTTTTTTTTTTTGTTTTTTGAATTTACATGGTGGAATCGGTAGCCGCCACGAATCCGGGCAAGCTGTCCAGCTTTTTATGGCCGCCACAGTATTCTGTGCTATCCGCCCTAGAAGCCGCCACATAGATCTTCATGCAGTCCGCCCCTATAACCACCATGCCACAATCATTTTAAACCTCTTACGTCGCTGAAAGAACCAGGAAAGGGACAAGCGTTCAGTCCGGTGAGGCCCGAGATTTTAACATTGGACCTCTGCCCCCCTTATGGGGTTTGGAGAGATTATGAATATTAATAAGATTAAATATAAGCATTTCAAATTGTTAATGTGAATAATGCATAGTAGGAGAAATATTATCCATGCAAAATAAATTTTTTTATAGGATTTTAAAGTTGTTAAGAGAATTGGTTAGATGGAAATGTTCCAATGGAGAGATCCCAGTGAATGGCCTGTTGGAGGCTCTATGGAGGATAGAGAGGAGTTGTTACGCATTATGGTTCTAGAGAATGCTCTTCTTCGCAAGATGATGATGTGTTGGCTTGGGGTCAGGACAATAGAGGGATTTTATCAGCTGCCTTCGGATATCATGAATTGGATCACCAGCGTTATGTTACTGAGGAAGTTCCTTGGTGGAAGTAAGTGTGGAATAAATTTATGTGGGCTAAGTGCAATTTTTAATTGTGAATTACCACTTGTAATCGATGTCTCACTTGGGATAACCTTCAGAAGAGAGGTTTTCATGGTCCTTCCTTTTGTTTCCTATGTGAGAATAGTGAGGAATCTATTGATCATGTGCTTCTTCTATATGGTTTTGCACGTTAGCTTTGGCATTTGTGGTGGGGTGTGTGGAAAAAGTCTTATGTTCATTCTTCTTCTCTTTTGGATTTCTGGAGGAGTTTGGGAAGGCCTCCGGCTAAGGTCTTCTTTTTACAAGTTGCTTGGAATATTGGTCCCTCCTGCATCTTCTGGAAAATCTGGCTCGAAATGAATCAAATAATTTTTCAAGGGAGAAGGCTCTTTGTTTTTCAAGTTTGGCAAAGAATTTTGAGAATGATCCAGGAATCTATGTCTACTAAATGTAAGATTAATATTCCTATGAACATAGTGGAGATCCAAATTATGTATGGTTTGGGGTTGACAGTGTCTGGTCCATGTGCAAAGAGTGTAGAGAGATGGCAGATGGTAGCCCCCTCCTAAGGGGGTTCTTAATATTAATATTGATGGGTCTTCAAGATGTAATCCTAGAAATGTTGGTATTGGTGGAGTGGGATGTGATTGTAGTGGTGTGGTATGTTTATTTTTCTCATGTTTTAAAGGAAGGCATACCAATAATTATATGGAAGCCCTTGTTGTTATTTATGCATTAGAGCAAGGATATGCTTTGGGTTGGCACAAGATAATTGTTTAATCAAATTTTCAAATTATCATTAATTTGTTGAATATTGGTAATCTTACCAATGTTAATTGGAGGTTGGTAGGTGTGGCTAGGAATATTCTTCGTTTTCTTTGTCATATGGATTTCATTGCTTTTACTCATATTCCAAGGGAGTGGAATGGTGTTGCTGACTATTTGGCTAAATGGGCCTCTGAATTTCAAGAAGGTTGGAGTGTTAGGGAGTGGCATCAACTTCCTTCAACGTGCTCTCAAAATCTTACTAGTTTATTGAAAGTTGATATACCTAGATAAGGTAGTTTTGTTGTAATTTGATTCTTGACTCTTGTATGTATTTCTGACTTCAATAAACTTTTTACCCCTCTTTTTATGAATAATAGTCAAATATTAGTTAGTGTATTAGTGTAACTCTTAGTTTATCTAATATATATTATTAAAGATATGCGAAACCCAAAATATAGGTTATTAACTATTATGCCTCGTGAGTATTGTTAGAATAAGTGAATATTCTCTTAAGTCTTGCTAGGATAGACACACTTGAGTTTCAACTCCTTCATGTGTTAAGAGAACACTTAGTGGTGTCTTTATCAAGTTTGATGAGTTATTGTAATCCAACGACTCTGAATGATCAACTTTGTTATTTATACAAAGTTGATCCTTAGAATAAATCAATCAAGTATTTCATTTTCTAACATCGTATGCTCTCTATGCTCTCTATCTTTGGTAAATCAGAAATCAGAAGCTTGAGAAAAGATTAATGACAGCAAAATATGTGATTTTTTTAGTTTTTTTTGTTACAGCTGTCAAATATCTTCTCAGCTCAGCGGGGATCGTTGTTTTGCATTTGCAGGAGCTATATTGGATGTTTTGCTGTAACGTGTCGGAGAACGATAATTTTGCTGTATTTTTCTGCATTTTTTTATCCCTGCGGCCGTGCCTTGTTTCCTTCCCGATGCTGCAATTTTCTAGCTCGGCGAAGGAGGTGACGTTGGTGCGGCGGGTTGTAACCGATGATGCGTGATATTTGGTCCAAGAATGATGAAAACAGAGGTTATGTTGTGACCTTGCTTATTGTACTCATATAGCGACCTTTTATCAAATATAAAAGCAATGTAATAAGGGTGATCTCCATTTTTTATGCATTCACGTACAGAGAGAAATACGCATCGTGGGCATATTTTTTTTAGTGCAAAAAGTTCGCTGATCAACCAGTACATCTGACTGCACCCTTCTGGCGTCGAAGTTTTTTTCTGCATGTGTTTGGAGCAGCATACCAATCAAAGTACATTTCCGTCATGTGCTGGTTCAGAGGGTTTGGTGACATATCAAAATAACCAGTTTCCCCGTGCTCAATTTCAAAAAATGTTGATCGATCCACAAAAATGAAGGACGAAGATCGTGTTTTTTTATGGCAGAAGATATAATCTCGAAAGGGTAATTTGCGAATAGGCATTTTTGGTGATTCATAGCCTTGTCGACAGCCCTTGATGATTTTTTCCGCTCGCAGCCCCGACAGGAGATCTGATGCTGATGCTTTCTCCATGGATGCCCAACAGGCGAGGGTACAGGCGAAGCTGCAGAGATCAGCATATTTTTATCGTTATATAAATTCAGAGCTGACGCATATTTTTTGTCCCACCAGTTTTTTACCACAAAGCAGTCCATAGCTTAATTCCAGAACAGCACTCTGCCCACTGAAAACCCCTGAAAACCCCCTGAGGGGGATAAACAACCAATATCTAGAGATTTCTCGATGAATTTCAGTGGCATTTTTTGTTGCGAAGACCTGACGTGCCATTTTTAATTTATGCAAATTAGGGGTTTTACAGATCCGACGATACCATGGAATGGCGTCGTTAGTGATTTTTTGCATGAAGTCATTGCTGTTTATTTTCCGAAGCGTGGAGGATGTTGCTGATTTGGAGCCTACCACCCATGATGGCTCCGCGAACATCTAGTAAAGCGTAGCTACAAACATAATTACTGGGATTTAAAACTGTCAGGCGATGTTAAAGGAGATTTTTAGCCACGATTTTTTGAACCCGTGATTGAAGGTTCTATTAGTGATCTTCAATTTTCAGATGTACGACAATGGCAGGTGTAGTGAATACCATCAGTTTTTTTTTTTTTTTTTTAATGAGGACTGTCGTAACGTTTTGATTGGTGAATACTGATTGGTCGTGGATAACCATGAAGAGAGATCCGGTCATAAAGAGATCCAACATAGATTAGCAAGGCAACCCACCTATTACGTCCCCTAACGGTTGCACTCGCTGCCTGTGCATTATGGAGTAATAACTGCAGCAAACAAATGGAGTGCTAGTGCAATGATTTTTCTCAATGTTGCTGATGTCTGGAAGTGGTCTGCGCTGGAACAAATCTGGTGTAAATCTGTTAACTTTCATGCATTCCCCATCTTTTTGGCATGGTCAGGGCCCATCAACATGGAGTTAGATGCAACTAAGGATGACTATCTGCTAATGCCCTACTGAAATTGACCGCCATTGCATGGATAAAGACGTCTAATCCAGTAGAAAAGTTGCTAATTCTAAAACTGCCCACTAAGATGCAAACATAATGGACCACAACCAGATGGCGAGGGAGCTCATGACTGGAAGCGCTATGGTGTAGAGGAACGACTTTTTTTCCCGTTACTGTGTGAAGATCCTAAAAAGTGTGCGTGTCGACCCTCTGCTAATGTGCGTGTAAAGTGGCTAATGAGACGTGGATTTTTTGACACCCACAGTCACAATTACAGCAAATATCATTTTTTTTGGCGAGTGCATGGTGGGCATATTTTCTTCCCGTTGATGCAATAGATGGCGGCATCGATGATGCCAAAGTTCGAGGAGCTATCATTAAAAACGGTGCTTCAGATCGCCAATTATAAAAGGGAGAAACGCTCTATTTTTTACCTTGTATACACTGATAGAGGACCCCTAAGCGCGAGTAGATGCAATACAGAAATGTGGAATGAGAATAACATTCGAGAAGGCCAGGCAGTGGGTAAACTTCCATTGCCACTGTGATGTGGGAAGACCTACGGGACCCGGTGGCCATTTGCACCGGGACGGCCTTGTCAACTATTTCTTTTGTAAACGCCAGAACAGGTGAGGAGGTAATTGAACACAGGCGAGTAAATATAGTGTGGTGCTCTGTGGTGGACTGCATGCAGGCAATGCTTCGGATTTCCAGCGGAGGGGGTTCCTTTCAAACAGGCTGCGGTTGTGGTTGTGAATATCATTTTAGTGCACGGTGAGGTGGCTACGGCTGTTTGGTTTCGGTAAAAACAAAGTGGATTCCCAAATGCCCATGGCGGTGACCCTTCATATTGACACTACGATACTCGTGCTAATTTACTTTAAGTTTTTTTTTTTTTATATAAGCTCCTTAAAAAAGTGAATGGGCCACTTTTAATTATATAGGATTTAAAAAAAAAAATTTAAAATAAACTTTTTAAATGGTTAAATTGGGCACAACCCATTATTGTATTCAAAAAAATAAATGGCACATGTATTTTTATTCTGCGTGATAGGCAAATATCCAAGGGTTTGGAGAATCCTGCGGATTTTGTTCCCGAGCGGTTCTTAAGGGAGGTCAAGGATATGACTGGGATTTGGTCCCACCTTCTATCCGGGGTTCAACACTAGCTGTTCTTGGAGGGCCAGATCGTTGGTGGACGTCTGCGTAACATACCGATGAAAAATCCTTTTTCAAAAAGGCCTTCTATTTTCTCATGGGCCACCACATGAACCGTTGCTAACCCCTGCCTTCTATTTCCTTTTAGATTGATGATGGGACCCAGAGTCTAGGCCCACACGAGATTAGTGGGAAGCTATTTTATTTGGGGGAAGTCATCATGTGAGAATACGCTTATGGCCCCACTGAAGAAATTTAAATTTATTTTTTCTTCTCGTCGCCGAAGTCGGACGTCGCAGCTCAGACAGCGCAGTGCGCAAGTCGGAAGCGACGACGGACTTCGCCCAAAACTGGGGCGAAGTGCGAACGTCGGGGTGTCAACGGACTTCGCTCGAAACTGGGCGAAGTTCGAATTTCGCGCACGCCGACGGACTTCGCCCGAAATTGGGCAAAGTTCGTACTTCGCGGGCGCCAACGGACTTCGTTCGAAACTGGACGAAGTTCGAACTTTGGGGCTGCTAACTGACTTCCCCGAAACTGGGCGAAGTTTGCACTTCGGCAGCGAAGTTGGAAAGGCTTCTTCGAGACTTGCCAAACTTCGGCTTTGAAGTCTTTTCTTGACTTCTTCGTCTTGCGCGGCGCGACTGGGTTTGCCTGGCTTGGCAACACCCGTATGAGAAGAGAGAGATGCCGGAACAGAGAGCAATCAACTTTAGCACAATAAAACTATAAACCCTAAAGATGCCACAAACTACAACAAACTTTATTCATATGAAAAACTAGGGTTACAAAAATTCCTCAACCGAGGAAATAACAACATCTGCAGGCTACGCTGCAGGATAAACTAAACAGGGGAAATGTCGAGTCTGCTGCTCGGACATTAATCAGCTGAGCCACACTGCTCACTGAATCGCTCGCCCTCCTTTCTCTGCTCTAATCTCTTCGCCTCCTCTTTCACGAACTTCTCTCATACACGCACTACTTTGTCTGAAGACCCGAACCGCCTTTTATAGCCGCGGGGAGAGGAGGATAAGGGTTATCCTCTGATAGCTTCGAATAAGGGTTATCCTCTGACAGATCCTCAACTAGGGTTTCTAACTAATCACCGACTTAGCATTAACTCGCCTGACCAAACTCCGAACTGGCATTAACTTCTGCAGCGATGGGATCTGTCAGGTGTCACATCTGTCAGAAGGTAGGTGTGACGTCATGTCACACTTTTGCCGGGATCCCGGACTGCGGGAGTGCAGTCCGACTTCGCCCATGTTTGGAGCGCAATCCGGTTTCGTCCAAGGTTCGGAGCGCAGTTGGGCACAAGCGTGAAATCTGGGTTTATTTTTCTAACACCCACGCTGTGTTCTAATTCCGCAGAGGCTATTCGCTTTTCGAATGATGTCCATCTCTTTATGCTCAGTTCATTGGCACCAGTCATTCTATGCTGCGAGGACGTGAGTTATGGGCCAGATTTCCCATGGACCTATGATCAATATGTGCAACTTTAAAATATAATGGGGTTATTTTTTAAAATGGGATAGCCATTTTTTATTCCCAAAATGTTTTAGGGGATGGGCCCATGAGATGTTTACTTAAACACAAAGGAATATAGCCTTTATTTAAATAGAGGGGAATTTTTTATTAAACCCATTAATATTTAAGGTTATTCTCATGTTTTTTCTCCTACGCGAGAAATTTTAAACAAAGCTTTATTCCGGAATAATCCTGCGAGGATATTTTATATTTTTTTTCGAAAGTCATTTTTGAATTTTTTTTGTAAGCAAAGGAGACTGATATTTTTTTGTAAGCGAAGGAGACTGATATTTTTATTGCAATGGAGGACTATTTCTCACCCAACCATAGGGGTATTTATAGTCATCGGAAAGACTTTTTTCGATATGGACAACATGATGCAGCTCATTTTCAGATTTGAAACTGTTTTCCACACTTTTTTATGGGTCCAAATTATTCTATCATGGAGTGCATTCTCGGTTGAACCCAACACTCCCATCACATTGGTGCCCTTGTTTTGTTGTTTGTCCATTTTTTTGGACCTTGTTAATCAGCCCATTGTGTTCGTATAGGTGGACACCAAAATTTTGTGCTTGTGGAGTCTTTTTTGGACTACCCTTGCGATTGTGGTGCTTCTTTTTCCATCCTATCTTCTCACATTTTTTTTTGTGAGACACTTTGGTTTAGAGGGGCTTTATGTCGGTGAGCTTTTTCATGGTTTGCTACGTCGATATGTATCCAAGCACCAATCTAGGAGAATGCTTTCATTTCGATGACGGGTCTCTATTTTTCTTGAGACATCTGATGGGTCCATTGCAGGTTTCATGGAAGTTGTCCTAAGGGGGGGTTGAAGAGGACATCTTCCTTCCTCTCAATCCTCCATGCACATCTTCCTTCTTCTTCTATTCTGGCAGGTGGTTTCCTTCCTTGAGGTTTTCTACCATTTCCCTTATTTTGCTAGTTGTCCATAATTTTTGGATCTTGTTATCAGCCCATTGTGTTCATATAGGTGGAAACCACATACTCATGCTTGTGGAGTCATTTTTGGACTACCCTTACAATTTTTGTGGTTCTTTCTCCCTCCTATCTTCACACTCTTTTTTGTGAGACACTTTGGTTTTAGGGGATTTTTTTAGTGATCTTTATTCTTTTGATCACATGTTGTAAATGAGTACCTTATTAGGCCTTGCTACTGGGACTCATTTTTGTGGCTATACCATCTCTATTGTACATGAGTACCTTATCAGACCTTGGTGTTGGGACTCATCTTATGTGGGTATACCACATATTGTTTATTCCTTTTTTCACTTACCCCTACTATCACTTAAGGTGGGGTGTTAAAGTATCTTGGTGCACAGAGATTTTTCACCTCTCTCTCATTCTCCTTCTTATTCTTAGAAGCACTTCATTCGACAACATATTCAAAGAGGAGAAATACACTTGGACTATATTCCAACTGAAAATCAAATTGCAGACATCTTCACCAAAACATTTCCTTCTCCACATTACATTCAATTGCGGGGAAACTTGGAGTAATACAACTGCATTGACATAGAGGTCTTCCACCTCTCATTATATTGTTTGGAGAATGGTTTTTTCCCTTGTGGTTTTTTTATCATCTCTCCAACATCATGTATATTATGAGGACAATATTTGCCATTTGAAAATATACCTCTATCTTGGATATTTTTTTTATGTGACAGATGGTTTTTTCCAGAGGGGTTTTTTCACCATCTATATATTGTAAATCAATACCTAATCAATCCAAGTTGCCAAGACTCCTATTTTCTTTTGTATAAGAGGACAATATTTGCCATACGAAGACAAGCCTCTCTTCTTCTAACAGTTGGTTTCTTATCAAGGGGTTTTTTCACCATATATATATATTGTATATGAGTACCTAATCAAGCCAAGTTGTTAGGACTATCATTTCTTTGCAATAAGAGGATAATATTCACCATCCGAAGACAAGCCTCTTCTTTACTTCCTTTTTTTATTGATGGTTTTTCCCATAGGGTTTTTTCCATATCTTTAAAAAAGAAGTTGTGATAGTTTGTTTTTCCCCAAGGGATTTTTTTACCAACTATATATATTGTAACTGAGTACCTCATCAGGCCATGTTGTTGGGACTCATCATTCTTATTGCATTAAGAGGAAAATCTTCACTATTCGAAGACAAGTCTCCCTTACTTCCTTTTGATTGATGGTTTTTACCATAGGGTTTTTACCATCTCTTCAAAAAGGAAGTTGTGATAGTTGGTTTTTACCCAAGGGATTTTTTCACCAACTATATATATTTTAAATGAGCACCTCATCAGGACATGTTTTTGGGACTCATCATTCTTATTCTACTAAGAGGACAATATCTGCCATCCAAAGACAAGCCTCTTCCTTGCTTTCTTTTTATTGATGATTTTTCCCATAGGTTTTTGACCATCTCTTCATAAATAAGTCATTGTACATGAGTACCTCATCAGGCCTTGTTGTTGGGACTCATTTGTATAAAGCTACCCTAGTATCACTTAAGAGGGGGTGTTAGAATAAGTGAATATTCTCTTAAGTTCTACTAGGATAGACACACTTGAGTTTCAACTCCTCCATATGTTAGGATAACACTCAGTGGTGTCTTCATCAGGTTTGATGAGTTGTTGTAATCCAACGACTCTTAATGATCAAATTTGCTATTTATACAAAGTTGATCCTTGTAATAAATCAATCAAAGTATTTCATTTTCTAACAATTATTGGTCCATAATATAAGATTATGTTGTATAAGAGTCGTCATCTTCAATGTGTTGTGTAGAAATACTACGTATGTAGAGTGCCTAAGAATGGATAACCATGACAAATTTCTAGATGTGATATAATTCTTGAATGTATAGACTTATAGATTAAAATATAAGAAAAACACAAGTGTTCTATAAGAATGATTTTTAAAGGTTATTATTAATGTAAAATATTTTAAATATATTTTCTTATGTAACTAATAAATAATTTACATTATGTATGATGCATAAACAATGAAAAAATATTTAATGTTGTGTTTGCATGTAATAAAAGAAAAAGTAATGATGTTTTGAGATATTCATATTTATTTTTTCATGTAAACTTTAAAATTTTATATTTATAACTTTATCACTTATTAATGTTTTAAAAAAATCTAATATTGCATTCTAATACTTTTGTATAAACATATTTTAAGTGCATATGAATATCAAAATAAACTATGACATTAATCTAATACAATATTATAGATTGATCTCAAGTAAAATTAATTTTATATCCTCTCTTTCTCTCTCTTTATGTGTGTGTATTTCCTCTAATGATGGTGATGATTATTAGAATTGTTTTATACATATGAAATTTTTTAATTAGCTAAGTGTATGGTTAAAATGTTGTAAAGAAGTTAATATATTAACCACAAGAATTTTAAGGTATTTGAATGAATCATATCCTAGATATGACCATCTATAATCCAAACATTAGATGAACTCTTTGAATATCCTAAAATCATAGTCCAAATAGATTATGATACATTTATATATATGAAAGTATCTTTAATAGTATAACTAGATAAAAATTAGTCTACATAAATGGATTAGACAATGATAATAGATTTAGCAATAACTTTAAATTAATAAATAAACTCAATGTAGCATAGATGTAGACATGCACATGCACACTATGAGACTCACATTATGCTAATAACTATCTAAATATCTCGAATATCTCTTAAAAGATCAATAATTTGCTGCTTGTGTAAAAACATGTGTTGACTTAGTTTGTTTAACTCAATAATAGGCATAAAATCATTAATTGGTGTAACATCCAAAAATCAATTCAAAATGACATAATTTCCTTGTGTATGCATGCCAATCCTTTTACATGAATTTTTTATAATCTAAATCAATATTTTTTATTTGAATAGAACTAGAACTTAACATTAAGGGTTGATAAATTGTCTATCATTTATAAACATAATATTTAAATAAAATGGTCAAGGATGTGATATCACTTACCACTTACAGTATTAGACTATATGAAGGATCATTTTATAGATGTGAGACTTAATTGATTGCTTTATGTAAAGTGTATTCTTAAATTAAGGAACAAAAAGAGACACAAATATCTTTGTCATAAGGTTAAAATGTATTTTTAATATACATTTCAAGATGTCAGTTCTTTTTATTAATAATTATAAGATATTTTTAAAAATAAATTCAACATTTATAGATAAAATAATCATTGTTATTATGCAACAAGTCATGGATGTGATCCTATTAGTTCCATTTGAGTTCAAGTTCAAATCCATAACTTCTATTGCAATGAATATTGTCCATATTTTTTTACTGTCTAAAAGAAAATATAAACAACTGTAAAAAAAATAATATTATATAAATATATTTTAATTTTAAATCATCTTTTTATAAATTTATTTTTATATTAATTTTTTTAGTAATTAAAAGTGTGAAAATACTTTATAAAATTATAAATATATAATATTTAAAAATGTTTATTTAACCAAACGTACCTCTTATGTGGGCTCCTAAAAAACCAGTCACCTTTAAAATACTTGAATTTTAACTCAATGAAATATCGAGTTTTTGGGTGTCCATTTTTTATTTTCTATGTACTAGAAAACACTTTTCATTAATATTACAGGTGCGTCCCTAATTCCTTTACACCAAATATTAGAAAATCATTATACCAAATATGAATAACGATAGTATACAATTCAATAGCTTCAAAAATTGCTCTTGTACACGTGCAATGGGATCTGTTGTCCATATACAATGGAGCTTAAGTTGTAAACTTGAAACGTGTAACGCTAAATCGTGAGGGGAGTGTGACAGATGAGAACAAAAGAAGGAAAGAAAGCAAAAATTTTAAATAAATGTCCACATGCATTTATTGCTATGCCAAACCTTTTCTAATCACCCTGATGTCAGCCCACATTCAATACATAAACAGAAAGGATTTAAGTCAATCCACTGCAACATGCCACATGACCACGCTTTACCAGAAATTCATGGGTAGACCGTTCATGGATGAGAACAATCCACTGGATCGTAAGGGGTTCTAGGGCATTCTAAATACTCAGGTGTTGGAGGTGAGTTGGAGAGGAAAGGGCAAGAAGGTCTCAGGTTCAAATCTCCACCCTATCAAAAAGTTGAATTCGGTATCCAAAATCCAATTGATAATGTTGGTGAGGGCAGGGTCGGGTACGACCCCGTGACTTTGACGGTGTAGAACTCCATGTTCGTGGTCTCTCGAAAAAGGTTTTTCACTTAAAAAAACAATAACTCCCGACAAGTTCTAGCATTGTCTGGATAACGTTATATTTCCATTCATTTTAACTTTTCAATAAAGAACGAGGGTTTTGGTGGATATACATGGACACAAGTAAGCCACACATCTAATGGATTTCCATAAAAATAAGGAGGAAAGAAGATTTGATAATAGCTCGGTCATCGCGTCCGATGCCTGAGGTATTCAGTGTGATTATATTGAGAGTAACTAAACGTAGGTAATCAGTAGCTCAGACATTGCGTCGTACGCCTGCTCTAAGCAGGTGCTGATTGCACTTACAACACAAAATATTGTTACAAGGATAACTAATTTTTCACTTCTTCCAGCTACCTAATTACTTAAGATACAAATCACATTTTTATTTACCAAAATTTCATTTTTAAAAACCCGAAGTCGAGAAGGCAAAAGAATAAACATTTATTTCCTTTATTATGGATAAAGAGAGGCCACACGCTTACTATGAGGCAACTCAATCTTTTCCTTTTATAATTTTTTTTTAATTATTTATCTATATTTATAATTATTTTTCAACATATATCATGTTGGGCTTATCAACATAACAATCTTGTATCAATTAGGTTTTGATGCGGAAGAGTCCACGTGGGCACTCCATGCAAAAAATAAAAATCTAAAAACATCATGCGAGGAACTAGCAAGCATAGCTAAGAGTCATTATTTTTTTATGCTTATAAATAGGAAATATAATGTAGAGCAAGGGAGGAGAGGGGAGAAGAAATAAAATGGGTTATGTAACATAAAGTCCTACCTTGTAATCTTACAAAAATAAAATAAAAATAATGTTTATTATTTTAGATCCCCATGTTATTTTTGTGATTTTATTTTAACCATTCTATAGGGAAGATTATATGTTTCATTGTTTTTTGAGTGTGGATCACAAGAGATACATTGAAAATTTGAAGGATGAATGGAAAAATGAATGCTTGTGGTTGAGGGAGGTTATAGGCAGTGGAGACGAGAAATATTTGAAGGTATAAAAGATAAGCTATAGAAGGACAAGTAATAGAAGAAACCCTTGAAAAAACCAATTTTCCAAGGAAAAAATATTATTACCCCCGAAGAAACCTATTATCCAAGAAAAGTATACTATTAACTCGAAGAAACCCATTTTATAAGGAAAGAATAATATTATCCCTTGCACAAGAGGATTTGGTTGTTACTGGTTTAGTGGAAGTAATGTATAATAGAGATATCATATAATGTAGTGAACCCAATAGAGAAAGATTGATTATAATGCTAGAATAATAAAAGGAATCATTTTTATTAAGGAATCGATGTTGTATTGTATGGGGAACCCAACAATTAATTAATAATTATATTCTTCGATGTCTCAACTATACCAAATGAAATGCCTATTTCTACGAGTGTGAAGGTGTGATCAAAGGTCACAACCTTTGTGAAAGAGAGAGTGATTAAATAATTAACTAATAATGTGATTAGTATGGTGGTTAGGAGTAGAATCCTAACATGCCACCTTCCTTAAAAAGAGCTTTGTCCTTAAAGCTCAAAGTAAGGAGCTTCATTGCTTGTTTTCCCCAGTTGAATTTGTGCAAGTTCTTGTACTATTTTAATGTCACTTTTTCGTAGGCAAGGATATATTGAAAGTCGAAGCATTAGTTGGGGGTTGCTAGAAAGAACAGTAGAATCTTCCTTAGGAGAATTGTGATGACGGTAGGCTTTCGCTTTAGTCGATTCTTCCTATGTAGAATGAAGGGAAAATAAAGGTGCACTCACTCTTTTGCCTCATTTCTGAATCAGGATGCCTATACAATGAGAACTCACTATTGGTGATGAACTTGTTTGTAGTTTTTTGAGAGTGTATGTCTTGCCTTCATTGTTTACTGCATGGATGTCTACCTCATCTTTTCATGGTGCATCGAGCACTTCTTGCACATAAACCTCATTTCCTTCATTGTTATGATCAGGTGCTTTGGTCATGTCATGCACATCTTCCTCCCCTTCTTCCTCTATGGAGTGACAGGGATCAACTATCTTCAATAAATACAATGTTTGTGTAGCACAATAATGAAGGGCCCCAAATTGCTCATCACAAGTATAGTAGAGGTCGTTCACTCATCGCTTCTCCATTTCTTGTAGGCTAAGGTACTTAACTGGAAAGGGTTTGTGTTTTGGAATAGTGTGCGTGAATGTCGATTTATCAATAGGTTGCTCCCTATGTTGACGTTGAACATTGAATGTATTGTCAGCTAACAAGGCTAATCCAATGGCTTCCTATAGGGTGCGAGGAGTATACATCATGATATTCACTCTAATTTCTTCTTTCAATCCATTGATGAACCCACTTATGAGGACTGATTCGTCCAACCATGTGATGTGATTGGCGATATCCTAGAACTGAATTTTATATACCCTCACTAATGTAATTTGACGTAGGTGGGCAAGATTAAGTAGCAAAAGTGGGTTGGGATCATGATATATTCTTCCATCGACCATTTCTTGCATCACTTCTTTCATTTCTTTTGAAACCTCTTTCGAGACCTCTTTCACAATATCCTTTGCCACTTCTTGTGACCTTCGTTCTTTCTTCGATGCCGAAGTTTTCCAGTGACATGAACCGTAGTTGTCGATGGGTAAAATTTATTTTAAACCTTAAGTTTATACTCTAATTTTATATGATTCCACTGTTAACCTGTGTCTTTGCTGAAAAACTCTGCAAGCGACCAATTTTTTCGTGATTTCTTCAGATTTGATGTATTTTTTTAATCTATTCTTGGTCGAATCACTCTGCTAGTCTTCAACAACCATACTTCCGAATTTTTTATAACTTCTCGCTTTTATTTTCTACAGGATTGGGTTATTGTTTTGTCCTTTTGGTGAGGTAGACGCCAAAGAGACTATGACAGCCTGTTCGTTCGCTGTTAAAAAAAAAATTCGAAGTTTATGTCCGCTTATTGCACTATCGCTGTGTCAAAACTCACAGTCGATGTCGGCAATTTATATTATGGTGGAGCTTTATTTTTTATTCCACTATCGATATGTGTTATCATAGAGGAATACAATGATGTGAGGCAGACCCGTACTCACTTATGACAAGGTGGCACGTAAAGTGGAGATGGTGGCTGTGTGGGGAAAAAAAATTGGATTGAACTAGCTCTGATCCATATGTAGTGAACCCAATAGAGAAAGATTGATTATAATGCTAGAATAATAAAATAAATTGCTTTTATTAAGGAATCATTGTTGTATTGTATGGGGAACCCAACAATTAATTAATAATTATATTCTTTGATGTCTCAACTATATTTCTACGAGTGTGAAGGTGTGATCAAAGGTCACAACCTTTGTGAAAGAGAGAGTGATTAAATAATTAACTAATAATGCGATTAGTATGGTGGTTAAGAGTAGAATCCTAACATATAACTATAAGAAATATTTAATGAAATTTTTTACCTGTTCAATTGCATGGAAAGATAAATTGTTCAAACCTAAATAATATCATACAATTGTACAATTACAAAGGGATTATACGGTTGAATAAGGGTTATATAGTTACAAAGGGGTTGTATGGTTGTAGGGCATTATATAATTATAGAGGGGTTGTTTGATTGTACTATATAAAGGAGGGGTTATATGGTTTTAGAGGATTTTCACAAGAACTATACAAGGTCCAATGTTTGATTAAAAGTGCAATCATACAAATTCAAAGGTGAAATCAGACAATCATGCATTTGAAGGTACAACCATATAGGTGTATGATTGACAAGATGTTGTAAAGTTTTACTACATCAGTTTTGGTATCAGAATAGAAATATGTCTAAGGATTGATACATGTCAAACAAATGTTGGCACAATGAAGAAGAGGATGACCATGAGCACCCCAAACTATAGACATAGTTTAAATTCTAAGGGATATTAATATCCAAATTGAAGCAATCTATAGACACCAAAACAGCACCAATCCGATTATGTGACTGCAAACACTGATCGCATTGACACACATAGCCCCCAAAGGTTAAACAGTGGTCCTAACCACTCACACAATAGTTTTGGAAGGTCAGAGGTCAATTTGGCACCTTTCAGGCACTCTGCTCTCTACTCATTCCACCCAGGGATGATTACAAACTGGTATTCATTCCACCCAGGGACGATTAGCAGTATTCGCTCCAGGGTGGGGCGAATAGCAGGTTTGATGGGAAAAAAGTCAAATCTTGACAAATGGCAGCTCAGATCCGCCACTTAACTCTTCCTTCATTGCATGGGAGTGTGAGTGAGCATTTTTGAGTGCTAGAGGCAGTTACAAGGGCAGTCATGGAGCCCCTAATCAGGGAGGAATCTTCTCCCCCATGGGAAGGCATGATTGCCAAGTGGCGCCTCTGCATGCTCATCCAAAGAGACCGTCAGGTCTATAAAATGGTGAGTCTTCTCACCCCAAAAAGATAGAGAGAAGGAGCATTTTGAGCAATGAAGTGCTACCATTTTACATCCTCACACCTTTTGATTTGTGCCTTTCACATCCTTGATCTCTTTTGGAAGGGAGGTCATAGGGTGGTTATTGGAAGCGCAAATCTAGAACCAAAACCCGACATTTGGCCATAACATCCTACCAAATTTGTTGAAAAAACCCCACAAGAGGTTTTGGACCCATCCCAAGTGGATTGGTGCCAAAATCGGGCCCCAAACGATGGGCGTCCTACCCTCGGGTGCCCCCCACACTGCTGCAGTCCTAATCGCCCCACCCTGGAGCGATTAGAAATCTGTAGCAGATTTCCTTTCTATTATTTTTGCATCTGATTCTATGTTGCTTAGATAGGTTGTCATTCAAATTTCACATCATTTTGAGTTGTTTTGATCATGTTTTTGTCATTTCCCGCTTTTGCTAACATGCAGGTAGCATCATCAAATTCCCAGTGATAGAGGCCGAATTGGAAAAATATGACCTTCTGGGTCTTTCCAAAATACCCCATTTTACCTAACCCCCAACTTTGCAGGTGATTTGGAGCTTCCCGGATGTGACATTTGGGACTGTGCTTTCTGACGTTTTGTTGCAGGTCTAATCGTCCCACCCCGGGGCGATTAGAAATCCATGGTGAATTTTTTGACTGTTCCATTTGTAGTGCCCTCCTGGTGATGTCCTCATGCTTCTATTAAATTTTTAGATCATTCTGATGCTATTTAGTTATCATTTTAGTTATTTTTTGCATGCACTAATCGTAGGCTTGGGGATTGCATGTTTCATTTTATCTACAGGTGCTACTGACTATTTTCTGTTTCCTTGAATGTAGGATCTCAACATTAGAGGAGCAGAAAGGAGTCAAGACTCATAAAAGCAAGTGGCGGCGACGTTTGGTCCACCCATTCTACATGTGGGCACGCGGAAGAAGGAATACCATCTGTTGATGTGACAAGAACATATTTAACGCTCCTAGCCCCTGAAAAGGGAGGAGACGGATTGTAACTAGGTTCTAAAGCATATTAATAAAAAGTTCTGTACTCCATATTCACTTTTATACCTTGTTTCAATGCGTTTATGTTTCTCTCCTTTCATGCATTTCAGTTCGTAGGATTTAGCGTTAAGTTTAGTTTCGTTTACATCGCATCTTGGCATTTCCTTTTTGTTTTCGTATCCTCGTGCTTTTAGTGGCGATCACGGTGGGACCTTGTCCTCTATTTTTGAGATCAGAAATCTGATCAAAAATTGCTTGTTTTTGCTTGCAGGTACCAAGTTTTCAAACGCTGGACTGTTGTTCGTTCCAGTCTGTGACGAATACAGAGCTGGAATTCATCTTACCTAGGGACGAATGGGCATTCGCCCCACCCTATGATGAATACAGTTCTGTTATTCATCCCACCCAGGGATGAATAGCTCTCTGTGCAGTTTCAGGGCAGAAACTCAGAGCCATCCAATTTGGGCAGAGAAGAGGTAGGGGTCCTAAACACCTTCTGTCATTTTCTGCTTTCTGTTTTCTGTTTTCTGGTTATTTGCTTGCTTAGGGAAAGTTTTTACTACATGTTTGCTTTATTTTATGCAAAATAAAAAGAACCCCACACATCACATGGCAATTTAAACACCAAGGAGCTGGTCGTAAAACCCCAGCCCTTGATCAAGACCAACGGTGGATTTCATCACCACCTTGGCTTGAATTTTTGCATCCATAACCCCGATCGCTACTATTGCTAGACGTAAATCCTGATGAAAGCTGACCGAGTGTAGTTGGGGTGATTCCCAATGCATGAGGATAAGTCTTCTATGGTAGGTGTCAAAAATAGGGTGATCCCCCTTCCGTACCGCCTATGTTCCACGTACCATTCTGCTCTCACGTACCAATAGTTTCCCTCACGTAAGGGCGGGTATATAGAGAGGTTTGGTATAATGGCCTGGCAATGGTATATCGAAGGGGCGACCATTTTTGGGAGTCATAAGAGCCATCATATTGCATTTGCTACAAAACGTTCTTTACAAAACTGTCAAAACAAAAATCAAAACACACTAAACCAGGTTTAGGGCACACCTTTAATATTTAAATGAGATAATCATTGCTTTGTGTGTGTGTGATATTTTCTATTTAGTGTAGCATAAAAAAAAAAAAAAAAGATAAAACCCTATGTAGATTGTAGAGAGACACCACCATGGTGTACACCCGTAGCCAAGCCCAATCATGGGCAGGAGCTACGAAGAGTGTACAAGGGGGCACAAGTCACCTCCGCTATAGCCCCAAGGACTTGGTCATACCACCTTGGTGGCCCGACCCACAAGATAGTCCACATCGTGCCATTTTAGAATGGGACTATAGAGGCACCCCTTCGAGGGGCACTCCCATCCAACATAGACCCTTTCAGGAGGAGTCCCTACATGTGGCACTCAATATAAATGGGAAGGCTCCCTTAGAAGCTCGGTATGAGTGGCCACCATGTGATGAAGCACTAGAACAACATAGGGTCCATGAGGAGAGGCCACATGATTATGTCATCCCTCCTTTACCCCCCATCACTATTAGGAATAATAAGCCAAATCCAGAGCACAAGGCTCTTCAGACAGGGCGAGCCAACTCTGCCCGCCCCTTTCACATATACGAAAGGGAGCATGAGGAAGACTATCACATTCCTCAAGAGCAATACACAGCATGGGAGCAATGCACCTCCACACCTACTATCTACCAAAATCACCTACTGAGGTCGAAACCTCGGGTAAATGCCACCAACCTCGATAGAGGAAAGTGACCTATAGAGATCTCGGATCATCACGACCGAGATAAACATGTAGGAGAGGCATCTAGGCCCCCTAGACCTAAGATGATAGAACAAATTGACTTGGAATTTGCCAAACATGCCACCCGCCAAGCACAAATCATGCAGCTTGAGCAAGACCAACAACAGTTGGAGCACCTATATCACCTTAGCAAAGAGTGCATTCGACATCAAACAGATGAGCTGCTCCATAACACTATGCCTGAGAGGGTTCCAACCCCTCACACCCAAAGAGCAGAACTATATGAGAGGCACAACCCCTTGGTGCGAGATAGGTCCCCATGACCTTACCAAGTGTTGCCTTTGAGACCTCCTAGACCTGAACGGGAAGCTACTCCCAGGAACAACGATGGGCACCCTCCGTGGGGACCCACCCATGTTTATAGGTCTCACCCAAAAACTCCTCAGGAAGCCTATGAGGAGTATGAGCAAGAAGAAGAGCGGGCCAAAATGCCCTACCAAGGCAGAGGGGGTGCTATCCGGCCACCCCTCCATAGGCCTCAAGTTTCCCACAACCCACAACGGGAACTAACCAAGGAGGAAGAGATCAAATCTTTCGATGCATATAAAGCGCTGCTAGAGCGCTTAGAGTCTATGGAGACCAAGACTTCTGGGCCTCAAAATCCCACTTTATGCCAACTCCATAGTCACCCAGTGCATCCGTCAGTGCCAACACCCCCTTACCCTGAACACTTTAAGCTGCCCTAGTTGGCAATCTTTAGAGGTGAGGAGGATGCCCAAGAACACATGACTAGATTCTTGAGCCAATGCTTTGGAATTCAAGACAATGATGCTTTGTTGCTAAGAACATTTATAACCACGTTCGCAGGCCCTACCTCGGATTGGTTCACTCAATTGCCAAAGCACAACATCAGTAACTTAGATCAGCTAGTGGATGCGTTCCTCGAACGCTTCACCTTCAACACCAAGAAGAAGGCATCACTAAGTGACCTAGCCAGCCTCGAGCAAGTATGAGGAAGAAACCATGGCGGCCTATGGGAACCGATGGAGGACTTTGCTTTCAAAGCTGCCCTACCTCCCTCCTATGTCCGACCTCACCCAAATGTTCTCAAAGAGCTATTTGAGATCGATCTCCATGCTATTGTAGCTGCAACAATATGCCACTTTAGAGGAAGCTCTAGTGCAAGCTAGAATCATTGAGGAGATCAAGATTTAGGATGGCAAGATAGCCAAGCCAAAGAAGAAAGAATGGTCTAAGAACACCAAAATAGGGACCACGCAACAAAAACCCACTGCAGTCAATCAGGTTGCTATAAACGTCCCTAAGCCTGCACAAGCAACACAGCCCCAAAAGGCTAACTATCAGGCGGTGCCTCTTAATAGTTATGATAGAGAAAATCAGAGGCAAGAACAAAATCAGCAGCGTCGCCCTAGGCGACAATTCACACCTTACACGGAGTCCAGAGACTCCCTGTTTGACCGCTTGTCAATGGCAAACTTGATCAACCTGCCCGAGAGTCAACCCATAGACCCCAATGCACCAAAACCTAAGGGCTATAGGGAAGACTTGTACTATAGGTTCCACAGATGGAAGGGACATGACCTTAATGCATGTTGGAAGTTTAAAGGCTTGGTGCAAGACTTAATAGATAACAAGACATTAGCGATGGATAATCCCGTGGCACCAAGCAACCAACAAATGGAGGTCTTTAAGGACCCCTTGCCTACCCATGATGCATAGGAAAAGACCCTACAAGTCAATGAGGTAACACAAAACTGCCCCATGCAGGGGTATGTAGGGATGATCAGTATAGTGACTCGGAACAAGAGGTACCCGAGCACAACTGCCCCCATGGCAGCTACAGGAGAGGTGCCAACAACATCACAACCACAATAACACCTTACGCAACCTACTTCACCTAGACCAGTGGCCACGATTCGAACCAAACTCACCCAAAGTTTGAGGACCACATCGGCTAGGCTCTCCATCTACGAGCTCATACAACAATCATCGCCCCATCGGGAGGCTCTAATGGAGATACTAAAAGCCATCGAGTTGCAGCCCCATGAAGCAAACTCCTTCAACAACTTCATGGGACATGTCAAATGATGCATCGAGCCAGTCATCACCTTTCGAGAGGACGAATTGAAATCAGTGGCTAGTGACATGGCGGATCCACCCCTGCACGTCATCGCACGGGTCAACGGGATTCCGTACAAGAGAGTATTGGTGGACACTAGCTCATCCAATAATATCATTACAATAGCGGCCTTGAAGCACCTAAAGTTGCCCACATCTCACATAGTAGCCTCCACCTATACACTGCGAGCATTCAATGATGCAATATGCTCGACAGTTGGCACAATTGTCCTACCCATCCAAGTAGGACAAAAGACTATACCTACATTGTGCCACATCTTGGAGGGTGAGATGGCCTATAACATCTTGTTGGGTCGGCCATGGATCAGGGACATGAAGTGTGTCCCTTCGATAGCTCATCAGTGCTTAAAATATACATTTGAAGGGCAAGTGCATGTAGTCCTGGCAGACTTGGAGCCCTTCAAGTATTGCAATACGGTGCAGCTAATGCCGCAATCGACCCTTCCATCAATGCATTTGGATTTTTAGTTGAATCCATCTAAACAGGGTCCGATTCCGTAGGCATCCCCGTTGACAAGTCCATCAAATCCCCAGCCGGGTCCATCTTCATCATCTGGTCCTTCACCAACGATGCCACCTACGGTGGCCACACCGAAGGACAAAGGGAAGAAACCCCTGGAAGAGGCACCGCCATCAGTCTCAACCATCTCTACTGAGGAGATGCCTAGCAGAATGGAAGTCGAGGCTCCTAGTTCACCCGACATGGAGTGGACTCAGGAAGAACTTCCATTCCCTCCCCCTCAATCACCAACAATCACCGTTGAAATGGCCAATACGGGCTTGGGGGAGTATCTGGTGTGGAATATTGTAGCAACACCCGCACTGGAGTCCATGCAGGACATGGGGAGACCTCGCCTCCCCATCGGTACTATTGTTCCTCTAGGCTACCCATCGAACCAGACAAACTTTGTATATGGGGGCCTTGATAATGGCATTGAACCTCACATGCAAGAGGACGAAGATGAAGAGCCCTTTGTTGAAGACGTCAACTATTTGTCCAACCTATATTTCGCTTTGAGATATCTTGGCCAATGCAATTGGCATGGATATGGGTTAGGCAGATATGAGCAAGGAGTGCGAGTTCTTTGCCAACCAAGATATCATATGCCATACGACAAGTCAGGAGTAGGGTTCAACCACCCCCTACCCCTTGACATCTTGGTAGAGAACATGCAAGGCCTAGGGATAGGCAACAAGGGTGGACTGGCATTAGATCCATATGCCAATCCTAACATGACATATACATTGGGGGATTATCTCCCATCGTTGACAACCGACCTTGTTGGCCTCAACAACCCCTTCCCTTTAATCGAGAAAGGAGAAAGTTCGAGAACTCACCTACAAGAGAAGTATAGACAAGGTCAAGAAGGATCTTCAGAAGATGAGTCAGAATATGAAGTAGCACCATGGGACCCCTTCGAATCGGATAGCAATCACTCACAAGTGACCCCCATGGATGATTATCAAGAAAGCCTCTTGGCAATGTTCCCTCTGGATGCTCCAATCGAGCAAGTGCCACCTCAAGAAAATCAGGTCCCCCTATAGAGAGCGGAACAACCCCGATGGGGCCAGATCAATTTGCTCGAGCAAGACGAGCCTCTAATGTCACAAACCATTGTTGGAACCAACGAAGGCCTTTGGATCTCCGACAGTGATTATGAAGATGAAACTAAGATGGCATATCTCAATCACATGCGGCAGATGCAACAACAATACCCCCTGGATATTGATGACATATTTGAACAACTAAACATAAGGCCAGGGCATGAGTGGCACCTAAACCCAACACAGTGGGACCAAGTGTTGAATCCACCACTTTGGGCATATAGAGAACACCTACCGCCCAGAGACCCTATAGAGATATCAGTGTCGAGGGTAGACCCTATCCTCCTCCCCACACATAGGGCTGATCCATTCATGCCAATACCTCCAGAGCCAGATCCGGAGCACAAAAATCATTCAGGATGTCCGAGTCACCACACCCACGGTAATGGAGACCAAAATCATTTCATCAACATGATCTCCATTGACTTAACCACCCCCATCCACAATCCAGCCGATCCAACAAAGCCATTATATCTAGACATAGATGCCATAGACTGGGATCACGTCAATTCACCACCATCCCCATTAGAGTACTGGCCTTTTGGTGAGATGCTTCATTTTACCCCAGGGCCAACTCAGGATATCTTCCATGTTGAAGAGGAACCCGAGGTTCCCAACGTAGATCTAAACTCAGCAAATGATATCCACTTGATCCCAACTCCACATCAGTTGGAGGACGGATCCCACATGTCGGTCGAGGAGACGACTGACGTAGACATCGGCTCTGATCCAATGAATCCATAGATTATCAAGTTGGGGGTAAGTCTATCCCTCGAAGAGCAAGCCGAATACATTGCCCTTCTCAAAGAGAAGAAGGAGGTTTTTGCATGGTCCTACAAAGACATGTCGGGGCTAGATCCATAGCTAGTCATGCATAATCTAACGCTTGATCCGATAGTCAAGCCAGTTAAGCAAAAACTACGTAAGATGCACCCAACAGTGGCCTTAATGGTCAAAGATGAATTACAAAAGTTGTTGGATGCATAGTTTGTCATCTGCGTGGATTACCCACCATGGTTGTCCAACATGGTGCCCATCAAAAAGCTGGATGGGAGGATTCGCATATGCACTGATTTTTGAGATCTAAACAAAGTGAGTCCTAAGGATGATTTTCCCTTGCCAAGCATCGATGCATTGGTAGACGCTACAACGGGCCATGAAATGCTATCCCTCATGGATGGTTTCTCGGGATACAATCAAATTCGTATCAATCTCGATGACCAACTAAAAATGGCGTTCACAACGCCTTGGGGGACATTTTGTTATAAGGTCATGCCCTTTGGCCTTAAAAATGCTGGCGCCACCTACCAACGTGCCATGACATACATCTTCCATGATCACATGCATAAAACTTTGGAAGATTACATGGATGATTTGTTGGCCAAATCTCTTTTGCACCCAGATCATCTCGATGACTTAAGCAAGATCCTCGATCGCCTCATGGAACATAAAGTCATACTGAATCCCAAGAAGTGCGTATTTGGCGTCACATCTGGAAAACTCTTGGGTTTCATAGTCTCAAAGTGAGGCATCGAGGTGGACCCAAACAAAGTCAAGGCAATCCTTGAAATGCTTCCCCCAACTACCATCAAGCAGCTCAGAAGCCTACAAGGAAAGGTCACGTCAATCAAGCGCTTCATAGCGCAGCTATCTGACAAGTGTCGACCCATGAATAAATTATTGCATAAAGGGGTAGCATTTCACTGGGATGACGAGTGCCAGTCAGCCTTCGATGATATTAAACAATACTTGGCTTCACCGCCAATATTGGCACCACCTAGACCAGGAGTGTCATTCTACTTATACATCTCAGCTATTGAGGTGGCACTGGGCGCCATGCTAGCCCAGAAAAATGAACTACACAAAGAACAGGCTACTTACTATCTTAGCCGCACCCTGGTCAGTTATGAACTTAACTATGCATACGTCGAGAAGCTCTGCTTGGCAGTGGTGTTTGCTACCAAAAAGCTATGCCATTACATGTTGAGCAACATGACGTATGTTGTGTCTAAGGAGAATCCATTACGGTACATGATGAGTCATACTTATCATAGTAGCCGCACGGCGAAATGGATCATGTTGTTGATGGAGTTTGACATCGAGTTCATTGGACAAAAATCCATCAAAGGTCAAGTCATCACCGATCAACTAGCAGAGGCTCCTCTCGAAGATGATCAACCTCTGACCATAGAGCTACCCGATGATGGGGTCTTCCATGTCTCAGAATCACCAGATTCTGATGAGCTTGAGTCACAGGCCGACATAACCCTATTTTTTGATGGTTCTAAATGTGAGCAAGGTGGTGGCATGGGAATTGTATTCTTCACACCGCAAGGGGCTCCAATGCCTCTATCATTTAAATTAGATTTCTCGTGCACCAACAACAATGTCGAATACGAAGCCTTGCTCATAGGTCTTCAGACAACAATCACCATGAACATCAAATGATTGAACATCTTCGGTGATTCGTTGTTAATTGTCAACCAAGTCAAAGGGGTATTCCAATGTAAATGCCCAGTTCTACAGGCCTACAAAGCCCTTATGGACAAATTCTTGGCAAAGCTTGAATGGTACGACATCGAGGCACTCCCTCGGTCATCGAACCATTTTGCGGACACTATGGCCTCCTTGGGGTCACTAATCCCGCAAGACATTTCTGGTGATATGACAACCATTCAAGTCAAAACACTATCGCAACCCATGATGGAGCGTGCAAGCTCTGACTTAATGCCAGGAATCCACCTGATCCAGATTGAACCATCCTCGAACAAGTTCTCTCGAATCCATGATTATCTGAATCATGCCAACTGGGGGTCCTTATTCTCCCCTACTCCCCTTAATAGCAACACAATGCTATTCTTACAAGTTCTTTCCTGCTCAACTTTTGCTAGGGATGAACTTCAAGAGGGATTGGCTATTCATACCATCGAGGTTTTCGATCAGCAGGATTGGTACACACCCATAAGAGATTACCTTAGGTTAGGTAACCTCCCACTTGGATTGACACATGCCGTGAAAAGATCATTTAAATAGAAAGTGGCTAAACATGTCTTGTTAGGAGACATTTTGTACCGTCGTAGCTACGAAGGAATCCTTCTTCGTTGCTTGGACCAGCAGGAGTCCACTTGGGCGATCACCCAAGCGCATGATGGTACATGCGGTGGCCACTTCAGTGGTATGGCCATCGCAAAGCGCATTCTCCGCATGGGCTATTATTGGCCATCTTTAGAGCGAGATTGTTGCGCGTATGTAAGGAAGTGCGTGAAGTGTCAACACCATGCCAATTTGACACACGTACCTTCTCAGGCCTTGCAATCGATCCAATCGGCTTGGCCATTTTTGTAGTGGGGCTTAGATCTAATCGAAAAGATCTCCCCTGCATCGTCAGGTCATCACACGTTCATCATAACGGCCATGGAGTACTTCACCAAGTGGGTGGAAGCAATTCCGCTTACCTCTACGATTGGACCCCGCATTGTGGAGTTCATTTTACATAACATCATATGTCATTTTGGTATTCCATCCAAGATCATCTCGGATAATGGGACGTCATTTAAGAACAAAGACGTGCGTGCTTTGACCACAAAGTACAAAATTCAGCATAGTTTTTTGACACCCTATTATCCGTAGGCAAATGGGCAAGCAGAGGCATCAAACAAAATGCTAGTCACCATCCTCAAAAATATAGTCGTAGATAGTCATAAGGATTGGCACATTCAAATCCCACTTGCTCTATGGGCTTATCGCACTAGCATCCGGATGCCCACTAGGGCAACTCCATTTTTGTTGGTGTATGGCTCTGAGGCGGTCATGCCTCTAGAGTTGGAAATACCTTCCCTACGCATATCAATGCAAGAGTTCATCGATGATGACACTGCATGGTAGGCCCGGTTAGACCAACTTACATTGCTCGATGAACGATGCGTCAATGCTCTCGAGCATTTGCGTATCTATCAAGAGTGACTTAAGAAAGCATACAACATGAAGGTTCACCTGAGGGACTTTCAGGTTGGTGACTTGGTCTTAAAAGAGAACCAACAAAATTCTAACTTGCCGCCCCATCTAAGGGACAAGTTCATGGCAAACTGGTTAGGTCCTTATGTCATCGATAGTAAAATAGGACCTGGAACATACCGGCTAGCCTCTCTTGATGGAATCAAGGAACTAGAACCCTTGAACATCAGTCATTTGCGGCCATTCCATATTTAAAAGAGCCATAGCCCAAACCAAAAGCTCCAAGGATTCTCATAATCACTTGGTCAATCCCAAAAATGCCCCAAAGGTGTCCATAAACCCTTTGGTCAAACCAAAAGCTCCAAGGATTCCCATAATCGCTTGGTCAATCCCAAAATGCCCCAAAGGTACCCATAATCCCTTTGGTCAAACCAAAAGCTCCAAGGATTCCCACAATCGCTTGGTCAATCCCTAAATGCCCCAAAGGTACCCATCATCCCTTTGGTCAAACCAAAAGCTCCAAGGGCTCCCACAATCGCTTGGTCAAAAATAAGAAAATTCAAAAACAATAAAATCATCAAAAATAACAAAAATTTGCATCTCATTTCCATGCATACTCAAAATCATCACAACAATAAAGAACTCTTTTGCATCTCATCTTCATACTCACAAAAATCAATCAATCGAAAACACAAAAATAATAGCTGCATTAAGCTCACATCCATACATTGCATATTTGTTGGTCATACAGGTCAAAGGCACCATAGACTATAATTACTCGGCAAATCCATCATTCTCCACATTTTTCCACTCTATAAATAGTCCATCAAAAATAAACGCCATCCACAGTTTCACAATATCATGCATTAGTTGTCTTCTAATGTATCTAGAGTTTTCGTCATTCAATTGTCTTTAGATTTCTAGCCAAATATTGTACAAAGTCAGACATATTTTACGAAGGTAGAGTTCTACTTGGACCACCCCTTGTTACGTAGCATCCCAACACAAGCTAAAACACACATAAAAATTCCCAAGTTGTGTGAACGAAAGATGAAACCTGCAAAGCAATCCAGGATACCATCTAGTGAAAAGGTTATCTTGCTCATCCCCCTATGCGAATGACCCCAAGAATGCTGAGAGTTGGCAAAAGGACAAGCATCTTCCCTACCCAATTCCCCAAGAATCCCAAGTTCTCAAAAAGTTGCAAAAACATCAAAAATTTGCAAAAGTTAAAACTCCAAAAAATTTGACATCACAACCAAAGTGCATACATCAAAAGGCACATACAATAGTGATTCTCATCACTCAATATTCAAATCCCTTGCTCAAAAGAAAAAACAAAAATAAACAGTGATTTTTATCACTATAGAAGAGCAAGTATCCCAATACAATTGAAGAAAAGAAGGGAATCAAACTTGAATCCCTGGAACCCTCAGCATTTAGAAGGTCATGAGGTAAACCTCAGTATCGGTTTGGTGGATAACCTATCGATCACTGGTGGCAAACCTCCCGCATGATGATATATCTGTCACGTTAACTTGTGTGTAGATCAATGTTTGCATGTGGATGAGCTAGCCTATGGTATCCTAGATAGCACCATAGATTAATCTGACTAAATACAACAAAGGAGTTAGTGGAGCTAATTAGGTGATCCTCAGTACAGGTTTGGTTGACAGCCTATCTGGCACTGGCGGTATCCTGACAAATACCACATAAATAAACTCAATTGCACACATAAGGATGTGAAATAACTTGGTCAAAGACAAGTCGGATTCATACCTTGTTCAAAAGTCTTGTAAGATAAAAGTACAGTCTTGGCTAGTTAGTTAAAACATCTGAGTCTCAGAAAACCTTAACTACATTATAAACCAATTGTGATATCTTTCATCCTTGCATCGCCATCAAAAAATACAAAAAATAACATGTATACATAAAAAGTCATTTACCACAACAATCGCCTAGGACAAAAAGCCATAAGTTCTAAACAGTCTATGGTGCCACCACCAAAAATCACAAATTCAATTCATCCATTCCATTTGCATATCATATCAATTAGAAACATTAAGCATTCATCACAAAATATCCATACATAATGTAAATTAACATGCATCCATCAAACATCAGTCACTGTGCATAAAATCAAATCACAACACGTGTATAAACAAAATAAAGTCATATGTATATATATATATCATCAAAAATGCTCGTAGGCTACAATAAACCGGTCCTCTGACCTCGCAAAAAGGCAAAAGCTCAAAAACCCCCAAGCCTAGGGCATCGACCACCATGATCACGTAGGATCGGTGCGACGGGAACTACCCCCATGGTGTGGGTCCTATGGGACCCCTCAGGGTGGTTGTTGCTAGCCCACCTACTAGCACCTCCCCCTCATCCAGTCGCCTACATCGAGAGGATGCTGACTACTCAGTCTCGCTCCCTCTCATGCAGCATGATGATCCACCTCCACTAACCATAGGGATCCACCCATCGAGGTGGATAATCTCTACCTCCAGCTCAAACCGATGCCGAATCAAGTCCATCTCCCACTGATGAACTATCACCAAGTTCTCATCATGCTATGCCAGCTGCGTCCATAGGAGATCCATCTCCCATGCAGCATCTGTATCCCCATCCCATCGGTGGTACATAGCAAATGCATTCTCCCTCTCTGCCAGCTATGTCCATAGGAGATCCCTCTCCTGCAATGCATCCTCGAGCTCCTCATCCCATCTCCGGAGTAGCCCCTCCAATCATGCTATCTCAATGTGCAACCCTACCTCCGTATCCTTCGGGACTTCCTGAGGCATCGACATCTCTAGAATGGTAGCCTGCTCTAGCTCCCACTACTTTGGGACGTCCTACATATCTAGCTACTCTAGAACCCCAAAATCATCCCCCCCAAGTTGTCCACCTCTACCATGTCTGCATCCTCCAGCGAAACCCCTCAGCCCTCTCCTGACTGCCTCTACACCCCCTAGAGGCCCCTCGCCTCGCCACCATCACAAAGTCCACCATTGGTCATACTCCATGGTAGCCCCGATGTCATCCACGTCTAGGACATCAATCATTGTATCTGAATCCTCACCCAATGGTGCAATGACCGACCATGCCAGAGTCCTCTCGTCACCCTAACGTCGATAGATCAAAGGCTCACCAGGAAACCCCTAGCGCACCCCAAACTATCATGTCACTCGAACGTACGAGAAGTACTCCTACTCGGTCCCGTGTCACCCAATCAGCCATCTCCCTTGGTGCACCCATCGAAGCCACTCTCCAGCCTCAGGCTAGGCTGGACAGTCCCGATATGGGCACCAGAAAACCTCCCCTAGAGCAAGCCGAGCGAAGGCATCGACATAGTGCCCTATGACACCTACCCACCATCGACTCTGTCCCTGCTCCTCAGACCACCACCATAGAGCCGCATACCCTATCTCTCTGTCAACCATCTTCGCCCGAGTCATCCACGATAACCCCATCGACCTCTCCACAACTATGTGCTGCCAAGCCCAGCCCTACAACAGATAACTACATCCAATACCCTTCCACCTTCGGCAACGGACCTCGTACAACTCATCATAGAGCTATGCCAATAGAGTCTATCCCCATCTCATAATCATAGGTGCCTCCATTGGACACTCGACCAGTCTGAAGACCACCTCCAGCAGGTTCCAAGGGAACCTCACACCTGATGAGTCGGGCAACAACATGTTGGAAATGAGGGTCATCAGTAATGCATGCCTCACTCCCAACATGCCCCTCTCTAGCCACCACCACACCAAAATGCCACCAATCTGGCAGTCACCCTCTGCCCTCTCCACCGGGCTGTCCACACCCAACTCCTCCCCATGACCGAAGCATCGTGTCAGCACTACTGTCCATTGATCACATGGAGTAGTCCGAATAGGAAGTCCATCTATCGAAATCCATAGAATCTGATAGACATCCTCCAGTGTCACCGTCATCTCCCCTATTGGGAGATGAAAGGTATTGGTTCGGGGATCCCACAAATTGATCAGGGCCGTCAGATAGGCCCGATCCCCCACCACCAGCTCTAGTCGAGTCACCTACTTGAGCCCAAGGGCATCAAGCCACTCCCGATAAACCAAAGTCAGTGCCTCCCATGCTTCAGAGAAAATTGTAGGCACACGGTATCGGCTCTTCACAACCTGCAAAAGAAAACAAAACAAAAACATTAAAAACCTGATAAACTGTACAACAATAACATGAATATACAACAATGCATAAAACAATGTATAGCTAAAAATAGACAAATAACGAGCAACAAAATTAAAAAAAATTAAAAAATAGTTTGTCAGTACCTAGGGTTTTTAACTCTACGTTTAAACTGATAAACAAAATTAAAAACAATTCAAAAAATAGTTTGTCAGTACCTAGGGTTTTTAACTCTACGTTTAAATTGATAAACAAAATTAAAAAACAATTCAAAAATAGTTTTACTAGGGTTTTTAACTCTACGTTTAAACTGATAAACAAAATTAAAAAAAATTCAAAAAATAGTTTGTCAGTACCTAGGGTTTTTAACTCTACGTTTAAACTGATAAACAAAATTAAAAAAATTCAAAAAATAGTTTGTGGACCTAGGGTTTTTAACTCTACGTTTAAACGATAAACAAAATCAAAAAAATTCCAAAAATAGTTTGTCAATATAGGTTTTTAACTCTATTTAAAGATAAAAAAATTAAAAAAATTAAAAAATAATTTAAAAAATAGTAAAAAAATATTGTAGTACCTAGGGTTTTTAACTCTACGTTTAAATGATAAAAAAATTAAAAAAATTAAAAATAAGTTTGTAGTACTAGGTTTTAAAAAAAAAAAAAAAAAAATTTCAATACCTAGGGTTTTCTTTAACTCTACGTTTAAACTGATAAATAAAAACAAAACAAACAAAATCAAAATAATAGTTTTCGTTAACCTCGGGTTTATAACTGAAGTTTACAAATGAAAAATCAGAATAAAAACAATTTTCTAAAGCTAGGGTTTTGCTCTCAGTTTACCCTAGGATTTCAGTTTAAAAACAAAAAGTTAGATTAAAACAATTTTTCTAAGCTAGGGTTTTCGTTCAGTTTACCCTAGGGTTCTAGTTTAACAACAAACAAACAACAAAAAAAAAAGAAGAAACGACACAACCTAGGGTTTCAGTTTAACCTAGGGTTATAGTTTTAGTTTTTGTCAATTCATTTTTGCCTCGGGTTTTACCTAAGTTTAAACGGAAAAACAAATTCAAAATAAATTACGATTTTTAAACTGTAACATAAAACAAAAGCAAATAACGAAGAGGAGCACTTACCGGTCTCGCTTCGGCTCTGCCACTCGATCCGGTTCATGAACTCATGGTGTCGGGAAAAATTTGGCAGCGCTTCGCTTCGCAGAATCGACCTCCTCCTCCTCAGAGCTCCAAATCGCCAGAAAAATCGAATACAAATGAGCCCAAACCCTAGTTTTGGCCCTTAAATAGGCTTTTAGGCCTGTAATCATTCCACCCTGGGATGAGCGCTCTAGTTAGCACTCGTCCCTCCCTGGGACGATTACAAAACTGGTATTCATCCCACCCAGGGACGATTACAGAGCAAAAATTGCAAAAATAGCAAAAACTGCACCAAAATGCACAAAAACAAGCAATAAAATTGTCCAATAAGAGTGCTTTTGCACTTGACATTTCGGGCATGCAAAATAGACGTCGGGGTCACAAATCCTCACTATCCTATTCCCTAAGAAGGCTACCATAGCTGGACCGCTCCATGGGAGGATGGATTGACGAGAATTTCATCCCCAAACGATGTCCCAAAAAGGGTCCAAACCCACCCAAAAATAGCAATAAAATTGCCGAGCAAGGCGCATTTGCGCCTTTTATTCTTGGCATGCAAAATAGATTTTGGGGTCACAAATCCTCACTATCCTATTCCCTAAGAAGGCTACCATAGCTGGACCGCTCCACGGGAGGATAGATTGTCGAGAATTTCATCCCCAATCGGCGTCACCAAAAGGGTTAACACCCACCCAAAAATAGGTCCAAATGTTGGGAAACTGCATAAGCATTCAAAGAAAAACATCTGAAGGCACCCTTACCTAAGTCATCTTGGGTCAAGCGACTCGTCGCTTTTCTCATGTAGGTCATTCCCTCATCGATTCGTCGCTTGAGGGGGTAGTCACACTTAGTCACCAATCAACAAATACACACCCAATCAAGGAAATGGCATGCATTCAAAGAATCATTGACAAAGATAATCACGCCCCTGCTTGGGGCAGCAAACAAGCAATAATCACAAGCTGATCAAACACTTGGCATTCATGAATCATGAACTCAAGGTTCCCACAGACAAAAGGTTGCGCCCTTTGCCTATTCATGACTGATCAATGTCCAAGCTCAAGTAACACCTCACCGAAAAAGGTTAACACTTGAATTAAGTTCCTTCGCTCGTCAGAAGCAAGGATTCAAGAATGCATGCCCTTTCCATACTTGGGGCATCAAAATTTGGTTAGGTTATTGAGAAACCCTAATCATTAGTGCTTTGGTTATCTATTTTTGCTCAACACTGCGCCACGCACAGCGCATCCCAAAAAGGGGCATCTGTAGACACCAAAACAACACCAATCCGATTATGTGACTGCAAACACTGATCGCATTGACACACAGCCCCCAGGGCAGCCCCCAGAGGTTAAAAAATGGTCCTAACCACTCACACAATAGTTTTGGAAGGTCAGAGGTCAATTTGGCACCTTTCAGGCACTCTGCTCTCTACTCGTTCCACCCAAGGATGATTACAAACTGGTATTCGTTCCACCCGGGGACGATTAGCAGTATTCGCTCCAGGGTGGGGCGAATAGCAGGTTTGACGGGCAAAAAGTCAAATCTTGACAAATGGCAGCTCAGATCCACCACTTAACTCTTCCTTCATTGCATGGGAGTGTGAGTGAGCATTTTTGAGCGCTAGAGGCAATTACAAGGGCAGTCATGGAGCCCCTAATCAGGGAGGAATCTTCTCCCCCTTGGGAAGGCATGATTGCCAAGTGGCGCCTCTGCATGCTCATCCAAAGAGACCGTCAGGTCTATAAAATGGTGAGTCTTCTCACCCCAAAAAGAGACAGAGAAGGAGCATTTTGAGCAATGAAGTGCTGCCATTTTACATCCTCACACCTTTTGATTTGTGCCTTTCACATCCTTGATCTCTTTTGGAAGGGAGGTCATAGGGTGGTTATTGGAAGCGCAAATATGGAACCTGTAGACACCAAAACAGCACCCATCCGATTAAGTGACTACAAACACCGATCGCATTGACACACACAGCTTTCAGGGCAGCCCTCAGAGGTCAAACAGTGGTCCTAACCACTCACACAACAGTTTAGAAGGTCAAAAAATGAGCAGAGCAAAGATGGTCGTCTTAGACAAGCCTTCATCAAAACAAAGTCAAACTTCAAGCCTTAAGCAAGCAAGAAAGCCTTAAGCAAGAAAGCCTTATCAAAGCAAGACAAAGTCTTCAAAGCAAAGCCCTCGTCAAAAGCCGGGCCGAAGTGTCACGATATCGCGACACTTCGGGCCCTTTGCCCAAGCCGGGCCGAAGTGTCGCGATATCGCGACACTTCGGGCCCTTTGCCCAAAAGGCCGAAGTAAGTGTCGCGATATCGCGACACTCTCGGAGTGTCGGATATCGTGACACTGGCCCTCGGGGTGGTATCGAGGACGGGGGTGGTATCGACACTTTGCCAAGCAGACTCGGCCGAAGTGTCGCGATATCGCGACACTTCGGCATCAAAGGCAGAAGCATCCAAAATCAACATTCAAAGGCATACTTGCGACCAATCAAAGGCGGACTTTGGCATGGCCGCCACGTGGAAGGCATGGCCGCCACGTGGCACCCCTACGTGCCCCTTTTCAAAGAGACCCCGTGTGTCTATAGAATGGCGGACTTCACCAACTGCATTAATGAGACAAGCAGTGTTAGCAACAAATCCGATCCGAGGCCATGCCTCATAACTACTGATGTCAGTGCGAGCCATGTCTCATAAATCACCTGACAAAGATCAAATCTCAGCGGCCCCTACGGATTTAGGGTTTGACATTAATGTTTCAGAGGCGAAATCCTCTATAAGAACTAGCTCAATGCAATGTAAAAAGAAAAAGCATTTTTAGTAAACACAACGAAGTGTTGTTCATTCGAGACCCGATCGCACCAGTTTAAGTTCACCTTCTTCACATCCAGAATCTCTTGTGAAAGAGAGGTTGGTGGGTGGTTTCAGAAGTGTAAGTTTGACCTTCGAACCAGACATTCGACCACAGTGAACTACCAATTCGCCGACAACACATTATCCTGGATTTTGAGCCAATTCCTAGTGGATTGGCGTCAAAGTCGGATTTTAACAGGGCGGCCCGTTTGGGCACCCCACGTACGTTCCTATATTTCAAGTTATTTTATTCTGTCATATGGTAATCTCTGACGCTTAGACGTTTATCATATTCAGAAGACGCTGCTCTTAGTTTTATGTCGATTTATTCCGATATCGCGTGTTCATATTATCTTACGTTTTAGGTTGTCCAAATAACTCACGCTATACGGTAGAATTTATCTTGCATCACGCTGTGCGTTCAAATATATCTTACAGTATGTCTTATCAAATATTGTCATGCAACGCTGTGAAATACTAATGTGCAGGCAACAGCGTTCAGAATCGGTCGACTTTTTAATGACAGTTTACGTTTTATAATGTATGTTGTTTTCAAACACGTTAAAACAACAGTTTATGTTTTATGTTTTTAAATACGTTTTATATCTGATGACATTTTCGAATTTCCATTAGAAACGCAGGTTGCATAGAGTTGTTTGGTTGTATGAATTTAATGAATCTTTCGAATGTATTACCTATTGATTTTTAAAGCTAACGCTCTACCCTTTTGCAGCAGGTGCTACTAACAACGTCTCTGTGTTTCTCTGATCGCAGGAAGAGCCGCAAGGAGCAAGGATTTATCAACGCAAGCGGCGGCAATACTTTGGCCCGTCCATTTCAAATGTGGGCATGCGGATAGAAGAAATATTAATCTTGATTGTAACCGAGACAGACTAATACTCCTAGCCCCTAAAAAGGCAGGAGATGTATTGTAACCGAATGAAGTTGATATAAAAGGGTTGTGCTCCTGCTTTTCTCCTTTATATTCGGTTGATTCAAAGTTCTATTTTCATTACATCTTTAATACCGTTTTTCCTTCCGAAATCTCATGCTTTCAGTGGCGATCACGGTGGGACCTCCGTCCACGGTTTTTGTTTTAGATTAAATTACTGATCTAAAAATTGCTTGTTTTTTTTACAGGTACCTATTTTTTTTTTTTTAACATCAGACTGTTATTCGTCTCTGCAAGTGACGATTACAGAATTTTATTCGTCTCACCCCGGGACGAATAAAATATTCGTCTCACCCAGGGACGATTAATTGTTTTGGTATTCGCGTCACCCAGGGACGAGTACAACTCTGTGCATTTTTTAGAGCAAATCAGAAACATCCCGTTGAGCAGAGAAGAGGTAGGAGTTTTCTTAAGCTTCTGTCAAATTTTTTGTTTTTCGGTTTTCTGGTTTTTAGCTTTGTATGGCTTAGGGAAAGATTTCTTTTTCGTTTGCCTGTTTCAATTTTTGCAAAGTAAAATGAACCCCACACACCACGTGGTATTTTAAACCAAGGCGTTGGTCGTAAAACCCCAACCCTTGAGCAAGACCAAAGGTGGATTCCATTATCACTTTGGCTTGAGATATTGCATCCATTACCTCGATCGCGACTGTTGCTAGACGTAAATCCTGACGAAAGCTGACCGAGTGTAGCTTGGGGTGATTCCCAACACGCGAGGATAAGTCTTCTATGGTAGGTGTCATAAACAGAGCGATTCCCCTTCCGTACCGCCTATGTTCCACGTATCATCTGCTCTCACGTACCTATAGTTTCCCTCTCGTAAGGGCGGGTATATAGAGAGGTTGGTATATCGGTCCGGCAATGGTATATCGAAGGGGCGACCATTTATGGGAGTCATATGAGCCAACATTATGCATTTAAACGTTCTTCCAAAATTGCAAAAACAAAACAAAACATCAAAATGCACTAAACCAGTTTAGGACACACTATTTAAATCCTTAAAAGAGATAATCACGGTTTGTGTACGTGTGTGTTTATTTCTGCTTAGTGTAAACAAAAAGACAAATCATCATAAACGAGATAAAATCTGCTTAGACAGTAGAGAAGCACCACAATGGTGTACACCCGTAGCCAAGCCCAATCAAGGGCGGACGCTACGGAAGGTGCACGAAGAGAGGGCGCTAGTCGCCTTCGCTTTAGCCCTGAGGACTTGGCTATACCGCCTTGGCGGTCCAGCCTACAAGAGAGTCCACATCAGGCCCCATCAAAAAGAAATTATTGGGAGCCTCCTCAGTGGGGTATGCCCATCCAACACAGCCCCTTTCGGGAAGATGCTTTACATGTAGATCTCAATGTAAGTAGACAACCGCCTCTTGAGGCTAGATCTGAGTGGCCGCAGCGCGATGAAGCGCTAGAGTGGCATAGTGCCCATGAGGAGAGACAACGTGACTACGCTACCTCTTCTTTGCCTCACATTAGAACAGAAAGACAAAATCCAGAGCGTAGGGCTCTTTATACAGGGCGAGCTAACTCCGCCCGCCCCTTTCAAACCCATGAAAGGGAGTACGAGGAAGATCATCGAATTCCTTGGGAACAACAAACAGCGCGGGAACCTTGCGTTTTCGCACCTGCTAGATATCATGATCATACCTCGAGGCCAGGGCCTCAAGTAAATGTCGCCTACCTCGACAGAGGGAAGCAACCCATTAAAATTTTAGATCATCAAGATCGAGGCAAACACATCAGAGAAACATTTAAACCTCCTCAGCAAAAGAGGGCAGACCAAATTGACCCGACAGTCGCCAGACATGCCGCCCGCCAAGCTCGAATCACGCAGCTTGAGCAGGGTCATCAGGAGTTAGAATACTTATACCGCTTGAATAAAGAGCGCATGCAGCACGAAGCGGATGAGTTGCGATATAAACTACCTGAGCGGGTGCCAACCCCTCGCACCCACAGAGAGGAACAATATGAGAGGCACAATCCTTTGGTGCAGGACAGGTCTCCGCGACCTCGTCAAGCTTTGCCTCCGAGACCTTATAGACCTGAGAGGGAGGCCACTCCCCGCAACAATGCTGGGTACCCTCAACGGGGACTCAATCAAGGTCATAGGTCTCGCCCAGAGACTCCTCAAGAAGTTTATGAGGAGTACGAACCAGAAATAGAACGGGCCGAAATGCCCCATCAAGGCGGGAGGGCTGCCACTCGGCCACCCCCCCATAGGCCTCCAGTCTCCCATAATTCACAACGGGAGCAAACAAAAGAGGAAGAAATAAAATCTTTCGATGCATACAAAGCGCTATTAGAGCGTTTGGAGTCTGTGGAGACAAAAGCTTCTGGGCATCAAAAGCCCACATTACGTCAACTCCACAGTCATCCAGTGCATCCCTCAGTACCTACACCTCTTTACCCCGAACACTTCAAGTTGCCTCAATTGGCAGTCTTTAAAGGTGAAGAGGATGCACAAGAACATGTCACACGGTTCCTAAGTCAATGCTTCGGCATCCAAGATAATGATGCATTGTTGCTTAGAACATTCATAACCACATTCGCAGGCCCTGCCTCGGATTGGTTCACACAATTACCCAAACACAGCATAAACAACCTAGATCAACTAGTAGATGCGTTTCTTGAACGTTTTGCTTTCAACACAAGGAAGAAGGCATCACTAAGTGATCTGGCCAGCCTCAGGCAATATGAGGAAGAAACAATAGCAGCATACGGGAACCGATGGAGGGCTTTGCTTTCCAGGCTACCCTACCGTCCCCCTATGTCTGATCTTACACAGATGTTTGCACGGAGTTGCTTAAAATCAATCTCTGGTCTATTGCTACTGCAACAATACGACAGTTTAGAAGAAGCTTTGGCGCAAGCCAGAGTCATAGAAGAGATTAAAATAGGCGAGGGCGCCATCGCCAAGCCTAAAAAGAAAGAGTGGAATAAAACCACTAAGACTGGGAATACGCAATCACAACCCGTAGCGGTTAATCAAGTTGCGATAAATGTTCCCAAGCCTGTGCAAGAAATGCAGCCCCAAAAGGCTAATTACCAGGCGGTGCCTCCTAGTTATGAAAAAGATAATAAGAAACAGGAGCAGAATCAACAGCGTCGCCCTAGGCGACAATTCACCCCTTACACAGAGTCCAGGGACTCCCTATTTGACCGCTTGTCAGCGGCAAATTTAGTCACCCTTCCAGAGATCCCAACTATAGACCCTAACGCTCCTAAGCCTAAAGGATATAGAGAGGAATTATATTGTAGATTTCATAGGCGAAGGGGACATGACTTGAATGGATGCTGGAAGTTCAAAGGACTAATCCAAGATTTAATCGAAAATAAAACATTGGCCGTGGACAACCCCATAGCGCCAAACAATCAACAAATGGGGGTATTCAAAGACCCTTTGCCTGCCCACGAGGCACAAACAAAACCTCTCCAGGTTAATGAGGTGCGACAGAATCTTCCCATGCAAGGATTTGTGGGAATGATCAGCATAGTGACGAGAAATAAAAAGTACCTAGCAGTTGCCCCCGAGGTAGCTATAAGAGAAGTTCCAACAACGTCACAGCCTCAACAACACCCTGTGCAGTTACCTCCGCCTAGACCAGAGGTCACGATACGGACCAAACTCACGCAGAGTTTGCGGACCACATCGGCTAGGCTGTCCATTTACGAGCTTATTCAACAGTCAACACCTCATAGGGAAGCTCTTATGGACATTTTAAAAACCATCGACTTACAGCCTCACGAAGCAAATTCTTTCAACAACTTCGTAGGACATGTGAAACGATGTACTGAACTGGTCATCACCTTCAGAGAGGATGAAGTCAAAGCAATATCGAATGACACGGCAGATCCACCCCTGCACGTTGTTGCACGGATCAACGGGATCCCGTACAAGAGAGTGTTGGTAGATACTGGCTCGTCTAGTAACATCATTACCACTGCAGCCTTAAAACATTTGAAGCTGCCAGCCTCTCATATCACAGCCTCCACCTACACACTGTGAGCTTTCAATGATGCAATATGCTCGACAGTCGGCACAGTTGTTCTACCTGTCCAGGTAGGACAAAAGACAATACCAACATTGTGCCATGTGTTGGAAGGCGAGATGGCTTACAATATACTGCTAGGGCGGCCTTGGATCAGGGACATGAAGTGTGTCCCTTCCATCGCTCACCAGTGCTTAAAGTATGCTTTTGAAGGAGAAATACATGTAGTCCCGATGGACTTGGAACCCTTCAAATATTGCAATGCGGTACAATTAATGCCTCAATCGACCCTCCCTTCAACACATTTGGATTTCCAGTTAAATCCATCTAAACAGGGTCCAATACCGCAGGCACCACTGGTGACCAAATCACCAAAATCCCAGCCAGGTGAATCCTCATCATCAGCTCCTTCATTACCAATGCCACCTGTCATGGCTAAACAGAAGGACAAGGGAAAATAGATCATGGAAGAGGTTCAGCCCCTAGAAGAGGGGTTGCCAACAATTTCAACGGTATCAACAGAAGAAACACCTAGCACTACGAAAGCTGAGATTCCTAAACCACCAAACATGGAATGGACTCAGGAAGGACTCCCGTTCCCTCCCTCCCAAGCATCAACAATCACTGTTGAAATGGCCAGTATAGGCCTTGGGGAGTACTTAGTGCAGAATGTTGTGGCAACGCCTACAGTAGAATCAGTACAGGATATGGGGAGACCTCGCCTTCCCATAGGAACAGTTGTTCCTCTAGGTCACCCACCCAACCAGACAAATTTTGTGTATGGGGGCCTTGATCATGGTCTTGAACCATGCAAGCAAAAGGAAGCAGACGAAGAACCTTTTGTTGAAAACATCAATTATCTGTCAAACCCGGATTTTGCTCTAAGATATCTGGACCAATGCAATTGGCATGGATACGGGTTAGGCAGATATGAGCAAGGGATGCGTATCCTTTGCCAACCAAGATATCAGATGCCATATGATAAGTCAGGAGTAGGGTTCAACCACCCCCTGCCCTTAGACATCTTGGTCAAAAATATGCAAGGCCTAGAAATAGGCAACAAGGGGGATTGGCACCCGATCTCTATGCCAACCCAAATACAGACTTTACATTGGGAGATTACCTCCCATGGTCAACCAACACCCTTGGCAACAGCAGTAATCCCTCTCCTTTGATAGAAAGAGGTGAAGGTTCGGACACTAATCCCCAAAGAAAACATCAACGATGTCCGGATATCTTTTTGAAGTTGTTCCCCTTAGAGGTTCCAGTTGAATCAATACAGTGTCAAGAGAATCAGGCCCCTCCACCGACAGTGGAGCAACCGCAACGGGACCAGATCAATTTGCTGGAACAAGGAGAACCCTCAATGTCGCAAGTAACAATTGCTGAACCGAATGAACATTTTTGGATCTCCGAAAGTGATTCAGAAGATGAGACTGAGATGGACTATCTCAGACATGCGCGACGGCATCACCGCCCTTTAACTCATGAAGATCTAATGGGACAGATGGGCATAAGGTTAGGGCATGAATGGTGGGTAGACCCAGCGGGGTGGGCCCTAGTGTTAGATCCATGGCTCCAAATTCACGATGAGCACCGTCCACCCCGAGACCCTATCATGACAACAGTGCCAAGGGAAGACCCTGTCCTCCTTTTCGCACATAGGGCCGATCCATTCGTGCCCATTCCCCTAGAACCAGATCCAGAGTATAGGGAGCATCCAGAAGATTCAAGTTATCATACCCACGGTAATGGAGACCCAATTCATTCCATCTACATGATCTCCATTGATTTGACCGCACCCATCCGCAATCCGGCCGATCCAGCACGGTCATTGCATCTCGACATAGATGCCATCGACTGGGATCGCGTCAATTCACCTTTATCACCATCAGAGTACTGGCCTTTCGGTGAAATGCCTCATTTTACCCCAAGGACAACTCAGGATATTTTTTAGGCTGAAGAGGAACCCGAGGTTCCAAGCGTAGATCTAAACTCAGCTAATGATATCCATTTGATCCCGACTCCACATCAGTTGGAGGACGGATCCCACATGTTAGTCGAGGAGACGACTGACGTAGACATCGGCACAGATCCAATGAATCCACAGATTCTCAAGCTGGGGGTAAGTCTTTCCCCCGAAGAGCAAGCCGACTACACTACCCTTCTCAAAGAGAAGAAGGAGGTTTTTGCATGGTCATACAAGGATATGCCAGGACTAGACCCGCAACTAGTCACGCATAATTTAACGCTTGATCCGACAATCAAGCCTGTAAAGCAAAAACTACGTAAGATGCACCCAACAATGGCCTTGATGGTCAAAGATGAATTACAAAAGCTGTTGGATGCACAGTTTGTCATCTGCGTGGATTATCCGCCATGGTTGTCCAACATGGTTCCCGTCAAGAAGCCCGACGGGAGGATTCGCATATGCACCGATTTTTGAGATCTAAACAAAGCGAGTCCTAAGGATGATTTCCCCTTACCGAGCATCGACGCGTTGGTAGACGCTACAACAGGTCACGAAATGCTCTCCCTCATGGATGGTTTCTCGGGATACAATCAGATTCGTATCAATCCTGAAGACCAACTAAAAATGGCGTTCACAACGCCTTGGGGGACATTTTGTTATAAGGTCATGCCTTTTGGCCTTAAAAATGCTGGTGCCACCTACCAACGTGCCATGACATATATCTTCCACGATTACATGCACAAAACTTTGGAAGATTACATGGATGATTTATTAGCCAAGTCTCTCTTGCGCTCAAATCATATCAATGACTTAAGCAAGATCCTCGATCGCCTCATGGAGCATAAAGTTAGACTAAACCCCAAGAAGTGCGTCTTTGGCGTCACATCTGGAAAACTCTTAGGTTTCATAGTCTCAAAATGAGGAATCGAGGTGGACCCAAAGAAAGTCAAGGCAATCCTTGAAATGGTTCCCCCAACTACAATCAAGCAGCTCAGAAGTCTGCAGGGAAAGGTCACGTCGATTAAACGCTTTATAGCGCAATTATCTGACAAGTGCCGACCCATGAACAAATTATTGCACAAGGGGGTTACATTTCATTGGGATGACGAGTGCCAATCGAGCCTTTGACGAGATCAAACAATACCTGGCTTCGCCGCCAGTATTGGCACCACCTAGACCAGGAGTGCCGTTCTACTTATACATCTCAACTACTGAGGTGGCACTGGGCGCCATGCTAGCCCGGAAGAATGAACTTCACAAAGAATAGGCTACATACTATCTTAGCCGCACCCTGGTCAGTTATGAACTTAACTATGCATACGTTGAGAAACTCTGCTTGGCAGTGGTGTTTGCTACTAAAAAGCTATGCCATTACATGCTGAGCAACACTACGTATGTTGTGTCTAAGGAGAATCCATTGCGATACATGATGAGTCGTACTTATCATAGTAGTCGCACGGCGAAATGGATCATGTTGTTGACGGAATTTGACATAGAATTTATTGGACAAAAATCTATCAAAGGACAAGTCATAGCCGATCAACTAGCAGAGGCTCCTCTTGAAGACGATCAGCCTCTGGTCATAGAACTACCCGATGATGGGGTCTTCCATGTCTCAGAATCGCCAGATTCTGATGAGCTTGAGTCACAAGCCGACATAACCCTATTCTTCGATGGTTCTAAATGTGAGCAAGGTGGTGGCACGGGAATTGTATTCTTCACACCGCAGGGTGCCCCAATGCCCCTGTCATTTAAATTAAACTTCCCATGCACCAACAATAACGCAGAGTATGAAGCCTTGCTCCTAGGTCTTCAGACAACAATCACCATGAACATCAAAGGACTGAATATCTTTGGTGATTCGCTGTTAATAGTCAATCAAGTCAAAGGGGTATATCAATGCAAATGCCCAGTTCTGAAGGCTTATAAAGCCCTTGTGGACAAATTCTTGGCAAAACTTGAGTGGTATGACATCGAGGCCCTCCCTCGATCATCGAATCATTTTGCGGACACAATGGCCTCCTTGGGGTCACTAATTCCGTAGGACCTTTCCGGTGATATGACAACCATTCAAGTCAAAACCTTATCGCAATCCGCGATGGAGCGTGCAAGCTCAGACTTGACGCCAGGAATCCACATGATCCAGATTGAACCATCCTCGGATAAGTTCTCTCGAATCCAAGATCGTCTGAAACGTGCCAACTGGGGGTCTTTGTTTTCCCCTACTCCCATTAATAGCAACACAACGCTATTCTTGCAGGTTCTATCCCATTCAGCGTCTGCTAGGGATGAACTTCAAGAGGGATTCGTTGTTCATACTGTTGAGGTTTCTGATCAATAGGACTGGTATTTACCCATCAGAGACTACCTCAAGTTAGGTAGTCTTCCGCTTGATTTGACTCATGCCGCAAAACGAGCACTCAAGCAGAAAGCGGCTAAATATGTCTTGATAGGAGACATTTTGTATCGTCGCAACTATGAAGGAATCCTCCTTCGTTGCTTGGATCAGCAAGAGTCCACTTGGGCAATCGCCCAAGCGCACGATGGTACATGTGGTGGCCACTTTAGTGGTATGGCTATCGCAAAGCGCATTCTCCGCATGGGCTATTATTGGCCATCTTTAGAGCGAGATTGTTGCGCATATGTCAAGAAGTGCGTGAAATGTCAACATCATGCCAATCTGATGCACGTACCTTCTCAGGCCTTGCAGCCAGTCCAGTCTGCTTGGCCGTTCTCGCAATGGGGCTTTGATCTAATTGGAAAGATCTCCCCTACATCATCAGGTCATCACACGTTTATCATAACGGCCACAGAGTACTTTACCAAGTGGGTGGAAGCAATTCCGCTTACCTCTACGACAGGACCCCGCATTGTGGAGTTCATTTTGCATAACATCATATGTCATTTTGGTATTCCATCCAAAATAGTCTCGGATAATGGAACGCCTTTCAAGAACAAAGACGTGCGTGCTTTGACCACAAAGTACAAAATTTAGCACAGCTTTTCGACACCCTATTATCCGCAGGCAAATGGGCAAGCAGAGGCGTCAAACAAAACGCTAGTTGCCATCCTTAAAAAGACCGTCGCAGATAGTCATAAGGATTGGCACATTCAAATCCCACTTGCCCTATGGGCCTATCGCACTAGCATTCGCACACCCACTGGGGCCACTCCGTTTTTGCTTGTGTATGGTTCCGAGGCAGTCATGCCCCTAGAGTTGGAGATTCCTTCCCTGCGCATATCAATGCAGGAGTTCATCGACGATGATTCTGCACGGCAAGCCCGGTTAGACCAGCTTACGTTGCTTGACGAACGACGCGTTAATGCTCTCGAGCATTTACGTATTTATCAAGAGCGACTTAAGAAAGCCTACAACATGAAAGTTCACCTAAGGGACTTTCGGGTTGGTGATTTGGTTTTGAAGGAAAACCAGAAAAATTCCAGTTTGCCATCCCACCTAAGGGACAAGTTTGCGGCAAATTGGTTAGGTCCATATGTCATTGATAGCAAAATAGGACCCGGGACATACCGGCTAGCTTCTCTGGATGGTATCAAGGAAACGAAACCCTTGAATATCAGTCATTTGCGACCATTTCATATCTAAGAGAGCCAAATCCCAAAATGCTCCAAGGATTCTTGCAATCGCTTGGTCAATCTCAAAATGCTCCAAGGATTATTGCAATCGCTTGGTCAATCCCAAAATGCTCCAAGGATTATTGCAATCGCTTGGTCAATCCTCAAATGCTCCAAGGATTTCCACAATTGCTTGGTCAAAAATTAAGAAAATTCAAAAACAACAAAAATCATCAAAAACAACAAAAAATTTGCATCTCATTCCTAGGCATACTCAAATTCATCAATAGAGAGTTCTTCTCGCAATTCATCTTCATATTCACCAAAATCAATCCATCAAAAATACAAAAATACATAGCTGCATTAAAGCATTGCACCCATACATTGCATATTTGTGGTCGTACGGGTCAAAGGCACCATAGGCTGTAATAGCTCTGTTAGTCCATCTTGTTCCACACTGTTCCATTTTACAAAAACAACAAAAACACCATGCATTGCTTTTACCACACTAGAGTCAGTGGTCTTTTAATGTATCAAGAGTTTTTCATGATTCAGTCATCATTTTGCTCTTTAGCCATGTAATGTATCAAGTCAAACAGATTTTACGAAGGTAGAGTTACACTTGAAATACACCTTGTTACGTAACATCCCAACACAAATTAAAACACATAAAAATTCCCAAGTTGTGTGAACGAAAGATGAAACCTGCACGGTAATCCAGGTCACCATAAGCGAAACGGTTATCTTGCTCATCCCCCTGTGCGAATGACCCCAAGAATGCTGAGAGTTGGCAAAAGGACAAGCATCCTCCCTACCCAATTCCCTAAGAATCCCAAAGTTCTAAATAGTTGCAAAACATCAAAAATTTGCAAGCGTCAAAACTCCAAAATTTGACATACTACAGTGCACACATCAAAAGGCACAAACAATAGTGATTATCGTCACTCCATATCCCCAATCCCTTGCTCAAAAGAAAAACAAATCAAAATAAACAGTGATTTTATCACTACAAACGAGCAAGTATCCCAATACAATTGAAGAAAAGAAGGGAGTTGAACTTGAATCCCCGGAACTCTCAGCATTCTAACGGGTCATGAGGCAAGCCTCAGTACCGGTTTGGTTGATAGCCTATCGGTCACTGGCGGTAAACCTCTCGCATGACGATATATCTATCACATTAACTTGTGTACAGATCAATATTTGCATGTGGATGAGCTAGCTTATGGTATCCTAGATAACACCGTAGATTAATCTAACTAAATACAACAAAGGAGTTAGTGGAGCTAGTTAGGTGATCCTCAGTACAGGTTCGGTTGAAAGCCCATCTGGCACTGGCGGTATCCTGACAAATACCACATAAATGAACTCAACTGCACACACAGGGATGTGAAATAACTTGGTCAAAAACAAGTCCGATTCATACCTTGTTCAAAAGTCTTGTAAGATACAGTACAGTCATGGCTAATAAGTTAAAACCGTCTGAGTCTCAGAAAACCTTAGCTACATTTCTAAACCGACTGTGCTACTTTTCATCCTTACACTACCATCAGAAAAGAAAAACCACATGTATACATACAAAGTCATGTATCACAGCAATCGCCTCAAAACAAAATAATGGAGTTCTAAACAGTCTATGGTGCCATAGCCACACATCACAAAGTCCATCCATCCATTTCATCTCTGCATATCACATACATTTGCATTCATCACAACATATGCATCCATCAATATAAAGTAGCATGCATCCACCAACATCAATCATTGTGCATAAAATCATGACGTATACACAAAGAAAGAAAATCAAAACAACAAAAACATCACAAAAATGCAACACAAAAACATAAGCAATAAGCATTGCCGGACACAAGTGCTCTTGCACTTAAACTCTTGGCATAAAAAAATCGATGTCGGGGTTCAACTTGTTACTCTCCTACTTCCCCTAGAAGGCTACCCCTAGCCGGACCGCTCCACGGGAAGATGGGTTGTTGATGATTTCACCCCATTATGGCATCACCAAAAGGGTTAACACCCACCAAAAATAGGTCCAAATGTCGGGAAACTGCACGTGCTTAAATGGTAAAACATCTAAAGGCACCCTAACCTAAGTCATCTTGGGTCAAGCGACTCGTCGCTTTTCTCACGAAGGTCATTCCCTCATCGATTCGTCGCTTGAGGGGGTAGTCACACTTAGTCACCAATCAACAAGCACACACCCAATCAAGGCAATGACATGCATTCAAAGAATCATTGACAAAGACAATCACGCTCCTGCTTGGGGCAGTAAACAAGCAATCATCAAATTGATCAAACACTTGGCATTCGTGAATCATGAACACAAGGTTCCCCTGTGGACAAAAGGTTACGCCCTTTGCCTAATCATGACTAATCAATGTCCAAGCTCAAGTCACACCTCACCAAAATAGGTTAACACTTGAAATGAAATTCCTTAGCTCGTCAGAAACAAGGATTCAAGAATGCATGCCCTTTCCATACTTGGGGCATCAAAAGTTGGTTAGGTTACCAAGAAACCCTAATCATTAGTGCTTTGGTCGTCTATTTTTGCTCAGCACTGCGTCACCCGTAGCACTTCCCAAAAAGGGGCATCTATAGACACCAAAACAGCACCCATCCGATTAAGTGACTACAAACACTGATCGCATTGACACACACAGCTTTCAGGGCAGCCCTCAGAGGTCAAACAGTGGTCCTAACCACTCACACAGCAATTTAGAAGGTCAAAAAATGAGCAGAGCAAAGATGGTCGTCTTAGACAAGCCTTCATCAAAACAAAGTCAAACTTCAAGCCTTAAGCAAGCAAGAAAGCCTTAAGCAAGAAAGCCTTATCAAAGCAAGACAAAGTCTTCAAAGCAAAGCCCTCGTCAAAAGCCGGGCCGAAGTGTCGCGATATCGCGACACTTCGGGCCCTTTGCCAAAGCCGGGCGAAGTGTCGCGATATCGCGACACTTCGGGCCCTTTGCCAGTGGGCGTCCCTTTGCCCAAGCCGGGCCGAAGTGTCGCGATATCGCGACACTTCGGGCCCATTGCCAAGACCCGGCCGAAGTGTCGCGATATCGCGACACTTCGGCATCAAAGGCAGAAGCATCCAAAATCAACATTCAAAGGCATACTTGCGACCAATCAAAGGCGGACTTTGGCATGGCCGCCACGTGGAAGGCATGGCCGCCACGTGGCACCCCTACGTGCCCCTTTTCAAAGAGACCCCGTGTGTCTGTAGAACGGCGGACTTCACCAACTGCATTAATGAGACAAGCAGTGTTAGCAACAAATCCGATCCGAGGCCATGCCTCATAACTACTGATGTCAGTGTGAGCCATGTCTCATAAATCACCTGACAAAGATCAAATCTCAGCGGCCCCTACGGATTTAGGGTTTGACATTAATGTTTCAGAGGCGAAATCCTCTATAAGAACTAGCTCAATGCAATGTAAAAAGAAAAAGCATTTTTAGTAAACACAACGAAGTGTTGTTCATTCGAGACCCGATCGCACCAGTTTAAGTTCACCTTCTTCACATCCAGAATCTCTTGTGAAAGAGAGGTTGGTGGGTGGTTTCAGAAGTGTAAGTTTGACCTTCGAACCAGACATTCGACCACAGTGAACTACCAATTCGCCGACAACACATTATCCTGGATTTTGAGCCAATTCCTAGTGGATTGGCGTCAAAGTCGGATTTTAACAGGGCGGCCCGTTTGGGCACCCCACGTACGTTCCTATATTTCAAGTTATTTTATTCTGTCATATGGTAATCTCTGACGCTTAGACGTTTATCATATTCAGAAGACGCTGCTCTTAGTTTTATGTCGATTTATTCCGATATCGCGTGTTCATATTATCTTACGTTTTAGGTTGTCCAAATAACTCACGCTATACGGTAGAATTTATCTTGCATCACGCTGTGCGTTCAAATATATCTTACAGTATGTCTTATCAAATATTGTCATGCAACGCTGTGAAATACTAATGTGCAGGCAACATCGTTCAGAATCGGTCGACTTTTTAATGACAGTTTACGTTTTATAATGTATGTTGTTTTCAAACACGTTAAAACAACAGTTTATGTTTTATGTTTTTAAATACGTTTTATATCTGATGACATTTTCGAATTTCCATTAGAAACGCAGGTTGCATAGAGTTGTTTGGTTGTATGAATTTAATGAATCTTTCGAATGTATTACCTATTGATTTTTAAAGCTAACGCTCTACCCTTTTGCAGCAGGTGCTACTAACAACATCTCTGTGTTTCTCTGATCGCAGGAAGAGCCGCAAGGAGCAAGGATTTATCAACGCAAGCGGCGGCAATACTTTGGCCCGTCCATTTCAAATGTGGGCATGCGGATAGAAGAAATATTAATCTTGATTGTAACCGAGACAGACTAATACTCCTAGCCCCTAAAAAGGCAGGAGATGTATTGTAACCGAATGAAGTTGATATAAAAGGGTTGTGCTCCTGCTTTTCTCCTTTATATTCGGTTGATTCAAAGTTCTATTTTCATTACATCTTTAATACCGTTTTTCCTTCTGAAATCTCATGCTTTCAGAACCAAAACCCAACATTTGGCCATAAAATCCTACGAAATTTTTTGATAATACCCCACAAGAGGTTTTGGACCCATCCCAAGTGGATTGATGTCGAAATCGGGCCCCAAACAACGGGCGTCCTGCCCCCGGGCGCCCCCCACACTGTTGTAGTCCTAATCGCCCCACCCCGGAGTGATTAGAAATTTGTAGCAGATTTTCTTTATGTTATTTTTGCATCTGATTCTATGTTGCTTAGATAGGTTTAGATAGGTTTTTCATTCAAATTTCACATCATTTTGAGTTGTTTTGATCATGTTTTTGTCATTTCCTGCTTTTGCTAACATGCAGGTAGCATCATCAAATTCTCGGTGATAGAGGCCGAATTGGAAAAATCTAACCTTCTAGGTCTTTCCAAAATACCCCATTTTACCTAACCCCCAACTTTGCAGGTGATTTGGAGCTTCCAGGATGTGACATTTGGCACTGTGCTTTCTGACGTTTTGTTGCAGGTCTAATTGTCCCACCCCAGGGTGATTAGAAATCTGTGGTGAATGTTTTGACTGTTCTATTTGCAGTGCCCTTATGGTGATGTCCTCATGCTTCTATTAAATTTTTAGATCATTTTGATGTTATTTAGCTATCGTTTTAGTTAATTTTCGCATTCACTAATCGCAGGCTTGGGGATTGCATGTTTCATTTTATCTACAGGTGCTACTGACTATTTTCTATTTCCTTGAATATAGGATCTCAACATTAGAGGAGCAGCAAGGAATCAAGACTCATCAAAGCAAGCATCGATGACGTTTGGTCCGCCCATTCTACATGTGGGCACGCGGAAGAAGGAATACCATATGTTGATGTGACAAGAACATATTTAACACTCCTAGCCCATGAAAAGGGAGGAGACAGATTGTAACTAGATTCTAAAGCATATTAATAAAAAGGGCTGTATTCCATATTCATTTTTATACCTTGTTTCAATGTGTTTATGTTTCTCTCCTTTCATGCATTTCAGTTCGTAGGATTTAGCGTTAAGTTTAGTTTCGTTTACATCGCATCTTGGCATTTCATTTTTGTTTTCGTATCCTCGTGCTTTCACAATCAAAGCCACTGAAAGAAGAGATATTCATATTGAGGAAATTAGTGATAATGAAGAAGAGAATACTGGTCACATAGAAGCTCAAGATGAATAGTGAAAGATATAAATGGATGAATGATTGATCTAGATAATTTCTAATTTTGGTCAAAATGTAAAGATGGAAAATTCATCCTACAATGAATATTTGAATCTAGAGGAGTTTATAGTAAAAATAGAGAAGTATTTTGATGTTAAATCAATTGAATACCTCAAAAGGTTTAAATTTACCTACACAAAACTAAAAGGGCATGTGTGCTTATGGTGGTACCATATTCAAAATCAAAGATAAATGAAAGGAAAAAAATGATTAAGTCATGGGAGAAAATGATCACCAAATTAAAGATCATATTATTATCATCAGACTACTAATTGGGTCTATTTAGGAAGTCCTAAAATCTAAGATAGAAAGAAATGAGTATGAAAGATTACACCAAATATTGAATATCCTGATGAAAAAATAAAAGATTTCAACATCAAGGATGGTTTCTTGTGCTTTAAGGATAGGGTAGTAATTCTTGAGGTCAATTATTTGAAGAAAATATCATGAATGAGGTACACAACTATCCATATTTATCTCATCTAGGAGGGGTAAAAATGAGGGAGAATATGAAGAAAATGTTCTACTAGATAAGAATAAAAAGCGCATAACTAAATATGTAGCTCAATGTCTCGAATGTTAAAAAGTTAAGGTAGAACACATACACCCTATAAGACTATTATATCCTCATGATGTACCTACATAGAAATGGTAGGTTATATCAATGGATTTTATTGTAGGTTTGTCAAAGACCTAATATTAGCATGACACAATTCTAGTTGTGGTTGATAGACTAACCAAGGTTACATATTTTATACCCACAAACACCAAGGATTATATCATGATTATGCCTAACAGATTTTCCAAAGAAATATTCAAACCACATGGTTTTTCAAAAGTGATCATTTCAAATAGAGACTCAAGATTTACATCTAAGTTTTGGTAAGCTTTACATCATTCCATTAGCACTAGGTTAAATATTAGTTCTGCATACTACCCAAAGACTAATAGGTAAACCAAAATGGTAAACCATGCATTAAAGATATGCTTTGCATGTATTGTATGGGTTAGAAGACCCAATGAGAATATTTTCAAGGCTTGGTAGAACTTGCCTTTAATAATGGTTACCATTCAACTTTGGGTATGGCTCCATTTGAGGATCTATATGGTAGGAGCTATAGGACACCATTATCTTAGGATAATCCAGAGGATAGGGTTGTTCTTGGAGCTAATATAGTCAAGCAAATTTAGGAGCAACTAAGGATGATCAGAGAAAGGATTAAAGAAGCCATAGATCATTAGAAAAGTTATGTCAATCTTAAGACATCACCAAGAGAACTTTTAGTAGGAGACAAATTGTATCTGAGAGTGATACCAAAGAAGACTACCATTAAGTCCACAAAATTGGACCCTCGCTTCATTGGACCCTTTGAAATTGCAAAAAGGATTCGTTTTATGGTATATCAACTAGCTTTAACTCCTAATATGTCAAATATTCATGACACCTTTCACATATATTTGCTTAGAAAATATATAGCTAATCTTGGTCATGTGTCAAAATTTTCTAAACTAGAGATAGCAAATCTAGAGGTTATATAGGTTTAACCAGTAAAACTCCTTGATTTTCTTTCCAAATCGATGAGGAATGAAATTCTAGAACAATGCAATGTTCAATGGAACTGATACTCTGAGATAAATGCTATTTGGGATAAAGTGGCATATATGTAGAAATATTTTCCTCTTTTTGTTTGAAAACAATATGTAATTGTTATATATTTACTGCTAGAACTACTTAAAACATAGAGGATAAAGTGGCATATATGTAATATTTTCCTCTTTTTGTTTGAAAACAATATGTAATTGTTATATATTTACTGCTAGAACTACTTAAAACATAGAGGATTGTGTTAAGCCTAAGGGAGGAAGGATGTCATGACCCTCCCTTAGTAGAATTTTACTTAGATAAATTTATGATTTGCTATAATTTGTTTCATAGAATAAATTATTTTATCATAATTAGTTTTATATACAATGTATGCTTTATGTGAGAATGTATTAAGTTGGGTGAGAACATGTTTTAATATTGATACAACTATTTCAGGTAGAGATATCTTTGGTTTAAAAGAGTTCCATTAGAGAAGAAGTAAAAGTTATATGCATTTATGCATAAAGTATAAATATTGTTTGTTTTGTTTTATTAAAAAAATAACAATCACCTCCCCTTTGACTTTATGATGAAAGCTTAAAGGAGGAAGACCAATATATTGGTCATTCAAAGATCATTATAAGGGAGGGATTTCCATTAAAAGTATGTTATACTTCAACTAGCATGGAAAATGTATTTATACTAATATAAATAAATATATGGTAATTTCCCTATGATGCTTGTACCTTTAGTATAAAAAAGAAATGATTAACATAGATAGAGACTATTATTAAGTTGAAATTGGAATGGATAAAAATACTTGGTTATTATGGTATCTAGTTGTAAGTCATTAGATAACTTATTTATGGTTGTTGTTTGCCAACACACTCTAAATGGATGGGGATGTGCGAATATAGGTGTAATTGCATTTGCTTCTCGATGAACGCTCTAGAAAATGGTGATATGAGGATTGAGTGGAGGTGAAATGGAGTAGTAAGTGATAAAGTGGAATAAAATAGAAAAAAAGAGTCTAGAGAATGAGATTTGAAGAGCAAATATGGAATACAAGTGACAAGAGAGTTGTTGGCGATAAACATTGTGGAGCTTACTATGTACTAGGTAATTTATTACTAAGGTTTATTTGCTTAATATGTAAGCTTGTATTGATGTGGTTTGAAATATTTAGTGTGATTCAAGGTGAGAGTCATTCAGTTTTGTTGTTTGTGATAAATGAAACCATTTTGAGTAAACATCTATTATTTAGATGTCTTCAATTTTTAACTCTAGTTGATACAGATGAACACATATTAAAACTAGACTTAGCTCATGTGATAAGGGAATATTTGTTGTGTTAATATTTTTATCTATTGCATTGTTGAAGTTATATTTATGTCAAAGTTGAATTTTATTATCAATAAGCGTAATGGATGCATAGGATTATTCATATGTTTGGATAAATTGCTATGTGGTAAACAATGATTATTGTGAGCCTTAGAGTGTGAAGTCCAGTTAGATGAAATATTTTAGGTTAGAAGCATTGTCATGCATCTTTTACCTATGTGTGGTGGTTATGTGTTGTATAAGAAAGCATTATTCAATCCAGATTTTATAAATTGTATCTTTTCCTAAAGTTGTTGTGGTAAATTGAGTTGGTTGACTAACATGGTAGAGATTGTCTATGTTTATCTTGAGATAACTAGTAGGAACACTGGTCAATATAAGCAATGATGTTGGACCCATATTTTTAAATATAAAGAGATTTTGTTACTGATTTTGGCAAGCACCTTTAGTGAGTGATGCTATGTTTTTAGAAGTAGGTATGAGTAGTATAGCTAAATTTTAATAATATTGGGTCATTAACATGTGGATGTACGATAGTCAGAATAGATAAAAGAACTATGTGAATGAATGATAAATATGAAAAATAGTATTTATTTTGATCTTATTTACTAATGATGTTTATATTCTATTCCACAAACATGATGAATGGGGAAAACTTGTATGAATTCTTTTCCTACGGAATGAAATAACTTGTCTAATGTTATTTTTAAAGACATTATGAATACTTTATGTATGATGTGTAATATTAATTATTTATATTTGTAAATTAAGAATAATATTGCCTTCCAAAAAAATATGAAGAGAATATTTGATATGTGGTATCGGTTGGTGAGTGTAAGTATGATTTCCTTATATGATGCAAGAGTTATCCCTTTTTGAGAGTTAATATTAGTATTATTAATATAATGGATATTTTATTTCAAAAATGGAGTTTAGTTTTTTGTTGTTATTAAAGAGTCAATGAAACATATTTATGATAATAGAACCACCATTTGCAAAATAAGAGAAAAATAAACCTCATGCAATAAATTTATAGGAATCAATAGAAGGTGAGACTACAAATGGAAGTGGGCTAGAAAAACAATGATGAATCTCTAGAAGCCATATTCGATTGTAGAATATTTATTCTATGAATGAGACACCTATGGAAATTTTATAGCTGACATCATCATCTATTCCTCTATGAAAGGTAGTTAACAGAGAGAATCTATGATATTATTGAATCTTGAGTAGATTTGTATGAAGGATATGATGTAGATAAATCTCAAGTTAGAATATTGTAATTAAAATGAGAAAAAGAGTCTATACTCTTAGTTTTAAATGTTGTAATATGAATGTCTTTTGATTAATTTAAGAAACATTGTTATATTTTTATTATGTGTTATGTAGACGTGATTCAGTACTTCATGGTCAATTGTGTTGGTGTATGTGTATGTGAATCAATTTAATATAGAAGGAAACTTTATTTTATAGTTATGTGATTAATATCCATATGTTAAGGAAACAAAAATATCTTCGTCAACATGGTGGATGTAGAAATCACTCATTAATTCTATGAAGAGAATGTGGTTGGTATGAAGTGTTTCAATTTCTCTAACAGTGTATAATTGTTTGGGAAACATCAACCTAAAGTATATAATACATTCATGGTTAAATTTGAAAGCTTATTTTATAGCGAAATGACTAATTTATAAGAGTGATTGCTAGAATAGGGTGTAGTGTATCACTATGTGGTATCCATACAGTTAAATAAGGAAGAAGCTTGTTAGTGGGGTGACAAGATCATTCAAATAAAATGGTACAAATATTCAAATCCCTTTACATGCATATAATATCTATATAGAAGGATCTATGCAGAACATGGAGTTAGTGTACCCCTTCGACAGGTTGAGAGGGAGAAGCCAAAGTTAACTCATTTGATACAATGAGTAGGATTGCATGCCATAGAAAAAAATGAACCTAGTATGCTTACATATCAAGATATATGTATGATATAGAGATGGGTGAGCCTCAAGAGAAAAAAAATCTAAGTGGAATATTTTAGAAAAAAAATGTTGAAAATTTTGTAGTGACAAAAAGATATTTCTCACAAAGATAATGCCTCATATCCTTCTCATAAGTCAAATTTTCCATGTTTTTTCCTAGTAGTGCCTTAATAGCAAAGGCCAATTACTTCTCTTCTTGCATAAGTACTACACCAATTTCACTTCTAGAGGCACCACTTTCAACCATAAATGGCTTGGAAAAACTAAGCATAGCTAGCATAGGAGTAAAAAGCATAACTTTTTTGAGTTATAGATATACATATTCAGTCAGTTTGGACATAAAAATGATTTCATTTCAAACATAGCAATCAAAGAGGATGCATATGTTTTATAATTATAGGTAAATATTTGGTAATAGCTAGTGAGGCATAGGTTATCCCAAATACTATTGAGAGTGTGTGGTATGTGCCATTCTTGTATGAATGACCTGCACTACTGGTGTGCAGGGAACCTAGTGCTGCTTCATCCAGATTTCTAAGAGAGGGCTCATAAGCTTACATTTATAGAACTTGAAGGAGCTCTCTAGAAGCATAGGCTGGCAGTGGGAATCTCGAGTTTAGCCTGGAGCTTACCTACAACATTAACATTGCACCTACATATTCTGCCAGATGACCAGATGAAAGGATGCTTTAGGCGGTGAAGATGCGCGCGAATGGTTTGTCCCCATGTCAGGCTTGAGCTCTCGAAATTAATATTAATACTATTTCCAACATCCTCCCTTAATCTAAATTCCAGTTGAAACAAGCTTCTCTCCATGAAGAAATTAACGCTGCAGTCCCAGATTGAAGAAAAGAAAGACTATATTCCTGAAAGCACTTGTGCTTTTAGTGAGATAAAGAAAGAACCAATAGTTTTGGAGAACAAAAATTTTGAGCCACAAAGCGCTAGAACTTGGAGTGATTTAGGGAATTAACAAATTTTTTGAGCGATGGAGAGCGTGGAGGAAGAATGAAAAGAATGCAAAAAAATTTCTAACTTATTTTCATTTTCGAAATCGCTAAAATAAAACACAAAATGGCTATGGCTATTTTGAATTTAGAAATTTTGTGAGTTTGGCTAAAAATAAAATAGGGATAGGACGAATCCTTGTTTCCTAAATCACTCGACTCAAAAAAAAAAAGACAAAAATTGCTCAAGTACGAAGCGCTATGGGGAAATTTCATGTAATGGAAGGAATGATATGGAATCATCTATAACCTTCCTTATCCCATTAACATCTGGGATGCAAGTCCCATAGAAATCAAGGCAGCCAGGGATACTGATGAAAATAGGGCCACAAAAAGAGGAAACCCTATGAATCACCCTTTGTAGATGATGAGGGAGAGGTACCAGGTGTCGAAGAGCCTCCTCAAGTCGGTGCTACAGATGGAGAATATTTGCTACTATCTGAAGTCAACGTCGAGGCTGGTGCACCTCCACTGCTATTAATTTTACTGCATTGATCAACGGTAATATTTTTTGTCGTAATAGGCATACAATTTCATGGCTTTAGTGTCAAAATAAATGAATCACCATTTTCAAGAAAAAACCTCTACTTGATACTTGACCTTTTCAACCAGTCCATCAGATGTATGCTCCTCTATCGCTGTAAATTTTATCTCCTTGATCTCATACCATGTCAAAAATTTGAACACCAATAGGATCGAAGACAACCTCACTAGAGGCACTTCAAATGCATAGGCAGAGAAACAAGACAATTTTGTTGATGAGAAACTAATTTATTACAAAGGTGCTACTGAGCATAACTATGTCATGCACTGTCTATGGAATACACTACGCAAATGCAGATTACTCTATCGAATGTTGAATAGACCATCGAATGACCTGCACTACTAGTGTGTAGGGACCTAGTGCTGTTGCACCCAGATTGCTGAGAGAGGGCTCATAAGCTTGCATTTATAGAAATTGGAGGAGCTCTCCAGAAACACAGGCTGGTGGTGGGAATATTAAGGCTAGCCTAGAGCTTACCTACAACATTAACATTGAACCTACATCTTCTTCTAGATGACCGGATGATAGGACGCTTTAGGTGAAAAAGATGCGTGCGAATGGTATATCCCCATGTTAGGCTTGAGCTCTCAAAATTAATATTAATACTATTTTCAACAAAATCCATATGGCGTAGCTTAGATTGTACGTTCGTTGAATATCTGCTAGAGACTGCTTGTGCATGAATGGAATTGTTGATAATATAACAGTATATCGACAATATTTCCTGACCTACTGCACCAATTTTAATGGCATATCTGACTAATTATTCTATTAAGTTCTATTGAAAGAAACAATGCTTGTGAAATCTAATTTTATTTTAATTTTTCATTTGAAATTTCATGTGCAATTTTTTGAGGTAAAGCAGGACAAATAATTAGTTATAATTTTATGCGATATGCTTAGAGGCATTAATGTTTTTGACTATTTCAGTTAGATTAGCGAGAAATAATTTTTGTTGTCTGCTTGCCTCCTTAATCCTGCATTCTTAATCCTCCATGTGCACCATTATAGAAAGGTCACTAAAAGCAATGATTATTAAATCGATTTAGAATTACTTCTTTTAATGATTCATCTATATCTACAATTGTTCTTAAACATATATCATGTTGGGCTTATCAACACAATAATATTGGGTTGATTTGGTTTTGATGTGGGAGAATTTGCATGTGCACTCCATGCAAAAAATAAAAATCTAAAAAAAATTATGCGAAAAAAAAAATAATGTGTAGCCAAAAAAATGATAGATAAGAATGCTTAGGTGGCACTGACAATTGAACTAGCATGCATAGCTAGTTGTCACTATTTTTTATGCTTATAAATAGGAAGTGTAATGTAGAGCAAGATAGGAGAGGGGAGAAGAAATAAAATGGGTTATGTAACACAAACCCTACCTTGTAACCTTGCAAAAAGAAAATAAAAATAAAGTTTATTATTTCAAAGCCCCATGTTATTTTTGTGAGTGAATTTTAGCCATTCTCCAGGGAAGATTATATGTTTCATTGTTTTTTGAGTGCGATTCACACGAGGTATATTGAATATTTGAAGAACGAATGAAAAAAATAATGCTTGTGGTTGAAGAAAGTCATAGGCATTAGAGATGAGAAAGATTTGAAGGTATAGAAGGTAGGGCATAGAATGATGAAAGAATAGAAGAAATCCTTGAATAAACCATTTTTCCAAGAAAAAATACTATTACCCCCGAAGAAACTGCACAAGAGGATGTGGTTGTTACTGGTGTAATGAAGTAACATATGACAGAGATATCACACAACTAAAGGGGTGGAGTTTTAAGATAAAAAATACCTAATGCATTTTTTACCTTTTCAATTGCATGGAAAGATAGATTATCCAAAATTAAATAAGCTCATACAATTGTACAATTACAAAGGATTTATACGATTGCATAAGGGTTATATAGTTTCAAATGGATTGTATGGTTGTAATGGGGTTGTACAGTTGCAGAGGGGTTGTCCAATTATGCTATATAAAGGAGGGGTTATATGATATTAGAGGGGTTGCACAAGAACTATACAAGGTTCCATGCTTGATTAAAAGTGCAATTATATAATTATACAATTCAAAGGTAGAATCATAAAATCAATCATTTGGAGGTACAATTGTATAGGTATATGATTTACAAGGTGTTGTAAAATTTACTGCATCAATTTTGGTATCAGAGTAGAAATATCTCTAAGGATTGATACATGTCAAAGAAATATTGACACAATGGAGAAAAGGATGACCATGAAGACCCAAAACTATGGACATAGCTTAAGTTCTAAGGGGTCTTAATACCCAAATTGAAGCAATCTAACCACTAAAATAAAAGGTATTCATCTTGAAGAAATTAGTGACAGTGAATAAGAGAAGATTGGTTACATAAAATCTCAATATGAAAAGCGAGAGGGAGAAATGGATGAATGATTAATCTAGGTATTTTATAATTCTAGTCAAAAGCTAAAGATAGAAACTTTATCATACAATGAATGTTTGAATCTAGAGAAGCTCATAGACTAGATTGTAAAAATGGAGAATTATTTTGACATTAAGTCAATTGAAGACCCCAAAAGGTTTAAATTCACCTACATAAAAATAAAATAACATGCATCCTTATGGTGGTACAATATTCAAAATAAAACACAAAGGACAGGAAATGAAAGGATTAAGTCATGGGAGAATGTCACCAAAATAAAGGTCAAATTCCTATCATCAGACTACCAATTGGGTTTATTCAAGAAGTTCCAAAGTTTAAGATAGAAATAAATGAGTGTGAAATATTACATGAACATTGAATGTCTTGATGAAAAACAAAGGATTTCAACATCAAGGATTATTTTTTGTGCTTTAAAGATAGGGTAGTAATTTCTAAGGTCATTTATTTGAAGAAAATGATAATGAATGAGGTACACATATCTCCATATTTTGCTCACCCAAGAGGGGTACAAATTAGGGAGAATATGAAGAAAACCTTCTACTGGCTAGGAATAAAAAAGCACATAATTGAATATGTAGCTCAATGTCTTGAATATTAGAAATTTAAGGTAGAACACAGACATCCTGCCAGAATATTGAGGAATATTCCTCTTTTTCTTGGTATACATCATTTTAATTCTATTATATTTGACTTTTTTCTTAAAACATTCAATATTAGAAGAACTTCTATATCAGTACACAAATGGAAACTAAAATATTATAGAAGGGAATAAACATTTTATGAACATCCATTAAGGAATATACAAATAAGTATAGCATCCCAAGAAGAGGGTCTAACATCCTTTGTGCACACTAGGTTATCAACCTAATAATAAATACTAGAGCCCTCATTATTAGTATTTTTATAGAAGTGTTCATGGAAGATACATCGGTTCTAAAAATTTATAGTATCAAAGTTTCATTTAACACCCTTAATACAAGACTAAAGATTAACCAATAATTTATCATTCATACTTTATTAAACCAAATTGACCCTTGACGGGTTATCAATATAAAACCCATCATAAATGTGAAAAACAATTTTAATAAGTTTTGAACATTACCTCTCGTATGCCGCTTTCGAGAATATTTTATAGTTATTAATTACAAAATAATAAAATAGAATATAATTATAAATTAAATTAAATTTTGGTTTGTTTGAATAGATATAAAAACATTAGTATCCCTTATATTTTTATATAGTTGAATAAATTTGGAGGATATCATTTGAATTTGATATATATGTGTGTGTATTTATCTCTTTTATATGCATATAAGAAAAATATATACATATATATCAAATTCAAATGATATCCTCTCCCTCTCTATCACATATTTATCTCTCTATATACATGCATGCATGCATACATACATACACACATACATACATATATATGTGTGTAGTGACTTAATATTTTAAATATTGAATTGTTATCTATAATTTTAGGTTATCATATGTTTTCTATATATAATATAAACAAGCTATAAATAACTTCATGATTTTATTTCTCATAACATTTTATTTTGTGTTCTATTAAGATATAGAATTAATGTATACAACTTCTATATGATTCTTGTTATTGTTATAACTAAGTGGTTGTTCAACTTTGAAGTGAGATATATAATCTTCAACATTACTAAAATTTAAAATTTTTATATTAGAAGACTCTATATCTATTTTGTTAACATCACTAACACTTACTTTTCTATAGATATATTTTGAAGGGGATCATACCTCTATGGGATAGGTTTTCTCTTTGATATAGAAAAGTATATTTGGTTCCACTAACATGAAAAGGAATCTCAAAGCTTCCTCCTTTCTCTTTTCAGATTCATATTCATGAGGACCTTGTTCAAATTTATTATTGAAGATGAAAAATAGATTCTTTCTTTTGAGTAATCAATCCATTTAAACTAACTAGGTATATTTTCCTTTGTTGGGGTGAGTACCATATCCTAAGCAAAACTATAACATGTCTATAAATAATATCACCTATATATGGAATAAAAAATAAATAAAATATAGAAAAAATATACTTTAAATGCTTATGGTCTCTAGAGGATATGGTATATTAGTAATTAAATTAGAGAAAATTTAAATACCAAACCTTAGACTTTTTTCTTACAATTTAAAAACTGCCACTTGGTGCCATTGGATTAAATGATGGGATTTTAAAAAATAAATATATATTTGATATATTTATGAATATGATTGGTTGTATTTATTTATTTTTTAAATATGTTCATGATCAATAGGGCTTGAACCAATAACCTTACCACTAAAGTCCATGAACAAACCAATGCACCATATGTGTTGTGTAAAGAGAAGAGGGAGGCAAAATTTATAGAACATAACTTCTTGTTGCATACCTACCAAAATATAATGGTCATCACTAAGGTTTGACCTTAGAAAAAAAGAGCCACAAGACAATATACCAACAAATACACTATCACTACTATTAAAAAAGGGGAAAAACTACATTTATTTTAATCACATGTATATCATCCACCAATTAAGAGCTCCTCCAAAAATGATTACTTACAAAAATTTAATTACCAACCTCTATTCAAAAAGAGAACTGACCAACCAATATGTTATAGAGCATAGTTTGTAGATAAGAGAAGAATGAACTCACTAAAGCCCCTTAACAAGCAATGTGTTCCAAAATAATTGTTCAAAATTTGAATTTATGATCTCTTTTAGGAAAAGAACAATTCCTACCATTACAACACAACCACTCTACTACTAGGTTAATAGGGATGTATATGCCACCCAAACATTACCAATGGTCAATTACCTTGAAGATATTAATCCTTAAAAAATATGTTCAAACTAGGGCTTAAACTAGAGACATGATCAAACAACCAAAATTCATGTGATCATGTCACTCTCTTTGTTATAGATAAGATATTATGGGATGGTAAAACACAAAAAATATAGAAGCACAAAATGAAAAGAATGGTCTAGAAACATAAAACCCTGACCTATGAATGAGTAGACAACACTAATACCAATGTCATTTCACCTTCGATAGTCCCCATAATATGTTAATGATAATTAGATAATTTAAAGGAAATTTGATGTGCATGTGAAGCACATGAAAAGTGATATATATAAAAATTTCATACAATAAGCGGAGGGAATTGGTGCCAAAACAAAATTTAAATTCAAATTTTTAAATTGTATTTGAATTCTTCAAATATTTCCTCCAAAGACTATATTTTAATCTAGTTTTTTAATTGCCAATGATAATTATTTCTAGTAATTAGATGATGTAGCTTTAGTCCTTGTTCTTATCCTAAGCTAGAATTCATAATACTTTCTAGAAACATTGTAGAACATGTGTTCACCATGATCATATCCAAAAAATATGTAAAAATGAATTATAGATAATATTGATAGCCTAAAGGAAAAATAAAAAGAGGGAGATTTGAAAAGGAGTAGAAGGTGGAAAACTATTATTGGTTCTACCCAAAATTTTCATTTTGTTCATGATCATAATACAAATGGATTCATTTTTTCCTTTCAATTCTTTATCATGTTAAAATAAATATATAAGATCCAATTTATAATTGGATGGCATTGCTCTGTTCATGCATAGATATTTGAAAATGATTTGAAATTACTTTATCTATAAATTTAATATGTCTAATAGGCATTTCCTTTATGAGTGATAATGCCACATATTTATTTAAGATCCATTATTAACCCCATTCACTCAAAGTATTATTCATTTAATAAGGATGTTACTCCATCATTACCCTCATTTTGATAAGATGTAAAAATTATTTCTTTATTTTTAATGATTAAATGACCATCTCTAGTAATTGTCCTTCATATTTCACTTCCTAAAATATTAAAAAATAGTCTTGTGATACCTTGTAATATATCTAGTATTCTATTTATACTCTATGAGAGATATCATATTCTATTAAATGATAGAGTTATTTATGAGGTATGTTTATTGATACCTAATGGTTATTGTTTTGAAGGAATTGTTGATGTTAGTGAATATTTCTTGCTTAAATCAAGAGTTCCAATAGCTTTTCATAAGGACGATCTAATGTTTGACTTTCACAATGAATCCATAAAATGTTTCTTCTTATATTTATAAAATCTTTTTATATGTACATGACTAATTATTTGGTTGTAATAGATTGAGGAATTATCCTCTTTTTATTGATATAAATAATTTTATTCCATTAGATTTGATTTTTTTCTTATAACATTCAATATTAGAAGAACTTATATATCACTACACCAATAGAAATTAAAATATTATATAAGGGAATAAATATTTTGTGAACATCTATTAAGGAATATATAAATATGTATAGCATCCCAAAAAATGGTTCTAACATCCTTTGTGCATGGTAGGTTATCAACCTGATAATAAATACTAGAGCCATCATTCTTAGTATTTTTTAGAAGTCTTCATGGAAGATACTCTAGTTCTAAAAAATTATAGAATCAATGTTTCATTTAACACCCTTAAGACAAGACTAAATATTAACTAATGGTTGAACATTCATACTTTATTAACCCAAATTGACCCATTATGGGTTATGAATATAGGACCCATAATATATGTGAGAAATATAGTCCTTTATTACAAAGTAAGAAAATATAAGATAATTATAAAGAAAATTAATTTTTGGTTTGTTTGCATAGATATAAAAACATTAGTATCCTTTATATTTTTATGTACTTGGATAAATTTAGAGGATGACATCTAAATTTGATATATATATATATATATATATATATATATATATATATATGCGTGTGTGTGTGTGTGTGTGTGTGTGTGTGTGTGTGTGTGTGTGTGTGTGTGTGTGTGTTTGTACCTTTTATATGTATATAAGAAAAATATACACATATATATCAAATTCAAATGATATCCTATCCCTCCCTCTCGCATGTCTCTCTCTCTCTCTCTCTCTCTCTCTCTCTATATATATATATATATATATATATATATATATATATATATATATATATATATATATATGTGTGTGTGTGTGTGTGTGTGTGTGTGTGTGTGTGTGTGTGTGTGTGTGTAGTGACTTAATATTTTAAATATTAAATTATTATCTATAACTTTAGGCTATCATATGTTTTCTATATATAATGTAAACAAGCTATAAAAACTTCATGATTTTATTTCTCATAATATTTTATTTTATGTGTTCTATTAATATATAGAATTAATGTATACAACTTCTATATGATTCTTGTTATTGTTACGGTGTTCAAATTTGAAGTGGGATATATAATATTCAATATTACTAAAAAAAAAAAATTTAAGATTAGAAGGCTATATATCTATTTTTTTAACTTCACTAACACTTACTTTTCTATAGAGATCTTTTGAACTAGACCATACATATATAGGATCAATTTTCTCTTTGATGTGGAAAAGTACATTTGGTTCCACTAACACGAAAAGGAATCTCAGAGCTTCCTCCTTTCTCTTTTTAAGTTCATGATCATTAGGACCTTCTTCTAATTTATTATTGAAGATGAACAAGAGATTCTTGCTTTTGAGTAATCTTGTCATTTATATAATTTTTTTATACAATTAGAAAACCACCACTTGGTGGCATTGGATACAATATTGAGCTTTTAACCAACAAATAAAGATTTTACATATTGATGAATATTATTGCTTGCAAATTGAAATATATTTTTTAAATAGGTTCATAGTCAATAGCACTTGAACCAACAACCTTACCACTACAAGTCGATTGTCTCCCTCTTACCTTAAAGGTAAGAGGAAGACAAAATTTATAGAACATAACTTGTTGTTGCATACCTATCAAAAGATGATGGTTATCACTAAGGTTTGTCCTTAGAAACTAAGGGCTACAAGACACTCAACCAACAACTAAACTATCACTACTATTAAAAAAGGGGATAAACTACATTACTTTTAATCACAAGTATATCATCCACTGAGTAAGAGCTCCTCTAAAAGTGATTGCTTACAAAAATTGAATATCCAACCTCTGTGTAACAAGAGAAATGATAAAAAAATATGCTATAGAGCATATTTTATAGAGAAGAGAAGAAAAACTCACTAAAGCCCATTAACAACTAATGTCTTAAAAAGAATTGTTAAAAAATTGAACTGATGATATGTTTTAGGTAAAGAAAAATTTCAACCATTACAACACAACCACTCTACTACTAGGTTAAGGGGATGTATATGCCACCCCAACATTACCAATATTCAATGCCATTGAAGTTATAAATCCTTAAGAAATATGTTCAAACAACCAACATTCATGTCATCATGCCACTCTCTTTGTTATAGAGGAGAAATAGTGGGGTGGTAAAAAACCAAATTATGGAAAAAAAAATGAAAATAATGGTCTAGAAACTTAAACCATGATCTATCAATGAGTATTCAACACTAACACCAATGCACTATTCACCTTTGATAGTCCCCATAATATGTTGTTGATAATTAGATAAATAGAAAGAAATTTAATTTCATGTGAAGCACATGAAAAGTGATATGAAAATGTCATACAAGAAGTGGATGGAATTGGTACCAAAATAAAATTCAAATTCAAATTTTTAAATTACATTCAAATTCTTCCAAAATTTCCTCCAAAGACTATATTTTAATCTATTTTTCAATTGCCAAGGAAGGATAATATTTTCTAGTAATCAAGTGATGTAGCTTCAGTCCTTGCTATGATCTCATGATGGAATTCACAATCCTTTCTAGAAATATTGTAGAACATGTGTTCGCCACGATCGTGTCCAAAAACTATGCAAAAGTAAATTATAGATAATATTCGTCCAAAGAAAAATAAAAATAGGAAGATATGAAAAGGAGTAGATGGTGGGTAATTTTTATAGATGCTACCTAAAAATTCCATTTTGTTCATGCTCATATATAAATGGATCCTCACCTAAGGATATTAATAGTGATATTAAAACCCCAATGAGTGGTCAACCTTGATTCAACATTGATTAGACCTTTAGGTGAATTTTACAATAAAATAATAATAAACTGTACTCTTTAAGCAAAGTTATCCATAAGGTCTAAGGTGTAGAACAATTAGTGTGGTGAAACCTTGTAAGGGATGGACACATAGGGTTCAAATCTCTACAGCATGGCGATTATGGTGGTTGACTACGTAGAGTATGGTGTGGTGGCTTTCAGGCAAACACCATAGAATATTATGGTGGCCAAACTATTGTGGTGGCCATAAATATGGATAGTGTGTTGAGATCATCGTGGTAGCTACCCATTTACTATGTTAAAAAAAAAAAATTATCCATTGTATTAACCAGTACAATTAAGGATGAATTATGAAAGCGCTCATATTCATATAAATATGCTTATAAATTATATAAATAATGAATGTCCACAAGCTTACATAACCACATGCATATAAGCTACATCAATAATACTCCTAAGCATTTCCTGACACTTTTAACCTTAACCTAATAAGATCAAATTATACATGTTTCAACGTTACAATCAGCTACAACAGGTAGTTAGGCTAAACAATAAACAATTTCATTTCTATGCTAATACAATTAAAAATATATTACTGGATCATAAAATTTTAAATAATAATAAAAAAAATTCTTGGCCACATAACTTGCATTCCTCCCCTATTGTGGGAACTTCTAGTAAAAACGAATCCTGAATGGAATGGGTTAACAACGAGAAGAAAAGGTTAGCCTCAAATGAGATTCGTTACTTTATTCCGACCTCAAAGCGTTTCTGAAACATCCACAGCCAGAAGTTCTGGAACCCTTTGAGGGAGAGTAAAATAAACAAGTTCATGTCATTTCCTCCTCTTAAAAGACGATGGAGCGGGTTGATTGTTGTGTGAGAATGTATACAGATTGATAAAATTATAGGAATAATCGAGTGAATGTCAAATGCAACGCTAGAATTTTGTGATCGTACTGTTCGGCCCGTGTTTGCCCACTAGTGTTTCGAAATCTACGGAGATTTCAATTGACTGCCAAGTAGGGTCGCCCCCTTATTAAAGTAAAAAACAAGCTTATCCGAATAGAATGGCCTATCAATCGACTCAGACAACTTTTCTTGTGTCGTCAACACTTCATGTCTCGTCAAATTCCAAGGATTATTTTCGATGTAACAGGACATTAAAGTTACCTTTAAACACCGAATATATAAAATAGGGTTAAAGTGGTCAGCATTTGAATAGTGTTCTGCATATTTTTATTTTTTATCTATTCCTTCTCACTCGCTTTCTATGAAGTATATGTAAATTGAATTGAGTTCACAGATTTAGTAAGGGTTTCAACTGGACACTAAAATGGAAAAATAAATCAATTAAAAGCGGTTTTCAAGATTCAGTATCTTATTATTCTGAGCTGTACACAATCAAGAAAATTCGACTTTACACACAAAATTACTTAGATTTCTGCGAATCTTTTACTGTTAAGATAAAATGATTTGCTTTTCAATGTGCTCGACAGAGGTCAACTACGGACATGGCAAATTTGGTTCTCTCTTGTATTCATTAACTTTGTGTCTAAATTTTCATGAGGATTCGTGCAAACGAGGGCAACGGCGACCTATAGCCCTAACTTTTCTTAAAGCCTATCTTTACAAATCTCAGTGTTTTCACATAACACGCTTACCAGTTACATGGGTCCAACCAATCAGACATACGTAAGAAATTCCTGACACAAAAGATCAGGCTTACCAACTTGTACTTCTAGTAATTGATGGGAAAAAAAATCAATTTAATGTCATTGATTCGCATTGCATAGCTTTTTGTACCTTATTCGTTTATATCCATGCCTCCCGGTGGAAGAATATGAAGAGATAAGAATTGTATCCCATTCCTCCTATGGTCTCTGTTCAATTCCTTTATATACACATATTCCTTCATCTGGCCAGCAACGTAGTTAATGTCGAAACCTTTAGATATCATATAGGTCGCTTTATTTACATGTATTGACATTCTCACACTTTTCATGCCTTCCAGCCTTAATAGCTTCGCTCAATTTATTATCTGGACATGTGTTTGCCTGTGAGCATGATTTCATAAAGAGGACTTCATAAGAAGTCAGTGTACACTGGAAGAAGTTGTTCTTACCTCTCCCTCAATGGCTTCCAGTACCTCATCTCATCTCATATCAGAAAGGGGAAGGATGTTTTGGACGTCATTGAGATGAGGTGAAAAGCAACTATCCTCCATTTATACATACGTGTTGCATATGCAATCGACAATGGCATTACAGCGGGCATGACATGGAATCTAAGTGGTTATCGTCCATTTGTTACGCTCACTATCGTTACACTGAATGAATGTTTTGTTTCTCCCATTTCCCTATTTCATAGAATACTTTTCATTATTTGGGTTCAGGTCTTCGTTTCTACTTATTTTTATGAAAACCATTAGATTTATGGTTTACTTTTGTCCATATGTGGAACACACACTTCGATAACTATAAAAATAAAAATAAATATATATATGAATTGAATCATTACATTAACAAACTAAGCTAGAACATTATAGTAGGAGTTTATTGGTATTACTTGAATAGTCTCATCAAACCAGCAATTAGCAAGTTGAATCTCTCCACAGGAGTGGTTGTATTGAGAGTGGCTCTGTGGCAGGTTGCAGTGGCTTCAGTTAAATCCGTTTCGAATCTTATTCATGTAAAATACGTGTAATATATGTAATAGAATCAAGTCAATCGATAATTTTAAAAGCTTTCAGGCCGCAGTAAGTACATGTGGAGAAAGGAAATATCTTTTGTTGGTTGAGTAGTACTTTTGTGACGGTTGGTTAAAGATTTACTTGGAACAGACCTATTAGGTTTTAGGCTTATTTTTTTTTTTATATTAAAATTTGTTTATTTGGAGTAGCATATCTATGTCTGGAATTTCTTTCCACATAGTTCGTGCAGTGTGCGGGACTTTTCAACGTAGTTCGTGCAGTGTGCGGGTCTTCGAGGGGATTATGAGCTCCTCTTGTTATTTATTTTTTTTTAATATAAGATTCTCATATGTATTGTTTTAATTTTTTAGTGGATTGGTAAGTGTAGGTGTAGTTGAACATTAATCAAGAAGAGACCTAGGTTCAAACTGGGGAAGTCAACCCTTTGCAAAGGTAGTAGTTTGCTCCCAAACGGTTTGTTAGAGTAGTCAGTGTAGTTTGAACCCTGGGATTACCAATTACTAAAAATAGTAGTTGTGACCAACTCTCTATAATAAAAAAAATCAAATTTAATTATTAAATTCCAAAAACCAAGTTATATATTTTTTACTTTATCAAATTTAATTAACAAATTCATAAAAACAAGTTATATATCGTTTTTTAATTGTTATTTGAGTGCAGTTTTAGAGTACACATTTTTCATATCATGTTAATCATTGAAATAAACCAATATATAAAATATAATGGTAATAAGAATAGTTTTTTTTTATCACAATATAAAGGCATGTTAGCTTGGCCATGAGTCTATAACTTACTATGATATTTTCTATAATGAACTTATAAAATATGCAAAAGCTTCCAAATATATGTAACTTGAGTTTAGTGTCAAACTCATTTTAAAAATAAATCCAAATAGGATGTCAAACTTATAAGGAATACTGGAAAATTGATCAAGAGAAATACAAAATATCAATTAAGTAAGAATGGGAAAAATATTTAAAATATTATTAAAAATTTACATCATATCTTATGTGCTTAATAATTATAAACAATATCAAATTTATTTAATATTTGACTATGTTTAGATTATGAATTGGATTTCCAACTAGTCCACATCAATTATGACTATTCATCCTTATTCATGGTATGTTTAGAAGGTCAAAGATCTCTTACATCATTATTTTAAGTTACCAATGTAGTAAAATTAAAAATAGACAATTATGGAGGAAGAGTTTCAAATTTTGTCTTATCAGTTGATCGTCATGTTGAATTCACATTTTAAGACCCATTCTATAATTGGCATATGTTGCTCTATTCACACTAGGATATTTTAGAGACTATGGGGATTATTTGATCTATAAATTGAATAAGAGTCATAAGCATTCCTTTGTGAGATAACATTCCCCATATATTTATAATGTAGGTGTTGACCCCATCCATTGAAATCTATTTCATCTCATATGAAAAACATAAAGTTATTCTACAATCACCCACAATCACCCACATTTTGAGAAGACGAAAATATTATTTGTTCTTTTAAAATAATTTACATACCCATCTCTTGTAATGGTTTACCATATTTTACTTCTTGAAGTATTAATAAATTCAAGCTTGTGATTCCTAGTGTTGGACCTACCATGTTGTTTACACTTTATTACAAAAGGGCCAATAGATACTCTATTACGGAGTAGAGTTATTTATGAGGTATATTCATTGATGGGAAACCTCATAATAGTAGTCTTAAATATATTGTTAATATTCCTTAATTTTTGTTGTTAAAATCAATAATATTAATATCTTTATAACAAGGAAGAGCTAAGGTTTAAGTTGAAGAATGAACCACTAATAGTTTCCTTGTGATCATTGCAAACTATTTTTAAATGGACCTAGCTATCAACTTGTTTATAATAGATTAAGGAGTTATCCCTTTTTATTTATACTTTCTTTTCTCCACTACATATGACTATGCGCTTATAAAATTCAAAATTCAAAGGACTTCTTCATTATTGCATTTAAAGGAACTAAACTACTAAGGGAGAAAATTAGTATTTTTGTAATATATAGTAAAGTCCACATGAATAGGCATAACATCCTAAGAGGATTCTCTAACTACTTTTGAGTACACTATGTTATTAACCAAAGAGTAGATATTACAACCTCATTCTTAGAGTTTTGTGCGAAAGTGTTCAATAAGGATATATTTATTTTAAAATTTAATAGTATTAAAGTTTCATTTTTTATCCTTAAGAGATTATTGAAGGTCATTTGGAATTCATAATAATTTTTAGAAATGAAATAAAGCTATCCGTACACTCAAATAATGTACAAAAAGTATAAAAGGATGAAATAAAGGAAAATAGATACATAAATTTTTTAACACCTATAGGCACCAAATAAATCATTATATTACCCATGGATAAAAATCATTATAATTTATCAAGTCGTATTAGCTCAACTAGTTAGATCTCTCAATATTTACGGAGGAAACCCAGGTTCAAATATTACCAAATGATACATGAATAATATCTAAGCTTTGTTGTAATACAAAAATATGGTGATGATGTAATATGGGTGGGACCCATTTCAATCCCACATAACTAATTAAAAATAATAATCACAACATCTTTATACAATAAATGAAATAATATGAGATATTTATACTAATATCAAAACCCTAATTGCATAAAAACCTTTAACTAAAACTGATATAACAAGATGTATTAAGGTTAAATATAAATTATAAGGTGGTTTTAACCATAACAAGGTTAACCATGGACTGTAGGGATTACATAATAAAATATTACAGTAAATTAGATAATAAAATATTACAATAAATTAGATACAATTATACAATAAATAAAATATAGTTATACAATGATTTATTTAGATATATACAAGATTAAATCATACAATGATGACCATGGATACAAGTTACATTACACTTTAAACACCCCCTCATAATCTGAATGAAGGGACCAAATATAGAAGAAAATAATAAAATTAATATATTATTCCATAATGGATGCTCTAGTGGGCCTCTACACTCAAGTAATACTCATGTAGACCCTCCTCATCATCTAAAACATGTAGATACAAGAATTTACCTTAGGTAGAGCATACTGAACATTTTGAATATTAGATACTCGTGTACGTATAAAAATTACTCCTTTGCTAAGATTACTCTCTCTAAAGAAAAACACTTCAATATTCTATAGTTACATATGATAAAATTTAAATGCATAGCTTTTCATTTTATATAATACATCAAATTTTTTAGAAACTTTAACTCATCCTTGGATTAGCTAATTTATATCACCAAAAGAGTCTTTGCATAAACTTACTTAAGAAAATGGCTATTACAAACTTCCAAGAGCACTTGGACAAATAAAAGAAAAAGATCATGAGTGATTAGATATTCATGATAAATTGAATCAAACACACAAATAAAAAAGAGTTATTGATCAAATAATATTCTAAATACTTCTCTTTTATGCCTCCAAAAGACTCAAAAGTATTTTAACTACCACAAATCCAATTGTGACTCCTAAAAAAGTAGACCAAAGATTTTGATTACATAAAAAAAAGTAAATTTACAATTTGAAAATAGGATAATAGTTCTTGAGTATTTTTATGCATAATTTGCACCCTAACAATAGAATATGTCCATATGTCAACAATTCATAAAGCTTGAAAAATCATATAATTTGAGATAATGGGCTCAAAATGCTAAAATATGAAAACATTATGATTCAAAATATTTTTATTAAAACTCAAAAGTGTAAGTATCAAATACCTAAACAATATATATGTAAGAATAAATCATGCCCTACAACTTGGTATTTTTTATTTGTGGTGTGCTCTATTCTTTTTTTTCTAATTTTGCTTCTCTAAACCACTTAGTCATTTGCACTTGCTTTAATTTAATTTGGAAAAGGTATTTAAAAAAGTAAAAATTCATGTTATGTGGTATATAGAAGTTCCATTTTAACCAAAAAACTACATTATTAAGTAAAGGGCTCAATCAACAATATAGGAACTTAAAATTGAGTATATTATAAGCCAAGAACCTTATATTGTCCAACTCTCAATGGTTTTTTTTTGGAAGAGAAGTGAATTCCCTTTGATATAATAGGAATCGAAGCAATAAAAAAAGAAAATGACTGCATGGGATTCATACATATTATTTTCTGAGAACATTACCTTATCATCCATATTTCCATGACTCACTACCATGATTGTTAGAATAAGTGAATATTCTCTTAAGTCCACTAGGATACACACTTGAGATTCCACATTATCTACAACGCTCTTCTCTGAGGAAATTTGTACTCTGTGGCCTTAAATGTTTTCTACAGGTTTTCCAGTGCACAAAATTTATTTTGGTTTGACAAAACATCTTTCATACATTTTTCTAAAAAGCCCCATTGATTTCATTTATATTCTGCCTTATTAACTTCTTCTGCAGGTGTATTCGTTATATTTTTTTCCTTCAACTAATGTCTTCTGCAGGTTTCAAAGGCAGCATATATTGATTATATATATTTTTCATATCGTTATTAATATTCATTATACTCTTGTTTCCTTCGTAATGCTTTTTCTGCAGGTCTCTTGATTTACGAAAAGTAGGTTTATTAGAATTTTTAAATCTGCCATATTATTGGTTTCATGTAAATATTTTTTCAAACCTCTTAGGATTTTTTGTGTATAAAATCAAGAATTATTTTGTAGTGTTACATAGGTTTTCCTTCGTCGTTGTTGGACTTAGAGAAGCACCAGTGCCGCTAAAAGGAGAGTAAATCATCGATCATTGTTTACGACGTAGAGAGCGTATGGAGAAAGTTTTTATTTCTTGGAAGACTTAGGGTTTGACGATTTCATTTTCTGCCTCTTCCTATTTCATGGCGATTGGTGTATTTTAATATTTTTTCTTCCTATTTCCTATTTCTGTTTCCCCTTCGGTTCGTAATCCTTATCTACGTTTTTTGGAAGACCACATTTTCTATTGTGGGACTCCACAAACGACAGAGGATTCAATTGTAAATTTTATAATAAAATTTATCTTTCAGGGGGGGGTTCTTTACTGCTTATCTTTACACTCTTATGTGTAAAGAGAGGGGTGTTATTTTCTTTGCATTATATCTTTCAATAGTCTAATATATCTAGATATCTAATAGTTTATTTTAAATTATATACATAAATTTCAAATATTGGTTTATAAAGGATATTTCATTTCAAAATTAGATATCTAATATTTGATTTTTATTCATTACGACATAAATTTTAATATTAAATCTGATTTCTAATAGTTTTGAATTTCTAAATTTCAAATATTGGTTTATTAAATTTATTTCATTAAATTTAATTTACTGGAATATTTTAACTTTTTATGCCAAATAATCAAAATTATAAATATCTAAAATTTATTTGCAATAAATCACTGGGATATATTTCTTTATTCCTACTTTTTCCTCTAAATATCTTTTGTCTACGTTCCATGTATCAAGGTCCTAAAAACTTATAGTCTCCCTCACGTAAGGGCGGGTTTTTTGGAAACTTGGTATAAAGGCCTGACAAATATTTTCTTATCAACAGTTTACTTTGGACATCTCTCAACTTATAGTCTCCCTCTCGTAAGGGCGGGTTTTGAGAACCAAATTAAACTTGTTGCCCCTTGCATTTCAAACCAAAACCCTTCTTATGCTCACAATACTTATAGTTTCCCTCAAGTAAGGGCGGGTACTGTGATCCATTGAAGATTTGGCAATCTAAAGCAAACAATCATAGGCCTCTTTATACTTATAGTTTCCCTCTAGTAAGGGCGGGTATATTTGAGTTACCTATTATTGAACAAGCTTCATTTTTTCAATTATATTCCATTTTTGAAGTTTTAAAGGGGGGAAGTATTAATAATCTTAAAATCCTCAAAAATGAATTCAATTGAGCCTCTCACCCCTCATAATTTTCACACTTGGAAACCTAAAATTCTAAATCTCATCTCTCAAAAAGGTCTTACTCATTTATTAGAAGAAGAACAACCAGAATTTGATAAAGAATATGAAATATTTGTTCATAAAGGGAAAATGCATGAAACTATGGGTATTATTAGCACCAATGTTCATGAAAGCTTGTGGTTTCATATTACAGATTGCAAAACTCCTCATGAAAGTTGGGAGAAATTAAAAACCTTGTTTGGAAAAGTAGATCAGATGAGATCAATGCAACTAGAAGCCGAACTAACTTCTTTATCTCCTGAATATTTTAGTAGTATTATTGATTTCCTCACTAAGTTCAAAGAAATCCTCACTCAATATAAAGGTAGTGGGAAGACTAAGACAGAAGAAGAATGCATTTATCTAATCCTTTCTAAACTAAATGGTGTTTTTCAAATATTTGCAACCACCTTCATATCTACTAAAGATGCTCTTGGTGCAACCTTTAAAATGCCCTCTTTAGAAGAATTTTGTGATAGATTAACTAGGGAAGAAACCAAACTTGCTAGATATGAAAACTCTTCTTCTTCAAAAGCCTTAGTAGCCTCCACCTCCTCTAAAGAAAAATTTAAAAAGAAGGAAAAGACTCCCATTACCTGTACTCACTGTAAAAAGAATGGTCACTCTGCTAACAAATGCTGGAAAATATTACAGCAACTAGAGGCAACTATAAAGGATCAAAAGATAGAAAATAATAAGCAAATAGGAAAAGCCCTTAATGTTCAAGGAAAAACCTCCAAATCTTCCTCTAATTATTGGGTCCTAGATTCTGGAGCAACTCATCACATGTCTGCTTCAGACAAGTCTTTCTCTTCTATCTCCTCTAGCTCTACTCATAGCATAGAAGTAGGGGACTCTTCCTTCATTCCTGTCAAAGGGAAAGGGGATATAACCATTGATGGTGGCTCTATAAACAATGTTCTCTATGTTCCAGACATTGCCACCAATCTCCTATCCATTTATCAAATTTGTACTTCTGGAAATGAGAAAATTGTTCTCTTCTCCCCAATAGGAGTTGAGATAAGAGATTTTCAACTCCCTCATTCTCTTATAGCAAAAGGGAGTATTGATCATAAATCTCATATTTTTTACTTCAAAGGCTTTCAAAATCTAGAAGGAGCCTCCTGTTTTGTGGCTCATAGTAATCTTGAAAGTCAAATTTGGCATGAAAGGTTTGGTCATATTAATTATAACTACCTAAAGGATTTATGCACCCATAATATGGTTAAAGGATTACCCCAAGTCTCTTCTTCTGATGGGGTTTGTCCTGGATGTGCTCTTGGAAAGCAACATCAAGATCCTTTCCACCCAAGTAGTTCTCTAAAAACCTCATCTCCTCTAGATTTAATCCATAGTGACTTAATGACCTTTCCTGAAACATCTTTTAAAGGAGAAAAGTATGCTCTTACCTTTATTGATGATTTTTCTAGAAGGTCCTGGGTCTACTTCCTCAAATATAAAAGTGATGTGTTATCCCACTTTAAAATCTTTAAAGCCTTAGTTGAAAATCAGGCTTCTTGCAAAATCAAGAAGATTCATACTGATAATGGGGGGAATACTGCAGTAATGAGTTCTCCATATTTCTTTCTAATCATGGTATAATTCATCAACATTCTATCTCCCATAATCCTCAACAAAATGGCATTGCAGAAAGGAAAAACCGGACATTAAAAGAGATGGCTAATTGTATGCTCCATTCAAGAGATCTTCCAAAAGTTTTTGGGTAGAGGCTATTAACTATGCAAATTATATTCAAAATCGCACACCTCATAAAGCCCTTGACCAAATAACCCCTGAAGAAGCATGGTCTGGCTTAAAACCAGATGTTTCCAATTTCAATATTTTTGGATGTATTGCTTGGGCTCACATCCCAAAGAAGAAAAGGAAGGCTCTTGATAAGAAAAGTAGACAACTCATCTTTGTCGGTTATTGTGAAGAATTGAAAGCATACAGGCTTCTTGATCCCTCAACTCATGAGGTATTATTTCATAGGAATGTCCAATTTGATGAAACATTCCCTCAAAAAGAACCTCCAAAGGACTCTTCCTCCATTGAGCCTTCTCCTATAGTAGAACCTCAATATTATGAAGAGCCAACCCTTGAAGTTAATTTGGTTATTGATAATCAAGATGAAGAACCTGTAACTCCTTCTCAAAGTCTTTCAACTCCTTCAACTCCCTCTTCTATGCCAAAATGGGCCCACACAATTGTTAAAGAAGCTACTCCCTACATTCAAAATCTTCCTTCAAATAGATCATCCAACCCCATAGGTTCTAGTCTTGTATGTCAATCCATTTCCTCTGATCCTCAATCCTTCAAAGAAGCCTCAGGTATAAAATAATGGGAAGATGCCATGGATAACGAATTTTCTTCCTTGATCAAAAATGATACTTGGGATTTAGTTCCCTTACCTAAGGGAAGAAAATTAGTTCGATGTAAATGGATCTTCAAAACAAAATATGGGCCTAATGGGGAAATAGATAAACACAAGGCTCATCTTGTAGCCAAAGGTTTTTCTCAAATAGAGGGTATTGATTATATAGAAACCTTTGCTCCTATTGCTAAAATGGATTCTGTTAGATTGGTTCTTGCTCTGGCCGCTTCCCATAAATGGCCAGTCTACCAAATGGATGTAAAAAGTGCCTTCTTACATGGAAATTTAAAAGAAGAAATATTCATGGAACAACCCACTGGTTTTACTCAAGACTCCTCTCTTGTTTTTCAGCTTAAAAAATCTCTATATGGCCTCAAACAAGCCCCTAGAGCTTGGTATGAAAATATGGACTCCTTCCTTCTTTCAGCAGGATTTTCTCATTGTGAGTCTGATAATACAGTTTACATTTGGAGAAGTAAAGGAAATATCACCATTCTTGTTCTTTATGTTGATGATCTCCTTCTCACTGGTAGTAACCTCACTCACATTCAGAATATAAAAGACTCCCTCTCTAAAAAATTTGAAATGGTTGATCTAGGTCTAGCTCATTTCTTCCTTGGGATTCAAATAAAACAAAATAAAGTAGGGATCACCTTATGTCAACAAAAGTACACTCAAGATCTCCTTAAAAAGTTTAAAATGATAGATTGCAAACCTTCTCCTACCCCCTTTCAATCTGGCATTCATCTCAGTACTTCCTGCTCATCCCCTCCTTGTGATGCTACTCTATACCATCAACTTGTAGGTAGTCTGTTATACCTCACTCATACTCACCCAGATATCTCATATGTTGTTGGGCTCATATCTAGGTTCTCTCATAACCCTCATTTTAGTCATTGGCAAGCAACTAAAAGAATTCTTCATTATTTGTAGGGTACTACAAACTTTGGGCTCATCTATAAAGGAGACTCCATGGATATCATTGGCTATATAGATTCATATTGGGCAGGATCAGTAGATGATATATGTTCTACCTCTGGATATGTTTTTTGCCTTGGCTCTTCACCAGTAGCCTGGTTATGCAAGAAATAATAAATAGTAGCATTATCTTCTATAGAGGTAGAATACAGAGCAAGTTTAAGCCAGTCAGGAAGCCCTTTGGCTTCATCAAATTCTCAAAGAATTTGGTTTTTTCCAAGAAGTGCCTATAACTCTATGGTGTGACAATCAAAGCATAATTCATATTGCATGCAATCCAGTTGAGCATCAACGCACCAAACACATTGAGATCCACATGCACTTCATCAGGCAACATATTCAAAATGGGGATATACTTTTGGAATATATTCCGATAGAGAATCAACTTGCAGACATCTTCACCAAGTCATTTCCTTCTCCATGATACCTTCAGTTGCGAGAGAAACTTGGAGTGTTAAAACTGCATTGACAAAGAGGTCTTCCACCTCTCACTATATTGTACATGAGTACCTAATCAGGCCTTCTTATCGGGACTCATATTTTATTTGTTAAAGAGGACAATCTTCACCATCCGAAGACAAGCCTCTTTCATACTTCTTTGCTTTTGATTGATGGCTTTTCCCACTGGGTTTTTACCATCATTTCAAAACAAAGAGGTGATAGTTGGTTTTTCCCCATAGGGGTTTTTTCCACCAACTATCTATGTTGTACATGAGTACCTAATCAGGCCTCATTGTTGGGACTCATTTGTAGAATCTCCCCTAGTATCACTTAAGGGGGTGTTAGAATAAGTGAATATTCTCTTAAGTTCACTAGGATACACACTTGAGTTTCCACTCCTCCATGTGTCAGGAGAACTCTAAGTGGTGTCTTCATCAGGTTTGATGAGTTGTTGTAATCCAACGGCTCTCAATGATCAACTCTACTATTTATACAGAGTTGATCCTAGAGATAAATCAATCAGTTCCACTCTTCTCTTCATATTTTGTGTAATACTTTGCATATCTATTATTGTGAAATTCTAACAATGACATAATTGTGAATACTCCCATAGAAGACCCTTTAGTCATCTACTAGTAGTAAAATAAAAAATGTCCTAAATAATTTAATGCCATTACCCTTTATTTCCAAAACATGGTAATAGTTTAGGATGAAATATAATTTTTAATTGGTACATATTTCCTTATATATGTAGACATAAAAAATAACAATTTCCTTTAGAAAACAAGCACTACAACTATTCAAATCCATACCTATAACCATGAAATACATTGATAAATATTTTCCTAGTTATAATATCACTTGTCTTGACTAGGTGAGGGTGCAACCCTTGTCCTTAAAGAAGGGTTTCCACATTTTTTATTAGGAATGTATGAAACAAGAGTAAGAAATATGCACAAAATCAAACTTTTTAATTAAAATTTCATGCATGTACATTAAAAGAAAAACCCTTATGATCACCATACTTGTGCTTTGTGATGCTTTGCATTGATATTCCAAAGTGTTTGATTAGAACAAGATTTTTTTCTCCAATACACTTGGAAATATGAATATAAAAAAGTAAATTATAATTATTTTTTGCCTCTTGTTTGGAAATAATTTAAGATATATTAAGGAAGAAATAATTCTATATTTTGGAAGATATTTTGAAGGCTATGAAAACACTTCTATATGATCAAGTAGTGCATATTCATACCCCTTTGATATTGTGTTGGAATTGATAATATTTTCCAAAAATTAACAAAAGCAAGACGTCCACTCAAAAATTATACAAAAAGTGTAAAAGGATGAAATATAGAAAAAGAGACATTAAAAATATTGGGAACCCATATACACCAAAAATTATCACTATATTATACGTGAATAAGAATTACAACACTCTAATACAATGGATGGAGTCTTGGTGTTATTTATGTCAATATTAAAATCCCAATTATATAAATTAGATTAACTTAAATAAACATAAAAACAGGGTTTAAGGTTAATTATAAGTTATAATGTAGGTTTAACCATAGCAATATTAATCATGATCGATATGGATTACATAATAGAATATTATAATTATGATCCATATGCATATATGGTAACCTAAAATTATAGATAAGGTAAAAAAGCCACAATAATGATAGATATACATACACATGCGACTTGATCCTTTTGTATCTTGTATGTCCCTATATATAATATTTTAGGCCACATTTATGTTTCCCTTAAGATTTGTGTGTAACACACACACGCATTTTAAGAAAAACATTGACACACAATTTTTATAAAAAAATATACATATACCCTAAAAGTATAAATAGCGATAGACAAGCTACAAAATATATCTAGGTCTCATACAAATTCCTCTAGACTCTAGACTATAATACTATATATGTGATTATAGAATCATCTCATGATTTTTATATTATGATTGTATTCATCTAGGAAACTAATTATATTAATATTTTGATCAATAAAAGTTATATAGTTTTCTTTCTCGTGTCTATTTATTTTATGTTCACCATTAACATATAGAATTGCGATATGAATCATCTATATATATATATATATATATATATATATATATATATTGTTATTTATATTTTTTATTAAATTTAATGTAGAAATGATTTTAAATGGGTAAGAGTTACAATTATAGCTTAAGGAATTTTCCTCATCAAACATGAATTTATCATTATAATGTATATTTCCAAAATATGGATTCTAAATTCTTTACTCAAAAGTAATAATAAATCTTATTTATTATTTTTGCAGAAAAAAATAGATATCTTATACAATTACATGAATCAATATAATATAAACTAAAATTTCTACATCTAGACAATAAAATAGTAATTCTATTTATAAATCTAAAACTATCCAAATCCAAGCATAAGTGAAAGTATAACATTCAATAGTAAAATACACTAAAATTATCCAGATAAGAGCAATAGTTAAGAGTAATATTCATGTACTAAAAATAGATTACATGATGAGTAGGGCATAAATAACCATATATCTCATAACAATCTTGATAAATTACTGACGTCTACTCTATCTTGCTTGTAACATCACCATAATATGTAAGGAGAAATTACACATAGAATATATGTAAAGGGTTTGTATTTTCATGGAAAAATATCCTCCCTCGACTGAAAATCAATGATCTATGGCTATACATCCTAGTAGAGGATCTCATTATCCTTAATTAAAGACAACAAACTAGCATTAATGTCTTTGGTTGTACTTGCAAGGATAATAAAGAGAGAAAAAATATCACATGTTATGAAAGTAATAAAGGTAGAAAACTAAAAATATTGTTAGAAAGAGTGTATGAATGATAGCAAAATATTTTATAGATGTTTGGCAACGTTAGTGTATGAAAATGAGGATATGACATTGGTATATATAGTGTATTAAATGAAATAAATTTTCCTTTAAAATTGACTACTAATTTTCACCCTTATTGGATCATCAAATCATAATAATTTATCCAATGGCATGCCATTCATACCGTAGGTGTAATAAATAATAAAATAATGATCTACATCAAAACTCATAGCCTTTATTTGACAATCAACCTCACAACTTGAAGTGTTGGTCTTCATACTTTCATTTTTTAGGATATGTGCTTTGATTAATATGTGTTAAAATATCCCTTAATCATGATTCTATTTTTATTTTAGGTTTTTAGGAATTTTAGCAAGCAAAAATATCAAGAAATATGGTATCAAAGTGATAAATGGTCAAAGGAATAGAAATAAAATCACCAACCAACATGGCTCACTATCATCCTATTCAATGACTAACAAAGGTAGTCCACCTCTATTTCATATATAGGAGGAAAAGACTCTCCACCACCTACAAAGTTAGTTGTTAGTGATATTTTTACAAATACATATTTCTTCTCACTAAGAACTATGGATGACATTAAAGTTAATAACTAGTAATAATTCCATGGGAGAAAATATGAAAAGAGGGATGTATGAAACTAGAGTAAGAAATATGCACAAAATCAAACTTTTTAATTAAATTTTCATGCATGTAAATTAAAAAAAAAACCCTTATGATCACCATACTTGTGCTTTGTGATGCTTTGCATTGATATTCCAAAGTGTTTTATTAGAACAAGATTGTTTTCTCCAATACACTTGCATATATGAATATAAAAAAGTAAATTATAATTTTTTTTTTGCCTCGTGTTTGGAAATAATTTAAGATATATTAAGGAAGAAATAATTCTATATTTTGGAAGATATTTTGGAGGCTATGAAAAAACTTCTATGTGATCAAGTAGTGCATATTCATACCCCTTTGATATTGAGTTGGAATTGATAATATTTTCCAAAAATTAACAAAAGTAAGATGTCCACTCAAAACTTATACAAAAAGTGTAAAAGGATGAAATATAGAAAAAGAGACATTAAAAATATTGGGAACCCATATACACCAAAAATTATCACTATATTATATGTGAATAAGAATTACAACACTCTAATACAATGGATGGAGTCTTGGTGTTATTTATGTCAATATTAAAATCCCAATTATATAAATTAGATTAACTTAAATAAAAATAAAAACAGGGTTTAAGGTTAATTATAAGTTATAATGTAGGTTTAACCATAGCAATATTAATCATGATCGATATGGATTACATAATAGAATATTATAATTATGATCCATATGCATATATGGTAACCTAAAATTATAGATAAGGTAAACAAGCTACAATAATGATAGATATACATACACATGTGACTTGATCCTTTTGTATCTTGTATGTCCCTATATATAATATTTTAGGCCGTATTTATGTTTCCATTAAGATTTGTGTGTAACACACACGCATTTTAAGAAAAACATTGACACAATTTTTATAAAAAAGATACATATACCCTAAAAGTATAAATAATTATAGACAAACTACAAAATATATCTAGGTCCTCAGACCACCGCCACAGAGCCGCATACCCTATCTCTATGTCAACCATCTCTACCTGATTCATCCATGGCAACCCCACCGGCCTCTCCATAGCTATGTGCTGCCAAGCCCAGCCCTGCAACAGATAACTACATCCAATACACTTCCACCTTCGGTAGTGAACCTCGTACAACTCATCATAGAGCTATGCCAATAGAGTCTGTCCCCATCTCATAATCATAGGTGCCTTCGTCAAACACTCAACTAGTCTGAAGACCACCTCTAGTAAGTTCCAAGGGAACCTCACACCTGATGAGTCGGGCAACAACATGTTGGAAATGAGGGTCATCAGTAATGCATGCCTCACTCCCAACATGCCCCTCTCTATCCACCATCGCACCAAAATATTGCCAATATGACAGTCACCCTTTGCCCTCTCCATCGAGCTGTCCACACCCAACTCCTCTCCATGACTAAAGCATCGTGTCAGCATTGTTATTTTTTGATCACGCAGAGTAGTTCAAATAGGAAGTCCATCTATCAGAATCTATAGAATCTGATAGACATCCTCAAGCGTCACCATCATCTCCCCTATCGAGATATGAAAGGTATTGGTCCGAGGATCCCACAAGTTGATCAGGGTCGTCATATAGGCCCGATACCCCACCATAGGCTCTAGCCGAGTCACTTGCTTGAGCCCAAGGGCATCAAGCCACTCCCAATCAGCCAAATTCAGTGCCTCCCATGCTTCAAAGAAAACCGTAGGCACACGGTATCGGCTCTTCACAACCTACAAAAGAAAAGAAAACAAAAACATTAAAAACTTGATAAACTGTACATCAATAACATGAATATACAATAATGCATAAAACAATGTACAACTAAAAGCAGACAAATAACGAGCAACAAAATTAAAAAAATATTCAAAAAATAGTTTGTTAGTACCTAGGGTTTTTAACTCTACATTTAAACTGATAAACAAAATTCAAAAACAATTCAAAAAATAGTTTGTCAGTACTTAGGGTTTTTAACTCTATGTTTAAACTGATAAACAAAATTCAAAAACAATTCTTTGTCAGTACCTAGGGTTTTTAACTCTACATTTAAACTGATAAAAAAAATTCAAAAAAATTCAAAAAATAGTTTGTCAGTACCTAGGGTTTTTAACTCTATGTTTAAACTGATAAACAAAATTCAAAAACAATTCAAAAAACAGTTTGTCAATACCTAGGGTTTTTAACTCTACCTTTAAACTGATAAACAAAATTCAAAAACAATTCAAAAAATAGTTTGTCAATACCTAGGGTTTTTAACTCTACGTTTAAACTGATAAACAAAATTCAAAAACAATTCAAAAAATAGTTTTTCAGTACCTAGGGTTTTTAACTCTACGTTAAACTGATAAAAAAAACTAAAAAACAAGTCAAAAATAGTTTGTCATTACCTAGGGTTTTTAACTCTATGTTTAAACTAATAAAAAAAATTAAAAAACAATTCAAAAATAGTTTGTCAATACCTAGGGTTTTTAACTCTACGTTTAAACTGATAAACAAAATTCAAAAACAATTCAAAAATCAGTTTGTCAGTACCTAGGGTTTTTAACTCTATGTTTAAACTAACAAACAAAATTAAAAAAAAATTCAAAAATAGTTTGTCAATACCTAGGGTTTTCTTTAACTCTATGTTTAAACTGATAAATAAAAACAAAATAAACAAAATCAAAATAACAGTTTTCGTTAACCTCGGGTTTATAACTGAAGTTTACAAATGAAAAATCAGAATAAAAACAATTTTATAAAGCTAGGGTTTTGCTCTAAGTTTACCCTAGGATTTCAGTTTAAAAACAAAAAGTTAGATTAAAACAATTTTTCTAAGCTAGGGTTTTCGTTCAGTTTACCCTAGGGTTTTAGTTTAACAGCAAATAAACAACAAAAACAAAATGAAGAAATGACACAACCTAGGGTTTTAGTTTAACCTAGGGTTATATTTTTAATTTTTGTCAATTCATTTTTGCCTCGGGTTTTACCTTAGTTTAAACGAAAAAAAAAATTCAAAATAAATTACTATTTTTAAACTGTAACATAAAACAAAAGCAAATAACGAAGAGGAGCACTTACCGGTATCGCTTCGCCTCCGCTGCTCGATCCGATTCATGAAATCATGGTGTTGGGAGAAATTTTGCAGCACTTCGCTTCGCAAAATCGACCTCCTCCTCCTCAGAGCTCCAAATCGCCAGAAAAATCAAACACAAATGAGCCCAAACCCTAGTTTTGGCTCTTAAATAGGATTTTAGGCCTGTACTCATTCCTCCCTGGGACGAGCACTCTAGTTAGCACTCATACCACCCTAGTATGATTACCAAACTGGTATTCGTACCACCCTGGGATGATTACAGAGTAAGAATTTTAAAAATAGCAAAAACTGCACCAAAATGCACAAAAACAAGCAATAAAATTGTCCAATAAGAGTGCTTTTGCACTTGACATTTCGGGCATGCAAAACTGACGTCGGGGTCACAAATCCTCACTATCCTATTCCATAAGAAGGCTGCCATAGTCGGACCACTCCACGGGAGGACGGATTGTCGAGAATTTCATCCCCAAACGGCATCCCAAAAAGGGTCCAAACCCACCCAAAAATAGCAATAAAATTGCCGAACAAAGGCACCTTTGCGCCTGCCATTCCATGGCATACAAAACCAATGTTGGTGTCATAAATTGTCACTATCCTACTCCCCAAGAAGGCTACCATAGCTGGACCGCTCCACGGGAGGACGGATTTTTGATAATTCCATCCCCAAACAACGTCACCAAAAGGGTTAAAACCCACCAAAAATAGGTCAAAATGTTGGGAAACTGCACACACATTCAAAGATAAACAACTGAAAGGCACCCTTACCTAAGTCATCTTGGGTCAAGCGACTCGTAACTTTTCTCATGTAGGTCATTCCCTCATAGATTCATCACTTGAGGGGGTAGTCACACTTAGTCACCAATCAACAAATACACACCCAATTAAGAAAATGTCACGCATTCAAAGAATCATTGACAAAGACAATCACACTCCTACTTGGGGCAGTAAACAAGCAATAATCACAAGCTGATCAAACACTTGGTATTCATGAATCATGAACTCAAGGTTCCCACAAACAAAAGGTTGCGCCCTTTGCCTATTCATGACTAATCAATGTCCAAGATCAAGTAACACCTCACCAAAAAAGGTTAACACTTGAATTAAGTTCCTTCGCTCGTCAAAAGCAAAGATTCAAGAATGCATGCCCTTTCCATACTTGGGGCTTCAAAATTTTGTTAGGTTACTGAGAAACCCTAATCATTAGTGCTTTGGTTATTTATTTTTGCTCAGCACTGTGCCATGCACAATGCATCCCAAAAAGGGGCATCTGTAGACACCAAAATAGCACCAATTTGATTATGTGACTATAAACACTGATTACATTGACACACACAGTCCCTAGGGTAGCCCCTAGAGGTTAAATAGTGGTCCTAACCACTCACACAACAATTTTAGAAGGTCAGAGGTCAATTTGACACCTTTTAGGCACTTTGCTCTCTATGTAGACACCAAAACAGCACCAATCCGATTATGTGACTACAAACACTGATCGCTTTGACACACATAGCCCCCAGGGCAGCCCTCAGAGGTTAAACAGTGGTCCTAACCACTTTTACAACAATTTTGGAAGGTCAGAAGGCAATTTGGCACCTTCGGACAACCTACTCCAAATTCGTCCCACCCTGGGACGAATTCAAATTGGAATCCGTCTCACCAAGGGACGAATTCTGAATCAACAATCACACTTAGTCACACTTAGTCACCAATCAACAATCACACACCCAATTAAGGAAAATGACATGCATTCAAAGAATCATTGACAAAGACAATCATGCTCCTGCTTGGGGCAGTAAAAAAGCAACAATCAAATCAATCAAACACTTGGCATTTCGTGAATCATGAACATAAGGTTCCCCTGTGGATAAAACGCCCTTCGCCTATTCATGATCGATCAATGTCTAAGCTCAAGTCACACCTCACCAAAATAGGTTAACACTTGAAATCAAACTCCTTAGCTCGTCAGAAGCAAGGATTCAAGAATGCATGCCCTCTCCATACTTGGGGCATCAAAAGTTGGTTAGGTTACCAAGAAACCCAAATCATTAGTGCTTTGGTTATCTATTTTTGCTCGGTGCTGTGCCATGCACAGCGCATCCCAAAAAGGGGCATCTGTAGACACCAAAACAGCACCAATCCGATTATGTGACTACAAACACTGATCGCTTTGACACACATAGCCCCCAGGGCAGCCCTCAGAGGTTAAACAGTGGTCCTAACCACTTTTACAACAATTTTGGAAGGTCAGAAGGCAATTTGGCACCTTCGGACAACCTACTCCAAATTTGTCCCACCCTGGGAAAAATTCAAATTGGAATCTATCTCACCAAGGGATGAATTCTGAATTCGTCCCTAGGTAGGACGAATTCCAAGTTTAATGGGCAAAAAGAAGAATGGCGCCAAGTGGCAGCCAGGGACAGTCAGTTAATGACTCCTACCTCGCACGCGTGTGTGGGTGAACAGATGGGCCATTAGAGGACTGTCACAAGGGCAGTTATGAAAGCCCAAGTCATGGAGGACTCCCCTCCCTCATGGGAAGACTTGACTGCCACATGGCACCTATGACCAACACATGGCGCTTATGCTTCCCTCTCAAAAGAGACCCCATGGGTCTATAAAAGGTGAGACTTTTCTCACCCAAATATGATGCAGGTTGAAGGATATTTCAAGCAATGAAGTGCTGCCGAGTTGAACACCCACTTGCATCCCCTTTGATTCACCTTCTCACATCCACCAATCTCTTTTGCAAGGGAGGTTGTTGGGTGGATTTTGGAAGCTTGAATCTGACCCAAATCCAACATATGGACACCTGAATCAACCAATTTGCTGACCCCTCTATCCTAAGAGGTTTTGGACCCATCCCTAGTGGATTGGCTCCAAAATCGAGTGCCAACGGTGGGAGGCCCACTTGGGGCACCCCCGCACTTTCCAAGTTTTTTTTTCAAAAGCATTCTAGATTATGGTTTCAGGTTGCATTTCATGTCATTCTATTTGGTGAATTCATAGCTTCAATTTCATAATATTCTGATCAAATTTTATCATGTGTGTCACTTTGTTGTTTCACTAACTTGCAGGTGGCGATATCTAATTCTCAAGGATAGAGGCCAAATTGGGAGAATCCGACCATCTGGGTCGTCCCAAAATGGCCCCAATTACATAACCCCCTTGTTTGCAGGCGTTTTGTAGGTCCCGGGATTCAACATTGGAGCAGCAGCAGGTCGGCTTTTTCAACACAGAAGAATTCGTCCCACCCAGGGACGAATTGCAGTCAGAATTTGTCCTGCCCAGGGACGAATTCTAGTTTAAGGCAGATTGGCCGACTGTCTCAGTGGCCTCCTGGTAATATTTTCTGTCTTCTGTCAAGTTTTCAGGCCATTTGGACTTACTTTACCCACTGTTTCAGACAAATGTTTACATGCATCTTTTGGCAATTTTAGAGAACAAACACTTTTCATTTGCAGCAGGTGCTACTGACATCTTCGTTGTTTCTTTGTTCGTAGGAGGAGCAGCAGAGGTCAAGGACTCATCAACATCAGTGGTGGCATCATCTTGGCCCGTCCATTTCAAGTGTGGGCACGCGGGAAGAGGAACCTTAAGTCTCGATTGTAGTCAAATTCTTTTAACGCTCCTAGCCCCTGAAAAGGGAGGAGGCGTATTTGTAACAGAGATCAAGAAAGTTTAATGAAAGGGCTGTGTTTTCTCCATTTGCTTGTATCTCGTTTTAATGCGTCTCTTTCATTTCATGCAATTTACATTTCTAGGACTTAAGCGTATTTGATTTTGAATGCATCGCAAGTAGTGTTTCCTTCGCCCAGAATCTCGTGCTTTCAGTGGCGATCACGGTGGGACACTGTTCCCTGGTTTTTAAAATCACAAAAACTGATTAAATTTCTGTGTTTTGTGTTTGACAGGTACCTTTTTGGTTTCTGACTGTTATTCGTCCTTGGATGTGGTGATTGCTTTACTGAAATTCGTTTGACCCTGAGACCAATTCAAATTTGTCTCTGGGAGGGACGAATTCTGTTCTGTAATTCGTCTCATCGAGGGACAAATTTCTGTCTGCAACTTTTCAGAGCAGAATTTCAGAAGCAACCGATCCAGGTAGAGAAGAGGTAGGGATTTTCATAATCTCTGTTAAATTTCTTGTTTCTATTTTTGTTTCTTTAATTGTTTTCATTTAATCCTGCATTGCATTAGGGAAATTCATTTATGCTTGTTTCATTTTTTGTTAAATAAAATTAATCCCACACACTTCACGCAATAATTTTAAACCAAGGAGCTGGTCATAAGACCCCAGCCCTTGAGCAAGACCAACGGTGGGTTCATCACCACCTTGGCTTAGCTTTGCATCCATTTCCCGATTGTCACTGTTGTTAGGCGTAAATCCTGATGAAAGCTGACCGAGTGTCGCTGGGGTGATTCCCATGCGCGCGAGGATAAGTCTTCTATGGTAGGTGCCATTAACAGGAAAATCTCCCTTCTATACCGCCTATGTACCATGTACCATCTGCTCTCACGTACCTCTAGTCTCCCTCTCATAAGGGCGGGTATATAGAGAGGTTGGTATATCGGCCTGGCTAGTATATTGAAGGGGCGACCGTTTTGAGAGTTATATGAGCCGTCATAATGCATTTAAACATTCTTCAAAACCTACAAAAACAAAAGAAAACATCAAAATGCACTAAAACAGTTTAGGACACACTATTTAAACCCTTATAAGAGATAATAATGGTTTGCGCATGTGTGTGTTCATTTCTGCTTAGTGTAACAAAAAAAAATTCATAAACAAAAAGATAAAAATCTACGCATTTTGTCATTTTCTCCAAAAATCTCCAAGGATTCCCGTAATCTCTTGGTCACTCCAAAATGCCCCAAAGGTGTCCATGAACCCTTTGGTCAACCCAAAATCACCACAAAGGTGCCCATAAGTGATGCAAGACCATCCAACAAAATATGGGAAATCTTATATTTTTCCCTAAAATTTTAGTGCATCTTGCCGGGGCCATAACTTCTCAACCGTAGCTCCGTTTGACACGAAATTTTACAGGGAGCTGGTTTGAGTTGTATTTCCCCAAAAATCCATTTTTTGGGGCCAAATTCCATCATCTAGGGCCCCAAAATTAGGTTCTAAAATTGTGTGCCCAATTTTTTACACTTTTTGAGCTGTTTGGATGTCAATATATCCTAATGTATTTAGAGTTAGGACTTGAAACTTCATTTTTGTCTTATCTACTATAAGAGGGATGTGCACACCAATTTTGGGCCCCATATGACTCATTTTCAATTTTAGGGCTTTTTTTAGAGAGACATCGTCATGGTGCTCACCCGTAGCCAAGCCCAATCACGGGCGGAGGCTGTGGGGAATGTCCCAAGAGGCATGAGTCACCTCCGTTACAATCCCAAATATTTGGTCATACCACCTTGGTGACCTAACACACAAGGCAGTCCCCTCCACACCTTAAAGGAAAGGGACTACAGGGACACCTCTTCGAGGGGCACTCCTGTTCAACATAGCATTCAACACAAACCCTCCCATGAGGGGTACATCCATAGGAGAGCTCCCTTAGATGCTCGCTATGAGTGGTTACCACGTGACAAAGCTCTAGGTCAACATAGGGTTCGACGGGAGGGACCACATGATTACATTAACCCTCCTTCACCCCCTCTAGTTGTCAGGACTACAAAGAAAAATCCAGAGTACAAGGCTCTTCAGGTAGGGCGAGCTAGATCCATCCATCCCTTTCTCACTTATGAAAGATAGCATGAGGAAAACCCTTACCTTCCTCAAAAAAAATACACATCACGGGAGCAACACGCCTCCGCACCTGCTATCTATCAGGACCACTCACTGAGGCCAAAGCCCCGAGGGAATGTCGCTACCCCCAACAAAGGGAGGTCACCTATAGAGATCTTGGATCACTACGATCAAAAATATCTAGGAGAGGCATCTAGGCCTTCTAGACATGAGGTGACAGGACCAACCATCTTAGAATCTGTCAAGCACGTCGCACGCCAAATGCAATTCACGCAACTTGAGCTAGAGCGACTACATTTAGAGGAACTGTACTATATTAACAAAGAGCACCTTCAGCGCTAGAAGGATGAGTTGTTCCAACACACTATGCAGGAGAGCCAACATGAAAGGGAGTATGAGGAAAATCATCGCATTCCTCGAGGACAACAAACAGTGCCGCCTCAAGTACATGCCGCCTACATCGACAGAGGGAAGCGACCCATAGAAATTTTAGATCATCAAGATCAAGGCAAACACATAGGAAAAACATTTGAACCTCCTGAGCAAAATAGGGTAGACCAAATTGACCCGGTAGTCGCCAGACATGCCACCCGCCAAGCTCGAATCATGCAGCATGAGCAAGGTCGTCAGGAGTTAGAGGACTTATACATGCAGCGCAAAGCATATAAGTTATGCTATAAACTACCTGAGAAGACTCCAACCCCTCACACACATAAGACAAAACATCATGAGAGGCACAACCCCCGGGTGTGAGATGAGTCTCTGTGACCTTATCAAGCATCGCCCCGATGCCTCCCAGACATGAGCGGGAGGCTGATCCTATAACCAATGACGGGTGCCTTCCTTAGACATCCACCCAGGTTTATGGGCCACCCTTAGAAATTCATCAAGAAGCCTCTAAGGAATCAGAGCGAGAATAAGAGCAGGATGAAATGCCTTATCAAGGCATGGGGGGTGCTATCCAGTTACCCCTCCATACGCCCCAAGTTCCTCAACAAGAACCAATCAAAGAGGAGGAGCTTAAATCCCTCGATATATGCAAAGTGCTAGAGCACTTAGAGTCGGTAGAGACCAAGATTTTGGAGCTCCCAAGGCCCAACTTACATGAAGCTCCTTTCAAAGAGGATCAAACTTTAACCATAGGGCTACCTGATGATGCAGTCCTCCATGTCTCAGAATCTCCAGATTTTGATGAGCTATACTGACTAGTTGAAAGTGAAAATGAAACAGAGATAGCCCATAGCAATCACATGCGACAACATCGACATCCCATAAAATTTGAGGAAGCATGTCAACAGATAAACATAATACTAGGGCATGAGTGGCGTGTTAACCCACCGCAGTGGGACCAAGCATTACATCCACAACTTTGGGCACATAAAGATCAACTTCCACCCAGAGATCCAATAACAACATCAGTGCCGGGGGTAGACTCTATCCTCCTATCCATGCATAGGGCAGATCCATTCGTGCCCCTACCTCTAGAGCCGGATCCGAAGTACAAAGACCATCAAGCTGGGGGTACCTCTATCCCCTGAAGAGCCCTAATCCAAACCAAAAAGCTCCAAGGATTATCGCAATCACTTGGTCACCCCAAAAAGCTCCAAGGATTATCGCAATCGCTTGGTCATCCCAAAAAGCTCCAAGGATTATCGCAATCTCTTGGTCACCCCAAAAGCTCCAAGGATTATCGCAATCGCTTGGTCACCCCAAAAGCTCCAAGGATTATCGCAATCGCTTGGTCATCCCAAAAGCTCCAAGGATTATCGCAATCACTTGGTCACCCCAAAAGCTCCAAGGATTATCGCAATCACTTGGTCACCCCAAAAGCTCCAAGGATTATCGCAATCTCTTGGTCACCCAAAAGCTCCAAGGATTATCGCAATCGCTTGGTCATCCCAAAAGCTCCAAGGATTATCGCAATCTCTTGGTCACCCCAAAAGCTCCAAGGATTATCGCAATCACTTGGTCATCCCAAAAGCTCCAAGGATTATCGCAATCTCTTGGTCAACCCCAAAAGCTCCAAGGATTATCGCAATCTCTTGGTCATCCCAAAAGCTCCAAGGATTATCGCAATCACTTGGTCACCCCAAAAGCTCCAAGGATTATCGCAATCACTTGGTCACCCCAAAAGCTCCAAGGATTATCGCAATCACTTGGTCACCCCAAAAGCTCCAAGGATTATCGCAATCTCTTGGTCACCCAAAAAGCTCCAAGGATTATCGCAATCACTTGGTCACCCCAAAAGCTCCAAGGATTATCGCAATCTCTTGGTCACCCCAAAAGCTCCAAGGATTATCGCAATCTCTTGGTCACCCAAAAAGCTCCAAGGATTATCGCAATCTCTTGGTCACCCCAAAAGCTCCAAGGATTATCGCAATCACTTGGTCATCCCAAAAGCTCCAAGGATTATCGCAATCTCTTGGTCACCCCAAAAGCTCCAAGGATTATCGCAATCTCTTGGTCACCCCAAAAGCTCCAAGGATTATCGCAATCACTTGGTCACCCCAAAAGGCTCCAAGGATTATCGCAATCGCTTGGTCATCCCAAAAGCTCCAAGGATTATCGCAATCTCTTGGTCAATCCCAAAAGCTCCAAGGATTATCACAATCACTTGGTCACCCCAAAAGCTCCAAGGATTATCGCAATCACTTGGTCACCCCAAAAGGCTCCAAGGATTATCGCAATCGCTTGGTCATCCCAAAAGCTCCAAGGATTATCGCAATCTCTTGGTCAACCCCAAAAGCTCCAAGGATTATCGCAATCTCTTGGTCATCCCAAAAGCTCCAAGGATTATCGCAATCTCTTGGTCACCCCAAAAGCTCCAAGGATTATCGCAATCACTTGGTCACCCCAAAAGCTCCAAGGATTATCGCAATCTCTTGGTCACCCCAAAAGCTCCAAGGATTATCGCAATCTCTTGGTCACCCCAAAAGCTCCAAGGATTATCGCAATCACTTGGTCACCCAAAAGCTCCAAGGATTATCGCAATCTCTTGGTCATCCCAAAAGCTCCAAGGATTATCGCAATCGCTTGGTCATCCCAAAAGCTCCAAGGATTATCGCAATCACTTGGTCACCCCAAAAGCTCCAAGGATTATCGCAATCACTTGGTCATCCCAAAAGCTCCAAGGATTATCGCAATCGCTTGGTCATCCCAAAAGCTCCAAGGATTATCGCAATCACTTGGTCACCCCAAAAGCTCCAAGGATTATCGCAATCTCTTGGTCATCCCAAAAGCTCCAAGGATTATCGCAATCACTTGGTCACCCCAAAAGCTCCAAGGATTATCGCAATCGCTTGGTCACCCCAAAAGCTCCAAGGATTATCGCAATCTCTTGGTCACCCCAAAAGCTCCAAGGATTATCGCAATCTCTTGGTCACCCCAAAAGCTCCAAGGATTATCGCAATCGCTTGGTCACCCAAAAAGCTCCAAGGATTATCGCAATCTCTTGGTCATCCCAAAAGCTCCAAGGATTATCGCAATCACTTGGTCACCCCAAAAGCTCCAAGGATTATCGCAATCTCTTGGTCATCCCAAAAGCTCCAAGGATTATCGCAATCTCTTGGTCATCCCAAAAGCTCCAAGGATTATCGCAATCTCTTGGTCATCCCAAAAGCTCCAAGGATTATCGCAATCTCTTGGTCACCCCAAAAGCTCCAAGGATTATCGCAATCTCTTGGTCACCCCAAAAGCTCCAAGGATTATCGCAATCACTTGGTCACCCCAAAAGCTCCAAGGATTATCGCAATCACTTGGTCACCCCAAAAGCTCCAAGGATTATCGCAATCTCTTGGTCATCCCAAAAGCTCCAAGGATTATCGCAATCTCTTGGTCACCCCAAAAGCTCCAAGGATTATCGCAATCTCTTGGTCACCCAAAAGCTCCAAGGATTATCGCAATCTCTTGGTCATCCCAAAAGCTCCAAGGATTATCGCAATCTCTTGGTCATCCCAAAAAGCTCCAAGGATTATCGCAATCACTTGGTCATCCCAAAAGCTCCAAGGATTATCGCAATCTCTTGGTCACCCCAAAAGCTCCAAGGATTATCGCAATCTCTTGGTCATCCCAAAAGCTCCAAGGATTATCGCAATCTCTTGGTCAACCCCAAAAGCTCCAAGGATTATCGCAATCTCTTGGTCATCCCAAAAGCTCCAAGGATTATCGCAATCACTTGGTCACCCCAAAAGCTCCAAGGATTATCGCAATCTCTTGGTCACCCCAAAAGCTCCAAGGATTATCGCAATCTCTTGGTCACCCCAAAAAGCTCCAAGGATTATCGCAATCACTTGGTCACCCCAAAAGCTCCAAGGATTATCGCAATCACTTGGTCATCCCAAAAGCTCCAAGGATTATCGCAATCTCTTGGTCACCCCAAAAGCTCCAAGGATTATCGCAATCGCTTGGTCACCCCAAAAGCTCCAAGGATTATCGCAATCACTTGGTCATCCCAAAAAGCTCCAAGGATTATCGTAGATTAATATAACTAAATACAACAAAGGAGTTAGTGGAACTAATTAGGTGATCCTCAGTACAGGTTCGGTTGAAAGCCCATCTGGCACTGGCGGTATCCCGATAAATACCACATAAATGAACTCAATTGCACACACAGGGATGTGAAATATCTTGGTCAAAAACAAGTCCGATTCATACCTTGTTCAAAAGTCTTGTAAGATAAAGTACAGTCATGGCTAGTGAGTTAAAAACTGTCTGAGTCTCAGAAAACCATAGCTACATTTCTAAACCAACTGCGCTGCTTTTCATCCTTACAATACCATCAGAAAATACAAAAAAAGAAAAAGAAAAACCACATGTATACATACAAAGTCATGCATCACAGCAATCGCCTAAAAACAAAATAACAGAGCTCTAAACAGTCTATGGTTCCATAGCCAAACATCACAAATCCCATTCATCCATTTCATATCTGCATATCACATATAAATAAAAAAAAATTAACATTCATCATAGCATATGCATCCATCAAAATAAATCAACATGCATACATCCATATTCATCAACCATCATGCACAAGATCAAAGAAAATCAAAACAACAAAAACAACAAATAAATGCAACACAAAAACAAAAAGCAATAAGCATTGCCGAACACAAGTGCTCTTGCACTTAAACTCTTGGCATATAAAATCGATGTCGGGGCTCAAATTATCACTATCCTACTCCCTAGGAAGGCTACCATAGCCGGACCGCTCCACGGGAGGCGGATTTTTGAAAATTTAATCCCCAAATGGTGTCACAAAAAACAACAAAAACAACAAATAAACGAAACACAAAAAACAGCAATAAGCATTGCCGAACGCAAGTGCTCTTGCACTTAACCTCTAGGAAAAAAAATTCGATGTCGAGGTTCAAATTGTCACTCTCTTACTTCCCCAATAAGGCTACCATAGCCGGACCGCTCCACGGGAAGAGGGGTTTTTGATGATTTCACCCCATTATGGCATCACCAAAAGGGTTAACACCCACCAAAAACAGGTCCAAATATTGGAAAAATTGCACATGCTTAATGGTAAACCCTCTAAACGCACCCTTGCACAAGTCATATTGAGTCAAGCGACTCGTCGCTTTGCTCGCGAAGGTCATTCCCTCATCGATTTGTCGCTTGAGGTGGTAGTCACACTTAGTTACCAATCAACAATCACACACCCAATTAAGGAAAACGACATGCATTCAAAGAATCATTGACAAAGACAATCACGCTCCTGCTTGGGGCAGTAAACAAGCAACAATCAAATCAATCAAACACTTGGCATTTCGTGAATCATGAACACAAGGTTCCCCTATGGATAAAACGCCCTTCGCCTATTCATGACTGATCAATGTCTAAGCTCAAGTCACACCTCACCAAAACAGGTTAACACTTGAAATCAAACTCCTTAGATCTTCAGAAGCAAGGATTCAAGAATGCATGCCCTCTCCATACTTGGGGCATCAAAAGTTGGTTAGGTTACCAAGAAACCCTAATCATTAGTGCTTTGGTTATCTATTTTTGCTCGACGCTGTGCCATGCACAGCGCATCCCAAAAAGGGGCATCTGTAGACACCAAAACAACACCAATCCGATTATGTGACTACAAACACTGATCGCTTTGACACACATAGCCCCCAGGGTAGCCCTCAGAGGTTAAACAGTGGTCCTAACCACTTTTACAGCAATTTTGGAAGGTCAGAAGGCAATTTGGCACCTTTGGACAACCTACTCCAAATTCATCCCACCCTAGGACGAATTCAAATTGGAATCCGTCTCATCAAGGGACAAATTTTGAATCAACAATCACACTTAGTCACACTTAGTCACCAATCAACAATCACACACCCAATTAAGGAAAATGACATGCATTCAAAAAATCATTGACAAAGACAATCACGCTCCTGCTTGGGGCAGTAAACAAGCAACAATCAAATCAATCAAACACTTGGCATTTCGTGAATCATGAACACAAGGTTCCCCTCTGGATAAAATGCCCTTCGCCTATTCATGATCGATCAATGTCTAAGCTCAAGTCACACCTCACCAAAATAGGTTAACACTTGAAATCAAACTCCTTAGCTCGTCAGAAGCAAGGATTCAAGAATGCATGCCCTCTCCATACTTGCGGCATCAAAAGTTGGTTAGGTTACCAAGAAACCCTAATCATTAGTGCTTTGGTTATCTATTTTTGCTCGACGTTGTGCCATGCACAGCGCATCCCAAAAAGGGGCATCTGTAGACACCAAAACAACACCAATCCGATTATGTGACTACAAACACTGATCGCTTTGACACACATAGCCCCCAGGGTAGCCCTCAGAGGTTAAACAGTGGTCCTAACCACTTTTATAGCAATTTTGGAAGGTCAAAAGGCAATTTGGCACCTTTGGACAACCTACTCCAAATTCGTCCCACCCTAGGACGAATTCAAATTGGAATCCGTCTCACCAAGGGACGAATTCTGAATCAACAATCACACTTAGTCACACTTAGTCACCAATCAACAATCACACACCCAATTAAGGAAAATGACATGCATTCAAAAAATCATTGACAAAGACAATCACGCTCCTGCTTGGGGCAGTAAACAAGCAACAATCAAATCAATCAAACACTTGGCATTTCGTGAATCATGAACACAAGGTTCCCCTGTGGATAAAATGCCCTTCGTCTATTCATCACTGATCAATGTCTAAGCTCAAGTCACACCTCACCAAAACAGGTTAACACTTGAAATCAAACTCCTTAGCTCGTCAGAAGCAAGGATTCAAGAATGCATGCCCTCTCCATACTTGGGGCATCAAAAGTTGGTTAGGTTACCAAGAAACCCTAATCATTAGTGCTTTGGTTATCTATTTTTGCTCGACGCTGTGCCATGCACAGCGCATCCCAAAAAGGGGCATCTATAGACACCAAAACAACACCAATCCGATTATGTGACTACAAAAACTGATCGATTTGACACACATAGCCCCCAGGGCAGCCCTCAGAGGTTAAAAAGTGGTCCTAACCACTTTTACAACAATTTTGGAAGGTCAAAAGGCAATTTGGCACCTTCGGACAACCTACTCCAAATTCGTCCCACCCTGGGACGAATTCAAATTGGAATCCGTCTCACCAAGGGACGAATTCTGAATTCGTCCCTGGGTAGGACGAATTCCAAGTTTAACGGGCAAAAAGAAGAATGGCACCAAGTGGCAGCCAGGGACAGTCAGTTAATGACTCCTACCTCGCATGCGTGTGTGGGTGAACAGATGGGCCATTAGAGGACTGTCACAAGGGCAGTTATGAAAGCCCAAGTCATGGAGGACTCCCCTCCCTCATGGGAAGACTTGACTGCCACATGGCACCTATGACCAACACATGGCGCTTATGCTTCCCTCTCAAAAGAGACCCCATGGGTATCTAAAAGGTGAGACTTTTCTCACCCAAATATGATGTAGGTTGGAGATTTCAAGCAACGAAGTGCTGTCGAGTTGAACACCCACTTGCATCCCCTTTGATTCACCTTCTCACATCCACCAATCTCTTTTGCAAGGGAGGTTGTTGGGTGGCTTTTGGAAGCTTGAATCTGACCCAAACCCAACATATGGACACCTGAATCAACCAATTTGCTAACCCCTCTATCCTAAGAGGTTTTGGACCCATCCCTAGTGGATTGGCTCCGAAATCGAGTGCCAACGGTGGGAGGCCCACTTGGGGCACCCCCGCACTTTCCAAGTTTTTGTTTCAAAAGCATTCTAGATTATGGTTTCAGGTTGCATTTCATGTCATTCTATTTGGTGAATTCATAGCTTCAATTTCATAATATTCTGATCAAATTTTATCATGCTTTGTGTCGCTTTGTTGTTTCACTAACTTGCAGGTGGCGATATCTAATTCCCGAGGATAGAGGCCAAATTGGGAGAATCCGACCATCTGGGTCGTCCCAAAATGGCCCCAATTACATAACCCCCTTGTTTGCAGGCATTTTGTAGGTCCCGAGATTCGACATTGGAGCAGCAATAGGTCGGCTTTTTCAACACAGAAGAATTTGTCCCACCCAGGGACGAATTGCAGTCAGAATTCGTCCTGCCTAGGGACGAATTCCAGTTTAAGGCATATTGGCCAACTGTCTCAGTGGCAGTGGCCTCCTGGTAATATTTTCTGTCTTCTGTCAAGTTTTCAGGCCATTTGGACTTACTTTACCCACTGTTTCAGAAAAATGTTTACATGCATCTTTTGGCGATTTTAGAGAACAAACACTTTTCATTTGCAGCAGGTGCTACTGACATCTTCGTTGTTTCTTTGTTTGCGGGAGGAGCAGCAGAGGTCAAGGACTCATCGACATCAGCGGCGACATCATCTTGGCCCGTCCATTTCAAGTGTGGGCACGCGGGAAGAGGAACCTTAAGTCTCGATTGTAGTCAAATTCTTTTAACGCTCCTAGCCCCTAAAAAGGGAGGAGGCATATTTGTAACAGAGATCAAGAAAGTTTAATGAAAGGGCTGTGTTTTCTCCATTTGCTTGTATCTCGTTTTAATGCGTCTCTTTCATTTCATGCAATTTACATTTCTAGGACTTAAGCGTATTTGATTTTGAATGCATCGCAAGTAGTGTTTCCTTCACCCAGAATCTCGTGCTTTCAGTGGTGATCACTGAAAGCACGAGATTCCGGGAAAAGGAAACACTACTTGCGATGCATTCAAAATCAAATACGCTTAAGTCCTAGAAATGTAAATTGCATGAAATGAAAGAGACGCATTAAAATGAGATACAAGCAAATGGAGAAAACACATCCCTTTCATTAAACTTTCTTGATATCTGTTACAAATACGCCTCCTCGCTTTTTAGGGGCTATGAGTGTTAAAATAATTTGACTACAATCGAGACTTAAGGTTCCTCTTCCCGCATGCCCACACTTGAAATGGACGGGCCAAGATGATGCCGCCGCTGATGTCGATGAGTCCTTGACCTCTGCTTCTCCTCCTATGAACAAAGAAACAACGAAGATGTCAGTAGCACCTGCTGCAAATGAAAAGTGTTTGTTCTCTAAAATCGCCAAAATATGCATGTAAACATTTGTCTGAAACAGTGGGTAAAGTAAGTCCAAATGGCCTGAAAACTTGACAGAAGACAGAAAATATTACCAGGAGGCCACTGCCACTGAGACAGTCGGCCAATCTACCTTAAACTAGAATTCGTCCCTGGGCAGGACGAATTCTGACTGCAATTCGTCCCTGGGTGGGACGAATTCTTCTGTGTTGAAAAAGCCGAGCTGCTGCTGCTCCAATTTCGAATCTTGGGACCTACAAAACGCCTGCAAATAAGGGGGTTATGTAATTGGGGCCATTTTGGGACGACCCAGATGGTCGGATTCTCCCAATTTGGCCTCTATCCTCGGGAATTAGATATCGCCACCTGCAAGTTAGTGAAACAACAAAGCGACACAAAGCATGATAAAATTTGATCAGAATATTATGAAATTGAAGCTATGAATTCACCAAATAGAATGACATGAAATGCAACCTAAAACCATAATCTAGAATGCTTTTGAAACAAAAACTTGGAAAGTGCGGGGGTGCCCCAAGTGGGCCTCCCACCGTTGGCACTCGATTTCAGAGCCAATCCACTAGGGATGGGTCCAAAACCTCTTAGGATAGATGGGTCGGCAAATTGGTTGATTCAGGTGTCCATATGTTGGGTTTGGGTCAGATTCAAGCTTCCAAAAGCCACCCAAAAACCTCCATTGCAAAAGAGATTGGTGGATGTGAGAAGGTGAATCAAAGGGGATGCAAGTGGGTGTTCAACTCGGCAGCACTTCGTTGCTTGAAATATCCTTCAACCTGCATCATATTTGGGTGAGAAAAGTCTCACCTTTTATAGACCCATGGGGTCTCTTTTGAGAGGGAAGCATAAGCGCCATGTTTTGGTCATAGGTGCCATGTGGCAGTCAAGTCTTCCCATGAGGGATGGGAGTCCTCCATGACTTGGGATTTCATAACTGCCCTTGTGATAGTCCTCTAACGGCCCATATGTTCACCCACACATGCGTGCGAGGTAGGAGTCATTAACTGACTGTCCCTGGCTGCCACTTGGCACCATTCTTCTTTTTGCCCGTTAAACTTGGAATTCGTCCTACCCAGGGATGAATTCAGAATTCGTCCCTTGGTGAGACGGCTTCCAATTTGAATTCGTCCCAGGGTGGGACGAATTTTGAGTAGGTTGTCCGAAGGTGCCAAATTGCCTTCTGACCTTCCAAAATTGCTGTAAAAGTGGTTAGGACCACTGTTTAACCTCTGAGGGCTGCCCTGGGGGCTATGTGTGTCAAAGCGATCAGTTTTTGTAGTCACATAATTGGATTGGTGCTATTTTTGTGTCTACACTCTACTCATTCCACCCAGGGATGATTACAAACTGGTATTCATTCCACCTAGGGATGATTAGCAGTATTCGCTCTAGGGTGGGGCGAATAGCAGGTTTGACAGGCAAAAAGTCAAATCTTGACAAATGGCAGCTCATATCCACCACTTAACTCTTCCTTCATTGCATGGGATTGTGAGTGAGTATTTTTGAGTGCTAGAGGTACTTACAGGGGCAGTCATGGATCCCCTAATCAGGGAGGAATCTTCTCCCCCCATGGAAGGCATGATTGCCAAGTGGCGCCTCTGCATGCTCATCCAAAGAGACTATCAGGTCTATAAAATGGTGAGTCTTCTCACCAAAAAAATATGTAGAGAAGGAGCATTTTGAGCAACGAAGTGCTTCCATTTTACATCCTCACACCTTTTGATTTGTGCCTTTCACATCCTTAATCTCTTTTGGAAGGGAGGTCATAGGGTGGTTATTGGAAGCACAAATTTGGAACCAAAATCCAAAATTTGGCCATAACATCCTACCAAATTTGCCAAAAATACCCCACAAGATGTTTTGGACCCATCCCAATTGGATTGGTGTCGAAATCGAGCCCCAAACAATGGGCATCCTGCCCCCGGGTGCCCCCCACACTACTGCAGTCCTAATCGCCCCGCCCTGGAGTGATTAGAAATCTATATCAGATTTCCTTTCTATTATTTTTGCATCTAATTCTATGTTTCTTATATAGGTTGTCATTCAAATTTCACATCATTTTGAGCTGTTTTGATCATGTTTTTGTCATTTCTCGCTTTTGCTAACATGGAGGTAGCATCATCAAATTCCTGGTGATAGAGGCTGAATTGGAAAAATTTGACCCTCTGGGTCTTTCCAAAATACCCCATTTTACCTAACCCCAACTTTGCATGTGATTTGGAGCTTCTTGGATGTGACATTTGGCATTGTGCTTTCTGACGTTTTGTTGTAGGTCTAATCGTCCGTGGTGAATTTTCTGATTGTTCCATTTGCAGTGCCCTCCTGGTGATATCCTCATGCTTCTGTTAAATTTTTAGATCATTTTTATGTTATTTAGTTATCATTTTCGTTATTTTTTGCATGCACTAATCATAGGCTTGAGGATTGCATGTTTCATTCCATCTACAGGTGCTAATGGCTATTTTCTATTTCCTTTAACGTAGGATATCAACATTAGACGAGCAGCAAGGAGTCAAGACTCATCAAATCAAGCATCGACGATGTTTGGTCCGCCCATTCTACATGTGGGAACGTGGAAGAAGGAATACCATCTGTTGATGTGACAAAAACATATTTAATGCTCCTAGCCCCTAAAAAGGGAGGAGACAAATTGTAACTGGGTTCTAAAGCATATTAATAAAAAGGACTATATTCCATATTCATTTTTAGACCTTGTTTCAATGCGTTTATGTTTCTCTCCTTTCATGCATTTCAGTTCATAGGATTTAGCGTTAAGTTTAGTTTAGTTTACATCGCATATTGGAATTTACTTTTTGTTTTCGTATCCTCGTGCTTTCACAATCAAAGCCACTAAAAGAAGAGATATTCATATTTAGGAAATTAGTGATAATGAAGAAGAGAATACTGGTAACATAGAAGCTCAAGATGAATAGTGAAAGATATAAATGGATGAATGATTGATCTAGATAATTTCTAATTTTGGTCAAAATGTAAAGATAGAAAATTCATCCTACAATGAATATTTGAATCTATATGAGTTCATAGTAAGAAATAGAGAAGTATTTTGATATTAAATCAATTGAAGACCTTAAAAGGTTTAAATTTACCTACACAAAACTAAAAGGGCATGTGTGCTTATGGTGGTACAATATTCAAAATCAAAGATAAATGAAAGGAAAAAAAAGGATTAAGTCATGGGAGAAAATGATCACCAAATTAAAGATCAAATTATCATCATACTACTAATTGGGTCTATTTAGGATGTCCTAAAATCTAAGATAGAAAGAAATGAGTATGAAATATTACACAAAATATTGAATATCCTGATGAAAAAATAAAATATTTCAACATCAAGGATGGTTTCTTGTGCTTTAAGGATAGGGTAGTAATTCTTGAGGTCAATTATTTGAAGAAAAATATCATGAATGAGGTACACAACTATCCATATTTATCTCATTTAGGAGGGGTAAAAATGAGGGAGAATATGAAGAAAATATTCTACTAGATAAGAATAAAAAGCACATAACTAAATATGTAGCTCAATGTCTCGAATGTTAAAAAGTTAAGGTAGAACACATACACCCTGTAAAACTATTATATCCTCATGATGTACCTACATAGAAATGGTAGGTTATATCAATGGATTTTATTGTAGGTTTGTCAAAGACCTAATATTAGCATGACACAATTCTAGTTGTGGTTGATAGACTAACCAAGGTTACATATAAAAGGAGAGTAAATAACCGATCATTGTTTACGATGTAGAGAGTGTATGGAGAAATTTTTCATTTCTTGGAAGACTTAGGGTTCGGCAATTTCATTTTTTGCCTCTTCCTATTTCATGGTGAATGGTGTATTTTAATAATTTTTCTTCCTGTTTCCTATTTCATTTTCCCCTTTGGTTCATAATCCTTATCTACGTTTTTTGGAAGACCACATTTTCTATTGTGGGACTCCACAAACGACGGAGGATTCAACTTGTAAATTTTATAATAAAATTTATCTTGCGGAGGAAGGTTCTTTACTGCTTATCTTTACACTCTTATGTGTAAAGAGAGGGGTGTTATTTCTTTGCATTTTATCTTTCAATAGTCTAATATATCTAGATATCTAATTTTTTATTTTAACTTTATACACATAAATTTCAATTATTTGTTTTAAAGATATTTCATTTCATATTAGAAATCTAATATTTGCTTTTTATTCATTACGACATAAGTTTTAATATTAAATCTGATTTCTAATAGTTTTGAATTTCTAAATTTCAAATATTGGTTTATTAAATTTATTTCATTAAATTTAATTTATTGGAATATTTTAACCTTTTATGCCAAATAATCAAAATTAGGAGGAACATATCTAAAATTTATTTGCAATAAATCACTGAGATAAATTTCTTTGTTTCTACTTTTTCCTCTAAATATATTTTGTCTACGTTCCACGTATCAAAATCCTAAAAACTTAAAGTCTCCCTCTCATAAGGGTGGGTTTTTTTGGAAACTTGGTATAAAGGCCTGACATATATTTTCTTATCAACAGTTTACTTTGGCCATCTCTCAACTTATAGTCTCCCTCTCGTAAGGGCGGGTTTTGAGAACCAAATTATACTTGTTGCCACTTTGCATGTCAAAACCAAAACCCTTCTTATGCTCACAATACTCATAGTTTCCCTCAAGTAAGGGCAGGTACTGTGTTCCATTGAAGTTTTTTGGCAATCTAAAGCAAACAATCATAGACCTCTTTATACTTATAGTTTCCCTCTAGTAAGGGCAGGTATATTTGAGTTACCTATTATTGAACAAGATTCATTTTTTCAATTTAATTACATTTTTGAAGTTTTAAAGGGGGAAGTATTAATAATCTTAAAATCCTCAAAAATGAACTCAATTGAGCCTCTCACCCCTCATAATTTTCACACTTGGAAACCTAAAATTCTAAATCTCATCTCTCAAAAAGGTCTTACTCATTTATTAGAAGAAAAACAACCAAAATTTGATAAAGAATATGAAATATTTGTTCATAAAGGGAAAATACATGAAACTATGGGTATTATTAGCACTAATGTTCATGAAATATTGTGGTTTCATATTAAATATTGCAAAACTCCTCATGAAAGTTGGGAGAAATTAAAAACCTTGTTTCAAAAAGTAGATCAGATGAGACCAATGCAACTAGAAGCTGAACTAACTTCTTTATCTCCTGAATATTTTAGTAGTATTATTGATTTTCTCACTAAGTTCAAAGAAAACCTCACTCAATATAAAGGTAGTAGAAATACTAAGACAAAATAAGAATGCATTTATCTAATCCTTTCTAAACTAAATGGTGTTTTTCAAATATTTGCAACCACCTTCATATCTACTAAATATGCTCTTGGTGCAACCTTTAAAATGCCCTCTTTAGAAGAATTTTGTGATAGATTAACTACGGAATAAACCAAACTTTCTAGATATGAAAACTCTTCTTCTTCAAAAGCCTTAGTAGCCTCCACTTCCTCTAAAGAAAAATTCAAAAAGGAGGAAAAGACTCCCATTACCTATACTCACTATAGAAAGAATGGTCACTCTGCTAACAAATGCTGGAAAATATTACAGCAACTAGAGGCAGCTATAAGGATCAAAATATAGAAAATAATAAGCAAATATTAAAAGCCCTTAATGTTAAAGGAAAACCTCCAAATCTTCCTCTAATTATTGGGTCCTAGATTCTGGAGCAACTCATCACATGTATGCTTAAGACAAATCTTTCTCTTCTATCTCCTCTATATTTACTCATAACATAGAATTAGGGGACTCCTCCTTCACTCCTATCGAAGAGAAAGGGTATATAACCACTGATGGTGGCTCTATAAATAATGTTCTCTATGTTACAAACATTACCACTAATATCCTATCCATTTATAAAATTTGTACTTCTGGAAATAAGAAAATTGTTCTCTTCTCCCCAATAGGAGTTGAGATGAGAGATTTTCAATTCTCTCATTCTCTTATAGCAAAAGGAAATATTGATCATAAATCTCATCTTTTTTACTTCAAAGGCTTTCAAAATCCAGAAGGAGCCTCCTATTTTGTGGCTCATAGTAATCTTGAAAGTCAAATATGGCATGAAAGGTTTGGTAATATTAATTATAACTACCTAAAGGGATTATGAACCCATAATATGGTTAAATTATTACCTCAAGTCTCTTATTCTGATGGGGTTTGTCCTGGATGTGCCCTTGGAAAGCAGCATCAAGATCCTTTCCACCCAAGTAGTTCTCTAAAAACCTCATCTCCTCTAGAATTAATCCATAGTGACTTAATGACCTTTCCTGAAATATCCTTTAAAGGAGCAAAGTATGATCTTACCTTTATTTATGATTTTTATATAAGGTCCTGGATCTACTTCCTTAAATATAAAAGTGATGTGTTATCCCACTTTAAAATCTTTAAATCCTTAGTAGAAAATCAGGCTTCTTGCAAAATCAAGAAGATTCACACTAATAATGGGGAGAATAATGCAGTAATGAATTCTCCATATTTATTTCTAATCATGGTATAATTCATCAACATTATGTCTCCCATAATCCTCAATAAAATGGCATTGCAGAAAGGAAAAACTGAACATTGAAAAATATGGCTAATTGTATGCTCCATTCAAGATATCCTCCAAAAGGTTTTTGGGCAGAGGCTATTAACTATGCAAATTATATTTAAAATCACACACCTCATAAAGCCCTTGACCAAATAACCCCTAAAGAAGAATGGTTTGGCTTAAAACCATATGTTTCCAATTTCAAGATTTTTAGATGTATTGCTTGGGCTCACATTCGAAAGAATAAAAGAAAGGCTCTTGATAAGAAAAGCATGCATCTCATATTTATCAGTTATTGTGAAGAATTGAAAACATACAGCCCTCTTGATACCTCAAATCATAAGGTATTATTTCATAGGAATGTCCAATTTGATGAAACATTCCCTCAAAAAGAACCTCCAAAGGACTCTTCCTTCATTAAGACTTCTCCTGTAGTGGAACCTCAATATTATGAAGAGCCAACCCTTGAAGTTAATTTGGTATTTATAATCAAGATGAAGAACCTGTAACTCCTTCTCAAAGTCTTTCAACTTCTTCAACTCCCTCTTCTATGCCAAAATGGGCCCACACAATTGTTAAAGAAGCTACTCCCTACATTCAAAATATTTCTTCAAACATATCATCCAACCCCACGGGTTCTAGTCTTGTATGTCAATCCATTTCCTCTGATCCTCAATTCTTCAAAGAAGCCTCAAGTATAAAAAAATAGGAATATACCATGGATAAAAAAATTTCTTCCTCGATATAAAATGATACTTGGGATTTAGTTCCCTTACCTAATGTAAGAAAATTAGTTCGATGTAAATGGATCTTCAAAACAAAATATGGGCCTAATGGGGAAATAAATAAACACAAGGCTCATTTTGTAGCCAAATATTTTTTTCAAATAGAGGGTATTGATTATATAGAAACCTTTACTCCTATTGCTAAAATGGATTCTGTTATATTGGTTCTTGCTCTGGACACTTCCTATAAATTGCCAGTATACCAAATGGATGTAAAAAATGCCTTCTTACATGGAAATTTAAAAGAAGAAATTTTCATGGAATAACCTGTTGGTTTTACTTGAGACTCCTCTCTTGTTTTTTGGCTTAAAAAATCTCTATATGGCCTCAAACAAGTCCCTAGAGCTTGGTATGAAAAGATGGAATCCTTCCTTATTTCTGTTGGATTTTCTCATTGTGTCTGATAATACAGTTTACATTTGTATAAGTAAAGGAAATATCACCATTCTTGTTCTTTATATTGATGATCTCCTTCTCACTACTAGTAACCTCACTCACATTTAGAATATAAAAGACTCTCTCTGTAAAAAATTTGAAATGGTTGATCTAGGTCTAGCTCATTTCTTCCTTGGGATTCAAATAAAACAAAATAAAATAGGGATCACCTTATGTCAACAAAAGTACACTCAATATCTCCTTCAAAAGTTTAAAATGACATATTGCAAACCTTCTCCTACCCCCTTTCAATCTGGAATTCATCTTAGTACTTCTTGCTCATCCCCTCCTTATGATGCTACTCTATACCGTTAGCTTGTAGGTAGTCTATTATACCTCACTCATACTCACCTAGATATATCCTATGTTGTTGGGCTCATATCCAGGTTCTCTCATAACCCTCATTTCAGTCATTAGCAAGCAGCTAAAATAATTCTTTGTTATTTTTAGGCTATTACAAACTTTGGAATCATCTATAAAGGAGACTCCATGGATATCATTGGCTATATAGATTCAAATTGGGTAAGATAAATAGATGACAAATGTGAAAGCATGAGATTCCAGAAGCTTTTAGAAAGGAAAACTACTTCGATGCATTCAAATCAAAATAACGCTTAAGTCCTAGAATATGAAGTGCATTAAACGAAAGAGGCAAATTGATTGAAATCAGTTACAAGAATTTAGATAAATCACAGCCCTTTTATTAAACTCTTTAACCACATTTACAAAATCGCCTCCTCCCTTTTTAGGGGTTAGGAGCATTAAATGGATTTGGTTACAATCGTGATCAATGATCCCTCTTTCGCATGCCCACATTTGAAATGGGTGGGCCAGAGTGTTGTCGCCGCTTATGCTGATGAATCCTCACTTATTTTTGCTCCTCCTGCAATCAAAGAAACAAATAAGGCATTAGTAGCACCTGTGACAAAAAGGAAAGTTCGTTCTTTGAAATTGCCAAAAGATGCATATAAACAATTGTCTAAAACAGTGAGTAAAGTGAATCTAAATGACCTGAAAACCTGACAAAGGATAGAAGACACTACCAGAGGGCCACTGCCATTGAAACAGTCGGCAAATCTACTTTCAACTGGAATTCGTCCCTGGGTAGGACAAATTTCGACTACTATTCGTCCCCGGGTGGGACGAATTCGACTGTGTTAGAAAAGCCGAAGTGATACTGCTCCAATGTCGACTCCCGAGACCTCCAAAACACCTGCAAATAGAGGGGTTATATAATTGGGGCCATTTTGGGATGACCTAGATGGTCGGATTCTCCCAATTTGGCCTCTATCCTTGGGAATTTGATATCGCCACCTGCAAGTTAGTGAGAGCTATACAATCGACAAAGCATGATAATGTGTGATCAAAATTCTATGAAATCAAAATTAGAGACTACTTAAACAACATAGCATAGAATAGAGATGAATAAATGATAATTAAAATGAAACTTAAAAGAAAAGTGTGGGGTGCCCAAATGGGCCGCCCACCGTTAGAACTTGATTTTGATGCCAATCCACTAGGGATGGGCTCAAAATCTCTTGGATTGGCGTGTTGGCAAATTGGTGGTGTAAGGTGGTCAAATGTTGGATTTGGGTTAGATCCACGCTTCCAAAAGCCACCCAATAACCTCCCTTGCGAAATATATGAATGGATGTGAGAAGGTGAATCGAAAAGATGCAAATGGGTGTTCAATTGGACAACACTTCGTTGCTTGAAATCGCCTCCAATATGTCCTTTCTTGGGTGGGAAAGTCCACCATTTTATAGACCCATGGGGTCTCTTTGGAGGGGCATGCAGGGATGCCATGTGGTGGCCATGCATTCCCAAGAGGGAGGAGACTCCTCCCTAACTTGGGCTTCCATGACTTCCCTTGTGACAGTCCACTAACTGCCAACCTACCCACCTACACGCGCATGCATGGCAGAGGCAATAATTGACTGTCCTTGGCTGCCACTTGGCGGCATTTTTCTTTTTTCCCGTTGAAGCTAGAATTCATCCTGACCAGAGACGATTTCAGAATTCGTCCCTGGGTGAGACGGATCCCAGTTAGTATTCATACCTAGGTGATACGAATACTGGACAAAGTGCCTGAATGTTCCAAATTGCTTCTTGACCTTACAAAATTGCTATGAAAGTGGTTAGGACCACTGTTTGACCTCTGAGGGCTGCCCTGGGGGCTGTGTTTGTCAAAGCGATCAATGTTTGCAGTCACATAATTGGATTGGTGTTGTTTTGGTGTCTACAAAATGTTCTACCTCTGGATATGTTTTTTGCATTGTTTCTTCACCAGTAGCCTGGTTATGCAAGAAACAAAAAATAGTAGCATTATCTTCTATAGAGGTAGAATACAGAGCAGCAGTTTTAGCTAGTCTTCATCAAATTCTCAAAGAATTTAGTTTTTTTCAAGAAGTGCCTATAACTCTATTGTGTGAAAATCAAAGCACAATTCATATTGCATGTAATCCAGTTGAGCATCAGTGCACCAAACACATAGAGATCCACATGCACTTCATCGATCAACATATTCAAAAAGGGGATATATATTTGGAAAATATTCTGATAGAGAATCAACTTGCAGACATCTTCACTAAGTTATTTCATTCTCTATGTTACCTTCAGTTGTGAGAGAAACCTGGAGTGTTAAAAATGCATTGACAAAGAGGTCTTCCACCTCTCACTATATTGTACATGAGTGCCTAATCAGGCCTTCTTGCCAGGACTCATCCTTTTTTTGTTAAATAGGACAATCTTCACCATCCTAAGACAAGCCTCTTTCATACTTCTTTGCTTTTGATTGGTGGATTTTCCCACTGGGTTTTTACCATCATTTCAAAACAAAGAAGTGATGGTTGGTTTTTCCTCACAGGGGTTTTTTCCACCAACTATCTATATTGTACATGAGTACCTAATAAGGCCTCAATGTTGGGACTCAGTTGTAGAATATATCCTAGTATCACTTAAGGGGGTGTTAGAATAAGTGAATATTCTCTTAAGTTCACTAGGATACACACTTGAGTTTCCACTCCTCCATGTGTTAGGAGAACTCTAAGTGGTGTCTTCATCAGATTTGATGAGTTGTCGTAATCCAACGGTACTCAATGATCAACTCCGCCATTTATACAGAGTTGATCCTAGAGATAAATCAATTAGTTCCACTCTTCTCTTCATATTTTGCGTAATACTTTGCATATCTATTATTGTGAAATTATAACAATGACATAGTTGTGAATACTCCCATAGAAGACCCTTTAGTCATCTACTAGTAGTAAAATAAAAAATGTCCTAAATAATTTAATGCCATTACCCTTTATTTCCAAAACATGGTAATAGTTTAGGATGAAATATAATTTTTAATTGGTACATATTTCCTTATATATGTAGACATAAAAAATAACAATTTCCTTTAGAAAACAAGCACTACAACTATTCAAATCCATACCTATAACCATGAAATACATTGATAAATATTTTCCTAGTTATAATATCACTTGTCTTGACTAGGTGAGGGTGCAACCCTTGTCCTTAAAGAAGGGTTTCCATGTTTTTTATTAGGAATGTATGAAACTAGTAAGAAATATGCACAAAATAAAACTTTTTAATTAAAATTTCATGCATGTAAATTAAAAGAAAAACCATTATGATCACCATACTTGTTCTTTGTGATTCTTTGCATTGATATTCCAAAGTGTTTTATTAGAAAAAGATTTTTTCTCCAATACACTTGGATATATGAATATAAAAAAGTAATTTTTTTTTGCCTCTTGTTTGGAAATAATTTAAGATATATTAAGGAAGAAATAATTCTATAAATTGGAAGATATTTTGGAGGCTATGAAAACACTTCTATATGATCAAGTAGTGCATATTCATACCCCTTTGATATTGTGTTGGAATTGATAATATTTTCCAAAAATTAACAAAAGCAAGATGTCCACTCAAAACTTATACAAAAAGTGTAAAAGGATGAAATATAGAAAAAGAGACATTAAAAATATTGGGAACCCATATACACCAAAAATTATCACTATATTATATGCAAATAAGAATTACAACACTCTAATACAATGGATGGAGTCTTGGTGTTATTTATGTCAGTATTAAAATCCCAATTATATAAATTAGATTAACTTAAATAAACATAACAACAGGGTTTAAGGTTAATTATAAGTTATAATTTAGGTTTAACCATAGCAATATTAATCATGATCGATATGGATTACATAATAGAATATTATAATTATGATCCATATGCATATATGGTAACCTAAAATTATAGATAAGGTAAACAAGCTACAATAATGATAGATATACATACACATGCGACTTGATCCTTTTGTATCTTGTATGTCCCTATATATAATATTTTAGGCCACATTTATGTTTCCCTTAAGATTTGTGTGTAACACATGCATTTTAAGAAAAACATTGACACACACAATTTTTATAAAAAAGATACATATACCCTAAAAGTATAAATAGCGATAGACAAGCTACAAAATATATCTAGGTCTCATGCAAATTCCTCTATCCTCTAGACTATAATACTATATATGTGATTATAGAATCATCTCATGATTTTTATATTATGATTGTATTCATCTAGGAAACTAATTATATTAATATTTTGACCAATAAAAGTTATATAGTTTTCTTTCTCGTGTCTATTTATTTTATGTTCACCATTAACATATAGAATTGCGATATGAATCCTCTCTCTCTTTCTCTCTCTCTCTCTCTATATATATATATATTGTTATTTATATTTTTTATTAAATTTAATGTAGAAATGATTTTAAATGGATAAGAGTTACAATTATAGGTTAAGGATTTTTCCTCATCAAACATGAATTGATCATTATAATGTATATTTCCAAAATATGGATTCTAAATTCTTTACTCAAAAGTAATAATAAATCTTATTTATTATTTTTGCATAAAAAAAATAGATATCTTATACAATTACATAAATCAATATAATATAAACTAAAATTTCTAAATCTAGACAGTAAAATAGTAATTCTATTTATAAATCTAAAACTATCCAAATCCAAGCATAAGTGAAAGTATAACATTCAAGAGTAAAATACACTAATATTATATAGATAAGAGCAATAGTTAAGAGTAATATTCATGTAATAAAAATAGATTACATGATGAGTAGGGCATAAAGAACCATACATCTCATAACAATCTTGATAAATTACTGACGTCTACTCTATCTTGCTTGTAACATCACCATAATATGTAAGGAGAAATCACACATAGACTATATGTAAAGGGTTTGACTTTTCATGGAAAAATATCCTCCCTCGATTGACAATCAGTGATCTATGGCTATACATCCTAGTAGAGGATCTCATTATCCTTAATTAAAGATAATAAACTAGCATTAATGTTTTTGGTTGTACTTGCAAGGATAATAAAGAGAGAAAAAATATCACATGTTACGAAAGTAATAAAGGTAGAAAACTAAAAATAGTGTTAGCAAGAGTGTATGAATGATAGCAGAATATTTTATAGATGTTTGGTAATGTTAGTGTATGAAAATGAGGAGATGACATTGGTATATATAGTGTATTAAATGAAATATTTTTTCCTTTAAAATTGACTACTAATTTTCACCCTTATTGGATCATCAAATCATAATAATTTATCCAATGACACGTCATTCATACCCTAGGTGTAATAAATAATAAAATAATGATCTACATCAAAACTCATAAACTTTATTTGACAATCAACCTCACTACTTGAAGTGGTGGTCTTCATACTTTCATTTTTTAGGATATGTACTTTGATTAATATGTGTTAAAATATCCCTTAGTCATGATTCTATTTTTATTTTAGGTTTTTAAGAGTGTTAGCAAGCAAAAATATCAAGAAATATGGTATCAAAGTGATAAATGGTCAAAGGAATAGAAATAAAATCACCAACCAACATGGCTCACTATCATCCTATTCAATGACTAACAAAGGTAGTCCACCTCTATTTCATATATAGGAGGAAATGACTCTCCACCACCTACAAAGTTGGTTGTTAGTGCTATTTTTACAAATACATATTTATTCTCACTAAGAACTATGTATGACATTAAAGTTAATAACTAATAATAATTCCATGGGAGAAAATATGAAAAGAGGAATATGTGATAACCAACTCTAAAATTATAAAAATTTCATGCTATAAAACAGAAAATATTTTTTTTAATTTATTTTTTATACAACTCTCTATGCAAAAAGGATTTTTTTGACATAAAAAATAAAATAGATACAAAAACACATATCCAAAAATGTGAATGTAGAGGGAAACATACGTGATACCTACCTGTGTTCACCCTTAAAAATTTTGTCTAGAAGAAATTATTTTTTTTTTGCACCATGTAGATAGAAATAATTTTTCCTATAAAACCCCCCGAAGCATTTAAAAATTCTAGTTGGGTACAAAATATATAAAACCAAAATATCCATGTGAGTCCAAAACATGCCAAAACAACTAGATTTTTGTAGAAAAGTGTTCAACAAGGATATATTGATTTTAAAATTTAATAGTAACAAAGTTTCATTTTGTAACCTTAGGAGAGGATTAAAGCTCAACTATAATTCATGATAATTTTTAGAAATGAAATGAAGCTACCCATGCACTCAAATGTTATATAAAAATGATAAAAGGATGAAAGAAAATAAAATAGATACATAGATTATTGGGTATATATAGGCACAAAAAATAATCATTATATTATCCACGGATAAGAATCACAATATTTCAATATATCTAATGGAACAATTGGGAATTTTTATACCAAAATTGAAACCCCAATTAAATAAAAAATATTAACCTAAGTTGATATAACAAGATGGCTTAAGGTTAATTATAAGTTATAAGGTGGTTTGAACCATATACAAAAGGGGTTATATAATAAAATATAACAATAAATTAAATATGATTATACAGTGATTGCTTTAGGCCTATACAATATTAAATCATACAATGATGACCTTGGCCATAAGTTAGATTATGATTTCAATATCCCTCATAATCTAAATAAAGGGACCAAAGATAGAAGATAGTAATGAAAATAATATATTCTCCCATAATGGATGTTGTAGTGGACCTTGGCACTTAGGGTAGACTTATACCCCTTATTAACTAAAATATGTAGATACATAAATACAATTGCACAAGAATTATCCAAAGTACACCTTTGCTATGAATCCATATGAGTAAGAGAAGAAAAGATTACTCCTAAAGAAAAACTACTTAAATATTCTATAATTACATAAGGTAAAATTTAAATGCATAGCTTTTATTTTTATATCATACATCACCATTTTTAGAAACTTCAAGTTATTAATAGACAAACTGATTTCTATCACCAAAAGAGACTCTCAATAAACTTACATAAGAAAAGAGATATTATAAACTTCAAAGAGTACATAGACAAATAAAAATAAACTATTATGAGTGATTAGATCTTCATGGTAAGTTAAATCAAATACTCAAATAAGTAATAGGTATTGACCAAAATATATTCTAGTTACTTCTCTTGTATACCTCCAAAAGAATCAAAATATTGCTACTATTATAAATCCAACTACACCTCCTAAAAAAGTAGACCAAATATTCTAATTACTTTAAAAATAAAAAAAAATTCATTTGAAAATAGAGAGTAGGTCTTGAGGACTATTATGCATAATTTGTACCCTAACACTAGAACATGTATATATCACCGATTCATAGAGATTAAAAAATAATATAATTTGAAAAAATGGGCACAAAAGACTAGTATATGAAAATATTATGATTAGGAATATTTGCCATTAGCATTTAAAAATAATAATATCAAATCTCCAAAAATTATAGATGTAAGAAAAAATCCTATCATACCACTTGGTAATTTTACTTTTGCTAGTGTGCTCCACTTTTTTTTCACATTAGCTTCTTGATGCATCATCATATATGGGTCAAATTAATAACAAGCATGCACGTGTAGGATTAAATAATGGAAGAAGGAAGAATTAATGGAAGTCAAAATAGAAATATTTTTTACTTTTATCTATTAGAAAGGAAAAATTATAATTATTGCACATGGATCTATAACCAAGAACCTTTGCATTATAATCAAGACAATATAAAACACTATCCAAAACTATCTTGAACCAAAATCTCACTTGAATGGAATCCTATATCACAATGAACCAAGACACTACATATATTATTCATGTCGTGAATTCAATGAACCCTGATCTAGGAATCCTAATCTAAGAAACCCTAATCCTAGAAACCCTAATCTAGGGAACCCTAATCCAAAGAACAGTAATGCAATGCAAAGACCAAAAAACTACACACACAAATACCACAAATTGCATACATAAAGATCATAGAACTAGACAACACATATCACAACACTAAACATATTTTTTTAGGTCAATTCAAGTTCACATGAACACAAAGATGATCATGTATCAAACACCCTTGCTAAAAAAGAATGTGAGCTTTGGTTTTACATTATAATTGTGTGAATGACTAATTAAGTCACCCAAGTTGACCTAATTCAACTTCAAAAATCCATGAGCCTTCCTAAAACCGTTTACCCTTCCAATAAATCAAATATTATTTGTACACATTCCATTGGATTTTCTTGTCAATGTGTGAATCCAATATTTGTACTTTTTCCTCTCATCGCTTTGGTGTAAACTCAGCTACAAGAGACCAACAAAATGGACTCCAATCACATAACACAAATGCAATAATGGAAGAAAATTGCAAATTGATATTTTTCTCATTCCTAAATTCACACCCCTTCTATAAAATATTACAATCCATCATATAGCAACCAAAAACCAAAGAAACCCTAAAAACGTATTTTTTTCTAAAAACTGCTAAAAATAGATATTTTTCCTAAAAACTACTAAAAATAGAAATGAGTCAGATTATGCCTAAATTTGGTCCACACATCCCTATTACGATAACGAACCTTAATTTAAAATATCAGGTCTCAAATTAAGGTATAATAAAAGATAATAAACTTCTAACAGCCACAAAAACCCAAAAAATGGGAACCTATTCTAAAAGCTAATTTTGGGGTACTAGATGTCAGAGTTAGGTCCTGAGAACATGATTTTTGGAGGGTCAAGAGGATATGAGATCCTACTAATTTAGAACACGCATGTGGAACCACCTGTTAAATTTTAAGACAACCGGGCGTACGGTTCATAAGTTATGGCTTCGGTAAGGTGCATCATGTTTCTTAGGTATCTTCCTCCTCCAATATGATGCTCCCTCCATCTACATATATGTATAATATTTGCACACATAGAATAGATATAGATTAATTATATATTTTAGCTTGTTATATGTTTTGCAAAAGAACCTCTTCTTTCTTAGATGCTCTATGACTAAATCAACCTTTAAGTAGGTATTTTCTCTATGATAAAGATATACATGCTTCTTATACATAGCATTGTTCTACTCAAGTTGTTTATTTACTTGTGAATGCACCTCCTACACATGTTGCTTGAAATATTCCACCTTAGTGTTGATGTAGGTACCAACTTCCACCTCGAATAGATTTGTTATTCCATGAGGAGAAAATCCATAAACCACTTGAAATTACATCCTTCCAATCAACTTGTTCATAGAATTATTGTATGTAAACTCTACTTGTGCCAACTTAGAGTCCCACTATGCAAGGTGATCCCATACAAGATATCACAATAGATTGTCAATATTAATATGTCAATCTATATAAGGATGACATGATAAATTGTAGTTGAATTGTACACCTAAAATTTTCCAAAGAGTGTGCCAAAAGTGTCAAAGGAACTTTGTGTCATGATATAATATAATGTTATCTATTTAATAAATGAATTTGTTATTGAATTTCTAACAAGAAATGAAATGTATCATTATAAAGAACTAGTTCACCACTACAAAGATATAATCATGACCTCATTATGCGTACAATAATCCAAGAACAAAGTCCATGGACAATCCCTTCCCTAGTTTATTTGATATGAGCAAAGGCTTGTACAACCCTAAATTTTGCACCACTCCCTTAGTTGTCTAGTAGATTATACATCTTTCCACAAATCTACATATATATTTGCACAAAATAGGCCAATAGTACCTCTCTTCCACCATCACACGTATCTTTTCTACACTAAAGTGCTCTTCAAGTCCACTTCTATGTAACTCCTTGATGATATTATCCCTCATCCACCTATACAGGATGCGCAACTTCTTTCTCCTAAATAGGCATCACTCTTGCACATAGAAATCTAAAAATAGAACTCTATCCCTAGCCTATAGCTACATGCATGTGCATCATACATCAGCAAAATTTGGATCTATGCCATACAAATCCTTCTTCCCCTCCATGTCCTCTAGTTTAAATATCATTTTGGACAACAACATATACCTTCTACTCAAAGCATCCATGACATTATTCATACTTTCTAAACGATGCTTCAACATAAAAGAGTAACCCTATAGATATTTCACTTACTTGTTTAACTCTATACTCATGTTAGGACTCATCCTATGTGGTGCCTTGCTAATAAAACTAGAACATGGAATCATATCAATACAATGTGATATTACACACATGGAAAATAATCCATTTGATATTTTTTCAATAACTATATTTATGAACTCTTTTAGTGTCATCCTGTATTTGTCTTATATTAATACATAATTAATAGACCTCCTTTGTATGTGATTGTATAATGGTCTCTCTTTAGTGTAGATTTTAGAGTTTCTTGAATATATCATGCACACACGTATATGGTAGAAACATTTCTTTGAGCTTCACCACCATATTATCCCATGTAGATTTTTTATGCTTGTTCCTCTATACACAACTCTTTTAGACTGGGTCCCACCATAAGGTATCATACGCTTTCAACTTTGTAATTATGTACTTGACTCCTTTAAGGTCCTCAATTGCTTGAAACTCAAAGTATCTTGCTAGCTCAATAATACAATCCACCAAGTCTTCTAGATTCAAGCTCGCTATATAGCTGAAAATAATAAACCTCAACTTACTTTTAGCATTCACTATGGAAAATATAAAATTTTCTTCCATTATGAGGTTTTGCATGGCCTCATCCTCATCCTTGATACCATCCCTCTCATCACAATCATGCCTCTCATCTTCATTGACATCACCCACCACTATAACACCTCTATGCTACATAACGTCAATAGCCTCTAGTCTTACTAGGATGGTTCTCATCATATCAGCTAGATCAGTGATGCATATGCTAGGATTTTTTTTTCCACCTTTTCTTCTAAGTCTAAAATTCATATCTATGGTTCACTTATAATGCAGTCATAACTACATGAATACTTTATATCAAATAACTCTTGTAAGAAACAACATGAAATATGAGTATAAAATCTAATACCAAATTATGCAGGACTGTATGCAAGTTAAATTAACAATAGGTACATGTGCGTAGGAGTACACAATAGAAGCAAAAGAATCAATAAAAATAAAAACAAAATGATTTTTTATTTTTATTTGTAAATAAGGAAAGATTACAATAACTACATGGAGATCTATAGTTGAGATCCTCTACTTTACAATAAAGCCAATCTAAAACTCTACCAAAAACTATCCTAAACCAAAATCTCATCTGAATGGAACCCTCTATCAAAATGAATGAAGATGCTACATATATTATTCATGCCATGAATCTAGGGAACCCTAATCTATGAAACCCTAATCCAAGAAACCCTAATCTTGGAAACCTTAATCTAGGGAAACCTAATCTATGAAACCCTAATCCAAGAAACCCTAATATTAGAAAGCCTAATCTAGGGAAACCTAATCTAAGGAACCCTAATGTAATAATCACATCAACCACCAAAAATACATAGCACAAATACCATAGAACTGCATGTACAAAGACCAAATAACTACACATGCAAAGAGCATAGAACTACACAATACCTATCACAACACTACAAATATTTTTTAGTGATGTAATATTATGTAAACACAAGGATGTTGTTGCATCACTTATCTTAATAGCTTAGTCATTGACACCAATTTTACTTTGTTTGAACAAAGATATTTAAATAAGAAAAAATTATATAATGTGGTATATAAGAGTACCATGTTAACCAAAAAATTACCTTATTATATAAAGGGATCAATAAACATTAGAGGGATAAAAAATTGAATATATTATGTGTCAATAATATTGTATTATCAAAATCTTAATGGTTTTTATTTTAAAGGAAAAATAATTCCCTTCGACATAGTAGGAATACAAGCAATATCAAAATAAAATGAATACATGAGATTTAGACATGTGACCATTTTCTTATATCACTACTCCACCATCCAATTTTCCATGACTAACTACCATTAAAAAGTTATGAATAATCCTATAGAAGACCCTTTAGTAATCTACTAATAGCAAGAGAAAAAATATCCTACATGATTTGACCCCATGCCCCTTTGTTTCCAATCCATAATGTATAATATTACAATGTAGTAGTATTCAAGGATGAAATGGAATCTTCAACTACTACATATATTTAGACATGAAAAAAAAATATTTATAAAATAAGCACTACATACGACTCTTTTGTACCGAGTTCCACCATAAGGTAGCATGTCATTTCAACTTCGTGATGGTGCACTTGACTCTTTTGGGGTCCTCAATTACTTCAAACTCAAAGTATCTCTCTACTTGGATTATCCAAACCATCAAGTCTTCTAGATTTAGGCTCTTTTTATAGCTTGAAGGATCAAATATTGACTTACTTCTAGCATTCACTATGGTAGTTGCAAATATTTTTTCCATCATGAGGTTTTACATAACCTCATCCTTATCCTTAATACTATCCTCATCATCATCTTCACTGATATCACCCACCACTATAGAACTTCTATGTTGTATGGTCACAATAACCTCTAGTCTCACTAGGATGGGTCATATCATATTGGTTAGATTAGTGATGCATAGACTAGAATTATTTTTACCACCTCCTCTTCCAAGTCTGTGAGCCATCTCTATGGTTCACTTACAATGTAGTCACCACCACATGAATACTTTAGATCGAACAAATCTTGTAAACCAACAACACAAAATATGAGCCTAATATTTAATATCAACTAATACAACATGTGTAAGTTGAATTAACAACAAGAACACAGGTACAATATTACATAACAAAAGCAAGAATAATTAATAGAAGTCAGAACAAAGAGATTTTTTTTTAATTTTTATCTGTAGGGAAGGAAATATTGCAATGACTACATGTAAATCTATTGTTGAGACTCTTTGTATTACAATCAAGCCAATCTATAAATCTACCCAAAATTATCCCAAACCAAAATCTCACTTGAGTGGAATCCTTTATCATAATGAACGAAGATTCTAAATGTACTACTCATATCATGAATCTAGAGAACCGTAATCTAAGGAACCCTAATGCCACAATTATATCAACAACCAAAACTACACGATGAAAATACTATAGAATTATATTCATAAAGACCACATAACTGCACATGTAAAGTCCATAGAATAGCACAACACCTATCACAATAGAATAAATATTTTTTTGTTGATGTAAGATTACACAAAAACACGGATGCTCTTGCATCATTTCTCTTAATAGCTTACTCATTAATACTTGTTTTAATATAATTGGACAAAGGTATTTAAATAAGAAAAAAATATATAATATGGTATATAGGAGTGCCATGTTAAAAAAAAAAAATTACCTTATTACGTAAAGGGATCAAGCAACGTTGGAGAAGCATAAAACTGAATATATTATGTGTCAAGAAGCTTGGATTATCAAATTGTTTATGGTTTTTGTTTAAAAGGAAATTGAATTCCCCTCGACATAGTAGGAATACAATCAATATCAAAATAAAATGGATGCATGAGATTTAGACATGTGACCCTTTTCTTATAGCACTACTCCACCATCAAAATTTCCATGACTAACTACCATGATAGACTTATGAATACTCCCATAGAAGACCCTTTAGTCATGAGTTGATAATATTTTCTAAAAATGAATAGAAGCAACCCATCCACTCAAATATTATAAAGAATTTTAAAAAATAATAAAATAAAGGTAAATATATATAGAAAATATTGGGCACCTATATACACAAAAATTAATCATTATACTATATATGGCTAAGAATTACAACACTTAAATACAATGGACAAATTCATGGGGTTATTTTATACCAATACCAAAATCTCTATTATATAAATTAGCATAACTTAAGTCAACATAACAAGAGGGTTTAATGTTAATTATAAGTTATAAGGTAGGTTTAACGATAAAAAGGCTAATCATGATCCATAGGGATTACATAATAAAATATTTTAATAATGATACAAATGCATATATGACAATCTAAGATTATAAATAAGGATAAACAAGCTACACCAATAATACATATGCATACACATATGACTTGATTTTTTTTTTAGATTGTTTGTTCCTATCTATAAGATTTTAGACCCTATTTATGTTTCCCTTAATATTTGTGTATGGCATACAGATGAATTTTAATAAAAATATGTATGTACCCTCAAATTATAGATAGGGATAGAAAAACTATAAAATATATCTGGATCACATGGAAATGTTTCTAGACTATAAAGTATTATACTATATATAATTGTAGTATCATCTCATGATTTTTTAGATTATAATTGTACCCTTCTAGGAAAATAATTATATTCAACTTTTAACGAATAAAAAATTCTATATATTATTTACATCTATTTATTTTGTGTTCATTATTAACATACAAAACTGCTATAAGAATTCTTTATATTTTTTGGTATCCAATTCTTCCTTCCTTATAAATTTTATAAATATGACATACTATTGTAGGCTTACATATATATAAATATTTTTTGAATTTATATTTTGATTCATTTTATATGCTATGGTTTTCATGGGTTTTACTATATAAATTATTATTTTTAAACATATCTTGTTAAAAAAAAACTTTCTAATTTTATGAAATTATAGTAATAATTTTCTAATTGAAAACCTAAGTTTAAATTAAAACTAAAACAAAATGTATTTAAACTATGATAAAATGTGTATAACCATGTATATAAAAATAAAAAAGAAAACCAATTAGACTTCCAATTTATCATCTTTTTAAGAGAACATGACGATGTTTTAAATATTATTGATGACGGATGAAAAAACAACTATCCTCCATTTAAATGTATTTGTTACATGTACAATAAACATTAACATTAAATATATCATACAACCCATCATTTGAAATAACAGCTACATTTTAATAACCCCTTCCCAACTACTCCCTCTATTTTTACTCCACTCATGCCATCCTAAATGGATGCAACCATAAAACCAATACAAAGTAGATGTTTTTTTACCTCCTTATATGTTATCTACCCTACCACTCCACTCATGCCATCCTAAATGGATGCAACCATAAAACCAATACAAAGTAGATGGTTTTTTACCTCCATATATGTTAACTACCCTACCATCTCACAATGAATGCCATCAATGTTTATGTTCACATTTCTCCCATCATCATTATTACCGTTCCCACACCTCCATCTATCTCACCAATAAACCCAACCACACCATTTATCCCTACTTCTTCTATCCCTACCACTTCTACCTCCTCTCAAAACACCTCAAACATGGCCTCCCATACATAGTGTACCCACTTTATTGCCTTGAACCACTGAAACAAATATAAATTATTGACCCTGTAAAATTACGAAACAGGATTTCATTATTCAGCAAGCGATTAAATAATACAACAATGCCGGGAAAAGACACCGGCTGAATTGATCTCTGTTACAGCAGTTGTAACAGTGAACTAAACAATGAATAGAGACAAATAAGTACGCTAACATCCCCCTTTATTACATTATTTGGGTAATGTAATAACTAATAGCTATACTAACATCCCCTTACATCATTTTGCAATACAAAGTGAGCTACGAAACAATTCAAATTTGACACGTCCAAGTGCCTTAGTGAAAATGTCTACAACTTTAGCATCGGTGGGAATGTGTTGAAGCCGAATTCGGTGCTTTGGAACTTCATCTCGAATGAAATGACATTGTGTGTCAATGTGCTTTGTTCTTTCATGATGGACTGGATTCTTGACGAGGTTCAGAACACCCTGATTGTCGCAAAACAAGTGTATTGGAGATTTTGATGGATGGCCCATACTTGTCAGAATGCGACGTAACCATATCACTTCGCACACAGCTTCACGTGCGGTGCGATACTCTACCTCTATTGATGAAATAGCAACCACCTGTTGCTTCTTGCTGTGCCAAGAGACAGGACCGGATCCCAGATGAAAAATGTATCCAGAAGTTGACTTGCGATCATCAAATGATCCGGCATAGTCGGAGTCCGTGTATCCTTGCAAGAAGAATTTGGTGTTCCTCTTGTATTCTAGGCCATATTCCATAGTACCACGGACATAGTGAAGAACACATTTTGCTGCTTTCCAATGAGTGGTCTTAGGCTTCTGCATGAACCTCGAAAGATAGTTGACAACAAATACGAGATCTGGCCTAGTATTGGTCAGATATATGAGACTCCCAATCAACTGTCGATAGAGAGTACCATCTACCTGAGGTGAATCATCATATCGCGATAACTGAAGTCCATTCTCCATCGGAGTTGCCATTGGCTTGCAATAAGTCATGCGATATTTTTCCAGCAATGTCTTGGCATATTTTTTCTAAGACACTTTGATGGAGTGCTCCTTCTGGCTGAATTCCAGACCAATACAGTAATGGAGAAGTCCGAGATCTGTCATCTCAAAAGATTTGCACAAGTTTCTTTTGATAGTAGAGATCATTGTTTCTGAACTCCCTATAATGAGCAGATCATCCACATAGAGTACAAGCAACACTATCTCAGAAACCTGTTTCTTGAAATAGAGGTTTGCATCTGACGGACATATCTTAAATCCATGCTGCATAAGGTGATTGTCCATTTTTATATACCAAGCTCGAGGAGCTTGTTTTAGACCATATAAGGATTTGACCAATTTGCAAACTTTCTGCTCTTGGCCTTCTGCTTCAAATCCTTCTGGCTGAGTCATGTAGACTTCTTCTTGGAGATCACAATTTAGAAAGGCACTTTTGAAATCCATCTGGTGAACTTTCCACCCATATTGTGCTGCCATAGCACACATAACCCGAATTGTGGTCATCCGAGCAGTTGGTGAAAAAGTTTCCTCATAGTCAATGCCTTCCTTTTGAGCATAGCCCTTTGCAACAAGACGGGCCTTATGCTTATCAATTGTTCCATCTGCCTTGTACTTGACTTTATATACCCATTTGCAGCCAATGGGTTTCTTTCCATGCGACAAATCAACAAGCTTCCAAGTTTTATTTTTCATCAAAGACTCATACTCTGTATCCATAGCGGCCTTCCACTGAGGCTCACTAAGAGCATCTTGCACTGATGTAGGTTCAAGATCATCTATGGTAGACATGAACGCCCTGTCATCATCAATATCCATATCCTCTACTTTTGTACTTGGAGTTATAGAAAGTTCCTCAAAATATTGACAAAGATCATCAACCTCACCAGTTTCTTTGGCTTCTTTTTCCTTTTGAGCCATACTGCGTGTACGAGGTCTATCCAAGTTCAAATTGGGAGGAGTGGATAAATTTGCATCTCTGATTGTATTTGTACACCATTTTGGATTCTTCTTCGGTGGTGTTGAAGAAGATGTAGAAGGACCTCCTGTCTATGTTGATGAAGGAATCTTCTCTTAGATTCCACAATATCTTGGTGTACTTTAGATGTGCTCTGTGATGTGAAAGCTTCATCAAAGACAACATCTCTGTTGACATGAATTTTCTTGGTCAAAGGATCTATCAAACGATATCCTTTAGAGTGCTCAGAATAACCAAGAAAAATACATCTCAGTGTTTTATCATCTAGCTTCTTCTTTTTCTCTTTCGGTATGTGCATGAAAGCATGACATCCAAAAATACGTAGATGAGATATGGAGGGTTTTCGACCACTCCATGCTTCCTGTGGAGTCATTCCTTTTAGGGCCTTTGTGGGTGCCCTATTCAACAGATACACTGCAGTGGTGATAGCTTCTGCCCAATATTGTTGCCCAAGAGTAGCTCCTATGAGCATACAACGAACCATTTCCATGATAGAACGGTTCCTTCTCTCAGCAACTCCATTTTGCTGAGGAGTATAGGCAGTTGTTAACTGTCTCTTGATTCCATGCTTATCTAGGAATGCAGAAAATTCATTAGAGGTAAACTCTCCCCCTCGATTTGAGCGGAGGGTTTTAATAGAAGCTCCTGACTCCTTCTCAACGGATTTCTTGAACTGCTGGAAGAATGCGAAAGCTTCAGATTTTAGTTGGAGAAAGAAAACCCACGTATTTTGTGAGTAGTATTCTACGAATAACTGAAAGTACCTCTTCCCTCCACAACTGTTGGGTGTGAAAGGACCGCACATATCAGTGTGAATTAACTCCAGAGGTTTTCGTGCTCTTGTTGAGCTCTTCTCAAATGGTACTCTATGTTGCTTTCCTGTCAAGCAGTCAGAGCACACTGGCAATGTGGCAGAAAGGGAAGGAAGACCCTTTACCATCTCATACTTATTGAGCTCAAGTAAGTAGCCAGAACTAAGATGCCCATATCTCTTGTGCCATAGGGAAGTTGCCTCCTTGGTAGAGACAGTCATGGCAACATGTGGAGTAGAGATAGCATCTAGTGAAAATAAGCCGTGCTTATATGAAGCTGTTGCAATCTGCTTACCCTTCCTGGTAATTGTACAACACTTCTTTCCATTCTCAACACGAAAGTTGACAACCATATTTCTATCCAGGATTTGTGTCACTGACAACAAATTGTTGGCCAATATCAAAACATAGAGGACTTTGTCAATCTGACACTTGCCATCAGGAAGAGTGACTAAAACTGTTCCCTCTCCCTGAACCCTGTAGGTTTTATCATCAAAAATGGTGACAGGTTTGCCCTCTTTGGCCACAAATGATTCAAACCATGATCTGTCACCAGTCATATGTTTGCTAGCTCCAAAATCGACATACCAAATAGGATCCCTCTGTGAGGAATCTGTGGTAGTCATGTGCACCTTGTGTGCCCATTCAAAATCTGAGTCAGATTCTTCAACAGCATAATTCACCTGGGGTTGCTTGTTTTTATTTTGTGGTTTGTTTTGGCCTTTCTTCTTGTTCTTATGCCAACACCTATTGGTGTCATGGTTGTCTTTCTCACAGATCTTGCACCACCTCTTCTTCTGTTGAGGTTGTTTGCCTTTTCCTTTCGTATCTTGTTGAGAATTTCCTCCTTTCTGAAAGTTGCCTCCTTTTTTCCCATTACCTTTCTTCCTAGAACCTTGCCTGTTGGTGTATAGGGCTGTATTGGAAGAATCATCCTTGTGAAGTTGGCGTGCCTCCTATTGTTGAAGCAGATTGACCAACTCGATGTAGGTAATTTGTCGTTGAGACACCTAGATGGAGGTTATCAACATATCAAATGAAGAAGGTAAAGCTCTCATCACAAGTGAAATGAAAAGCTTTTCGTCCACAATATCTCCCAAAGAACTCAATTTTTCTTTCAATTCAGACACTCTGCACAGAAAGAGTTCAACTGTTTCACCCTGTCTCAAACTCAAGTTATGAAGTTGTTGTTGAAGATGAAGAATGGTTGAATCATTCTTTCCCTCATAGATGGTTCTAAGGGCATCCCATGCCTCTTTACCACTTTCTTTGTCAGCTATATGAGGTTGCACTTCATCTGAAATAGCAAACAAGATGAGCACCTTTGCTCGACTGTCTTTCTTGTCAAAAGCTATCTGATCTGCGGAAGGACCTATGGATCCTGCTGTTGGTGAAGGCCTAGTTGCTACTCCAGTAACAATATCCCACAAATCTTCCATTTGGAGAATTGCCTTCATCTTATGTTTCCATGGTGTAACCTTTCAATAACTGATGCGGATCATTCATCAATTTTGCAACAACGGCCATAGTGAAGGTTCCTTATATCACCAATTGGTCCCCCTTTCGATATACCTTTTGCTAGGCCAATATACCATACAAAATACCCGCCCTTACGTGAGGGAAACTATAGGTATTTAGAAAGATCAACAAAAATCACCCGCCCTTACGTGAGGGAGACTATAGGTGAGTTTTAGAGATCATACAATACGTGGAACATAAGCGGTACTGAAATGGAATCACCTTGTTGATGGCACCTACCATAGAAGATTCTTCTCATGCATGGGGCGTAACTTCCCCTAAACACTATGAAGAAAACTTCGTCAAGATTTACGTCTAAACACAAGTGCGATAAAGGGTAGTGGATGGAGTAAAAAAATGCAAAAATGGCTAACTTATCTCTCCCCGATGATTTATAGAGAACAAGCTCAGACGTCGTTGTAGCAGCTATATTAGGATGTGGATACAATAGCCCAATCATGACAGCTTTACCTGTAAGTGCTGGCCAGAGGTATCACAAATACCGAACGTTGCAGTGCAATAAATTGCACGGATGGGTTTTAATTATTCCGGGGACTTAGGCAGTGTTTGATTTTAATTTTTAATGTTATAGTGCAAAAATGAAATATGCAACATACAAAAAAAAAATGCCCACAAGAATAACCCACTAGGTGTCGGGCGCAGCCGAAAATGCACCTATTACAATTCGCCAAATTGCCTTTTCAAAAAATTACTCACAATCCCCCTTTGATTTTTTGAAAAAATATCCCCCCTAAAAAAAATTCCTTTAACAAAGCATTTTTAATAATTATTATATATTTAAAATTAAAATAAATAATTTTAATTTATATAGTTTTATAACTTATGAAAAAATAAATTAAAATTAAAAATTTTAATTTATAAAGTTAAAAAACTATATTAAAAAAAATTAAAATTAAAAATTTTAATTAAAAAAATAATAATTAAAAAAAATAACTTTGACAAAAAATTTATACCTTGGGGGGAGTCGGCGGGATTTGAACCCCCGACCTGCAGGCTCCCTGAGCCTTACCGCATAGCTCACTGCCAAGTGAGCTAGCGGGCTGATCCGGAAGGGTCAATGGAGCCCTTTGTCTTTCAACCCCTCCTTCTGCCTCCTCCTCTGCAGTGGCCTCGGCTTGCGTGCTCCTCCGCTACTTCCCGAGCCTCCGCCTGCGTTCTCCTCCGCTGTCTTTTCCTTTTTTTTTTTTTACGTCTTTTTAAAAAAAAAAAAAACTCCCTGGCCGAACGCGTGTAGTGTCGTGCGATCCAACGTGGTGGGGGCCTCGAGGAGCGCGCACGCAAATTGCGCAATGCGCGGGGGGTGGGGCGGCATTGGGGAGTGCGCGCGATCGCGCGCCGTCTCCACCAACGGGGGGAGGGGGGCGTTGGGGAGCGTGCACAGGATTGCACGTCGCCCAGTCTCGGGGGAGCTACAGCGGACGCCCTGCGTCCCGCTTCCCTCCTGCGCGGAACGAGGGGGGGATGCACTGCGTTCCAGCCGCGCGTCCACGTCAGGGCTGGACGCGCTGACGTTGCTAGACGCGCTGCGTTCCCTCCTGGCTGCGTTCCAGTGGGCTGGCGCTGCGTCCGCCAAGGACGCACGCTGCGTCCCTTTTTTTTTTTTTTCAAGGACGCGCGCTGCGTCTGTTTATTTTTTATTTTTTCAAAAAAAATTCTTGCGCGTTCTAGCAATCTGCAGCCTGCGCCCCTCTCCGCTGTTCCAGCCCTGTGATTTTTTTTTTTTTTAATTATCACGCAATGGCGTGAAGAAAAAAAAATCACCTCGCAATCACCTCGTCCAAAAAACTTCCGAGCGGCTCAGATTCCATGTAAAATTACGGAACAAGATTTCATTATTCAGCAAGCGATTAAATAATACAGCAATGCCGGGAATAGACACCGGCTGAACTGATCTCTGTTACAGCAGTTGTAACAGTGAACTAAACAATGAATAGAGACAAATAAGTACGCTAACAGACCCTTCAACTAAATTAGGCTTACAAATTTCCACACAACGAAACCCAACACATATTGTAACAAGGATCGAGTTGTAAGCTCATGTGTATCAAACCATAACCCACCTTCAATTATCAACTATTCCATTAATGCACGGGCACTCGTCATAGAGATTGAATGAATGTACAACCCGAGAGATGTCATATGGATTCTACGGCAAACGGAACGCCAACCGGAGATAGAAGAGACACAAATGAAACCATTCGGAAACCTGTGCATGAAATAAACTCCGGTAACAAATATTTCGTGTCGCTATTAAGACTATAAAAATTATAGTTTTGATATCTAAAATGGTATATAAAAAATCGAAAATAGCTGTGTCAAATAACTACAGTATTTGGGTGAAGTTTTTTGTGAAAATGAATGCTTAATGGAATGGTTAGGAGCAAGTAGGAATAATTAGCCTCAAGTGAGAGTGGTTACTTTGTTCTCACCTCAAAGGGTTCACGAAACATTCGCAGGCAGAAGTTCTGGAACCCTTTGAGGGAGAGAAAAACAACCACCTCATGCTTTTCTCCTCTTAACAAACAAGGTAGAAGTGTTGATTGTTGTGTGAGAAGGAAATTGTATTGATTCATTTATAAGAGTGGATTAAAGAATAATCGAGTGAATGCCAAGTGCAATGACGGGATATTATGATCTCACTCTGCGACCGCTGCTACCGAATAACGTTTAAAATCTACTAAGATTTCTTGTGCTCGACAGATATAGTTGTCCTTTGATTTTTGATTAAAGTAAAATCCAAGCTTATCCGCATAGAATGGTCCATCGGTCGACTGAGACTACTTGTTTGGTGTCATCAGATTTTATGTGACGTCAAATTGGAATTGGATTTTATGTGACGTGATGAGACTACTTGTTGAATACCCATGAGCAAAAACTAATACCTTGTTTACTCCTTTCAACGGAGCTTTCTTTAAATGTATATATACATTTCATTGAGTTGACGGAAAAATAAGGATTTGAACTGCCCACTAGGAAAAGAAAAAGACGAATCTCTTGAAGTACCATATTATTCTAAGCGCTAAAATATTCTAGAAAAATTGACTATAGACACAGAATACATTCGGATTTCATCGAACCTTTTACTCTCCCGAGAAAAGGACTTCTTTTGATGTGCTCCATAGGGGTCAACAATACACAGGTAAATTTGGTAATATATCCTATGCTGGGTTTTAAAATCATCGGCAAATATTTGTCTAATTTGTAAAAGAAGATTCGTGCCTGAATTCATTACCAAACGAGCGTAAACGCAAACCCAAGGAGCCTAACTTTATCTAATGTCCATCTTCAGAAAGTTCCGAGTTTCCACATGTTAGCAACTTGCAAGTAACATGATCCAAGTGATCGTCCATAGCCAATATATTCCTCACACAAAAGATTAGGTTTAATAGTCACACTCATTGATTAATAAAAAATTAAATCAATAAAAAATAACAATATTGGGTTTTCGACGTGTCAAACTCATCGCGTTTCTATTTGCATCGGATACTCGTGGGGACCGTACTTAAGACATATCCGTGCCTGTCAATGGGAGAACAGGGAGTGACAGCAATGTTATCCCATTCGTATGTTTTGCTTCCGTTATATATAGCTAGCCCTTCGTCTAGCAAACATTGTAGTTAACTGCGAAGCTTATAGACATCATATACCCTGCTAGATTTTCAGATCTTCGTATACTGAGTTTACATTCTCACTGTCTTCATGACTTATGGTCTTAATGGCTAAGGTTAGTTTATTATATGAACCTCTGCCTGCCTGTCAGCCTGATTAGTTAAAGAGGACTTCAGAAGAAGTCGAATTACTGGAAGAAGTTGTCCTTACCTCTCCCTCAATGGCTTTCAATTTCTCATCTCATCTAAGAGAACAGAAGGAGGTTTTGGATGCCATTGAGGAGGGGTGAAAAACAATTATCCTCCATTAAATATATGTGTTGCAGGGGCAATCAACACCACCATTAAACCTGTTATGCGACTCAATGTCTGAGATATAGGCTACCTTCGATTCGTTACACTCTCTATCAGTACACTGAATGCTTGTTTCTCTGCTCCTATTTCCACATCACGGATTACTTTTTATTATTTGGTTTTACGTCCTCTTTTCTGGTTATTTTGATGGAATCCATTAGATCTGTGGTTTATGTTTGTCCATATATCAACCGAATGCCTCTTATAACGTTGAAGAATAAATATGAATTGAAGAATTGCGATAACCAAACTAGGAGGTTATTCGCAGTGCTTGAATAGTGTCATGTAATGCTTGTAATGTTACTCATCTAAAGTGCTTTAGAATCTGTAGCTTTTAGCGTGTAAGAGACAGCGAAATGTATTTGTCCACAATATCTGCATAAGAGTGGTTATGTGGCAGGCTGCAGTGGATTCATTTAAATCCTTGTTTGTGCTCAGAAGTGGGGCTCACATTTTCTACAACACTTGCAATGTGTAATGGACTCCCGGTTTGTAGAAAAGTCTTTTTCTTTTTCCACTGCCCTTTCATTATTGTTAGTTCGACATGGACCATGAGACTTTGAAACCCTTATTACTATTAAAGCTAACCTTTTGCATCAATTTCTGCACATTAATTTGTTAATATTTTATTTGAAGGACGATGGCATGGTCCTATAATATCACTCAAAAGTGAGTTATATTAAGCAGAAAATGAGGACTAATATACCTATATGTCAATGGATTGAGTTCGCTTTTAGGGTTTGTCTATGTAATTTTATTTTGGTCGGTTAAATATATGAGGTATATATTAAAAGAGGGGTTTTAACAGGGACCCTTACCCTGAGTACAAAAAGATACAGGATACCAGCCGCGGAAGAAGGTGGTAAAGTAAAAGTAACCAGGAACAAAGGCTGGCCTTTAACAAAACACTAAAATACTAAACAGAAAGGGGAAAGAGAAGTTCTGGGTGGTAGAGGAAGAAGAACACATCCACGAGGCACAAGACTAGTTCCCAGAGAAACAGAGGAGCTGCAAACATTAATTTAGACTTTTCTCCATGCAATACTTGCCAGTGTTAGTGAAAACCATTGCCTCACCAGCAGGGGATTCCTCAGGAAGGAAGCAGATACCGTCAGCTACCGCCATCAGATCAGCGTTGGTGTGGGGTTTCATGAAGAAGTGAGCATTGAGAAAATAACAATTCATACTGGGTCAACTACTACCAGATACACACCATAGCAAAAAAATGTAGCTAAGAGGAAGAACAAAATGATCATGGAGATGGTACAGAGTATGTTGAAGGTGAAAGGTTTGTCGTATGAGTTCTGGATAGAAATTATAGCCTATACAGTCTATCTGCTGAACATATGTCCCACCAAGAGCATGAAGGATAAAATTCTTGAGGAAGTGTGGAGCAAACATAAGCCAAGTGTGGCTCATTTATGAGTTTTTAGGTGTATTACATATGCACATGTAATACACCAAGTGTGATCATTTATGAGTTTTTGGGTGTATTACATATGCACATGTTCCAGAAGAGAAGAGGCAGAAGTTGGATGATAAAGTAGAGAAATGCATCTTCATAGGATATAGTGAGTAGGTGAAGGCATATTGATTTTATAATCCTATGATGAAGAAGCTCGTCATCAGTCGAGACATGAAGTTCATTGAGGATGAATTCTAGAACTGGAAGTCAAAGACTGGCCAACTAGAGCAAGCAGTTATTGAGTCTGTGGACTTGGATGAGAATAGTCTATATCCACCTGTAGCATCAAGAAGCATCACTGGTGCCAGTAGTAGCATAGCCTCACCATCTCGATCACCTCCACTTGTAAGTAGGATTCCCAATTTGAGGACACCTGCGAAGACGAGGAGCTTGCAAGATATCTATGAGGTAACACAAAATTTTGAATATGAAGAATATTATGACTTTGCTCTATTTACTAAGTGTGATCCAACTTCGTTTGAAGAAGTATGTCAGAATCAAAAGTGGATGAAGGTGATGGATGAGGAGATCAATGCCATAGAGAATAATGAGACATGGTATCTGGTAGATCTTCTAGCAGGGAAGAAGGCCATTAGGGTCAACTAGGTTTACAAAATAAAGTTTAATATCCAAGGAGAAGTTTATCGGTATAATGCCAGAATCATGGTGAAAGACTACAAGAAGAAGTCAAGGATTGACTACCATGAATTGTATGCGCCTGTAGCCTGAATTGGCATAGTCAAGATGATCCTGGTACTGGTAGCTTAGAAGGGTTGGAGTGTTTACCAGATGGACATCAAGTCAGCCTTCCTCAATAGCATTTTAGAGGATGAGTCCTACATAGACTAGCCACTAGGTTATGAACTACAAGGATAAGAGGGTAAGATCCTAAAGTTGAAGAAGGACCTATATGGGTTGAAGCAGGTACCCAATGCATGGTATAGCTAGATTGATGGTTATTTTTAGGAGAATGGGTTTTTAAATACCCATATGAACACACCCTATACCTAAAGATAAATAAAGCAAGGGAGATGATAATCGTCTGCCTATATGTGGATGATCTAATTTATACTGGAAATAGTGATATAATGTTCGACCAATTCAAAATAGCCATGAGGAAGAAGTTTGAGATGACAGACTTAGGGCTAATGAAGTACTTTCTCGACATTGAATTTGACCAATCAACAGATGTCATCTTAATTTCTTAGGGCAAGTATGCGAAGGATGTCCTAAAGTGATTCAAGATGGATGATAGTTGTAGACACCAAAATGGCACCAATACGATTATGTGATTGCAAACACTGATCGCACTGACACACACAGCCCCAAGGATAGCCCCTAGAGGTTAAACAATGGTCCTAACAACTCTCACAATAGTTTTGGGAAGGTTAGGAGTTAATTTTGCACCTTCAAGAACTCTTCTCCATACTTGTTCCACCTAGGGATGATTACAAACTGGTAATCACCCCACCCAGGGACGATTAGCAGTATTCACTCCAGGGTGGGGTGAATAGCAGGTTTGACGGGTAAAAAGTCAAATCTTGACAAATGGCAGCTCATATCCTCCACTTAATTCTTCCTTCATTGCATGGGAGTGTGAGTGAGTGTTTTTGAGCATTAGAGGCAGTTAAAGAGGTAGTCATGAAGCCCCTAATCAAGGAGGAATCTCCTCCCTCCTAGGGAGGCATGACTGCCAAGTGGTGCCTCTGCATGCTCATCCAAAGAGACCTCTAGGTCTATAAATTGGTGAGTTTTATCACCAAAAAATATACATAGAAGGATAATTTTGAGCAACAAAGTGCTATCATTTTAATTCCACACACACACCTTTTGATTTATGCCTTTCTCATCCTCGATCTCTTTTGGAAGAGAGGTCATAGGGTGGTTATTGGAAGCACAAATCCGGAACCAAAACCTGAAATTTGGCCACAACATCCTACCAAATTTGTCGAAAATACCCCATAGGAGATTTTTGACCCATACCAATTGGATTGGTGCTGAAATCAAGTCCCAAACGGTGGGCGTCTTGCCCCCGGGTGCCCCCCACACTACCGTAGTTCTAATCGCCCTGTCCCGAAGCGATTAGAAATTTGTGGTAGATTTCCCTTCTATTATTTTTGCATTCCATTATATGCTTCTTAGATAGGTTGTAATTTAAATTTCACATTGTTTCGAGCAATTTTGATCATGTTTCTATCATTTCTCGCCTTTACTAACATGCAGGTAGCATCATCAAATTATTGGTGATAGAGGCCAAATTGGGAAAATCTGACCTTCTGGGTCTTCCCAAAATGCCCCCAATTAGTTAAATCCAACTTTTTAGCTGATTTTGAGCTTCCTAGATATGACATTTGGGACAGTGCATTTTGACATTTTGTTACAGGTCTATTCGTCCTGCCCCGGAGTGAATAAAAATCTATGATGAATTTCCATACTGTTCCATTTGTAGTGTTTTCCTTGTGATGTTTTTATGCCCCTATAAAATTTTTAGTTCATTTTTATGCCCCGGTGTGGGGATTGCATGATTTATTTTATCTACAGGTGCTACTGATTATTTTCTGTTTCCTTGAACGTAGGATCTGGAAATTGGAGGAGAAGCAAGGAGTTAACATTCATATACACAAGTGGTAGTGATGTTTTGTTCTACCCATATTACATGTGGTCACGCGGAAGAAGGATAACTATCCATGGATGTGACAAGAAAATATTTAACTAAAAGCACGAGATTTCGGAAAACAAAAAGGGAAAACCCCAAACACGATGCAAGAACGAAACTTAAACTTAATGCTACAAATTAGAAATGCGTAAAAATGGAGAAAGCATAGACAAATTGGAACCAAAATGGAACGAAACAACCCTCTTCTTTTATTGATGTATTTCAAATTCGGTTACAATTAGCTTCCTCCCTTTTTAGGGGAAAGGAGCATCAAACTTGTCTCTTGGTCACATCAATGGAAAGTCATCTCTCTTCCGCGTGCCCACATGCAAAATGGGCGGGCCAAAGTGTTGCCGCCGCTTGTGTAAATGAATCCTTGATCCTTGCTGCTCCTCCTGCATTCAAAGAAACAACAAAATTGTTAGTAGCACCTGCTGCAAATATGAAACATTTATTCTCTAAAAACGATGAAGGATGTATGCATAAAACTGAATAAAATGATGAATGAACTGATTCTAAACAACTTGCAAGTTTGACAGGAACCAGGGAACATTACCAGAGGGCCACTGCCATCAAAACAGTCGGAAAAAACGCTGCCGATTTGAATTCGACTATAATTCATCCCTGGGTAGGACGAATTCTACTGTAATTCGTCCCCGGGTAGGACGAATTCGCCTACGACAAAGCGCCGAACTGATGCTGCCCAAATGTCGCGTCTCGGGATCTCCAAAAGACCTGCAAACATAGGGGTTAGCTAATTGAGGGCATTTTGGGACGACCCAGATGGTCGGATTTTCCCAATTTGACCTCCATCAATGGGAATTTGACGTCGCTACCTGCAAGTTAGTGAGGACAACAAAAGCGACAAAACATGATAAGATTTGATCAAAACATTCTAAAATCGAAATTATAAACTATCTAAACAACATAAAATGGAATGGAAGATAAACAAGTGACAAAAGAACAAATTAAAATGAAACTAAGAATTGCGGGGTGCCTGAGCGGGCCGCCCACCGTTAGAACCTGATTTTGGCACCAATCCACTCGGGATGGGCCCAAAATCTCTTGTAATGGGTTGTCGGCGAATTGGTAGATCAATGTGGTCAAATGTCGGGTTTTGGGTCCGGATTCACACTTCCAATAACCACCCAATGACCTCCCTTGCGAAAGAGATCAAGGATGTGGAAGAGGTGAATCAAAAGGGTAAAATGTGGTATTCAATTTGGCAGCACTTCGTTGCTTGAAAATGCCTCCAACTTGTCCTTTCTTGGGTGAGAAAGTTCACCATTTTATAGACCCAGGGGGTCTCTTTGGAGGGGCATGCATAAGCGCCATGTGGCAGTCATGCCTTCCCATGAGGGAGGAAAGTCCTCCATGACTTGGGCTTCCATGACTCGCCCTTGTGACAGTCCTCTAACGTCCAATCTGCCCACCTACACGCGCATGCAAGGCAGGAGGCATTAATTGACTGTCCTCGGCTGCCACTTGGCGCAATTTTTCTTTTTGCCCGTTAAACCTGGAATTCGTCCTGACCCAGAGCGAATTCAGAATTCGTCCCTGGGTGAGACGGATCCCAATTTGAATTCGTCCCTGGGTGAGATGGATACTAAGCAAAGTGCCTGAATGTGCCAAATTGCCTTTTGACCTTCCAAAATTGCTACAAAAGTGGTTAGGACCACTGTTTAACCTCTGAGGGCTGCCCTGGGGGCTGTGCGTGTCAAAGCGATCAGTGTTTGCAGTCACATAATCGGATTGGTGCTGTTTTGGTGTCTACAGATGCCCCTTTTTGGGATGCATTGTGCATGGCATAGCGTCGAGCAAAAATAGATAACCAAAGCACTAATGATTAGGGTTTCTTGGTAACCTAACCAACTTTTGATGCCCCAAGTATGGAAAGGGCATGCATTCTTGAATCCTTGCTTCTGACGAGCGAAGGCACTCAATTCAAGTGTTAACCTTTTTCGGTGAGGTGTTACTTGACCTTGGACATTGATCAGTCATGAATAGGCAAAGGGCGCAACCTTTTGTCTGTGAGAACCTTGAGTTCATGATTCATGAAATGCCAAGTGATTTGATCAGATTGTGATTGTTGCTTGTTTACTGCCCCAAGCAGGAGCGTAATTGTCTTTGTCAATGATTCTTTGAATGCATGTCATTTTCCTTAATTGGGTGTGTGTTTGTTGATTGGTGACTAAGTGTGACTACCCCCTCAAGCGACGAATCGATGAGGGAATGACCTTCGTGAGAAAAGCGACGAGTCGCTTGACCCAAGATGACTTGTGCAAGGGTGCCCTTAGATGGTTTAGCGTTAAGCATGTGCAATTTTTTGACATTTAGACCTATTTTTGGTGGGTGGTAACCCTTTTTGCGACGCTTTTTGGAGCTGAAACTGACGAAAATCCATCTTCCCGTGGAGCGGTCCGGCTATGGTAGCCTTCTTAGGGAGTAGGATAGTGACAATTTGTGACCCCAACGTCTATTTTGCATGCCCGGGATGTCAAGTGCAACAACACTCTCATCGGGCAAGTTTATTAGCTGTTTTTGTTCAATTTTTGTTGTTTTTTGAATTTTTTGCCTTGAATTCGTCCCAGGGTGGGACGAATACCAACTTAGAATTCGTCCCAGGGTGGGACGAGTGCTAACCAGAGCGCTCGTCCCAGGGGAAGACGAATTTAAGCTCAAAAGGCCTATATAAAGGCCAAAACTAGGGTTTGGGCTCATTTGCATCTGATTTTTCTTGCGATTTGGAGCTCTAGGGAGGAGGAGGTTAATTCTGCGAAGCGAAGCACTGCCGAATTTTCCCTGCCATCATGAGTGCACAAACCGGATCGAGCGGCGGAGCCGAAGCGAGACCAGTAAGTGCTCCCTAGAGTTATTACTTTTGTTTAAAATTGCAATTGTTTTGTTTAATTTTCTTTGCGATGATGCTTTTCACAATTTTAAAACTTAAACCCTAAAACTGAGCTGAAGACAACTAAGACTTAGTGTACAACTTAAACGTAGCGAAAAACTTAGGTAAAGAATTTTTATTTTGCTTAGAACTAAACCCTAGGATAAACGTAACGTGAAACCCTAAGACTTAATGTTTGTTTTTTTGGATTTTTTTCTATTTTTAAATTAATCAGTTAGGATTAAAAAACCTAATTTTTGAATTTTGTTTTATTTTTGGAATTTATTAGTTAGGGTTAGAAACCCTAGAACTAAAAAATTAATTTTGTTTTGAATTTTGACTATTTGTTTTTTTTTTTTTTTTTTAATTAATCAGTTAGGATTAGAAACCCTAGGACTGAAAAATTAATTTTTGACTTTAGAATGTTTTTGTTTTGTTTTTAAATTAATCAGTTAGGATTAGAAACCCTAGAACTGAAAAATTAATTTTGTTTTGAATTTTGCATGTTTGTTTTGTTTAAATTAATCAGTTAGGATTAGAAACCCTAGGACTAAAAATTAATTTTTGAATTTTGAATTTTGTTTTTTTTTTTTTGTTTTTGTTTTTGTTGTACATTGATAGGCAATGTTGTATATTCCTGTTATTGCTGTACAGTTCTTTTTCTTATGTTTTTAATGTTTTTGAATTGTTTTCTTTTGTAGGTTGTTAGGAGCCGGTACCGTGTACCCACTGCTTTTACTAAAGCACGGGGCGCTGATCTTGGCGATGGGAGTGGCTTGATGCCCTTGGGCTCAAGCAGGTGGCTCGACTGGAGCCTGTGGTCGTGGATCAGGCCTATTTGATGGCCCTGATCAATCTTTGGGATCCGTGGACCAACACCTTCCATCTCCCAATAGGGGAGATGACTGTGACTTTGGAGGATATCTATCGGCTTCTACGGATTTCCGATAGATGGATTGCCGATCAAGACGTCACCGCGAGATCAGCGGACAAGTGTTGACATGCTTCGGGCATGGGGAGGAGCTGGGCATGGAGGATCCACTGGAGAGGGCAGAGGCGACGCCATTGGCGAGGATATTGGTCCGATGGTGGTTGGAGAGGGGGGTGTTGGGAGTGAGGCACGCATTCCTTATGGGCCTCATTTCCAACATGCTGTTACCTGACTCGTCAGGCGTGAGGTTCCCATGGAACCTGTTGGATTTGGTTTGGCGGTTGGTAGAGTGCTTGATAGAGGCACCGCTTATCATGAGATGGGGACAGATGTTGTTGGCACAGCTCTATGGGGAGCTGTACGAGGTCCACTGCCAGTAGCCGAAAGGGATTAGTTGTAGCTACTTGTTGCAGTGCTGGGCTTGGCAGCACATAGCAGTGGAGAGGCCCGTCGGGTTACCATGGATGACTCGGGCGGAGATGGAGGATAGGGAGATAGGTTATGCAGTTCTGTGGCAGCGGTCCGGGGAGTAGGGGTAGAGTCGACGATGGGCAGGTGTCGTAGGGCACTATGCCGATACCTTCTCTCGGCTTACTCCAGGGAGGTGGTTTGGCACCCTTATCGGGACTGTCCAGCCTGGCTAGAGGCTGGAGAGTGGCTCCGACGGGTACGTAGAGAGCGGTGGTTGATTGGGCGGCATGAGACCGAGCATGAGCTCTTCTCGTACAGTCGGGTGACACGATAGTTTGGGGTGCGCCAGGGGTTGCCTGGTGAGCCCATGGTCTATCGATGTCGGGGGATGAGAGGACTCTGGACCGATCGGTCATCGCGCCACTGGGCGAGGATTCAGATGTGGTGATCGACGTCCCAGACGTGGATGACGTCGGGACTACCGTAGAGTATGACCAGTGGTGGGTACTACGGCGATGGCAGGGAGAGGGGCCACTGGGAGGCATGGAGGTAGCAGCGACGGGCGGGGAGGGTGCTGAGGCACCAGGGGATGATTGGGGAGCTCCTTTGGAGGATGCAGACATGGTGGAGGTGGAGGGTGAGGATGTAGATTTGGGGGCTCCGGATCAGCCGGAGATGCAGGACATTGCGGAGCAGTGGGAGCCAGAGCAGGCTACTGTTCCAGAGAGTCCTATGCCTCAGGCGGATGCGGAGGAGATGGAGTCCGGGGTATGCACTGAGAATGCACGTTTGGTGGAGCTTCTGTGGAGGCGAGATGAGGAGCTAGGGGATGCATTACGGGAGAGGGATCTCCTACGGGCTCAGCTAGCAGAGCGGGAGAGCGCACGGGTGGCGTCTCATCGATAGGAGGGGGATATCGATGCTACATGGGAGAGGGATCTCCTACGGATGCAGCTGGCAGAGAGGGATAGGGTTTTGGCATAGCGCGATGATGCATTAGCTTACTACCATCGATGGGAGGTAGAGTGGTTCCGACACCGGATGGATTTGGAGGGGGAGATCATCCGCCTCGGTGGGCGGCTACCTGAGCCATCGGGAGGTGGATCTTCGCACCGGACGAGGGACAGTGGTACTGAGCAATCAACATCATCTCGTCGCAGGCGATTGGATGAGGGAGGGGGCAATAGGCATGATGTGGGGGCTAGCAGTAGCCGTCCTGAGGGGTCCCATAGGACCCACACCATGGGGGGTAGTTCTCGTCGCACCGATCCTGCATGATCATGGTGGCCGACGCCTTAGGCTGGGTGGTTTTGTTGTATGATTGCGGGGTCAGAGGACCAGTTTTGTAGCCTGCGGGCATTTTTTTGACGATATATATATATATATATATATATCGGCTTTATTTTGTTTATGCACATGTGATGATTTGATTTTATGCATGATGGTTGATGACTATGGATGTATGCATGTTAATGTATTTTGATGGATGCATATGTTATGATGAATGCAAATGTTTTTGATTTATATGTGATATTCAAAAATGAAATGGATGAATGGAATTTGTGTCATTTGGTTAGGGCACCATAGACTGTTTAGAACTTTGTGATTATGTTTTTGGGCGATTGTTGTAGTGGATGACTTTGCTTTTATACATGTGGTTTTTTGTATTTCTTGATGGTAATGTGAGGATGAAAAGTAGCGCAGTTGGTTTAGAAATGTAGCTAAGGTTTTTTGAGACTCAAACGGTTTTAACTCACTAGCCATGACTGTACTTTATCTTACAAGACTTTTGAACAAGGTATGAATCGGACTTGTCTTTGACCAAGCTATTTCGCATCCTTGTGTGTGCAATTGAGTTCATTTATGTGGTATTCATCAGGATACCGCTAGTGCCAGATAGGCTGTCAACCAAACCTGTACTGAGGATCACCTAATTAGCTCCACTAACTCCTTTGTTGTATTTAGATAGATTAATCTACGTTGCTCTCTAGGATACCATAAGCTAGCTCATCCACATGCAAACATTGATCTGTACACGAGTTAATGTGACAGATATATCATCATGTGGGTAGGATACCACCATTGCTAGATAGGCTGTCAACCAAACCTGTAATGAGGATCACCTAGATGGTTTTCGAATGCTGAGAATTCTAGGGATTCAAGTTCAGGTTATTTGTTGGCTGAATGATTTGGGAGACTTGCTCGTCTATATAGTGATGAAAATCACTATTTATTTTTCTATTAATTTTTCTTTTTGAGCAAGGATTTTGAATAGTGGTGATAACCACTATTATTTGATTTTGTATTTTGAGCTTGTGAATGGCCTTGATCCTTGTGGCCTTGGGGATGACTACCCATCCTTGGTAAGGACGTGTAGTATGAATCCTTACGACGTTGGGAACCAAGGGGGTGATGGAGATTATGAAGTAAGGGCATTGATCTTTTAGGCCTTGGGGATGACTACCCATCCTGGTTAGGGGCGGATAGTATGAATCCTTACAACTTGGAGACCAAAGGTGAATGGAAAGGGTTAGGATGATGGTTTGTTGGAATTTTGTTTGTGAATGGCGTTGATCCTTTTGGGTCTTGGGGATGACTACCCATCCTTGGCAGGGACGTGTAGTACGAATCCTTACAACTTTGGGGACCAACTATGATTGGGATTTGGTAGTGGTAAAAACCACTATTTATTAAGGTGAATGGATAGGGAAGAGCTCGTCCTTTTGTCAATTCTCAGCATTCTAGAACCATTCGCACAGGGGGATGAGCAAGATAACCATTTCGCTTATGGTGACCTGGATTACTGTGCAGGTTTCATCTTTCGTTCACACAACTTGGGAATTTTTATGTGTTTTAATTTGTGTTGGGATGCTACGTAACAAGGTGTGATCCAAGTAGAACTCTACCTTCGTAAAATCTATCTGACTTGGTACATTACATGGCTAGAAAGCAAAATGACGACTGAATGATAAAAACTCTTGATACATTAGAAGACCACTGACTCTAGTGTGGTAAAAAGCAATGAATGGCATTTTTGTTTGCTGTTTTATAAAATGGAAGAATGTGGAACAAGATGGACTGGCGGAGTAACTACAGTTTATGGTGCCTTTGACCTGTATGACCACAAATATGCAATGTATGGATGCGATGCTTAATGCAGCTACATGTTTTTGTATTTTTGATGGATTGATTTTTGTGAATATGAAGATGAGATGTGAGAAGAGCTTTATTGATGAATTTGAGCATGCTTGGAAATGAGATGCAAATTTTTGTTGTTTTTGATGATTTTATTGTTTTTGAATTTTCTTATTTTTTGACCAAGCGATTTTAGAAATCCTTGGAGCATTTTGGGATTGACCAAGCGATTATAGGAATCCTTGGAGCATTTTGGGATTGACCAAGCGATTATAGGAATCCTTGGAGCATTTTGGGATTGACCAAGCGATTATAGGAATCCTTGGAGCATTTTGGGATTGACCAAGCGATTATAGGAATCCTTGGAGCATTTTGGGATATGGCTTTCTTAGATATGGAATGGTCACAAATGACTGATGTTCAAGGGTTCTGTTTCCTTGATTCCATCAAGAGAGGCTAGCCGGTATGTCCCAGGTCCTATTTTGCTATCAATGACATATGGACCTAACCAATTTGCCATGAACTTGTCCCTTAGGTGGGATGGCAAATTAGAGTTCTGTTGGTTTTCCTTCAAGACCAAATCACCAACCCGAAAGTCCCTCAGGTGCACTTTCATGTTGTAAGCTTTCTTAAGTCACTCTTGATAGATACGTAAATGCTCGAGAGCATTAACGCATCGTTCATCAAGCAACGTAAGCTGGTCTAACCGGGCCTGTCACGCAGCGTCATCATCGATGAACTCTTGCATTGATATGCGGAGGGAAGGAATTTCCAACTCAAGAGGCATGACTGCCTCGGAGCCATACACGAGCGAAAATGGAGTGGCCCCAGTGGGCGTCCGAATGCTAGTGCGATAAGCCCACAGGGCAAGTGGGATTTGAATGTGCCAATCCTTATGACTGTCTGCGACCGTATTTTTAAGGATAGCAACTAGCATTTTGTTTGATGCCTCTGCTTGCCCATTTGCCTGCGGATAATAGGGTGTCAAAAAACTATGCTAAATTTTGTACTTTGTGGTCAAAGCACGCACGTCTTTGTTCTTGAATGGCATCCCATTATCCGAGACTATTTTGGATGGAATACCAAAATGACATATGATGTTATGCAAAATGAACTCCACAATGCGGGGTCCTATCGTAGAGGTAAGCGAAACTGCTTCCACCCACTTGGTAAAATACTCTGTGGCCATTATGATAAATGTGTGATGGCCTGACGACGCAAGGGAGATCTTTCCAATTAGATCGAAGCCCCACTACAAAAATGGCCAAGCGGACTGGACTGTCTGCAAGGCCTAGGAAGGTACGTGCATCAAATTGGCATGATGTTGACATTTTACGCACTTCCTGACATATGCGCAACAATCTCGCTCTAAAGATGGCCAATAATAGCCCATGCGAAGAATGCGCTTTGCGATGGCCATACCACTGAAGTGGCCACCACATGTACCATCGTGCGCTTGGGCGACTGCCCAAGTGGACTCTTGCTGGTCCAAACAATGAAGGAGGATTCCTTCATAGCTGCGACGATACAAAATGTCTCCTATCAAGACATACTTGGCCGCTTTCTGCTTGAATGCTCATTTTGCGGCATGCGTCAATCCAAGCGGGAGATTACCTAACTTGAGGTAGTCTCTAATGGGTAAATACCAGTCCTGTTGATCGGAAGCCTCGACGGTATGAACAACCAATCCCTCTTGAAGTTCATCCCTAGCAAACGCTGAGCGGGATAGAACTTGTAAGAATAGCATTGTGTTGCTATTAATGGGAGTAGGGGAGAACAAGGACCCCCAGTTGGCATGTTTCAAATGATCGTGGATTCGAGAGAACTTATCCGAGGATGGTTCAATCTGGATCATGTGGATTCCTGGCATCAAGTCAGAGCTTGCACGCTCCATCATGGATTGCGATAGGGTTTTGACTTGAATGGTTGTCATATCACCGGAAATGTCTTACGGGATTAGTGACCCCAAGGAGGCCATTGTGTCCGCAAAATGATTCGATGATCGAGGGAGTGCCTCGATGTCATACCACTCAAGTTTTGCCAAGAATTTGTCCACAAGGGCTTTATAAGCCTGTAGAACTGGGCATTTGCATTGGAATACCCCTTTGACTTGATTGACAATTAACAGCGAATCACCAAAGATGTTCAGTCATTTGATGTTCATGGCGATTGTTGTCTGAAGACCTATGAGCAAGGCTTCATACTCTGCATTATTGTTGGTGCATGGGAAATTTAATTTAAATGACAGGGGCATTGGAGCACCCTACGGTGTGAAGAATACTATTCCCGTGCCACCACCTTGCTCACATTTAGAACCATCAAAAAATAGGGTTATGTCGGCCTGTGACTCAGGCTCATCAAAATCTGGCGATTCTGAGACATGGAAGACCCCATCATCGGGTAGTTCTATAACTAGAGGCTGATCGTCTTCGAGAGGAGCCTCTGCTAGTTGATCGGCTATGACTTGTCCTTTGATGGATTTCTGTCCGATAAACTCTATGTCAAATTCCGTCAACAACATGATCCATTTTACCGTGCGACTACTATGATAAGTATGACTCATCATGTATCGCAATGGATTCTCCTTAGACACAACATACGTAGTGTTGCTCAACATGTAGTGGCATAGCTTTTTGGTAGCAAACACCACTGCCAAGCAGAGTTTCTCAACGTATGCATAGTTAAGTTCATAACTGACCGGGTGCGGCTAAGATAGTAAGTAGCCTATTCTTTGTGAAGTTCATTCTTCCGGGCTAGCATGGCGCCCGAGTGCCACCTCGATGAGCTGAGATGTATAAGTAGAATGACACTCCTGGTCTAGGTGGTGCCAATACTGGCGGTGAAGCCAAGTATCGTTTGATGTCATCAAAGGTTGACTAGCACTCGTCATCCCAGTGAAATGTTACCCCCTTGTGCAATAATTTGTTCATGGGTCGGCACTTGTCAGATAACTGCGCTATGAAGCGCTTAATTGATGCGACCTTTCCTTGCAGACTTCTGAGTTGCTTGATGGTAGTTGGGGGAACCATTTCAAGGATTGCCTTGACTTTCTTTGGGTCCACCTCGATGCCTCACTTTGAGACTATGAAACCCAAGAGTTTTCCAGATGTGATGCCAAATACGCACTTCTTGGGATTCAATCTGACTTTATGCTCCATGAGGTGATCGAGGATCTTGCTTAAGTCATCGAGATGATCTGGGCACAAAAGAGACTTGGCCAACAAATCATCCATGTAATCTTCCAAAGTTTTATGCATGTAATCATGGAAGATGTACGTCATGGCACGTTGGTAGGTGGCACCAACATTTTTAAGGCCAAAAGGCATGACCTTATAACAAAATGTCCCCCAAGGCGTTGTGAATGCCATTTTTAGTTGGTCCTCGGGATTGATACGAATCTGATTGTATCCCGAGAAACCATCCATGAGGGATAGCATTTCGTGACCTATTGTAGCGTCTACCAATGCGTCGATGCTTGGCAAGGGGAAATCATCCTTAGGACTCGCTTTGTTTAGATCTCAAAAATTAGTGCATATGCGAATCCTCCCATCGGGCTTTTTGATGGGCACCATGTTGGACAGCCATGGCGGATAATCCACGTAGATGACAAACTGTGCATCCAACAGCTTTTGCAATTCATCTTTGACCATCAAGGCCACTGTTGGGTGCATCTTACGTAGTTTTTGCTTAACTGGCTTGATTTTCGGATCAAGCGTAATATTATGCGTGACTAGCTACGGATCTAGCCCCGGCATGTCTCTGTATGACCATGCAAAAACCTCCTTCTTCTCTTTGAGAAGGGCAATGTAGTCGGCTTGCTCTTCAGGGGATAAACTTACCCCCAGCTTGATAATCTATGGATTCATTGGATCTAAGCCGATGTCTACGTCAATCGTCTCCTCGATCGACATGTGGGATCCGTCCTCCAACTGATGTGGAGTTGGGATCAAATGGATATCATTTGCCGAGTTTAAATCTATGTTGGGAACCTCGGGTTCCTCTTCAGCATGAAAGATATCTTGAGTTGTCCTTGGGGTAAAATGAGGCATTTTATCGAAAGGCCAATACTCTGATGGGGACAGAGGTGAATTGACGCGATCCCAATCAATGGCATCTATGTCTAGATGCAAGGACCATGTTGGATCGGCCGGATTGCGGATGGGTGCGGTTAAGTCAATGGAGATCATGTGGATGAAATGAATTTGGTCTCCATTACCATGGGTGTGATGACTTAAACATTCTGGATGTTCTCTATGTTCTGGATCTGGTTCTATAGGCACTGGCATGAACGGATCGGCCCTATGTGCTAATAGGAGGACAGGGTCTACCCTCGACACTGATATCACCCTAGGGTCTCAGAGTGGATGGTGCTCTTCGTGTTCCCGGAGCAGCGGATCCAACACTTGATCCCACCCTGCTGGGTCTACGTACCACTCGTGCCCTGGCACTATGCCTATCTATGCAAATATGTCATTAATCTCCAAGGGATGTCATTGTTGCACTTGTTGCCTTTGTTGCATTTGTCGCATGTGGTTGAGATAGGCCATCTTAGTTTCATCTTCCGAATCACTGTCGGAGATCCAAAAGTGTTCATTGACTTCAACAACTGCTTGCGACATATGAGTCTCATCTTGTTCAAGCAAATTAATCTGGTCCCATTGCGGTTGTTCCACGCTTCATGGGGGGACCCGGTTCTCTTGACGCTGCACTGGCTCGATTGGAGCCTCTAGAGGGAACAGATTCAAAAATATCTCTTGCCAGTTATTCATGGGAATCTCTCATGAGTGATCACTATCGGATTCGAGGGGATCATATGATGCTGGTTCATATTCTGATTCATCCTTCGAAGATCTTTCTTGACACTGTTTATCCTTTTCTTGAAAGTGAGTTCCCGAACTTTCACCTCTCTCTGGCAAAGGAGGAGGGTTATTGATGTTACCAAGGGTGTTTGTTGACCATGGGAGGTAATCTCCCAATGTATACGTTGTGTTTGGGTTGGCATAAGGATCTGATGCCAACCCACCCTTGTTGCCTATTCCTAGGCCTTGCATGTTTTCCACCAAGATGTCTAAGGGCAGGGGTGGTTGAACCCTACTCCCGACTTGTCATAAGGCATTTGGTATCTTGGTTGGCAAAGGACACGCATTCCTTGCTCATACTTGCCTAGCCCGTATCCATGCCAATTGCATTGGCCAAGATATCTCAGAGCAAAATCTGGGTTAGATAGATAGTTGACATCTTCTACAAAAGGTTCTTCATCCTCGTCCTTTTGCTTGCATGGCTCAACACCATGGTCAAGGCCCCCATACACAAAATTGGTCTGGTTCGGTGGGCAGCCTAAAGGAACAATTGTCCCGATGGGAAGGCGAGGTCTCCCCATGTCTTGCACTGACTCTAGCGTGGTCGTTGCTATGACATTCCGCACTAGATACTCCCCTAGGCCCGTATTGGCCATTTCAATAGTAATTGTTGGCGATTGAGAGGGAGGGAATGGAAGCTCGTCCTGAGTCCATTCCATGTTGGGTTGATTAGGAGCCTCAACTTCCACTGTGCTAGGTATCTCTTCAGTTGAGATGGTTGATATTGTTGGTAGCGCTTCTTCCAGGGGTGGAGCCTCTTCCAGGATTTGCTTCCCTTTATCCTTCTATTTAGCCATGATAGGTGGCATTGGTAATGAAGGAGCGGACGATGAAGATGCACCTGGCTGGGGTTTTGATGGATTAGTCACCGGTGGTGCTCGCAGCATCGGACCCTGTCTAGATGGATTTAACTAAAAATCCAAGTGCGTCGATGGGAGGGTCGATTACGGCATCAACTGCACCGCATTGCAATATTTGAAGGGTTCTAAGTCTTCCGGGACTACATGTACTTCTCCTTCAAATGCATACTTCAAACACTGGTGAGCTATCGAAGGGACACACTTCATGTCCCTGATCCATGGCCGCCCTAGCAATATGTTGTATGCCATCTCGCCTTCCAAAACATGGCACAATGTAGGTATCATCTTTTGTCCTACCTGAATGGGTAGAACAATTGTGCCAACTGTCGAGCATATCGCATCATTGAATGCTCGTAGTGTGTAAGTGGAAGCCGTGATGTGTGAGGCTGGCAACTTCAGATGTTTCAATGCTATCGTAGTAATGATGTTACTGGACGAGCCAGTGTCTATCAACACCCTCTTATACGGGATCCCGTTGACCCGCGCGATAACGTGCAGGGGTGGATCTGCCATGTCATCAGATACTAATTTAAGTTCATCTTCTTGGAAAGTAATGACCGGCTCCATGCATCATTTTACATGTCCCACGAAGTTATTGAAGGAATTCGCTTCGTGAGGCTGCAACTCGATGGCTTTCAAAATCTCCATGAGAGCTTCCCGATGGGGTGCTGATTGTTGTATAAGCTCATATATGGAGAGCCTAGCCGACGTGGTCCGCAAACTCTGCGTGAGTTTGGTCCGTATCGTGACCTCGGGTCTAGGCGGAGGTAACTGCACAGGGTGTTGTTGAGGTTGTGACGTCGAAGGAACCTCTCTTGTGGCTGCCTCGGGGACAACTCTTGGGTATTTCTTGTTCTTGGTCACTATGCTTATCATTCCCACATACCCTTGCATGGGGAAATGTTGTTGTACCTCATTGACCTGAAGAGGTTTTGCCTATGCCTCATGGGCAGGCAAAGGGTCCTTGAAAACCCCCATCTACTGATTGTTTGGCGCTATGGGGTTGTCCACTGCCAATGTCTTATTATCAATCAGGTCTTGTATCAATCCCTTAAACTTCCAGCACGCGTTCAGGTCATGTCCCCTTCACCTGTGGAACCTACAATATAAATCCTCTCTATATCCCTTAGGCTTGGGAGCATTAGGATCTATGGTTTGAATTTTTGGAAGGGTGATTAAATTTGCCACTGACAAGCGGTCAAATAGGGAGTCCCTAGACTCCGTATAAGGGGTGTACTGTCGCTTAGGGTGACGCTGCTGATTTTGCTCCTATTTTTTATTTTCTCTTTCATAATTCTTAGGAGGCACTGCCTGATAATTAGCCTTTTGAGGCTGTACTTCTTGTGCAGGCTTGGGGACATTTATAGCAACTTGATTAACCGTAGCGGGTTTTTGTTGCGTAGTCCCTGTCTTGGTGTTTTTGTTCCACTCTTTCTTTTTAGGCTTGGCGATTTTGCCCTCCTGTATTTTGATCTCTTTGATAATTCTGGCTTGAGCTAGAGCTTCTTCTAAGGTGGCATATTGTTGCAGCTGCAATAGCCTAGAGATCGATCTCAAGCAACTTCGTGCGAACATCTATGTGAGGTCGGACATAGGGGGAAGGTAAGGTAGCTTGGAAAGCAGAGTCCTCCATCGATTCCCGTAGGCTACCATGGTCTCCTCCTCATATTGCCTGAGGCTGGCTAGATCACTCAGTGACGCCTTCTTCTTGGTACTGAAGGCGAAGCATTCAAGGAATGCATCCACTAATTGATCTAAGTTATTGATGCTGTGCTTCAGCAACTGGGTGAACCAATCCGAGGTAGGGCCTACGAATGTGGTTATGAATGTCCTCAGCAACAGTGCATCATTATCCTGAATGCCAAAGCATTGGCTCAGGAATCTTGTCACATGCTCTTGAGCATCCTCTTCACCCTTAAAGACTGCCAACTGAGGCAACTTGAAATGTTTGGGGTAAGGAGGTGCGGGCACTGACGGATGCACCGGATGACTACGGAGTTGGCGTAACATGGGATTTTGGGGCCCAAAAGCTTTAGTTTCCATAGACTCCAAATGCTCTAATAATGCTTTGTATGCATCGAAAGATTTAATCTCTTCCTCTTTAGTTTGCTCCCATTGTGAGTTGTGGGAGACTGGAGGCCTATGGGGGGGTGGCCGGATAGCAACCCCTCCGCCTTGGTAGGGCGTTTCAGCCCACTCTAATTCTTGTTCATACTCCTCGTAAACTTCCTGAGGAGTCTCTGGGCGAGACCTATGACCTTGAGTGGGTCTCCGTGGAGGGTACCCATCGTTGTTTTGGGGAGTGGCCTCCCTCTCAGGTCTATGGGGTCTCGAAGGCAAAACTTGATGAGGTCACGGAGACCTATCCTACACTAAAGGATTATGCCTCTCATATGGTTCCTCTTTTTGGGTGCGAGGGGTTGGAACCCTCTCAGGTATGTTATAAAGTAGCTCGTCTGCTTCGCGCTGAATGCACTCTTTGTTAAGGCGGTATAAGCGCTCTAACTGCTACTGATCTTGTTCAAGCCGCGTGATCTGGGCTTGACGGGCGGCATGTCTGGCGACTTCCAGGTCAATTTGGTCTGCCATCTGGGGCTTAGGAGGCCTGAATGCCTCTCCTATGTATTTTCCTCGGTCGTGATGATCCGAGATCTCAATGGGTTGCTTCCCTCTATCGAGGTTGGCAGCATTTACCCGAGGCTCTTGCCTCAATGGGTGATCATTGTATCTAGCAGGTGTCGAAGCGCAAGGCTCCCATGCTGTATATTGTTCTCGAGGAATGTGATGGTCTTCCTCATACTCCCTTTCGTAGGTGTGAAAGGGACAGGTGGAGTTAGCTCGCCCTGTTTGGAGAGCCCTGCGCTCTGGATTTTGTCTATTGGTTCTAACAGTGAGGGGAGGCAAAGGAGAGATGCCATAGTCACGTTGCCTCTCCTCATGGACACTATGCCTCTCTAGCGCTTCATCGCATGGTGGCCACTCATATCTAGCCTCTAAGGGAGGTCTTCTATCTACGTTGAGTGCCACATGTAAAGCTTCTTCCCAAAAGGGGCTGTGCTGAATGGGCGTGTCCCCCAGGGGGTGTCCCTATAATTCCACCTTGACATGGAATGATGTGGATTCTCTTGTAGTCTAGACCACCAAGGCGGTATGGCCAAGTCTTTAGGGCTAAAGCGAAGACGACTTGTGCCCACTCCTTGTACACTTTCTGTAGCTTCTGCCCTTGATTGGGCTTGGCTACGGGTGTACACCACCATGGTGGTGCTCTTCTACAAGCTAAGCAGATTTTATCTCTTTTATGATTTTTTTTTATTTTTTTTGTTACACTAAGCAGAAATGAACACACACATACACAAACGGTGATTATCTCTTTTAAAGATTAATGGTGTGTCCTAAACTGGTTTTAGTGCGTTTTGATGATTTTGTTTTGTTTTTGAAAGTTTTTGAAGAACGTTTAAATGCATAATGAAGGCTCATATGACTCCCATAAATGGTCGCCCCTTCAATATACCATTGCCAGGCCGATATACCAACCTCTCTATATACCCGCCCTTACGAGAGGGAAACTATAGGTACGTGAGAGCAGATGGTACGTGGTACGTAGGCGGTACGGAAGGGGGATTGTCCTGTTTATGACACCTACCATAGAAGACTTATCCTCGCACGTTGGGAATCACCCCAACGACACTCGGTCAGCTTTCATCAGGATTTACGTCGAGCAACAGTGACAATCGGGGTAAATGGATGCAAAAATCAAGCCAAGGTGGTGATGAACCCACCGTTGGTCTTGATCAAGGGCTGGGGTCTTACGACCAGCTCCTTGGTTTAAAAATGCCACGTGATGTGTGTGTGGTTCTTTTTATTAAAAATTAAAGCAAGCAGAAGCAACTACTTTCCTTAAGAAGGCAAAATTGACAGAAAATAGAAACAGAAAAGCAAAAAATGACAGGAACAGTTTAAGACCCTTACCTTTTCTCTGCCTAGACTTGTTGTTTCTGATCCTCGGCCTTGAAAATGCACAGACAAAAATTCGTCCCTGGGTGAGACGAATTACAGTACAAAATTCGTCCCTGTCTGAGACGAATTAGAATTCGTCTCAGGGTCAGACGAATTATAGTAAGGTATTCGCCATAGGCAAAGACGAATAACAGTCAGAGTTCAAAAAATGGTACCTGTGAGCACAAAAACACAAGTTTTGATCAGTTTCTTTGATCTCAAAAATCAGGGGACAGAGTCCCACCGTGATCGCCACTGAAAGCACGAGATTCCGAAAAACAAAAAGGGAAAACCCCAAACACGATGCAAGAACGAAACTTAAACTTAATGCTACAAATTAGAAATGCGTAAAATGGAGAAAGCATAGACAAATTGGAACCAAAATGGAACGAAACAACCCTCTTCTTTTATTGATGTATTTCAAATTCGGTTACAATTAGCTTCCTCCCTTTTTAGGGGAAAGGAGCATCAAACTTGTCTCTTGGTCACATCAATGGAAAGTCATCTCTCTTCCGCATGCCCACATGCAAAATGGGCGGGCCAAAGTGTTGCCACCGCTTGTGTAAATGAATCCTTGATCCTTGCTACTCCTCCTGCATTCAAAGAAACAACAAAATTGTTAGTAGCACCTGCTGCAAATATGAAACATTTATTCTCTAAAAACGATGAAGGATGTATGCATAAAACTGAATAAAATGATGAATGAACTGATTCTAAACAACTTGCAAGTTTGACAGGAACCAGGGAACATTACCAGAGGGCCACTGCCATCAAAATAGTTAGAAAAAATGCCACCGATTTGAATTCGACTGTAATTCATCCCTGGGTAGGACGAATTCTACTGTAATTCATCCCCGGGTAGGACGAATTCTCCTGCGACAAAGCGTCGAACTGATGCTGCCCAAATGTCGTGTCTCGGGATCTCCAAAAGACTTGCAAACATAGGGGTTAGCTAATTGAGGGCATTTTGGGATGACCCAGATGGTCGGATTTCCCCAATTTGACCTCCATCAACGAGAATTTGACGTCGCTACCTGCAAGTTAGTGAGGACAACAAAAGCGACAAAACATGATAAGATTTGATCAAAACATTCTAAAATCAAAATTATAAACTATCTAAACAACATAAAATGGAATGGAAGATAAACAAGTGACAAAAGAACAAATTAAAATGAAACTAAGAAGTGCGGGGCACCCGGGCGGGCCGCCCATCGTTAGAACCTGATTTCGGCACCAATCCACTCGGGATGGGCCCAAAATCTCTTGTAATGGGTTGTCGGCAAATTGGTAGATCAGTGTGGTCAAATTTCAGGTTTTGGGTCCGGATTCACACTTCCAATAACCACCCAATGACCTCCCTTGCGAAAGAGATCAAGGATGTGGAAGAGGTGAATCAAAAGGGTAAAATGTGGTATTCAATTTGGCAGCACTTCGTTGCTTGAAAATGCCTCCAACTTGTCCTTTCTTGGGTGAGAAAGTTCACCATTTTATAGACCCAGGGGGTCTCTTTGGAGGGGCATGCATAAGCGCCATGTGGCAGTCATGCCTTCCCATGAGGGAGGAAAGTCCTCCATGACTTGGGCTTCCATGACTGCCCTTGTGACAGTCCTCTAACGTCCAATCTGCCCACCTACACGCGCATGCAAGGCAGGAGGCATTAATTGACTGTCCTCGGCTGCCACTTGGCACAATTTTTCTTTTTGCCCGTTAAACCTGGAATTCGTCTTGACCCAGAGCGAATTCAGAATTCGTCCTTGGGTGAGACGGATCCCAATTTGAATTCGTCCCTGGGTGAGACGGATACTGAGCAAAGTGCCTGAATGTGCCAAATTGCCTTTTGACCTTCCAAAATTGCTACAAAAGTGGTTAGGACCACTGTTTAACCTCTGAGGGCTGCCCTGGGGGCTGTGCGTGTCAAAGCGATCAGTGTTTGCAGTCACATAATCGGATTGGTGTTGTTTTGGTGTCTACATTAATGCTCCTATCCCTTAAAAGGGAAGGATACATATTGTAACATGACTTTAAAAGCATATCAATAAAGAGGGTTGTATTCCATATTACTTTTATCTCATGTTGATTCGTTATGTTCTTTCCTTTCATGGAATTTTCAATACATAGGATTTTAGCGTTAAGTTTGGTTTTACACACATTGTACTTGGAATTTTCCTTTTTGTTTCCATATCCTCGTGCTTTCAGTGGTGATCACGGTGGGACCCTTGTCCTCTATTTGTAAGATCATAAATCTAATCAAAACTTGATTTTTTTTGCTTACAGGTACCAAGTTTTCAAATCCTGAACTATTGTTCATTCCAACCTATGGTGAATACAGAGTTGGAATTCATCTTACTCAGGGATGAATGGGCAGTTGCCCCACCTTGTGATGAGTACAATCCTGTTATTCATCCCACCCAAGGACGAATAGCTATCTGTGCAGTTTTAGGACAAAAACTCAGAACCAACATATTTGGGCAAAGAAGAGGTAAGGGTCTTGAACTCTTTCTATCATTTTTTGTTTTCTGTTTCTTGTTTTTCTGGTTCCTTGCTTGCTTAGGAAAAGTTGTGCTGCATGTTTATATTATTTCATGCAAAATAAAAAGAACCCCACACATCACATGGCAACATAAACACCAAGGATCTAGTCATAAAACCCCAGCCCTTGATCAAGACCAACGATGGATTTCGTCACCACCTTTGCTTGAATTTTGCATTCATAACCCCGATCGCTACTGTTGCTAGACGTAAATCCTGAAAAAAGCTGACCGAGTGTAGTTAGGGTGATTCCCAGTGCATGAGGATAAGTCTTCTATGGTAGGTGTCAAAAATAAGGTGATTCCTATTTCATACCGCCTACGTTCCATGTACCATATGCTCTCACGTACCAACAGTTTCCTCATGTAAGGGCGGGTATATATAGAGGTTGGTATATCGACCTGGAAATGGTATATCGAAGGGGCAACCATTTTTGGGAGACATAAGAGCCATCATATTGCATTTAAATGTTCTTTACAAAACTTTCAAAACAAAACACACTAAACCATGTTTAGAGCACACCTTTAATCTTTAAAATGAGATAATCATTGTTTTGCATGTGTGATGTTTTTTTGTTTAGTGTAGCATAAAAATAATAAAAGAGAAACACCACCATGGTGTACACCCGTAGCCAAGCCCAATCAAGGGCAAAAGCTACAAAGAGTGTACAAGGGGGCACAAGTCACCTCCACTATAGCCCCAAGGACTTGGTCATTCCACCTTGGTGGCCTGGCCCCCAAGAGAGCCCACATCGTGCCATTTCAGAATGGGACTATAGGGGCACCCCTTCGCGGGAACTCCCATCCAACATAGACCCTTTCATGAGGAGTCCTTACATGTGGCACTCAATATAAATGGGAAGGCTCCTTTGGAAGCTCGGTATGAGTGGCCATCGTGTGATGAAGCACTAGAATAATAGAGGTTCCATGAGGAGAGGCCACATGATTATGTCATCCCTACCCCCCATCACTGTTATGAACAATAGACAAAATCTAGAGCACAAGGTACTTCAAACAGGGCGAGCCAACTCTGCTTGCCCCTTTCATGTATATGAAAGGGAGCATGAGGAAGATCATTACATTCCTCAAGAGCAATACATAGCATGGGAGCAATGCACCTCCGCACCTACTATCTACCAGAATCATCTACTGAGGCCAGAGCCTCAAGTGATTACTGCCAACCTTGATAGAGGGAAGCGACCTATAGAGATCTCAGATCATCATGATCAAGATAAATGCATAGGAGAGGCATCTAGGCCTCCTAGACTCCCTATAGAGTCCACAGACTCCCTATTTGACCACTTGTTAGCGATAAACTTGATCAACCTACCCAAAATTCAACCCATAGATCCCAATGCACCAAAACCTAAGGGCTACAGGGAACATTTGTACTGTAGGTTCCATAGGCAGAAGAGACATGACCTTAATGCATGTTGGAAGTTTAAAGGCTTGGTGCAAGACCTAATAGATAACAAGAAATTAGCGGTGGACAATCCCATGACACCAAGCAACCAACAAATGGAGGTCTTTAAGGACCCCTTGCCTGCCCATGATGCATAGGCAAAGACCCTACAAGTCAATGAGATCACACAAAACTGCCCCATGCAAGGGTATGTAGGGATGACCAGTATAGTGACTTGAAACAGTGGTATCCGAGTGTAGATGCCCCTGCGGCAGCTACAGGAGAGGTGCCAAAAATGTCACAACCATAACAACACCTTGTACAACCTCCTCTACCTAGACCCATGGCCACAATTTAGACGAAGCTCACTTAGAGCTTGAGGACCACGTCGGCTAGGCTCTCCATATACGAGCTCATACAAAAATCAACGCCCCATCAGGAGGCTCTAATGGAGATATTGAAAGCCATTGAGTTGCAACCCCATGAAGCAAATTCCTTAAACAAATTTGTGGGACATGTCAAATGATGCACTGAGCCAGTCATCACCTTTCGAGAAGACGAAGTGAAATCAGTGGCTGATGACATGGCAGATCCACCCTTGCACGTTATCGCACGGGTCAATGGGATTTCATATGGGCACCCTTTGCGGGGAACCACCCATGGTCATAGGTCCCATCCTAAAACTCCTCAAGAAGCCTATAAGAAGAGGAGCAGCCCAAAACACCCTACCAAGGCAGAGGGGCTAGTCTCCGACCACCCCTCCATAGGCCTCAAGTCTCCCACAATCCACAACAAGAGCTAACTAATAAGGAAGAGATTAAATATTCCGATGCATATAAAGCACTGCTAGAGCGCTTGGATTCTATGGAGACCAAGACTTTTGGGCCCCAAAATCCCATGTTACGCCAACTCCGTAGTCATCCTGTGCATCCGTCAATGCGAGCACCCCCTTACCCTGAACACTTTAAGCTGCCTTAGTTGGTAATCTTTAGAGGTGAGGAGGATGCCCAAGGGCATGTGACTATATTCCTGAGCCAATGCTTTGGCATTCAAGATAATGATGCTTTGCTATTAAGAACATTTATCACCACGTTCGTAGGCCCTGCCTCGGGGCCAAAACACAACATTAGCAACTTAGATCAGCTAGTGGATGCATTCCTTGAACGTTTTGCCTTCAACACCAAGAAGAAGGCGTCACTAAGAAACCTATCCAGTCTCAGGCAGTATGAGGAAGAAACCATGGTGGCCTATGGGAACCGGTGGAGGAATTTGCTTTCAAAGCTGCCCTACCTCCCTCCTATGTTCGACCTCACCCAAATGTTCTCAAATAGCTATTTGAGATCGATATCTATGCTATTGCAGCTGCAATAATATGCCACTTTAGAGGAAGCTTTGGAACAAGCCAGAATCATTGAAGAGATCAAGGTTTAGGATGGCGATATAGTCAAACCAAAGAAGAAATAATGGTCTAAGAACACCAAAATAGGGACCATGCAACAAAAACCCGTTGTGGTCAATCAGGTTTCTATAAACGTCCCCAAGCCTGCACAAGCAACACAGCCCCAAAAGGCTAACTATCAGGTGGTGCCTCTTAACAGTTATGACTGAGAAAATTATAGGCAAGAACAAAATCAGCAGCGTCACCCTAGGTGACAATTCACACCTTACATAGAGTCCAGAGACTCCATATTTGACCACTTGTTAGCGATAAACTTGATCAACCTACCCAAAATTCAACCCATAGATCCCAATGCACCAAAACCTAAGGGCTACAGGGAACATTTGTACTGTAGGTTCCATAGGCAGAAGGGACATGACCTTAATGCATGTTGGAAGTTTAAAGGCTTGGTGCAAGACCTAATAGATAACAAGAAATTAGCGGTGGACAATCCCATGACACCAAGCAACCAACAAATGGAGGTCTTTAAGGACCCCTTGCCTGCCCATGATGCATAGGCAAAGACCCTACAAGTCAATGAGATCACACAAAACTGCCCCATGCAAGGGTATGTAGGGATGACCAGTATAGTGACTTGAAACAGTGGTATCCGAGTGTAGATGCCGCTGCGGTAGCTACAGGAGAGGTGCCAACAATGTCACAACCATAACAACACCTTGTACAACCTCCTCTGCCTAGACCCATGGCCACAATTTAGACGAAGCTCACTTAGAGCTTGAGGACCACGTCGGCTAGGCTCTCCATATACGAGCTCATACAACAATCAACGCCCCATCGGGAGGCTCTAATGGAGATATTGAAAGCCATTGAGTTGCAACCCCATGAAGCAAATTCCTTAAACAACTTTATGGGACATGTCAAATGATGCACTGAGCCAGTCATCACCTTTCGAGAAGACGAAGTGAAATCAGTGGCTGATGACATGGCAGATCCACCCTTGCACGTTATCGCACGGGTCAATGGGATTTCATATGGGCACCCTTTGCGGGGACCCACCCATGGTCATAGGTCTCATCCTAAAACTCCTCAAGAAGCCTATAAGAAGAGGAGCAGCCCAAAACACCCTACCAAGGCAGAGGGGCTAGTCTCCGACCACCCCTCCATAGGCCTCAAGTCTCCCACAATCCACAACAGGAGCTAACTAATAAGGAAGAGATTAAATATTCTGATGCATATAAAGCACTGCTAGAGCGCTTGGATTCTATGGAGACCAAGACTTTTGGGCCCCAAAATCCCATGTTACGCCAACTCCGTAGTCATCCTGTGCATCCGTCAATGCGAGCACCCCCTTACCCTGAACACTTTAAGCTGCCTCAGTTGGTAATCTTTAGAGGTGAGGAGGATGCCCAAGGGCATGTGACTAGATTCCTGAGCCAATGCTTTGGCATTCAATATAATGATGCTTTGCTATTAAGAACATTTATCACCACGTTCGTAGGCCCTACCTCGGGGCCAAAACACAACATTAGCAACTTAGATCAGCTAGTGGATGCATTCCTTGAACGTTTTGCCTTCAACACCAAGAAGAAGGCGTCACTAAGAAACCTATCCGAGTCTCGAGCAGATGAGGAAGAAACCATGGTGGCCTATGGGAACCGGTGGAGGAATTTGCTTTCAAAGCTGCCCTACCTCCCTCCTATGTTCGACCTCACCCAAATGTTCTCAAATAGCTATTTGAGATCGATATCTATGCTATTGCAGCTGCAATAATATGCCACTTTAGAGGAAGCTTTGGAACAAGCCAGAATCATTGAAGAGATCAAGGTTTAGGATGGCGATATAGTCAAACCAAAGAAGAAAGAATGGTCTAAGAACACCAAAATAGGGACCATGCAACAAAAACCCGTTGTGGTCAATCAGGTTTCTATAAACGTCCCCAAGCCTGCACAAGCAACACAACCCCAAAAGGCTAACTATCAGGTGGTGCCTCTTAACGGTTATGACTGAGAAAATTAGAGGCAAGAACAAAATCAGCAGCGTCACCCTAGGTGACAATTCACACCTTACATAGAGTCCAGAGACTCCCTATTTGACCACTTGTTAGCGATAAACTTGATCAACCTACCCAAAATTCAACCCATAGATCCCAATGCACCAAAACCTAAGGGCTACAGGGAACATTTGTACTGTAGGTTCCATAGGCAGAAGGGACATGACCTTAATGCATGTTGGAAGTTTAAAGGCTTGGTGCAAGACCTAATAGATAACAAGAAATTAGCGGTGGACAATCCCATGACACCAAGCAACCAACAAATGGAGGTCTTTAAGGACCCCTTGCCTGCCCATGATGCATAGGCAAAGACCCTACAAGTCAATGAGATCACACAAAACTGCCCCATGCAAGGGTATGTAGGGATGACCAGTATAGTGACTTGAAACAGTGGTATCCGAGTGTAGATGCCCCTGCGGCAGCTACAGGAGAGGTGCCAACAATGTCACAACCATAACAACACCTTGTACAACCTCCTCTGCCTAGACCCATGGCCATAATTTAGACGAAGCTCACTTAGAGCTTGAGGACCACGTCGGCTAGGCTCTCCATATACGAGCTCATACAACAATCAACGCCGCATCAGGAGGCTCTAATGGAGATATTGAAAGCCATTGAGTTGCAACCCCATGAAGCAAATTCCTTAAACAACTTTGTGGGACATGTCAAATGATGCACTGAGCCAGTCATCACCTTTCGAGAAGATGAAGTGAAATCAGTGGCTGATGACATGGCAGATCCACCCTTGCACGTTATCGCACGGGTCAATGGGATTTCATATAAGAGGGTTTTGGTAGACATTGGATCGTCCAGTAATATCATCACAACAGTGACATTGAAATATCTTAAGTTGCCAGCATCTCACATCATGGCTTCCATCTACACTATGTGAGCATTCAATGATGTGATATGCTCGACAGTTGGCACAATTGTCCTACCCATCCAGGTGGGACAAAATACTATACCTACATTGTGCCATATTTTGGAAGGTGAGATGGCCTATAACATCTTGTTGGGTCGGCCATGTATCAGGGACATGAAGTGTGTCCCTTCGATAGCTCATCAGTGCTTAAAGTATACATTTAAAGGGGAGGTGCATGTAGTCCCGACGAACTTAGAACCCTTCAAGTATTGCAATGTGATGCAGCTGATGCCGCAATCAACCCTTCCATCAATGCATTTGGATTTTTAGTTGAATCCATCTAAACAGGGTCCAATTTTGTAGGCATCCCCGTTGACAAGCCCATCAAAACCATAGCCAGGTCCATCTTCATTGGCTGGTCCTTCACCAACGATGCCACCTATGGTGGCCACATAGAAGGACAAAGGGAAGAAACCCCTGGAAGAGGCACCACCATCAGTATCAAATATCTCTACTGAGGAGATGCCTAATAGAATGGAAGTCGAGGATCCTAGTTCACCTGACATGGAGTGGACTTCGGAAGAACTTTCGTTCCCTCCCCATCAATCACCAACAATCACCATTGAAATGGTCAATACGGTCCTGGGGGAGTATCTGGTGTGGAATATTGTAGCAACACCCACACTAGAGTCCATGCAAGACATGGGGAGACCTCGCCTCCCCATTGGTACTATTGTTCCTCTAGGCTACCCGCAAAACCAGACAAACTTTGTGTATGGGGGCCTTGATCATGTTATTGAACCATACATGCAAGAGGATGAAGATGAAGAGCCCTTTGCAGAAGATGTCAACTATTTGTCCAACCTAGACTTTGCTTTGAGATACCTTGGCCAATACAATTGGCATGGATATGGGTTAGGAAGATATGAGCAAGGAGTGTGTGTTCTTTGCCAACCAAGATATCAGATGCCACATGAAAACTCAGGAGTGGCGTTCAACCACCCCCTACCCCTAGACATCTTGGTAGAGAATATGCAAGGCATAGGAATAGGCAACAAGGGTGGATTGACATTAGATCCCTATGCCAATCCTAATATAACATATACATTGGAGGATTATCTCCCATGGTCGACCACCAACCTTGTTCACTTTAGCAACCCTTTCCCTTCGCTCGAGAGAGGAGAAATTTTGAGAGCTCACATCCAAAGGGGATATAGACAAGGTTCGGAAGGATCTTCAGAAGATGATTCCGAATATGAGGTAGCACCATGGGATCCCTTCGAATTAGATAGCAATAACTCACAAGTGACCCCCATGGATGATTATCAGGAAAGCCTCCTGGAAATGTTCCCTTTGGTGGATCTCATCAAGCAAGTGCCACCACAAGACAATCCGGCCCCACCGCAAAGAGCGAAACAACCCCAATGGGTCCAGATCAATTTGCTTGAGCAAGACGAGCCTCTAATGTCATGAACAGTTGTTGGAGCCAACGAAGGCCTTTGGATCTCCGATAGTGATTATGAAGATGAAACTGATATGACCTATCTCAATCATATGTGACAACAATGATACACCTTGGATATTAATGACATATTTGAACAACTCAACATAGTTCCAAGGCATGAGTGGTATGTCGACCCAGCGTAGTGGGACCAAATGTTTAATCTACCACTTTGGGCACACGAAGAACACCTTTCACCCATAGACCCTATAGTGATATCAGTGCTGAGGGTAGACCCTATCTTCCTATCTACACATAATAGATTGTGCCAATACCTCTAGAGCCAGACCCGAAGCATAGAGAACATCCAGAATGTTTGAGTCATCACACCCGCAATAATGGAGACCAAAATTATTTCATCAACATGATCTCCACTGACTTAACTTCCCCCATCTGCAATTCGATCGATCCAGTATAGTCATTGTATCTAGACATAGATGCCATAGACTGGGATCACGTCAATTCACCACCATCCCCATCAGAGTACTGGCCTTTCAGTGAAATGCTCCATTTCACCTCAGAGCCAACTCAAGATACTTCCATGTTGAGGAGGAACCCGAGGTTCCCAACACATATTTGAACTCAACAAATGATATCCACTTGATCCCAACTCCACACCAATTTGAGGACGGGTATCACATGTCAGTCGAGGAGTCGAATGACATAGACATCGGCTTGGATCCTACCTCCATTTCCTTCGAAACTGCCTAAGGCATAGGCAAATTTGGAAAAGTATCCTGCTCTAGCTCCCATTGCTTCAAGATGTCCTGCATCTTTGGTTGCTCCAGAACCCCAAACTCCTCCCCCGTAAAATCATCCACCTCTACCATATTTGCATCCTCCAGTGGAACCCCCCAACCCTCACCTGGTGCCTCTGCACTATCATCACCTACTGTTGCTACCTCGACACCTCCCAGTTGTCCCTCTCCCCACCATCACCATAGTGTCCACCACTAGTCGTACTCTATGGTAGTCCCAATGTTGTCCACATCTGGGACATCAATAACTGTATCTGAATCCTCGCCCAGCAGTGCAATGACCGGCTAGGCTAGAGTCCTCTCATCTCCCTGGTGCAGATAGACCATGGGCTCACCAAGAAACCCCTGGTATACCCCAAAATGTCATGTCACCCGACCGTAAGGGAATAACTCCTACTCGGTCCCATGCCGCCCAATCAGCCACCACCCCTTGCAAACCCATTGAAGCCACTCTCCAACCTCAGGCCATGCTAGAAATTCCCGATAGGGGCACCAGAACACCTCCCCTGGAGTAATCCAATCGAAGGCATCAGCATAGTGCCCTACGACACCTACCCATCGTCGACTCTAACCCTGCTCATTAGACTGCTGCCATAGAGGCACGTAACCTATATCCCTATCCACCATCTCTGCTTGAGTCATCCACGACAACCCCATCGGACTCTCCACCGCTATGTGCTACCAAGCCCAGCACTGCAATAAAAAGCTACACCCAATACCCTTTCACCTTCGATAGCAGACCTCGTACAACTCATCATAGAGCTGTGCCAGTAGCATTTTCCCCCACCTCATAATCAAGGGCTCATGCATCAAAAACTCCACCAGATGAAATACAACATCTAATAGGTTCAATGGGAACCTTGCACCTGACGAGTCAGGTAGCAGCATGTTAGAAATGCAGCCCATAAGTACTGCGTGCCTCACTCCCAACACCCCCTTCTCCAGCCACCATCGAACTAGAATCCTAGCAATCTGGAAGTCGCACTCTGCCATCTCCATAGGGCTATCCACACCCACCTCCTCCTCGTGCCCAAAGCATTGTGTCAGTACAACTGTCCGCTGGTCACGCGACATCGTCCTAATTGGAAATCCATCTATCAGAATCCATAGAATCTGATAGATATCCTCCAAGGTCATTGTCATCTCCCCTATTGGGAGATGGAAGGTGTTGGTCCAAGGATCCCACAAGTTGATCAGGGCTGTCAGATAAGCCCGATCCCCGACCACAGGCTCCAGTCGAGTTGCCTGCTTGAGCCCAAGGGCATCAAGCCATGTCAAGTCAGCCAAAGTCAGTGCCTCCTGCACTTCAATGAAAACTGTGGGCACACGGTACCGAATATTCACAACCTGCAAAGGAGAACAAAATAAAAACATTAAAATCATGAAAAATTGTACATCAATAACATGAATATATAGCAATGCATAAAACAAATGTAAATAAAAACAGACGAATGCCAAACAACAATATTCACAAAAAATCAAACAAACGAATTCACAAAAAAAAAAAACGGTTTGTCAGTCCTAGGGTTTTTTTTTTTAATTTTAACTGATAAATTACAAACATACAAAAAAATTAAAAAAAAAATGGTTTGTCAGTCCTAGGGTTTTTTTTTTTTAATTCTAACTAATAAATTACAAACAAACAAAAAAATTCAAAAAATGGTTTGTTAGTACCTGGGGTTTCATCTAGAGGTCAAGTGACAAATTAAAAACACACACACAAACAAAAAAAAAATAACTAGGGTCATGCTACATTTTACGCTCATTTTTTACCCTACATTTCTAACCTAAGCTTTGTCTTTGTTTAACTAGGGTTAAGTGAAGTTTTTTTTTTTTCAGTTATGTTTTCAACTATGTTTTCAGCTAAGTTATAAACTAACTTTTGATCTTTGTTCACCTAGGGTTTTTACCTAATTTTTCATGAAGTCATAAAACAACATGTCATGCATAATGACATACATCTAATTAGGGTTTTCATTTGAACAACAAACTACAAATGAAACAACAAATAAAGTGCGGTATTAAAAACTGTAACAAAAAAATGCAAGCAATGACGAAGAAGATCACTTACTGGTCTCACTTCGGCTCTGCCACTCAATCCGGTTCACGCACTCATGGTAGTAGGAAAAATTTGGTAGTGCTTCACTTCGTAGAATCAGCCTCCTCCTCCTCAGAGCTCCAGATCACTAGAAAATTCGAATGCAAATGAGCCCAAACCCTAGTTTTGGCCTTTAAATAGGCTTTTAGGCCTATAATCGTTCCTCCTTGGGATGAGCGCTTTGATTAGCACTTGTTTCACCCTGGGACAAATACTAAATTGGTATTTGTCCCACCCAGGAATGAATACAGGACAACAATTCCAAAAATAGCAAAAAATTGCACATAAATGCACCAAAACAAGCAATAAAATTGCCCGATGAGAGTGCTTTTGCACATGACATTCCAGGCATGCAAAATAGATGTCGGGGTCAAAAATCCTCACTATCCTACTCCTTAAGGAGGCTACCATAGTTGGACCACTCCACGGGAAGACGGATTGTCAAGAATTTTATCCCCAAATGACATCACCAAAAGGGTTCAAACCCACCAAAAACAGGTCTAAATGTCGGAAAACAGTGCACACATTCAATGATAAAACATCTGAAGGAACCCTTACACAAGTCATTTTGGGTCAAGTGACTCGTCACTTTTCTCATGTAGGTCATTCCCTCATCGATTCGTCACTTGAGGGGGTAGTCACACTTAGTCAACAATCAACAAATACACACCCAATCACGAAAATGGCATGCATTCAAAGAATCATTGAAAAATACAATCACGCCCCTACTTGGGGAAGCAAACAAGCAATAATCATAAGCTGATCAAACACTTGGCATTCATGAATCATGAACTCAAGGTTCCCACAGACAAAAGTTTGTGCCATTTATCTATTCATGACTGATCAATGTCCAAGATCAAGTAACACCTCACCGAAAAAGGTTAACACTTGAATTGAGTTCCTTCTCTCATCAGAAGAAAGGATTCAAGAATGCTTGCCATTTCCATACTTGGGGCATCAAAAGTTGGTTAGGTTACTAAGAAACCCTAACCATTAGTGCTTTGGTTATCTATTTTTGCTTAGCACTACGACATGCATAGCGCATCCCAAAAAGGGGCATCTATAGACACCAAAACGGCACCAATTCGATTATGTGATTGCAAATACTAATCACACTAACACACACAGCCCCAAGGGTAGCCCCCAGAGGTTAAACAGTGGTCCTAACCACTCTCACAATAGTTTTGGGAAGGTCAAGAGTCAATTTGGCACCTTTAGGCACTTTACTCCGTACTCGTTCCACCCAGGGATGATTACAAACTGGTAATCACCCCACCCAGGGACGATTAGTAGTATTCACTCCAGGGTGGGGTGAATAGCAGGTTTGATGGGCAAAAAGTCAAATCTTGAAAAATGGCAGCTCAGATCCGCCACTTAATTCTTCCTTCATTACATGGTAGTGTGAGTGAGTGTTTTCAAGCGTTAGAGGCAGTTATAGAGGTAGTCATGAGGCCCCTAATCAGGGAGGAATATCCTCCCTCCTAGGGATGCATGATTTCCAAGTGGCGCCTTTGCATGCTCATCCAAAGAGACCTCCAGGTCTTTAAATTGGTGAGTTTTCTCACCACAAAATATACAAAGAAGGAGCATTTTTAGCAACGAAGTGCTGCCATTTTACTTCCACACACACACCTTTTGATTTTTGTCTTTCTCATCCTCGATCTCTTTTGGAAGAGAGGTCATAGTGTAGACACCAAAATAGCACCAATCCAATTATGTGACTGCAAACACTGATCGCTTTGACACACACAGCCCCAAGGGCAGCCCCTAGAGGTTAAACAATGGTCCTAACCACTCTCATAGTAGTTTTGGAAGGTCAAATATCAATTTGGCACCTTCAGGCACTTTTCTCAATATTCGTTCCACCCTGGAACAAATTCAAATTGGGATTCGCCCCAACCAATGACGAATTTTGGATTCGCTCCAGGGTGGGGCGAATTGAAAGTTTAATAGGCAAAAAGTCAAATCTTGACAAATGGCAGCTCAAATTCGCCACTCAACGCTTCCTTAATTGCATGGGAGTATGGGTGAGCGTTTTTGAGCGTTAAAGGCATTTACAAGGTCATTCATGAAGTCCCTATTCAGGGAGGAATCTCCTTCCCCCTAGGAAGGCATGATTGCCAAGTGGCGCCTTCGCATGCCCACTTAAAGAGACCTCCAGGTCTATAAATTAGTGAGTTTCCTCACCCCAAAATATGGAGAGAAGGAGCATTTTAGAGCAACGAAGTGTTGTCATTTTATTGTCATACCTCACACCTTTTGGATTTGCGCCTTTCACATCCTTGATCTCCTTTAGAGGGGAGGTCATTGGGTGACTATTGGAAAGATTAATCTTGAACCCAAAACCTGACATTTTGCCACAATATCCCACCAAATTTTTTGACAATACCACACAAGAGGTTTTGGACCCATCCCAAGTGGATTGGTGCCGAAATCAGGCCTCAAACGGTGGGCGGCCTGCCCCATGGGCGCCCCCCTCCCACACTACCACAATCCTAATCGCCCCCTTTCGGAGTGATGGGAATTCTATGGCAGAATTGCTTTCTTTCATTTTTGCATTCAATTCTATGATGCTTAGATAGGTTGTCATTTGAATTTTGTCTTATTTTGAACAATTTGGATCATATTTCTATCTTTGCTCGCTTCTACTAATCTATAGGTAGCATCATCAAATTCCCATTGATGGAGGCCAAATTGGGAAAATATGACCATCTGGGTCTTCCCAAAATGCCCCCAATTAGCTAACCCCAAGTTTTTAGGTCTTTTGGAGCTTCCTAGGCAGGACATTTGGGATCGTATATTTTTGGCGTTTTGTTGCAGGTGAATTTGTCCCACCCCGAAGCGAATTCAAATCGGCGAGGAATTTCTTGACTGTTCTTTTTGCAGGGCCTTCTTGGTGGTGTATTGATGCCTCTGTAAATTTTTTAGAGCATTTGGACCTATTTTAGTCATAGTTTAATGCATTTTTCTCTTTCACTTATCATAGGCTTGGGGATTGCATGCTTTGTTTTATCCGCAGGTGCTATTGACTGTTTCTTGTTCCTTTGAATGCAGGGTTTGGACATCGAAGGAGCAGCGAGGAGTCAATACTCATCAACACAAGTGGCGACGATGTTTGGTCCACCCATTTTACATGTGGGCACGTGAAAGAAGGAAAGGCACCCATGGATGTAACAAGAACGCATACTTAAACACTCCTAGCCCTTGGAAGGGGAGGATGCGCATTGTAACCAAGTTGTGAAACATATCAATAAAAAGGTTTGTCTTCTTTATTCATATCTATTTTGTTTCGATTCACTCATGCTTTTCCCCCTTTCATGCACTTTCAAATTCCTAGGATTTAGCGTTGAGTTCGACTCTGTTTGCATCACATATTCGCTTTCCTTTTTGCTTATGTATCCTTGTGCTTTCAGTTCCTTGTATTAGAATAGCGAATTATTCAAAATTCAAGGTATAGAAATGCTCTGTGAGGAATCTCTTCTTAAATATATTTATAAATTCTTCCGATGGGGTGTCAATGGGTTCAATCTTAGTTTCCTCATAGTTGGTCTCCCACCATTCTATTGCAGCCCCTTGTAGGTTAATCATATCCCAAAGTGTTCGGGTTCCTGATGAGTAGTATTTTATTGTAAAGTAAACCTCTACTTTATCTTAGCCATGCTTCTACTGCATCACCATTGCCCTCTCCATCAAACTTAGAGATACACAATTTTTTCATATACCTAGTTTTTTCCTTTTATTCTAAGGCTCTAGATTGTACTTGTTCTATAGTTAGTCCACTTTCTATACCAATATCCTAATCATGAACTTGTGAATTTTGATTCCAAGTCATTTCTAGAAATTGTCTTATCTGATCCTACACACCAGTGATCATAGCGGTGAGTTCTTCTACCTCCCTATTGGGGTTTGTTGGTTCCCATCCTGCTTTTCCTCTTTGAAATCATTTTTTTGAGTTTTTCTAGGCGTAGGACTCCCTCTTCTGGTCTTAGGTGGCATCTTAAATTGATTCCATCCAAGAAAGAATTTTAGATTATCGTTTCATCTTAAGCTATAACTCTAATTCAAGCCATAATACAAAGTTCTCTTGTTATATGCATTAATAATATAAATAGGGTAATATCCTATTCTAGGATGTGTTATTGATACCAAATTCCATACTAAGGTATCCTAACATCCTCGCTTCCTTGGGGTTAATTCCTATCAGATCCTAGCAAATAGGGTATCCTAGATCATCCCAACTTTAGCCTTTACCTTAAGCAAGCCTTCATTGGATTCATATAGTTTCCTCTTAGCACACATAGAAGCTCTTTAACCTCATACCTAGAGCTCTGATACCAAATGTAACTACCCAAAAACACAAAAATAGAAAAATACAAAAATAGAAAAAGTTTTCTTTTACTATGGAGAGAGGTACATAAACCTTTCATGTACCCCTAGCCAAACCACTATTCTTCTAAAGTTTCAATCTCCTAATTTTTCCTAAAAGCTACATCTCATGAAGTACCCTAACACAAGTCTGTTTGTGTAGGTGTATCACGTGTTACTACAAATAAGTCCATTTTTCCCATCATTCTTGATGAGCTAGACTTATCACCCTCCATCCATAGAAGGTATACACATATATCCATGCCATACACAAATCTATATGAGTAGGTATGCTATGATTATTGTGAGTTAAGCCATATATCTCATATCCATGACAAGCTATCTTAACTCAGATGTAGTCTCTCCATAACTTAGTCCTTTATATCCCTATGGGGTCTTAATTCCCTTAGGTCTCCTATGTTCACCCTAAGGGGTTCTTAATTCTTTTAGGTCACTTATGTTCACCCTAAGGGGTTCTCAATTCCCTTAGGTCACCTATGAGTTCACCTTAGATCTCTACACTTAGATTTCTAACATCAAGCAATCCAAACAATGATACATATTGATACTACAACATCAAAAAGCAATCACCAAGCATCCAAAAAATAAAGCAAGATTAACTCTAAAATAGAATCAACTACATAACATAACCAAATACAAACATAAAGTAAAAATACCTTCTTTAAATAATTGAACAGTTATTGCATCAGAATTAGTACAGTAAGTCCTTCTTACTTTAAGGAATATTATGGTAACTACATTGGGGATATCTCCCTATAATTCTAGTCTATTTGAGGATAAGTAAAACAACATAAAACACAATTACCTATACTTTTATTCCATTGAAATCCTTGCTTCCCATTGATTCTTTGAAGTTGGTAGGGGATCAGGGTACTCATGGTTCAGGATAGGCATACATTTTAAATGCATCTATTCATTTACTTTGCCAAATTGCAACTATACAAAATTCAATTAAGTTTCTAACTATATAATGCATAATGGATATTATAAAAGATCATTTACTTTTATCTTCACCTCTCATGTTACCTTAAAGACTCATCCAACATGTGCTACTTAGATCATGGTCTAATATTAATCAAATCCATTCATATCTTAAAGCACTATAGTCCCATATCTTTAACCTCTAAAACAATCCTTTTCAATTCATTCCCTAAATCAAAGCCCCATAACTTCAATTTAAAGAATAAATCCACAACCTTTTAATTCACAAATTCTGATCAAATTAATTATTGTTTAAAGCATTAAAGTCACTTCCCTTTAACATTTAAAAAAACATTCATTAATTCCCTAGATCAAAGCCCCATAACTTCAATTTAAAGAATAAATCGACATCCCTTTTAATTTAAAAATCCCTAAGAAAATCATCATAAATCAAAGGTTTCCTTTTTAATTAAAATCCCTAAGATAATCAATAATAAATCAAAGGTTCTCCTTTTAATTAAAAACCCTAATATAATTAATCATAAATCAAAGGTTCTCCTTTTTAATTAAAAACCCTAATATAATTAATCATAAAACAAAGGTTCTCTATTTAATTAAAAACCTTCAATGTATCCCACATAATCAAAGGTCTCTATTTAATTAAATTTCCTTCAATATATTCCACATAATCAAAGGTCTCTATTTAATTAAATTTCCTTCAATATATTCCACATAATCAAAGGTCTCTATTTAATTAAATTTCCTTCAATATATTCCACATAATCAAAGGTCTCTATTTAATTAAATATCCTTCAATATATTCCACATAATCAAAGGTCTCTATTTAATTAAATTTCCTTCAATATATTCCACATAATCAAAGGCCTCTATTTAATTAAATTTCCTTCAATATATTTCACATAATCAAAGGTCTATTTAATTAAATTTCATTCAATATATTCCACATAATCAAATGTTTGCATTTAATTTAATTTTCATAGCGAACATTTCCAAATAGATTTAACAAAAATCTAACGCCCTTCATTGCAATTCTAAACAACCTCTGGTATAGGATTATGGAACAGCCAAACTGGAATTTCAACAAGGCATAGTAGGGTAAATTCAAGTGCTTTCTAGATGTAGCCTTTCTTCAAACCCACGGGTGATTTTTCCACAGGCGGTGCTCCCAAGTGTGAAACCCTCGTATTCCTTTGGATACGAAGGTCTAAGGTACACAACACTCTCAAATTATTTTAGCACTCTATAGACACACCCGACACTCTTGAACTCACAACGCTCTCAGAGCATTAACCAGGCTCTGGAAGGCACAACGCCCTTCAGGCACTCACAACTTTCTAAAACACTAACAAAGTCTTTAAAAAGATACAACACCTTCAAAGCTTACATAGGTGGTTTCTAAAAATCACAATGCCTCAAAGCTTACACAGGTGGTTTTATAAAAATCATAGTGCCTCAAACCTTACACAGGTGGTTTCTAAAAATCACATTGCCTCAAAGATTACACAGGTGGATTCTAAAAATCACAACACCTCAAAGCTTACACAAGTGGTTTCTAAAAATAATAGCACCTTAAATATTACACAAGTGGTTTCTAAAAATCATAGTGCCTTAAAGCTTACACCGGTGGTTTCCAAAAATCACAATGCCTCAAAGCTTACATAGGTGGTTTCTAAAAATCATAGTGCTTCAAAGCAACATAGGTGGTTTTCTAAAACACCAACAAGGTCTAAAAGCACAGAGCTTTCAAAGCAACATAGGTGGTTTTCTAAAACACCAACAAGGTCTAAAAGCACAGAGCTTTCAAAGAAATGTAGGTGGTTTTCTAAAAAACCAATAGGGTCTAAAAGCACAGAGCTTTCAAAGCAATGTAGGTGGTTTTCTAAAATGCTAATAGGGTGAAAAAGTAATGAGCTTTCAAAACAATGATACAGGTAGTATAACCAAGATTCAAACCATAATTTCACCACAACAACGCATGTAGACAAAGCAAGTTAAAGCTCAAAATACTCCAACCTCAATATTACAACGAAATGGGAATCGGTGGTGTCTCGGTTGCATCTCCTTTGCTTGCAGGGTGTTCCTCTCCTTTTTCTTATCCCTGGTCTGTGTTTTCCCCCTTCCTCCTCCTTCATCCTCACGTCGTTCCCTCTAATGTTTTCTTCCACCGTTTCTTTTTTGGCTTATCTGGAACCATACATTCTTCCCTCTAGGTAGTCTGCCTTGAACCTTGAACCCTTCCTCGAGGCTCCTCTTCCTTCAATTCTTCATCCATTTATTGGAGGAAAGGAATCGTTATTCTGATAGTTTTCATATTTGGAAAATTAGAAGCCACCCTAGATTATCTTCATAGCTTACAAGCTATAATGGAATGGGATATTTATATATTTATATTATCCCCTTGTTTTAGAATAATGGTATTCTTTTAAACATATATCATTTATGTGATAATTATCACCATTAAAATATACTTCTTTTATTTTCACAATTTCATAATTGCTCTTTATTTAAAATAAAATACATCTATTTATTAAATGTATATATATATATATATATCATTTTAATTAATTAAAGTCTTTCAATGACTTCTCCATTATCATTAAAATGAACACCTTTAATTAATTTAAAGAAAACTCTCATATATAAAATAAAATGAAGTTTACTAATGAGCTTAATTAAATCAATCATTATTTAATCAAACTTCATTAATCCTTTTTGAATGAATCTTCATTTAACATACAAATTTAATATTCTTTTCTTCATAAAAATGATGCTCTATCTTTACTTTAACAAGATAGTTAGTTTTATGCATCCACATACATTTGGCAGTTGTTTTACTATAGAATTTATAACATTATGCTACTCCAAAAATGATGCAATAGAGAGCAAACAAATTTATAAATCAACAAAGAGGGAATATTTCCATCGAACCAGTGACCTATCTTAGCCAGAGATTTTATGATAGCTACTAGACTATCTACTAAAGCTCAAGGCGATCAGTCATCAATGATAATCCCTTTCAACAATGTATGCTTATATGAAGGTATCTATCAATGTTACCTATGAGTACCTTAATCATCATTTCCAATGATCTTATGTACCCTCATTTCTGGTGAATGCTTCTGCCTTCTCCACTTACGAGTGTACCTGATCCTACACACTTGGAAATATGTTATTGATAACATGCCTTTCCAAATCAACTAAATATTATATAGTTGGTTCAATTATTCAAACTAAGTATCACCACACCATATATTAATGCATTGTTCCTTTGTGCCATAAAGTCAACTAGGGTGGGTCATGACAAGTCTTGCGAGAACCTCTTATAACCAGATCCAACTACCCATCCAAAAAATATCATTCATTCATCCATCAATATATATGACTTCCAAAGGTATCTATACACCCTTTGGTCAACCAAAAATCCCCAAAGGTATCTATAAACTCTTTGGTCACCCAAAAATCCCCAAAGGTACTCATAAACCCTTTTGTCACCTAAAAAGCCCCAAAGGTACCCATAAACCCTTTGATCACCAAAAATCCCCAAAGGTATCTATAAATCCTTTGGTCACCCAAAAATACCTAAAGGTACCCATAAATATTATGGTCACCAAAAAACCCCAAAGGTATATATATACCATTTGGTCACCCAAAAAGCCCCAAATGTGCGCATAAACCCTTTGGCCACCCAAAAATAACCAAAGGTACCCATAAACCCTTTGGTCACCCAAAAAGCCCCAAAGGTACCCATAGACCCTTTGGTCACCCAAAAATCTCCAAAGGTACCCATACACCCTTTGGTCACCCAAAAAGCCTTTAAGTATCCATAAACCCTTTGGTTACCCAAAAAGCCCCAAAGGTACCCATTGTAGCTGCCAAATTTGGACACACTTCCAAATTATTAATGTTATTAAAACATTTTAATTATCCTTATAATGTGTAAATCATCTTCCAATTTTTTTGTCTTAATATTTGTGCCAAAAGAAATAAAAAATAACTTAATTGTACATTTTCTCATAAAATTAGATGATCCCGAAGAAATCAGATGTATTTGATAAAATAAAACCCATCCAATTTTGTCCAAATCACATGTGCAACTAATTTAGGCACCCATTTGGATTTTAAACCTAATCTGGGTATCACTAATTTTTTGATGAAATTGAATGATTTGATAAAATCAGATACAATCAGTTTCATCCAAATCAACCCAAAAACCTAATTTGGCCTAACAACCTAGTTTAATTTTTCCACCCACCTAATTACTCAAACTGAAGCAACCGTTTAACCACTTAGAATCACAATAATCTATCTGGTTGATGATATTTACAAGAAGATCTTAGAGAAAATGAGTTTTGGAGTATTTTTGCAGGTTATAGTGGAAAACACCACTATTAGATCATCATCCAAGGAGCATACAACCATGGCATCACTCTCAGTATACATAGATCTAGTTTTTATTTGATTTATATTTAATTTTTCTATCATTTATACAAATTTGGTTTCATATAAATTCATCCCTATTGCATTCCATCTGATATCTTACTTTGAACAATTAGTCGTTGGATAAAATTGGCTATGTATGATTTCGTACATTGCATAAAATTTCATGCACATCGTACGAATTTATACCTGTGTCCCTATAGGGGTAAAATTTCAAGTATCATATTTTTGGTTTTATTTTATTTCTATTATATCATCTTTTATTACTTCAGTATTGCACTATAATTCTTTGTTATTACTAGATCTATCACTTTCTTATCACATGTTGCATATTAAAATAATCAATATTCTATTTTCTCTATGGTTGGGTAAAATAACCGAGGGGATTTGACTATCACAGACCATGATATACTATGGTATATGCAAATCCTCCATCCTTGATTTCAAAATTCAGTGTTCTACTATGTAATTGCAGATTTCAAATAAATTTATATGCATCTGATCTCATCTGATGAAATTGTACATCCAATTTCATCATGTATGCATTCAATTTTGTACTGCATAGATGAATTCATCAAAAATTAGACAACGAAGTTAGGTAAGTGCTCAAAAACTGTACTCTCATACTTAGATCTATATTTTCTATCCTGTATGCATCTGTATTTAATCAAAAAACAAAAAACTTCCAAAAACATAGACTTTATTACAACTTTCACAAAACACAAAAATACAAAATAATAACATGTTAGAATAGATAAAACCTTTACATCTTAGTTAAACTTTACAATATTTTCTAGATAGGTTTGTATGCCTTGTTTTCATTTGAAACCAAATTGCATATAGCTAGGTAGAAATTGCATTTTGGCTTAACCCTAGATGTATACTCCTAAAAAAAATAATACATCAAACTACTACTTCACTTAGGTGTGGAAACTGCCATAGCAAGTGTTTCCTGGTGAACCCCACCCCATTCATCAACAAACACCAAAGAGAGTGTGACAGAAGAATTTCTTGTCTGAGTTGTAGATCCTTCATTTCCCTCCCCCTTTTAGATGCAAATCCATTATCTTGGGAGAAAGGGGTATTAAAATTTTGGGTCTACATTCTTTGGTGAACCCAACGTGAACTACCAAATTAGTATTAAATTTCATTTTGTTTTATAAAAAAAAACACAAAAAAAAAATAAAATCTTATTAAATGGTAGAAAATAGACTTAACGAATCCTTCTACATAGATCTTAGGAAAACACTTATTGAACAAGAGTTTAATATTTTCTATGAACGCAATGGAACAAAACGTCAAGTAGATTTGTGGCAACACTTTGGCATCATTGAGAAATTAGAGAAATTAGGAGAATCGATGTTGCTAGAGCCTTAGGACCTAGATTCTACTCTCCTTACATTAAAATAAAAAGAGGGTGTGAGTGTTGGCTGGTAGATGAAAAAGCTAGTATCCATTTAATTTTATCCTTGGGATAATTACCTGGAGGAAGCCTTAAACATCCATATATTCTTAGCATAATTGTAAAATAACAATGTAACCCTATAACAAAAAAAAATATTTCAGAAAGCACCCAGGGAAATATTATTTTGAGAGTATTATTACGAGTTCAAGTCCAACCTGTTAACTCAGAGACTAAGCAATTTATATTTGTTTTCTTCATTCAACTCTTAGTAGATGATTTCTCTTTCAAATAAGAACACTACATGAGCCTAGAATTAGAGTCCATTAATTATATTCAAAGGCTCTTTGGAGAAGACTAAAACCATTTAATGTCATTTTCAAAAATATTGTAAATATTTGGGTTAAAGTATAATAAACTATTTACTTAGAACAATAAAATATTTAGGAAAGATGCCTAAATATTTGAGAAGTGGTAAAAAAGTGGTAACTAGCTCTGAGATGAGCTAGATATCGATCCTAATACAAAAGCTGAAATAGAAGATGTTTTAGAAGAACAAGAACATAAAATAGGACAAAGTGGAGAAGATGAAACCATCAATGATGTGGACCCAAAACTAGAACCTTGAGGAAGAGTTCATTTTTAGTCCATGCAATATTTATATTATTTCTTAATCCAAAATTTAACAACTATTAGTAATGTGTTGGAAATAGAAGATCAACTTATAAAGGGTGATTTTTTGATGGAAGCGTCCTTTTGACTTCACCTGCAATCAGAAACATACATGAACACTTCAATACAACATAATACTTATAATGAGGTCTCTTTAGATAATACTAAAAATATGCCTCCTCCAAAAGATAATTCTCAAGAACATGTACTTGAACCACCACAACAACCCGTAGGTGTAACGACTACAATCACTTCCAATCAAAAGCAACCATCTTCTTCTAATAACCCTACTTTGCTTTCTCAATATTTTCAATGTGTTTTTGCCCTAAAATATTATTTCCAAAAAAATAAAAATACACAAGTTCCAAGTTCTCCTCATCCAAATGTTCAACAAACACAATTTCCTATAAAATTCACTATCCTCCTCATACTTCGAACCCTGTGCATAATAGTATACCCATTACCACTCCTTATATGGTAATGCAACAAAATTATTATCCATCACATGGCAAAATAATAAACCAAAATAAAAATAATGAGCCACCACATCATCTTGAAGCTATAGTAAAGTAATTAGCTTCATGCTTATATCAAATTGACATGTATAATCCTAGGTATAGCTATAAGGAGATGTGCAATCAGCCTTTGGATCCTATGGTTACTGGTAGACCATATCCTAAATGATTCCCTATGTCGTTTCTTTCAATCTATAAGGGGATATAATATCCCATATAATATCTTTGTATATTTAGGATAACATGTCATGAAATCACTTACGATGACATGATATTTCTAAATATGTTTCCTAAAAGTTTAGTAGGAATGACATTAGAGTGGTATTATTAGTTGTAAACACATTCCTTAAGAAATTTTGAAGACAACACCCAAAATTTTGTACACCAATTTGGTGCTTACATAGAAATGCATGTTACAATAAAGGACTTATACAACCTTAAGCAAGGGAAAAAAGAGAGTTTTTGAGAATTCTTACCTTGTTGGAGGAAACTTTTGGGAAATTTACATTCTGCTTTACATCCAAGATAAATGCTAGATGATGAGTGCTAAAATGTGCATGTATTATGGAACCTTTTATATGTATTTTATCTACAAATATGAGAAAATGAATGTATTTTTATAATTATTATATCTTGTTTGTATGATTTATGATTAAATTTTATTTATGATGTTAAAATTTTAAATGCTTGAATTTTACACAAAATATGTGCAAGTTTTGTATGTTTGGATAGGAGAATGTTGAAGAACACTTCATGGGAGATTGATGTAGCAAAATATGACTTGAACTAGATGTTGAGCATAGGAGAAGATGGTCACAAGGATGACGTGTTAAGAAGACTGTAGATGTGGGTTGCAAATGGATGTTACAGAAGATAGTTATTGAATTATGTTACAAAAGGTAGCTATTGAAGATGATTAATGAAGAGATATTTTAGTAGTAGTTACCAAAGAAAGGTGACCAAGTTAGTTGAATGACGCTGCATGCCACATCAGTGACAACATGGAACACTTACATGGCAACAAAGGATTATAGTCAACATGATTAGTTGACTTGTCAAATATTATTCATGAGGATATTGTGACTAATGAATATGTTGTAAAGTTGTTTTACAAATATGTGAAGTTAAAATATTGTTAGCTTGTCTAGATTATGATGCAAGATTATTATGTCCTTCCCAAGAATAAAGGAGCATATGGTTATATTATATATCTTGTGATATATTCAAATTAGCATTGTTTTGTTATGTTCGTTAATAAAGTGTCACTTGGACCACTTAGGTTATTTACTGAGTTCATGTAGGTTAGGGATTTTTTTTAGTTTAGATTATTTATGTTAGTACATAGTTTTTGCATTATCAAGTGCACAAATCCACATGGAAAATACATGGAAGAATTTCATTTAGAATGTCCAAGCGACATTATATATTACATAGGAGACCTTTGAAAAGGTCTGGCTAGCTAATGGAGAAAATGTCTAATCTACGACTATTTCTAATGAAATATTTTATATAAAATTTTTGAAAGTTGTATGCGCAACTATGTACGCTTAAATTTCTAGTAATAAAGCAGCATCACTTTTGTTCATCCTATGGTAACTATTTCAATTACTTTCTTTACGCATTGCTTGCTTCGGTAACTTTCATTTCTTTAATTTTCCTACAACCATGAATTAAGTAAGCATTATATTAATTAAAAGAGATTAGATTACTCAAGTTAAAGTAGATTAGAAAAAGGTGAAGGGGTTAACACAAACCTTCCAAAGGTAGGACCCACTCTGAAATGTTAGTCCCTAAATCTCTTCCCCCAAAAAATGGTAGCTAGAGTTATAATGTAGAATAAGTATTAGAGCATAAAATTAATTAAAAAATAACAATAAATAATTATGAATTATAATATGTGTCATTAAATCATGTGTGGATCCACACATATTCATATAGACTTAGTCTAAATTGCATCTTTAGTTTAAACATAATTTTATTTTATTTTACTTTTTATGCAAACTTTAATTTTTGCAAAACCTGAGATTAAAAGAGATTAGAATAAATATTAGAATTAATTACCATGGTATAATCTATACTAGATTGTTATTGTTTAAATCTAACCTTTATTACCCTCGAATTGATAAATTAAATGTAAGCTATTACGATTGATCATTATTGTGTCGTTGCTGGGGAGAGTAGTGTCGTAGTGGTTAATAAGAAAAGCTATTTTGTAGTATAAAAATATGAGGCTTACTTCTATTTGGAAAGAGGTATGCATGATTCCTTGGCATTCATATGAGTTAGTGTGGCATGAGATGGTCCCAACAAGCCCCTTCGTTCGACGTTTCCAAGTTCATTTATCTTGAGGAATTAATTTTACTGCTTTCTTAATTAGAATTTTAATTTTTGTAAATTTCATTTCCTACAAATTTCATTTTCTGTAAATTTCCTACTTTGGGTAATTATTATTGCTTAGTTTTACTTAGGACCTTTGATAAAAATAGGAAGTAGGTATGATTGAGTGAAACACACTTACCGAAATAGACCTAAAATTAGCTTAGGATCTTGTTAGAAGTAGGAAGTAGGTATGGTTGAATGACACAATCATAGTGAAACCCTCCTAATAATCAAATAAGCAATAATAGTTCACCTTTTATTTCAGAAAAATATATTTCCTACAAATTTTCTAGCTTTGGGTGATTATTATTGTTTAGTTTGACTTAGGACCTATGAGAAAAGCAAGAAGTAGGTATGCCTGAGTGAAACACATATAGTGAAATAGAACTAAAATTGGATTGAGATCATGTCAGAAGGAGGAAGTAGGTATGGTTTAGTGACACAACCATAGTGAAACCCTCCTAATAATCAAAGAAGCAATAGTAGTTTACCTTTCATATTAGAATTTTTTTTTTTTTGGAAATTTTCTAGATTTGGGTGATTATTATTGTTTAGTTTGACTTAGGACCTATGAGAAAAATATGAAGTAGGTATGCCTGAGTGAGACAACCATACCGAAACACCCATAAAATTGGCTTAGGACCCTATCAACAATAGGAAGTGGGTATGGTTGAGTGACACAACCATAGTGAAACCCTCCTTAAAAATCAAACAAACAATAATAGTTTAACCTTTTACTTCCAGTAAATTTTATTTTTCCAACAACATTTCATTTCACTCCTAGTGTGCTAAGATTGGATGTATAAATATTCGTAGGAACGTGATTCACCTAATTTTAGAAAAAAATTAGGATTATTGTGAAATTTTATTTCAATTGTTCCCTACTATATTAAGGATAGTTATAAACACAATTGTTGTGATTTGTATCTAAACTTGACAATAGTGGGATTAAAAATAGAAAATCAAAACCAAAATCCAAATAAAACGAAACTAGAGAGAGAGAGAAAAAAAAAATAATAATTTGCTAGATGGTAGAAAACAGTCTAAAATAGTCTACTACAATAAACCTCTAGAAATTATAAAAATATATATATATATATATATATATATATTATTAGAAATGATAATAATAAATATATATAAGAAAAAATGCATATAATAATAATAATAATAATAATAATAATAATAATAATGAAATAAAATGGAGGTATTATACAAGACTGAACCAACGAAATTATAAAGTGGTAGGACAAACATATTATATCATGAGAAATTCAATTAGAAAATATTTAGAAGAGATGAAGTAAAACTCAAAGCCTATTGATAATTCAACTAGAAAATTACTAATTAATGGGCATAGGTTTTAATTATACAAAAAACCACTATCTAAATAAAATTCAACACCACCTTAGGTAACAAGCTAATCTGCAGTGTCTTTCTGAACTGCAAACAAAAACCATTGAATAGTAACTTTTATCCTAAAAAAAAAAAAAAATTATGCTTCCTTAGTTCATCATGAAGTTTCTATATTTGTAGTATTTATATCCTATTTTCATCAATTTTTAGTCTCAAGTTTCTATGTTACATAGGAGACCTTTGAAAAGATGTCGATAGCTAATGGATAAAATGTCTAATCTAAGACTATTTGTAATGTAATCTTCTATATACAATTTCTGAAATTTGGATGCGTAACTATGTACACTTAAATTTTTAGTAATAAAGCAACATCACTTTTGTTCATCCTATGATAACTGTGGCAATTACTTTCTTTACGTCTTGCTTGCTTCGGTAACTTTCATTTCTTGTATTTTCCTGCAACCATAAAATAAGTAAGCATTATATTAATTAAAAGAGAGTATATTACTGAAGTTAAAGTAGATTAGAAAAATAGGAAGGGTTTAATACTAACCTTCCAGAGGTAGGGCCCACTCTGAAATGTTAGTCCCTAAATCTCTTCCCCTAAAAACATGGTAGATAGAGTTATAATGTAGAATAAGTCTTAGAGCATAAACTTAATTAAAATTTAACAATAAATAATTATGAATTATGCTATGTGTCATTAAATCATACGTGGATCCACACATATTCATATAGACATAATCTAAATTGCATATTTAGTTTAAACATAATTTTATTTCATTTTATTTTTTATGCAAACTTTAATTTTTGCAAAACATGAGACTAAAAAAGATCAGAATCAATATTAGAATTAATTACTATGGTATAATCTATACTGTATTGCTATTATTTAAATCTAACCTTTATTACCCTTGGATTTATAAATTAAATGTAAGTTATATGATCGATCATTTTTGTGTCATTTCTAGGGAGAGTAGTGTCGTAGTGGTTGATAAGAAAAGCTATTTTATAGTGTAAAAATGTGAGGCTTACTTGTATGTGGAAAGAGGTATGCATAAGTCCTTGGCATGCATATGAATTAGAGTGGCATGATATGGTCCCACCAATCCCCTTCGTTTTGCGTTGCCAGGTTTATTTATCTTGAGGAATCAATTTTACTACTTTCTTAATTAGAATTTTATTTTTTGCAAATTTTATTTCCTGCAAATTTTATTTTCTATTAAATTCCTACTTTGGGTAATTATTATTGCTTAGTTTGACTTAGGAGTTTTGAGAAAAATAGGAAGTAGGTATGCTTGAGTGAGACTCACTTACCTAAATAGACCTAAAATTAGCTTAGTATATTGTTAGAAGCTGGAAGTAGGTATGGTTGAATGACAGACCATACTGAAACCATCATAATAATCAAAGAAGTAGTAATAGTTTACCTTTTATTTCAGAAAATTTTATTTCCTACAAATTTTCCATCTTTGGGTGATTATTATTGTTTAGTTTGACTTAGGACCTATGAGAAAAGCAAGAAGTAGGTATGCCTGAGTGAGACACATATAGTGAAATAGACCTAAAATTGTCTTGAGACCATGTCAGAAGGAGGGAGTAGGTATGTTTGAGTGACACAACCATAGTGAAACCCTCCTAATAATCAAATAAGCAGTAATAGTTTACCTTCCATTTTAGAAAAAAATATTTTTTGTAAATTTTCTAGCTTTGGGTGATTATTATTGTTTAGTTTGACTTAGGATCTATGAGAAAAATATGAAGTAGGAATGCTTGAGTGAGACAACCATACTGAAACACCCCTAAAATTGGCTTAGGATCCTATCAGCAATAGGAAGTATGTATGGTTGAGTGACACATCCATAGTGAAACCCTCCTGATCAATCAGCAAAATAGTAATAGTTTAATCTTTTACTTCCAGTAAATTTTATTTTTCCAACAACATTTCATTTCACTCCGAGTGTGATAAGACTGGATGTATAAATATTCGTAGGAACATGAGTCACACCTAATTTTAGAAAAAAATAGGATTATTGTGAAATTTGATTTCAATTGTTCCCTGCTATATTAAGGATAGTTATAAACTCAATTGTTGTTATTTGTATCTAAACTTGACAACAGTGGGATTAAAAATAGAAAATCAAAACCAAAATCCAAATAAAACAAAACTAGAGAGAGAAAATAAAATAGTAATAAGTTGCTAGATGGTGGAAAACAGTCTAAGTAATCTACTACAATAAAGCTCTAGAAATTATAACAATATATAATAATAATAATAATAATAATGAAATAAAATGGAGGTATTAAACAGGACTGAACCAACAAAACTATAAAGTGGTAGGACAAAGATATTATATCATGGGGATTTCAATTAGAAAATATTTAGAAGAGATGAAGTAAAACTCAAAGACTATTGATAATTCAACTAGAAAATTACTAATTAATGGGCATAGGTTTTAATTATACAAAAAACCACTATCTAAATAAAATTCATACACCACCTTAGGTAACAAGCTAATCTGCAGTGTCTTTCTGAACTGCAATCAAAAACCATTGAATAATAACTTCTCTCTCCTAAAAAAAATATTATGCTTTCATAGTTCATCATGAAGTTTCTATATTTGTAGTATTTCTATCCTATTTTCATCAATTTTTAGTCTCAATATTTCAAAAATAGCCTAAGAGGATATTTCTTTCAATGCTTGTAGGAAAATGACTATCATATGTTGCATAATCCGTTGTTTTCTAGATAAAATCTACGTGTTTTTCAATCACTCAAACAACAATAGTATTTTGAGCAAATTTTCATTAAAATTCAAATAATATTTTGATGTTGTGAGTTATTCCTAGTCAATCAAACATTTTCTTGGACTACGCATATTTGAACATATAAAAATATTGTGATATTTGGAGATATAAGTCATGTGTTACTATTGCCATAAGTGAAAATTTTCCCTTGCTTTTCCATCTATGTGCATGGTCTATAGTACTAAAGAATTGGCAAAAGGAAAAGCTCACCTTTCACCCATAAAAATAAAGGAAAGGAGAAGAATAGTAAGGATAGGATCAAATTACCATAAGCACTTTGATAGAGTGGTTGGGAATCCAAATTCCCAAATTTATTACTCCTTCATAAAAAAAATATCTTTCTCCTCATCTAATCGAGCAAGTATCCCAAAAGTATCTTCTTATTTCCCCTAAAAGTAGGCAAGAATCCCAAAAAGCAATAAAAATCCCTCTCGAAATGAGCAAGTATCCCAAGAAAAGTCAAATAAGGTTAAAATAGCTTGAATCCCTAGGATTCTTAGTATCTCAAAAACAATGGGGATATCCTCATTACAACAATGTATTGAATGAAACCTTACTAGAAATAAGGTATCCTTACATACTAGCACTAATTATGGACAAGACCTATGGATGCTCATAGATAAGCTAGCTTGTTGGCATAGGTGACCCTTGTTGTTACTCAATCCTCATTCACAATGGGAAATGAATACTCATTGCACACATAATTGGTCCTTGAGGAACTTGAAAACATTAGGATAACTCTAGCATCATATTGATTTGTGAAATGAATAAATAAAGTTGTTTAAAAGTCACTAGGATGTTTGAAGTCTTTGAGAAATAAGTCTAGAATATCATAAGCAGACAAAAGTCAGAAGCAAATTCCTATGGAAGTACTATAATTCATTTTATGGCTTGTACCTCTCAAAACTTTGTATCCCTTAGTAACATCCATCATAATATCAAAGTATATATTTCATTTTTTCTAAGTAATTGAAAATATCCCAAGCCTTTGATAGAAATCTATTTTTTGCATAAATTTATGACTGATATCAAGATTTATAATAATTATTTTCTTTCACTTGGATACTCCTTAATGAAATTCAGGAAGCACAATCACAAAATAATAATAATAATAATAATAAATAAATAAAATTATCCCCCATAAATAAAACTCATTACTATATAATCCACCATAATATAAATAAGACACCCTTCATTTTGTTTTGGATATATATCCAAAATTATAGTTTGTGGGGAGTAAATAAATACATATGGAGTTCATAATATAGTTTAGGAGGGAAAATCATGTAAAGTATTTTCTTAACCTTAACAACTACTGTTTCTGTAAATAGCTTTTGTAAACATCTTTTGTAGATGTTTTCTGTAGACAACTTTTGTAATATTTTTTTGTAACACTCTTCTATAATGATATTATGTAAACACCATCCATAGACAATATATTTAAATGCACACCATAAAATATTTCTAAGTTTCAAAATATAAACTGGCCCCAGGTATAAGCAACACATGGCAATCCAAGATATGACAAATGTGTCAAAACAAAACATGATAAGATTTGTCAATGCAAAATATGAAAGAAACCTACCAATGTTATTTAAAGAGAATAAAAAAGGTAAAATTACTTATAAGACTACCTTTGACCACCCTTAAGAATTCGTGGGTTCTTGTATGGCATAAACACAATATGCAATCTTAGAAGGCATATCAAAAGTTTATTACAAACATCAATAATATTTATTTTTGAGAAAATAAAGCAATAATATTTCTATTGTAATATTCTTGTTATTTTAATATAGTTTTTAAGTATAGTTTCCATTAGGAATTCAAATTCCTTAAAGTTTCCTAAGTTTCTTGTTCTAGAAATCAGGATATTAGAATTAGAAGGTTGTAACAACCCAAAAAATAAACAAACAGAAAATACAAAAATAGAAAAAGTTTTTTTGTTTTTTGTTTTTTTAATATGGAGAGAGGTACATGAACTCTTCATGAACCCCTAACCAAACCACTATTTTCCTAAAGTCTTGATCTCCTAAATATTCCTGAAAGCTACATCTCATGAAGTATCTTAACACAAGTCTGTCTATGTAGGTGTATCATGTGTTACTACAAATAAGTCTATATTTACCATCATTCTATATGAGCTAGACTTATCACCCTCCATCCATCTAAGGTATACATGCATATCCATGCCATACACAAATTTCCATGTGTAGGAAAACTACAAGCATTGCAAGTTAAGTTATCTATATCATCTCCATGACAATCTATTTTAACTTAGATGTAGTCTCTCCACAACCTAGTCCTTTATCTCCCTAAGGGGGTCTCAATTTACTTAGGTCTCCTATGTTTACCCTAAGGGAGTTCTCAATTACCTTAGATCACCTCTGAGTTTACCCTAGAACTCTACACATAGATTTCTAACTTAAAGCAATCCAAACAATGATACAACTAGATACCACATTACCAGAAAACAATCACCAAGCATATAGAACATAAGCAAGATTAAATTTAAAAATAATCATAAACATAACATAAATAATTACAACCATAAAGTAAAAATACCTTCTTTAATCCAATGAACAGTTATTGCATCAAAATTTGCACATTAATTCCTTCTTACTCTAAGGAATATTACAACATATATATTGGGGATATCTCCCCATAATTCTAATCTATTTGATCATAGTAAAGAAACATAAAATACAATTACCTATACCTCACTTCCGTTGAACTCCTTGCTTCTCATTGCTTCCTATTGATTATTTGGGGGTAGTAGGCGATCAAGATACTCATTGTTCAGGATAGGCATGCCTTTAAATCTATCTACTCATTTAATTTACCAAATGGCAACTATAAAAATCTAAATAAGTTTCCAACCATATAATGCATAATGGATATCATAAAATATACTTTACTTTTATCTTCACCTCTCAAATTCTTTCAACATGTGCTACTTATAACTAGGCCTAACTTAATCAGATTAATTCATACTTTAAAGTGATAAAGTCCCATACCTTTAACCTCTAAAATAATCCTTTTCTTTTCATTCCCTAAATCAAAGCCCCATAAATTCAATCTAAAGAATAAATCCACATATTTTTCCATTCACAAAATCTAATTAAATCATTTACTATTTAAAGCATTAAAATAACACCCCCTTTAATCTTTAAACAAATAATTCATTCATTCCTCAAATCAAAACCCCATAAATTCAATCTAAGGAACAAACCCACATCCCTTTTAATTTTAAAATCCCTAATATAATCATAAAAAATTAAAGGTTTCCGTTTAAATTAAAACCCTAAGATAATCATTAAAATCAAAGGTTTTCCTATTTAATAAAATGCCCTTTAATAATCATTAAAATCAAAGGTTTCCTATTTAATCAAATGCCCTTTAATAATCATTAAAATAAAAGGGTTCCTATTTAATAAAATGCCCATTAATAATCATTAAAATCAAAGGTTTCCTATTTAATCAAATGCCTTTTAACAATCATTAAAATCAAAGGTTTCCCATTTAATAAAATGCCCTTTAATAATCATTAAAATCAAAGGTTTCCCATTTAATAAAATGCCCTTTAATAATAATTAAAATCAAAGGTTTCCTATTTAATCACATGCCCTTTAATAATCATTAAAATCAAAGTTTTCCTATTTAATCAAATGCCCTTTAATAATAATTAAAATCAAAGTTTCCTATTTAATCAAATGACCTTTAATAATCATTAAAATCAAAGGTTTCCTATTTAATTAAATGCCCTTTAATAATCATTAAAATCAAAGGTTTCCTGTTTAATCAAATGCCCTTTAATAATAATTAAAATAAAAGGTTTCATTTTTAATCACATACCCTTTAATAATCATTAAAATCAAAGGTTTCCTATTTAATTAAATGCCCTTTAATAATGATTAAAATCAAATGTTTCGTATTTAATCAAATGCCCTTTAATAATCATTAAAATAAAAGGTTTTCCTATTTAATCAAATGCCCTTCTTCCAAAGCACAGTGGTTTCCATAGACGGTGCTCCCAAATACAACGTTCCTTCTTTCCTGTATTCATAGGTATAACTCATAGCTTTGAAACACTTAACAAAGTCTCTAAGCATACCCAAAAATTTCCCCAAAAGCACAACACTTGAGCTTACATAGGTATCTCTTAAAATACATAGCGTTTAACTTGGACAGACGCTCTCCCAAACACACACACATAGTGCTTAGCTTGGATAGACACTCTTCCAAACACACACTATGTTTAGCTTGGACAAGAAATCTCCCAAAAACACACCTGGTGCTTATCTTGGATAGACACTCTCCCAAACACACACCCCCAACATTTAGCTTTCAACCAAACAATTTATGGTTTCTATAAAACATCAATAGGGCAGAAATGTTGAGCTTTCAACGAGGTAGTTTATGGTTTCTAAAAAACATCAACAGAGCATAAATGTAGAGCTTTTAGCCAAGCAATTTATGGTTTCTAAAAAATATCAACAGAGCATAAACGTAAATCAACCAAGCAATTTATGGTTTCTAGAACACCAATGGAGTAGAAACATAGAGCTTTCAACCAAGCAATTTATGGTTTATAAAACACCAATTTTCACCATACAAAGCATGCACTAGAAAAAGGCAGGTTAAAATCTAATACTCCAACCTCAATGCTACTATGAAATGGGGATAAATGGATTATAGGTCGTTTGTCCTTCGCTCACAGTGTGTTCCTCGCCTTTCGTATCCCTAGTCTACATTCTCTCCTTTCACTCCTTCGTCTTCCTTCGTCCTCTCTCTCCATTCTTTCCTCTTTATTTTTATCCTTCTCACACCATATGAGCTTCTTCTCCTCCAGGTGGCTCATATCGAACCTCGAGTCCTCTCCTCGAACCTCCTCCCCTTCCATTATCTGTCCCCTTCTTTGGCGATAATAAACCCTTCATCCTATGGTTTCCATATTTGGAAACCTATCAGCCACCCTAGATTATTTCATAGCTTAGGAGCTATAAGGAAATGGGATATTTACATATTTTATATTATCCCTTTTTATATTTTATAAGGATGGTATTACTTTAATATATCTCCTTTATTTTTATTTATTTTAAAGTGAAAAGCCCCTTCGGGGATTCCTTGGTCTAAGAGACCATGAACATGGGGTTCTACACTGTCAAAGTCACCTGGGAGTCACACCTGACCCTGCCCGCACCAACATTATCAATTGGATTTAGGGTACCCAATTAAACTTTTTTGTAGGATGGAGATTCAAACTTGGGACCTCCCTTGGAGGATTTCCCTCTCCTCTCCAAATCACCTATAACACCTGGGTTCTAAACTAATTTATAGTGGAAAACACCCCTTTTGAGGTGCCACTTTCAACAGGTTGGGCAGAGGAGGAATGGAGCCTTATCGGCCTCTACCAACACATACGATATTCCTAACTATATCATATATCTGTAGGATGGAGACAAGGGGAATGGAACCTGGTTCGGCCTCTACCAGAACCTAGGGAATTTACCACTACACCACAAGTAGATAAAACTAATTTATAGTGGAAAATAACCCTTTTGAGGTGCCACTTTTAATAGGTTGGGCATAGGAGGAATGTAGCCTTGTCGGCATCTACCAGCACATAGGACATTCCTAACTATACCATATATCTACAGGATGGAGACAAGGGGAATGGAATCTGGGTCTGCCTCTACTAGCACCCAGGGAATTTAACACTACACCACAACAAGTAGATAAACTAATTTATAGTGGAAAAAACCCCTTTTGAGGTGCCACTTTCAACAGTTTGGGAATAAGAGGAATGGATCCTTGTCGTCCTCTACCAGCACATAGGAAATTCCTAACTATACCATATATCTGTATGATGGATACAAGGGGAATGGAACCTGGGTCAGCCTCTACCAACACCCAGGTCATTTACCACTGCACCACAATAAGCAGATAAACTAATTTATAGTGGAAAAAACACCTTTCGAGGTGCCACTTTCAACAGGTTGGGCATAAGAGGAATGGAGCCTTGTCGGCCTCTACCAGCACATAGGAAATTCCTAACTATACCATATATCTATAGGATGGAGACAAGGGGAATGGAATCTGGGTCGGCCTCTACAATAACCCAGGACATTTACCATTGCACCATAATACCATTCCTTTATTTTAAATATATATCCTTTATTGATAATTATCACCATTAAGATACCTCTTTTATTTATACAATTTCATAATTGTTTTTTCATTAAAATAAAAGACATCTTATTTCTTAAATGGATATATATTTTTCTTTTTGGTTTTTTTTAAATTAATTAAAGTCTTTCAATGAATTTTATATTAGCATTAAAATGAATACCTTTAATTAAATAAAAAGAAACTATCATCTATTAAATAAAATGAATTTTACTAATGAGCTTAATTAAATTAATTATTTAATCAAACTTCATTGATCCTTTTGAATGAATCTTTATTTAACATTCAAATTTAATATGCTTTTCTCCATGAAAATGATGCTCTATATTTTTTTTAACAAAACAATTAGTTTTATGCATCCACATATATTTCGTAGTTGTTTTTCTATAGTAGTTCCAACATTATGCTACTCCAACCACTATGCAAAAAAGAGCAAACAAATTTATAAAGAAACAAAGAGGGAATATTTCCATCGACCCTATCACCTATCTCAGCCAGATATTTTATGATAGCTACTAGGCTATCAACTAAGGCTCAAGGCGATCAACCATCGATGATTATCCCTTCCAACAATGCATGCCTATATGAAGGTATCTATCCATGTTACCTCTAAGTACCTTAATCATCATTTCCCCTTATCTTAGGCACCCTCATTTTTTGTGGATGCTTCTACCTTCTCCACCCATGAGTATGTCGAATCCTGCACACTTGGAAATATATTAGCAATAACATACCCTTCACAAATCAACTAAACATCATATAGTTGGTACAATTGTTCAAACTAAGTATCACCACACCATAGGTTAATACATTATTCCTTTGTGCCATAAAGTCAACTAGGGAGGGTCATGACATCCTCCCCCACTAGAATTAAACATCATCCTCAGTGTTTCCAGTTTTTCTTTGTTTTAACAACACTAAAAATAAAAGTTATTACATCACAAAGTTTCAAATAGAAAGGGAAAATATTTTTGCATAACCTCCACTTTCTCCCAAGTGGCATTTTTCTCAGAGAAATGGTCCCACTGGACCTTACACTGTTCAAAAGTTCGATTCTATAGAGACTTGGAACGAAACTCAAGAATATTCATCGGTAGTACTTCAATGGCCTTTGGGTTTTCCATCTACAAATTAGAAACATCCCACACATGTTCAGGGTCAGAAACATACTTTATAAGAAAGGATATGTGGAAGGTGTCATGGATTTTGGATAGATTAGGTGGTAATGCAAGTCGGTATGCAATCGGGTTGATATTTTTCGTGATCTCAAAGGGTCCCACAAAGCATGGATCCAACTTCATGGATTTGATAGCACTCTTATTTGGCTTAACCCTTAAGAACACCTTATCTCCAACATAATACTCTATGGGAGTCCTTTTTAGATCTGCATAACTCTTCTACCTATCCACAGCTTCTTTAAGCCTTTGCCTAATTTCCTTTAACTGCTCTTCCATTACCCTGACCATTTTTGGACCAATATCAACTCGATCCTCTAGGTTGTCCCAAGATAATGGTGTTCTACACTTTCACCCATACAAGGCATTGAAAGGTGCCATTCCTAGCAAGGAGTGATGTCCATTATTGTAGGCAAACTCTACCAAAGGTAGACAATATTCCCAATGAGATTTGTGATCCATGTAGTACATATGAATCATATCTTCCAAAACTTGGTTTACCCACTCCATTTGGCCATCCGTTTTAGGGTGGTATGCTGAACTCATATTCAATTTCGTGCCAACTACACTATGAAGGGACTTCCAAAATTTAGAAGTGAATTTGGAGTCTCTATCTGAGATGATTACCTCAGGAAATCCATGCAATCAGAATACCTCTTTGATGAATATGCTAGCCACCACCTGAGCATCGTCCTTGGTATTTCCTGGTATGAAGTGGGTAACCTTAGTTAATTTTTTGACCACTACAAAGATGGAATCATGTTGGTACCAAGTTTTGGGTAAACCTACTATAAAATCCATAGATATAACCTACCATTTCTGCATAGGTATATCATGCAGATATAGTTTTCCTATAGGATGCTAGTATTCCACCTTGAATTTTTGACATTCGAGGCATCAAGCAACAAAATCCATGATGTCCTTATTCATACCTACCCAAAATAAGGTTCTTTTCATGTTTTCTCGCATTTTGGCTCCTCTTGGATGAGCAAAATAAGGAGATCTATGAGCTTCTTGCATTATCAAGTTCCTCAGATTGCCCATATTTGGTATGACAAATCTTTCTTTATAACACAAAAAGTCATATTTCACACTAAATTCCTTATTTCATTAAGGATATCTATCCATCTTGACTCAAATTCCTTGGCAATACTCATCCTGAGATTGCTCCTATCTCACTTGATCCATCAGGTCCATGTGAATTCTAGTTATAGCTGCTATATATTTCCTTCTACTTAAAGCATCCTCTACCTTATTATCTTTTCCCTTTATGTACTCAATCTCAAAATCATACTCAGCGAGAAATTCCACCCATATTCTCTATCTTGCATTGAGTATTGGTTGGGTGAATATATACCGTAGACTTTGATGATCGGTTTTCAATTCAAAGGGTCTCCCCACTAAGTAGTGGTACCAAAATTTTAAAGCATGCACCACTACAACTAGCTCTAAATCATGCGTAGCATAATTAAATTCATGATTTTTGAGCTTCCTTGAAGTATATGCCACTACTAAATATTCTTGTGAGAGCACCCCACCCAACCCTTCTATCGATGCATCAGTGCACACTGAAAAGTCTCCCTACGGATCGAGAACCTTCAATATTGGTGTGATAGTAAGCTTATGCTTTAGTAGTTCGAAGGTAGCCTCACACTTTTCTGACCATTTGAATTCTTTCCCCTTCTTCTGAAGGTTTTTTATGGGTCCAACAATCTTGGAGTAGTCCTTTATATAACATCTATAATAGCCCATTAACCCCATAAAACTTTGTACTTCAATGACATTAGTAGGGGGTGGCCAATTTATAATAGCCTCTATATTTTATGGATCCACAGTGATCCCCTTTTCTGATATAATGTCTCCAAGATATCGTACCTCTAGGGCATAGAACTCACTCTTCATGGGATTTCCATAAAGTTGATTCTTCCTTAACAATTCCAACACAATCCTAAGATGTTTATCATGCTCCTCTTTATCTCGAGAATATATAAGGATATCATCAAGGAATACTAGGACAAATTGGTCCAAATATCTTCGTAACACACTTTTCATTAGGTTCATGAAAGCAAATGGGGTATTAGTAAGTCCAAAGGGTAGAATAATAAAATCATAATGCCCATACCTAGTCTTAAATGTCGTCTTGTGAGTGTCTTCCTCACGGATCCTTAATTGGTGATACCTTTACCTTAAATAGATCTTAGTAAACACCTTGGCATATTTTAGTTGATCAAATAAATCTTCAATCCTAGGTAAAGGATATTGATTCTTGATTGTAGCTTTATTTAACATCTTGTAGTCAATACACAATCATAGTGAACCATCCTTATTTTTCATGAACAAAACTGGTGTGCCCCACGGTGACACACTTGGTTTTATCAAACCCTTATCCAATAATCCTTGCAATTGAACCTTCAATTCTTGCATTTTAGTAGGATTCATCCTATACGAGGATCTATGAATAGGTTCATATCCCATAATAAGTTCAATTGTGAAATCAAATTCTCGTGCAGGAGGTAGCCCCGGTAGGTCTTCTAGAAACACATCCTAAAAATCCTGTAGGATCAAGTGTTGTCTTAGTATTTCTCCTTTCTCATGGTCTTCCACTTCATTAAGTTTTACCACATACACTATTCCTCCTTTCTTTAGGGTCATTTTTCACTTGCATAGTAGACAACATCTACGGTTCAAACACCCCTTTCTCGCTATGAACTCTCATTCTCCTTTCGCATTCTTCTAAATACTCAATCCATCGATCTTGAAAATTGACCAAGGCTTTATGAGCCTACAACCAATCCATCCCTAGGATCACATCAAAGGTGTGTAAGGGAGCTACATACAAACAACCATCCGTAGTTCCACTTGATAGAGTGATTTTTGCCATAGGATAGCATTGGTTCACCGAGTAGGTCTATCCAGAACCATACTCAACCTTCCACCCTTAAGCCAAATATCCAATCCAATAATGAACTTGTGAACCCGTATTTTCTCATTATAAATAGGCACATATTTGAACAACCTTACCAACTTCTTGTAGTACACCTCTACTATGTTGGTTCCTTGTCTAAGACCAAAAAATTCTTCAAAATTTAAGGCATAAAAATGCTCTGTTAGGAATATCTTCTTAAATATATTTATAAATTATTCCCATGGGGTATCAATGGGTTCAATCTTAGTTTCCTCATAGTGGGTTTCCCACCACTCCAGAGCAGCCCCTTCCAGGTTAATTGTAGCCCAAAGTGTTTGGGTTCTTGATGAGTAACCTTTTACCATAAAGTGAACCTTTACTTCTCTCAGCCATGCTTCTACTGCATCACCATCACCCTCTCCATAAAAATTAGATATACTGATGTTTTTCATGTCCCTAGCTATTTTATTTTTTGCTAAGGCTTTTTATTGTACTTGTTCTGTAGTTAGTCTACTTTCTAGATCGGTCTCTAAACCATAAACTTGTGAATTCTGATTCACAACCATATCTAACAATTGTCTTATCTGATCTTGCATAGTAGCAACCGTAGCAATGAGGTCTTCTACCTCCCTATTAGGGTTTTTTGGTTCCCCATCCTAGTTTTCCTCTTTTGGTCTTAGGTGGCATCTCAACTTGATTCCATCCAAGAAAGAGGATTAGATTACAGTTTCATCTTAAGTTGTAACTCTAATTCAAGCCATATTACAAAGTTCTCTTGCTATATGCATTAACCAATATAACTAGGGTAATATCCCAGGCTAGGGTGTGTCACTGATACCAAAGCCCATACTAAGGTATCCTAACATCCTCGCTCTCTTGGGGTTAAATCCCATCAGATCCTAGCAAATAGGGTATCCTAGATCATCCCAACTTTAGCCTTTACTTTAAGCAAGCCTTTAGTGGATTCATATAATTTCCCTTAGCACACATAGAAGCTCTATACCCTCATACCTAGAGCTCTGATACCAAATGTAATGACCCAAAAAATAAACAAATAAAAAAATACAAAAATAGAAAAAATTTTTTTTACTATGGAGAGAGGTACATGAACTCTTCATGAACCCCTAACCAAACCACTATTTTCCTAAAGTCTTGATCTCCTAAGTTTTTCTGAAAGCTACATCTCATGAGGTACCCTAACACAAGTCCGTCTGTGTAGGTGTATCATGTGTTACTATAAATAAGTCTATCTTTCCCATCATTCTCGATGAGCTAGACTTATCACCCTCCATCCATAGAAGGTATACATGCATCTCCATGCCATACATAAATCATCATGTGTAGGCATGCTACGAGTATTGTGAGTTAAGCTATCTATCTCATCTCCACGATGAGCTATCTTAACTCAAATGTAGTCTCTCCACAACCTAGTCCTTTATCTCCCTAAGGGGGTCTCAATTCCCTTAGGTCTCCTATGTTCACCCTAAGGGAGTTCTCAATTCCCTTAGGTCACCTCTGAGTTCACCCTAGAACTCTACACTTAGATTTCTAACATCAAGCAATCCAAACAATGATACAACTAGATACCACATTACCAAAAAATAATCACCAAGCATCTAGAACACAAGCAATATTAACTTTAAAAAGAATCATCTACATAACATAAACAATTACAACCATAAAGTAAAAATACCTTCTTTAATCCAATGAATAATTATTGCATCAGAATTTGCACATTAATTCCTTCTTACTCTAAGGAATATTACAACATCTATATTGGGGATATCTCCCCACAATTCTAATCTATTTGAGCATAGTAAAGCAACATAAAATACAATTACCTATACCTCGCTTCCATTGAACTCCTTGCTTCTCCTTGCTTCCCATTGATTCTTTGAGGGTAGTAGGGGATCAGGGTACTCATGGTTCAGGATAGGCATGCCTTTAAATGCATCTACTCATTTACTTTACCAAATTGCAACTATAAAAAATCTAAATAAGTTTCCAACCATCTAATGCATAATGGATATCATAAAAGATCCTTTACTTTTATCTTCACCTCTCAAATTCCTTTAGAGAGTCATCCAACATGTGCTACTTAGAACAAGGCCTAACTTAATCAGATTCATTCATGCTTTAAAGTGATAAAGTCCCATACCTTTAACCTCTAAAACAATCCTTTTATTTTCATTCCCTAAATCAAAGCCCCATAACTTCAATCTAAAGAATAAATCCACATCTTTTTCCATTCACAAAATCCAATTAAATCATTTACTATTTAAAGCATTAAAATCACACCCCTTTTAATCTTTAAACAAACAATTCATTCATTCCTTAAATCAAAGCCCCATAACTTCAATCTAAGGAACAAATCCACATCCCTTTTAATTTTAAAAGCCCTAAGATAATCATCAAAAATCAAAGGTTTCCTTTTAAATTAAAACCCTAAGATAATCATTAAAATCAAAGGTTTTCCTATTTAATCAAATGCCCTTTAATAATCATTAAAATCAAAGGTTTCCTATTTAATCAAATGCCCTTTAATAATCATTAAAATCAAAGGTTTCCTATTTAATCAAATGCCCTTTAATAATCATTAAAATCAAAGGTTTCCTATTTAATCAAATGCCCTTTAATAATCATTAAAATCAAAGGTTTCCTATTTAATCAAATGCCCTTTAATAATCATTAAAATCAAAGTTTCCTATTTATTTAAATGCCCTTTAATAATCATTAAAATCAAAGGTTTCCTATTTAATCAAATGCCCTTTAATAATCATTAAAATCAAAGGTTTCCTATTTAATCAAATGCCTTTTAATAATCATTAAAATCAAAGGTTTCCTATTTAATCAAATGCCCTTTAATAATCATTAAAATCAAAGGTTTCCTATTTAATTAAATGCCCTTTAATAATCATTAAAATCAAAGGTTTCCTATTTAATCAAATGCCCTTTAATAATCATTAAAATCAAAGGTTTCCTATTTAATCAAATGCCCTTTAATAATCATTAAAATCAAAGGTTTCCTATTTAATTAAATGCCCTTTAATAATCATTAAAATAAAAGGTTTCCTATTTAATCAAATGCCTTTAATAATCATTAAAATCAAAGGTTTCCTATTTAATCAAATGTCCTTTAATAATCATTAAAATCAAAGGTTTCCTATTAAATACCTTAATAATCATTAAAATAAAAGGTTTCTTATTTAATTAAATGCCCTTTAATAATCATTAAAATCAAAGGTTTCCTATTTAATTAAATGCCCTTCTTCCAAAGCATGGTGGTTTCCACAAACGGTGCTCCCAAACACAACGTCCCTTCTTCCCTATACGTGGAGGTCTAACTCACAACTTTGAAACACTTAACAGAGTCTCTAAGCATACCCAAGTGGTTCCCTAAAAGCACAACACCTGAGCTTACACAAGTATCTCTTAAAACACATAGCATTTAACTTGGATAGATGCTCTCCCAAACACACACACAGTGCTTAGCTTGGATAGACACTCTCCCAAACACACATTGCATCTAGCTTGGACATACGCTCTCCCAAACACACACCCAACACTTAGCTTAGATAGAAAATCTCCCAAAAACACACCCAACACTTAGCTTGGATAGAAAATATCCCAAACACACACCCACAATGTTTAGATTTCAACCAAACAATTTATGGTTTCTAAAAAACATCAACAGGGTAGAAACGTAGAGCTTTCAACCAAGCAATTTATGGTTTCTAAAAAACATCAACAGAGCAAACGTAGAGCTTTCAACCAAGCAATTTATGGTTTCTAAAAAACATCAATAGAGCAAAAACATAGAGCTTTCAACCAAGCAATTTATGGTTTCTAAAAAACATCAACAGAGCAGAAATGTAGAGCTTTCAACCAAGCAATTTATGGTTTCTAAAACACCAATTTTCACCATACAAAGCATGCACTAAAAAAAGGTAGGTTAAAGTCTAATACTCCAACCTCAATGCTGCTGTGAAATGGGGATCAGTGGAGTCTAGGTCACTTCTCCTTCACTCATAGTGCATTCCTCGCCTTTCCTGTCCCTGGTCTGCATTCTCTCCCTCCGCTCCTTCGTCCTCCTCTATCCTCTCTCCATTCTTTCCCCTTTATTTTTATCCTTCTCACACCATACGAGCTTCTTCTCCTCTAGGTGGCCCATCTCGAACCTCGAGCCCTCTCCTCGAGCCTCCTCCCCTTCCATTCTCTGTCCCTTTCTCTGGTGGTAAGGAACCCTTCGTATGACAGTTTCCATCTTTGGAAGCCTATCAGCCACCCTAGATTATTTCATAGCTTACGAGCTATAAGGGAACGAGATATTTACATATTTTATATTATCCCTTTTTATATTTTAGAAGGATGGTATTCTTTTAACATATCTCCTTTATTTTAAATATATATCCTTTATTGATAATTATCACCATTAAGATACCTCTTTTATTTATACAATTTCATAATTGTTTTTCATTAAAATAAAAGACATCTTATTTCTTAAATGGATATATGTTTTTTTTTTTTTAATTAATTAAAGTCTTTCAATGACTTCTCTATTAGCATTAAAATGAATACCTTTAATTAACTAAAAAAAACTCTCATCTATTAAATAAAATAAGGTTTACTAATGAGCTTAATTAAATCAATTATTTAATCAAACTTCATTGATCCTTTTGAATGAATCTTTATTTAACATTCAAATTTAATATGATTTTCTCTATGAAAATGATGCTCTATATTTTCTTTAAAAAAACAATTAGTTTTATGCATCCACATATATTTGGTAGTTGTTTTTCTATAGTAGTTCCAACATTATGCTACTCCAACCACTATGCAACAAAGAGCAAATAAATTTATAAAGCAACAAAGAGGGAATATTTCCATCGACCCTATCACCTATCTCAACTAGAGATTTTATGATAGCTACTAGGCTATCAACTAAGGCTCAAGGCGATCAACCATCGACGATTATCCCTTCCGATAATGCATACCTATATGAAGGTATCTATCCATGTTACCTCTGAGTACCTTAATCATCATTTCCCCTGATCTTAGGCACCCTCATTTCTGGTGGATGCTTCTACCTTCTCCACCCATGAGTATATCGGATCCTACACACTTGGAAATATATTAGCAATAACATGCCCTTCACAAATCAACTAAATATCATATAGTTGGTACAATTGTTCAAACTAAGTATCACCACACCATAGGTTAATACATTGTTCCTTTGTGCCATAAAGTCAACTAGGGAGGGTCATGACAAGGGCAAACACAACTTTACTTCCAATTATAGAAAAGGATGGAGATATATGATAACCCCATAGAGAAAGTACTGATGTTACACATTGAGTGAACAATATCTGCAAGGATTGTATAAGCTGGTGTCCACCAACTTTGATGGATAGAGGTACATATCGCTTGATCTCAAACATGCATTTAGATGACTTTCTAATATGTATATTGATATCAAGTTGATATTGCATTTCTATGGAGAGAGAAAAAGACTATAAAAGGATAAATATAAACTATCTCCTCTCGCCTACTTTTTGTGTTGATTTCATTTTTTGTAAATATAACATTGTAATTTATTTGTAGTTGTTGGCATCCCCTATACTATTATGGCGTTCCCTGTCCATGTTCTATTGGGAATCATTGTTTATTTATTTATCATTCTCCACTGGTTTCAAGTCCAAAACATCTAAAGGTTGCATTCACGCTAAAAACGTATTCTAGCGATAGGGAATTAGGATATTGTGAAGATATATATACTCTATAAGTTTTTCATGCTTTTATTTGATTCAAATTATGATATACAATGCAAGCGTAATATGCTTTATAGTTTAAATCAGCCAAAATAATTGTGCTATTAACCATCTATGTATATAATGGTCAACACGTAATACATAAATCCTGGTATTCATTTCTATAGCACACAAATGATACTAATTTTTTAGTATTTAGTTCAAGGTTAATTGGAGTCCCTATGTTGTGTCAATCATAATTATCATAAAAATAAATAAAAAAAAATTGTCCCTTCTTTTTGTCCACAACAAGGAGTACTTTTGATCCATTATTATGTAGAAAAAGATTTGGAAGACTAAGAATTAGTTCTCATAGTTGTCAAGTTTGGTATTGAAATCTGGGCAGCTAGGAGTTGGATCTTTGAAATACAGAGCAAATTAATATAAATTTATGAAACATATATCGTGATGACTAATTACCTTTACACCCCATTTTCGTAAGCTAACCTGGGGATATTGAAAGTTAAACAAAGTACGAATTTCACAAAATCATTAAAATCCTATAAATTTATTGCGTCTCCTTTGTAAGAGGTAAGCTCAACATTTTTCTCCCCATCAAGTTAAAAATAATCTACATGCAATCAATTTCGAATTAAATATCAGAGATCAAAACACAACAAAATTAATGAATAGATAAAGAGAAGTAATTGTGTTTGCATACCTGTTGGAAACTAGGTTGAAGAGGAATGTATCTCTATAATTTCTATTTCTTCATGCTGGTGAGGAAGGTATGTTGTATAGCATCCTAGAAATTGAGGTTTGTCATCCCAAGACTTAGAACAAATTTTTCATTTTTCCTAATGCTTCTCCAAGGGGGATGAAAATAATGGATGATGTGGGTGCTTATGGACGACAAATGGATAAAGAAACTTCTTCAAATATGTCATGCATATCTTCTTCTGCATATAACATGGGCATTTGAACTCATTGCTTGGAGAAAAGGTAAAACACAGTGAACGAATGGGTTGAATTATGCACACAAAGAAGCCAATGTCAAATTAGAAGAGTACACACGGACGATATGGCAATATAAACTACAAAGTAAGCATATCAAGGGTAAATTAAAAAGAAACCTCATGTCATGGTAAAATAAGTAATTTTTTATACCTATCGACATATATTATGGAACAAGCTTACTTAAGCTCAAATGAATATAAATCAAAGCAGGTTATTTTTTTTTTGGAAATTTCACCATATATCTAGTAGATGATTAAGATAGCCATCAATTGAAGGTGATTAAAATTACAATTAAAATTAAAATTCACCTAGTGGATAATATGATGCAGGATTTGCATAATTTATCACCATGGATTTGTTGGAGAGGCAAAAGAAAAGAAAATGTAGAAAATAAAATAAACAGAACGAGATTTACATAGTAGCAAAAATAAAATTTGTATTATCCTGAGATATTTCTTACATTCAAAAATAGAGCACCAAGTTCATGCTTCTCATATTTCATCTACAACAGCAACATCATTCAAACTCTATCTAAGACATTCTTTACATTCAAAAAAAAAATTGACGATGAAGAAACTTCAAAAATAAAATAAAAATTAATAACCACATTACGTATGTATTTAATGCAGCAGTTGAGATTAATTTCTAACACTCCCCCTTAATCACAACTGCTACAACTCCCATCTGTGATGCCCAGACTGTCTCGTTGGTGAATGAAGCTTCTTATTCCCAATGGCTTGGTAAAGATATTAGCATATTATTCTTCTGACTTATAGTGCTTTAAGATGATTTCTCCAGCATTGATCAACTCCCTAATGAAGTGATACCTTTTATCAATATGCTTGCTTCTTTTATGAAAAACTGAGTTGTTTGAGAGTGCTATTGCTTAAGTATTATCACAAAAAATCCTTGTTGGATCTTATTGCTTGTGTCCCAAATCATTCAAGATCCTTCTCATCCATATAGCTTGGCATGCTGCTGTTGCTGCCACATACTCAGCTTCAGTTGTAGAGAGGGAGACTATTGGCTATTTTTTAGAGGCCCATGACACAACACCTGATCCAATATGAAAAACATAGCCTAAAGTACTCTTCCTATCATCTATACTACCTGCCCAATCACTATTCGTGTACCCGGTAAGCTTGAAATAATTTGTCTTTGTGTACAAAATACCAAACTCCTTGGTTCCATTTATGTATCTCATTATTCTTTTCGCTGCTTGGAGGTGTGTAGCTTTTGGAGTCTCCAAGAACCTTGATATCAAATTTAAAACATACATTATGTCAGGCCTAGTGGTTGTTAGATACATCAGACTCCCTACTATGATCTTATACATGGTTGGATTTACATTTTTTCTCCAATCCTCTTTTATCAGTTTCAATCTCATAGCAATTGGAGTTGGCATTGGCTTGTTAGTTTCCATTTTAAACCTCTTCCAAATATCAACAACATACTTTGTTTGAGAAATAAAAATGCCATGATCAAATTGCTGAACTTCTATGCCAATAAAATACATTAACAAACCCAAATCTGACATTTCAAATTCATGCTTCATTTTATTCTTAAATTCAGCCACAATATCTTCATCATTTCCCATAAAAATTAAGTCATCCACATACAACACAACAACTAAAAACTTATCATTATTTTCTTTGATATAAAGAGTATGCTCACCTTCACACTTGCTGAAGTCATTGCTCATGAAATAGGAATCAATTCTGTTGTACCATGCCCGTGGTGCTTGCTTAAGCCCATACAGTGCCTTCTTGAGCTTGTACACCTTATTTTCTTGGCCTTCAATCTCATACCTAGGTGGCTGCTCTATATACACTTCCTCCTTCAAGAATCCATTTAGAAATACTGATTTAACATCCATTTTATGGACCTTCAACTTATGTCAGGCTGCAATTGCAAGGACTGTCCTCACTGTCTCCATTATTGCTACTGGAGCAAATGTTTTCTCATAGTCTATTCCATATTGTTGCTTATAAACTTTCACAACTAACCTTGCTTTGTGTCTTTCTACTTTTCCTTCAACATTGCACTTAGTTTTATAAACCCAATTTACTCCTATAACATGTTTGCATTTTGGGAGATTCACCAACTCCCATGTATCATTCTTCTCTATGGCTATAATCTCAGCATCAATGGTTGCAATCCATTTTTCTTCCTTGATGGCTTCTTCAAAATTTATAGGATCATCTATTGGAGAATAAAAAGCAAATAATAAATTTTGTGCAACATTGTTATTACCCTCTTCTTGCTGATAAAGCTCATTCAAACTATTGTATTTTTGCCTTCTTAGCCTTGCCAAAGTATGATTTGATGAATCACTTGAACTTGTATTATTTGTTGGGGTTGTTGATAGCGTTGACTGTCCACTTGTTGGAGTATCTGTTTGTTCTCTTAGAGCTACTGATGTACTTGCAGATTGTAATGGCTATAAGGTTTCTTGCTAATTTTGATTTGGTGTATATGAGGTCACTCTTGGAGTATTTTTTGTTGTGTCCTCTTCATCTTCAAATGGACCAACTCCTACTACATTCATTGTCTTCTATACACTACCATACCATGCTTATTTTTCAATGAATTTTACATCTTTGCTTACTATGAATTTATTTGTTATTGGATTGTATAAGTTATAAGCCCTTGACTGTTCACTATACCCCATAAAAATGCATTTCTCTCCTTTACTGTCCAACTTTTTCCTCAATTCGTTTGGGACATGTGCATAAGCCACACATCCAAAAACTCTCATGCAAAAAACACTAAGTTTCTTTCCTCTCCATGCCTGTTCAGGGATAACATCATTTAAACTCTTGGTTAGACATCTATTTAGAATGTAGACTGCATATTTTATTGTTGTTGCCTAATACTCATTTGGTAAGTGGTTTGCCTTCATCATGCTTCAGCTACTCCATTTTGTTGGGGTGTATGCCTTGCTGTAAATTGATTGTGAATTCCATTATACTTGCAAAAGTTCAAAAACTCATTTGAGAAATATTCTCCACCTCTATCTATCCTTAACACTTTGATATAGTAGCCACTTTGCTTTTCAACCAGAGCCTTAAATTGTTTGAAGTACTCAAATCCCTCATCTTTGTGCCTTAAAGGATACACCCATGTCTTCCTTGTATAATCACTTATGAAAGTTAAAAAATAATTCATTTCATTTAGTGATGGGGTTTACATCTTACCACATAGATATGAATGAATGATTTCCAATGGTGCTTGTGCTCTTGTTGATTTTCCCACTTGAAATGATTCTCTATGTTGCTTTCCTAGTATGCATCCCTCACATGCTCTGTATGATATTTCTATTGGTGGTAGACCTCTTACCATCCGCTTCCTATACATCAAATTTAAGGAGTCAAAGTTAACATGTCCTAGTATTAGATGCCAAAGCCAGTTCTCATCTCTTATCTCAGTCTGTAGGATTGTTTGTGACATTGCTACAATTTTTTTTACTGCTTGTAAACTTGGATTATGTATTAGTTTGAGGGGAAACATTCTATTATGTGTCATTGGGACTTTTGCAATCAGTTGGTTTCTTGGAAGCTTGTCTAAAATTGTGCATTCATTATCCTTGAAGGACACCCTATATCCTTTTTGTACTAGTTGTCCAATGCTCATAAGATTATGTTTCAATCCAGAAACAAAATATGCATCAGATATGTGTTTCTTCTCCCCCTTATTTGTTAGAATATTTATTCTTCCTTTTATCATAACTGAAACTTTGTTATCATTCCCCAAAGTTACATCAGGCTTTACTTTTTCATCTAAATTTAAAAATAGCTCTTTGTTTCCAGACATATGGTTACTACAACCTGAATCTAAAAACCATACATCCTTTTCATTTTCTTCTTCTATATTGCAAGCAAGAAACACACTATCTTGGTCTTCATCCTTTGCTATGTAATTTGCATTTTGTCTTCTAAGATCATATTGTTTTTCCTACATTCACTTGAATAATGACCAAAATTCTTACAATAATAGCATTGTACTTGGGATTTGTCATACCTCTCTTCTTGTTTTTTATTCAATCTCCAACTTTAGCTTTGCTCATTTGAGTTTTTGCTTGGACCTTGACTGTAACCTCTTCCACTTGAACTTGTTGGACTAGATCTGCCTCCTCTATATGGAATTCTTCCTCTGCCTCTGAAGCTTGACCTTTCTCTACGTCTTTGTCTGCCAGGATCGATATTTACTTGAGTCTTGAAAGCATTTTACAATGAATAAATTCCAGGTCTGTTCAACTTATGCTCATGTGAAACCAATGATGCATGCAGTTCATCAATAGAATACTGAGATAAATCCTTTGTCTCCTATATGGTTACCACTACTGAATAAAAAATTGGAGGTAGTCTCCTTAGGATTTTATCAACCACTCTCCTATCTTAAAGAGTTTCTCCATGTGATCTTATTTTGTTAACAATCCCCATTACTTGTGTAATAAATGCATCTACATATTTAGACTCTTTCATGAATATTGTCTCAAATTATATTCTCAATATTTGTAGCTTGGCTATTTTCACTTTTTCTAACCCTTTATATGCAGTATTCAAGATATCCCAGGCTTGTTTTGACTTAGTTGTAGCCTGTCTTCTTGGAAATATGCTCTGATATATACCTTGATTTTTTTTTAAATGGCTTTAGAATCCTTTGTCTTATTCTCCCTCAATGTCTACATATGTGCTCTAGTTAAAGCATTGATTTTAGCTTCATTTTTAGACTCTTAGAAACCATTCTCAACTATATCCCATATTTCTTCTGAACAAAACCATGCCTTCATGGTTATAGACCAATACTCATAATTTTTACCATTAAAGGGAGGGATGTATGAGATTGATAGACTTGGACCTTCCTGATTTGCCATTTCAGATATTCTCTAAGATCTTTATCACTCTGAGTTTCTTCTTCTTGAGATCCTTTTCCAGACTCTTGGCTTTGAAACCTTTAAGGCTCTGATACCACCTTTTTGGAGAGGTAGAAGAAAATAACATGCAAAAAATTAAATAAAAATAACGAGATTTACATAGTAGTAGCAATAAAATTTGTATTATCCTGAGACATTCCTTACATTAAAAAAAGAGCACCAAGTTTGTGCTTCTCATATTTCATCTACAGCAGCCACATCATTCAAACTCTATCTGAGACATTCCTCACATTCAAAAAATTTCTTGACGATGAAGAAACTTCATGAATAAAATCAAAATTAATAACCACATTACGTTCGTATTTAATGTGACAATTGATATTAATATCTAACACTCCCCCTTATTCACAACTGCTACAACTCCCATCTGTGATGCCCAAACTGTCTCGTTGGTGAATGAAGCTTCTTGTTCCTAATGTCTTGGTAAAGATATCAGCATATTGTTCTTCTGACATACAGTGCTCTAAGATGATTTCTCCAGCATTGATCAACTTCCTAATCAAGTGATACCTTGTATCAATATGCTTGCTCCTTTTATGAAAAACTAAGTTCTTTGAGAGTGCTATTTTCGAAGTAATATCACAAAAAATCCTTGTTGTATCTTCTTGCTTGTGTCCCAAATCATTCAAGATTCTTCTCATCCATATAGTTTGGCATGTTGCTCTTACTGCCACATACTCAGCTTCAGTTGTAGAGAGAGAGAGACTATTGGATATTTTTTAGAGGCCCATGATACAATACCTGATCCAAGATGAAAAACATAGCCTAAAGTACTCTTCCTATCATCTATACTACCTGCCCAATCACTATTCGTGTACCCAATAAGATTGAAATTATTTATATTTGTGTACAAAATACCAAACTCCTTGGTTCCATTTATATATCTCATTATTATTTTGGTTGCTTGGAGGTGTGTAGCTTTTGAAGTCTCCATGAATCTTGATATCAAACTTACAGTAGATATTATGTCAGGCCTAGTGGTTGTTAGATACATTAGACTCCATAATATGCTCTTATACATGGTTGGATTTATATTTTTGCTCCAATCCTCTTTTCTTAGTTTCAATCCCATGGCAATTGGAGTTGGCATTGGCTTGCTAGTTTCCATTTTAAACCTCTTAAAAATATCAGCAACATACTTTTTTTGAGAAATAAAAATGCCATTATCAAATTTCTGAACTTCTATGCCAAGAAAATACCATAAAAAATCTAAATCTGACATTTCAAATTCATGCTTCATTTTATTCTTAAACTCAGCCACAATTTCTTCATCATTTCCCATAAAAATTAGGTCATCCACATATAACACAACAACTAAAAACTTGTCATTATTTGCTTTTATATAAAGAGTATGCTCACCTTCACACTTTCTAAATTCATTGATCATGAAATAGGAATCAATTCTGCTATACCATGCTCATCATGCTTGCTTAAGCCCATACAGTGCCTTCTTGAGCTTGTACACCTTATTTTCTTGGCCTTCAATCTCATACCTAGGTGGCTGCTCTATATACACTTCCTCCTTCAAGACTCCATTTAGAAATACTGATTTAACATCCATTTTATGGACCTTCAACTTATGTTAGGCTGCAATTGCATGGACTGTCATCATTGTCTGCATTATTGCTACTGGAGCAAATGTTTTCTCATAATCTATTCCATATTTTTGCTTATAAACTTTCACAACTAACCTTGCTTTGTGTCTTTCTACTTTTCCTTCAGCATTGCACTTAGTTTTATAAACCCACTTTACTCCTATAACATGTTTGCCTTTTAGGAGATTCACCAACTCCCATGTATCATTCTTCTCTATGGCTATAATCTCAGCATCCATGGCTGCAATCCATTTTTCTTCCTTGATGACTTCTTCAAAATGTACAGGATCATCTATTGGAGAATAAAAAGTAAATAATAAATTTTGTGCAACATTGTTATTACCCTCTTCTTATAGATAAATATCATTCAAACTCTTGTATTTTTGCCTTCTCAGCCTTGCCAAAGTCTTATTTGATGAATCACTTGAACTTGTATTATTTGTTAGGGCTGTTGATAGCATTGACTATCCACTCGTTGGAGTATCTATTTTTTCTCTTAGAGCTGTTGTTGTACTTGCAGATTGTAATGGTTGTATGGTTTCTTGCTGATTTTGATTTAGTGTATATGAGGTCACTCTTGGAGTATTTGTTATTGTGTCCTCTTCATCTCCAAATGGACCAACTCCTAATACGTTCACTATCTTCTCTACACTACCATCCCATGCTTCTTTTTTAATAAAGTTTACATCTTTGCTATACTATCAATTTATTTGTTATTGGATTGTATAAGTGGTAAGCCCTTGACTGTTCACTATAACCCATAAAAAAGCATTTCTCTCCTTTAATGTCCAACTTTTTCCTCAATTCATCTGGGACATGTGCATAAGCCACACATCCAAAAACTCTCATGTGAGAAACACTGAGTTTCTTTCCTCTCCATGCATGTTCAGGGATAACATCATTTAAACTCTTGGTTGGACATCTATTTAGAATGTAGATTGCATATTTTACTGGTGTTACCCAATACTCATTTGGTAAGTGTTTTGCCTTCATCATGCTTCTTGCCATTTCCATGACTGTTCTGTTATTTCTCTCAGCTACTTCATTTTGTTTGGGTGTATGCATTGCTATAAATTGCTTGTGAATTCCATTATACATGCAGAAGTTCAAAAACTCATTTGATACATATTCTCCACCTCTATTTGTCCTTAACACTTTGATATAGTAGCCACATTGCTTCTCAACCAGAGCCTTAAACTATTTGAAGTACTAAAATACCTCATATTTATCCCTTAAAATATACACCCATGTCTTCATTGTATAATAATCTATGAAAGTTAAAAAGTAATTCATTCCATTTAGTGATGGGGTTTGCATCTTACCACACATATCTGAATGAATGATTTCCAATGGTGCTTGTGCTCTTGCTAATTTTCCCACTTGAAATGATTCTCTATGTTGCTTTTATAGTATGCATCCCTCACATGCTCTATATTATCTTTCTATTGGTGGTAGACATCTTAACATCCTCTTCCTATACAACAAATTTAAGGAGTCAAAGTTAAGATGTCCTAGTCTTAGATGCCAAACCCAATTCTCATCTCTTATCTCAGCCTGTAGGACTGCTTATGACACTGCTACAATTTTTTCTCCTGCTTGTAAACTCGGATAATGTATTATTTTGAGGGGAAAAATTCTATTATGTGTCATTAGGACTTTTGCAATTAGTTGGTTGCTTGGAAGCTTGTCTAAAATTGTGCATTCATTATCCTTGAAGGACACCCTATATCCTTTTTGTACTAGCTGGCCAATGCTCATAAGATTATGTTTTAATATAGGAACAAAATATACATCAAATATGTGTTTCTTCTCCCCCTTCTTTGTTAGAATATTATCATTCCCCAAAGTTACATCAGACTTTACTTTTTCATCTAAATTTGAAAATAGCTCTTTGTTTCCAGACATATGGTTACTACAACCTGAATCTAAAAACCATACATCCTTTTCATTTTCTTCTTCTATATTGCAAGAAATAAATAAACTATCTTGGTTTTCATCCTCTGCTGTGTAATTTGCATTTTATCTTCTAATATCATATTGCTTTTTTCTACATTCACTTGAATAATGACCAAACTTATTACAATAACAACATTGTACTTGGGATTTTTCATACCTCTCTTCTTGTGTTTGATTTAATATCCAACTTTGGATTTGCTCATTTGAGCTTTGTCTTGGACCTTGACTGTAACCTCTTCCACTTGAACTTGTTGGACTAGATATGCCTCCTCTATATGGACTTCTTCCTCTACCTCTGAAGCTTGACCTTCCTCTACCTCTTCCTCTGCCAGGACCAATATTTACTTGAGTCTTGAAAGCATTTTCTAATGAATAACTTCTAGGTCTGTTCAATCGATGCTCATGTGAAACCAATGATGCATGCAATTCATCAACAAAATACTGAGATAAATCCTTTGTCTCCTATATGGTTACCAATACTGAATAAAACTTTGGAGGCAGGCTCCTTAGGATTTTCTCAACCACTCTCTTATCTTCAAGAGTTTCTCCATGTGATCTTATTTGGTTAACAATCCCCATTACTTGTGTAAGAAATGTATCTACAGACTCAGACTCTTTCATGTATATTGTCTCAAAATCTCTTCTCAATATTTGTAGCTTGGTTATTTTGACTTTTTCTAACCCTTGATATGCAGTCTTCAAGATATCTCAGGCTTGTTTGACTTAGTTGCAGCCTGTATTCTTGGAAATATGCTCTGATATATACCTTAAAATATTTTCAAAAGGGTTTTAGAATCCTTTTCCCTATTCTCCCTCGATGTCTCCCTCTGTGCTCTAGTTAAAGCATTGAGTTCAATTTCATTTGCAGGATCTTGGAAACCGTTCTCAACTATATCCCTTATTTCTTATGAACAAAACCATGCCTTCATGGTTATAGACCAATTCTCATAATTTTTACAATTAAATGGAGGGATGTATGAGCTTGATAGACTTGGACCTGCCTGATTTTCCATTTCAAATATTCTCTGAGATCTTCATCACTTTGAGTTTCTTCTACTTGAGATCCTTTTCCAGAATCTTGGACTTGAAACCTTTAAGGCTCTAATACCACTTTGTTGGAGAGGCAGAAGAAAAGAACATGCAAAAAATTAAATAAACAGAATGAGATTTACACAACAACAAAAATAAAATTTGTATTATCCTGAGACATTCCTTACATTCAAAAACAAAGCACCAAGTTCGTGCTTCTCAGATTTCATCTACAATAGCCACATCATTCAAAATCTATCTGATACATTCCTTACATTCAAAAAATTTCTTGACGGCAAAGAAACTTCATGAATAAAATCAAAATTAATAACCACATTACGTTCGTATTTAATGCGGTAGTTGAGATTGCATAATTTATCACCATGGATTAAGGAGAGTTGGTAGAATATGAGTCATTATTATCAACCAAAATTATAATAAAGGCAACCACCTCATAGTGTAATGAAAAAAAATATCACGATTCAAGGTTCTAAACTACTGATTAAAATGGAATAGAGGACAAATATGATAAAACCCAATACTAAAAATTATATGCCATCATGCTATTCATTGAACATTATATTTTTCTTGACCATATCTACTTGTTATATTGGCTAGAAAATAAAACACTCTTAAGTGCTTCACAGACCTCATGCAGTTATCAAGGTGTGATGTTGTATCCTGATTATAATTTGATTTGACTGGAGACTGTTCTCTTTTTGCATAACTGCATCACCCAGTTCAAATGATACATTACCACTAGATGTATGTGTATGTATGTGTTTGTTCGATTTTGTTTTTTTCTCAAAAATTGTTAACTTTCATTAAGGTTAGTGTTAAATACTTGGGGGAGGACAATAGAAGAAGGTACATGATTAGTGAAATTAAATGGTGGGAAAAAGTATAAAGATACTTGGAGGAATACAGGCTAAAAATATTCAACATTCCAAATGGGTTGACTCCTGATGATATGACTCCTGATGATATGTTTGATGAACCGGTTTCACCTGTTAGTGAGTTGATCATTGATGATATAAACCCATTTGAATCCCCACCTAGTGATTTTACTCATAAAAGTAGCTTTATTAGCTACTAGGTACTCTTTGTCTTGTCTATATTTTTGTTTTTAATACTGCACATGTATAGGGGACAGAGATGGACCTGGTGTCTTTGTCTACATAAAATGGGTTTCTCTTATCAGCGCATTGATAAGTTTACTTACTAGTGTGTTGGTTAGTATGGGATGATTAGTAAAATAAGTATAATAAGTCTTGAATTTTGATAATTTTTGTTTATCAAATGAAAAAAACTATTAAAATTATTGATGGCTTAGTACCCGTCAAGTATTTTAGCCAAACTCCTCCACCAACCTTAGACAATGCAGAGGAGAGGTGGAATAGCATTGATTACATACATATATTGAGTATAGTTCATCATAAATATATTTAAATCCTAAATCAAATGGCTTATTCGTATTTTTATATAGATATAACATGTCATACATACCATACACAAATATTAACAGATTTTATTGGATGTAATTATTTACATGTAACACAAAATTTTGTCCCATAAAATCTGAGGCCTGGCCCTTACTATCAAGTATTAATTGGCTGATTAAATGCTATAGATACTCCAGTTTCTTTTGTTAGTGAAATGCTTTTGAGGTTAATGAGTTGATTAAATACCACAGAAATTAGACATAGTATTAGTGAATTGGACCTGGTTTATTGTGCTAGTTTATTGTGCTAGTGAGGTGATTAAATATTGTGGAAAAAAATTGTTAAATGAAATTGTAAGCTATCAAGTGGTATTAGTTCAACCGATTAATTTTCCTCAACATTTCAAATAAAAGACTCAAGTTCAAATCTTTTTGAATGATACATGGATCCAAGCTTTGCTGTAAAACCACTGAGTAGTTATGATATAACACAGATGGGACCATTTCAATCCCATCTCCACCAATAATAATATTAAAAATAAAAATAAAAATAAAATTAAAATTAAATAAATAAAAATATATATAATAATAATATATATAAATAAAAACAAAAATAAATAATATATATAATGAAATAAAATAATAATATAAATATATAATAATAGTCTTTCATAAACAAGTTTCATTTTTCATAATGGGATAGTTGTAAAAGTGCACTGTGATTAGTTTCCAAAAGTTTTAGGGGTGTATTATGACAGTAACTACAATATGGTTGTTTCCTCCTTTATCTTCTATACTGTTGTTTTTATGGTTGTGGTGGGCATTGTTGAGGTAGTAACTGTCAATGACGCTCTCACAGCCATGAAGAAATGTGACAACAAAGTGAATAATATATCTTCCTATATTGGAGGTATAAAGAACAAGACCTCTGGTGATGAGGAATATGTGGAGCATTTGGGGGACACGATTTCAAAAACCCATTGATTTCATAAAAAAATTGGAGAACATACATAATTTAAATTTTATGACTAGCAAAGCAAATGTGCAGATGCGGATGAGTGCAGCGATGACCAACCTCGACACTTGTGAAGTTGCATTGAATGGCAATGAAAATGATGTTAAAGAAAAGGTAGAAAACCTTTTAAAATCCATAAGTAATTCTCTTGGTCTTGTCAACAAATTTGGTGGTGGGGCACCTCCTTCTCGAGCTGTGCAATAATATGATAGGAGATGATGATGTCATTCATAGCCACTAAAAGATTGGTATGCCAATGCCGTTTTCAGCAGCACAGCACATATTTTAACATCAAACAAAAATAAATAAAAAAACGCATATATTATTTGTAGATATTTATTTATTCATTAGGAGTGAAACAATTCATATATCTTTGTTAGTTTACATTTAGAATTTGTGGAGAACGAAAATAGTGTTGTAACCAGCTGGTTATGTTTGGTGTGGATGTATGGATAGTGTTAGACGTATTTGTTAAATACATAGAAAATGAGGTACATTAAATTTTAAAAATAATAATAATAAGTAAATAAATAATAAACTTAAAAAAATTGATTTTAATTTTATATGATGTTCTTATTGCTAGTATGGCTTTGTACATAACATTATTATAGAAGTTATAAGTTTCATTTATGCATAGTTTTGATATACACCTAAATAATTCCAAGGGACACTATTGAGTTTTGCATTGAAAATTGGATTTAGATTGGTAGAAGTTGAAATGCTGATGCCATATGAAGCAATTAGACTAAAAAAAAAACACATACTAATTGTATGATTTATAGTACCTTCTTGCTTCAACTATTTCATTTGAAAAAGGGTAGTGATGGTAATCCCTATCTAGTCAAATGACAATTTGTATTATCCTTCTTATCAAAATGAATATCGCAAAGGAAATATTGTTTAAACATAGAATATTAATGTAAAGGCTTGCATTTGCAGGAACAAAGCATTAACTATCCACTATAGATTAAACTTTGGATTTATGAAACTATTATAACTATAGGTTTTATTCGTTAAGATTTTTGTATTAATCTTGGTGTATGAGGAAATGCACTTCCTTCAATTTGGGGGAATGATGAGTGCTGAAATGTGCATGTATTATGGAACCTTTTATATGTCTTTTATCTGCAAATATGAGAAAATGGATGTGTTTTGATAATTGTTATATCTTATTTGCATGATTTATGACTAAATTTTATTTATGATGTTAAAATGATAAATGCATGAATTTTACACAAAATTTGTGCAAGTTTTTTATGTTTGGACAAGAGAAAATTGAATAACACTTCATGGAATATTGATGCAATAAAATAGGACATGAACCAGATGTTGAGCCCAGGAGAATATGATCACAAGAGTGACGTGTTAAGAAGACGGTAGACACGGATTGCAAATGGATGTTATAGAAGATAGTTACTGAAGTATGTTACAAAAGCTAGTTGTTGAAGATTGTTATTGAAGAGATATTTTAACAATAATTACCAAAGAAAGTTGACCAAGTCAGTTGAATGGCACTGCATGCCACATCAATGATAGCATGGTGCGCTTACATAGCAAAAAAGGATTACAGTCAACATGATTGGTTGACTTGTCAAACATTGTTCACAAGGATATTGTGGTTAATGAAGCTATTGTAAAGTTGTTTTATAAAGTCATGAAATTAGAATATTGTTAGGTTGTCTAGATTTTGATGCAATATTGTTATGTCCTTCCTGATAATAAAGGGGAATGTGGTTATATTATATATCTTACGAAATGTTCAAATTAACATTGTTTTGTTATGTTCATTCACAAAGTGCATCTTGGACCACTTAGGTTATTTATTGAGTCCAAGTAGGTTAGAGAATTGCCTTAATTTAGATTATTTTTGTTAGTACTTAGTTGCCGCATTATAAAGTGCACAAATCCACATGGAAAATATGTGGTATAATTTCATTTAGAATGTCCAAGAAAAATTATATATTATATAGGAGACCTTTGAAAAGGTTTGGCTAGCTAATGGAGAAAATATCCACTTGTTGCTTGCTTGCCCAACTCTTTACATAGATCTCTACCCCTGACTATCTTAGTTGGATGTATCTCTACAACATATTCCTGTATACGGGTTACCCATCCTGTCATTTTTTCACTAAGTTCTCCTCATATTATGAAACTCCTTATGTCTGGGTGAATTACATAAACAATGGTGTGACTTTGGGATAGGAAGTGTTTCAATTTATTCAATGATTTCATGATTGCATACACCTGCTTCTCTATAAAAATGTACCTCTTATCATGCTTGTGCATGATAGAACTCAAAAAGTCTATGGGTCTTTCCTTGTCATCTGCTCCTTTCTAAGTAAGAACTGTAGCGTAGTTGTCTTTCTCTCCAACAACATATAGGATGAATCTTCGGGAATAGTAAGAGTTGACTAATACAGGGGGTTGAGCTATGGCTTCCAAAATATTTGTAAAAGCATATTTCCTTGGTTCTGTCCATTTAAAAGGTGCATCCTTTTTTTAACAGTTCAGTCATTGGCTTAACTGTTTGAGAAAAATATGCAATGAACTTTCAAACAAAGTTTAACTGTCCAAAGAAGGATTGCAATCCTTTCTTATTGATTGGGAGTAAAAGTTCTAAGAGTGCTTTTACTCTATCAGGGTCAATGGATAACCCAACTTTAGAAATAACGTGGCCAAGAAATATACCTTCTTCTACGACAAATATAGATTTCTTTGGATTCAAGGATATCCCAAATTCTCTGTATTTTTCAAATATTTATCGCAGATGGGTGGCATGATCTCTCTTGTCATGGGAAAATACTATCATTTCATATAAATAGATAATGATAAAATTATTTGTGAGCTCTCCAAAAGCTGCATCCATAGCTCTCTAAAAAAATTGCTTCTACATTTTATAACCCAAAAGGTATTCTTTGGTAAGCAAAACTCCCCCACTTAGTGGTGAATGTAGTCTTGTATTGATCTTCATTTTTTACCCAAACTTGGTTATAGCCAGAAAAGCCATCTAATAGGTAAAACCTCTCTGCTTTTGCCACTGTATGAAGGATTGGGTCAATCTGAGGCAAAGGATAGTGATCCTTTAGAGAAGCTCTGTTCAAATTTTAGAAATCTACACAGTCTAATTTTGCCATTTTTTTCTAACTGCTACCAAATTTACCACCCAGGTAGAATGCTTAATAGGATATAATATTTTAGCTTGTAGAAGTTTTAACAACTCATGTTTCATCAAAGCTTCAATTTTTGGATTTATAGGCCTTTGTCTCTTCCTGAAAGGTTTAGCTCCTTCCTCTAATTCTATGGTGTGCTGAATAACTTCCCTTTTATACACTCTCAAATCACTATACGTCCATGCTATAATATCCAGATACTCTCTACATAATTATTTTACTTGATTTAATTCTTCTACTATACAACTGGTAATGACTTTTATCATTTTACCTAGTTCTAATTCCACTTTGTATCGACATTTTTTTATCTTAATCCTTCGACCTACAGCTCTGTCATTATTGTTGAAAATATTCTCAAGGGTGATCAGCCCCTTGGGAATGTGGTTGTTTTTTAATTGAATCAGTCTCTCTTCATCTTCATCTTGTAATGCTCTATCATTAAATAAGTTCATCTCATGGATTCAGAAATCCAATATCTATTTGTCATTCTCAAATATTTGCCAAAAAATGTCTTTATCAGGCACAAAAGGCCTGTATATCAGTCTCACTATTTTTGAATTTTGGATGACATTAATGACTAGACAGAAATTTAATCCTACTTATGCCAACAAGTTTGCATGAGTGTTAGTTTCTCTTGAGATTGATTTTATATTTAGAGCTTAAAAATTTTCCAAGAGGTCTAACACTTTATTCTCGTAATATATTAGATAATGTTGTTTATAGATGCATTTTCCAGTGACCTGCTTCACGATAAGCTCCGAATATCGATAAATCAACAATTGTTTTACACCTAAATTTTCATCTTTTTTGAGTCCCAAATAGAATTCTTCATACTCAGCTGCATTGTTGGTGTAATTCCATGTCAACATATACAAAAAAACCTTTTCTTTTCCTTCAGGAGAAATCAAAACTATCCCAGCACCTATTCCATTATTACATCTAGATCCATCGAAATAAAGTTTCTAGAGTTGGCTGGTGGAATCATTCTTTTCAGGGATAGAAACATGTAGTTTTTTTGGATTTTTGATAGAATAGCTCCATATCTCTATTTCTATCATGGCATTGAAATTTTTTGGGGAAAACTAATCTTCAGATTAGAGTTCTTCCAAGTTTTTTGTTAGTCTCACAATGACACTGAGAGGGGGGTGAATCAGTGTAGCTATTTAAATTCTTAAATCTTCAACTCTTAATGCCGAAACAATGAAAACTTAAAACCCAATAAAGCAAATATAACAAGAGAGCATTCCACAACACACGATGTAACGAGGTTCACCAATTTGGCTACTCCTCAAAAATGATTGCTTGGATTCCCGTCCAAATCCAGCCTTTGCAAAATACCAATTTTACAATCAATTTACTAGCACCCACTGGAAGGAGCACCAACCCCTGATTTATCTGCACCAACAGAAAGGAGCACCAACCCCTAATTTATCTGCACCAACAAAAGGAGCACCAACCCCTAATTCCAAGCACCAACTTGGACTGCAATTTTGAAACTATAAGATTGACATAAAAATGCCTTCGCTTATACAAGACCCTGACTGGTCTATTGCTAACCCAACCTCTCTCGCTATTCACCAAAACACCACACACACTTAAGGCTCTGCTTACTACACTTTTACGGCCCTCTTATAGCCCTCTTGCTGTGCTTCTTACTGCACTCTTATGGCTCTCACGGCTCTGCTTAACGCTCTCTTACGACACTCTTCCAACCCTCTTTTTGCAGCACTTTAACTCTCCATGCAGACCTCCTTTTATAACAAAGTTCTGACTCTATTTTTAACTTCCATATTTTTGCATGCAACCTATAACTGGCCCTGTAACTGTCATTCTGACTTTAGTTCACTATTCTTATTTTAGCTGCATGATTTTTCTCTGTAACGCACTTGTAATCGTTATACGACTTGGTGTAACTCTTCTTATTTTAGTTGCATGATTTTCTTCTGCAACATCCCTTGTAATCGTATAACTTTAGTTAACTATCACATATCTTATTTTGGTTGGGTTCTCTTCTTAGCTCGTGCCAAAGCGACCTGTCATGAAATCATGACACTTCTGCCTCTTTGTCCTCTTCTCGGATTTTGCCCATAAAAACACATGTCGCGATATCATGACACTTTCGCCTCCTTGCTTCTTTTCTTGGCTTGTACCCAGAAAACACAACATGTCGCGATATCGCGACACTTTCACCTCCTTGCTTCTTTTCTTGGCTTGTACCCATGAAAACAACACATGTCGCGATATCGTGACACTTTCACCTTCGTACTCTTCCTCTTTACTTTTGTCGTGATATCGCGACACTTCTGCCTTCTTACTTTCTCTCTCCTCCTTTAGTCGCAAAAATGCGACATGTCGCGATATCGCGACACTTTTTCTCCTTTGTTCTTTCTCTTGCCTTCGGGTCGTGAAAACATGACATGTCGCGATATCGCGACACTTTTTCTCTTGGACTCTCTCTCTTGCAATATGTCACGATATCGTGACACTTTTTCTTTCGTACAATCTCTCTTGCAATATGTCACAAAATCGTGACACTTTTTCTTTTGGACTCTCTCTCTTGCAATATGTCACGAAATCATGACACTTTTTCTTTTGTACAATCTCTCTTGCAATATGTCATGAAATCGTGACACTTTTTCTTTCGGACTCTCTCTTGCAATATGTCACGAAATCGCGACACTTTTTCTTCCGTACAATCTCTCTTGCAATATGTCACGAAATCGTGACACTTTTTCTTTCGGACTCTCTCTCTTGCAATATGTCACGAAATCGTGACACTTTTTTTCGTACAATCTCTCTTGCAATATGTCATGAAATCGTGACACTTTTTCTACTTGCCTTTTACTCTTCGAACATGTCACGAAATCGTGACAGTTTTTCTTGCTTGCGCTTTCTCTTCGAACATGTCACGAAATCGTGACAGTTTTTCTTGCTTGCGCTTTCTCTTCGAACATGTCACGAAATCGTGACAGTTTTTCTTTCTTCTCAACATGTCACGATATCGCGACAGTTTTTCTTTCTTCTCAACATGTCGCGATATCGCGACAGTTTTTCTTTCTTGCTCAACATGTCGCGATATCGTGACAGTTTTCTTCCTTGTGATTTTCTTTTGATTTTTAGCATATGGGCCACTTCGATCTTTTGGAAAATCACTGTACATACTCTGAAGAACCTCTTAACTCCTCGTCCACTTGCATCAACCGATCTCTCTGACTGTGTTGACAACAATGACAATACTGTTGCTGCACCTTGCTCAACAATCTCCCCCTTTGGAATTGTTGGCAACACACGTGCAATTTCTTGTAATTCTTCTCCCCCTTTGACAATAATACCAAAGGGCTGCTGCAGACTCCCCCTGAGTCCATGCACAACATTCTCAGGCACAAATTATTACAGTTAGCAAAAATTACAAACATGAGCAAAAAGATAATCAAATATATAAATGCTCCCCCTGAGAATGTGGTCCCGATAGCTAGTCAGTTCTTGGGAAGCGTGACCACTCCCAATTTATTGCGAAGGTACTCAAAAATTTCCTTGGGCAGCGGTTTTGTGAAGATATCCGCTACTTGCTCTGTAGTTGGGACAAAATCCAACTTAACCTCACCTTCCGCAACTTTCTCCTTCAGAAAGTGATATCAGATAGCAATATGTTTTGTGCGAGAATGCATAACCGGATTCTTTGAGATGTTAATGGCATTGGTGTTATCACACTTAACTAAAATTGGCTCACTGAAGTTAATGCCAAGATCTTTCAGGGTTTGTTTCATCCATAAGACCTGCGTACAACACGTAGTTGCTGCAATATATTCTGCCTCTACTGTGGATAAGGAGACTGACTCTTGTTTCTTACTGTGCCATGCGACCAACTTGTCTCCAAGATAGAATGCACCTCCACTGGTACTCTTTCTGTCATCGACACATCCTGCCCAATCTGCATCTGAATACGCAATAAGGGTGAAGTCCTTACCTTTCGGATACCATAACCCATACTCCATAGTACCCTTCAGATACCGAAGAATCCTCTTCACTGTTGTCACATGAGTCTCCTTGGGACTAGCTTGAAATCGTGCTACCATGCAAACTGCCTGCAAGATATCTGGTCTGGTAGCTGTCAAATACAATAGGCTCCCAATCATTGATCTGTACATGGTTTGATCAACATCTGGAGATTTGTCATCCTTGCTCAACTTGCAACCTGTCGTCATGGGAGTGCTAACGAGCTTACAATCCTCCATTGTGAACTTTTTTAGCATCTCTTTCACATATTTAACTTGAGAAATAAATATGCCCTTCTCATTTTGATTAACTTGCAGTCCAAGGAAATACGAAAGTTCACCAATCATTGACATTTCAAATTCTTTCTGCATCTTATTTGCTAAATCTTTACACGACTCATCATTGCTACTGCCAAAAATGATATCATCTACGTATACAACAAGGACAATGAGATGGCCATTCTCTATTTTGACATACAAATTGCTATCCACCATACCTTTTTTGAACCCTTGTTGAGTAAGATAGTTGTCTAGCCTTGCATACCATGCTCTGGGTGCCTGTTTCAAGCCATACAATGCTTTCTTCAACTTGCAGATGAAGTTGGGATTATCACCGAGTTGGAAACCATCTGGCTGCTCAATATAGACCTCTTCTTCAAGTTTTCCATTCAAAAATGCTGATTTCACGTCCATTTGATAAACTTTGAAATTCTTGTGAACTGCTAAAGCCGAAAACATTCTAATTGCCTCTAGTCTAGCCACTGGTGCAAAGGTTTCCTCAAAGTCAATACCTTCAACTTGTGCATAGCCTTTACAGACCAATCTTGCTTTATTCCTGACTACCTATCCATCTTCATTCAATTTGTTTCAAAAAATCCATTTAGTACCGATTATATTTTTATTTGCAGGTCTTGGTACTAACTCCCAGGTTTTGTTTTTCTCGATCTGATCTAATTCTTCATTTATTGCCGTCATCCAACTTTCATCTTTGCTTGCTTCAACAACATTTTTGGGCTCAATTCTGGATAATAGAGAGTAGTTACTTACTACTCTTCTTCTTGTCTGAACACCAACTGTGGGGTCTCCAATTATTTGCTCTCTAGGATGATTTTTCTGCCAGCTGCTTGTTTTGAATTTCTTGTTTTCTTCCTCTTCTGAATCACTACTTAAATCATCTGAGTCAATTTTTTGTTTCTTTTCCGTTTCCTTTTCCTCATCTCCTTCAATAACCTCTTCATAAATTGGGTAGTTTTCTTTATAGCTTATTTCTCGTTCCCTACCTTCATCAACTTTAACATCGACACTCTCCACAATTTTCTTTAGCCTCTTGTTGTAGCATGTGTAGGCTTTGCTTTTTGTCGAATAGCCAAGAAAAATACCTTCATCAGCTCTATCTTCAAACTTACCAAGATTATCTTCAGTTCTTTTGATGTAACACTTGCTGCCAAAAACTTTAAAGTATCTTGTTGTTGCCTTTTTCTCGAACCACAACTCATACAGAGTTTTGCTTTCATGCGTCCTCAACATGCACCTATTTTGGATGTATACCACAGTATGGACTGCCTCTTTCCAAAATCTGTCTGCTATTTTGCTCTCGATCAACATAGTCCGTGCCATTTCCTGCACTATCCTGTTCTTTCTTTCTACCACACCATTCTATTGAGGTGTCCTTGTTGCTGAAAACTGTCTCCTAATCCCATATTTTTCACAGTACTCTGCAAACTCCTTTGAAATGAACTCTCCTCCTCTATCTGATCTTAAACTTTTAATCCTTTTTCCTGTTTGATTCTCAACTTGTTTTTTGAAAATCTTGAACATCTCAAAGGCATCTGATTTAAGCTTCAAAAATAGTACCCATGTCATCCTGGAATAGTCATCTATGCACAACATAAAGTATTTGTCACCATTTATGCTTTGCGTTCTCATGGGTCCACATAAATCAGTATGTATTAGTTCTAAAGGTTTGCTTGTGAAGTACTCTTTTGTTTTAAATGTGGCTCTAGTTTGCTTCCCCTTTTGGCATGAAGCACAAATGCTATTTAATGGTTTGCCAATGGTGGGAATATCTCTCACTGCCCTTTTTGAGCTGATTTTTACTAGATTGTCAAAACTGATATGACCGAGCCTCTTGTGCCACAACCAATTTTCTTCTTCCTGTCCAATCAAGCACGCTCCTTCTGAAGTCTCTGAGAGAGTATACAAGTTTCCAGATGTCCTTGATCTAGTTGCTATCAACTTTCCATAGTTTGTTGTTCTGACTTCACAACCCTGCTTCTTGAAAATTACTTCATGACCTCTGTCACAAATCTGACTTACGCTTAACAAGTTATGCTTCAGACCAATCACAAACAAGACTTCTTTTGACTTGATTTTTCCATCACTGATCTTAACTGATCCTTTGCCAACTATCTTAGCTCCATCATTATTTCCAAATTTTATAGAACCACCTTCATATTTCTGTAACTTCTCAAATTTTTGTTTGTCACCTGTCATATGACTGGAGCATCCACTATCAAGTATCCATGGTGCAGATTTGTTCTGTGCTTTAAATGTTGTCTGTACGATCAAGGATTCCTTTTCTTCCTTGGGTCGCTCCTTTTCTTTCCACTCTGGTTTGATTACAGTTTTGGTCACTTGTTTTGACTTTTCTTTGTCAGTAGCTTGTGCATGTTTTTCGAGAAATTTTCTATTTTGTCTCAAACCATTTGGTTGAAATTTTCTTCCCTGATGTTTATTTGCTGCAAATGTACTTCGACAATTTCTTGCAATGTGCCCAAAATTATGACAGTTATAACATTCTACTGCATAATCCATCAACGGTGAAAAAACATTTCTATTGGTAAAGTTCCTTTGTCCTACATTATACTTGCAATCTAAAATCTTATGTCCATAACCATTGCATTTAAAAAAATAACCTAGAAAAGGAATGAGTGAACCTGGGTGATGGTCTTTGCCATTTTGTAGTGGGAGCCATAAATCTTCTTCTCCTTTGATGAGTGACATTGGTGAATCCATCATTGTCAATACTCCTCTCGTGCCTGGCATTATTGCTTTCTTTAGCATGATTCATTTTTTCTTGATCAACCCTGATCTTATCTTCATTCTTTATGGGTTCTAGAGTTATGGCCTTTGATCCATTTGATGATTCTCCTTCGACGAAGCCTAAACCAAATTTGATGCCGGTAGTCCTTTGGTTATTTATAATCTTATCCAGCTTCACAGAACTTTCTTCAAGTTTGTGATAACAACTCATTTTTTGATTCATCTCTTCTAGTTGCATCCTTAAACCAACAATCTCTTCTTCTAGCTTGCTGCACTCATCTATTTTCATGGTTAATTGTACTTTGATATCTTCAGATATTTTCTTAAATTCGTCTATCTGTACTTTCAAGTTGGTTATGATTTCATTGGCATCCTCAAGCTTTCTTGAAATTTTCTTATTCTTTTTCCTTTCTATACTCAGCTCTTTAAGTGCAGCGACCAACTCACCTTCCAGATCTACTTCAGCCTCAGCCTCAAGTTTTTTATTACATTCCTATTTTTCCTCTGTTTTTTCTTCTTCGAATGCCATGAAAAGAGCTTCACCTGTTTCTTCTTTAGAATCCTCACCGGAGCTGTCTTCTGAAGGACTGACATTCTTGGATATGAAACTTTTCTTCTTGAAGTTGCCTTTTCTAAAATTTGGTTTCTTCTTCCAGTCACTTCTTTCTTGGTGTGAACCTTCATCACTTTTGTTTTTCTCATTAAGTGGACATTTAGTTGCAAAGTGCCCAATGCCTCCATAGTTGAAACACTTAAATGGTAGCTTTCCTCTATATTTTCCTTTTCCCCTTATTAGTTTTCGAACAAAGTTTGCTTCCGTTTCATCTGATGTCTCTTCTTCCTCGGATTCTTGTTTTGCTTTTATATTTTTATGTGCTTTAAAAGCAGCTTCTCTGTCTGTGGGTTTAGTTTTTCCTATTCTCATCTCATATGCAGTCAAAGAACCATGCATCTCATCCATACTAAAAGTATTTAGATCTTTAGCTTCTTCTATTGCTGAAACTTTAGAATCAAATCTTTGGGGAAGAGATCTTAGTACCTTTTTCATGATGACAGCATCTTCCATTTCCTCGTCGAGTCCTCTAATCGCATTAATGATTCCATTAACTCTCAGCATGTATGCCTCTATGTTCTCATCGTCATTCATCTTTAATGCTTCGAACTGAGCTCGATGCGTTTGTAACTTGGCCTCCTTGATCTTGCCGTCTCCTTCATGAATGCTCCTTAGTTTGTCCCACATGTCTTTTGCCATTTTACAACTCATAATCTTTATCAGTTCGTTGTCCACTAAACCGCACATGATAGCATTCTTTGCTTTAGAGTTATTCTCAAACAGTTTCTTACCGGCAGCATCGGTTGGAGGAGTGGTGGGTATTGTGTATCCACTGTCCACTGACTCCCAAATGTCGTATCCCAAAGCACACAGATATGTCTGCATCCTGAGTCTCCAAAATGCGTAATTAGTTTCGTCAAACAATGGTGCTTTGTTTGATGAGAATCCTTCACCACCTGCCATTGTCTCACTTCCAAGATCACCTTAGCCGATTAAGCTTGTTCAGGAACTTGGCTCTGATACCAATTGTTAGTCTCACAATGACACTGAGAGGGGGGGTGAATCAGTGTAGCTATTTAAATTCTTAAATCTTCAACTCTTAATGCCAAAACAATGAAAACTTAAAACCCAATAAAGCAAATATAACAAGAGAGCATTCCACAACACACGATGTAACGAGGTTCACCAATTTGGCTACTCCTCAAAAATGACTGCTTGGATTCCCGTCCAAATCTAGCCTTTGCAAAATACCAATTTTACAATCAATTTACCAACACCCACTGGAAGGAGCACCAACCCCTGATTTATCTGCACCAACAGAAAGGAGCACCAACCCCTAATTTATCTGCACCAACAAAAAGGAGCACCAACCCCTAATTCCAAGCACCAACTTGGACTACAATTTTGAAACTATAAGATTGACATAAAAATGCCTTCGCTTATACAAGACCCTGACTGGTCTATTGCTAACCCAACCTCTCTCGCTATTCACCAAAACACCACACACACTTAAGGCTCTACTTACTACACTTTTATGGCCCTCTTACAGCCCTCTTGCTGCGCTTCTTACTGCACTCTTACGGCTCTCACGGCTCTGCTTAACGCTCTCTTACGACACTCTTCCAACCCTCTTTTTGCAGCACTTTCATTCTCCACGTAGACCTCCTTTTATAACAAAGTTCTGACTCTATTTTTAACTTCCATATTTTTGCATGCAACTTATTAATAGAAACTTCTATATGTAACTCCTTTATCACACGTATTCTCTCATGCACCTATTAATAGTTACGGCTCTTTGTTTGGTCTTCGATTGATGACTTTTAACCGCCTCGATGATTTCACTCCATAACTGGCCCTGTAACTATCGTTCTGACTTCAGTTCACTGTTCTTATTTTAGCTGCATGATTTTTCTCTATAACTACACTTGTAACTGTCGTACTGACTTCAGTTAACTCTTCTTATTTTAGCTGCATGATTTTCTTCTGCAATGGCCCCTATAACTACCGTATAACTTCAGTTAACTGTCACATATCTTATTTCGGTTGGGTTCTCTTCTTAGCTCATGCCAAAGCGACCTATCATGAAATCGTGACACTTCTGCCTCTTTGTCCTCTTCTCGAATTTTACCCATGAAAACACAACATGTCGCGATATCACGACACTTTCGCCTCCTTGCTTCTTTTCTTGGCTTGTACCCACGAAAACACAACATGTCATGATATCGTGACACTTTTGCCTCCTTGCTTTTTTTCTTGTCTGATATCGTGACACTTTCACCTCCGTACTCTTCCTCTTTACTTTTGTCGTGATATCATGACACTTCTGCCTTCTTACTTTCTCTCTCCTCCTTTAGTCACGAAAATGCGACATGTCACGATATCGCGACACTTTTTCTCCTTTGTTCTTTCTCTTGCCTTCGGGTTGCAAAAATGCGACATGTCGCGATATCGCGACACTTTTTCTCTCGGACTCTCTCTCTTGCAATATGTCACGATATCACGACACTTTTTCTTTCGTACAATCTCTCTTGCAATATGTCATGAAATCGTGACACTTTTTCTTTCGGACTCTCTCTCTTGCAATATGTCGCGAAATCGTGACACTTTTTCTTCCGTACAATCTCTCTTGCAATATGTCACGAAATCATGACACTTTTTCTTTCGGACTCTCTCTCTTGCAATATGTCACGAAATCGTGACACTTTTTCTTCCGTACAATCTCTCTTGCAATATGTCGCGAAATCGTGACACTTTTTCTTTTGGACTCTCTCTCTTGCAATATGTCACGAAATCGTGACACTTTTTCTTCCGTACAATCTCTCTTGCAATATGTCATGAAATCATGACACTTTTTCTACTTGCCTTTTACTCTTCGAACATGTCACAAAATCATGATATTTTTCTTGCTTGCGCTTTCTCTTCGAACATGTCACGAAATCATGACAGTTTTTCTTGCTTGTGCTTTCTCTTCGAACATGTCACGAAATCGTGATAGTTTTTCTTTCTTCTCAACATGTCGCGATATCACGATAGTTTTCTTTCTTCTCAACATGTCACGATATCACGACAGTTTTTCTTTCTTCTCAACATGTCACGATATCGCGACAGTTTTTCTTTCTTGCTCAACATGTCGCGATATCGCGACAGTTTTCTTCCTTGTGATTTTCTTTTGATTTTTAGCATATGGGCCACTTCGATCTTTTGGAAAATCACTGTACATACTCTGAAGAACCTCTTAACTCCTATCCACTGCATCAACCGATCTGTCTGACTGTGTTGACAACAATGACAATACTGTTGCTGCACCTTGCTCAACAGTTTCCTCTATCAAATCTACATCTCCTATATCTTCGGTCATCATATTCATAGTATTGGTTTCTTCCAGTATTGCTACATGAAAAATGGATGGATTTTCATTAAAAATATTATTTTTTTTACCTTTGAAAGGTATTTCTAAATGAGAATAATCTAAAGATAAATAACCTTCCATTTTTGCTGTAAATTCTCTGTATAGGCACATACCAAAATATGGCTCCATATATACAACCACCACTTCTTGTATAACAAATATTTGGGGCATCATGTGGAGTTGTATGGGGATATCCTTGATCACTCCTATAGTTTTTAATGGAGTACCATCTAACTACAATACTCCTAGATGACTTCTGGTATACTCCATTCCCATGATGTCACATACTATTTTTGGAAAAATGTAGTAGCTTCTTCTGAGTCGAACATATTGTTATGTACTATCCATATTTCCATCTATAGGAATAATTAGAATGGAGGTGGTCTATTTTTTCCTATAGCAAAAGTAACATTATCTTGTATAGAATTTGAAAAAGAAGGCACTTTACTCTTATGATTCAACATTTTTAAATATTCTCGAAGAAGGTCGATTTGTCCTAGAAATTGCAAAGCATCATACATGCTAGATTTTGAGGGAGTCTTTTTCATCTCCTCAATGATATTAAACAAGAGTGTCTCAACATTTTTCTCCTTTTATATAGCATATGGGTCATATTTTTTCCAATAACCTTGAGTTGCTTCTGTTCTTTGCCTTTTGGTCAACAAAGGGAATCTGAGCTTCTCTTTTACTTGATCTTGAGTTTCACTCTTCTTTCTAGGAGAAGAATCTATCCTTGGTGTTGGGACATAACTCTGGGGAGGATTGTAGGATCTTTATTCACTTGATTGATCTTTCTGAGGTGTAGTTCTAGGATTTGGAGGGAAACTTAACGGCTGAAGTTCCTAGGGATCAACTTGTAGATGTTTCTTTCCTGACCTTGTCAGGACTGCAACATGTTCTACAGATGGTATTACCATATTATGATCTTCTTATATGATCATGTTTATGTGTCATTTCATTGTTTCTTTTGCTTTTTCATTAACTAGACTCTGCACATGATGCTGGTGAAACATACATGAATCTTCTCCATGAGGATCATTACATGTGGAACATCAATAGTCTAAGTTAGAGGGTTCTCAATTATCTCCTATTTCATTAGCATAAACTATATTTTTTCTTTCTTTCCCTCTCTTACTTGTCGAAGATCCATATTTTTTTAGCTAAGGAAATATCCTTGGATAAAAATGTCTCTCAGGTTCTCTCTTTTTCATAGATGACATATCATTTGATAAAGTTTTTATCGTGTCTATTATGGTCATCATCTAATTATCTTGGGGGACTTCTCAGAGAGGAATAGTAGGCAATGTAGAGAGGAGAGGAGTAGGAGGTAATTCTTGCAGATTCTAAGGTAATACTGGAGTTGCTGGTAGCTCATTCTATTTTTGGGGAGGTGCTACAGGATTCAGACTAGAGGCTTGGGGAAATTCTAGAAATATTGGTAGTGGGGCCTTTGGAGGATATTTCCTAGTGGTAATAAGATCAACTTCTCCTTTAGATACTTCTAAATAAATAGCAGGGAAATTTAAAATACGTGATTGTCATATAATCATGCTAAGATCTAAGTCAAAAGCTCTCAAATAATAACATATTGCTTGTTCTATGGTAGGTTTTAATCCAGCTGGCACTCTATCCTTGGTGCGTGTGAATCTAATGTTGAAATCTATGATCTATTCTTATGGATGTCTCCTAACAATCATGAATTGATTGAGTAATGATAACATATTTGCATGCACATTGAATTCATCAACCAAACAACCAAAAAGTATCACCCAAGAAGTAAGAGATCCAATAGGGAGCACTCTATACCAATGGAGAATTTTTTCTTTTAAGGATATGACCAATAACCTAACCATCACATATTCATGGATGATGTTATAGACTTCTACTAATGATGAAACATCTAGGTAATGTTCATATGTTGTTTTACCTATCCCATCATATGATGGTAAAGCTTTCAGGGCTACTTGGGGAACCTGATTCTAGGCTACCAAGTTTAGCAGGCCAGTTTGGTTCCAGATAAGATGAGCTAGGATGGGAGGAGAAACCATGATGGCTACTAGATTTATTGTAACTATGGAGCTATTTGAGGACACTCCGATAGTTGATATGAGGGAACTTTCACTAGTACCAAGTGGATTAGATCTTGCAGCTAGCACAAGATGTGCTTTCAAGCTACCAAGGTGTAACTTGAAGAACTCAGTGGGTTCTTCAAATTTTCTTTCTTGGGATCTGGTTATCATATGCATAGGCAATCATAAGTTTATAACTAGATGTTTTTAGATAAGGTATTACTTGGGTCTAAATCCTCTGAACGGATTCGCTAGGTGGTTTTTGCTTCAGATAAAAAATAGAAATACTTTTAAATAACAACACCAAAACTTATAGAATACTGTGGGATTTTAGGTCCCACTGGGCATGCCAAAAACTATTGGAACAAAATCTGCATTTGGTTAATTGTATTGCGCCTTAGACCTTGCCAATATTGAATATATGGAGCTAACTTGGGAATGTCTATCTAGTCTCCAGAGTAGGTTGGTTCCCTTGGGTTATTTTTAGAGAAAAGGGTACAAAAAAAAGGGAAATATAGCCGAGGCTAGTAGCTTTTCTCACGGTGTAGATTGAACAAATAAAATCAAATACACATGTTCCTGCTATAATATTTCTTTATACCATCACGTAGAAATCATAATCCCCTTAGTGTGATTTATACATTCATCTAACACATATAAATATCTTTAATATTTAACTCAAGTAATAAGATTCATACATGCACAGTCTAGATTTTAGAATAGATACAATATAGAACTTAAAATTAAATAGAAGTCAAGAACCAGATACATACATTTGCACATAGAAAATCAGAAGCCAAATGGAGAAATATCTTTATTTCTTACATCAAGAAAAATGTACATCAGTTCTGTAAATGAACAAGAGCCGACCCCTTTTTACATGGTGTGCTCACCCCTATATATATACCCTTAAATGGGAATATTTCTACTTAGTATATTTTGATTCTCAATCAATTACAAGTAATTATCTACAATTTCTAATAATCAGAAAAAGATCTACTGTAAATTAGATCTTTACAAGTTTGTAACTCTTCAATCATCTGACAACCCCAAGAATAAATTTTTTATGTAAGAGCATGTTTTGGTTGCCAAAAATATACCTTCACCAGGGATAGTTGTTATGCCATAAAATCATGATGTTTTGGCTTTGTAGAGTTTTCTCTTTCTTTTCCCCGACGAAAAAGTGCATGTTGCAAAATTGTGACATTCTCTTCTCTTTCACTCCATATATTCTTCTTGATCGTGAAAATGTGACATGTCACGAAATCGTGATGTCTTCGACTATTTATGAATTTCTTGGTTGCGAAAATGGAAAATGTCGTGAAATTACGACATCTTCGTCTCTTTAGCTTCTTTCGTTGTCTGTGACCATGAAAATGAAACATGTGAAATCACGATGTTATTTTGCTCCTTAGTAATTTTGTTGTTTCTTTCGGTGAAAATGTAACATGTCACGAAATCATGACATTCTTCTTCCTTAACACATTTTTCCTTCTTGTTGTCCTCTTGAAAACTAGCAGCTTTGATCTTATAAAAAAAGCTTGACATATTATTATTTTAGCTATTCTTGGAGTTAGTCTTTTTTGACTAATAGATCTCTACTGCTTTTAAAGTAACCTACTAGAGAACCATGGATGAGGATAGAGAACTGGGGGGAGGATATACAACTTTTTATAAGGTCGACCCATTCATGGTGGAAGCCAAACTTATGGAGAATAGCTAAAAGGAAGTTCTAGTTGACTCTATCATAAGCTTTATTCATGTCAAGCTTGAGGACACAAGTGGGATTTTTTGTTTTGGAAGAATAATGAAGGGCTTCGTGTATGGATATGAATCCATAAAGAATGGATCTTCCTTGTACATAAATTCCTTGGAAAGTATCAATGATGGTGGGTGAGATGACCTGCATTCTGGTAGCCAAGATTTTAGTGAGGATTTTATAAGCAACATTACAAATACTAATGGGTCTAAAGTCAGGAAGGGACTTGGCAGCTGGAATTTTAGGAATGAGGGCAATGAATGTGGAGTTGAAACCTCGAGGAATTATTTTGGAGGACTGAAACTCTTTGATATCTTTGAAAACATCGGGACCAAAAATTTCCTAGAAGGCTTGAAAAAAGCGAGGGAGAAAACCATCTAGTCCTGGGGCTTTGTCAAGATTCATTGAGAAAAGGGAAGCTTTAATTTCGTCATCCTGGAAAGGAGAAACTAGAGCAGATTTGACTATTTCAAGAATAGATTTGGAAGGAATGTGATGAAGTAAAGCTTCTTGGGCTGTGGCAGAGTAGAGATTATCATCCTCAAGCAAGTTTTTGAAATAAGTGCTAGCTTCATTCCTGATTTCTTCTATATCAGTAGTGAGGTTGCCATCACCTTTAATCAGTTCCATTATGTTATTGTTTCTTCTATTTATAATGAAGGACACGTGAAAGAATTTATTATTTGAGTCTCCCTCTTTGAGCGAGAGAGCTCTAGATTTGTGGCACCAATAAGTCTTTTCACAAGCAAGGACATTATGATACTTAGCTAGAATCTGTTTCTCATATTTAATGATATGAACATCTACTTCTCCATTTTTTATTTTGATGTTGATGTGGTCTAATATTTACTTGAGATATTATTTATTAGCAAAAAGGTTGCCAAACACTTCCTTATTCCAAATTTTGAGATCTTCTTTTAGGATTTTGAGTTTCTGGGCTAACTTGAAGGAAGGAAGACCTTGAATGTCCCATTTTCAACTATGAGATACTCTCTAGCAAAGATCAGGATGATGGAGCCACATAGCCTCAAATATAAATGACCTTTTGTAGGGGTTAGATTTATCAATGTCCAGGATGAGAGGATTGTGGTCTGATCCAATTTTAAGAAGAGGGTATAAAGTAGCATCTCCAAAATATTGAACAGCTTCCTATGAGAGGAACACCCTATCTAATTTGAATTGAATGTGATGAGATCCAAATATTCTGTTACTCCAAGTATATTTTGCCTTTCTAAGTTTTAAATACATTAAACAATTTGCATTGACAAACTCATTAAAATATTTCATACTTTGGGCTAGTTTTTCAAAGCTTCATTTTTAATCTAAAGAATAAAGGAGGGTGTTGAAATCATCTACCATGATCTAGGGGATGTTTTGAAAGGATTCTTTCATACTGGTCAGATTATCCCACAACTGAGCTCTCCCAACAATGGTGTTAGGAGCATAAACATTGGTAAGAATCCAAGAAGAGTTGTTGTTGACATCATGAAAGAGGATGCTAAGAATCCTATCACTGGAATGGAGCAAACTTCCTTTGACTATATTCTTATCCCATAAGCACATAAGACATCCTGAATTTCCTCTAGAATTACTAACTACTACACCTGCATTCTTTCATATTTATTTAGCTACTGAGGCATAGTTATTGACATTGATTTTTATTTCTTGCATGATGATGATTGAGGGTTTGATATCCTTTCTCATGGAATTTACAAGAATTTATTTGACTAGCCCATTGAGGCCTCTCACGTTCCAAGAGATAATATTCATTTAGAAGATTTTGGGGCTTTCCTGCATCCTCAGCAATTATGGTGAGGGGGTTTGGAGCTTTTAATTTCATCCTTAGACTGAGAAGTAATGTTAGGAAAAATAGTTTTCTGGATTCCATTTGCTATGTCATCTATGGTTTGGGAACTCCAAATTTCCTCTTTAGAAGGCCTACCTCTTTTCTTCTCACTACCAAAATCTATGGCAGATTTGGTAGAACTTCTAGTCTACTTGGGGATGAACTTATAAGGAAAGATTTGTTCCAAAATAGGGCTATGAGGCCTGATGGTCTATATTAAAATAGGTGAAATTATTTCCTCCATAGAAATATGATCGGATTTGGCTACCATTTCATTTTGACTACGGGATGGTCCTGATTTGGATGGGGTATTGACAAAACAAAGGTCAATGTTCAACTCAGGGGGAATTTGAGGATTTGCATGAATCTTAGGATCAGTAAGAAATTTCACGAGAGGAAGGTTTTCCTCTTTCTAGCTGGGAATAATAGACAAAGGGATTTGGGCAATGGAAACAACAATATTTTGTGACTCCTCTGAGGAATGATTTGGAAATGAGTGAATCGGGGCATTTCCTTGGAGAAAGTTATTAGATTCATTTAAGATACTAAATTTTTTAGAATATGTGAAATGGGAACTTAATTGAGGAGTCTTCGAGTTTTCCATTTCCTTCCCTTTGAAAGAATGAGGTTCTTCCTGAAATTTGGGGGCTTTTGTAGTTGTTGTTGTGGCCCCTTTCCTGTATGACTTTGTTGTTGCCATTTCTTTTGGAGTCTTGAATACCCACTGATGTGTGAGATTTTGTTGCCTCTGAGGTGATGTTTGGTGCAACTAGGTTGGGATACTTCTAGATTATACCTAAGGTATTTTACCGAGTGATTCTGAGTTTTGATTGCAGGACACTGAGACCTGATATGTCCTTGGGTATGGAATTCTACACAGAAGGCCAATTTTTTTTCATATTCTAGGGATTGTTTCTTGCAAAAATACTTATCAGTTAGGTTGACATATATTTGAAGTTCTGAGGCAAGATTGGCATTCACACATATTCTAGCCACATTCATATGTTTCTAGCCTTTGGTTATGGGCACAATGGCAAGGAGATCTCCTATAGCATTAGCAATGGATAAGAGGATATCATCATGCCATCAATGGAAGGGAAGGTTTGGGATGCGAACCCAAATAGGTGTAAAGTTTATGTTCTGGGTCTGAGGGTCAAAATCTAGGTCCCATTTCCTTATAAACAAACTTTTGTGTCCTAAGAACTAGGGGCCTCTGGTGAGGATGCGCTTCATATCTTCATTATTGCTCAATATGATGGTAAAGAAACCTCTAGAAAAAATGACAATTTCCATGTCACCTAGGGTTCTCCATTTGGTAATAGCCTACCTACGGATGGTCTCCATATCGGGCCTTCTTCCAATGAACTTCCCGACCAATGTATAGCATTATATAGCAATGTAGCTATCAACAATATCATCAAGGATATTAATATTTTGACCATAATGAACTATTGAGGTGGTAGGATGTTTGTAAGGACCTCACCCATTATTGGACAGGACGTTGGCATAAGAAGTAGCCTTGATTTTATCAACAGTGGGACCCTTTACTATTGAAGGATAGGCCACATTGTCAGGAGGTTCATCACCCCAGAAGATAACCTTGTCTGAGTCTTCTTTATCCTTGAAGCTATCATCCTTATCCTTGCCGCTAGAGTATTTGGTGCCTGAGGTCTTGCCATCCTTACCTCTGATGTCTTCCTTTTGACCTATCCTACTGCTACTTTTTCTATTTCTGACTGAACCAGACCTTCTTCCATCTTCCATTCCTCCTCCTCTTCCTTCCATCACTATAGTTTTTGGTCAAGAAGAAGAATAATTAGTCATAAAGGTAATTTGCTAATTAAGAAAAATTTACACTATTACCATGGAATTAAAATCACCCTAAGGTATAGATTTACTCCCTAGAAATTTTTTGGTTTAACGTTCCTCAAAAAAAGAATTCTGAAGAACCAATTGCTCAATTTTTTATTTAAATCTCTCATTCTCATAAATATATAACTATTTAATAACTTTATTTCTTCTAATATAAAATTTTGATTATTCACCCCACGAGTTCCACTACTATAACACTACTTGCATTCATAAGTTTAAATTACATGCTTTCTTATTAAATGAAAAATATCTTGATTGCATCTCACTCACATCAACCCAATTCAGCCTACCAAGATGTGGTTTAAACAACATTCACCTTAATCTTATTATCTATAATTGTTATGTTTTAACAAATCTTAATGACTGTCATGGTTCACCCAAGATTCCTCGAGGTGAAACTAAATTTTATTTTAATTAATGATTATTTGTGACATCAATTCGTAGAAAAACATAGAAGACTTCAAAATCAGAAATCTTTTATAAAATAAAATTATCAATATAAATAAAATACATTTGCTTCATTCGGCTTTGTTATATATTAATGTCACTATTACCAAATATATAGTAGTTTTTATTTTTAATAAAAATACAAGGGATTCACCTTTTTTAACATGTAGAAGATTCACACTTTTTCTCTAAGGCCTTAGACTATTTTCTAAGGTTTGGTTTGCCCAATTACACTAGTTGCTTATCTTATGAGAAATTGTTCTATTACTCAGGTCCAAAATAGAAAAAAATTACTATACAATTTGTTATCTTGTATCCCAGTAATTATTCTATATATTAGCAATCGTTTAACGTTCATTATCCATGAGTTCTTGGTACTATCCACCCCATGCTAACACAAAAAAATGTTGGATACCTCTAAATAGTTAAAAATATGCATAGAGAAAATTGTGAAGCACTATCAGGGATCAGATACGACTTAGAGATATGATCATGCAATTTACTATGCACACATGCAATCTATTATTTCACAGAAACATTCAAAAAAATTTCTAATCTTCTTGCCCGAGACTTAACAAAGGAATTTAAACATGTCTCTTTTATTTTTCAAACTACCTACTTTTCTCATGTAAAAATTCCACATAACTTATCTTTCTCATCTAGAGTTGTTTCCAGGTACCAAAGGAAGTATAAATTTATAAAAATTTTCTTTCATTTTTAAAAAGGAAATAAATTTATGCATAGTAAGATGCTTTCTAGCTTTACATTGTTTTCAAACAACATAGCAACATAGCAGTATTTTTACCAGCAATACATTACTTTCAATATCACAAAATAATACATCATCATAAGATTATTTTACCAGCATTACATTACTTTAAATATCACGAATTAACACAACAACATAGTAGTATTTTATCAACATTACATTACTTTCAATATTACAAAAGAACACAACAATGTAGCAGTATTTTTTTGGCAAAGACAAATATGTTTATCACACATAAAGACCATGGTGAACATATTTTTAATAAAAATATCTAACAAAATGATCAATCTATTTTCTCATGCATCCCAATCCACATAGTTCGCTATTCTTTGAATCCACTTTTCCAACGTCTTATCTGGATACTTCGTATTTTTTTTCTTTTTGTCTTACATTTTCTCTTTTTTTTTTCCTTCCAAAAATGATATGCAAGGAAAATGATAAGTTATTTTCCCCTTATCTGAAGCATAACACCAAATTGTTGAGCCTTTTTCGCTCTAACTCATGCCCATAACAAGTTATCATGATATTTGAATAATTCTTAGCATTTTACCTTAACTAATAACAAACATTGGAAGTGTGTCCCACAAGGATGAAGGTTTATTAAAACATAGTTTTGCCAAATTTAAATTATTTCTCTAATATTCTAAGCAAATCAACATTAATAATAATATAAGCTATTTCACACATAATTTAAATAAAACAAGATTAATAATATTATAAACTATTTTCTTATATTTTAAGTAAAATAATAATAATAATAATATAGGCTTCCATACATGGTAAACCCTTTTTTGTTAACAAAAGAACATTCCAAATAAGAAACTGACATATGCCTAAACAAGCAAACACACATATATTTCCAAGCTAGTGGCTCTCATCATCATTACCACCTAAAAAAAACATTTATTATTCCTTATCAAAAATAAATGTTCAATCCAATTTAACCCATGTAGAGATGTAATTTGCAAGGCATCTAAATGATATGCAAGCACAAGTTTCCATGTACTAGCAAGTCGAATCATCACTTTCCTTTCTCGCCATTTTCCACTGACTTATTTCCTTTCATTGTCACCATGCAACTGTACCACACTTATAGAGGCTATCAACAATACCATATTTCATAGGAAAAGATATCTCTGTGTGTGTGTATATATATATATACTTTCTTTAATTTATTGTGCGAGAAGGATCATCACAATGATTTGGAAGTCAGATTCAACTAACACATTTTCCCATCCAGCCTTAGAAGCCTCTTGAAGGCCTCTGATGATACCATATTCCTCAGCAAGATTATTGGAAAGGATAGCCAAATTCTCAGTAAAATAAAAACTAGGGAGCCATCTGAAAGTCTACCAATTCCTCCTAGACTAGCTTTTCTAGGATTCCCCCTAAGGCTCCATCGGTATTGAATTTTCCATAATGCTTAGGAGGAGGCTACCAATTCCTTTTTCTTTCCATCTTGAAATTACTCATATTCCCTTTAAGATGATTATACTTAGAATATTTAATCTTCTATTTTTGCATCACTTGATACCATATTTGGTGGAAGTTTTGGGGGTGAATAAGGAGGTTTTGGATTGATTAAACTAAGTTGGCAATGGTATTTTTTTAGATATAGTGAATATCCTTTCTTTCTTGATTGCTATCACCACTGAGTCAAACCTTGCTGGTATGCTCCTTAGTATCTTCTCACAATCCTTTGATTCATCATGTTCTCCCCATTCAACCGCATGTGGTTGATGACATCCATTATTTGGGTGAGGAAGTTGCTTATGGACTCTGACTCACTCATCTGTAATTTTTCAAAATCCCTTGTAAGCATCTATAACCTCACCAGCTTCACCTTATCTATGCCTTGGAAGGAGTTGGCTAAGATTTACCAAGCCTCCTTCGATTTGGTTACTATTGCTATTCATAGGAATATTGTCTCCTCAACCACCTACATTATGTAAAATAGCACATTTTGGTTCTTCTTTCGGTTCTCCTTCAACAAATATGAATCTATCGAGGAGAGTGCTTAATGCTACTACATATACTAGATTTTCATAGCCATTCTAGACTAGGTCCCATAGCTCCTATGATATGAATAGGATCCTCATATAAATTCTATAGTAATCATAATTTTTGTCGTTGAACCGCTAGATCAACAACTACAATGGGTTACCACTAGAATCCATTGCTTTTTGTCTTACACGGGTATGGTGCTAGCTTTGATACCAATTTAAGGGATGAACTAATATTAGGTGCAGTGTGGAGAATGCGCAAGGGTTAGGCATAGTGTGGATAATGTGCCAAATGTTGGGTGTAGTGGAGAATGCACCGAGGGTTGGGTGCATTATGGAGAATGCACCAAGGATGACCAAAATCTGGAGAATGTGTCAGAGGTTGGGTGCAGTGTAGAATGTGCTAGAGGTTAGACATAGTGGAGAATGAACAAAGGGTTGGGCATAGTGAGAAATGCACCAAAATTTGAGTGCAGTGGAGAATGCACTAAGATTTTTACACAGTGTGGAGAATGCACTGGGCTTGGGCATAGATCAAAATTGCACCTAAGTTTGGTGTAGTTAATACAATGCACCTAGGTTAGGTGCAACTCATGATTACACCTAATTCTAGATCAGTCAGAAGGTTGCACCGAGGTCTGATGCAAATGAAAAATGTGTCTTGCTTTTAATTTAAATCAAATTACCACCTTAGGGTATTTGAGGCACTAAAATATGAAGTCACTAAAAGATAAAAGTAAACTAAATATTCTTTTATAGTACACAATGCATATCAATGTAATTCAGAAGCTTTATGGAGGAGATAAGGTGTGCAATGCCTATGCACTCATGGAAACTGTGCAATGGAAGAAATGTGGAACAAAGATTCGAAGCAAAGAATAAAATTACACCAATGGATTTTACTAACAAAAAAATAAACAAACTACAAATGCAGTTTTACAATGCAAAATAGAAGGGCTATTACAAAAATATCTACAAGTAGAGTTGGAAGTTCAACTCAGATGGGATACTGTGAATGCTATCGATTCACCTCCTCGTTTCAGCTCCTTCTTCCCTAATATTTTCTTTGTTCTCTCTCATTACTTATCCTCACTCCTTCACTTGCCTCTTTTTGAATGGTACCACCGCCTTATATAGCTAGGCGGAGGAGAGGATAAGGCTTATCCTTTGACATGCCATTAATGCAAAACTAGGGTTTTTGACCAATCACCAAATTAGGGTTTTTGCCTCACTGCACATGTTGGTATTAATTTCTCACATGAGATATTGTGATGATCTAATGTGATTTGATGTTAGAGGTCGACGAATGGATTTTGGCATGTGAAATAGAGTTTAATTTCCAACAAGGCTAACAGGCATGCAAAGGTTCTCATAATAATCTAACCAAAGCCATTAAGACCACCAGTCATAAAGAGAGTAAGAATGTAAATTCATATACGAAAGATCTAAAAATCTAGTAGAGTATATGATGTGAATAAGCTTCGTTGTTAACTACAATGCTTTCTATACGAAGGCCTAGCTATATATAACAAAAGCAAAACATACAATTGGGATAAGATTGTTATGACTCCCTATTTTCCCATCGGAAGACATGGATATATATAAGTACGGTCCCCACAACTACCTGATGCAAATAGAAATACCATGAGTTTGACACGTTGAAAACCTAAAAGTGTTATTTTTTATTGCTTTTATATTTTATTAATCAATGAGTGGGACTCTTAAACCTAATTTTTTGCGTGAGGAATATATTGTCAAGAATGATTGCTTGGACCATGCCATTTGCAAGTTGCAAACATGCTAGGTTAAAAATCGAAGGTTTTTTAAAATAAACATTTGCTAAATTTAGGCTCCATGGATTTGCATTTACGCTAATTTGGTAATGAATTCAAGCACAAATATTCTTTTAAAAATTAGACAACCCTATTTCGATGTTTTTAAAACCTAGCATAGGATATATTACAAAATTTATCATTTGGTTGGTGCCTTGTTGACCCCTGTGGAGCACATCGAACCAAAGTCATTTTGTTCAGAGAGTTAAAGGTTCGATGAAATCCGAATGTATTAAATGTTTATAGACAATTTTTCTAGAATATTTTAGTGCTTAGAATAAGATGGTACTTGAATTTTGAGCACCGATTCGAATAGATTCATCTTTTTATTATCTTACTGGCTAGTTCAAATCCCTATTTTTCCATCAACTCAATGAAATATATATATAAAGCTCGCTTGAAAGGAGTAAATAAGGTATTTTTTTTGCGCATCGGTATTAAAATATTGACAACTTAATTCCAATTTGATGTCACATGAAATCTGATGACACTGGACAAGTAGTAGTCTCAGTCGAGCGATGGACCATTCTATGCGGATAATCTTGGCTTTTACTTTAATAAAATATCAAAGGGCAACTATACTTGTCGCGAACATGAAATATTAGTATATTTGAAAAATTATTCAGTAGAAGAGGCCATAGAGTGAGATCATAATATCCCATCATTGCAGTTGATATTCACTCGAATATTCTTTTATCCATGCTTATAAATTTACCGATACCATTCCATTCTCAAACAACAATCAACACGCCTACCTTGTTTGTTAAGAAGAGAAAAGCATGAGGTTGTTTTTTTTTTCTCCCTCAAAGGGTTCCAGAACTTCTGGCTGTGAATGTTTCGTGAACCCATTGAGGTGAGAACAAAGTAGCCACTCTAACTTGAGGCTAATTCCTCCTACTTGATCCTAACCATTCCATTAAGCATTCATTTTTCACAAAAAAAATTCATCCAAATACTGTACTTATTTGACACAACTATTTTCGGCTTTTTGCATACCATTTGATGTAAGAGCCTATCTTTAGAGTGTTTGTTTTAAATAAGTTTTCTTAATTACTAAAAAAGGTAATTTTTGATGGAAATTTTTTTTTTTCGAAAATGGTAATTACTAAAAAAGACAATTTTTGATGAAAAAATAATTTGTCGAAAATAGTAATTACTTAAAAAGGCAATTTTTGGTAGAAAAAACAATTTTTTGAAAATAGTAATTACTTAAAAAGATAATTTTTTTTATTTTATTTTTAGGGCTTTAAGCTTTAGGGTTTCTTTTGGGATATATATTTCTTTGGTATTGCATTTTAAAAGGGAAGTGAATCCAATAATGAGAAAATAAAATATTTATTGATTCATATTTATTGATTTATTTAGGATTTTTATATATTATTTGTATTTATCATAGTTTTTATGTAAAGGGAGGTATTTTGTTTTGACCTCTTGTAGCTGGATTTATATATTTTGGTATCATAGCAAGTGGGATCTTGCTGGCGAGAAAATAAAAGAAAGAAAAAGAGAAAATGGGAGGAGAGCAAAGGGGCTCCAAAAAGAATGGTACTCTATGTAGTGCTTGCAGAAGGTTTGTAAAACCTTAGAGACATAATTTAGCACTCTGTGTAAGTGCTTGCAAGAGGATTTTTTATGCAAAATCCTCAGAGAAAGAGATTGGCACTTTGTGTAGTGCTTGCAGAAGGTTTGTAAAATCTTGGAGAAATAAATTGGCACTTTGTGTAAGTGCTTGCAGGAGTTTTTTTTAATGTAAAACCTCTGAGGGAGGAATTGGAACTTTGTGTAGTTCTTGTAGAAGATTTTTAAATCCTTGGAGAAAGAAATTGGCACTCTCTGTAAGTGCTTGCAGGAGGTTTTTTTCATGTAAAACCATAGAGGGAGGAATTGACACTTTGAGTAGTGCTTGCAGGAGGTTTGCTATTTTCAAACCTTGAAGGAAGAATTGGCACTATGTGTAGCGCTTGTAGGAGGTTTGAGATATAAAACCTTGGAAGGAGATTGGTACTCTAAGGAGTACTTGCAGATGTGTGGCACTCTATGGAAAGCAATTATGAGTTTGATCAGAGGAACTCGCAGGAGCAGAGTTCTTTTCAACAAGAGGAGAATGATGCAAGAGCCTATCTTTAGAGGGTTTTCTTTAAAGAAGTTTTTTTATTACTTAAAAAAACATTTTTTTACGAAAAAATAATTTGTCGAAAATGGTAATTACTAAAAAAAGCATCTTTTGATGAAAAACTAATTTGACGAAAATAGTAATTACTTAAAAAGGCAATTTTTGGTAGAAAAAGCAATTTGCTGAAAATAGTAATTTTTATTTTTTATTTTTAGGGCTTTAAGCTTTAGGGTTTTGCTTTAGGGTTTCTTTGGGGATATATATTCCCTTGGTATTGCATTGTAAAAGGAAAGTGAATCCAAGAATGAGAAAATAAAATATTTATTGATTCATTTCCATATATTGCAGTTTTTATGTGAATGGAGGATTTTACCGGTTATTTCTATATTTATTGATTTATTTCCATATATTGAGTTTTTATGTGAATGGAGGATTTTACCGGTTATTTCTATTTATCGTAATTTTAATGTGATGGAAGGTATTTGTTCTGACCTCTAATAGTTGGATTTACATCACCATTTTAGATATCAAAACTATAATTTTTATAGTTTTAATAGCGACATGACATATTTGTTACTGTAATTGCGTATTTCATACAGATGTTTCCAAACAGTATAATTTGTGTCTCTTCTATGTCTTGTTGGTGTTCCCTTTACCGTAGAAGCCATTTGGCATTTATCGGGTTGTACATTCATTCAATCTCTATGACGACTTCCAACATTAATGGAATATTTGATAATAGAAGGTGTGTTATGGATTGATACATGATATTACATCTCGATCCTTGTTACATTATGTGCTGGACTTAGGTGTGTGAAAATTTGTAAGCCTACTTTGATTGAAGGGTCAATAATTTATACTTGTTTCAGTGGTTCAAGAATACAATAGTAATAAAGTGGGTACACTATGCATGGGAGGCCATGTTTGAGGTGGTTTGAGAGGAGTTAGAAGTGGTAGGGATAGGGGAATTATGGATAAATGGTGTGGTTGGGTTTATTTGTGAGATGGAAGAAATTTGAACATTGAAATTCATGGTATTCATCATGAGATGGTAGGGTAGCTATCATATAAGGAGGTAAAAAAATGCCTACTTCATATTGGTTTTATGGTTGCATCCAGTTAGGATGGCATGCGTGGAGTAAAAATAGAGGGATTAGTTGAGAAGGGGTTATTAGAAGGTAGTTGTTATTTCAAAGGTTGGGTTGTATGATATATTTAATGTTAATTTTTATTGTACATGCAACGGATACATTTAAATGGAGGATAGTTACTTTTCATCCCTCATCAATGACCTTTATAACATCCTTTTGTTATTTTAAAAGGATGATAGTTAGAAGTCTAATTGGTTTTATTTTTTTTAATATACACATTTTACTATCGTTTAAATATATTTTGTTTTAATTTGAATTTAGTTTTTTTTAATAAAATTATAAATTTATATTATTATGATATCACAAAATTATTAAAAAAAATTAACAAATTATGTTTACATTTTAAAATAATAATTTATATAGTAAAAAGAGTAAAAACCATAAGACATGAAATGAATGACAATGTAAATTCAATATATATATATATATATATATATATATATATATATATTTATATATATATATATATATATATATGTTGTTGTGATGTGCATATAGAGGAAGGGAGAATTGGATACCAAAAAATACAGGGAGGATTCATATAGTAGTTTTGTATATTAATAGTGATCACAAAATAAATAGATATGAGAAAGAAAAATATAGAATTTTTTATTGGTTAAAAATTGAATATAACTATTTTCTTAGAAGGGTATAATTATAATCTAAGAATCATAAGATGATACTACAATTATATACATAGTATTATATTTTATAGTTTAAAAGCATTTACATGAGATCTAGATATATTTTGTAGCTTGTCTATCTCTATCTATAATTTTAGGGTATATGTACCTTTTATTAAAACTCATGTATATGTCATCCACAAATCTTAAGGGAAACATAAATATGGTCTAAAATCTTATATATAGGAATAAAAATATTAAAAAAAATCAAGCCTTGCGTATTTATATGTATTATTGGTTTAGCTTGTTTATCCTTATCTATAAATTTTGGTTATCATATATGCATATATATTATTATTAAAATATTTTACTATGTAATACCTATGGATCATGATTAACCTTTTTATGGTTAAACCTACCTTATAACTTATAATTAACATTAAACCCTCTTGTTCTATCGACTTAAGTTATGCTAATTTATATAATTGGGGTTACGGTATTGGTATAAATAACCCCAAGACATTATCCATTGTATTTAAGTGTTGTATTTCTTAGCCATATATAATGTAGTGATTTAGTTTTGTGTATATAGGTGCTCAACATTTTCTATGTATCTTTACCTTTATTTTATTCTTTTTCGCATTCTATATAATATTTGAGTGGATGGGTTGCTTCTATTAATTTCCAGAAAATATTATTAATTCATGACTAATGGGTCTTCTATGGGATTATTCATAAGTCTATCATGTGTAACAACTCAAGTCTACTCACTTGGTTGTACCACAAATAAACAAGCCAAATAATACTACAAGGAACTTTTTTTTTAATTCAATGTTTAACCCTAAGAGTACTATCTTGTTTACTACTATTTTGTTTTACCCAATGAATCATTATCATATAGATAAATTAGTACCAGTATACCAAACCACTTTTGAGTTCTAAATCTACTACAAGAAGCTACCCAAGTGGACAAGATTGGCCAAATCCCATGAAAATTACCTTTTTGTGAAATCAACTTGCCTCATTTATCATCCTCTTGATCTAGCATGAGGGTTAAACCATGATAGAGGTTGTCCTTTAGGTCCCATAACACCTAAAGGGTGGACACATACACTCCCCATCCCTTAGCATATTGAAACTTGATCCAACTTATCAACTTGTTCCAATTAAATATGTAAGAGTCTAGCGTGCATGTCATGTGTCTTGTTGATTATCCTACTACTCTGATTCAATAAGAGCTATGACATTACCCTGATACTAGTCTTAGTCGCAAAACCCACTTTGATTCACATATGTTTGTCCCATATCAAATGGTGTGCCAGATCTAGCTACTAATATTATGCTAGTCTCTATAACCATAGTGATGGATCAACCTATCACTGTACTCCTAGGAAGGGACCTAGAAAAGACATATCATTCTATATATTGTTATAAGTATTGGTTAGGTCTCATATTTTGACATGTTTTACCATACTACAGTCACTCTTGAGACATGTTGTATGCATACCTACATCTCAACATCATTGGGTTTCTAAATATTGTTTAATAAAATCTACACAAAGGAGTAAATATTTTTATCAACAAGATCTATTTTCCAACTATCTACCTAAAGGATACAAAGATTACTAAGTTTGATCCCCTAGATAATATTATATAACCAATGGTTTTGTTGTCTAACATGTACTATAAGTCCCTTATAGTAAGCCCAAGGTTATAGTATAACATAGACTTGGTCACTTAATTTTACTATACACCAAAATAAAGGAATTAAATACAAAGCTCACATTTTTAAAGATAATCTTCCTTAAAATCCTTATTTTTCTATCAAAATCAACCTTTATAAAAATAAACATCTACTCTAATTTATTTTAATTAGAAAGTACACTACCATTTATATTCCACTCCAAGATATATGTATATCATTTAAACTCCACATAACAACTATACAAATCGATAAAACTTTATTAAAATACTTTTACCATAAAATAAAGAAGTTACTTTCCTAATTCCAAGTGATTCCATGGTTGACCTTAATCTTAAGTTTGAACCCTTTAAAGAACTAATATATTACTATGGCTGGATATTTTTCTTTTAACACAATTTCCATAATAAAGATATTACAAGTAGCTAAAAGAAGATTTAGTAATTTGATTTTACACTCTAGCCAAGAGTTACTTATATAAATAAATATTTTTACCAACAATGGTTGTTGAAGCCAAACATAGTGAAAGTCTACACTTAAACCCCACTATAGCTCAGGTTAACTATTCCTTTCTCAAAAAAATGCACCGATAGTTAATGTCTTTAACTCTGCCGAATAAAATGTATAAAACTACATCTCACAATTTTCTTATCATGCTTGTTTTAAGATATCTCTACCTAACGTCTTGCACCTATTTAATTTGAAAACCATTCTCAAATGAATTTCATGTTTAGATTTAAAATCTAACAAGGTTTACTTCAATACTGAACCAAACAAGCGCATAACAGAATAGTCTTATTTTTAAAGACAATAATTGAATTAAATTGTAATCATAATTTGAATATTACAAATATAATAAAGTATTGCATTGAGAAAATATATTAACAAATCATTTATAATATAAAAATTATAACTATATAAGCGACTCCTCTCATTCCTTTAAATTGTTTACCCAAATGGATAATACTACAATAAGAGTTCCATTTATCTTACACATAGCTAAAGTAAAACTCTACATAGTTTGCTAATTATAAAGTAATGTCAATATCTAGAACAAAGGCTAAGTTTCACTAATTAGGGAACATAATTCTATAAAATAAATATAACTATCCCTTAATATTTTCAGTTCCCTAAAATCTCTCATACAAAGATAACACATACGTGTTACAATATTTTCTTCTGGTAAAACCAGTGGTTAGCCATCATCTAAAATATCATAAGCCAATATTGAATGGTAAATAACCCAATCAAGTTATTTTTAGGGAATTTAACCATTGTCATAATATTACATAATAGGTTTAAGGATTCCACTATTTCTCTTGCAAGTGTTGGTTCATACGTTCTCTCCAAAATATACTAGATAACATAAAGGTGAAATAATCTCTATTCTTGCTACAAACTATCCTCCACTACTACTGGAGTGACCACCATTGGATTTTATAGAGAATAAGGGATCAGAGTTGGCTCATTCATGAATGCAATTCACTAACTAATGCAGCTAAAATCACATGCAATCATACAAACCAATAATCATAGAAATAATCATACATTATCCTATTTATATTCAAACCATAAATATTTATAGTTTCAATACCATTTCATGGTTTCCAAGAAATAGTAACCACACAATAAATTTGGGTATTTTAAAACTATTCCAATTTCATTATGAGCTTCCATGATCGCACTATAGCTCAAGAAATCCAATAGTAAAGCAGATTCAAATCCAAAAAATAAAAAATATAAATTGTGTATTTGGAAACTCATTTTATTTTTCATAGCAAATACCATATTTGCACAAAATATGCATAGATAGTTCTCACATAGGAATATTTTCAATTTCACATTAATTTCTATGATACGAAACATTAATTTAGCTCAAAAAAACCAAGAAATGAGAGGCAATGTTCCAACCTAGTAATCAAATGACAAATATTGGTATGCAATTTTTATTCTACCAATTCTTTCACCCAAAATTTCCAGCTATCCCAATTCACGTGCAAAATAGCCACACAAAAACTAGTCCAACATACATAATCCAGATCCTCCCCCAAAAACTCCTCTCACCCATTTCTTTTCATGCATGCTTTTTACCAGTTGTTTTTATTATTTTTTTACACCTATCCTCTCACTTCCAAAGAAAAATAAAGTCATTTTACTTAAGCCATCACTGCCTCCATAGTTAAGTCATAGATTATTCCACCATTATTTTCCTACTCTTTCAGTTGGATCGTGTGTAATGGAGCTATCTTTTTTTTTTTTTTTAATTTAAAAGCATGTAAACATGTGCAATAAGTATATATCCATCACATTTGTTCAAAATCATATGTGCATATTTTATGTAGGTATATATCCTTATTTATTAAATTTATTGATAAATACACACCAAAAAATCTAAATCATCACTACTCCATGAATGAAGGCTCCCATGCCTTTGGCACTTTTACTGCCTTCTTTTAAAACAATGAATGAAGGCTCCCATACCTTTGGCACTTTTCTTGCCTTATTTTAAAATAATGAATGAAGGCTTCCATACCTTTGGCACTTTCACTACCCTCCTAACATATATGAATGCATATATATTTTAAAAAATAACAAACAAATAATTTTATAAATGGAACATGTAAATATAATGCATTTCATTCCAATGCACCTATATGAGGCTCACCCACGTGAGCTTCCATGTACTCACAAGATAAATCATCACTTTCCCACTTACCTTTTCCATTAAATTTTTTTATCTATCGAATAAATATCCCTGAACCTGCATAAACAAAGCCATTAGTAGTACCACATTCCAAAGAAAAAGGTAAGTTCATATCATTAATTTAATTTCTAATCAAAGGTCATGCGAGGAGGGTCGTTACATCCTCCCCCACTAGAAATAAATACAGTCCTTATGTTTCATACATGGTTAGAAAAATTTAAAACATATTCATTCATTTGATCAACAATAGAATTTCTTTCTCAAATCATACATCATGCAATTTCATTCATACTTAGCTCTTTAATAACTTGAATTTATTTGCATATTCTACTCACAAGAGATTTCATAATATAGTAAATCACATATTTATGTTCAAACCAAAACATATACAAAGCTACTCTACTCAGTAGTCTAGTCACACATCCATATATACATATACATCATCAATCCATACAAAATATTTTATAATGTCTATGTCTACTCAAAAAAATATAGAAATTGTTGTTGTATATCTACCACATTTTCCAATATGACATTTTTTTCCGAGTAGTGGTTCCATTAGACCCAACATTGCTCTATATTGTCAGGTTCTTGATCCTATAACCAAGTATACAAATAGGTCTAGCTTCAATTTTTAGCAGGTCAAACATATACAATTTAAAAACATCCCAAACATGAGTGGGATCAGAAATATACTTCCTAAAGAGGGACACATGAAATATATTATCAATTTTGGATAAAATTGGTTGTAGACCAAGTTTGTATGCAATAGGGCTTATATTTCCAAATGAAATTAGATATCTAGGGTCAAGTTTGAAATATATTATATAAATTTTAGTTTGCTTCACCCTTAAGAATACTCTATCTCCCATAGAATATTCTCTTGGTGTTATTTTGATATCTACATGGCTCTTTTGGTGATATGTGGCCTCCTTATGCTTTCTAAATTTATTATAAGAGTGTCAAGTACAATTATCATGTATTGATCATGTTCCTCCTTATTATATAAGTAGATAAGTATATCATCAAGAAATACAAGTACAAACCAGTCCAACTACTCTCTAAAAATTCTATTCATGAGATTCATGAATGAAGCTTAGGAATTAGTTAACCCAAAAGGTAGGACTGTGAATTCATAATGTCCATACCTTGTTCTAAAAGCTGTTTTAAGAGTGTCTTCTTCTCTAATTCTCAACTGATAATAACTTGATCTTAGGTTAATCTTTGAGAAGATGATTGCTCCTTTTAGTTGATAAAAAAGATCATCTATTCTAGGTAAGGAGTACCTATTTTTGATAGTAATATTATTCAACATCTGATAGTCTATGCACATCCTTAATATTCCATATTTCTTTATAATAAAAAATAGGAGCTCCCCATGTTGGCACACTAGGGTTGATTAGCCCTTTCTCTAACAAATATTGTAGTTACATCTTGACATATTTTAACTCAATAGGAGTCATTCTATATGACACCCTAGCAATAGGTACAACTCCACACAATAATTCTATTGAAAAATTAAATTCTCTTTATGGAGGTAATCCTAGAAGGTCCTTTGAGAACACATATTTGAATTCCTCCAAAATAGGATGCTTTTGGAATAGATCAGATTCCATTTCAAACTCTTCTTTCTTATTCATTTTAACTACAAAAATAATTATCTTCTTCCTAAAGACTTTATTTATCTGAATTGTAGACAATATATGTGGTTTAATTATAGCACAATCAAAATGAATCATAACCCTTTGATTAGATTCATCCACAATGCACATCCATCTATCCTCAAAGTTCAAAAGAGCTTTTATGATATTTTAACCAATCAACACCAAGAATGATATCAAAGACATACAAATGTGTCACATGCAAATTCCAATCTATTTCCTCTTGAACCATAATGATGTGAGGATCAAACATATATTGATTTACTTGATAAGTTTACATTGACCCATACTCCACCTTCCAACCATTAGCTAAAAATCTAGATATTACAGGTATATCCCTCACTAATATAGTGGAAATAAAACTATCATTTGATCCACTATCTATCAAAATATATACATACTTCTTATAAATTTTAGCATTTAACAAAAATAGAGTAATTAGACCATCAAGAACGGGACTACTTGTCACTACAAATATTCTATGGGTGTTTTATTTTGGTGAATTTTGGCGAAGATCAACTTTTTGGGGGTACTTTTTGGTAAGATGAGGTCCTTGACATACATAGCAACCATTTGGAGGAGCTCTCTCACCTCTATTATTATTTCTATTCTTTCCTTGAGGCACAATATATTTAGGTTTCTCATGATTTTATGTCCTCTAGTCATTTCTTCTAAGATATACTTTGCCATATTTCTTTAAATTATACCCTTGATAATTGTTCTTGTTCTTACCTCTTTTCTTATGTTTATTTCCAACTCTTAGTTTCTTATTCTGATATTTCTCCCACTTCATGAAACCAGTGCTTTTCCACTTTCTAAGCTCATTTTTTCTTTTTTGGATAACTTTTGATAATTAAAGTATACCTTTCTAGTATTTCAATTTACTTCTTCTTTTCATGCCAAATCAAAAGTAGTAGGAATATCTACTGGATTATGCATATTCACCACCATCCCAATTTTGGGATGTAGTCCCAAAATAAATTTTTGAACTTTCATTTCTTCATTACTCTCATATTGGGTGGCATATTTTAGCAGTTGAATATACTTTTGATGATAGTCATGTACTGACATAACCTCTTGCTACAAATTAGTAAATTCTCCAAAATTTTCCACATAATATTTCTTAGTCAAGAATTTATTCCTAAATTCCTTAACAAAATCTTCCCATTTGAGATCGACAACTTTAATACCCTGCCCTCTCTTGAAGGTTTTCCACTAATCTAGGGCTACTTCAACCATGTTCATAACAGCCAAGGAAGTTTTACATTCTAGTGATAAATTCACAAAGGAGAAGTATGACTTCAGTTTGTTTAGCCAATTCTTCAATACATCACCATCTTATTTTTCATTAAACATAGATATTACAAATTTTCTCAAATTTTTACCCAATTCTACACTTACTCTGGCCCTACTAGTACCGGATCTTACAAATTCACTAGGTTTTTCCTCTATCCTACATCCTCTCTATCCTTGGCCAATTCTTCTATGATTTATTTGTTGTTAAACTATTATTTCCTATTTTTGGACCATGTGGATTTTTTGTTGGGTCATTTCTTCTATTTATTTTTCTATATGAGTTTGCAATAGTTGTACTATATTTGTAGGGTTTTATTCTTCCCTAATAGATTATTACTAGACTTATTTAGAGTAGTTTAATTAATCCATTTCATCCTTCCTTCCCTTTGGGGCCCTTATTTCCTTAACCTAGTTCTCAGTCCTCATGGCAGTCTTGTGACAGTTTCTTCCTCCCTAGCTACCCCAGGGTTTCTCAAAGATCTACCTCATATTTTGTGTGCCATCAAACATGTAGAGAAAATGATCAAGTTAATCTATAGTTTAAGTTTTTCTAAAATAAATATTTATTTAGATTCCTTCTTCTTTGATACCATATGTAAAAACCCAAGTCTACTCACCTGGTTGTACCACAAATAAATAATCCAAGCAATAATACAAGAAACTTTTTTTTTTAAATCAATGTTTAACCCTAAGAGTACTATCTTGTTTACTACTATTTTATTTTACCCAATGAATCATTATCATACAAATAAATTAGTACCAACATACCAAACCACTTTTGAGTTCTAAAGTTGTTGCAGGTAGCTACCCAAGTGGACGAGATTGGCCAAATCTCATGAAAATTATGTTTTTATGGAATCGATATGCCTTATGCCTTATTTATCATACTCTTGGTCTTGTATGAGGTTCAAACCATGAAAACATTTTTTCTTTAGGACCCATAACACTTAAATGATAGACGCATATGCTCCCCATCCCTTATCATATTGAACCATGATCCAATAAATCAAATTATTCCAATTAAATATGTAAGAGTCTAGCTTACATATACCAAGTATCTTGTTGATTGTCCTACTACTCAAAGTCAATAATATTTATGCTATTACCCTAACACTAGTCTGATTCAAAATTCCCACTTTTATTCATATTCTTTTATCTCATACCAAAGGGTGTGGCATATCTAGCTACTGATGTCATGCTAGTCTCTATAACCATAGTGATGCATCGACCTATCATTGTATTCTCATGCAGTGACCTAGAGAACATATTCTAGTCCATCTCTTGTTATAAGTATTATATAGATCTCGTGTTCTGACCTGTTTCATCAGACTAAAATAAATCTTGAGATATTTTGTATGCATACCCACATCTCAACATCATTGGGTTTCTAAATATTGTTTAATAAACTCTACACAAAGGAGTAAATAGCTTTTATCAACAAGATCTATTTTCCAACTATCTACCTAAAGGATACAAAGATTACTAAGTTTTATTCTTTAAATAATATTAGATAACCAATGGTTTTGTTGTCTAACATGTACTATAAGTCCCTTATAGTAAGCCCAAGGTTATAGTATAACATAGACTTGGTCACTTAATTTTACTATACACCAAAATAAAGGAATTAAATACAAAGCTCACATTTTTAAAGATAATCTTCCTTAAAATCCCTATTTTTCTATCAAAAGCAACCTTTATAAAAATAAACATCTACTCTAATTTATTTTAAATAGAAAGTACACTACCATTTATATTCCACTCCAAGATATATGTATATCATTTAAAATCCACATAACAACTATATAAATCAAAAAAAAATTATTAAAACACTTGTGCCATAAAATAAAGAAGTTGCTTTTCTAATCCCAAGTGGTTCTGTAGTTGACCATAATATTTCTCTTTTAACACATATATCATATTAAAGATATTACAAGTATCTAAATGAAGATTTAGTAATTTAATTTGACACTCTAGCCATGATTTATTTGTATAAAAATATATTTTTACCAATAATGGTTGCTAAAACCAAAAATAGTGAAATTCTATACTTAAAACCCATTATAGCTCAAGTTAACTATTCCTTTCTCAAAAAAATGCACTAATAGTCAAGGATCTACTCTAAAGTTTTAACAACACAGAGTTAGCATCTTTAACTCTACTAAATAAAATCTATAAAACTACATCTCACAATATTCCTATCATGCTTGTTTTAGGATATATCTACCTGATGCCTTACACTTAATTTCTCTAAAAATACTTCCCAAATAAAAGTCATATTCATATTTAAAGTCTAACAAGGTTTACTTCAACACTGAACCAAACAAGCACATATCAGGATAGTCTTATTTTCAAAGATAGCAAACAGATTATATTGCAATCATAATTTGAATATTACAAATATAATAAAGTCTTACATTGAGCAAATACATTAATAGATCATTTACAATATAACAATGGTAACTATATAAGTGACTCCTCTCATTCCTTTAAAGTGTTTACCCAAACAAATAATACTACAATAGGAGTTTCATTTATCTTACACATAGTTGAAGTAAAACTATAATGTTGAATTACTCCCAAAACTCTACATAGTTTGCTAATTATAAAGTAATGTCAATATCTAGAATAGAGACTAAGTTCTACTAATTAGGGAATATTTCTATAAAAAATATAACTATACCTTAATATTTTTTATAGATACTAAAATCACATCAATTTGATTAGACTACAATGATGCACTTTTATCAACTATGACTTTCTTGGGCAATCCTAAAGGGTTAAATAGTGGTCCTAACCACTTTTGAGAAGGTTTAACCCACTTTTGGTATGTTATGGGCTATTTAGCCATGGCCATCCCACCCCAAGATGGCCATAATTCATTGCCATCCCACCTAGGGATGAACACTAGCAACCATCTCTAGGTGGGACAGCCATGGTCTAGGCCCATAAAAAAGTTAAGTGTAGGAAAAATGGCAATAAAATTATACCATTAATCCCACCTAATAATTTATGATAGATTTATGGCCTATCAAAACCATCACAACCTGCAAGTTGGAGGCCCAAATTGAAGGCCTCTACCACCTAACCCATGGCAAGGATTTTGACAAATTGTAGTACCTGCCTTGCACAACCCTACTTCCTGATTTGACCATGTGGCTCTCTTGGGCTATAAATTGAAGTCATTCCACCCAAATTTAGAGAGATTTATTTGCAATATTTCATAATGAACTGCTACTAAGATTCACTCTCCCTTTCACCCATGTATTTTCCTTTGAAATATCTATCCATTGAAGGAGGTTTGCAAGTGATACCAAATACGTAAATCCATTACAAAAACCACCCATTTATATGAATTAGATCATCAAATTTAATGAAAACATCCCTAGAAGTATTTTGAACCATAATCTAGAGGAATTCATGGTAAAAACCACCAAGTTTGGTGGTTGTCCCCACTTGTTATGGTTAACAGTCCCAATTGGAACACCTAGGTATGGCCATTAATCTGCATATAATTTTGGTTCAATTTTAGCATAGGTCATTTCTAAAGTAGTTTATATACATCATACTAATATTTGGTACAATTTAGAGTAGTTTTGGACCTTCAATTAGATTTTTTATTATGACAGTTCCAATTGGAACACCTAGGGATGGCCATGGATTTTGCATATAATTTCATTTCACTTTCAGTATAGATCATCTCTAAAGTATAATATAGGTATTATCCTAAGTTTTGATACAATTTGGAATAGTTTTGCATCTTCTATTGCACTTTTTGTATTCAATATTGCATGCATATTTCTGATTTCATGTTAATCTACACATGTTATTAACCAATTTGAATTCTTTGTGTGTAGATCCAGGTATTTTAGTGCACAAGGAAGGAGCTACAAGTTCGAATATGGATAGATCATCACAATGATATAAAAATCCCACTCTTCAATTTGTGACTGCGAGGAATACACTGAAAGTGCACCTTGTATTTTGAAAGGATTATATCCTTTGAACATAGTAATGAATTGTATCAATTAATAGATCTCAAGGGGAAATTTTGTAATCATGCATTTTGAAAATAGATTAATATAAATAGAACCCCCCATTTCTTTCACTTATTTTTCATCATATTTACATTAATGTTGTTTTTTGTGCTTAGATAAACAGATGCATTTCATTTCCCTTTGCTAGGTGCACCATTTTTTCTACTCTATAGTTGTGATCACGGTGGGACCCCTATCCCATTTTATTTTTGTAAGTTTTAACAAAAATTTTATCTTTAAAATTTTGTAGGTTTTGGCCATTCTATCTTGAAATGACCCCTGATTTCCTAATTGGAACACCTAGGGACTGCCACAACAGTCATCCCACCCAGGGATGCCCCCAAATTTATAACTATCCCACCCTAGTATGACCACAAAATAGGGGGTTTACAACTCAAACTGACAAAAACATCAGCATATTAGGCTCTCAAGATAAGTATCTAGACCTTGAATTTGCATTATTACTGTTTAGAGAAGGTTAGATTTAGTTTTTTTATGACTTTTCCTTGTTTTTTGAAAAGTAGATTTTGCTTTTTATTAAAAACAATAAAAAGAAATTAAAAATCAGAAAAGAACAACTTAAGCATGCATTTGGATGATTTTATTGTTTGCAACCTACCTAACGGTTAGGTTGCCATATAGGGTATTCATTTTGTAGATTCCATTATTTATGCAATACTTTTGAAAGTGAAACACTATTTTGCATTTTGTGAAATTATCATTGAGTGCTTTGTATTTTAATTTTCTTAAGTATAAAAGGAATCGCACACATCAAGTCACATTTTAACATTAGTTATTGGAACTTTATCCCCAACCACTAATAGAGACCAATGATGGTGGGCTTCATATCCACCCATTGGCTCGCATGATACAAACTCTATTTTTTGGCCAAAGCTAGCTCTAATAACTATCTTAGCCATGGAAAATAGCATATATTCCTCTTCAGAGGGTATATCACTACCCACGGTCAATATGGGTTAGGACTGGTAGGACTTATGCTCCTTGATTGGGTATGGGCTTCATATCCATACTTTGGTTGGTTTACATGATCGTACCTCATTATCAATTTTTGAGATACGAGTATACAGGTGAAATTATTTAAATAAATTGAGAATTACATCAACCATCTTCAAACATGTGAAAATAGATCTCTTTGCAAAAAATAACTAAAAAACACACCAAACAATTTTAAGAATACATATAAATATTTAAAAGAGATAAAAACTTGTATTATTGTGTGTTTTCATTCTTGTGTGTTGCATCATTAAAATTTGTAAAAGAGATAATCGCATAGGGTTTTGAACTAGGTAGTTATGGTATGCACCCATAGCCAAGACCATTCATGGGCTGACACTATGAAGATTAGGCAAGGAGATGTAGACCGTCTTCGATATCACCCTAAGGATATGATTATACCTCCTTGATGGCCTCCTACTCATCCAAGTCTTAGAATGTCAAATCAGAAACCTAACCTACAAGAGACTCCTACATAGGATACCCCTATAGATTTTGGTCCTAATTAGGGAACTTAATTTCCAAACATAGACACTTCACATGCCTTCTTTCAAGAATGGAAACCATGCATTGAGGTGTAAACAAATAGAGCAATACCATGTATCTGCATGCTTGATCAGTCTACCTGGTCCACCATGGGTATGATCAATACTATTCACCATAGACAGGGCCAAATGATCAAAATACGCCCTTAAATTGTGCTAATAGATCTCAACAGTATAAGTTCAACATGAGTATGATATTCATTGCCTTGGGCAATAAAATTAAGCCCTTCTCTTCTTCATTTATGAAGGAAGACTCGAGGAGAATCTTGATTATCCTCGGTATCATTATTCCATGCAACCATGATGTGATTCTACACAAACTGAGAATAAAGAATATCTATTTAGGAGTGAGCCTCAAGTGAATGTGACCTCTCTCGATCGATCAAATCTTGTATTTGATTAGATCCTCTTCAACAAGATAGACATCATGGAAATAGTTCTAGGGCTAATAAAACTCTTACAGCTAAGCATATAAACCAAGTTGTTAAAATATATGTTGACGATAAAGCTCAATTTAATAAGTTTTTACTAGATAAACAATGCTTGGATAACCAGCATTAGTTAGAGAAGTAAAGAATTGAACAAAAAATTCAAGAGACCTTACATAACGGGGTCCCTACCAGAGTACTCATAGACAAGGAGTTCATAAGAAGAAACCTACATTCAACCAAAATAGGCTTCCTAGGATTAACCAAATGTTGCCTCCTTGACCTCCAAGGCCTAATCAGGATTTGCCTCCTAGGACAAACATAGATCTCATTCCATAGACATATATTCCTCCTTGTAGGACAATTCAAGAAATGCCTTATGGAGCCTATGATGATTTGAAACTAGAAGAGGAATATCTAGAAGCACCTTATGGAGGTATGGTTGATGATACTCAACCACCATTACATATGATTGAGTTTATTCACCCTCTCCTATGGGACCAAAGAAAATAAGATGAGGTCAGATCCTCTGATGCATATGTAGAGCAAAAACATGGTGCACCTAGCAAAGAAAAATGAAATGCATCTATTGTTCTACTTGAGCATTCAAAAGTAAAATTAAAGTAAGAAATAAGATGAAAATATGTGAAATCAATGGGTGGTTCTCTTTGTAGACACAAAAACAACACCAATCTGATTATGTGACAACAAGCACTAATCGAATTGACATGCATAGACCCTAGGGAAGCCCCTAGAGGTTAAACAGTGGTCCTAACCATGACCACACCAATTTTGGAAGGTCAGAGGTCAATTTGGAACCTTTCAAGCACTCTGCTCCCTACTCATTCCACCCTGGGATGATTACAAACTGGTGTTCGTCCCACCTAGGAACGATTAGTAGTATTCGATCTAGGGTGGGGCGAATAGCAGGTTTGACGGGCAAAAGGTCAAACCTTGACAAATGGTAGCTCAGATCTACCATTCAACTCCACTTTCAATGCATGGAGTGCGAGTGAGAATTTTTGAACTCAAAGAGGCAGTCATAGAGGCAGTCATGGAGCCCTTAATCAGGGAGGAATCTTCTCTCCCCTAACAAGGCATGATGGCCAAGTGGCACCTCTACATGCTCATTCACAAGAGATCCTCAGGTCTATAAAATGGTGAGTCTTCTCACCCCAAAATTAGGATAGGGCAGGAGCATTTGGAGCAACGGAGTGCTGCCAAATTACATCCTCACCCATTGCTTGTGCTTCTTACCTCCTTGATCTCTCTTTTGGATGGGAGGTTATTAGGTGATCATTGGAAGTGCAATCCGGACCCAAAACCTGAACATTTGGCCACAATACCCAACCCAATTTGTTGAAACAACCCCCTAGGACGTTTTGGACCCATCCCAAGTGGATTGGTGCCAAAACCAAGCCCCAAATGATGGGTGTCCTGCCCTCGGGCACCCCCGCACTACTGCAGTCCTAATCGCCCCACCCTAGAGTGATTAGAAATATGTAGTAGATTTATTTATTGTTTCATTTGCATTTCATTTTAGGTCACTCATATAGGCTATCATTCAAATTTCATGTCATTTTGATGAATATTGGTTGTGTTTTCAGTGTTTTTCACTTTCATTAACATATAGGGAGCATCATCAGATACAGGGTGATCCAGGAAGAATTTACAAAATCAAAACTTCTGGGTCATCTCAAAATTCCCTATTTTGCCTAACCCCAACTTTAAAGGTGTTTTGGTGTCCCTTGGATGGTAAATTTAGGAGGTCACTTTCTGACATTTTGTGACAGTTCTAATCATCCCACCCCGAAGCGATTAGAAATATGTGGCCTATTTCTTGATTGTTCCTTTTACAGTGTGTTCATGGTAATGTTTCCATGCCTCTATCCAAATTTTATCTCATTTTGATATGTTTTTATTATAGTTTTAATTATTTTATGCATGCATTAATCGAAGGCCTTGGGGATCACATGTTTGCCTCCATCCGTAGGTGCTTTTAATCGTTTGATATTTTTCTAAACATAGTATATCAACACCAGAGGGGTAGGAAAGAGGCATAGATGCATTCATGCAAGTGGTTGTGACGTTTGGCCCGCCCATTTCACATGTGGGAACGCGGAAGAAAGCGTACCATCTGTGGTGTGACAAAACTATGTTTAATGCTCCTAGCCCCTGAAAAGGGAGGAGAGATATTGTAACCTGATATCAACTAAATTAATAAAATAAAGGGTTGTACTTTACATTTGCTTTACATCTTGTTTAATTTCACTTGTTTTCCCCTTTTAATGCATCTTCATTCATAGGACTTAGCGTTATGTTTTGCTTTTATTTGCGTCACACCAGGTATTCCATTTTGCTTCTGTATCCTCATGCTTTCAATGGCGATCATGGTGGTACCCTGTATCTTGATTTTGAGATCAAATTTTTGATCAAAATTATGTGTTTTTGCTTTCAGGTGTTAATCCTTCAAGCATTGGACTACTGCTCATGCCACCCTATGACGAATATAGACTAGAATTCATGCCACCCAGGGATGAATAAGGCATTCGTCCCACCCTGTGATGAATATAGATCTACTATTCATACCACCCTAGGGCGATTATCTCTCTGTGCACTTTTTGAGCTGAAACTCAGGGGCATCTGGAGTGGACAGAGAAGAGGTAGGTTGTCTGAACACTCTCTATAATTTTTTGTCTCTGTTTCTATGATTTTTCTATTTCTTTGCTTGCATAGGAAAGTTTACTACATGATTTATTTCTTTTCACAAGTAAAAAGAACCCCACACACCACGAGATAATCTAAACATCAAGGCGTTGGTCATAAAACCCCAACACTTGATCAAGACCAATGGTGGATTTCATCACCACCTTGGCTTGAATTTTGCATACATAACCCTGATCGCTATTGTTGTTAGACATAAATCCTAAAGAAATCTGACCAAGTGTAGCTAGGGTGATTCCCATCATATGAGGATAAGTCTTCTATGGTAGGTGTCAAAAACAGAGTGATTCCTCTTCCATACCGCCTATGTTCCATGTACTGTTCTGCTCTCACGTACCAATATTTTCCCTCACATAAGAGCGGGTATATTGAGAGGTTTGATATAAAGGCCTGGCAGTGGTATATCAAAGGGGTGACCATTTTGGGAGATATAAAAGCCCTCATATTGAATATACAATAAATTTTTCTTTACAAAGCTTTTAAAATAAAAATCAAAACACATTAAACCATATCTAGGGCACACCTTTAATCTATATATGAGATAATCACTTCTTTGTTTATGTGGCTCCTGTTTGTTTAGTGTAGCAGAAATAATTGTAAAGAAGATAAAAACGTATGCATAATTTAGAGAAACACCACCATGGTGTACACCCATAGCCAAGCCAAATCATGGGTAGAAGCTACGAAAAGTGTACAAGGGGGTACAAGTTGCCTCCGCTATAGCCCCAAGGACTTGGTCATACCACCTTGGCAACCTAACCCACAAAATAGTCCACATCATACCATGACGAAATGGGACTATAGAGGCACCCCTTTGAGGGGCACTCCCATTCAACATAGACCCTTTCAGGAGGAGTCCTTACATGTGGCACTCAACATAAACGAGAAGGCTCCCTTAGACACTCGTTATGAGTGGCCATCGTGCAATGAAGTTCTAGAACAACATAGGGTCCATCAGAAGGGGCCACATGATTACATCATCCCTACTCTACCCCTTATTACTATAAAAAACAATAGGCCAAATCCAGAGCATAAGGATCTTCAAACAAGGCAAGCTAATTCTACCCTCCCCTTTCACATATACAAAAGGGAGCATGAGGAAGACCACTACATTCCTCAATAGCAATACATAGTGCGGGAACAATGAACTTTCACACCTGCTATTTATCAGGATCACTCACTGAGGCCAGAGACTAGGGTGAATCCCGCTAACCTCAATAGAGGGAAGTGACCTATAGAGATCTCGGATCACCACGACCGATATAGATGTGTAGGAGAGACATCTAGGTCTCCTAGACTCAAGACAGTGGAACAAATTGACTTGGCATTCACCAAGCATGTCACCCGCCAAGCGCAAATCATGCAGCTTGAGCAAGATCAACAATAGTTAGAGCACTTGTATCGCCTTAGCAAAGAGCACATTCAACGTCAAATAGATGAGTTGCTCTAGAAAACTATGCCTGAGAGGGTCCCAACCCCTCGCATTCATAGGACAAAGTTGTATGAGATGCACAACCCCTTGGTGCGAGACAGGTCTCCACGACCTTACCAAATGTTGCCTCCAAGACCTCCTAGAACTAAGTGGGAGACCAACCCTAGAGCCAATGATGGGAATCCTTCACGGGTGCCCACCCATGTTTATAGGTCACGCCCAGGAACTCCTCAAGAAGCCTATGAGGAGTTTGACCAAGAAGAAGAGTGGGCTGAAATGCCCTACCAAGGCAGGGGGGTGCTATCCGGCTACCCCTCCATAGGCCTCAAATTCATCGTAATATGCAATAGGAACAAACCAGGGAGGAAAATATCAAGTCTTTCGATGCATACAAAGTGCTACTAGAGCGCTTAGAGTCTGTGGAGACCAAGATTTCTAGGTCCAAAAAGTCCACTTTATGCCAGCTCTACAGTCACCCTATGCATCCTTTAGTGCCTGCACACCCATACCTCGAACACTTTAAAATACCTCAATTGGCAATCTTTAGAGGGGAGGAATATGCCCAAGAGCACGTGACAAGGTTCCTAAGCCAATGCTTTGGAATTCAAGACAATGATGCTTTGCTGCTAAGAACATTTATAACCACATTTGTAGGCCCTGCATCAGATTGGTTCACTCAGTTTCCAAAGCATAGCATCAGTAACCTGGACCAGCTAGTGGACGCATTCCTTGAACACTTCATCTTCAACACCAAGAAGAAGGTGTCATTAAGCGACCTAGCTAGCCTCAAGAAGTATGAGTAAGATACCATGGCAGCTTATGGAAATCAGTGGAGGACATTGCTTTCAAAGATGCCCTACCTCCCTCCCATGGCCGACCTAACCCAAATTTTCTCAAAGAGTTGTTGAGGTCAATCTCCGTGCTATTATAGCTGCAACAATATGCCACTCTCGAGGAAGCCCTAGCACAAGCCAAAATCATTGAGGAGATCAAGATACAGGATGGCGATATTGCCAAGCCACAGAAGAAAGAGTGGCCTAAAAATACTAAAAATGGGTCAATGCAACCGAAACCCACCAAGGTCAATCAGGTTGCTATAAACATACCTAAACCTACACAAGCAATACAGCCCCCAAAGGCTAATTACCAAGTAGTTCCTATTGACACCTATGAAAAGGAAAATAATAGGCAAAAGCAAAATTAGTAGCGCCGTCCTAGGCAATAATTCACACCCTTCACAGAGTATAAAGACTCCTTTTTTGACTGCTTGTCCATGGTAAAATTGATAAACCTACCAAAAATACGACCCGTAGACCCCAACATGCCAAAACCCAAGGGCTATAGGGAATACTTGTACTATATATTTAACCGATAGCAAATACTTGACCTTTACATGTGTTTGAAGTTCAAAAGCTTAGTGCAAGACCTAATAGACAATAGATGGAGGTCTTAAAAGACCCCCTGCCTACCCATCATGTATAGGCAAAGACCATTCAAGTCAATGAGGTGACATAGAACTGCCCCATGCAGGGGTATGTAGGGATGATGAGCATAGTGACTTGGAACAAGAGGTACCCAAGCATAGCTGACCCCACGGTGGCTATAGGAGAGGTTCCATCAATGTCATAACCTCAACATCACCCTACACAACCTCCCTTGCCTAGACTAGTGGAAATTATTTGGACTAAACTTACCCAAAATTTAAGGACCACGTCGGCTAGGCTCTCATCTATGAGCTCATCCCACCCCATTGGGAGGCTCTAATGGAGATATTAAAAGCCATTGAGCTGTAGCCCCATGAAGCAAACTCTTTCAACAACTTTATGGGACATGTAAAATGATGTACAGAACCAGTTATCACCTTTAGAGAAGATGAGCTAAAATTGATGACTGGTGATATGACAGATCCACCCCTGTACGTCATTGCACGGGTCAACGAGATTCCATCTAAGAGGGTGTTGGTGGACACTGGCTCATCCAATAATATAATCACAACGGATTTGAAACACCTCAAGTTTCCAGCATCTCATATTATGGCCTCCACCTATGCTCTTCGAGCATTCAATGATGTGATATGCTCGACGATTGACACAACTGTCCTGCCCATCCAAGTAGGGCAAAATACTATTCCTATGTTGTGTCACATCTTGGAAGGTGAGATGGCCTATAATAGCTTGCTGGGCCGGCCTTGGATCAGGGACATGAATTATGTCCCTTCGATAGCTCATCAGTGCCTAAAGTACATATTTAAATGGCAGGTGCATGTAGTCTCGACAGACTTAGAGCTCTTCAAGTATTGCAATGTGGTGCAAATGATGCTGCAATTGACCCTTCCATCGACACATTTGGATTTTTAGTTGAATCCATCTAAACAGGCTCTAATTCTGCATGCAACCCTGCTGTTAAGTCCCTAAAATACCCAGTTGGGTCCATCTTCATCGTCTAGTCCTTCACTAATGATGCCACCTACGATGGCCATACCGAAGGACAATGGGAAGAAACCCCTGGAAGAGGCACTGCCATCAGTCTCAACCATATCTGCCAAAAGGTGCCTAGTCGAATGAAAGTCAAGATGCCTATTTCACCTGACATGGAGTGGACTCAGGAAGAACTCCCATTCCCTCCCCCTCAACCACCAATGATCATTGTTGAGGTGGCCAATATGGGCATGGGGGAGTACCTAGTGTGGAACATTGTAGCAACACCCGCACTTGAGTCCATGCAGAACTTGGGGAGACCTCGCCTCTCCATCCGCACTATTGTTCCTCTAGGCTACCCACAAAACTAGACAAATTTTTTATATTGGGGCCTCGATAATGGAATTGAACCTTACCTGCAAGAGGAAGAAGGTGAAGAGCCCTTTGCTGAGGACGTCAACTATTTGTCCAACCTAGACTTCGCTTTGAGATATCTTGGCCAATGTAAATATGGGTTGGGCAGGTATGAACAAGGAGTGCGCATTCTTTGTCAACCAAGATATCAGATGCCATACGACAAATTAGGAGTAGGGTGCAACCACCCTATACCCATTGAAATCTTGGTAGAGAACATGCAAGGCCTAGGGCTAGGCAACAAGGATGGATTGGCACAAGGTCTATATGCCAATCCTAACACAACATACACATTGGGGGATTATCTCCCATTGTTAAGAACCAACCTCGTGGGCCTCAAAAATTCCTCCCCTTCTATAGATAAAGGGGAAAGTTCAAGAACTTGCCTCCATGAGGGCTATAGATGAGGTCAAGAAGGATCTTCAAAATATGAGTCAGAATATGAGACAACACCGTGGGACCATTTCGAATTTGAAACCAATCATTTGCAAGTGACCCCCATGGATGACTATCAAGAAAGCTTATTGGCAATATTCCCCTTGAATGCTCTAGTCGAGAAAAGGCCACCTCAATAAAATCATGCCCTCCCATAGAGAGTGAAACAACCTCGATGGTACCAAACCAATTTTTAAGATCTAAACAAAGCGAGTACCAAGGATGATTTCTCATTTCCTAGCATCGACACATTGGTAGATGCTACAGCAGGCCATGAAATGCTTTCCCTCATGGATGGTTTCTCGGGATACAATCAGATTCATATCAATCTTGATGATCAACTAAAAATGACATTCACAACACCTTGGGGGACATCTTGTTATAGGGTCATGCCCTTTGGCCTTAAAACATTGGCACAACATACCAACATGCTATGACATATATCTTCCATGATCACATGCATAAAACTTTGGAAGATTATATGGATGATTTTTTGTCCAAATCTCTTTTGCACCCAGATCATCTCAATGACTTAAGCAAGATCCTCGATCGCCTTATCGAATACGAAGTTAGACTAAACCCCAATAAGTGCTTGTTTGGCATCACATATGGAAAACTCTTGGGTTTCATAGTCTCAAAATGAGGAATTGAGGTAGATCCAAATAAATTCAAGGCAATCATTGAAATGCTTCCCCCAACCACCATCAAGCAGCTCAGAAGCCTATAGGGAAAGGTCGCATCAATCAAGCGCTTCATAGCACAGGTATCTGAAAAGTGCCAACCCATGAATAAATTATTACACAAGGGGGTAGCATTTCACTGGGATGACGAGTTCCAGTCAGCCTTCGATGACATTAAATAATACTTGGCCTTGCTACCAATATTATCACCACCTATACCAGGAGTGCCATTTTATTTGTACATCTTAGCTATTGAGGTGGCACTGGACGCCATGCTAGCCCAAAAAAATGAACTACATAAAGAGTAGGCTACTTACTATCTTAGTCGCACCCTAGTCAGTTATGAAATTAACTATGCATACGTCAAGAAGCTATGCTTAGTAGTGGTATTTGCTACTAAAAATCTATGCCACTACATGCTGAGCAATATGATGTATGTTGTGTCTAAGGAGAATCCATTGTGGTACATGATGAGTCGTACTTATCATAGTAGCCACACGATGAAATGGATCATGTTGTTGATGGAGTTTGACATTGAATTCATTGGACATAAATCCATCAAAGTTTAAGTCATCACAGATCAACTAGTAGAGGCTCCCCTCGAAGATGATCAGCCTCTAACCATAGAGCTACTCGATGATGGGGTCTTCCATGTCTTAGAATCACCAGATTTTGATGTGCCTGAGTCATAGGCAAACATAAACCTATTTTTGATGGTTCTAAATGTGAGCAAATGGGTGGCATGGGAATTGTATTCTTCATACCACAAGGGGCTCCAATGCCTCTATAATTTAAACTATATTTCTTGTGCACCAAAAACAATGCCAAATACAAATCCTTGCTCATAGGTCCTCAGATAGCAATCACCATGAACATCAAATGCTTGAACATCATTGGTGATTCACTATTAATTTTCAACCAAGTAAAAGGGATATTCCAATGCAAATGCCCAATTCTACAGGCCTACAAAGCCCTTGTGGACAAATTCTTGGTAAATATTGAATGGTACGACATCGAGGCACTCCCTCGATCATCAAATCATTTTGTGGACACTATGGCCTCCTTTGGGTCACTAATCCCACAAGACCCTTTCGATAATATGACAACCATTCAAGTCAAAACACTATCGCAATCCACGATAGAGCATGCAAGCTCTGACCTAACACCAGGAGTCCACCCGATCTAGATTGAACCATCTCAGGATAAGTTATCTCAAATCTGTGATAGTCTGAATCATGCCAACTAGGGGTCCTTGTTCTCCTTCACTCCTCTTAATAGCAACACAACGCTATTCTTACAGGTTCGTTCCCGCTCATCTTTTGCTAAGGATGAACTTCAAGAGGGATTGGTTGTTCATACCGTCGAGGTTTTTGATCAGTAGGATTGGTACACACCCATAAGATATTACCTCAAGCTAGGTAACCTCCCACTTGGATTGTCACATGCCACAAAAATATCATTCAAACATAAAGTGGTAAAACATGTCTTGCTAGGAGACATTTTGTACCGTCAAAGCTACGAAGGAATCCTCCTTCGTTGCTTGGACCAGTAGGAGTCCACTTGGGCGATCACCCAAGTGCACAATGGTACATGTGGTGGCCACTTTAGCGATATGGCCATTGCAAAGCATATTCTTCACATAGGCTATTATTGGCCATCTTTAGAGCGAGATTGTTGCACATATGTAAGGAAGTGCGTGAAGTGTCAACACCATGCCAATTTGACACATGTACCTTCTCAGGCCTTACATTCGATCCAATCGGCTTGGCCATTTTTGTATTGGGGCTTAGATATAATTAGAAAGATCTCCCCTGCATCGTCAAGTCATCACACGTTTATCATAATGGCCACAAAGTACTTCACCAAGTGGGTGGAAGCAATTTTTCTTACCTCTACGACTAGAAACCGCATTGTGGAGTTTATTTTACATAACATCATATGTCATTTTTGTATTCCATCCAATATCATCTCGGATAATGGGATGTCATTTAAAAACAAATATGTGCGTGCTTTGACAACAAAGTACAAAATTCAGCATAGTTTTTCAACACCCTATTATCCGCAGGCAAATGGGCAAGCAGAGGCATAAAAAAAAATGCTAGTTGCCATCCTTAAAGTGATAGTTATAGATAGTCACAAGGATTGGCACATTCAAATCCCACTTGATCTTTGGGCTATCGCACTAGCATCTGGACGCCCACTAGGGCAACTCCATTTTTGCTGGTGTATGGCTCTGAGGTAATCATACCTCTTAAGTTGGAAATACCTTCCCTACGCATATCAATGCAAGAGTTCATTGCAGACGATACTACGTGGTAGGCTCGGTTAGACCAACTTAATTTGCTTGAAAAATGACACATCAATGCTCTCGAGAATTTACGTATCTATCAAGAGTGACTTAAGAAAGCATACAACATGAAAGTTCACCTGAGGGACTTTCAGGTTGGTGACTTGGTCTTAAAAGAGAACAAAAAAACTCTAAATTTCCACACCATTTAAGGGACAAGTTCATGGAAAATTGGTTAGGTACCTATGTAATTGAAAGTAAAATAGGACCTAGAACATACCGACTCGCTTCTATTGATGGAATCAAGGAACTAGAACCCTTGAACATTAGTCATTTGAGGCCATTCCACATTTAGAGAGCCATAGCCCACCCCAAAAGCTCCAAGGATTCCCATCATCGCTTGGTCAACCTAAAATGCCCCAAAGGTGCCCATAATCCCTTTGGTCAAACCCTAAAAGCTCTAAGGATTCTAGGAATCACTTGGTCAACCCCCCCCAAAAAAAAAATTCCCCAAAGGTATCCATAAACTCTTTGGTCAAACCAAAAGCTCCAAGGATTCCCATCATCACTTGGTCAAACCAAACACCCCAAAGGTATCCATAAACTCTTTGGTCAACCCAAAAAATTCCCCAAAGGTATCCATAAACTCTTTGGTCAAACCAAAAGCTCCAAGGGTTCCCACAATCACTTGGTCAAAAACGAATATTCAAAAACAAACAAAACAATAAAATAATCAAAAATCATAAAAAAAACTGCATCTGACTTCCATGCATACTCTTAAAAATCAAAACACAAAAAAATAAGTTGCATTACGCATCGCAAACATACATTGCATATTTTTTGGTCATACAGGTCAAATGCACCATAGACTGTAATTACTCGGCAACTCCATCATTTTCCACATTTTTCCACTTTATAAATAGTCCATCAAAAATAAATGCCATTCACATACATCTAGGGTTTTCGTCATTCTGCTATCATTAGATTTCTAGCCAAAAAATGTACAAAGTCAGACATATTTTTACAAAGGTAGAGTTTTACTTGTATCACACCTTGTTACATAGCATCCCAACACAAGTTAAAACACATAAAAAAAATTCCCAAGTTGTGTGGATGAAATATGAAACCTGCAAAGCAATCCAGGATACCATACAATGAAAATTTTATCTCGCTCATCCCCCTATGCAAATGACCCCAATAATGCTGAGAGTTTACAAAAGGACAAGCATCTTCCCTACCCAATTCCCCCAAAAATCTCAAGTTCTCAAAAAGTTGCAAACATCAAAAAAATTTGCAACAGTAAAAACTCCAAAATTTGACATCAAAACCCCCAAAGTGCACACATAAAAAAGCACAAGAAATAGTGATTCTCATCACTCAAAACTCAAATCCCTTGCTCAAAAAATAAAAATAAATAAATAAAAAATAAACAGTGATTTTTATCACTACATATAAGAGCAAGTATCCCAATACAATTGAAGAAAAGAAGGGAGTCAAACTTGAATCCCTGGAACTCTCAGCATTTAGAAGATCATGAGGTGATCCTTAGTACCGGTTGGGTGGATAGCCTATCGGTCATTGGTGGTAAACCTCCCGCATGACAATATATATGTCGCATTAAATTATGTGCATATCAATATTTGCATGTGGATGAGCTAGCTTATGGTATCCTAGATAGCACCGCAGATTAATCTTACTAAATATAACAAAATCATTAGTGGAGCTAATTAGGTGATACTCAGTACAGGTCTGGTCGAAAACCTATCTAGCACTGGCGGTATCCTAACAAATACCACATAAACAAACTCAATTGCACACACAGGGATGTGAAATAAATTGGTCGAACTCAAGTCTAATTCATACCTTGTTCAAAAGTCTTGTGAGATAAATGTACAGTCCTGGCTAGTTAACCTAAAACATCTGAGTATCAAAAAACCTTAACTATATTTTAACACAACTATGGTACATTCCATTCTTACATCATCATCATAAAATACAAAACAAAAACAAAAAAATATACACATGCAAAGTCATTTTACAAAACAATCACATAGTACATAAAGCCAGTAAATCTTGTATAGTCTATGGTGCCACCGCCAAGTTATCAACAAATCATTTTTGTCCATTCCATATGCATATCATATAGCTACAAACATTTGCATTCATAACAACATATGCATACATCAAAATAAATAAACATGCATACATCAACATAAATAAATGTGCGTAAAATTAAACCATAACAAGTGTATAAACGCAAATAAAGTCATGTATATATATCATCAAAAAGACCCTCAAGCTACAATAAAATGGTCCTCTAACCTCACAAACAAAATAAAAAACTCAAAAACTCCCAAGCCTAGGGCTTCGGCCATCATGATCACATAGGATCGGTGCAACTGGAACTATCCCCAGTGGTGTGGGTCCTATGGGACCTCTCAAGGCAGTTGTTGCCAACCCATGCATCACACCCACTAGCGCTGCCCTCACCCACCCACCTATGATGAGAGAAAGTAGATTGCTTAGTCTCACTGTCTCTCATTCAATGTGAAGATCCACCACCAGTGAGCTCAGGTAAATACCCACCAATGCGGATAATACCTACCTCCAAATCCAACCGATGTCGGACCCAATCCACCTCCCATCGATGATACACAACCAATGCGTTCTCCTGCTCCACCAAATGATTTCGTATGAGATGCCTCTCCTATAGAACCTCCCCATGCTCCTCATATCGTATCCACAATAGATCCTCCAATCATGCTATCTCAGTGCGATACCTAGCCTCCATGTCCCACGGGACTTCCTGAGACATGGACATCTTTGGGATAGCGAGCTGCTGCGACACCCACTACTCTAGAATGTCTTGTATATTCAGCTGCTTCGAAACCCCTAGGTCATCCCCAGTCAAGTTGTCAACCTCCACCATATCTACATCATCACGTGAAGCCCCCCAACCCTCCCCTCATACCTCTGCATCCTCACCACTTGCTGCTGTCTTATTTGGACCTCCTAGAGGCCCATCACCCCACCAGCACTACATCATCCACCATTTGTCATACTCGACAGTCACCCTGATATTGTCCATGTAGGGGACATCAATCATTACATCTGACTCCTCACCCAATGGCTCAATGATTGGCTAGGCCAGAGTCCTCTCGTTACCCCGACATCGATAGATCAAAGGCTCACCAAGAAATCCCTGGAACACCCCAAACTATCAAGTCACCTGAACATACAGGAAGTACTCCTACTCTGTCCCATATCACCCAATCAACCACCTCCCCCTATGTGCTAGTCGAGGCCACTCCCCAGCCTCATGCTAGGCTGGACAGTCCTGGTATGGATGCCAGAACACCTCCCCTGGAGCAAGACACAAGAAGGCATCGACATAGTGCCCTACGACACCAACCCATCATCGACTCTGCCCTTGCTCCTTTGACCTCTGCCATAGAGTAGCATACCCAATTTCCCTATCCACCATCTCTGCCCAAGTGGTCCATGACAAACCTTGTGGTCGCTCCATAGCTATGTGCTACCACCCCCAACACTGCAATAGGTAGTTGAACCCAATCCCCTTCTACATCTAGTAGCGAACCTCGTACAACTCATAATAAAGCTATGCCAGTAGCGTCTGACCCCACCTCATAATCAATGGATCTGAGGTCAGACACTCAACTAATCTAAAAACTACCTCCAGCAGGTTCCAATAGAACCTCACACTAGATGATTCTAGCAACAGCATGTTGGAGATGAGAGTCATGAGTAGTGCATGCCTCACCCCCAACATGCCCTTCTCCAGCCACCACCGCACCAAAATCCTACCAATTAGGTAGTCCCCCTCTGCCCTCTCAACTGGACTATCCACCCCCATCTCCACCCCATGCCCAAAACACCATGTCAGCACCACCGTACGCTGATCATGAGGAGTAGTCCGAATGGGAAATACGTCTATCAGAATCCATAGAATCTGATAGATGTCCTCAAGAGTCACTATCATCTCCCCTATTGGGAGATGAAAGTTGTTGGTGTGGGGATCTCACAAGTTGATCAAGGCAGTCAGATATGCTTGATCCCCCACCACAGGCTCTAGCCGAGTCACTTGCTTGAGCCCAAGGGCATCAAGCCACTCCCAGTCCGCCATAGTCAGTGCCTCCTACGCATTCAAAAACATAATTGGATGACAGTACCGGCTCTTCACCATCTGAAAATCCAAAAACAACACAAAAACATTAAAAACATGACAACAACAACAAAAGAAAACTATACAGCACAAACATTTAACAAATGTACAACAAAAACAGTTAACAAATGTACAGCTAAAAAAAAAAAAAACCAAACACACAAATTTTTCAACTAGGGTTTCTTAATCTTAGTTTAAACAAAACAAAACAAAAAAAACAAAATAACAACAAATTTACAGTAACCTAGGGATTTTTAACCTTAAGTTTAAAGCTGAAAAACAAAAAAAACAAAATAACAATAAAACTTTAAACTAGGGTTTAATCTTAGTTTAAACGCAAAATACAAAAAAAAAAACAATATAAATTTAAACTAGGGTTTAATATTAGTTTAAAACGCATAATACAAAAAACCAAACAAAAATTTAAACTAGGGTTTAATCTTAGTTTAAACGCAAAAACAGAATACAAACACACAATAAATTATGGTTTTTAACTGTAAAATAAAACACGTAAAATAAAGAGAAGGAGCACTCACAGGTCTCACCTCGGCTCTACCACTGGATTATCTAGTCCATGAACTCATTGTGTCTATGAAAATTTGACAGCACTCCGCTACGCGAAATCGACCTCCTCCTCCTCATAGCTCCAAATCGTCAGAAAAACAAATGCAAATGAGCCCAAAACCTAGTTTTGGCCATTAAATAGGATTTTAGGCCTGTAATCATTCCATCCTGGGATGAGCACTCTAGTTAGTTCTCATCCCACCCTAGGACGATTATTAAACTGGTATTCATACCACAAAGGGATGATTATAGAGCAAGAAAATAAAAAACATCCAAAATGCACTAAAAATAGCAATAAGACTGCCAAACAAAGGCACCTTTGCGCCTACGATTCTTGGCATAAAAAATTGACATTGGGGTTACAAATTTCCACTATCCTAATCCCTAAGAATGCTACCATAGCCAGACCACTCCATGCGAGGATGGATTTTTGATAATTTCATCCCCAAAAGGCGCCACAAAAAGGGTCCAAACCCACCTAAAAATACCAATAACATTGCTGAACAAAGGTGCATTTGCGCCTGACATTATTGGCATACAAAACGAACATTGGGGTTAAAAATTTTTAGTATCCTACTCCTTAATAATACTACCATAGCCAGAATTATCCATGGGAGGATGGATTTTTGACAATTTTAGCTCCAAAATACGTCACAAAAGGGTTAAAACCCACCAAAAATAGGTCAAATTGTTGGGAAACTACATAAGCATTCAACGGAAAACATTTTAAGGCTCCCTTACAGAAGTCATCTTAGTTCAAGTGACTCGTCTCTTTTCTCATGTCGGTCATTCCCTCATCGATTCTTCGCTTGAGGGGGTAGTCACACTTAGTCACCAACCAACAACTACATACCCAATCAAGGAAATGGCATGCATTCAAAGAATCATTGACAAAGACAATCACGCTCCTGCTTGGGGTAGAAAAAAAAAGCAATTATCATAAGATGATCAAACACTTGGCATTCTAGAATCATGAACTCAAGGTTGCCATAGATAAAATGTTGTGCCCTTTACCTATTCATGACTGAACAATGTCCAAGATCAAGTAACACCTCATCGAAAAAGGTTAACACTTGAATTAAGCTCCTTAGCTCATCAGAAGCAAGGATTCAAGAATGCGTGCCCTTTCCATACTTGGTGCATCAAAATTTGGTTAGGTCATCAAGAAACCCTAATCATTAGTGCTTTGGTTATCTATTTTTTCTTAACACTGTGCCACGCACAATGCATCCCAAAAAGGGGCATTTGTAGACACCAAAATAGCACCAATCTGATTATGTGATGACAAGAACTGATCGAATTGACATACATAGCCCCTAGGGCAGTCCCCAGAGATTAAAAAGTGATCCTAACCACTCCAAAAATAATTTTGGAAGGCTAGAGGTCAATTTAGAACCTTTCAGGCAGTTTTCTCCCTACTCGTTCCACACTGGGACAATTACAAACTGGTGTTCGTCCCACCTACAAAATATTAGCAATATTCGCTCCAGGGTGGGGTGAATAGTATGTTTGACAGGAAAATGTTAAAACCTTGACAAATGGCTACTCAAATCCGCCACTCAACTCCACCTTCAATGCATGGAGTGTGAGTGAACATTTTTGAGATCAAATAGGCAGTCATAGAGGCAGTCATGGAGCCCTTAATAAGGGAGGAATCTTCTCTCCCCTAACAATGCATGATGGACAAGTGGCACCTCTGTATGCTCATTCACAAGAGACCCTTAGGTCTATAAAATGGTGAGTCTTCTCACCCCAAAATGAGGATAGGGCAGGAGCATTTGGAGCAATGGAGTGCTGTAGAATTACATCCTCACCCATCACTTATGCTTCTTACCTCCTTGATCTCTCTTTTGGAAGGGAGGTTATTGGGTGATCATTGGAAGTGCAATTTGGATCCAAAATCCAAACATTTGGCCACAATACCCCACCCAATTTGCCGAAACAACCCCCTAGGAGGTTTTGGATCCATCCCAAGTGGATTGGTGTCGAAACCAAGCCCCAAACGATGGGCATCCTGCCCTCGGGTGCCCCCCGCACTACTATAGTCCTAATCACCCCACCCCGGAGTGATTAGAAAATCTATAGTATATATCTTTATTGTTTCATTTGCATTTCATTTTAGGTCGCTCATATAGGCTTCCATTCAAATTTCATGTCATTCTAATGAATATTGGCTATGTTTTCAGTGTTTTTCGCTTTCATTAACATACAGGAAGCATCATCAGATACAGAGCGATTGAGGCAGAATTTGCAAAATCCAACATTTTGGGTCGTCTCAAAATGCCCCTTTTTGCCTAACCCCAACTTTTTAGGTGTTTTGGAGGCCCTTGAATGGGACATTTAGGAGGCCACTTTCTGACGTTTTATGACAGTCATAATCGTCCCACCCCGGAGTGATTAGAAATATGTGGAAAATTTCTCAACTATTCCTTTTACAGTGTGTTCTTGGTAATGTTTCCATGCCTCTATCCAAATTTTAGCTCATTCTGATATGTTTTGATTATAGTTTTAATTATTTTATGCATGCATTAACCGAAGGCCTTGGGGATCGCATGTTTCCCTCCATTCGTAGGTGCTTTTAATCATTTGCTATTTTTCTAAACATAGGATCTCGACATCGAAGGAGAAGCAAGGAGGTACAGATGCATCCACGCAAGCGGTGGTGACCCATTTCACATGTAGGCACGCGAAAGAAAGCATACCATCCATGGTGTGACAAAACTATGTTTAACTCTCCTAGCCCCTGAAAAGGGAGGAGACATATTGTAACCTGATCTCGAGCAAATTAATAAAATAAAAGGTTGTAATTTACATTTTCTTTACATCTCATTTCATTTCGCTTGTTTTCCCCTTTTCATGCATCTTCGTTCATAGGACTTAGCGTTACGTTTTGTTTTTGTTTGCAGTGCACCCGGTACGCCATTTTGCTTGCTTTCACTCTTTATATTATTGCATTTATAAAATACATGATTACAAAACGTCCCCTTGAGGGCTCTTAATTGACACAATCCATTACAATATCAAAGGATCCAATCCTTTCAGAAATATAAAGCGTGCTTTCAATATCTTCCTCACACTCACAATTGAAGAGCGGGTTTTTACTACCACTATGATGAGATATACATATTCAAATATTAGCTCCTTACTTGTGTGCTAGACTACCTAGATCTAAATACAAGAAATTAATATTGGTTAATAGCATGTGTAGATTAAGATGAAATAAAAAATATGCATGCAATATTGAATACAAAAAGTGCAATAAATGATGCAAAACTATTCTAAATTGTATCAAAACTTAATATGATATATATTATCCACTTTAGAAATGATCTATGTAGAAATTGACATAAAATTGTGATCCAAATTTTTGGCCATCCCTAGGTGTTCCAATTGGGACTGTCATCATAAAAACCCTAATTAAAGGTCCAAAACTACTCCAAACTTTACCAAATTCAAATATGATGGATATAAAATACTCTAAAAATTATCTACAATAAAACTGATTTAAAATTGTATGCCAATTCATGGCCATCCCTGGGTGTGCCAATTGGTACTATTAACCATCCCAGGTGGGAATGACCATAAAACAGGATGGTTTTTGCCACCAATTCCTCTAGGATCTAGTCTATAATACTCCTAGGGGTGTTGTCATCAAATTTTGTAATCTAAATCATAGAAAGGTTCTAGAATGTATATGCGTATTTGGGGATGTCTTAGAAACTTCTTTGATTGATGAATATTCCAAGGACAAATACGAGGGAAAAAGGGGAAAGTGAATCTTGGCCGCACTTTGTGGCAAATTCTTGCATAGAACTCTCTCTGAAATTTAGTGGTCTAGACAATTTATCCTATGCTTGTATTTTTTAGGGGTCTAGACCATGGTCATCCCACCTAAGGATAGTTGCTAGTGGTTGTCCCTGGGTGGGACGACCATGAACTATGGTCATCCTAGAGTGGGACGACCATGGCTACATGGCCCAAAACTTCCCAAAAGTAGGGTAAACCTTGCCAAAAGTGATTAGGATCCCTAATTAACCCCTGATGGTTGCCCAATGGGGTCATATGGTGTTTATAATAGTGCATCATTGCAATCTAATCTAATTAATGTGAGTTTAGTGTCTACATATACCCCTTTTTGAGATGTGTTGTGTGCAATAGAGCACTAAGAAAAAATAGATGACTAAACAATCAAATGATTAAGGTTATTCAGTAACATAACCAACTTTATATACCTTTATTGTGAAAAGAGCATACATTATTAAAATTATTGCTTTTGACATAATTGAATCATTGATTTTGGTATACCTTTCAGCCACATTGCAATGACAGTCTTAGGGTATTCTTGGTCTTGGTTCCTTATTTGGATTAAACCCATATTTTGGGATACATATCCCAAGGATTCCAAGGATACCAAGACCTTATTTTATTAAATTGATGCTGAATTATTTACCCTAGCGTAGGCTTGAAATTTATCTTTGGCAATGATTCTTTTGAATGTATACAAATTATACTTATCAGTGTTTGAGTGTTGATTTTAATTATGAATTTGTTATTATGACTACCCCTCAAGTGATGAGACAATGAGGGCATGACCAATGATGAAAGAGATGAGTCACTTAACCAAATAGGATTTATGCAACCCATTTGTATTAAATATCACCCTGCGAGTATCATTATTCTGATTTTTGTACGTAGTTGGATTAGACCACTAGGCAATACAGGCTATCAAATGCTAGCTCATCAACATGCAAATATCGGTTTATACAATAACAAGTCGCTAATGTGATAGACATATCATCATGCATAAGGATACCACCATTTCTAGACAGGCTTGATGCCAACCAACCTATAATGAGGATCACCTTATGGTTATCAAATGCTAAAAATTCTAGGGATTCAAGTTCAATACTCCCTTATTTTATTTTATTTTTGGATTGCTCTAGGTATTTGCTCATTGTTGTTTGGTGAGAAAGGGATTTTTGTAGTGGTGAGAACCACTATTTCTTTTAATTTATGCTTTTGATAGTGGTAAAAACCATTGTTTAATTTATTTTTTGCTCTTTAGATACTTGCCCAGATTTGGTATGGGTAAGGGATTTTGATTTCTTTGGTTAGGGAAGATCTTGTCATTTTTTCAATTCTCAACATATTTGAACCATTCACATAGGAGTATGAGTGAGGGAAACCTTTCACTTAGGGTATCACATACCACTTTGTAAGTTTCATATTTTCTTATGCAAAAGTTGGATTTATTAGTGTGGAAATATGCTGGGATTATGATGTATACAAGGTACAATCAAAGCAAGACTCTACCTTCTAAAAATCAGGATATCTTTCTACAAAATCTGAATAGAAAACTAGAAATGACTGAGTGACTAAAAACCCTAAAGATACCTTATCAAAAATGACAAGGTGAAGGGAAAAATACACACGTATGAAAGGTGGGGAATGTGTATAGAAATTATAATTGAAATGTAGATGAGTATTAATAATGACTTTTGAAAAAGTTGATTTTGATAGATGGCTAGTGTATATACCTTGTGCTAGACAAGTATGATCAATTCTAGAATGCAAAATGTAATGATGGGTATGCTTAATGCAAGTGATTGTATACTACAATAATATGATATGCATTGCAATGTAATGTTTTTGTGTTTTTGGTATTTTAGTGATGTTTTGGGATTTTTATAAATATATATACACATTTGACCAACGGGCTTAATGGATGCCATTGGAGCTTTTTGATGACCAAATGGTTTATGGATACCTTTAGGGCCTTTTGGGTGACCAAAGGGTTTATAGATACCTTTGGGGCGTTTTGGGTGACCAAAGGGTTTATAGATACCTTCGGATATTTTTGGGTGACCAAAGGGTTTATGAGTGCCTTTGGGGCTTTTTGGGTGATTAAAGGGTTTATAGGTACCTTTGGGGTATATTGGGTGACCAAAGGGTTTATAGGTCCCTTTGGGGCTTTTTGGGTGACCAAAGGATTTATGGGTATCTTTAGAGCTTTTTGGGTGACCAAAGGATTTATGGGTACCTTTGGATGGACCCCCTACCTATGGCCAATACTTTTATGGAAATGGTGGAGAATCTCCCCGATCAAAATCCATTGCCTAAATATCGAGGTGTAATGGCTTTAATGGGTTATTCAAATCATGCAAAGGTGTAGTAAGATATTTGGAAATCATATTAATGGATGGATGATCTCCATTAGATGGTATATTGGATCTAGTGACAAAAGGTTGTCACAAGACTCAGGGGGGTGGTTGTAGTGGAGGTGGAATGATCAGTGGTGGTCTATGTGGAAGGCGATGAGCTTGATATTTTAATGGCAAAAGATATCACCAAATGAGATGTTGCACTAGGAACATACACAAATAAAAATCCTCTTCATTATCCAAGGGGATGACCTACTCATATTCCTCATCTAAAATAGGGTAGTTAATAGGTGCTACACCGTAATATGATTCATCATCAGTTGTCCATTCCTTAGGGGGACCTTGATCATCTTCCTCATTATCATATGGAAGGGTATGCTGACCTTCATCTTATTCATAGGATTAGGTGTAATCGTGAGATATCCCTTAATCTATCATATTTATAGGAAAATAATCCCCCAAAAAGTTGACATGATTAGGATTAGCATAAGGATGGCATGTAATCTCATCCCTATAGTTCAAATTTAGGTGCTCTAAATTTTTTTTGAGGACATCAAGAGGAACAGGTTTGTTGTGTCCTTAACCAGATTCGTCATATGGTAATTCGTATTGCAACTGAAAAGGAACACGACTACCTTGCTCATACAACCCCAAACTATAGCCATGCAAATGGCAGTGATGGAGATATCACAAGGCATAGTAGGGATTGAACATATAATTAATATCCTCAAAAGAGGGTTCTTCATCCTCTTCTTGTTGAGGATATGGTTCCATGCCATTTTCAATACCCCAATATATAAAATTTATTTTATTGGTAGGTATACCTAGAGGTAAGATGGTACCAATGGAAAGATGAGATCATCCCATATTCGGTATTGTATCAATGCATGGAAGTTTTGTTATATTCCTCACTAAATACTCTCCTAAACATGTACTAGCCAAATGGACTATGACTTGGGATGTTGAGGATGGAGGAGATGAAAGCGAATCTTGATATGACTCAATGCTTACCTCATGAATTGGTTCCTCATATGCTAGACTAGGAATCTCTTCCATGGAATCGATGGAGATGATTGGATGTATCTCATCAATAGGCCTCTTCGACATGTTCCTCTATGAAGCATTGGATGATGATGAAGGTGTTTTTGAAGGTGCCAATGATGATTATGTTATGGAAGAATATGGTAATGGATTTATTTTGTTGAAATTCCACATGATTTTATGGTAAGGTCAACTCGAAGATATGCTACACCAAGTTACAGTATTTGAAGAGATCAAGGTCTACAGAGACAATGTATACTTACCCTTCATGAGTATACTTCAAACATTGGTGAGCTATAAATGGTATACACTTCATATCCCTAATCCAATGTCTGCAAAACAATATATTGTAGGCTATTACACCCCCAAGATATAACACAATGTTGGTATGGTTTTGTGTCCCACCTAGATAGGTAGGACTATAGTACCAACTATTGAGCATATAGTATTATTGAATGCTCAAAGGATATATATGGATGCAACAATATGGGATACTGGAAGTCCTAGATGTTTGATAGCATTGGTGGTAATGATTTTACGTGATGAACCAGTGTCAATTAGAACTCTTTTATTGGGTGTTCCATTTATATATGCAATGATGTGTAGAGGAGGATAAATCACATCATTTGCTATCGATTTGAGTTCATGTTCATGAAACATGATAATTGGTTCTTTACACTACTATAAGTGACCCAAACAATTAATAAATGAGTTAGAATCCTAGGACAACAGGTCAGTAAACTTAAGGATTTCCATAAGAGTTTCTCAATGAGGTGGAGATTTTTGAATAAACTCATATATAAATTTTTTTGCCAATGTTGTTTTTCAGATTTGAGTAAGATTACTTTTATTGTAACCATTGAATGAGGTGGAAGGCTTTGCAATGGAGGTTTTAGAGGTTATGAAGTTGAGATAATATTAGGTGAAGTTGTAGGTGGTGCAACTTGATTTGGATAGCATCGATTCCTTGTCACAATGCTAACCATCCTGATGAACTCTTATTGAGGGGGTATCGTATGGACATTATTTACCTTTTTTTTAGGATTTGCCTACACCTCATGAGTAGTCAATGGGTCTTTAAAAATACCCATTTGTTTATTTTTTGTTGCGAGAGGGTTATCAACTTGAAGGTCATTCCTCTTGATCATATCTTGCACTAAGTTTTTAAAATCATAGCACATTGGCAAGTCATATCCAATCTTACTATGGTACCTACAATATAGGTCTTCACGACATCACATAGGTATTTTTTACATGTATTCAGATATATAGGTTGAATCTTAGGTAGAGTAATTGCTTTGGCCACATATAGATGATCAAATAGAAAATACATAGACTCGGTGAAGGGTGTAAATTATTGCCTAGGGTGACGTTGCTAATTTTTCCCTTGATTCATTTGAGTGTTGTTGTTGTAACTTGTAGGAGGCAGTTGGATGTGACAATTTATCTTCTAAGGTGGTGTTGGTTGCACAAGACCTAGAACATTGATGGTAAATTGGTTAATTTATATCAGTTTTGATTGTTCTAGATTACACTTTGGGTTCTTAGTCCACTCCTTCTTGCAGGGTTTTATGATTTCCCCCTCTTGAATTTTAATTTCTTCTATTTTTCTAGCCTACACTAGAGCATATTTAAGATTTTGATACTCTTGGAGTTGTAGCAATAATGAAATTGGATTTTAAAAGCTCTTCAAAAAAATTTGAGTCAATTCAAAATTTGGTAGTAAGTATGGTAGCTTAGAAAGAAGTTTTTTCCACCTATTAGCATAGTCTATGATTGACACATCTTCATATTACTTCAACCCTGTGAGGTTTATTAAAGTCACCTTTCACTTAGTGTTAAGGGTGAAACATTCTAGAAATGTGTTTGCAAATTTCTCAAAGATATGGATGCCATGCGTCAAAAGTTCATTGTACCACTCTACGGTTGGGCCAAAGTGAGTAATAAAAATATTCTCAGAAGTAAGGTATCATTTTTTTGGATACTGAAGCACTGGTTCACGAACCTAGTGATGTTATCTTGTGCATCTTCCTCTACTTTAAATTTGTCCAACTTGGGTATTTTGAAATATTTTGGGTATGTAGAGGAAGGTATAGATGGATGAAGTGATTGCCTATGTAGCAGAGCAAATTCGACTTCTGAATCCCAGACCCAGTTGTCTTGCTCTATATGGTTTCCATGCATTCAAGAAATACTTTATATGCATCAAAGGTTTTAATCTCCTCTTCTTTACTTTAGCCCCATGGGGAGGGGAAGGAATGTTAAGCATATGGCATGGTGGTTGATTATCATCAGCCATGAACTCATAAGGTGCTTCTAGGTATTCCTATTTTGGTTCCAAATCATCATAGGCCCCGTAAGATATTTCTTGAATTGGCCTACAAGAAGGAATAAATGCCTATTGAAGGTGATCTATGTTTATCGTAGTAGGTAAGTCCCAATTAGGATTAGGAGGTTGAGGAGATGACATTTTATTAGGCCTAGGAAATCTATTTGGATTGAAAGTGTGTTGCCTCTAATGAACCCCATGTCTATACGTACTTGGGGTAGGAACTATATTGTACAAGATCACTTGAATCTACTATTCAATCCTTTATTTTTCTAACTGATGTTGGTAATCCAAGTGTTATTTATCTAGTTGAAGTTGATTGAATTGAGCTTGGTGGTCAGTATACCTACGAATAACTTGGTTTATCTTCTTAGTTGTATAAGGTCTATGAGACCTAGCACTATTGCCATGATGCCTATCTTGTTTAGAAGGATCTAAAATATCTACAATGAGATTCCCTCGATTAAAATAGGTTGCATTTACTTGATGCTCAATCCTAAACTAATGTTGTTTATACTATACTAGTATAGAAGCACATTGTGCTAGCATGGAGTAATTAAACTAAGGATAATCGGGACTCTCCTTGTGTCTTCCTTCATCAATGAGGAAGGGAAGAGTGGAGTTGGATTACCCAAGGTGATGAGTACCATAATGATCTTGGTACCTATACTTATGAGACCTATAAGGGTAATTTAAGGGTGTATTATGATCATTTGGCCCTGTCCATGGTGAATCATCTTGATCTTGTATGTATATTTATGAGGTAGACCGAGCAGGCACACGAATGAGTGGTATTTCTCTATGTGTTGGTGGCTCAATGCATGGTTACCATTCTTGAAAGAAGACATGTGAAGTATCTATATTTGGAATGTAATTTCCCTGATCAAGACCACCACCTATAGGGGTATCCCGTGTAAGGGTCCCTTATAGGCTAGGTTCTTGATTTGATATTCTAGGACTTGGGCGAGTAGGAGGCCACTAAGGAGGTATAACCATATCCTTTGGATCAAATCTTGAGACAATATATGTCTCGTTGCCTACTCTCCACAATGTCAACCCTTGAGTGGGCTTAGCTTTGGGTGTATAACATAACTACTTCTTTCTAAATACTACATGATTATCTCTTTTATAAATTTTAATTATTCAACACACAAAAATAGAAACACACTATAATACAAGTGTTTATCTCTTTTTAAATATGTATATGAGTTCCTAAAACTATTTGGTGTATTTTTTATTTGTTGTTTTGCAAAGAGATCTCTTTTTACATGTTTGAATATTGTTGATGTAATTCTCAATTTATTTAAGGGATTTCACCTGTATACTCACAACTTGATAACCATCAATTAAATTTTGATCAGGTAAACCAACTAAAGTATGGATATGAATCCCATACCTGATTAGGGAGTACAAGTTGTACCAATCCTCATCCATATTGTCCATGGGCAGTGATACATCCTTTGAAGAGGAATGCATGCTATTTTCTATGTCTAAGATGGTTCTTGGAACTAAATTTGGTCAAAAATAGGGTTCATATAATGTGATCCAATGGGTGGAGATGAATTCCACCATCGTTGGTCTCTATTAGTGGTTGGGGATGAAATTCTAACTCATTAATATTAAAATATGATGTGGTGTGTGGGTCCTTTTATCCTTAAATAAAGTAAAACAAGATAACAATCCTATGTTAAAAGCTACATATACCTTTCAATCAATCAAGGAAAGGACATGAAAAGTTGAATCTAACCTATTCTGAACAATATTAATGCAAAGTGAAGGTTTAGATGCATACCTTGAAAGCCTGAAATGTTGTTATTTATGGAAATTTGAGATGCAAACCCCCTATTTTGTGGCCATACTAGGGTGGTATGGATACAAGTTTGGGGGTCATCCCTGGGTGGGATGGTTGTTGTGTGTTGAGTGGTAATTTTGTCCGATTGAAAAACCACACTCATCCTTAGGATTTTGATAACAAAACCCTCTCTTGCAAAGAAGTTAAAAACAAATACAACTTATCCATAAGCATTGGACAAGTGTATTAGTAATATTGTAAAAATATATAAAATTAGTGCTAGGAATACCTTAGTGGTTTGCATGTAACTGTTAACATGGGGCCTGTGTTGGTTTATTTTATCTTGATATGCTAGTAACTTCTCATGAAACTTAAAATAAAATAAAAATGTGATTGACCCTCATATGACCATGATGTAAAGCCTTAGTTCCTTTTATCTTTGATTATTTTAGGTAGATTTAATATTCCTTTGATTAAGCCAATTTTAGAGAACTTTTATCTTTCTTAAACCGTGCTTTGAACAATAAAATAGAAGATTAAAATCTATCTCTAAATGTGAAACTTAAATGATGAAAAATTTCACTTGATGTTTATTTGAGCATGAAAATGCTAATAGCCTTTAATATAATAAATAAATTACCCCTATTTTATGAAATTATTTTTCATAAAGAGATGTCAATTTATTGATTTAAAACAATGACCCTAAAATATCATTATAAATTATCCCTCTTTAATGAAATCATAATTTTCATAAAGAAGAAATAATTTAATGCTTTCAAAATAATGGCCTTTTGATATAATAATAAATTACCACTCTTTAATAAACTTAGAATTTTCATAAAGAAAAGGTAATTTATTGCTCTAAAAATGGTGGCTCAACCTATTGCATTGCTTCTCTATTTCGAAGATCATCCACCAAAAATCATCTCTCAAATTAAATTTTGTCATTACATATATATGAATTCTTTGCACTTTCAAAAATGTCAGCCCTCATACTTTATATTCTAAAACATTAACTATAATATTTAAACATTATAAGGTTTAACCTTGTAATAATATTTTTTATAACTTTATATTTAAATCTTTAATTTAAATATTAAAGCATATTCTTGTAATTCGAAATATGATGTTGCCAAAACTTATGATCATACTTATAATTAAATTATCATTCCAATTCTTCCTTTGACATCAATGATAACTCAATATTTCTAACAATCTCCCCCTTTTTACTTGACTTCAGAAGTCCAGGAAACAATGTTTTACACCATTTACCTTTATGCCTAAAATTGTTACAATTGTAATAAATTATGTTGTAGTCCATGAAAGGCGTAAATGAACTAAAATTTTGCTTGTAATATGCAAATTTATGACCAAATTGATTACGTGAAAAATAATCTCAGAAGAAATATTGAAACCTGTTTGATTACTCTTAAGGATATGGCTACATGGTCATTGTTATTTTTGTGATGGATCCTGGTGCATGATGATACCTTGTTTTTTTCCTTGTTGATGCTTACACTTCTCAATACATCCGCATAGGTCTTAGGCTCTTGTTTACTTATTTTATTTGATGCCTCTATTCCTTTTGAGCTTGATTCCTCCTTTTGTTTCTTTTGACCTTCTTCAAAACCAAGTCCAGTATTTATAGTTGAAGATCTATGTGCTTTGATAATGTTATTCATGATTTTTGTGCTTTTCTCAAACCTAATATTTTTCTATAGCTTATCATTAGAATATTCCACTTTCTTCCTTAGAGAGACAACCTCATGTTCCAGTTTTTCACATTCCAACTCCTTTGCTTTCAATTTCTTAATTATAATTTCTTCAATTTTCTTTGTCTCTTCAATTTTAACTTTTAATTTTGTGAGATCTTGTAAAAGCTTTGCCTTTTTTTTCTCATCCTCTTGTACTTGAGTCTCCAATATTGAGTTCTTTCTAAGCCTCTTCACCTATTTAAGAGCAAAAATAAGTTCCTTTTCTATGTTAATTGTAGCTTCTTCTTTATTTTCTAGATCTTTTTTTTTTTTTTTCTGTTTTTTAACAATAGGAGCATCCTTTTTCACCTTCTTAGCCATGTGTGTTCTTGTAAGATCTTCCTTCAAATGGTTAGACTTTCATGAAGGAACTTGCTCTAATACCAATTTTAAATAATTTATTAGTGTAATATAAAAATAATAATATTATAGTGTAAGTTTTCTCTTTAGCCATATGGAATTGAAACAAGTCCTACCTATATTACATCTTTGACCGTATAAGTGATTACAATAGCTTGGATATTATACATATCATCCTTAAAATGCAATATATTTAACAAGTTAAACTCATATTATTTGCTAATATTATAGTAGAACTTAATTTATTACTATGTATTTTATAATAAAAATGTTGAGTTTACGGATATATATACTATTAAAATAAACTTATTACATAATATTTAGAGGATTTTAATTGTTTTTCCATGTCAAGCTGAATTCTTGCATGTAAGACTGTATATGACAATATAAGAATAATATGATTGTCCACAAAGTTAACTTTAAACTAAGTTTGTCATAATTTTAAATTATATTTACCTAAATACTATAGAGATAATGGATATTATAGCATATTATTGTCTTATGTTACTAGTAATTTAATAATCAATGTTATTGTTTCAATATCAAATATAAAAAATTAAACTTTTATATTATATCTTTAATCAATATAAAAAATAATAATAACATTGTTAGTAAATAAAATATCAATTATTATTGTTTAAGGGACTACGAAACAAAAATAAACGATATGCAACCATACGAATATAAGTTAAATTCAACTATCTATATTGATGGATATTATTAATAGTAACAATATTAATAGTTCTCGAGGACTAGGTAGATTGGTAAGAGTAACAATACTAATAGTTTCTTAGAACTAAGTAGATTGGTAAGTATTTATCTCGTATATAATTTATTATGAAGATACTTACGTTCAAACCTTGGAAATAGTCTGCTTGCAAAGGTAGTCGTTTAATCTAAATATTTTGAATGCGCAAGGATAATGGTACAAATCTAAGTGACTGGTGGTCTCTTTCACTTTGGGTTAAAAATAACAAAACAAAATAAGTTTGGTGGGAGCAACCCTTGTGGTTTGAACTTATGTGATCGATGATCCCCTTAATGTCAGGTCAACTATAACAAAACAAAATAAGTTTTGTGGAAGCAACCCTTTGGTTTGAACCCTATACTAAAATAGTGTAGTTGTGACTAATTCTTCTATGTAACCGAAAATAAGTTTGGTGGAAGCAACCTTGTGGTTTGAACCTTATACTAAAATAGTATAGTTGTGACTAATTCTTCTATGTAACCGAAAATAAATAAATAAATATATAAAATCTTATTTCCATGAAAAAGTAAATAAAAACTCAAAAATAACATTACCTAAAAATTATCACCATTATATTTTACATATTGGTTTAATCATATTTTAATGGTTAACATGATATGAAAAATATGCGTACTCTAAAACTTCACTAAATTAACAATTAAAAACCATACCACTTGGTTTTATGAAATTTTTATTGAATTTCAAAGTAGTATATTTTTATACAAGTTTGTTTATACACTGTAGTTTAAATTTTGGTATTTAAAAAGAAAACTTAAAACCTTAATCACATAAATGTTCGGAAAATAAATGTTAATAAAATGAAAATCTAAATTATCTTAAACCTACTATGTTATGGGGTCTACATTTTAAACCTACTACCCATAAACAACAAATTTAACAAGGAGAGGAGCTCATAATCCCTCAAAGTCCCGCACACTGCACGAACTACGTAACTACGTGAAAGAATTTCCAGACGTATAAATATGCTACTCCGAATAAACAACTTTTATTTAAAAAAAATTAAGCCTATAACATAATAAGTCTGTTCCAAGTAAATCTTGAACCAATCGTCACAAAAGTACCATTCAACCGACAAAATATATTTGCTTTCTCGACATGTATTTACAGCGGCTTGAAAGCTTTTAATACTATTGATTGAGTTGACTTGATATTACAAGTATCTTACATGTATAGGATTCGAGATAGATTTAACTGAAGCCACTGCAACCTGCCACAGAGCCACTCTCAACACAACCACTCGTGTGGAGAGATTCAAATTGCTGATTGCTGGTTTGATGAGACTATTCAAGTAATACCAATAAATTCCTACTTTAATGTTATATCTTAGTTTGGTTAATGTAGTGTTTCAAAAAAAAAAAAAAATATATATATATATATATATATATATATATAATCGAAGTGTATTTCATGAGTAAACCATAAATCTAATGGATTTCATAAAAATAAGTAAAAACGAAGACCTGAACCCAAATAATGAAAAGTATTCTATGAAATAGGGAAATGGGAGAAACAAAACATTCAGTGTCACGATAGTGAGGGTAACAAATCGACGATAACCACTTACATTCCATGTCATGCCCGCTGTAAGGCCGTTGTCGATTGCATATGCAACACGTATGTATAAATGGAGGATAGTTGCTTTTCACCCCTTCTCAATGACGTCCAAAACATCCTTCCCCTTTCTGAGATGAGATGAGATGAGGTACTGGAAGCCATTGAGGGAGAGGTAAGAACAACTTCTTCCAGTACACTGACTTCTTATGAAGTCCTCTTTAAGAAATCATGCTCACAGGCAAACAGTTGTCCAGATAACAATTTGAGCGAAGCTGTTAAGGCTGGAAGGCATGAAAAGTGTGAGAATGTCAATACATGTAAATAGAGCAACCTATATGATATCTAAAAGCTTCGACATTAACTACGCTGTTGGCCAGATGAAGGAAGATGTGTATATAAAGGAACTGAACAGAGACCATATGAGGAATGGGATACAATTCTTATCTCTTCATATTCTTTCACCGGGAGGCATGGATATAAACGAATAAGGTCCAAAAAGCTATGCAATGCGAATCAATGATATTAAATTGATTTTTTTCCCCTCAATTAGTAGAGGTACAAGTTGGTAAACCTAATCTTTTGTGTGACGAATTTCTTGTGTGAAAACACTGAGATTTGTAAAGATAGGCTTTTGGAAAAGTTAGGGCCATGGGTCGCCGTTCCCCTTGTTTGTTAATGAATATAAGCACGAATCCTCTTGAAAATTTAGACACAAAGTTAATGACAAACATAGGAGAGAACCAAATTTGCCATGTCCGTTGTTGACCTCTGTCGAGCACATTGAAAAGCAAATCATTTTATCTTAACCGTAAAAGGTTCGCAGAAATCTAAGTTATCTTGTGTGTAAAGTCGAATTTTCTTGATTGTGTACAGCTCAGAATAATAATATACTGAATCTTGAAAACCGTCTTTAATTAATTTATTTTCCTTTTTAGTGGCCAGTTGAAACCCTTACTAAATCTGTGAACTCAATTCAATTTACATATACTTCATAAAAAGCTAGTGAGAAGGAATAGAAAAATATAAAAAAATATGTAGAACACTATTCAAATGCTGACCACTTTAACCCTGTTTTATATATTCGCCGTTTAATGGTAACTTTAATGTCCTGTTACATCGAAAATAATCCTTGGAATTTGACGAGACATGAAGTATTGACGATAGAAGACAAGAAGTTGTCTCAGTCGATTGATGGGCCATTCTATTCAGATAAGCTTGTCTTTTATTTTAATAAGGGGGCGACCCTACTTGGCAATCAATTGAAATCTCCGTAGATTTCGAAACACTAGTGGGCAAACACGGGCCCAACAGTACGATCACAAAATTCTAGCGTTGCATTTGACATTCACTCGATTATTCCTATACGTTTACTCCTATACGTTTATCAATCTGAGTACCTTCTCACACAACAATCAACCCGCTCCATCCTCTATTAAGACGAGGACATGATATGAACTTCTTGTTTTTCTCTCCCTCAAAGGGTTCCAGAACTTCGGGCTGTGGATGTTTCAGAAACGCTTCGAGGTGGGAATAAAGCAGTGAATCTCATTTGAGGCTCACATTTTCTTCTCGCTGTTAACCCATTCCTTATAGGATTCGTTTTCACTAGAATTTCCCACAACAGGGGAGGAATGCAAGTTATGTGACCTAATTTTTTTTTTTTTATTATTATTTAACATTTTATGATCATGTAATATACATTTAATTGTATTGGCATAGAAATGAAATTGTTTATTGTTTAGGCTAATTACTTGTTGTAGCCTTAGTTATCAAATTCGGGTTCGTATTTGAATTCGACAATTCCAAAAAAAAAAATTGACATGTTTAAAAATTCGGAATAAAATTTCATATATTATAAATGTTAATATATAAACATAATATATACCCAACATTTTTTAGGGATCCAATATAAAACCCCAAACCTTAATTGAAATTAGAAATACCAATAAAATCCAATATAAAATCCCAAATCTTAATTGAAATTAGAAATAACAATAAAATCGGGAAAATCACATACTCTCCACTCAAATTATATAGTTTAGTAAATAATTTAAATAATAACATTGAATATGTCTGCAGCTGACTTATTCTTTCCATACCTTTTGCACCGTATAGAAAATTTTAGGTATAATGAAATACAATGAAATAAAAAAATAATGTTGTTGATGAGATGCAGTAATTTTCCATCTGTTCATTCTTAACTCAATTTAAAAGGAAAACTTTGGTAGATGGCAATTTACATATTTGGGCAATCTGGAGTCGGGATGAACATATGAGAATTTTTTATTTTTTGATTAGTAACGAGTTTTAAAAGGGATCCAAAACCTTATAACATGTTGCAAGGAGGATCCTGTGAAGGTTCAAATTCCTACAGAAGAAGCCAAAATTGGACCATTCATAGAATCCATAAACTAAAACAGTCTAAACTATTACAAACATACAGTCAATGGGTACAAATAGAAAATAGAAATAACATAGATATCGCAGGGACCTTCCCAAACAATCGCATACAAAGAGACAGGGAGAGCACAAAGACCATCCCAGGAAACAAAAGGGGATAATCTTGTTAAGGACCAACTATTTTACTCTAGGATGTAGTCCTCGTCATCTTTGGGATCATCCATAAATACATTAATCATGGCATTAATCATCATTGGTAGCAACAAGTTCACTACAAGAATCAACAATACATTGGGGAAGATTCCCTTGCCACATTGAAAAATATTGAACAATTAAGCCAAAGTGTGCCATTGTATCTGCCACCCAATTGCCTTCCCAATACACATGTTGAATACACCTATTGTTGATCGCCCTTAGCTGGACAATGAAATCTTCAATGGTTGGTCCCACATTCCAAGGGGGATTCGAGACCCCCTTCAAATAGTTTATTGTGTTTAAGGAGTCTCCTTCAACTATCAGGTATTGGATATTGAGATCGATGGCCATTTGGATGCCTCAAAAAGCTGCCCAAGCCTCAACAAAATTATTATATTGGACTCCAAGTTTTTTTGCGTATGTCAAAATGAGTTGACCTCTGTCATCCTCGATCACTCCTCCACAACTCACAGCACCAAGATTACCTTTTTAAGCACCATAAAAATTTAGCTTGAACCAATGAGGAGGGGGAAAATCCATGAAACCAGGGATCTATCCACAACAACTTGGGGATGACCAAAAACCTCTAAAGATAGGTTATGTTAGTGTACTTAACTTATTTGTTAGTTGTTATTTATGTTTAGCAACTTGTTACAGTTGTTGCAACGACATCCTGTTGAGATGCGCCCATTTCGGGCTAATCCAGGAATGCCTACATTGTATTTAATCTCCCTTTCAATAATACAATGCTAGTTCGTTGGTTTTACATGGTATCAGAGCAGGAGGCTGTGAAGGTTGCTGTGTTGTGACATCTGAGCGACTGTGGAGAGGTGGAGGTCCCTGTTGAACGTGCGCAACGTCCAAGAATTTAAAAAAAATAAAAAAAGAAAAAGGAGACGCAGCGCGCGTCCTTGGAAGGAGGCTGCGTCGCGTCCTGTAGACACTGTAGTGACGACGTCCTACAGTCTGTAGTCTTGCACAGAGCGTAGAGACGCTGCAGCGCAGACGTCGACGACGACGCCCTATAGACTCCAGTATGCAGTCTCGCGCAGAGCGCAGACCTGCAGACGTGTACAGTCTACAGTCTGCAGTCTTGCGTAGAGACGCTGCAGCGCAGACCTACAGATGTGTACAGTCTACAGTCTTGCGCAGGCGCTGTCGCTCCTGTGCTGCAGATCACCCCCCCCTTGCGTGCAGGGCAGGAATTTCAAATCCCGCCCCCACGCGGGGTATAAACCCCCCCTGCGCGTAGCGCGAAAGTCGCGCGGCCTCCCCCCCCGGCTGACGCGAACGCATTGCGTAACGCGCTGCGACGTCCCGGTCCCCACCCCCGCCCCGAAAAAAAAAAAAAAAAAAAAAACGAAATCGGCCCCCCTCCGTCCGAGCGCTTGCGGAAATTAAAATGCGAGGCGTTGTTTTTTTTTTTTTAAACCATCGGCACGTGAGGAAGCTGCAGAGCGATTTGCAGAGAAGGAGGCAGGCTCAGTAAAACTATATAAATTAAAATTATTTATTTTAATTTTAAATAAATAATAATTATTAAAAATGCTTTGTTAAAGAAATTTTTTTTAGGGGGGATATTTTTTCAAAAAATCAAAGGGGGATTGTGAGTAATTTTTTGAAAAGGCAATTTGGCGAATTGTAATAGGTGCATTTTCGGCTGCGCCCGACACCTAGTGGGTTATTCTTGTGGGCATTTTTTTTGTTGTATGTTGCATATTTCATTTTTGCACTATAACATTAAAAATTAAAATCATACACTCCCTAAGTCCCCGGAATAATTAAAACCCATCCGTGCAATTTATTGCACTGCAGTGTTCGGTATTTGTGATACCTCTAGCTAGCACTTACAGGTAAAGCTTTCGTGATTTGGCTACTGTATCCATCGCCTAATATAGCTGCAACAACGACGTCTGAGCTTGTTCTCTATAAATCATCGGGGAGAGATAAGTTAGCCATTTTTGCATTTTTTTACTCCATCCACTACCCTTTATCGCACTTGTGTTTAGGCATAAATCCTGACGAAGTATTCTTCATAGTGTTTAGGGGAAGTTACGTCCCATGCATGAGAAGAATCTTCTATGGTAGGTGCCATCAACAAGGCGATTCCCTTTCGATACCGCTTATGTTCCACGTATCGTATGATCTCTAAAACTCACCTATAGTCTCCCTCACGTAAGGGTGGGTGATTTTTGTTGATCTTTCTAAATACCTATAGTTTCCCTCACGTAAGGGCGGGTATTTTGTACGGTATATTGGCCTAGCAAAAGGTATATCGAAAGGGGGACCAATTGGTGATATAAGTAACCTTCACTATGACCGTTGTTGCAAAGTTGATGACTGATCCGCATCAGTTATTGAAAGGTCCAAATTATACACCATGGAAACATAAAATGAAGGCAGTTCTCCAAATGGAAGATTTGTGGGATATTGTTACTGGAGTAGCAACTAGGCCTTCACCAACAAGCAAGATCCACAGGTCCTTTCGCAGATCAGATAGCTTTTGACAAGAAAGACAGTAGAGCAAAGGTGCTCATTTTGTTTGTTGTTTCAGATGAAGTGCAACCTCATATAGTTGACAAAGCAAGTGGTAAAGAGGCATGGGATGCCCTTAGAACCATCTATGAGGGAAATAATGAATCCACCATTCTTCATCTTCAACAACAACTTCATAACCTGAGTTTGAGGCAGGGTGAAATAGTTGAACTCTTTCTGTGCAGAGTGTCTGAATTGAAAGAGAAATTGAGTTCTTTGGGAGATACTATGGATGAAAAGCTTCTCATTTCACTTGTGATGAGAGCTTTACCTTCTTCATTTGATATTTTGATAACCTCCATCCAGGTGTCTCAACAACAAATTACCTACATCGAGTTGGTCAATCTGCTTCAACAACAGGAGGCATGCCAAATTCACAAGGATGATTCTTCCAATACAACCCTATACACCAACAGGCAGGGTTCTAGGAAGAAAGGTAATGGGCAAAAAGGAGGCAACTTTCAGAAAGGAGGAAATTCTCAACAAGATACGAAAGGAAAAAGCAAACAACCTCAACAGAAGAAGAGGTGGTGCAAGATCTGTGAGAAAGACAACCATGACACCAACAGGTGTTGGCATAAGAACAAGTAGAAAGGCCAAAACAAACCACAAAATAAAAACAAGCAACCCCAGGTGAATATTACTGTTGAAGAATCTGACTCAGATTCTGAATGGGCGCACAAGGTGCTCATGACTACCACAGATTCCACACAGAGGGATCCTGTTTGGTATGTCGATTCTAGATCTAGCAAACATATGACTGGCGATAGATCGTGGTTTGAATCATTTGTGGCCAAAGAGGGAAAACCTGTCACCATTGCTGATGATAAAACCTACAGGGTTCAGGGAGAGGGTACAGTTTGAGTCACTCTTCCTGATGGCAAGTGTCAGATTGACAAAGTCCTCTATGTTCTGGGATTGGCTAACAATTTGCTGTCAGTCACACAAATCCTGGATAGAAATATGGTTGTCAAATTTCATGTTGAGAATGGAAAGAAGTGTTGTACCATTACCAGGAAGGGTAAGCAGATTGCAACAGCTTCATATAAGCACGAATTATTTGCACTAGATGTTATCTCTACTCCACATGTTGCCATGACTGTCTCTACCAAGGAGGCAACTTCCCTATGGCACAAGAGATATAGGCATATTAGTTCTGGCTACTTACTTGAGCTCAGCAAGTATGAGATGGTAAAGGGTCTTCCTTCCCTTTCCGCCACATTGCCGGTGTGCTCGACCGCTGCGGCGGAAAGCAACATAGAGTACCATTTGAGAAGAGCTCTACAAGAGCACGAAAACCTCTGGAGTTAATTCACATCGATCTATGCGGTCCTTTCACACCCAATAGTTGTGGAGGGAAGAGGTACTTTCAGTTATTCGTAGATGACTACTCACGAAAGATGTGGGTTTTCTTTCTCCAACTAAAATCTGAAGCTTTCGCATTCTTCCAGCAGTTCAAGAAATCCGTTGAGAAGGAGTCAGGAGCTTCTATTAAAACCCTCCGCTCAGATCGAGGGGTAGAGTTTACCTCTAATGAATTTTCTACATTCCTAGATAAGCATGGAATCAAGATACAGTTAACAACTGCCTATACTCCTTAGAAAAATGGAGTTGTTGAGAGAAGGAACCGTTCTATAATGGAAATGGTTTGTTGTATGCTCACAGGAGCTACTCTTGGGCAACAATATTGGGCAGAAGCTATCACCACTGTAGTGTATCTGTTGAATAGGGCACCCAAAAAGGCCCTAAAAGGAATGACTCCACAGGAAGCATAGACTGGTCGAAAACCCTCCATATCTCATCTACGTATTTTCAGTTGTCATGCTTTCATGCACATACCGAAAGAGAAAAGGAAGAAGCTAGATGATAAAACACTGAGATGTATTTTTCTTGGTTATTCTGAGCACTCTAAAGGATATCGTTTGATAAATCCTTTGACCAAAAAAATTCATATCAGCAGAGATGTTGTCTTTGATGAAGCTTTCACATCACAGAGCACATCTAAAGTACACCAAGATATTGTGGAATCTAAGGAAGAGAAGATTCATTCGTCAACACAGACAGGAGGTCCTTCTACATCTTCTTCAACTCCACCGAAGAAGAATCCTAAATGGTGTACAAATACAATCAGAGACACAAATTTATCCACTCCTCCCAATTTGAATTTGGATAGACCTCGTACACGCAGTATGGCTCAAAAGGAAAGAGAAGCCAAAGAAACTGGTGAGGTTGATGATCTTTGTCAATATTTTGAGGAACTTTCTGTAACTCCAAGTATAGAAGTAGAGGATATGGATATTGATGATGACAGGGCGTTCATGTCTACCATAGATGATCTTGAACCTGCATCAGTGCAAGATGCTCTCAGTGAGCCTCAGTGGAAGGCCGCTATGGATACAGAGTATGAGTCTTTGATGAAGAATAAAACTTGGAAGCTTGTTGATCTGCCACATGGAAAGAAACCCATTGGCTGCAAATGGGTATATAAAGTCAAGTACAAGGCAGATGGAACAATTGATAAGCATAAGGCCCGTCTTGTTGCAAAGGGCTATGCTCAAAAGGAAGGCATTGACTACGAGGAAACTTTTGCACCTATTGTTTGGATGACCACAATTCGAGTTATGTGTGCTATGGCAGCACAATATGGGTGGAAAGTTCACTAGATGGATGTCAAAAGTGCCTTTCTAAATGGTGATCTCCAAGAAGAAGTCTATATGAATCAGCTTGAAGTATTTGAAGTGGAAGGCCAAGAGCAGAAGGTTTGCAAATTGGTCAAATCCTTATATGGTCTGAAACAAGCTCCTCGAGCTTGGTATATAAAAATGGACAATCACCTTATGTAGCATGGATTTAAGAGATGTCCGTCAGATGCAAACCTCTATTTCAAGAAATAGGGTTCTGAGATAGTGTTGCTTGTACTCTATGTGGATGATCTGCTCATTATAGGGAGTTCAGAAACTATGATCTCTACTGTCAAAAGAAACTTGTGCAAATATTTTGAGATGACAGATCTTGGACTTCTCCATTATTGTCTTGGTCTAGAATTTAGCCAGAAGGAGCACTCCATCAAAGTGTCTCAGAAAAAATATGCCAAGACATTGCTGGAAAAATATCGCATGACTGATTGCAAGCCAATGGCAACTCCGATGGAGAATGGACTTTAGTTATCGCGATATGATGATTCACCTCAGGTAGATGGTACTCTCTATCAACAGTTGATTGGGAGTCTCATATATCTGACCAATACTAGGCCCGATCTCGTATTTGCTGTCAACTATCTTTCGAGGTTCATGTAGGAGCCTAAGACTACTCATTGGAAAGCAGCAAAACATGTTCTTCACTATGTCCGTGGTACTATAGAATATGGCCTAGAATACAAGAGGAACAACAAATTCTTCTTGCAAGGATACACGGACTCTGACTATGTCGGATCATTTGATGATCGTAAATCAACTTCTGGATACATTTTTCATATGGGATCCGGTCCTGTCTCTTGGCACAGTAAGAAGCAACAGGTGGTTGCTATTTCATCAATAAAGGCAGAATATCACGCCGCACGTGAAGCTGTGTGCGAAGTGATATGGTTACGTCACATTCTGACAAGTATGGGCCATCCATAAAAATCTCCAATACACTTGTTTTGCGACAATCAGGGTGTTCTGAACCTCGTCAAGAATCCAGTCCATCATGAAAGAAAAAAGCACATTGACACACAATGTCATTTCATTCGAGATGAAGTTCCAAAGCACCGAATTCAGCTTCAACACATTCCCACCGATGCTCAAGTTGTAGACATTTTCACTAAGGCACTTGGACGTGTCAAATTTGAATTGTTTCACAGCTCACTTTGTATTGCAAAATAATGTAAGGGGATGTTAGTAGTCTAGTATAGCTATTAGTTATTACATTACCAAAATAATGTAATAAAGGGGGATGTTAGCGTACTTAACTTATTTGTTAGTTGTTATTTATGTTTAGCAACTTGTTACAGTTGTTGCAGCGGCATCCTGTTGAGATGCGCCCATTCCGGGCTAATCCAGGAATGCCTACATTGTATTTAATCTCCCTTTCAATAATACAATGCTAGTTCGCTAGTTTTATAGGTTAGCAGAATGTACCACTTGAATCTCAAATGAGGATGAAGGACAATTATCCGAAGGAATGATATTAGCATTTTTTAAGGCAAAAATGATAGCTCTCAAAGAAATCGACTCCGGGTCAAGGCACAAATATCAAAAAACATGATTGTTCCTTTCCAGTCAGATTTACCACATAAAGTGAGGGAGAATGATCACCCACCAAAAATTTAGACAAGTGGACTTAAAGGAGTTTGGCCATTGAATAATAAGATCACTGATAAACTGAGGAGCAACCCAAGAAATGTATACACTTGACATGATAGAGGACAAGACAATGCAATAAAATGGGCACTCTAAAAATAGGTGATTGATTGACTCCAATGAAGATTTGCAAAGGTAGCATCTGTTGGGCAAGATCATACCATGGGTTATTAAATTATCAATGGTCAATAGCCTATTTTTTGGTGCTAGATAATAAAAGTGAGAAATCGATGGGAAATTAACTGTCTAAGGATTTACACATTTGGGTATCCCAGAGTTGGGGATAAATATATGGAAAATTAACTAAATTGTGCTTCTTGAAAAATAAAACCACACATTAAAATGCCAAAAAAATAAATTATTGTAGGTATTTTTCCCGTTTACTTTGCCTACACTATTTTTTGGTTGAATTTAGGGTTTATTCACATAATTAATTCGTTAAGATTTCATATTCTACTAATTTCCAATTTCAACTAAAAAATTCGACGAATTTGATAACTAAGGTTGTAGTTGATTGTAATGATAAAATATGTATAATTTAATCTGGTGAAAAATATGAGAAAGTGTTTATGAGTATTATTGATGTAGTTTATAGGCATGTGGTTATGTAAGTCTATGGAAATTCACCATTTATATAACTTATAGGCATATTTATATAAGTCCAAGGACCACTTTCATATTTCATCTTTCATGGTATTGATTATTCCATCTATATGGTTAACCATGTTTTATTTTTTAATTTATATAGTGGAGTTGGTAGCCACCACCATGATTTGGGTACATTGTCAATCTCTATGACCACTATAGTATTCAGTGGTGTTTGCCTAGATGATGTTGTCATACCATACTCTGCATAGTTCACCCTTATAACCTCCATGTCATACTCATTTTAAAGATTTTACACCGTTGAAATCACTAGGAAAGGGAAAAGCATTGGGTCTAATGAGGCCTGAGATTTGAACCTTGGGTGTCCATCCCCATTACGAGGTTTTACCACAAAAATTGATCTACACCTTGAACCTTATGGATAACCTTACATAAAGAGTATAATTTATTATTATTTTATTGTAAATTTAACCTAAAGGTCAAATCAAAGTTAGCTGGAGGTTGAGATCTCATTTGGGTTTTAATATCACTATAATTACCCCTAGGTGAGGATCCATTTCTATTATGAGCATGAACAAAATGGAATTTCTTGGCAGTACCCATAACAATTACACACCTTCTACTCCTTTTCGTATGTCCCTCTTTTTATTTTTCTTTGGGTAATCAATATTATCTCCAATTCACTTTTGCATAATTTTTGAATATGATGGTGGTGAACACATGTTCTACAATATTTCTAGAAAGTATTGTGAATTCCACCAAGGAATCAAAGCAAATACTGAAGCTACATCACCTGATTACTAGAAAAAATTATCCTTCCTTGGCAATTAAAAATTTTGATTAAAATATAGTCTTTGGAGGGAATATTGGAAGAATTTGAATGCAGTTTAAATATTTGAATTAAAATATTAGTTTGGAACCAATTCCCTCCATTTCTTGTATGATATTTTCATGTCACTTTTTATGTGATTCACATGCACATCAAATTTACTTCTATTTACGTAATTATCAGTAACATATTCTGGAGACTATCGAAGTGAATAATGCATTGGAGTTAGTACATTTGTTTATATTTTTGCTTAGGATATGTTACCTACCCCAATGAATGAGACTAATAATTGAATAGTTTAAATGGTAGGATTACTCATAAGCAAGAATCACTTATTCATATTCAATAACAAATTAGACGAAGATCATGATGATCATGAAATTGAAAAGAGAAAGGAGAAAACTTTGAGATTCATTTTCTTGTTAGTGGAACCAAATGTATGTTTCCACATGTAGACACCAAAATAGCACCAATTCGGTTATGTGACGACAAGCATTGATATAATTGACATACATAGCCCCTAGGGCAACCCCTAGAGGTTAAACAGTGGTCCTAACAACTCCCATAATAGTTTTGCAAGGTCAGAGGTCAATTGGGCACCATTCAGGCACTTTGATCCCTATTCGTTCCACCCTGGGATTATTACAAACTAGTATTCGTCCCACCTCGGGATGATTAGTAGCATTCACTCCAAGGTGGGGTGAATAGCAAGTTTGACGGGAAAAAGGTCAAACCTTAACAAATGGCAGCTCAGGTCTACCACTCAACTCCACCTTCAATGCATGGGAGTGCGAGTGAGATTTTTGAGCTCAAAGAGGTAGTCATAGAGGCAGTCATGGAGCCCTTAATCATGGAGGAATATTCTCTCCCCTAATAAGGCAAGATGCCCAAGTGGCGACCTTGCATGCACATTCAAAGCAAAACTTTAGGTCTATAAAATGGTGAGTCTTCTCACCCCAAAAATGGGAATAGGTCAGGAGCATTTGGAGTAATGGAGTGATGTTGATTTACGTCCTCACCCTTTTGGTTATGCCTTTCACATCCTTGATCTCTCTTTTGGAAGGGAGGTTATTGGGTGATTATTGGAAGCACAATGTGGACCCAAAACCTGACATTTGGCCACAGTATCCCACCCAAATTTGTCAAAAATACCCCACAAGAGGTTTTGGACCCATCCCAAGTGGATTGGTGCTAAAACTAGGCCCCAAACGGTGGGCGTCCTGCCCCCGGGTGCCCCCCCTGCACTGTTGCAGTCCTAATCGCCCCACCCTGGAGCGATTAGAAATCTATAGTAGATTTAATTTCTATTTTTATTGCATTTGTTTCTAGGTTGTTCAGATAGGCTTTCATTCAAATTTCATGTTATTCTGAGCATTTTTGATCATGCTTTTGTTATTTCTCACTTTCACTAACATGCAAGGAGCATCATCATATTTTTGGCGATAGAGGCCAAATTGGAAAAATTTGACCTTCTGGGTCTTTCCAAAATACCCTGTTTTACCTAAAAACCAACTTTGTAGGTGATTTGGAGCCTCCAAGATGGGACATTTAGAAGGGTGCTTTCTGACATTTTGTTGTAGGTCTAATCGTCCCACCCCAGAGCGATTAGAAATCCGTGGAGAATTTCTTGACTTTTCATTTTGCAATGCCTTCCTAGTAATGTTCTCATACCTCTTTCAAATTTTTAGCTCATTCTAATATGTTTTAGTTATCATTTTATTTATTTTACGCATGTACTAATCGTAGGCTTTGGGGATCACATGTTTTACTTCATCCACAGGTGCTACTAATCCTTTTCTATTTCTCTAAACGTAGGATCTCAACACCGGAGGAGCAACAAGGAATCAAAGACCCATTCATGCAAGCAGCAGTGACATTTGGACCGCCCACTTTACATGTGGGCACACGGAAGAAAGCGTACCAATCCGTGGTGTAATAGAGCCCTACTTAACGCTCCTAGACCCCGAAAATGGAGGAGACGTATTGTAACCTGATTTTAAAGAAAATTAATAAAAAGGGTTGTACTCAAAATTTTCTTTCTATCTTGTTGCAATTCTTTTATGTCTCTCTCCTTTCATGCATTTAAGTTTGTAGGACTTAGCGGTACGTTTTGCTCTTGCATACATCGCACTTGACATTTTTGTTTTATTTCCGTATCCTCATGCTTTCGGTGGTGATGACGGTGGGACCTTGTCCTATGATTTTGAGATCAAATTTTTGATCAAAAGTGTTTTTTTTTGCTTACAAGTACCAATATTTCAAGCACTGGACTTCTATTTGTTCCAGTCTATGACGAGTACAAAGATGGAATTTGTGTCACCCAGGGACAAATGGGCATTCGTCCCACATTGTGACGAATACAGTTCTGTTATTTGTCCCACCATGGGATGAATAAGACCTCTGTGCACTTTCATAACAGAAACTCAGAGGCATCCAGTTTGGGCAGAGAAGAGGTAGGGGTTTTGAATACCTTCTGTCATTTTCTGTTTTCTGTCTCTGTATTTTTTAGTTTTTTTGCTTGCTTAGGAAGGTTTTACTGCATGTGTAATTTCCTTGCATAATTAAAAAGGAACCCCACACACCACGTGGTAATTTAAACAACAAGGAGTTGGTTGTAAAACCCTAACCCTTGATCAAGACCAACGATGGATTTCATCACCACCTTGGCTTGAATTTTTGCATCCATAACCCCGATCGCTACTATTGCTAGACGTAAATCCTGATGAAAGCTGACCAAGTGTATCTAGGGTGATTCCCAGCGTATGAGGATAAGTCTTCTATGGTAGGTGTCAAAAAAAGGGTGATACCCCTTCCATACCTCCTATGTTCCACGTACCATTCTGCTCTTGCATACCAATAGTTTCCGTCACATAAGGGCGGGTATATTGATAGGTTTGGTATAATGTCCTGGCAGTGGCATATTGAAGGTGCGACAATTTTGGGAGACATAAGAGCCATCATATTTCATGAACAACAAAATATTCTTTACAAAATATTTCAAAATAAAAATCAAAACACACTAAACCAGATTTATGGCACACATTTAATCTATAAATGAGATAATCACTTCTTTGATTGTGTGGTTCCCTTTGTTTAGTGTAGAAAAATCATCATAAAGAAGATAAAAACCTACATAGCTTGTAGAGAGACACCACCATGGTGTACACCCGTAGCCAAGCCCAATCATGGGCGAAAGCTGCAAAGAGTGTACAAGGGGGCACCAGTCACCTCCGCTACAGCCCCAAGGACTTGGTCATACCACCTTGGTGGCCTGACCCACAAGATAGTCCACATCATGCCATTTTAGAATGAGACTATAGAGGCACCCCTTCGAGGGGCACTCCCATTCAGCATAGACCCTTTCAGGAGGAGTCCTTACTCAACATAAATGGGAAGGCTCCCTTAGCTACTCGATTTGAGTGGCCACCATGCAATGAAGTGCTAGAAGAGCATAGGGTCCATAAGGAGAGGCCACATGATTATGTCATCCCTCCTCTACCCCTCATCACTATTAGGAATAATAAGCCAAATCTAGAGCACAAGGCTCTTTAGACAGGGCGAGCCAACTCCGCCTGCCCATTTCACATATATGAAAGGGAGAATGAGGAAGACCATTACATTCCTCAAGAGCAATACACAGCATAGGAGCAATGCACCTCTACACCTTCTATCTATCAGGATCACCTACTGAGTCCAGAGCCTCGAGTGAATTCTGCCAACCTCAACAAAGGAAAGCGACCTATAGAGATCTTGGATCATCACGACCAAGATAAATATGTAGGAGAAGCATCTAGGCATCCTAGACTCAAGATGGCGAAACAAATCAACTTAGAATTTTCCAAAAATGCCACCTGCCAAGTGCATATCACACAGCTTAAGAAAGACCAACAATAGTTGGAGCACCTGTATTGCCTTAGCAAAGAGTGCATTCAGCTTCAAACAGATGAGCTAGTCTAGAATGTCATGCCCGAGAGGGTTCCAACCCCTCACACCCAAAGGGTAGAACTGTATGAGAGGTAAACCCCTTGGTGCAAGACAGGCCTCCACGACCTTACCAAGTATTGCCTTCAAGTCCTCCTAGACCTGAGCGGGAGGCCACTCCCAAGAACAATGATGGGCACCCTCCGCGAGGACCCACCCATGTTTATAGGTCTCACCCAAGAACTCCTCAAGAAGCCTATGAGGAGTATGAGCAAGAAGAAGAGTGGGCTAAAAATCCTTACCAAGGCAGAGGGGGTGCTATCCGGCCACCCCTCCATAGGCCTCAAGTTCCCCCCAACCCGCAGCGGGAAAAAACCAAGGAGGAATAGATCAAATATTTTGATGCATATAAAGCACTGCTAGAGTGCTTAGAGTCTGTGGAGACCAAGACTTTCGGGCCCCAAAAGTCCACTTTACGCCAACTCTGTAATCACCCTGTGCATCCGTCAGTGTCGGAACCCCCATACCCTGAACACTTTAAACTGCCCTAGTTGGAAATATTTAGAGAGTAGGAGGATGCCCAAGAGTATGTGACTATATTCTTGAGCCAATGCTTTGGCATTCAGGACAATGATGCTTTGCTGCTAAGAACATTTATAACCACGTTCGTAGGACCTGCCTCGTATTGGTTCACTCAGTTGACAAAGCACATCATCAGTAACTTAGATCAGCTAGTGGACGCATTCCTTGAACGCTTCACCTTCAACACCAAGAAGAAGGCATCACTAAGTGACCTAGCCAACCTCAGGTAGTATGAGAAAGAAACCATGGTGGCCTATGGGAATCGGTGGAGGACATTGCTTTCAAAGCTGCCCTACCTCCCTCCTATGGCCGACCTTACCCAAATGTTCTCAAAGAGCTATTTGAGATTGATCTATGTGCTATTGTAGCTGCAACAATATGCCACTTTAGAGGAAGCTCTGGCACAAGCCAGAATCATTGAGGAGATCAAGGTTTAGGATGGTGAGATTGCCAAGCCAAAGAAGAAAGAATGGTCTAAAAATGCCAAAAAAGGGACCATGCAACCAAAATCCACTGTGGTCAATTAGGTTCCTATAAACATACCTAAGCCTATACAAGAAACACATCCCCCAAAATCTAACGGTCCCTCTTGATAGTTATGAAATAGAAAACCATCGGTACGAGAAAAATCAGCAATGTCACCCTAGGTGACAATTCACACATTACATCGAGTCTAAAGACTCCCTGTTTGACCGCTTGTCAGTGGAAAATTTGATAAACCTACCAGAGATTCGACCTATAGATCCCAATGCACCAAAGCTTAAGGGCTACAGGGAAGACTTGTACTATAGGTTTCATCGACAGAAGGGACATGATCTTAATGCATGTTGGAAGTTTAAAGGCTTGGTGTAAGACCTAATCGACAAAAAGACATTGGTGATGGATAACCCTATGGCACCAACCAACCAATATATGGAGGTCTTCAAGGAGCCCCTACCTACCCATGATGCATAGGCAAAGACCCTACAACTCAATGAGGTAACACAAAACTACCCCATGCAGGTGTATGTAGGGATGATCAGTATAGTGACTCAAAAAAAAAGGTACCTGAGCACAGCTGCCCTCGTGGCGGCTATAGGAGAGGTGCCAACAATATCACAACTGCAACAAAACCTTACGCAACCTCCTCCACCTAGACTAGTGGCCACAATTTGGACCAAACTCACCCAAAGTTTGAGGACCATGTCGGCTAGGCTCTCCATTTACAAGCTCATACAATAATCATCGCCCCATCGGTAGGCTCTAATGGAGATACTTAAAGCCATCGAGTTGCAGCACCATGAATAAAACTCTTTCAACAACTGTGTAGGGCATGTCAAGCAATGCACTGAGCCAGTCATCACCTTTATAGAGGACGAATTAAAATCAGTGAGTGGTGACATGGCGGATCCACCCCTGCACATCATTGTGTGGGTCAAGGGGATTCTTTATAAGAGGGTGTTGGTGGACACTGGCTCATCCAGTAATATCATTACAACAGTGGTATTGAAACATCTAAAGTTGCCATTATCTCACATCGTGGCCTCCACCTACACTCTACGAGAATTCAATGATGCGATATGCTCGACAGTTGGCACAATTGTCCTACCCATCCAAGTGGGACAAAATACTATTCCTACATTGTGCCACATCTTGGAGGGTGATATGGCTTATAATATTTTACTGGACCGGCCATGGATCAAGGACATGAAGTGTGTCCCTTTAATAGCCCATCAATGCTTAAAGTATACATTCAAAGGGCAGGTGCACGTAGTCCTGGTAGACTTAGAACCCTTCAAGTATTGCAATGATGTGCATCTGATGCCACAATCAACCCTTCCATCAACACATTTGGATTTTCAATTGAATCCATTTAAATAGGGTCTAATTACGCATACATCCTTGCTGTTAAGTCCATTAAATCCCCATCCAGGTCCATCTTTGTCATCTAGTCCTTCACCAATGATACCACCTATGGTGGCCACACCGAAGGATAATGGGAAGAAACCCCTGGAAGAGGCATCGCCATTAGTCTCAACCATATTTGTCGAAGAGATTCCTAGTCGAATAGAAGTCGAGACTCCTAGTTCATCTAACATGGAATGGACTCAGGAAGAGCTCCCATTCCCTCCCCTTCAATTGACAATAATCACCATTGAGATGGCCAACATGGGCCTGGTGGAGTATTTGGTGTGGAACATTGTAGCAACACCCACACTTGATTCCATGTAGGACATGGGGAGACCTCACCTCCCCATAGGCACTATTGTTCCTCTAGGCTACCCGTAAAACCAGACAAACTTTGTATATGGGGGCCTTGATAATGGCATTGAATCATACATGCAAGAAGAAGAAGATGAAGAGTCTTTCGTTGAGGATGTCAACTATTTGTCCAACCCTAACTTCAATTTAAGATATCTTGTCCAATGCAATTTGCATGGATATGGGTTGGGTAGATATGAGCAAGGAGTGCATGTTCTTTGCCAACCAAGATATCATATGCCATACGAAAAATTAGGAGTAGGGTTCAACCACCCCCTGCCCTTGGACATCTTGGTAGAGAACATGCAAGGCCTAGGGATAGGCAATAAGGATGGGTTGGCATTATATCCATATGCCAATACTAACACAACACACACATTGGGGGATTACCTCCCATTGTTGACAACCAACCTTGTTGACATCAACAACCCCTTCCCTTTAATCAAGAAAGGATAAAGTTTGAGAACTCACCTACAATGGGGATATAAACAAGGTCAAGAAGGATATTCAAAAGATGAGTCAGAATATGAGGTAGCACCATGGGACCCTTTTGAATCAGATAGCAATCACTCACAAGTGACCCCAATGGATGGCTATTAAGAAAGTCTCTTGGCAATGATCCCTTTGGATTCTCCAATCGAGAAAGTGCCACCTCAAGAAAATTAGGTCCCCCTGGAGAGACCAAAAAAATCCCGATGGGACCATATCAATTTGCTTGAGCAGGATGAGCCTCACATGTCGTAAAAAGTTGTTGGAACCAATGAAGGCCTTTGGATCTTCGACAGTGATTATGAATATGAAACTGAGATGGCCTATCTTAATCATATGTGATAGCAACAATATCCCATGGATATTGATGACATGTTTGAACAACTAAACATGGGGCCAAGGCATAGGTGGCACCTAAACCCAGCACAGTTGGACCAAGTGCTACATCCTCCACTTTGGGCATACATAGAGCACCTTCTACCCAAAGACCCTATAGAGATATCAGTGCTGAGGGTAGACCCTGTCCTCCTATCCTCACATAGGGTCGATCCATTCATGCCAATACCTCTAGAGCCAGATCCAGAGCACAAAGATCACCAAGGAAGTCTGAGTCACCACACTCGCAGTAATGGATACCAAAATCATTTCATCAACATGATATCCATTGACTTAACCACTCCCATCCAAAATCTAGCCAATCAAACATGGTCATTGTATCTAGACATAGATGCCATAGACTAGGATCACGTCAATTCACCACCATCCCCATCAGAGCATTGATCGTTTAGTGAGATGCTTCATTTCACCCTAGAACCAACTCAAGATATCTTCCATGTTGAAGAGGGACCCAACGTTCCTAATGTAGATCTAAATTCAGTGACTGATATCCACTTGATCCCAACTCCACATCAGTTGGAGGATGGATCCCACATGTTAGTTGAGTAAAATATTGACGTAGACATTGACTCTGATCCAATGAATCCACAGATAATCAAGCTGGGGGTAAGTCTATCCCTCGAAGAGCAAGTCAACTACATTACCCTTCTCAAAGAGAAGAAGGAGGTTTTTGCATGGTCCTACAAAGACATGACAGGGCTAGATTCGTAGCTAGTCACACATAATCTAACGCTTGATTCGACAATCAAGCCAGTTAAGAAAAAACTACATAAGATGCACCCAACAGTGGCCTTAATGGTCAAAGATGAATTACAAAAGTTGTTGGATGCACAGTTTATCATCTACATGGATTACACACCATGGTTCTCCAACATGGTGCCCATCAAAAATCCTGATGGGAGGATTTGCATATGCACTCATTTTTGAGATCTAAACAAAGTGAATCCTAAGGATGACTTCCCATTGCCTAGCATCGATGCATTGGTAGATGCCACATCAGGTCACAAAATGCTTTCCCTCATGGATGGTTTCTTAGGATACAACCAGATACGTATCAATCTCAAGGACCAACTAAAAATGGCATTCACAATGCCTTAGGGGACATTTTGTTATAAGGTCATGCCCTTTGGCCTTAAAAATGCTAGCACCACCTACCAACTTGCCATGACATACATCTTCCATGATCACATGCATAAAACTTTGGAAGATTACATGGATGATTTGTTGGCCAAATATATTTTATTCCCAGATCATCTCGATGATTTAAGAAAGATCCTCGATCGCCTCATCGAACACAAAGTCAGCTTAAACCCCAAGAAGTGTGTATTTGGTGTCACATCTAGAAAACTCTTGGGTTTCATAGTCTCAAAGCGAGGCATGAAGGTGGACCAAAAAAAAGTCAAGGAAATCCTTAAAATGCTTTCCCCAAATACCATCAAGTAGCTCAAAAGCCTACGGGGAAAGGTCACGTCAACCAAGCGCTTCATAGCATAGCTATCAGACAAGTGTCAACCCATGAATAAATTATTGCACAAGGGAGTAGCATTTCATTAGGATGACAAGTTCCAGTCAGCCTTCGATGACATTAAACAATACTTGGCTTCGTCGCAAGTATTGGCACCAACTAGACTAGGACTGTCATTATACTTATACTTCTTAGCTACTAAGGTGGCACTAGGTGCCATGCTAGCCCAAAAAAATGAACTACATAAAGAACATGATACTTACTATCTTAGCTGCACCCTGGTCAGTTATGAACTTAACTATGCATACATTGAGAAGCTTTGCTTTGCAGTGGTGTTTGCTACCAAAAAGCTATGCCATTACATGCTGAGCAACATGATGTATGTTGTGTCTAAGGAGAATCCATTGTGATACATGATGAGTCGTACTTATCATAGCATGACAAAATGGATAATGTTGTTGACAGAGTTTTACATCGAATTCATTGGACAAAAGTCCATCAAAGGTCAAGTCATCGTCGATCAACTAGCAGAGGCTCCTATGGAAGACGGTAAGCCTCTAGTAATAGAGCTACCCGATGATGGGGTCTTCCATGTCTTAGAATCACCAGATTATGATGAGCCTGAGTCACAGGCCGACATAACCCTATTTTTTAATGGTTCTAAATGTGAGCAAGGGGGTGGCATGGGAATTGTATTCTTCACACCACAAGGGGATCCAATGCCTCTATCATTTAAACTTGATTTCCCATGCATCAATAATAATTATGAATATGAAGCCTTGCTCATAGGTCTTCAGACAACCATCACCATGAACATCAAATGATTAAATATCTTTGGTGATTCATTGTTAATCGTTAACCAAGTGAAATGGGTATTCCAATGTAAATGCCTAGTTCTGCAGGCCTATAAAGCCCTTGTGGATAAATTCCTGGTAAAGCTTGAATGGTACAACATCGAGGCACTCCCTCAATCATTGAATCATTTTGCGGATACTATGGCCTCCTTGGGGTCACTAATCCCGTAAGACATTTTTGGTGATATGACAACCATTCAAGTCAAAACACTATCGCAATCCGTGATGGAGCGTGCAAGCTCTGACTTAATGCCAGGAATCCACCTGATCCAGGTTGAACCATCCTCGAAAAAGTTCTCTCGAATCCATGATTGTCTAAATCACACCAACTGGGGGTCCTTGTTCTCCCCTACTCCCCTTAATAGCAACACAATGCTATTCTTACAAGTTATTTCCCGCTCAGCTTTTTCTAGGGATGAACTTCAAGAGGGATTGGCTATTCATACTGTTGAGGTTTTCGATCAGCAATATTGGTATACACCCATACGATATTACCTCAAGCTAGGAAACCTCCCACTTGGATTGTCACATGCCATGAAAATATCATTCAAACAAAAAGTGGCAAAACATGTCTTGCTAGGAGACATTTTGTACCATCACAGCTTCGAAGGAATCCTCCTTTGTTGCTTGGGCCAGTAGGAGTCCACTTGGGAGATCACCCAAGCGTACGATGGTACATGCGGTGGCAACTTCAGCGGTATGGCCATCACCAAGAACATTCTTCGCACGGGCTATTACTGGCCATATTTAGAGCAATATTGTTGCGCCTATGTAAGGAAGTGCATGAAGTTTCAACACCATGCTAATTTGACACACGTACCTTCTAAGGCCTTGCAACCTATCCAATTGGCTTGGACATTCTCATAGTGGGGCTTAGATCTAATTGAAAATATCTCCCTTGCATCGTTAGGCCATCACACGTTCATCATATCAGCCATAGAGTACTTCAGCAAGTGGGTGTAAGCAATTCCACTTACCTCTATGACTAGAACCCACATTTTGGAGTTCATTTTGCATAACATCATATGTCATTTTAGTATTCCATCCAAGATAATATCAGATAATGAGATGTCATTCAAGAACAAATACGTGCGTGCTTTGACCACAAAGTACAAAATTCAACACAGTTTTTTGACACCCTATTATCCGTAGGAAAATGGGCAAGCAAAGATTTCAAACAAAATGCTAGTTGCCATCCTCAAAAAGACAGTCACAAATAGTCATAAGGATTGGCACATTCAGATCCCACTTGCTCTTTGGGCGTATCGCACTAGCATTTAGATGCCCACTGGGGCAACTTCATTTTTGCTCGTGTATGGCTCCGAGGTAGTCATGCCTCTCGAGTTAAAAATTCCTTCCCTGTGCATATCAATGCAAGAGTTCATTGATGATGACACTACGTGGTAGGTCCAGTTAGACCATCTTACGTTACTCGATGAATGCCACGTCAATTCTCTTGAGCATTTGCATATTTACCAAGAGCGACTTAAGAAAGCATACAACATGAAAGTTCACCTGCGGGACTTTCAGGTTGGTGACTTGGTATTAAAAGAGAACCAATAGAATTCTAACTTGTTGTCCCATCTAAGGGACAAGTTTGTGGCAAACTAGTTAGTTCCGTATGTGATTGACAGTAAAATAGGACCTGGAACATACCGACTAGCTTCTCTCGACGAAATCAAGGAACTAGAACCCTTGAACATCAGTCATTTGAGGCCATTCCATATTTAAAATAGCCATAGCCCAAACCAAAATATCTAAGGATTCCTGCAATCGCTTGGTCAAACCCCCCAAAAGACCCAAGGATTCTCGTAATCACTTGGTCAACCCCAAAAATGCCCCAAAGGTGCCCATTATCCCTTTGGTCAAACCAAAATCCCTAAGGATTCTTGCAATCGCTTGGTCAACCCCCCCCAAAAACAAAGAGCTCCAAGGATTCCCATTATCACTTGGTCAATCCCAAAATGCCCCAAAGGTATCCATAAACCCTTTGGTCAAACCAAAAAGCTCCAAGGATTCCCATTATCGCTTGGTCAATCCCAAAACACCCCAAAGGTATCCATAAACCCTTTGGTCAAACCAAAATGCTCCAAGGATTCCCATTATCGCTTGGTCAATCCCAAAACTCCCCAAAGGTATCCATAAACCCTTTGTACAAACCAAAAAGCTCCAAGGATTCCCACAATCGCTTGATCAACCCTAAAATGCACCAAAGGTGCCCATAATCCCTTTGTTCAAAACATCCAAGGATCCAAAATAATCACTTGGTCCGCCCTCACGCGGAATAAACCAACCATAAAGAAAATTCAAAATCAACAAAATCATCAAAAATAACAAAAATTTGCATCTCATTTCCATGCATACTCAAAATCATAAAACAACAAAGAAAACTTTTGCATCTCATTTTCATGCATACTCAAAATACTCACAAAAATCAATCAATAAAAAACACAAAAATAATAGCTGCATTAGGCATCCCATACATACATTTGCATATTTGTTGATCATACAAAAGCACCATAGACTGTAATCAGATAATTCCATCAGTCTCCACATTTGTCCACTTTGTAAATAGTTCATTGCAAATAAACGTCATTCACATTTTTTCACCATATCATAGTCAGTTATCTTCTAATGTATCTAGAGTTTTCGTCATTCAAGCTGTCATTAGCTTTCTAGCCAAATACTGTACAAATTCAGACATATTTTACAAAGGTAGAGTTTTACTTGGATCACACCTCGTTATGTAGCATCCCAAAACAAGCTAAAACACATAAAAAATTCTCAAGTTGTGTAAATGAAATATGAAACCTGCAAAGCAATCCGGGATACCATCTAGTGAAAAGGTTATCTTGCTCATCCCCCTATGCGAATGACCCTAAGAATGCTGAGAGTTGGAAAAAGGACAAGCATATTCCCTACCCAATTCCCCAAGAATCCCAAGTTCTCAAAAATGTTTGCAAAAGTCAAAACTCCAACATTTGGCATCAAAACCAAAGTGCATACATCAAAAGGCACAAGCAATAGTGATTCTTATCACTCAATATTCAAAACCCTTACTCAAAAGAAAAAACAAAAATAAACAATGATATTTATCATTATAGAAGAGCAAGTATCCCAATACAATTGAAGAAAAGAAGGGAGTTGAACTTGAATCCCTGGAACTCTCAACATCTAGAAGGTCATGAGGTGAACCTTAGTACTGGTTTTGTGGATAGCCTATCGGTGTACTGGTGGCAAACCTCTTGCATGATGATATATTTGTCACATTAACTTGTGTGCAGATCAATGTTTGCATGTGGATGAGCTAGCTCATGGTATCCTAGATAGCACCGCAGATTAATCGGACTAAGTACAAAAAAGGAGTTAGTGGAGCTAATTAGGTGATCCTCAGTACAGGTTTGGTTGACAGTATTTCTGGAATTGGTGGTATCCTGACAAATACCACATAAATGAACTCAATTGCACACACAAGGATGTGAAATAACTTGGTCAAAGTCAAGTCGGATTTATACCTTGTTCAAAAGTCTTGTAGGATAAAAGTATAGTCTTGGCTAGTTAGTTAAAACATCTGAGTCTCAGAAAACCATAACTACATTTTAACACAACTGCAGTACATCCCATTCTTACATCGCCATAAAAAAATTCAAAACAAAAATAAAAATATATATATCATGCAAAGTCATCGTATAAAACAATCGCATAAGTACAAAAATTCGGTAAGTCTTGCACAGTCTATGGTGCAACCACCAAGTTATCAACAAATAATTTCATACATTGATATGCATATCATATATATTAGACACATTTTCATTCATCATAACCTGTGCATCCATCAAAATAAATTAACATGCATACATCAACATCCATCAATCACATAAAGAATAAAAATAACTCATGACAAGTGTATAAATAAAATAAAGTCATGTATATATATATATATATATATATATATATATATATTTCATCAAAATGCCCACAAGATACAATAAACCGGTCCTCTAACCTCACAAAAAAGCAAAAGTTCATAAAACCCCCAAGCCTAGGGCATTGGCCACCATGATCACGCAAGATCAATGCGATGGGAACTACCCCTCGTGGTGTGGGTCCTATGGGACCTCTCAGGGCAGCTTCTGCTAACCCTCGCATCATGCCCACTAGCGCCCCCATCATCCAATCGCCTACATCGAGAGGATGTTGAATGCTTAGTATCGCTTGCTCTCATGCAGCGTGATGATCTGCCTCCAGTCATCTCAGGTATCCACCCACTGAGGTAGATAATCTCTGCCTCCAAATCCAATCGATGTTGAACCAAGTCCATATCCCATTGATGGTACATCGCTAACGCATCGTCACACTATGCCAGCTGAGTCCATAGGAGCTCCCTCTCCCATGTGACATCTGTATTCCCATCCCACTAGTGGTATGTAGCTAATGCATTCTCCCACTTTTCTAGCTATGTCTATAGGATATCCCTCTCTTGTAGTGCATTCCCAAGATCCTCATCCCATCTCTAGATTAGACCCTCCAATCGTGATATCTTTGCATGAAACCCCACCTCCTCCGGGACCGCTTGAGGCATCGACTTCTTCCAAATGATAGGCTACTATGACTCCCACTGCTTTGGGATGTCTTGCATCTCTGACTGCTTCGGAACCCCAAAGTCACCACCCAAAAAATTATCAACCTCCACCATGTCCTCATCCTCTAGTGGAGCCCCCCAACCCTCCCCTGATGCCTCTACATCCTCCTCACCTACGGCTATTTTGTCAAGACCTCCTAGAGGCCCCTCACCTTGCCACCACTACAACGTCCACCACTGGTCATACTCAATAGTTGCCTCGACATTGTCCACATCAAGGACATCGATCATAGGATTTGATTCCTCACCCAACGGCTTGATGATCAGCCAGGCCAGAGTCCTCTTGTCACCCTGACATTGATTGATCAAGGGCTCACCAGGTAACCCTTGACACACCCCAAAATTTCACATCACTCGAATGCATGGGAAGTACTCCTACTTGGTCCTGTGTCGCCCGATCAACCATCTCCCCCTGTGCACCCACCGAAGCCACTGTCCAACCTCAGGCCAAGCTAGACAATCTTGATATGGGTGCCAAAACACCTCCCCTGGAGTAATTCAAGCAAAGGCATTAGCATAGTGCCCTATGGCACTTGGCCAGTGCTGATTGTGCCCTCGCTCCTCCGACCTATGCCACAGTGTCGCATACCCTATCTCTCTATCAACCATCTCTGCCTAAGTCTTCCACGACAAACCCAGTGGCCTCTCCATAGCTATGTGCTACCAAGCCCAACATTACAATAGGTAACTACAACTAATACCCTTTCACCTCTAAAAGCAAAACTTGTACAACTCATCATAAAACTATGCTAGCAGTGTCTGACACCATATCATAATCAGGGGTTCTAAAGTCAGACACTCCACCAGTCTGAAGACAACCTCCAACAGGTTCCATGGGAACCTCATGCTTGAGGAGTCAAGAAGCAACATGTTGGAGATAAGGGTCATTAGTAATGCATGTCTCACCCCCAACATGCCCCTCTCTAACCACCACCATACCAGAATATTGCCAATCTAGCAGTAGCCCTCTTCCCTCTCCATTAGGCTATCCACACCCACTTTCATCCCATGCTCGAAGCATTGTGTCAGCATTGTCGTCCACTGATCATGTGGCGTAGTCCTGATAGGAATATCGTCTATCGAAATCCATAGAATCTGATAGACGTCCTCAAGAGTCACTGTCATCTCCCCTATTGGGAGATGGAAGGTATTGGTGCGGGGATCCCATAAGTTTATCAGGGTGGTCGGATATGCCCAATTCCCCACCATAGGCTCTAGTCGAGTCACATGCTTGACCCCAAGGGCATCAAGCCACTCCTAGTCCACCATAGTCAATGCCTCTCGAGCATCATAGAATACCTTCGGTTGACGGTATCAGCTCTTCACCACCTGAAAAACAACAAAGTTGTACAGTAATAAAATAAATATACAACAATAACATAAATATACATCAATGCATAAAAACTATATAGAAAACACAGTTAACTAAACTGTATAGCCACATCTAACAAATGTATAGCTAAAAATAGTCCAAAAAAAAAACAAACAGATAAAATGAAAATAAATTTGTCAGTACCTAGGGTTTTTAAATTTTGGTTCAAGTTGATAAATACAAAAAAAAAACAAATTCAAAACAAACATTTTGTCAATACCTAGGGTTTTTAACTTTTGGTTCAAGATAATAAATACAAAAAAACAAACAAATTCAGAACAAACGGTTTTGTCAGTTACCTAAGGTTTTTAACTATAAAGTTTAAACTGATAGATAAACAAAAAAAAACAAATAAAATCAAAATCAATTTGTCAGTACCTAGGGTTTTTAACTTTTGGTTCAAGCTGATAAATACAAAAAAAACAAACAAATTCAAAACAAATAGTTTTTTAGTTACCTAAGGTTTTTAACTGTAAAGTTTAAACTGACTGATAAATACAAAAAAAAAAATAGTAATTTCAAAACAAACAGTTTGTCCAGTACCTAGGGTTTTTAACTTTTGGTTCAAGCTAATAAATACAAAAAAACAAACAAATTCAAAACAAACAGTTTGTCAGTTACCTAAGGTTTTTAACTATAAAGTTTAAACTGACAGATAAACAAAAAAATAAATAAAATCAAAATCAATTTGTCAGTACCTAGGGTTTTTAACTTTTGGTTCAAGCTGATAAATACAAAAGAACAAAAAAATTCAAAACAAATAGTTTTTCAGTACCTAGGGTTTTTAACTTTTAGTTCAAGCTGATAAATAAATAAAAACAAATAAATTCAAAACAAACAGTATTGTCAGTTACCTAAGGTTTTTAACTATAAATTTTAAACTGACAGATAAACTAAAAAAATCAAATAAAATCAAAATCAATTTTTTAGTACCTAGGGTTTTTAACTTTTGGTTCAAGCTGATAAATACAAAAAAAAAATAGACAAATTCATAAAAATCAAACTTGTCAGTTATCTAGGGTTTCTAACCTTAGTTTGAACTGACAAAGCAAAAGCAATAACAAAACTTAAACAACTGAATAAATAAATTTTTTAACTAGGTTTTTTTTAGCATAACTAGGGTTTTATTTTCTAGTCTCAAATAAAAATAGCCACACAAATAGGGTCATTTTAATGTAGGGTTTTTTAACCTTAAACGAAAAAAAAAAAAAAAACTAAGACCAATTTTTTAAGCTAGGTTTTCAACCTAAGTTTAAACTAGGGTTTTAATTTAAAAACAAAAAACAAAGAACGCATTTAAATCTAGGGTTTTATATAACCTTAATGAAAATACAAAAAAATCATAATCAACTAAAAGCAATTTTTTTTTAGCCTAGGGTTTTACCTTAGTTTAAAACGGAAAACAAATTTCAAAATAAATTCATTACGTTTTTTTTTTTTTTTTTTTTTTTACAAAATAAATTTGAACTAGGGTTTGTTTTAGTTTAAATTACAAACTAAATACAAAAGAAAGAAAAAAATCTTTATGGTTTTAAAACTGTCAAATAAAACAACCAAATAAACGAGAAGAAGCACTCACTAGTCTCGCTTTGGCTCCGCCACTCGATCTGGTTCGTGAACTCATGGTGTCCAAAAAAATTTGGTAGTGCTCCACTTCGTAGACTTGACCTCCTCCTCCTCATATCTCCAAATCGTTAGAAAAACAAGTTGTAAATGAGCCCAAACCCTAGTTTTGGCCCTTAAATAGGATTTTAGGCCTGTAATCATTCCACCCTAGGAAGAGCACTCTAGTTAGTGCTCGTACCACCCTAGGACGATTACAAAACTGGTATTCATCCCCTTGGGATGATTACAAAGCAAGAAAATAAAAAACAACAAAAACTACACCCAAATGCACAAAAAATAGCAATAAAATTACCAAATAAGAGTGCTTTTGCACTTGAAATTCTTGGCATGCAAAATAGACGTCAGGGTCACAAATCCTCACTAGCATACTCCCTAAGAAGGTTACCATAGCTGGACCGCTCCACGGGAGGATGGATTGTCGTGAATTTCATCCCAAAATAGCATCTCAAAAAGGGTCTAGACCCACCCAAAAATAGGAATAACATTACCGAAAAATATGCCTTTGCGCCTGCACTTCTTGATATTCAAAATATACGTCGAGGTTACAAATCCTCACTATCCTACTCCCTAAGAATGCTACTATAGCTAGACCGCTCCATGGGAGGATGGATTTTCAAAAATTTCATCCCCAAATGGCATCCTAAAAAGGGTTAACACCCACCAAAAATAGGTCTAAATGTTGGGAAACTGCATAAGCATTCAAAGCAAAACAATTGAAGGCACCCTTACCATAAGTCATCTTGGGTCAAGCAACTCGTCGCTTTTCTCATGTCGGTCATTCTCTCATCGATTCGTCGCTTGAGGGGGTAGTCACACTTAGTCACCAATCAACAAAAACACACCCAATCAAGGAAATGGCATGCATTCAAAGAATCATTGACAAGACAATCATGCTCCTGCTTGGGGAAAAAAACAAGCAAAAATCACAAACTAATCAAACACTTGGCATTCTAGAATCATGAACTCAAGGTTCCCACAGACAAAAGGTTGCACCCTTTGCCTATTCATGACTGAACAATGTCCAAGATCAAGTAACACCTCACCAAAAAATGTTAACCCTTGAATTAAGATTCTTAGCTCATCAGAACCAAGGATTCAAGAATGTGTGCCCTTTCCATACTTGGGGTATCAAAATTTGGTTAGGTTACTAAGAAACCCTAATCATTAGTGCTTTGGTTATATATTTTTTCTCAGCACTGCGCCACACATAGCGCATACCAAAAACGGGCATCTATAGACACCAAAATAGCACCAATCCGATTATGTGACGACAAGCACTGATCGAATTGACATACATAGCCCCTAGGGCAGCCTCCAGAGGTTAAATAGTGGTACTAACCACTCCCACAACAGTTTTGGAAGTTCAAAGGTCAATTTGGCACCTTTCAGGCACTCTTCTCCCTATTCATTCCACCCTAGAATGATTACAAACTGGTATTCGTCCCACCCCAAGCCGATTAGCAACATCCGCTCCAAGGTGGGGAAAATAGCAGGTTTGATGGGCAAAAGATCAAACCTTGACAAATGGCATCTCAGGTCTGCCACTCAACTCCACCTTCAATGCATGGGAGTGCGAGTGAGCATTTTTGAGCTCAAAGAGGCAGTCATAGAGGTAGTCATGGAGCCCTTAATCAAGGAGTAATCTTCTCTCCACTGATAAGACATGATGGCCAAGTGGTGCCCCTACATGCACATTCAAAGCAGACCTTGAGGTCTATAAAATGGTGACTCTTCTCACCCCAAAAATGGGAACAGGTCAGGAGCATTTGGAGCAACAGAGTGCTACCGATTTACGTCCTCACCCTTTTTCTTGTGCCTTTCACATCCTTGATCTCTCTTTTGGAAGGGAGGTTATTGGGTGATTATTGAAAGCACAATCTGGACCCAAAACCTGACATTTGGCCATAATATCCCACCCAAATTTTCCAAAAATACCCCACAAGAGTTTTTGGACCCATCCCAAGTGGATTGGTGCCAAAATCAAGCCCCAAATGGTGGGTGTCCTGCCCCTAGGCGCCCCATCGCACTACTGTAGTCCTAATCACCCCACCCTGGAGCGATTAGAAATTTGTAGAAGATTTCATTTTTTTTTCTTGCATTTGTTTCTAGGTTGTTCATATAGGTTTTCATTCAAATTTCATGTTATTCTTAGCAGTTTTGATCATGCTTTTGTTATTTCTCGCTTTCACTAACGTGTAGGGAGCATCATCATATTTCAGGTGATAGAGGCCAAATTGGCAAAATCTGACCTTCCAAGTATTTTCAAAATACCCCATTTTACCTAACCCCCAACTTTGCAGGTGATTTGGAGCCTCTCGAATGTGACATTTAGGAGGGTGCTTTCTAACATTTTGTTGCAGGTCTAATCGTCCCACCCCAGAGCGATTAGAAATCCATGGCAAATTTCTTGATTGTTCCTTTTGCAATGCCTTCCTGGTAATGTTCTCATGCCTCTATCAAGTTTTTGGCTCATTCTGATATGTTTTAGTTATAGTTTTATTTATTTTATGCATGCACTAATCGTAGGCTTTGGGGATCGCATGTTTTACTTCATCCACAGGTGTTACTAATCCTTTTATGTTTCTTTGAATGTAGGATCTCGACACCAGAGGAGCAGCAAGGAATCAATGACCCGTTCATGCAAGCGGTGACGACATTTGTCCCGTCCACTTTACATGTGGGCACGCGAAAGAAAGCGTACCAATCTGTGGTGTAATAGAGCCCTAATTAACGCTTCTAGCCCACAAAAAGGGAGGAGACATATTGTAACCCAATTTTAAAGCAAATTAATAAAAATGGATGTACTCGACATTTGCTTTCTATCTTGTTTCAATTCGTTTGTCTCTCTCCTTTCATGCATTTCAGTTCGTAGGACTTAGCGGTACATTTTGTTCTTGCATACATTGCACTTGGCATTTTTTTTTATTTCCGTATCCTCGTGCTTTCACCACATCAAATAATAAATTGATCCTATAGAGGTATGGTTTACTTTAAAATATATGTATAGAAAAGTAAGTGTTAGTGAAGTTAACAAAATAGAGATAGAGCCTTCTAATATTAGAATTTTAAATTTTAGTTATGTTGAATATTATATATCTTATTACATCAAAGGTGAACAACCACATAGTTATAACAATAACAACAATAATATAGAAGTTGTATACATTAATTCTATATCTTAATAGAACACACAAAATAAAATATTATGATAAATTAAATTATGAAGGTTTATAATGCTTCTATATATTATATATAGAAAAACATATGATAGCCTAAAATTATAAATAACAATTCAAGATTTAAAATATTATGTAACTAAACACATATATGTATGCATGTATGTATGTATGTATCTATGTATATATATAGAGACATATATGTGTGAGAGAAGAAGAGGATATCATTTGAATTTGATATATATATATATATATATATATATATGTGTGTGTGTGTGTGTGTGTGTGTGTGTGTGTATTTATTATATACATATAAAAGAGAGAGATACACACATATATATCAAATTAAAATGATATCATCCAAATTTATCCAACTACATAAAAATATAAGGGATACTATTATTTTTATATCTATGCAAACAAAGCAAATTTTAATTTTCTTTATAATTAACTTGTTTTTTATTATTTTTTAATAAAGCACTATAAAATATTTTCCAAAGGGACATAAGAGAGAGGTAATTTCCAATACTAATACAACTTGTAATATGCAAGGAATTTATCATATCTATGATAGGTCCTATATTAAGGGTCAATTTGGATTAATAAAGTGTGAATGGTCAACCATTGGTTAATATTTATTCTTGTCTTAAGGGTGTTAAATAAAACTTTGATATTATAAATTCTTAGAACCACTATATCTTCCATGAATACTTCTACAAAAAACACTAAGAATGAGGGATATATTATTTATTATTAGGATTGTAACCTATTATGCACAAAGGATGTTAGACAATCTTCTTGGGATGCTATATCTATTTGTATATTCCTTAATCGATATTCACAAAATGTTTATTCCCTTCTATACTATTTTAGTTTTCATTGGTGTAGTGATGTATAAGTTATTATAATATTGAATGTTATAAGAAAAAATTCAAATATAATGGAAGAAAATGATGTATATCAATAAAAAGAGGATAATTCCTCAATCTATTAAAATAAAAGGAATAGTCAATTCCATATAAAAAAAATTTAGAAAGTTAAGAAGAAAAATTTTATGTGATCATTGTGAAAGTCAAACATTAGCTCTTCCTTATGAAAATCTATTTGAACTCTTGAGTTAATAAATGCATATTCACTAACATCAATAATACCTTTGAAACAATCACCATTAGATATCCCATCAACAAACATACCACATAAATAACTCTATTATTTCATAGAATATGATATCTCTCATAAAGTATAAATACAGTACTAGATATATCACAAGACTATTTTTAATATTTTAGGAAGTGAAATATGAAGGATGATTACTAGAGGTGGCCATATAATAATTAAAAAATAAGGAATGAATTTTACATCTTATCACAATGAGGGAAATGATGGAGTAGTTTTTTAACATCCTTATTGAATTAAATAGACTTTGAGTAAATGGGGTTAATACTTGGATCATAAGTAAATATGTGACATTCTAACCCATAAAGAGAATGTCTATTGGACTTATGTAACAACCCAAGTTCTACCCACTTGGTTGTCCAAACATCCCAAGTCTTCCCACTTGGTTTTACGACATCAGAGGTTACAATAAGAGAATGTTTTTCTTTTATTTCAATCTTTCTAATTTATTTTCTAGTGTGAGCATGTTAGATCCATCTTCATGAGTGCCATTCTATTGTAGTCGATATACTCATGAGATCGATATTGGCCAAATATTGTATAGTTTTCTATTTTGAACTTCACTCTCCACTCGAGATCCTAATTTCAGGTAGTGAGTTTCTTTTCCCCTAGGACCCATATCACCTAGAGGTGTGACACATAATTTCCACATGTCTTGACATAAACTCATGAACTTATATATTGCCCTTATATAATGTAAGACTTAGTGCATACATGCTCGAGTTATACGATCAACTATCCTCCATGGAGCATCATCTAGGGTCTTACCAATACATTGGTAACCACCCGATAGTTTGTGTTGATTAACCAAAATGATGTCCCATACCATCATGTTGTCAGTATTACCTAATCACCACTCATCACTAGTAAGGATAACCTAGAAAGGATACCCATACAACCTTCTGTTACCTCTTGTTATGACATTTTTCCATCAGAAGTATAGTTAGAACTCTGATTTATGATGATTGCCTACCCGCAAGCACCACTAGTAGTTATCTCATAATAGTTTCCTACCTGTAATATTGAAATAATATCAACGTTGTCCTACCCACAACCTTAGGTTGCAAGTTAACATTGTCCTTCCCATAATATTAGAATTTCTTAACAAAAGGTTTATCTAAGTTTTGACTATTTAGAAAAAATTATCTATGCAAAGGTTTACTGACAAATACAATTTCACAATCATTCAAAAGTAATATTATGTATTATAAGATTGCTAGTTTCCATTTGGCTACTTGTATATTTTCATTAAAAATAAGAATAAAAGATAGAGGAACTATGAAATACCATTGCAATCAAAACTAAATATTCTTATAACTTTCTAAAATATTTTTATTTAAGATTCCTTTTTATTTAATATTCTATTGAAGTAGCTACTTCATTAAAATTTATTCATAAATCACTTTTTATTTCAATATTACACTATATAACCGTGAAAAAGAGTGGAATACTTATAAGTTTAAGTAAGGTTGCAACTAAACTATAGTTTTAATATTATAATCTAAATGACTTTTAAATAGTTTTGACTCTAACTATTTAATTAAGGTAATACCACTCGAGCTATTCTTAAAAAATAACCTTACTCTAAATTACCCAAGTCATCATGCATGCTTGTTTTAGGTAATCCCATTATCACACTATCATACAAAAATAGCTTTTGTTTAAGACACCATTCCTTTGTATCTATTTCAACTTATACACAAGGGTTATAATATGAGCAAAAATTCTAAGATTTCAAGTTCTAGTTTTGATTTTATACTAACTCTACTATTCCTTGATTAGAAAAAAATACAGACACTATTTGATTAAAAATAGATTTCCCATTAATTTTCCATAATTTCAAATACATATTTTTCTAAACATAGCCTTGGTTTGAAGACTTAAACCAAGAAAAAATATAACTTATATTGTATTATATATATTCATATTCATTATATCACCATGCGAATGGTAGTTTCCTCAAACTGCCATGATTACTCTTACTAATCAGTTTATCCTTACTAACATTCTAAAACATCCTACCATACTAGTTTGGATTGATAAAACCTCTTATTTCAAGTTAAAGTCTTCCCAAAATCTCTATTTCATGAACCAAATGGGTTAAGCCTACTGTGCACAATTGTTGGTTCAAATTTGTCATAGGAAAAGAAAATGTAATTTTAATTTAAAATGTTTCTCATCAACCAAAACAAGCACAATATATGAATCATTTTTAAAACACAGGGATTCCCATCATACAAACTAAATTTTTCCTTGGCATCTTGCCAAAACTACATTTCTAGTCATATATTCATCCATATTCAATTACACAAAATTTAGAAACATGTGAATAGATGAACCATATATAGTAAAGAAAAATATAAACTAATAAATTTAATCCAGAAACCATTCTCCATATCACAAGGATATATCATTCAAAACAATGCAAGTCTCTTTCCTTGAATGCAAGTCTATTCCTCATCATATTAGAAGGTAAACGACTGTATTATTTTCCGTTACATCAAAAGAATTATCAGAATACTACCATGCAATTCCATAGAGTCTACCTTTATTGAATTAAAAATATATACAATTTCAACATTTGTTTTGAACTTATAATAGCTTAGGTTTCATCATTCTAATGAGTAAATTTCATAAGATTCTATAGTTCACAATTGAAAGAACGAGATTTCGGAAATAAAAAGAAACACTAATTGCTGCAATGTAAACTAACTAGCTTGATGCACGAAATAAAGCGGATATAATCGAATAAAAAACAAATGTAAAAGGAGAAAGTAGGAGCATAGCCCTTTTTATTAATGTGATTTTAACTCGGTTACAATACATTTCCTCCCTTTTTAGGGGCTAGGAGAGTTAGCATGTTTCCATTACAAAAGTGAATAGTGATCTCCTTTCCGCGTGCCCACATGCAAAATGGGCGGGCCAAAGCATTGCCGCCGCTGGTGTTGATGAATCCTCACTTCTTGCTACTCCTCCTGCGTGCAAAGAAACAACCAAGGCGTTAGTAGCACCTGCTACAAATAGGGAAAGTTTGTTCTTTGAAATTAACAAAAGATGCATGTAAAAGATTGTCGAAAACAGTGAATAAAATGAATCTAAGTCACTTGCAAATCTGACAGAGACCAAAAGACCTTACCAGAGGGCCACTGCCATTGAAACAATCAGCCAATCTACTTTCAACTACAATTCATCCCTGGGCAGGACGAATTTTGTTGTTATTCATCCCTGGGTGGGACGAATTCGCCTGTGATGAAAAGCCGAGTTGATGCAACTCAAATGTCGAACCTCGGGACCTCCAAAACACCTACAAATAGAGGGGTTATGTAATTCGGGCCATTTTGGGATGACCCAGATGGTCGGATTCTCCCAATTTGGCCTCTATCCTTAGGAATTTGACGTCGCTACCTGAAAGTTAGTGAGGGCCACAAAATGAACAAAGCATGATAATATTTGATAAATGTCTTCTGAAATCAAGATTGTAAACTATCTAAATAGCATAGAGTGTAATGTGAAATGAATAAATGATAGAAAGCAAATTAGAATGAAACTAACAAAAAGTGCGGGGTGCCCGAGTGGGCCACCCACAGTTGGAACTTGATTTCGGTGCCAATCCACTAGGGATGGGCCCAAAATCTCTTAGGATGGGTTGTCAGCAAATTGGTGGATTAAGGTGGTCAAATGTTGGGTTTGGGTTCGGATCCACGCTTCCAAAAGCCACCCAATAACCTCTCTTGTGAAAGATATTAATGGATGTGAAAAGGTGAATCGAAAAGAGATGTAATAGGGTGTTCAATTTGGCAGCACTTCGTTGCTTGAAAATGCCTCCAACCTGTCATCATTTGGGTGGGAAAGTCCACCATTTTATAGACCCATGGGGTCTCTTTGGAGGGGCATGCAGGGATGCCATGTGGCGGCCATGCCTTCCCAAGAGGGAGGAGACTCATCCCTGACTTGGGCTTCCATGACTGCCTTTGTGACAGTCTACTAACTGCCAACCTACCCACCTACACACGCATGCATGACAAGAGGCAATAATTGACTGTCCTCGGCTACCACTTGGTGGCATTTTTATTTTTTCCCGTTAAACCTGGAATTCGTCCTGACCAAAGACGATTTTAGAATTCGTCCCTGGGTGAGACGAATCCCAGTTAGTATTTGTCCCTGGGTGAGACGAATACTGGGCAAAGTGCCTAAATGTGCCAAATTGCTTCTTGACCTTACAAAATTGCTATAAAAGTGGTTAGGACCACTGTTTAACCTCTGAGGGCTGCCCTAGGGGCTGTGTGTGTCAAAGCAATCAGTGTTTGCAGTCACATAATCAGATTGGTGCCGTTTTGGTGTCTATAGATGCCCCTTTTTGGGATGCGCTGTGCATGGCGCAGTGTCGAGCAAAAATAGATAACCAAAGCACTAATGATTAGGGTTTCTTGGTAACCTAACCAAATTTTGATGCCCCAAGCATGGAAAGGGCATGCATTCTTGAATCCTTGCTTCTGACGAGCTAAGGAATTTGATTTCAAGTATTAACTTGTTTTGGTGAGGTGTGACTTGAGCTTGGACATTGATCAACCATGATTAGGCAAAGGGCGCAACCTTTTGTCCACGGGGGAACCTTGTGTTCATGATTCACAAATGCCAAGTGTTTGATCAATTTGTGATTATTGCTTGTTTGCTGCCCCAAGCAGGAGCATGATTGTCTTTGTCAATGATTCTTTGAATGCATGTCATTGCCTTGATTGGGTGTGTGTTTGTTGATTGGTGACTAAGTGTGACTACCCCCTCAAGCGACGAATCGATGAGGGAATGACCTTCATGAGAAAAGCGACGAGTCGCTTGACCCAAGATGACTTGTGCAAGGGTGCCTTTAGATGGTTTATCGTTAAGCATGTGCAATTTTTCCAACATTTAGACCTATTTTTGGTGGGTGTTAACCCTTTTTGCGATGCAGTTCGGAGCTAAAATTGTCGAAAATTCGTCTTCTCATGGAGCGGTCTAGATAAGATAGCCTTCTTAGGGAGTAGGATAATGAAAATTTGTGACCCCAACATCTATTTTGTATGCCCGAGATGTCAAGTGCAACAGCACTCTCATCGGGCAAATTTATTATCTGTTTTAGTGCATTTTTGTTCAATTTTTGATGTTTTTGAAGTTTTTGGCCTGAATTCGTCCCAGGGTGGGACGAATTCTAGCTTTAGAATTCATCCCTGGGTGGGATGAGCGCTAACCAGAGTGCTCGTCCCAGTAAAGGATGAATTCTAGCTCAAAAGGCCTATTTAAGGGCCAAAACTTGAGTTTGGGCTCATTTGCATCTAATTTTTGTTGCGATTTGGAGCTCTGGGGAGGAGGAGGTTAATTCTGCGAAACATAGTGCTGCCAGATTTTCCCTGCCATCATGAGTACACAAATTGGTTTGAGCGGTGGAGCCGAAGTGAGGCTAGTAAGTGCTCCCTAGAGTTTATTTTTTTTGTTTTAAACTGTAAGTGTGTTGTTTTTCTGTACAGTTCTTTTCCATGATTTTAATTAATTTTTTTGGTGTGTTTTCTTTTGCAGGTTGTTAGGAGCCGGTACCATGTACCCACTGCTTTCACTGAGGCACGGGGGGCACTGACTGAGGTTGAATGGGAGTGGCTTGATGCCCTTGGGCTCAAGCAGGTGGCTCGACTAGAGCCTGTGGTCCCGGATCAGGCCTATTTGACGACCCTGATCAAACTTTGGGATCCGTGGACCAACACCTTCCATCTCCCGACAGGGGAGATGACTGTGACTCTGGAGGATATCTATCGGCTTCTTCGGATTTAGATAGATGGACTGCCCATCAGGACATCTTCGCGTGATCAATGGACTGTTGTACTAACGAGATGCTTCGGGCATGGGGAGCGGTTGGGTGTAGAGAACCCAGTGGAGACGGTCGAGGTGGACTGCCAGGTTGGCGGGATTTTGGTTGGATGGTGGCAGGAGAGGGGTGTGTTAGGAGTGAGGCACACATTCTTGATGGGCCTCATTTCTAACATGTTATTACCTGACTCATCAGGCACGAGGTTCCCATGGAACCTGCTGGATTTGGTGTGGCAGTTGGTAGAGTGCCCGATAGAGGCACCGTTGATCTTGAGATGGGGACAAACACTGTTGGCACAGCTCTACGAGGAGCTGTATGGGGTCCGCTGTCGACAGCGGAAGGGGGTCAGCTGTAGTTATCTATTGCAATGTTGGGGTTGGCAGCACATAGCAGTTGAGAGGCCAACCGGGTTACCATGGATGACTCGGGCGGCGATGGAGGATAAGGAGATAGGGTATGCAGTTTTGTGGTGGCGGTCCGTAGAGCAGGGGTAGAGTCGATGGTGGGCAGGTGCCATAGGGCACTATGCCGATGCCTTCTCTCGGGTCACTCTAGGGGAGGTGGTTTGGTGCCCTTATCGGGACTGTCCAGCCTAGTCGGAGGCTGGAGAGTGGCTCTGACGGGTACGTAGGGAGCGGTGGTTGATTGGGCGACACGGGACCGAGCATGAGTTCTTCTCATATAGCCGAGTTACACGACAGTTTGGGGTGCACTAAGGGTTGCCTGGTGAGCCCGTGGTCTATCGACATCGGGGAGATGAGAGGACTCTAGATCGACCGGTCATCGCACCATTGGGCGAGGATTCAGATGCGGTGATCGACGTCCCGGACGTGGATGACGTCGGGACTACCACTGAGTATGACTCGTGGTGGGTACTGCGGCGATGGCGAGGAGAGGGACCACTGGGAGGTGCGGAGGTGGCAACGGAGGATGTTGAGGCACCAGGGGATGATTGGGGAGCTCCGTTGGAGGATGCGGACATGGTTGAGGTGGGGGGTGAGGATGTAGATTTGGGAGCTCCGGATCAGTCGGACATGCAGGACATGGAGGAGCAGTGGGAGCTAGAGCAGGCTGCTATTCCAGAGAGTCCTGTGCTTTAGGCGGATACGAAGGAGATGGAGTCCGGGGTACGCGCTGAGAATGCATGATTGACAGAGCTGTTGTGGATGAGAGATTAGGAGCTGGGGGATGCGCTATGGAAGAGGGATCTCCTATGGGCTCAGCTAGCAGAGCGGGATAGGGTTTTGGTGCAGCGTGACGATGCAGTAGCTTACTACCATCGATGGGAGGCAGAGTGGTTTTGACATCGGCTAGATTTGGAGAGGGAGGTCATCCACCTCGGTGGGCGGCTACCTGAGCCGTCGGGAAGTGGATCTTTGCGTCGGACGAGGGATAGTGCTACTGAGTAGTCAGCATCATCTCGTCGCAGGCGATTGGATGAGGGAGGCGGTAGCAGGCGTGATGCGGGGGCTAGTAGTAGCCGCCCTACGGGGTCCCATAGGACCCACACCACGAGGGGTAGTTCCCGTCGCACCGATCCTGCGTGATCATGGTGGTCGACGCCTTAGGTTGGGTGGTTTTTGTTATATGATTACGGGGTCTGAGGACCAGTTTTGTAGCCTGCGGGCATTTTTGATGATATATATATATATATATATACCGGATTTATTGTGGTTATGCATATGTGATGATTTGATATTATGCATTATGGTTGATGAATATGGATGTATGCATGTTTATTTATTTTGATGAATGCATATGTTATGATGAATGCAAATGTTTTTTATTTATATGTGATATGCAAAAATGAAATGGATGAATGGGATTTGTGATGTTTGGCTATGGCACCATAGACTATTTAGCACTCTATTATTTTGTTTTGAGGTGATTGCTGTGATGCATGACTTTGAATGTATACATGTGGTTTTTCTCTTTGTTTGTATTTTTTGATGGTATTGCAAAGATGAAAAGTAGCGCAGTTGGTTTAGAAATGTAGCTAAGGTTTTCTGAGACTCAGACGGTTTTAACTCACTAGCCATGACTGTACTTTATCTTACAAGACTTTTGAACAAGGTATGAATCAGACTTGTTTTTGACCAAGCTATTTCACATCCTTGTGTGTGCAATTGAGTTCATTTATGTGGTATTTGTCAGGATACCGCAGATGGGCTTTCAACCGAACCTGTCTTGAGGATCACCTAATTAGCTCCACTAACTCCTTTGTTGTATTTAGTTAGATTAATCTGCGGTGCTATCTAGGATACCATAAGCTAGCTCATCCACATGCAAACATTGATCTGTACACAAGTTAATGTGATAGATATATCATCATGCGGGAGGTTTACCGCCAGTGACCGATAGGCTATCAACCAAACCGATATTGAAGTTTGCCTCATGACCTGTCGAAATGCTGAGAGTTCCAGGGATTCAAGTTCGACTCCCTTCTTTTCTTCAATTGTATTGGGATACTTGCTCGTTTGTAGTGATAAAATCACTGTTTATTTTTATTTGTTTTTCTTTTGAGCAAGGGATTTGGATATGGAGTGACGAGAATCACTATTGTATGTGCTTTTTGATGTATGCACTGTGGGGTGTCAAATTTTTTGGAGTTTTGACGTTTGCAAATTTTTGATGTTTTGCAACTATTGAGAACTTTGGGATTCTTAGGGAATTGGGTAGGGAGGATGCTTGTCCTTTTGCCAACTCTCAGCATTCTTTGGGTCATTCGCACAGGGGGATGAGCAAGATAACCGTTTTGCCTTATGGTGAACTGGATTACTGTGCAGGTTTCATCTTTCATTTACACAACTTGGGAATTTTTATGTGTTTTAATTTGTGTTGGGATGCTACGTAACAAGGCGTACTTCAAGTAGAACTCTACCTTCGTAAAATCTGTCTGACTCGGTACAATTTTGGCTAGAAAGCAAAATGATGACTGAATTACGAAAACTCTTGATACATTAGAAGACCACTGACTCTTAGTGTGGTGAAAAGCGGTAAATGGCGTTTGTTTTTTTTTTTTATTTTTTAGATGGAACAATGTGGAACCAGATGGACTAGCAGAGCAATTACAGCCTATGGTGCCTTTGACTTGTACGACCACAAATATGCAATGTATGGATGTAATGCTTAATGTAGCTATGTATTTTTGTATTATTATTATTATTATTATTATTTTGATGGATTGATTTTTGTGAATATGAAGATGAGATGCGAGAAAAGCTCTCTATTGATGAATTTGAGCATGCCTAGAAATGAGATGCAAATTTTTGTTGTTTTTGATGATTTTTGATTTTTGACTTTTCTTATTTTTGACCAAGCGATTGTGGGAATCCTTGGAGCATTTTGGGATTTGACCAAGCGATTTTAGGGATCCTTGGAGCATTTTTGGGATTGACCAAGTGATTTTAGGGATCCTTGGAGCGTTTTTGGGATTGACCAAGTGATTTTAGGGATCCTTGGAGCATTTTTGGGATTGACCAAGCGATTTTAGGGATCCTTGGAGCATTTTGGGGATTGACCAAGCGATTTTAGGGATCCTTGGAGCATTTTTGGGATTGACCAAGCGATTTTAGGGATCCTTGGAGCATTTTGGGATTGACCAAGCGATTTTAGGGATCCTTGGAGCATTTTTGGGATTGACCAAGCGATTTTAGGGATCCTTGGAGCGTTTTGGGGGTTGACCAAGCGATTTTAGGGATCCTTGGAGCATTTTTGGGATTGACCAAGCGATTTTAGGGATCCTTGGAGCATTTTGGGATTGACCAAGCGATTTTAGGGATCCTTGGAGCATTTTTGGGATTGACCAAGCGATTTTAGGGATCCTTGGAGCATTTTTGGGATTGACCAAGCGATTTTAGGGATCCTTGGAGCATTTTGGGGATTTGGCTCTCTTAGATATGAAATGGGCGCAAATGACTGATGTTCAAGGGTTCTGTTTCCTTGATTCCGTCAAGAGAGGCTAGCCGGTATGTCTCGGGTCCTATTTTGCTATCAATGACATATGGACCTAACCAATTTGCCACAAATTTGTCCCTTAGGTGGGATGGCAAACTAGAATTTTGTTGGTTTTCCTTCAAAACCAAATCACCAACCCGAAAGTCTCTCAGGTGAACTTTCATGTTGTAAGCTTTCTTAAGTCGCTCTTGATAAATACGTAAATGCTCGAGAGCATTAATGCATCGTTCGTCAAGCAACGTAAGCTGGTCTAACCGAGCCTACCGTGCAGTGTCATCATCGATGAACTCCTGCATTGATATGTGCAGGGAAGGAATCTCCAACTCTAGAGGCATGACTGCCTCGGAGCCATACACGAGCAAAAATGGGGTGGCCCCAGTGGGTGTCCGAATGCTAGTGCGATAGGCCCATAGGGCAAGTGGGATTTGGATGTGCCAATCCTTATGACTGTCTACGATGGTCTTTTTGAGGATGGCAACTAGCATTTTGTTTGACGCCTCTGCTTGCCCATTCGCCTACGGATAATAGGGTGTCAAAAAACTGTGCTAAATTTTGTACTTTGTGGTCAAAGCACGCACGTCTTTGTTCTTGAATGGCATCCCATTATCCGAGACTATTTTGGATGGAATACCAAAATGACATATGATGTTATGCAAAATGAACTCCACAATGCGGGGTCCTATCGTAGAGGTAAGCAAAATTTCTTCCACCCACTTGGTAAAATACTCTGTGGCCATTATGATAAACGTGTGATGGCCTGACGATGCAGGGGAGATCTTTCCAATTAGATCGAAGCCCCACTACAAAAATGGCCAAGTAGACTAGACTGTCTGCAAGGCCTAGGAAGGTACGTGCATCAAATTGGCATGATGTTGACACTTCACGCACTTCTTGACATATGTGCAACAATCTCGCTCTAAAGATGGCCAATAATAGCCCATGCGAAGAATGCGCTTTGCGATGGCCATACCACTGAAGTGGCCACCACATGTACCATCGTGTGCTTGGGCAACTGCCCAAGTGGACTCTTGTTGGTCCAAGCAACGAAGGAGGATTCCTTCATAGTTGCGATGATACAAAATGTCTCCTATCAAGACATACTTAGCCGCTTTCTTCTTGAGTGCTCATTTTGCGGCATGAGTCAATCCAAGCGGGAGATTACCTAACTTGAGGTAGTCTCTAATGGGTAAATACCAATCCTGTTGATCAAAAACCTCGACAGTATGAATAGCCAATCCCTCTTGAAGTTCATCCCTAGCGAACGCTGAATGGGATAGAACCTGTAAGAATAGCATTGTGTTGCTATTAATGGGAGTAGGGGAGAACAAGGACCCCCAGTTGGCGTGTTTCAGATGATCTTGGATTCGAGAGAACTTATCGGAGGATGTTCCAATATGGATCATGTGGATTCTTGGCATCAAGTCTGAGCTTGCACGCTCCATTGTGGATTGCGATAAGGTTTTGACTTGGATGGTTGTCATATCACCGGAAAGGTCTTGCGGGATTAGTGACCCCAAGGAGGCCATTGTGTCCGCAAAATGATTCGATGATCGAGGGAGTGCCTCGATGTCATACCACTCAAGTTTTGCCAGGAATTTGTCCACAAGGGCTTTATAAGCCTACAAAACTAGGCATTTGCATTGATATACCCCTTTGACTTGATTGACAATTAACAGTGAATCACCAAAGATGTTCAGTCATTTGATGTTCATGGCGATTGCTGTCTGAAGACCTATGAGCAAGGCTTCATACTCTGCATTATTGTTGGTGCACGGGAAGTTTAATTTAAATGACAGGGGCATTGGAGCACCTTGCGGTGTGAAGAATACTATTCCCGTGCCACCACCTTGCTCACATTTAGAACCATCAAAAAATAGGGTTATTTCGACCTGTGACTCAGGCTCATCAGAATCTAGCGATTATGAGACATGGAAGACCCCATCATCGGGTAGTTCTATGACTAGAGGCTGATCGTCTTCAAGAGGAGCCTCTGCTAGTTGATCGGCTATGACTTGTCCTTTGATAGATTTTTGTCCAATAAACTCTATGTCAAATTCCGTCAACAACATGATCCATTTCGCCGTGCGACTACTATGATAAGTACGACTCATCATGTATCGCAATGGATTCTCCTTAGACACAACATACGTAGTGTTGCTCAACATGTAGTGGCATAGCTTTTTGGTAGCAAACACCACTGCCAAGTCGAGTTTCTCGACGTATGCATAGTTAAGTTCATAACCGACCAGGGTGCGGCTAAGATAGTAAGTAGCCTATTCCTTGTGAAGTTCATTCTTCTGGGCTAGCATGGCGCCCAGTGCCACCTCAGTAGCTGAGATGTATAAGTAGAACGACACTCCTGGTCTAGGTGGTGCCAATACTGGTGGCGAAGCCAGGTATTGTTTGATTTCATCAAAGGCTGACTGGCACTCGTCATCCCAGTGAAAGGTAACCCCCTTGTGCAATAATTTGTTCATGGGTCGGCACTTGTCAGATAATTGCGCTATAAAGCGCTTAATCGATGCGACCTTTCCCTGCAGACTTTTGAGCTACTTGATGGTAGTTGGGGGAACCATTTCAAGGATTGCCTTGACTTTCTTTGGGTCCACCTCGATGCCTCGCTTTGAGACTATGAAACCCAAGAGTTTTCCAGATGTGATGCCAAATACGCACTTCTTGGGATTTAGTCTAACTTTATGCTCCATGAGGCGATCGAGGATCTTGCTTAAGTCATCGATATGATTTGAGTGCAACAGAGACTTGGCTAACAAATCATCCATGTAATCTTCCAAATTTTTATGCATGTAGTCATGGAAGATGTACGTCATGGCACGTTGGTAGGTGGCGCCAACATTTTTAAGGCCAAAAGGCATGACCTTATAACAAAATGTCCCCCAAGGCATTGTGAATGCCATTTTTAGTTGGTCTTCAGGATTGATATGAATCTGATTGTATCCTGAGAAACCATCCATGAGGGAGAGCATTTCATGACCTGTTGTAGCGTCTACCAACGCGTCGATGCTCGACAAGGGGAAATCATCCTTAGGACTCACTTTGTTTAGATCTCAAAAATTAGTGCATATGCGAATCCTCCCGTCGGGATTTTTGATGGGCACCATGTTGGACAGCCATGGAGGATAATCCACGTGAGATGACAAACTGTGCATCCAACAGCTTTTGCAATTCATCTTTGACCATCAAGGCCATTGTTGGGTGCATCTTACATAGTTTTTGCTTTACGAGCTTGATTGTCGGATCAAGCGTTAAATTATGCGTGACTAGCTGCGGGTCTAGTCCTGGCATATCCTTGTATGACCATGCAAAAACCTCCTTCTTCTCTTTGAGAAGGGCAATGTAGTCGGCTTGCTCTTCAGGGAATAAGCTTACCCCCAGCTTGATAATCTATGGATTCATTGGATCTAAGACGATATCTACGTCAGTCGTCTCCTCGACTGACATGTGGGATCCGTCCTCCAACTGATGTGGAGTTGGGATCAAATGGATATCATCAGCTGAATTTAAATCTGCGTTGGGAACCTCGGGTTCCTCTTCAGCCTAAAAAATATCCTGAGTTGTCCCTAGGGTAAAATGAGGCATCTTACCGAAAGGCCAGTACTCTGATGGTGAGAGAGGTGAATTGACGTGATCCCAGTCGATGGCATCTATGTCTAGATGCAATGACCATGCTGGATCGGCCGGATTGCGGATGGGTGCGGTCAAATCAATGGAGATCATGTGGATGGAATGAATTTGGTCTCCATTATCATGGGTATGATAACTCGAACATTATGGATGCTCCCTATACTCTGGATCTGGCTCTAGGGGAACGGGCACGAACGGATCTGCCCTATGTGCTGATAGGAAGACAGGGTCTTCCCTCGACAATGATGTCATTATAGGGTCTCGGGGTGGACGGTGCTCATCGTAGATTTGGAGCCATGGATCCAACACTTGGTCCCACCCCGCTGGGTCTACATACCATTCATGCCCTAACCTTATGCCTAATTGTCCCATCAGATCTTCATGAGTTAAAGGGTGATTGTGCCATCGTGCATGATTAAGATAGTCCATCTCAGTTTCATCTTCGTAATCATCGTCGATGATCCAAAGGCCCTCGTTGGCCCCGATAGCTGTTTGCGACATATTATGCTCATCTTGTTCAAGCAAATTAATCTGATCCCATTGTTGTTGTTCCACACTCGGTGGGGGAACCTGATTCTCTTGACACTGCATTGGCTCAACTGGAACCTCTAAAGGGAACAGTTTCAAAAAGATCTCTGGACACCGTTTATGCTCTCCTTGGGAGTTAGTGTCCAAAATTTCACCTCTCTCTAGCAAAGGAGAGGGATTACTGATGTTACCAAGGGTGTTTGTTGACCATGGGAGGTAATCTCCCAATGTATATTCTGTATTTGGGTTGGCATAAGGATCTGATGCCAATCCACCCTTGTTGCCTATTCCTAGGCCTTGCATGTTTTCCACCAAGATGTCTAAGGGCAGGGGGTGGTTGAACCCTACTCCCGACTTATCATATGGCATTTGGTATCTTGGTTGGCAAAGGACCCGCACCCCTTGCTCATACCTGCCTAGCCCGTATCCGTGCCAATTGCATTGGCCGAGATATCTCAGAGCGAAGTCCGGGTTTGACAGATAATTGACATTTTCGACAAAAGGCTCTTCATCCTCATCCTTTTGCTTGCATGGTTCAGGACCATGATCAAGGCCCCCATACACAAAATTAGTTTGGTTTGGTGGGTAACCTAGAGGAACAACTGTCCCTATGGGAAGGCGAGGTCTCCCCATGTCCTGCACGGATTCTAGCGTGGGCGTTGCCACAACATTCTGCACTAGATACTCCCCCAGGCCCACATTGGCCATTTCAATAGTAATTGTTGATGCTTGGGAGGGAGGGAACGGGAGGCCTTCCTGAGTCCATTCCATGTTTGGTGGGTTAGGAGTCTCAGCTTCCATTGTGCTAGGTATTTCTTCTGTTGATATAGTTGATATTGTTGGCAACCCCTCTTCTAGGGGCTGAGCCTCTTCCAGGATCTATTTTCCTTTGTCCTTCTGTTTAGCCATGACAGGTGGCATTGGTAGTGAAGGAGCAGATGATGAAGACTCACCTGGCTAGGATTTTGATGATTTGGTCACCAGTGGTGCTTGCGGTATTGGACCCTGTCTAGATGGATTTAACTGGAAATCCAAATGCGTTGAAGGGAGGGTCGATTGAGGCATTAATTGCACCACATTGCAATATTTGAAGGGTTCTAAGTCCATCGGGACTACATGAACTTCTCCTTCAAATGCATACTTTAGACACTGGTGAGCGATCGAAGGGACACACTTCATGTCCCTGATCCATGGCCGCCCTAGCAGTATGTTGTAGGCCATCTCGCCTTCCAAAACATGGCACAATGTTGGTATTGTCTTTTGTCCTACCTGGATGGGCAGAACAATTGTGCTGACTGTCGAGCATATTGCATCGTTGAATGCTCGTAGTGTGTATGTGGAAGCCGTGATATGAGAGGTTGGCGGCTTCAGATGTTTTAATGCTTGTGGTAGTAATGATGTTCTTGGACGAGCCAGTATCTACCAACACTCTCTTGTACGGGATCCCATTGACCCGCGCGATAACGTGTAGGGGTGGATCTGCCGTGTCATTCGATATTGTTTTAACTTCATCCTCTCTGAAGGTAATGATCGGCTCCGTACATCGTTTCACATGTCCCATGAAGTTATTGAAAGAATTTGCTTCGTGAGGCTGTAATTCGATGGCTTTCAAAATTTCCATGAGAGCTTCTCTATGGGGTGTTGACTGTTGAATAAGCTCGTAAATGGAAAGCCTAGCCGATGTGGTCCATAAAATCTGCGTGAGTTTGGTCCGTATCGTGACCTCGGGTCTAGGCGGAGGCAACTACATAGGGCTTTGTTGAGGTTGCGACGTTGTTGGAACTTCTCTTGTAGCTACCTCGGGGGCAACTCCTGGGTACTTTTTGTTCCTGGTCACTATGCTGATCATTCCCACAAATCCTTGCATGGGAAGATTCTGTCGCACCTCATTGACCTGAAGAGGTTTTGCCTGTGCCTCGTGGGTAGGCAAAGGGTCCTTGAAAACCCCCATCTGTTGATTATTTGGCGCTATGGGGTTGTCCACGACCAATGTTTTATTGTCGATCAAATCTTGGATTAATCCCTTGAATTTCCAACATCCATTCAGGTCATGTCCCCTTCGCCTATGGAACCTGCAATATAATTCCTCTCTGTATCCCTTAGGCTTGGGAGCATTAGGATCTACAGTTTGGATTTTTGGAAGGGTGACTAAATTTGCCATTGACAAGCGGTCAAATAGGGAGTCCCTAGACTCCGCATAAGGGGTGAATTGTCGCCTAGGGCGACGCTGCTGATTTTGCTCCTATTTTTTATTTTCTCTTTCATAAGTAGGAGGCACTGCCTGATAATTAGCCTTTTGGGGCTGTATTTCTTGCACAGGCTTGGGGACATTTATCGCAACTTGATTAACCACAGTGGGTTGTGATTGCGTAGTCCCGGTCTTAGTGTTTTTGTTCCACTCTTTCTTTTTAGGCTTGGCGATTGCACCCTCCCCTATTTTGATCTCTTCTATAACTCTGGCTTGCGCCAAAGCTTCTTCTAGGCTGGCGTATTGCTACAGTTGCAATAGCCTAGAGATCGATTTCAGACAACTTCATGCAAACATCTGTGTGAGGTCAGACATAGGGGGAAGGTAGGGTAGCTTAGAAAGCAAAGCCCTCCATCGATTCCCGTATGCTGCCATTGTCTCTTCCTCATATTGCCTGAGGCTGGCCAGATCACTCAGTGATGCCTTCTTCTTGGTGTTGAAGGCAAAGCATTCAAGGAACGCATCTACTAATTGATCTAGGTTATTTATGTTGTGTTTTGGTAACTGTGTGAACCAATCCGAGGCAGGGCCCGTGAATGTGGTTATGAATGTCCTAAGCAAAAATGCATCATTATCTTGAATGCCGAAGCATTGGCTCAGGAATCTTGTGACATGTTCTTGTGCATCCTCTTCACCTTTAAAGACTGCCAATTGAGGCAACTTGAAATGTTTGGGGTAAAGAGGTGTGGGCACTGAGGGATGCACTGGATGACTACGGAGTTGACGTAACGTGGGATTTTGATGCCCAGAAGCTTTTGTCTCCACAGACTCCAAATGCTCTAATAGCGCTTTGTATGCATCGAAAGATTTAATTTCTTCCTCTTTTGTTTGCTCTCTTTGTGAGTTATGGGAGACTGGAGGCCTATGGGGGGGTGGCCGAATGGCAGCCCTCCCACCTTGATAGGGCATTTCGGCCCGTTCTATTTCTGGTTCATATTCCTCATGAACTTCTTGAGGAGTCTCTGGGTGAGACCTATGACCCTGAGTGAGTCCCCGCTGAGGGTACCCATCATTGTTTCGGGGAGTGGCCTCCCTCTCGGGTCTATAAGGTCTCGGAGGCAAAGCTTGACGAGGTCATGGAGACCTGTCCTACACCAAAGGGTTATGCCTCTCATATTGTTCTACTTTTTGGGTGCGAGGGGTTGGCACCCTCTCAGGTAGTTTATAACGTAGCTCATCCGCTTTGCGCTGCATGTGCTCTTTATTAAGGCGGTATAAGTACTCTAACTCCTGATGACCTTGCTCAAGCTGCATGATTCGGGCTTGGCGGGCGGCATGTCTGGCGACTATCGGGTCAATTTGGTCCACCATATTTTGCTCAGGAGGCTTGAATGTTTCTCCTATGTATTTGCCTCGGTCTTGATGATCTGAAATTTCAATGGGTCACTTCCCTCTGTCGAGGTTGGTGGCATTTACTTGAGGCTCTGGCCTCGATGGGTGACCATGATATCTAGCAGGTGTGGAAACGCAAGGTTCCCATGCTGTATGTTGTTCTCAAGGAATGCGATGGTCTTCCTCGTACTCCCTTTCATGGGTGTGAAAGGGGCGGGCGGAGTTAGCTTGCCCTGTGTGGAGAGCCCTGTGCTATGGGTTTTGTCTTTCAGTTCTAATGGGAGGCAAAGGAGAGGTGCCATATTCACGCTGTCTCTCCTCATGGACACTGTGCCTCCCTAGCACTTCATCGCACTGTGGCCACTCAGATCTAGCCTCAAAAGGTGGTTTTCTATTTACATCGAGTGCCACATGTAAAGCTTCTTCCCGAAAGGGGCTGTGTTGAATGGGCATACCCCACAGAGGGGGGTCCCAATAATTCCTTCTTGATGTGGCCTGATGTGGACTCTCTTGTAGGCCAGACCGCCAAGGCGGTATGGCCAAGTCCTCAGGGCTAAAGCGAAGGTGACCAACGCCCTCTCTTTGTGCACCTTCCGCAGCATCCACCCTTGATTGGGCTTGGCTACGGGTGTACACCATTGTGGTGCTCTTCTACTAGCTAAGCAGATTTTTTTTTTTTATCTCGTTTATGATGATTTTTTTTTGTTACACTAAGCAGAAATGAACACACACATACACAAACGGTGATTATCTCTTTTAAGGATTAATAGTGTGTCCTAAACTGGTTTAGTGCATTTTGATGTTTTTTTTTGTTTTTGCAAGTTTTGAAGAACGTTTAAATGCAGAATGTTGGCTCATATGACTCCCATAAATGGTCGCCCCTTCAATATACCATTGCTGGACCGATATACCAACCTCTCTATATACCCGCCCTTACGAGAGGGAAACTATAGGTACATGAGAGCAGATGGTACGTGGAACATAGGCGGTACGAAAGGGGGATTGTCCTGTTAATGACACCTACCATAGAAGACTTATCCTCGCGCGCATGGGAATCACCCCAGTGACACTCGGTCAGCTTTTGTCAGGATTTACGCCTAACAACAGTGACAATCGGGGGAAATGGATGCAAAGTCAAGCCAAGGTGGTGATGAACCCACCGTTGGTCTTGCTCAAGGGCTGGGGTCTTACGACCAGCTCCTTGGTTAAAAACGTGCCATGTGATGTGTGTGTGGTTTATTTTACTTAAAATTGAAACATGCAAGCAACCACTATTTTCTTTAAGCACGCAAGAATTGACAGAAAGTGAAAGCAAAAAATCAGAAAATGACAAAGACAGTTTTGGAACCCTTACCTCTTTTCTGCCCAGACTTGCTATTTTTGATCCTCGGCTCTGAAAATTTGTAGACATAAATTCGTCCCTCTGTGAGATGAATTACAGAATAGAATTCGTCCCTGTCTGAGATGAATTTGAATTCATCTCAGGGTCGAGCAATTACGATAAAGTATTCATCACGATCCAGAGACGAATAACAGTCTGCTTTAAAAAAATTGTACCTGTCAAGCACAAAACACAAAAATGGATCAGTTACTTGATCTTAAAAACTAGGGGACAGAGTCCCACCGTGATCGCCACTGAAAGCACGAGATTCCGAAAATAAAAAGAAACACTAATTGCTGCAATGTAAACTAACTAGCTTGATGCACGAAATAAAGCGGATATAATCGAATAAAAAACAAACATAAAAGGAGAAAGTAGGAGCACAACCCTTTTTATTAATGTGATTCCAACTCGGTTACAATACATCTCCTCCCTTTTTAGGGGCTAGGAGAGTTAGCATGTTTCCATTACAAAAGTGAATAGTGATCTCCTTTCCGCGTGCCCACATGCAAAATGGGTGGGCCAAAGCATTGCCGTCGCTGGTGTTGATGAATCCTCACTTCTTGCTACTCCTCCTACATGCAAAGAAACAACCAAGGTGTTAGTAGCACCTACTGCAAATAGGGAAAGTTTGTTCTTTGAAATTAACAAAAGATGCATGTAAAAGATTGTCGAAAACAATGAATAAAATGAATCTAAGTCACCTGCAAATCTGACAGAGACAAAAAGACCTTACCAGAGGGCCACTGCCATCGAAAAATTCAACCAATCTACTTTCAACTACAATTCATCCCTGGGTAGGACGAATTCTACTGTTATTCGTCCCCGGGTGGGACGAATTTGCTTGTGATGAAAAGCCGAGTTGATGTCGCTCAAATGTCGAACCTCGGGACCTCCAAAACACCTGCAAACAGAGGGGTTAAGTAATTGGGGCCATTTTGGGATGACCCAGATGGTTGGATTCTCCCAATTTGGCCTCTATCCTCGAGAATTCGATGTCGCTACCTGCAAGTTAGTGAGGGCCACAAAATCGACAAAGCATGATAATATTTGATAAATGTCTTCTGAAATCAAGATTGTAAACTATCTAAATAGCATAGAGTGTAATGTGAAATGAATAAATGATAGAAAGCAAATTAGAATGAAACTTAAAAAGTGTGGGGTGCCCGAGTGGGCCACCCATAGTTGGAACTTGATTTTGGTGCCAATCCACTAGGGATGGGCCCAAAATCTCTTGGGATGGGTTGTCGACAAATTGGTGGATTAAAGTGGTCAAATGTTGGGTTTGGGTTCGGATCCACGCTTCCAAAAGCCACCCAATAACCTCTCTTGCGAAAGAGATTAATGGATGTGAAAAGGTGAATCAAAAAGGATGCAAATGGGTGTTCAATTGGGCAGCACTTCGTTGCTTGAAAATGCCTCCAACTTGTCCTCTTTTGGGTGGGAAAGTCCACCATTTTATAGACCCATGGGGTCTCTTTGGAGGGGCATGCAGGGATGCCATGTGGTGGCCATGCCTTCCCAAGAGGGAGGAGACTCCTCCCTGACTTGGGCTTCCATGACTACCTTTGTGATAGTCCACTAACTGCCAACCTACCCACCTACACGCGCATGCACGACAGGAGGCAATAATTGACTGTCCTCGACTGCCACTTGGTGGCATTTTTCTTTTTTCCGTTAAACCTAGAATTCGTCCTGACCAAAGACGATTTCAGAATTCATCCCTGGGTGAGACGAATCCCAGTTAGTATTCATCCCTGGGTGAGACGAATACTGGGCAAAGTGCCTAAATGTGCCAAATTGCTTCTTGACCTTACAAAATTGCTATGAAAGTGGTTAGGACCACTGTTTAACCTCTGAGGGCTGCCCTAGGGGCTGTGTGTGTCAAAGCGATCAGTGTTTGCAGTCACATAATCGGATTGGTGCTGTTTTGGTGTCTACAACAATAAATCATTTTTAGTTTTAATTCAACTCTTGATACCTGAATGCAGACTAGCATCCAATAGCAAGTAAAAGACTTCAGCTTTATTTCTTCACAGTGCTCCAATTTTCTAATGCGAGTTTCTAGTGATATCTCAAGGGTCAGAGTGGTCAAACTAAAATGACATTTAGCTAGTCCTAACATGCATACAATATTTTCATTTCTAACACAACATTCATGACTTCATTAGCTTCCCAACACACCATATTCTTACAACACAGCATGCAAGTATCACAAAATTTTCCTAACATAGCATGCAGAAGAAATTAAGTTTCAAAATAGAAACTATTCTGATTAGGTTCATAAACAACCATAATCCTCTTTATTTTTCAATAATTCATTCGAACACATGCATCCCATTTCAAACTTTTCCACACATGCATTGGAAATATTCAATTTCTCTTTAGTTTTACAAAACAAATATTAAACTATAATCATATACATTCTTCACATTTAAATATTTTCCACACATGTACTAGGATGATTCATTTCCTCTTCCATTTACAAAGTAAATATCAAACTATATTCGCATGCAAAATATAATTAAACAATGCTTTTGAATGTTCCATTTTCCCATTATTCCATTTATCTTATCTTATGAATTTTAGCAGTTTAGACTTATTGATTTACATAGATTGCTTCCCTTGCTTTCTAGAGTCCTCTCTTTGTTGTTCTCGCCTTGCCTTACAAAAAAACATTAGATCATAATACCTCTCATCTTCTCTTTCTTTCCATTTTGAAGATAAGTCCTCCTTTTTCCCACTAGCAAGCTCACATTCATTTTGAGGTTCCTTATATGTAAAGCATAACATGTGGAATACACTTCCTTCCATGTTCAACAAACTAAGCTTAATAATAATTTTATAGAAATACCGACAGTTTCCAAATTTTATTCTTCTTGTTTTATATTGCCAAGCAATAACTCCTTCATACTCATTTTAATATTAAACATTTTAATATATTATTGGTTATAATATTTTGCTTACCTTACTTTAAAACAACAAATATTATTTATTTTTAATGCCTTCATATATTTATATTTATACATATAGTTATATGTGTGTGTGTGTTATTTTTAAATAAATAAATTCCTCTTAAACACACATTAATATACATAAGTATATGATTATTATTTATCTTAATTTATCCCTTTTCATATATTCTCTTTCAGATCTTAAAACAACCATAGTGATATCATTACTTCACATTTATCTCGTTATTTAAAACTATGGCTTCCATGCATTTAATCATTTTTATTGTGAAGCCAACAAAACATCATAAATTCATAGTTTGACAAACATCAAATATTCCTAAAAATGCAACTACATGATATGCATCTACATGGACTACTGGAGAATGTATTTCCTATAGGGTTCTTTGCCCTTATCAACCGACGAATACACCACTGCTCATCATTTCCCTTGACTTACCTTACACTAGACAATCCTTCTACCCATTGTAAAGATATCATTCCTTTGCATTGTATCTAACAGTAACAATACCTATCCTTTGCATACACAAATAAATTAGCAGTATCTCATCCTTGTAGAAAAATTAGGCATAAAATAAAATGGGTTTTTGGAGGGTTATTACATACTTCCCCCCTAAGATCAAACACAGTCCTTGTGTTTGCATTTCCTATTGAAGCGTAAATAAAACAATATTTCCTTGGCTAATAGAAAATCAATACAATACATCAAAAAATTTACATTCTCCAAAATTGAATCATCATTTATTGTTAATACTAAACATGCACAAACATCAGATATATTGATCATACTTCATAAACCAAGATCTGATAATATCATTATTCAAACAAAAAGAAACTATGACATGATGATAACACTATTCAAACACTATTTAAATAAAAATGGAAACTATCTTTTCATGATGGCCATATCCTTCCACGTGGCACTATTTTTAGAAAATTGGTCCTATTGGACCTTGCACTGCTCAATATTCCACTTTTTTAACTATTTTATTTGATAACCAAGGATCTTAATAGGCTAAACTTCAATGTGTAGGAGATCATCCATCTGTAAATTATCAATATTACAAACATGTGAGGGGTGAGGAACATATTTATTTAGAAGGAACACATGAAATGTATCATGAATTTTTGATAAATTGAGTTGCAAGTGTAATTTTTAGGCTACCGAGTTTAGTTTATCAATAATTTCAAAAGGCCCTACAAATTGTGGACTAAGCTTAGAGGATTTGATAGAAATTTTGGTAGGTTTAACTCTTAGGAATACTATGTCTACCACATTGAATTCCCTTGGTGTTTTCTTAAGATCCACATAACTCTTTTGTCAATCTGAGGCTTCTTGGAGCCTTTGAAAAATTCTATTGAGTTGGTCTTCCATTTCTTTGACCATATTCGACCTGATCATCACCCGATCCTCTGGATTACTCCATGATAATGGCGTTCTGCATCTCCTCCCATACAGAGCCTAAAATGGAGCTATACCTAGAGAAGTATGGTAAATATTATTGTAAGCAATTCTACCAAAAATGGTAATCTTCCAATTTTTTTTGATGATTCATACAACACATGTAGAGCATATCATCTAAGACTTGATTTACCCTATTAGTTTTTCCATCTATCTAAGGATGATAAGCAGTACCAATATTGAGTTTTGTTTGCCATACCTGATGCAATGTCTACCAAAACTTGGATGTAAATCAAGAATTCCTATCTGATATAATTATTTCAGGAAATTTATGTAGTCATACTACTTCCCTAGAAAATTTATGGGCTATAGTGGGAGATCCATATTTAATATTTCTAGGTATAAAATGTGCCACTTTAGTCAATTTGTCAACTACTACCAGAATGGTATCATGCTGAAAACGGTTTTTAGGCAATCCAATAATGAAATCCATAGTCACAACTTACCGTTTGTATTATGGAATGTCATGCAAAAATAAGTCCAACTGGATATAGATGTTTCACCTTCACCTTTTGGCATTCTAAACATCTAGCCACAAATTCAAGGATATTATTTTTAATTCCTGACCAATAATATTTATTTTTCAAATTTTCATATATATTTACATAGTCTGGATTAGTAGAATAAGGAGCACTATGTACCTCTTGCAGTATCATATTTTTCAAGTCCTATAAAAATTTGCCCTTCAAAAATATTTATTGGATTAGCCTAATCAATTCAATTTTCTTTGTATAAATAGACACTCCTTTAGCAGAAATCACATGATCCATATACTTTATCTGGGTTGCATAAAACTCACACTTGGACATTTTTCCATATAATTGATTCTTTCTAAGGATTTCAAGAACAACCCTCATATGAAGATTATGCTCTTCTTTTATTTTGGAGTAGATTAGTATATCATCTAGGAATACCAATATAAACCAATCTAGTTGATATTGAAACACACTATTCATAAAATTCATTAAAATTTGTTGGGGTATTGGTCAATCCAAGAGGCAACATTGTAAATTCATAGTGGCCATATCTAGTTTGGAAAGTAATTTTATGGGCATATTCTTCTCAGATCCTCAACTGATGATAACCAAATTTGAGATCAATTTTGGAGAAAATTGTGGCTCCTTTTAGTTGATCAAACAAAGAATCTATTATCGGTAGAGATTACTTATTCTTAATAGTCATCTTGTTTAGCATTTTGTAGTCAATGTATATCCTTAATGTTCCATCCTTGTTTTTCACAAATAGAAATGGTGCACCCCACGGTGAAACACTAGGTTTAATATGTCCTTTTTCTAAAAGTTCCTGAAGTTTTGTCTTGAGTTCTTGCAACTCTATTGTAGTCATCTTATATGGTGTTCAAGTTATAGGAGTTGCTCCTGGTAAAATTTCTATAGTAAAATCAAAATCCCTTTGGCCGGTAATTCCTCAGGAAAGACATATCAAAAATCATTTAACATTGGATAAGTTTGGAAAAGAATTGCTCTAGACTCGTATTCTTTTTTTTTATTAAGTTTGACCATAAAAACTATACTACCCTTTTTCAATGCTCTTTTAACTTGCATTCTTGTCAAAAGATGTGGTTCTATTGATTCATGTCCTTAGAAAATATGAATCCTTTGCTTGGTGTCATCAGTGAATTCCATCCATCTTTCCTCAAAATTTAATAATGCTTTATGTACCTTGAGCCAATCAATACCTAAAATTATGTCAAAAGCATGTAATAGAGCTACATATAAATGGCATTGGGTTTGCCCTTGAGGTAACATTATTTGAGGGTCAAATAGACATTGATTAATAGTATAGGCTTACCCAGATTCATACTTGACTTTCCACCCATTTGCCATAAATCCAAGTTTTTTGGTATATACCTCAAATTATTTGGTGAAATAAAGATATCAATTGCTCTAGAATAAAATAAAATGTAAACATTCTTATTATAAATTTTACCTTTCAACAGTAAAGGTGTTGATTGACCATTGAGTTTAGAATTACCTATTGTTGCATATATCTTATGAGCAAATTCCATAGGTTCTTTTCTCTTATTGGCTTACAAAGAACATTTATCAGCATAGTGAGGTTCTTGATAAATCTAGAAACTAGTTCATCGTGCCCTCTATTTCTTATTTCCCTCATTATCTTCCTGAGTACCAAATATTGGTGCATTGGCTCTTTGATCATACCTATCCCTGAAATTTATTTGGCCACCATGAAAGTATTGATTTCTCCTATTTCATTGGTACCTATTCTTATTCTTGTCGAACCCTTTTATGTTCTCATTACCAAAATTTTAGTTCCAATTCTGGTCTCCTTTTGTTGGACCTATATTTTTCTTTTCCTATGGTTCTTCCTTTTGAGAGGATTATTTATAATAAGCTTTCTTGACCTTAAATTTATCCTCTTCTTACTAGGCCAAGTCACAGGTAGTAGTTAAAGTAGTAGGTTTCAACATAAGAATTAGGTGCACAATTTTTGGATGTAACCCTAGGAGAATTTTTGAATTTTTATCTCATTTCACTGTTCATATTTGAGCATGTATTTGATAAATTGCACAAATTACAGATAGTACTCAATTACGGGTATATTACCCTACATTAACCTTAAAAATTCTACAGTCCTTTCAAGGTAAAATTGTGGTGTTAGAAAACTATATTTGAATGCTAATACAAATGTTTCCTAGTGAACATTGGCAGTCTCCACATTGTGAGTTTTCCTATAGGTATCCCACCAATCAGTGACAACTCCAATCAGAAAAAAAATTGCCCATGAAGTTTTTAATTTATATGAAATGGTTCTAATCACAAAGTATGATTCCACACTATTCAACCATATTTCAACCTCTTCCCCATCACCTTTGCCATAAAATTTGGCCATGTCAAGTCTTTGCATATCCTCGTCAACTCGAAACCTACTTGATTTCTTCCTAGGTCAATAGTTATCTCATCCTCATCTATTACCATTTCTTTTCCTTTAGATAAATTTTCTATTATTTTCTATTGATGGGAAAGCACTCTTGCTATTGAGTCAGCTAAGATTTTTGTTTCTCCATGTGTTCTAACATTTGGATCCTTTTTTGAGCTATGTGTTCAGCCATATGAGCACTTTGTTGCTCTATTTATTTTTCAGTTGTCTCATTTGTTCCTGTAATAATTGCACCATTTAGACCATTTTATCCTCTTTTATATCTAGTTCTTTTTTTCTCCTCTTTTAGGGAATATGTTCTATGGCTTCCTCACTAGCCCTAATCCTCATAACTTTTTGAAATACCCTTTTAGGATGTTCGGTCAGCCCTTCCCATTGAATCGTCATAGATATTTTTCAAAAACTAGCCTTTTGTCCAAATGCCATTGCCTACCCAACAAAACAAATAGCCTTGTTAAATTTGTGAGTTTAAGTGAACACATTGGAAACATAAATAGGATTTCTAAAAATTTTATTGCCTAAATATTTACAACCTTCACTCTAATACCAAATGTAACAATCCAATTTCTGCCCACTTAGTTTTCCAAACACCCCAAGTTTGCCCACTTGGTTGTCGGATATTAGAGGTTACAGTAAGAGAAGAGTTTTATTGATTTCAATATTTCTAATTTATTTTCTAGTATGAGCATGTTAGATCCATCTTCATGAGTGCCATTCTTCTATAGTCGAAATCCTCATGAGATTGGACAAATCCCGTATCGTTATCTATTTTGAACTTCACTCTCCACCCGAGATTCTAAGTTTAGGTAGGGGGTTTCTTTTCCTCTAGGGCCTATATCACCTAGAGGTGTGACGCATAATTTCCCCATATCTTGACATGAACTCATGAACTTATATCTTATGCTTATGTCATGTAATACTTAGCGCATACATGCTTGAGCTAGATGATCAACTATCCTCCATGGAGCATCATCTAGGGTCTTACCAATACCCTAGCAACCACCTGGAATTTTGTTTTGATTAACCAAAACTATGTCTCATACCATCATTCTATCAATATTACTTATTCAAGCATAATTTACCACTCATCACTAGTAGGGATAACCTAGAAAAGATGCCCATACAACCTTTTGTTACCTCCTGTTATGACATTTTTTCATTAGAAGTATAGTTAGAGCCCTTATTTATGATGATTTCATACCCGCAAGTACCATTAAAATTTATCTCATAATATTCTCCTACCCGCAATCTTGAAATAATATCAAGGTTGTCCTACTCATAACCTTAGTTTACAAGTGAATATTATCCATCCCATAATCTTGAAATTTCTTAACCAAAGGTTTATCTAATTTTTGATTATTTAGAAAAAATTATCTATGCAAAGGTTTTCTTATGAATACAATTCCACAATCGTTCAAAAGTTATACTATATATTATAATATTTCTAGTTTCCATTTGGCTACTTCTATGTTTTCATTAAAAAGGAATAAAAGATAGAGGAACTATGAAAAACCATTGTAATTCAAACTAAAGATTCTTATAACTTGCTAAAATAATTTTATTTAAGATTCCTTTTATCTATTATTATATTGGAGTAGGTACTTCATTAAAATTTATTCATATATCACTTTCTCTTTCAACATTACACTATATAACCATGAAAAAGAGTTGACTAATCTTACAATTTTAAGTAAGGTTGCAACTACACTATAGTTTTAATCCTATAATCTAAATGACTTTTAAAGATTTTTTACTCTAACTATTTTAATTAAGGAAATACCACTTGAGCTATTCTTAAAAATATAACCTTACTCTAAATTACCCAAGCCATCATGCACACTTGTTTTAGGTAATCCCATTATCACATTATCATACAAAAATATCTTACGTTTAAGAAACCATTACTTTGTATCTATTTCAACTTATACACAAGGGTTATAATATGAGAAGAACTTCTAAGTTTTCAAGTTCTAGTTTTTATTTTATACCGATTCTACTATTCCGTTATTAGAAAACAATACGAACATTGTTTTCTTAACAATAGATTTCCCATTAATTTTCCATAATTTCCAGTGCATATTTTTATAAACATAGGCTCAATTTGAAGACTGAAACCAAGAAAGCTATAACTTATACTGTATTATATATATTCATGTTCATTATATCATCGTGCAGATGGTAGTTTCCTCAAACTACCATGATTAATATTACTAATCAGTTTATCCTTGTTAACATTCTAAATAACCCTACCATACTAGTTTGGACTCATAAATCCTCTTATTTCAAGTCACAGTATTCCCTAAATCCCTATTTCGTAAACTAAATAGGTAAACCCTACTGTGCACAATTGTTGGTTCAAATTTATTACAGGAAAATAAAATGTAATTTTCATTTTAAAATGTTTTTCATCAATCGAAAGAAGCACAATATACAAATAATTTTTAAAACATAGGAAATCCCATCATACAATCTAAATTTTTCCTTGGCAGCTTACCAAAACTAAATTTCTAGTACGATACTCATCCATATTCAATTACATAGAATTTAAAAACATGTGAATAGATGAACCATATATGGTAAATAAAATATAAACTAATAATTTGTTAGAATAAGTGAATATTCTCTTAAGTTCTACTAGGATAGACACACTTGAGTTTCAACTCCTCCATGTGTCAGGAGAACACTCAGTGGTGTCTTCATCAGGTTTTATGAGTTGTTGTAATCCAATGACTCTCAATGATCAACTTTGCTATTTATACAAAGTTGATCCTTGGAATAAATCAATCAATTTCACTCTTCTCTTCATATTTTGTGTAATGCTTTGCATGTCTATAATTGTAAAATTCTAACATGGTATAAGAGCATGATATATTTTGCTAGCATTATTTCCTGGAGGTTCTAAGAGCTGGTTCTTTGTTTTTTGTTGGCTTATCCTTGTTTTAGAGCCTTCAAAAATATTCTATATATAGTTTTTTTCAGCTATTTTTTTTCAGCTATTCTATATATATATTTTTATGTATGTGGGTTATTCTGATATTACTTATTTCCTTCTAAATTAGATAAGGAAAGACTCATTGTCTTATAGAGTAAATATTTCAGATTATTTGCCAATTATTTTCATAAGATCTATTTTAAAATAAAAAAGGAATATATTCCTATATTTGTTTTTTCAAGATCTTTTATGAAATAATCATACATTATTTTTTTAACTTAGAAATCAAAGTTTTTTCATTATACTTAATATAATAGAAAAATTATATTATAATATTTATTTACAAGATCATTTGTAGTCTTGCTACGCTCAGAGACATCGAGAGACATGCTTTCGTGCTTCACGCCCCTTGTATTTGGATGCCTTAGCTCAACGAACGTAAACTACTACCATATAAATCAGAGACCGCTAAGGAAATTTTATCGGCACCCATATTTGGATGTTGTAGTTTTCTCACATAGTTCCATTCTAACATCTATCTGATGATTATGATACACTCTTTGAGTCTCTCTCAAAATCTATATTTGGCACAATACATTTTGGTGAACATTAGAATAAAGATCACTTTTTATATCATTTTTAAAGTATTTAATTTCCTCTTTTAGTTGCAATATTTACATTTATTAAAGGAATATTTGGTGTAAAGTTTTATTTTGGTGACCTTTTAAAAAAGACCAGTTCATACCAAGAGTTTAACTCCTAGCGACGCCAATCTCTACTATCTCTTTGGCATTCCGTAAATGGCTTTCACTTGGATTTTTAAAAAAAATTGTTCAAGCCATTCTCTTGGTACTATAAACTTTGCTTCATTTATTTTGTATTCAGGTGATGCATATATGTTTTTAAGGCATAATCTTATTCTTATTTAGGTTTTTAAAATAGAAGATTTTTCTCAAATTCTCGAAACATCTTCTAAGGACCTCGCTTCCCCAGTCTTCGTAGGCCCGAGTTCTTTTTTTTTATGTTTCTAATATTTGTTTTGCAGGAAACGTCTTCCAAAGACCTTGCTGCCATATTCTTCGAAGTCCCTCGAGTTATTTTTTTACATTTCTAACATTTTTTTTACATAAAACATCTTCCAAGGACCTTGTTGCCATATTATTTGAATGTCTGAGTTCTTATTTTATGCATTTCTAACATTTATTTTGTAGGAAAAAAAATCTCAAAATCAATTTAAAATGAGGACTTCACTACCCATTCTTCGTAGTTTTCTAGTCCTTCATCTGAGTGCCAAAGGAACTCAGCTCCAAATCTATTCGATCATCATCAACGAGCTTCACAAATTTCGAGTTCGTTATCTGAGTGCCAAGGCTTATCTCTATTTATTTATCAGGTCTATCTTTGTTTTATTTTGTAATGCATCTTCATTGAGGCCTCTATTGCTTTCTAAAATTGTTCATTTTTTTATTATTTTCCTTCTATTTCAATGTACCATCTCTAAATTCAAAATATTTATTTTGGGGAGGTTGTTCTGGTGCCTTATTTGCATCGATTACAGATATTTGGGCACGTCTTTGTCATTCTTTGTCTTTCAAGTTTGCATCAATTTTTGCCTCCTTTTCTTTTGCAATATTTGTTTTACTTTAAAGAAAAATTAACCTTTTTTAGAGTAATCTTAACAACAGCCTTCTCATATTTTTTAGAATAATTTATTTTTTCTTATATTCTTTTCCTTCTTATCTTTAAGCAAAATATTTATTGTTGAAAATATATGTATTACATTTTATTTGACATTGTTTCTTAGTTCATGGTTCCATATTTTCGGCCCACTAATATTGGAAATATATTATAAAATTTATCTAACATATACCACGAATCTCTATTGTCTCTAACCAGATTTGAATTTTATGGAATAGCTACGAGTGTGAGTTTTTTTTTAATCACCTTGAGGCTTGGTGCACCACCCGTGACATGGCTCTCGGTGTCCTCCACGTCACCTGTCGTTAACAACGTATCACCATCTCTTTAGCATTGGGTGATACTTGTATCTGGTGCTATTTATCAATGATGCTACATATATACTCCTCACCTGGTATAAGAATAACATAAATACTTTTTTGTTATAAAGATCTCTGGTTCGTAGCTATCATTGATTGATTCATCACAAGTTTAGCAAAAAAAATTTTTAACTTGTTTTGTAGGGAAGATTGTTTAGAGGACTCAGTGTCTTTAATTCTGGTGAGCGCTCACCTTTGTGGCCTCTTTCAAGCTCACATATCGAAAGACAAAATAGAGAACTCAAGGAATATTATTCAAAGGAGTCAACATATTTAATTCTGGTAGAGCACTAACCTCTGTGGCCTCTTCTGATATGACATCTCGAAAGAAACTTGAGAACTAAAGGTATAACTTTTTTATTTCTTTTATAAAATTCTTTGGATCCTTTAATATTCTTTGCATAGGTAGTGTCTTAGGTTTCTCAACATCCTCAGTTCCTCCTGTCTACTTTATTTGACTCTTCCTGGTTCGAACCAGTGACGCATCTTAAAGAAGGAAGGACATATTTTTTTTTTGCTTACAGACTGTTACATGGGCATCTTCTTATTCCTAAGCGTCTCCGTTGGTCTGATCAAACTATTCCTTTTTTTGAGCACATATCTTTTATCAGAAGCCATAAGGTGTTGTTTAGTAAATTTTTAAATTCCTCCTTGCTATTTTTTTGTAAAGGTTATTAGAAACTTCGATTTCGAAGTATATAATTTGACTCCTTTTCAAAGAGCCTTTTAATTTTTTCAAAAGAGCCTTTGAAAAGTCGTAGTCATATTGTAACCATTATAATATTTTTTTTGGGGGGGGAGGGTTTATGTGCAATTTATTGCATGTTTGTGTCTCTTTAGGGGGGTTGTATAATTTTTCTAATTTTTATTTATAAAATATTTTTATCTTCTTCTAAAAATATTTTTTTCTTCCTTTTAGGTAAATTTTTAAAAGGTGTAATTGTTGAAATATTAGATAATATATTTCATATAGAATACACTCTCTAATTAAAATTACAATCCTTTTATGTTTATAAATTTTAAATAATTAATATTTAAGGAAGAGCTATATAAATTTTTATCTAGCTTCTTCTAAATTCATTTGGTTCTACTTAAGTAACTAAGATATGTTATTGTTGAAATATTAAAATATTTCAAAAGATGAACTCTATTTTTTAAATCAACTTCAAAATTCATATTTGTTAATTTAATTCTTCACCTTAACACATATATTTTTTTTAGAAATGTGTTACTATTTTATCTCTTAAATTTTTGATATATTTCTATAATATATCAAAAATCTTTAAAAACTTATAATTTTTTCCTCAAAATATATTTTCCTATGTTCTATGTATCTTTACCACTAAAAAATTATATTTTCCCTCACGTAAGGGCGGGTTTTTGTAGGCAATTGGTATAAAGGCCTAGCATATATTTTTAATTCAACCTTTTTTTTGGATATCTCTCTCAATTATAGTTTTTCTCTCGTAAGGGAAAGTATTGAGAAAACCCAAATTAAGATCTGGTTGAAATCACCGTATTTCAAGCCTACAACCCTTGACAAGTTCTTCTCTATGCTTATAGTTTCCCTCAAGTAAGGGTGGGTATTGAGAGGAACTAGGAGGATTTGGAATTCAAAAGCAAACAATATTACAAACCTCATATATAATTTTAGTTTCCCTCTTTTTAGGGTGGGTATATTGAGTTTTAAATATTGAAGAACTTTTGAAGTTCTAAGGGGGGATATATTGGTTAATTAAAACTTCAAATTTTCCTTTGTGTTAAAATGATGAATTCAATTGAACCTCTTACCCCTCATAACTTTCACCCTTGAAAATTATCAAAAAGGTCTTACTCATTTTATAGAAGAAAAGCAACCAGCCCATTGTGTTCAAATAGGTGGACATCACATATTTATGCTTGAGGAGTCATTTTAGACTACTCTTGCGATAGTGATGCTTCTTTTTCCATCCTATCTTCTCACTCTTTCTTGTGAGACACTATGGTTTTTAGGGGGGTTTTTTCCTTAGTGATATTTCTTATTTTAAGATCACATATTGTACATGGGTACCTAATCAGGCCTTGTTTTTGGGACTCATACTTGAGAAAATGTCCCTTGTTTTGTTATTTGTCCACTCCCTTTTGGAATATATTATTCAACCCATTGTGTCATATAGGTGGATACCACTACTTATGCTTGCGGAGTCAATTTGGACATCCCTTGTAGTTTTTGTGGTTCTTTATCCATCCTATCTTCACATTCCCTTTTGTGAGACACTTTGGTTTCAAGGGATTTTTACTAGTGATCATTTTTCAAGGTTCACAAGCACCAGTCTGGGAGTATGACTTCATTTCTGCAACAAGTATCTACTTTTTTGAGACATCTCTTGAACAACATGTATATTATGAGGACAATATTCACCATCCAAATACATACCTCTATCTTGGATATTTTTTTGTGTGTGACAAATGGTTTTTCCCCAAAGGGGTTTTTTCACCATCTATATATTGTAAATGAGTACCTAATCAGGCCAAGTTGTTGGGACTCATATTTCCTTTTGTATAAGAGGACAATATTTGCCATACAAAGACAAGCATCTCTTCTTCTGATAGTTGGTTTTTTTCCAAGGGGTTTTTTCACCATATATATATTGTAAACGAGTAACAAGGCCATGTTGTCAAGACTCATCATTCTTATTGCATTAAGAGGACAATATTCGCCATCCAAATACAAGCCTCCCTTGCTTCCTTTTTACTGATGGTTTTTTCCATAGGGTTTTTACCATCTCTTCAAAAAGGAAGTTGTGATATTTAGTTTTTCCTCAAGGGGTTTTTCACCAACTATTTATTATAAATGAGTACCTCATCAGGCCATGATTTCAGGACTCATAATTCTTATTCTATTAAGAGGACAATATTCACCATCCGGAGACAAGCCTCTTCCTTGCTTAATTTTGATTTATGGTTTTTCCCATAGGGTTTACACCATATTTTCATAAAGAAGTCATTATACATGATTACCTCATCAGGCCTTGTTTCCAAGACTCATTTGTACAAAGCTCCCCTAGTATCACTTAAGGGGGGGTGTCATAATAAGTGAATATTCTCTTAAGTTCTACTAGGATAGACACACTCGAGTTTCAACTCCTCCATGTGTCAGGAGAACGCTCAATGGTGCCTTCATCAGGTTTGATGAGTTTTTGTAATCCAACGACTCTCAATGATCAACTTTGCTATTTATACAAAGTTGATCCTTGGAATAAATAAATCAGTTCCACTCTTCTCTTCATATTTTGTGTAATGCTTTGCATATCTATTATTGTGAAATTCTAATATAATTTAAATCTAAAAATCATTCTCTATATCAAAAGGTTATATCATTCAAAATAGCGCAAGTCTCTTTCCTTGAATGCAAGTCTATTCCTCATCATATTAGAAGGTAAATGACTGTATTATTTTCCATTACATCAAAAGAACTCTTAGACTACTACTATGCAATTCCATAGAGTCTACCTTTTTTGAATTAGAAATATATACAATTTTAACATTTATTTTTAACTTCTAATAGCTCAGGTTTCATCATTCTAATGATTAAATTTCATAAAATTCTATAGTTCACAATAAATCATATTCGGTTTAAATTCAACTCTTGATGCCTAAACACAGACTAGCATCTAATAGCAAGTAAAAGACTCTGAATTTATTTCTTCACAATGCTCCAATTTTTTGATGTGGGTTTTCGATGGCATCTCAAGGGTAAGAGTGGTCAAACTAACATGACATACCACTAGTCCTAACATACATACAATATTCTCATTTCCAACAAAGCATGCAGGATTTTATAAGCTTCCCAATATACCATAAGCTTTCAACACAACATACAAGTATCACAAAATTTTCCCAACATACCATGCAAAAAAATGAGTTTCAAAATATAAACTATTCAACTCAGGTTCACAAACAACCATAATCGACTTTATTTTTCAACAGTCCATTCAAACACATGTGTCCCATTTCAAACTTTAACATTCATGCATTGCAAAGATTCAATTTCTCTTTAGTTTTACAGAATAAATATTAAACTATAATCACATACAAGCTTCACATTTAAAGCTTTTCCACACATGTACTGGTATGATTCATTTCCTATCTCATTTACAAAGTTAATATCAAACTATATTTGCATGAAAAATAGAATTAAACAATGCTTTTGAACCTTTCATTTTCCCACTATCTCATTTATATTATCTTATGAATTTTTCCAGTTCATACTTACTGATTTACACAAAAGGCTTCCCTTGCTTTCTAAAGTCATTCCCTCTTCATTACTCTCGCCTTGCCTTACTGAAAAACATCAGATCATAATACCTCTTGTCTTCTCTTTCTTTCCATTTTGAAGATAAGTCCTCCTTTTTCCTACTAGCAAGATCACATTCATTTTGATATTCCTTCTATGTAAAGCATGCCATGTTGAATCCACTTCCTTCTATGTTCAACAACCCATGCTTAATAATAATTTCCCCAAAATTTTGACAGTTTCTAAATTGTCTTCTTTTTGTTTTCTATTGCCAAGAAATAACTCCTTCATATTCATTTTTAATATATTATTGGTTATAATATTTTGCTTACCTTATTTTAAAACAATAAATATTGTTTATTTTTAATGCCTTCATATATTTATATTTATACATATAGTTATATATAAATATGTTATTTTAAAATATATAAATTCCTCTCAAACACACATAATCATATACATACGTATATGATTATTATTTATCTTACTTTACCACTTTCCTTATATACTCTTTCAGACCTTAAAACAACCATAGTCATATCATTACTTCACATTTATCTCATGAATTAAAACTATGGCTCCCATGCATTTAAGCATTTTCATTGCCAACCAACATTTTAAATTATGGCTCCCATGCATTTAAACATTTTCATTGCCAACCAAACATCATAAATTCACAGTTTGACAAAGATCAAACATTCCTACAAATGCAACCACATGATATGCATCTACATGGACCGCTGGTGAATGTATTGCCTATAGGGTTCTTTGCCCCTATCAACCAGTAAATAGACCACCACTCATTATTTCCCTTGACTTACCTTACATTGGATAATCATTCTACCCATTGAGAAGACATCCTTCCTTTGCATTGTCCCTTCCAGTAACAAAACATGTTCTCTACATCCACATATACATTAGTAGTATCTCATCCTTGTAGATAAATCAGGCATAAAATATAGTAGATTTTTGGAGGGTTATTACAACTTATTAAATTTATAGATAAATTAATCCCAAATATTTTCCAAATATCTATGCATGAACAAAGAAACACCATCCAATTAAAAAATGGATCTTAGATATTGATTTCAACACGATAAAGAATTGAAAAGATAAAATGGATTCATTTATATTATGATCTTGGAAAAAATGGAATTTTTGGGTAGCACCCATAAAATTTACCCACCTTTTACTCCATATCATATCTCCCTATTTTCATTTTTCCTTTGGGATATCTATATTATATATAATTCATTTTTGAATAATTTATGGATACAATTGTGGTGAGGACATGGTCTATAATATTTCGAGAAATTATTGTGAATTTCAGCATGTAATCAGAGCATGGAATGAAGCTACATCACCTAACTACTAGAAAAAATTATCCTTGGCAATTGAAAAATTAGATTAAAATATAGTCTTTGGAGGGAATGTTGGAAAAAAATGAATGTAATTTAAAACATTGAATTTGAATTTTATTTTGGCATCAATTCCCTCCACTTCATATATGAAATTTTTATATCACTTTCATGTGCTTCACATGCACATCAAATTTCCTTCTATTTATATAATTATCAGTAAATTATGGGGACTATCAAATGTGAATAGTGCATTGGTGTTAGTGTTGACTACTTATTGACATGTTATGATTTTAAGATTCTAGACAATTTTTTCATTTTGAGTTTTCATATTTTTGTGTTTTACCACCCCACCATCTCTTCTCTATAACAAAAAGAGTGGCATGATGACATGGATGTTGGTTTTTTGAGTATGTCTCTAGTTTCAGCCCTAGTTTGAACATGTTTCTTAAGGATTAATATTTTCAAGGGAAATTACCATGGGCAATGTTGGGGTGGCATATACATCCCCCTTAAACTAGTATTAGAGTGGTTTTTTTGTAATGGTTAGAAATTTTCTTTTCCTAAAAGAGGTCATCGTTTAGATTTTAAGGAATTCTTTTGGAATGCATTACTTGTTAAGGGGCTTTAGTGAGTTTGTTCTTCTCTTATCTATAAAATATGCTAAATACCATATTGGTTGTTCAATTCTCTTGTTGTATAGATCTTGGAAATATAAATTTTACAAATAATTATTTTTAGAGGAGCTCTTACTTTGTGGATGATATACGTGTGATTAAAAGCAATGTAGTTTCTCACATTTTTTAATAGTAGCAATAGTGTAGTTGTTGGTTAAGTGTCTTGTGACTCTTACTTTCTAAGTTCAAAACTTAGTTATGATCATCATATGTTGATAGGTACACAACAAGAAGTCATATTCTATACATTTTGTCTCCCTCTTACCTTTAAACAACACATATGGTGCATTGGTTTGCTCATGGACTTGTAGTTGTAAGGTTGGTGGTTCAAGCCCTATTGACTATGAACCTATTTGAAAATAAATTTTAATTTGTGACAAATCATATTCATCAATATGTCAAATATTTATTTGTTGGTTAAAATCCCAACATTTAATCCAATGGCACCAAGTGGTAGATTTTTAATTATACAAAATTTCTAAGGTTTGGTATTTTATTTTTTCTATGATTTAAGTGCTAATATAACATGTCTTATAGAGGCCATAAATTTTACATTTGAAGCACTTATCTTACTATATTATAAACATTTTTTGTTCCAATATAAGTGAAATTATTTTATAGATATGTTATAGTTTTACTTAGAAAATGCTAATCATCCCAATTAATAAAACTATACATGATGTGTTTAAATGGTAGTATTACTTAGAAGCAAGAATCTCTTTTTCATATTCAATAATAAATTAGAAGAATATCCTAATGATCTTGAACTTGAAAAGATAAAGGATGAAGCATTGAGATTCCTTTTCATGTTAGTGGAACCAAATGTATGTTTCCACATCAAATTAAATTTTAAATTTTTAAATTTTAGTAATGTTGAAACATACAGTTATAACATTAAATTTGAAAGGAATCTCATTTTTAATGTTAAATTTTTAAATTTTTAAATTTTTAAAAGGAAATGTTGAAGATTCCTTTCCTTTTATATCTTATAATCTTAAATTTTTAAATTTAAAAGGAATCTTATAATCTTAAATTTTTAAATTTTAGTAATGTTGAAGATTATATATCTCACTTTAAATTTGAATAACCACGCAGTTATAACAATAACAATAATCTTGTAGAAGTTGTATACATTAATTCTATATCTTAATAGAACACATAAAATAAAATGTTGAGAAATAAAATCATGAGGTTTTTATAGATTCCTTATAATATATATAGAAAAATATATGATAGCCTAAAATTATAGATAATGATTCAAGCTTTAAAATATTAAGTCACTATACACACATATATTTATGTATGCATGCATTTATGTATGTATGTATGTATGTATGTATGCATGTATGTAGATAGAGATATAGATACATGAGAGGGAGGGATAGGATATAATTTTAATTTGATATATATGTGTATATTTTTCTTGTTTAAATGTAAAATAAAGAGATACACACACACATATATATCAAATTCAAATGACATCCTCCAAATTTATCCAACTACATAAAAATATAAGGGATACTAATATTTGTATATCTATGCAAATAAACAAAAATTTAATTTTATTTATAATTATATTTTATTTTCTTATTTTGTAATAAAGCATTATAAAATATTCTCTAAAGTGTCATAAGAGAGGAAATGTTCAACATTGATCAAACTTTTAAAATGTAATGAATTTCTCACATCTATGATGGGTCCTATATTGATAACCCATAAGGGGTCAATTTGGGTTTATAAAGTATAAATGGTAAACCATTTGTTAATATTTAGTCTTGTCTTAAGGGTGTTAAATAAAACTTTGATACTACAAATTTTTAGAACCAGTGTATATTCCATCAATACTTCTATAAAAAATACTAAGAATGAGGGCTCTAATATTTATTATCAAGTTGATAACCTAGTGTGCACAAAGGATGTTAGACCCTCTTCTTGGGATTCTATGTCTATTTTTATATTCGTTAATGGATGTTCACAAAATATTTATTCCCTTCTATACTATTTTAGTTTCCATTGGTGTAGTGATGTAGAAGTTCTTCTAATATTGAATGTTATAAGAAAAATTAAAGTTTAATGAAATAAAGTGATGTATATCAATAAAAATATAATAATTCCTCAATCTATTACAATCAAAGGAATAGTCAATTCCATATAAAAATATTTTAGAAAGATAAAAAGAAAAAAATTATGTGGTCATTATGAAAGTCAATCATTAGCTCTTCCTTATGAAAATCTATTTTAACTCTTCAGTTAAGAAATAAATATTCACTAACATTAATAATCCCTTTGAAACAATCACCATTATGTACCCCATCAACAAACATACCTCATAAATAAATCTATCCTTTCATAGAATATGATATCTCTCATAAAGCATAAATAGAATACTAGGTATATCACAAGGCATCACAAGACTAGTTTTTAATATTTTAGGAAGTGAAATATGAAGGATAATTACTAGAGATGGCCATGTAATCATTAAAAAGGAAGGAATAATTTTTATGTCTTATCACAATGAGGGAAATGATGGAGTAGTTTTTTTAACATCCTTATTGAATGAAATAGACTTTGTTTAAATGGGATTAATACTTGGATCGTAGATGATCTAACACATAAAGGAAATTTCTATTGGATATATAAAATTTATAGATAAATTAATCCCAAATATTCTTCAAATATCTATGCATGAATGAACCAACACCATCCAACTGTAAAATGGATCGTAGATATTGATTTCAACATGATAAAGAGTTGAAAATATAAAATGGATTCATTTGTATTATGATATTGAACAAAATGGAATTTATGGGTAGCACCCATAATAATTACCCACATTCTACTCTTTTTCATATCTTCCTCTTTTCATTTTTTTCCTTTGGACTATCAATATTATCTATAATTCACTTTTGAATAATTTTTGGATAGGATTGTGGTGAACACATGTTCTATAATATTCCTAGAAAGTATTATCATTTCCAACATAGCATCAGAGTAAGGAATAAAGCTACATCACCTAATTATTAGAAAATATTATCCTTCCTTGGCAATTGAAAAATTAGATTAAAATATAGTCTTTGGAGGGAATGTTGGAAGAATTTGAATGCAATTTAAAAATTTGAATTTGAATTTTTTTTTGGCACCAATCTCCTCCACTTCTTGTATGATATTTTTATATCACTTTCATGTGCTTCACATGCACATTAAATTTCCTTCTATTTATCTAATTATCAGTAACATATTTTAGGTACTATTGAATATGGATAGGGCATTGGTGTTAGTGTTGACTACTCATTGGCATGTTATGGTTTTTAAGTTTCTAGATAATTCTTTTCAATTTGTGTTTCCTTATTTTTATGTTTTACCTCCCAACCATCTCTTGCCTGCAACAAAAAGAGTTGCATGATGACATGGATTTTGGTTGTTTGAGTATGTCTCTAGTTTCAGCCCTAGTTTGATCATGTTTCTTAAGGATTAACATTTTCAAGGAAATTTAAGGATTAACATTTTCAAGGAAATTTATCATGGGTAATTTTCATGTGGCATATACATCCCCCTTAACCTAGTAGTAGAGTGGTTTTGTTGTAATGGTTGGAATTTTTCATTTTCTTAAAGAGTTCATCGGTTTAAATTTTGAAGAATTCTTTTGGAACACATTGCTTGTTAAGGGGCTTTAGTGAGTTTGTTCTTCAATCATTTTTAGAGGAGCTATTACTTGGTGGATGATATAAGTGTGATTAAAAGTAATCTAGTTTCTTCCCTTTTTTAATAGTAGTAATAGTGTAGTTTTTGGTTGAGTGTCTTGTGGATCTTACATTCTAAGGTCAAACCTTAGTTATGATCATCATATATTTATAGGTATGCAATAACAAGATCTATTCTATATATTTTATTTCTCTCTTGCTTTTAAAAACCACATATGGTGCATTGGTTTATTTGTGGAATTGTAGTTGTAAGGTTGTTGGTTCAAGCCCTATTGACTATGAACCTATTTGAAAAACATTTCAATTTGTGACCAATCATATTCATCAATATGCCAAATATTTATTTGTTGGTTAAAATCCCAACATGTAATCCAATGGCACCAAGTGGAAAATTTTTAATTATATAAAATTTCTAAGGTTTGGTATTTTGATTTTTCTCCAATTTAAGTGCTAATATACCATGTCTTCTAGAGGCTATATATTTTGCGTACAAAAGCATTTGAAACATTTTTTTCCCTAGATTGTAATTTTTTTCCACATATAGGTGATATTATTTTGTAGACATGTTATAGTTTTTCTTATAATATGCTACTCACCCCAATGAAAGAAACTATACTTTAATAGTTTAAATTGTAGGATTACTCAGAAGCAAGAATCTCTTGTTCATATTCAATAATAAATTAGAATACGGTCATGATGATCATGAAATTGAAAAGAGAAAGGAGAAAGCTTTGAGATTCCTTTTCATGTTAGTGGAAACAAATGTATATTTTCACATCAAATAGAAAAATTATCCTATATAGGTATGGTATACTTCAAAAGATCTTTATAGAAAAGTAAGTGTTAGTGAAGTTAACAACATAGAGATAGAACTCTCTAATATTAAAATTTTAAATATTAGTAATGTTGAAGATTATATATCTCACTTAAAATTTGATCAACCACATAGTTATAACAATGAAAAGAATCATATAGAAGTTGTATAAATTAACTCTATGTCTTACTAGAACACATAAAATAAAATGTTATGAGAAAAAAAATCATGAAGTTTTTATAGCTTATTTTAATTATATATAGAAAAATATATGATAGCCTAAAATTATAGATAAATATTCAAACCTTAAAATATTAAGTCACTATACACACATATATGTATGTACGTATGTATGTATGTACATATATAGAGAGATAGATATGTCAGAGGGAGGGAGAGGATATCATTTGAATTTGATATATGTGTGTATATTTTTCTTGTATACATATAAAAGAGAGATATACACACACATTTATATCAAATTCAAATGATATCCTCTAAATTTATCCAACTATATAAAAATATAAGGGATACTAATATTTTTATATCTATGCAAACAAACCAAAATTTATTTTTCTTTATAATTATCTTTTATTTTCTACTTTTGTAATAAAGCACTATAAAATATTCTCTAAAGGGGTATACGCAAGGTAATATTCAACACTGATCAAACTTGTAATATGGGTCCTCTTTTTCAGATGCTTTATCTATTTGTATATTCTTTAATGTATGTTCACAAAATGCTTATTCCCTTCTATACTATTTTATTTTCCATTGACATAGTAATGTAGAAGTTCTTCTAATATTTAATGTTATAAGAAAAATGTCAAATCTAATGGAATAAAATGATGTATATCAATAAAATAAGGATAATACCTCAATCTATTAAAATAAAAAGAATAGTCAATTCCATATAAAGTTATTTTAGAAAGATAAGAAGAAATTTTTTTTGTTCATTGTGAAATTCAAACATTAGCTCTTGCTTATGAAAAGCTATTTGAACTCTTGATTTAAGAAAGAAATATTCACTAACATCAACAATCCATTTGTAACAATCACCATTAGGTATATCATCAACATAGATCCCTCATAAATAACTCTATCCTTTCATAGAATATGTGAAAGCACGAGATTCCGGAAAACAAAAAGGGAAAACTCCAAACACGATGCAAGAACGAAACTAAACTTGATGCTACAAATTAGAAATGCGTAAAATGGAGAAAGCATAGACAAATTGGAACCCAAATGGAATGAAACAACCCTCTTCTTTTATTGATGTATTCCAAATTCGGTTACAATTAGCTTCCTCCCTTTTTAGGGGAGAGGAGCATCAAACTTGTCTCTTGGTCACATCAATGGAAAGTCATCTCTCTTCCGCGTGCCCACATGTAAAATGGACGGGCCAAAGCGTCACCGCCACTGGTGTGAATGAATCCTTGATCCTTGCTGCTCCTCCTGCATTCAAAGAAACAACAAACTCGTTAGTAGCACCTGTGGCAAAGATGAAACGTTTGTTCTCTAAAAAAAACAATGAAAGATGCATGCAAAAGATTGATTACAACGATAAATAAACTGATTCTAAACAACCTGCAAATTTGACAGGAACCAGAGAACATTACCAGAGGGCCATTGCCATCAAAACAGTCAGGAAATTGGCCACCGATTTGAATTCGCTCTGGGCGGGACGGATTCGACTGTAATTCGTCCCTGGGTAGGACGAATTCTCCTGCGACAAAATGCTGAAGTGATCCTGCCCAAATGTCGCGTCTCGGGAGCTCCAAACGACCTGCAAACTTGGGGGTTAGCTAATTGGGGGCATTTTGGGAAGACCCAGATGGTCAGATTTCCCCAATTTGACCTCCATCAATGGGAATTTGACGTTGCTACCTGCAAGTTAGTGAGGACAACAAAAGCGACAAAACATGATAAGATTTGATCAAAGCATTATGAAATCGAGATTACAAGCTATTTAAACAACATAAAATGGAATGCAAACTAAACAAATGATGAAAAGAACAATCTGCCATGAATTCCCAATCATTCTTAAAAAAATAAGATTAGGCTCGCAGCAGTGCGGGGTGCCCGAGCGGGCCACCCACCGTTGGAACCTGATTTCGGCACCAATCCACTTGGGATGGGCCCAAAATCTCTTGTAATGGGTTGTCGGTGAATTGGTAGATCAATGTGGTCAAGTGTCGGGTTTTGGATCCGGATTCACACTTCCAATAACCACCCAATGACCTCCCTTGCGAAAGAGATCAAGGATGTGGAAGAGGTGAATCAAAAGGTAAAAACGTGGTATCAATTTGGCAGCACTTCGTTGCTTGAAAATTCTTCCAACCTGTCCCTCTTTGGGTGAGAAAGTTCACCATTTTATAGACCCAAGGGGTCTCTTTTGGATGGGCATGCAGGGGTGCCACGTGGCGGCCATGCCTTCCCAAGAGGGAGGAGACTCCTCCCTGACTTGGGCTTCCATGACTGCCCTTGTGACAGTCCTCTAACGCTCACTCTGCCCACCTACATGCGCATGCAAGGCAGGAGGCATTAATGGACTGTCCTTAGCTGCCACTTGTCAAGATTTTTCTTTTTTCCCCGTTGAACCTAGAATTCGTCCTACCCAGGAGCGAATTCAGAATTCGTCTCTGGGTGAGTCGAATCCCATTTTGAATTCGTCTCAGGGTGAGACGGATACTGAGCAAAGTGCTTGAAGGTGCCAAATTGATTTTTGACCTTCCAAAATTGCTGTAAAAGTGGTTAGGACCACTGTTTAACCTCTGAGGGCTGCCCTGGGGGTTGTGTGTGTCAAAGCGATCAGTGTTTGCAGTCACATAATCGGATTGGTGCTATTTTGGTGTCTACAGATGCCCCTTTTTGGGATGCATTGCGGGTGACACAGTGCTGAGCAAAAATAGATAACCAAAGCACTAATGATTAGGGTTTCTTGGTAACCTAACCAACTTTTGATGCCCCAAGCATGGAAAGGGCATGCATTCTTGAATCCTTGCTTCTGACGAGCGAAGGCACTCAATTCAAGTGTTAACCTTTTTCGGTGAGGTGTTACTTGACCTTGGACATTGATCAGTCATGAATAGGCAAAGGGCGCAACCTTTTGTCTGTGAGAACCTTGAATTCATGATTCATGAAATGCCAAGTGATTTGATCAGATTGTGATTATTGCTTGTTTACTGCCCCAAGCAGGAGCGTAATTGTCTTTGTCAATGATTCTTTGAATGCATGTCGTTTTCCTTAATTGGGTGTGTGTTTGCTGATTGGTGACTAAGTGTGACTACCCCCTCAAGCGACGAATCGATGAGGGAATGACCTTCGTGAGAAAAGTGACGAGTCACTTGACCCAAGATGACTTGTGCAAGGGTGCCTTTAGATGGTTTAGCGTTAAGCATGTGCAATTTTCTGACATTTAGACCTATTTTTGGTGGGTGGTAACCCTTTTTGCGACGCTTTTTGGAGCTAAAATTGGCAAAAATCCTTCCTCCCGTGGAGCGGTCCGGCTATGGTAGCCTTCTTAGGGAGTAGGATAGTGACAATTTGTGACCCCAACGTCTGTTTTGCATGCCCGGGATGTCAAGTGCAACAACACTCTCATCGGGCAAGTTTATTAGCTGTTTTTTGTGTATTTTTGTTGTTTTTTGAAATTTTTGCCTTGAATTCGTCCCAGGGTGGGACGAGCGCTAACTAGAGCGCTCATCCCAGTGGAGGATGAATTTAAGCTCAAAAGGCCTATTTAAAGGCCAAAACTAGGGTTTGGGCTCATTTGCATCTGAAATTTCTTGCGATTTGGAGCTCTGGGGAGGAGGAGGTTAATTCTGTGAAGCGAAGCACTGCTAAATTTTCTCGACATCATGAGTGCACAAACCGGATCGAGCGGCGGAGCCGAAGCGAGACCAGTAAGTGCTCCCTAGAGTTATTACTTTTGTTTAAAACTGCAAGTGTTTTGTTTAATTTTCTTTGTGATGATGTTTTTCAAAATTTTAAAACTGAAACCCTAAAACTGAGCTGAAGACAACTAAGACTTAGTGTACAACTAAACGTAGCGAAAAACCTAGGTAAAGAATTTTTATTTTGCTTATAACTAAACCCTAGGATAAACGTAACGTGAAACCCTAAGACTTAATTTTTGTTTTTTTTTTTAATTTTTTGTTTTTAAATTAATCAGTTAGGATTAGAAACCCTAGGACTGAAAAATTAATTTTTGAATTTTGTTTTGTTTTATTTTTGGAATTTATTAGTTAGGGTTAGAAACCCTAGAACTAAAAAATTAATTTTGTTTTGAATTTTGAATGTTTATTTTATTTTTAATTAATCAGTTAGGATTAGAAACCCTAGGACTGAAAAATTAATTTTTGAATTTTGAATTTTTGTTTTGTTTTTAAATTTATCAGTTAGGATTAGAAACCCTAGAACTGAAAAATTAATTTTTGTTTGAATTTTTATGTTTGTTTTTGTTTGTACATTGGTAGGCAATGTTGTATATTCATGTTATTGTTGTACAGTTTTTTTTCATGATTTTAATGTTTTTGAATTGTTTTCTTTTGCAGGTTGTTAGGAGCCGGTACCGTGTACCCACTGCTTTTACTGAAGCGTAGGGGGCACTGACTGTGGCTGACTAGGAGTGGCTTGATGCCCTTGGGCTCAAGCAGGTGGCTCGACTGGAGCCTATGGTCATGGATCAGGCCTATTTGATGGCCCTGATCAATCTTTGGGATCCCTGGACCAACACCTTCCATCTCCCAATAGGGGAGATGACCGTGACTTTGGAGGATATCTATCGGCTTCTACGGATTTCGATAGATGGACTGCCGATCAGGACGTCACCGCGAGATCAACGGACAGCAGTGTTGACACGCTGCTTCGGGCATGGGGAGGAGCTAGGTGTGGAGGATCCACTGGAGAGGGCAGAGGGCGACTGCCAGATTGGCGGGATATTGGTCCGATGGTGGCTAGAGAGGGGGGTGTTGGGAGTGAGGCACGCATTCCTTATGGGCCTCATTTCCAACATGTTGTTACCTGACTCGTCAAGCGCGAGGTTCCCATGGAACCTACTGGATTTGGTTTGGCGGTTGGTAGAGTGCTCGATAGAGGCACCGCTAATCATGAGATGGGGATAGACGCTATTGGCATAGCTCTATGGGGAGCTGTACGAGGTCCGCTATCGATAGCAAAAGGGGATTAGCTGTAGCTATCTATTGCAGAGTTGGGCTTGGCAGCATATAGCAGTGGAGAGGCCCACCGGGTTACCATGGATGACTCGGGCGGAGATGGAGGATAGGGAGATTGGCTATGCAGTTCTATGGCGGCGGTCCGGGGAGCAGGGACAGAGTCGACGGTGGGCAGGTGTCGTAGGGCACTATGTCGATACCTTCTCTCGGCTTACTCTAGGGGAGGTGGTTTGGCACCCTTATCGGGACTGTCCAGCCTGGCCGAAGGCTGGAGAGTGGCTCCGACGGGTATGTAGAGAGCGGTGGCTGATTGGGTGGCACGGGACCGAGCATGAGTTCTTCTCGTACAGCCGGGTGACACGATAGTTTGGGGTGCGCCAGGGGTTGCCTGGTGAACCCGTGGTCTATCGACATCGGGGGATGAGAGGACTCTAGACCGATCGGTCATCGCGCCACTGGGCGAGGATTCAGATACGGTGATCGACGTCTCGGATGTGGATGACGTCGGGACTACCACTGAGTACGACCAGTGGTGGGTACTACGGCGATGGCGGGGAGAGGGGCCATTGGGAGGCGCGGAGGCGGCAGCGGAGGGGGAGGGTGCTGAGGCACTAGGGGATGATTGGGGAGCTCCTTTGGAGGATGTGGACATGGTGGAGGTGGAGGGTGAGGATGCGGATTTGGGGGCTCCGGATCAGCTGGAGATGCAGGACATTGCGGAGCAGTGGGAGCCAGAGCAGGCTACTGTTCCAGAGAGTCCCATGCCTCAGGCGGATGCGGAGGACATGGAGTCTGGGTTACATGCTGAGAATGCACGGTTGGCAGAGCTGCTATGGAGGTGAGATGGGGAGCTGGGGGATGCGTTACGGGAGAGGGATCTCCTACGGGCTCAGCTAGCGGAGCGGGAGAGCGCATGGGTTGCGCACCATCGGTAGGAGGGGGAACCGACATTGCCTTGGAGAGAGATCTCCTATGGATGTAGCTGGCATAGCGCGATGATGTAGTCATGATGTACCATCGATGGGAGGCAGAGTGGTGCCGACATCGGATGGATTTGGAGGGGGAGATCATCCACCTTGGGGGCGGGTACCTGAGCCCTCGGGAGGTGGATCTTCGCACCGGATGAGGGATAGTGGTACTGAAGAAGTCAGCATCATCTCGTCACAGGCGATTGGATGAGGGAGGCGATAGCAGGCATGATGCGGGGGCTAGTAGTAGCCACCCTGAGGGGTCCCATAGGACCCACACCATGGGGGTAGTTCCCGTCGCATCGATCCTACGTGATCATGGTGGCCGACGCCTTAGGTATGGGGGTTTTGGGATTTTGGATTGATTGCGGGGTCAGAGGACCAATTTTGTAGCCTATGGGCATTTTTTTTGATGATATATATATATATATATCGACTTTATTTTGTTTATGCACATGTGATGATTTGATCTTATGCATGATGGTTGATGAATATGGATGTATGCATGTTAATTTATTTTGATGGATGCATATGTTATGATGAATGCAAATGTTTTTGATTTATATGTGATATGCAAAAATGAAATGGATGAATGGAATTTGTGTTGTTTGGTTAGGGCACCATAGACTGTTTAGAACTTTGTGATTATGTTTTTAGGCGATTGCTGTGGTAAATGACTTTGCATGTATACATGTGTTTTTTTTTTGTATTTTCTGATGGTAATGTGAGGATGAAAAGTAGCGCAGTTGGTTTAGAAATGTAGCTAAGGTTTTCTGAGATTCAAATGGTTTTAACTTGCTAGCCATGACTGTACTTTATCTTACAAGACTTTTGAACAAGGTATGAATCGGACTTGTCTTTGACCAAGCTATTTCGCATCCTTGTGTGTGCAATTGAGTTCATTTATGTGGTATTTGTCAGGATACCGCCAGTGCCAAATAGGCTGTCAACCAAACTTGTACTGAGGATCACCTAATTAGCTCCACTAACTCCTTTGTTGTATTTAGAAAGATTTATCCATGAAGCTATCTAGGATACCATAAGCTAGCTCATCCACATGCAAACATTGGTCTACACACACGCAAAGCTAATGTGATAGACATATCGTCATGCGGGTAGGATACCACCATTGCCGGGTAGGCTATCAACCAAACCTGTAATGAGGATCACCTAGATGGTTTTCGAATGCTGAGAATTCCAGGGATTCAAGTTCAGGTTATTTGTTGGCTGAATGATTTGGGAGACTTGCTCGTCTATATAGTGATGAAAATCACTTTTTATTTTTCTTTTTGAGCAAGGATTTTGAATAGTGGTGATAACCATTGTTATTTGATTTTGTATTTTGAGCGTTGTGAGTTTGAGCTTGTGAATGGCCTTGATCCTAGTGGCCTTGGGGATGACTACCCATCCTGTGCAGGGACGTGTAGTACGAATCCTTACGACATTGGGAACCAAGGGGATGATGGAGATTATGAAGTAAGGGCATTGATATTTTAGGCCTTGGGGATGACTACCCATCCTGGTTAGGGGTGGATAGTACGAATCCTTACAACTTGGAGACCAAAGGTGAATGGAAAGGGTTAGGATGATGGTTTGTTGGAATTTTGTTTGTGAATGGCGTTGATCCTTTTGGGTCTTGGGGATGACTACCCATCCTTGGCAGGGACGTGTAGTACGAATCCTTACAACTTTGGGGACCAACTATGATTGGGATTTGGTAGTGGTAAAAACCACTGTTTATTAAGGTGAATGGATAGGGAAGAGCTCATCCTTTTGTCAATTCTCAGCATTCTAGAACCATTCGCACAGGGGGATGAGCAAGATAACCATTTCGCTTATGGTGACCTGGATTATTGTGCAGGTTTCATCTTTCGTTCACACAACTTGGGAATTTTTATGTGTTTTAATTTGTGTTGGGATGCTACGTAACAAGGTGTGATCCAAGTAGAACTCTACCTTCGTAAAATCTGTCTGACTTGGTACATTACGTGGCTAGAAAGCAAAATGATGACTGAAAGATAAAAACTCTTGATACATTAGAAGACCACTGACTCTAGTGTGGTAAAAAGTAGTGAATGGCATTTTTGTTTGCTGTTTTATAAAATGGAAGAATGTGGAACAAGATGGACTGGTGGAGTAATTACAGTCTATGGTGCCTTTGACTTGTATGACCACAAATATGCAATGTATGGATGCGATGCTTAATGCAGCTACATATTTTTGTATTTTTGATGGATTGATTTTTGTGAATATGAAGATGAGATGTGAGAAGAGCTTTATTGATGAATTTGAGCATGCTTGGAAATGAGATGCAAATTTTTGTTGTTTTTGATGATTTTATTGTTTTTGAATTTTCTTATTTTTGACCAAGCAATTGTGGAAATCCTTGGAGCATTTTGGGATTGACCAAGCGATTATAGGAATCCTTGGAGCATTTTGGGATTGACCAAGCGATTATAGGAATCCTTGGAGCATTTTGGGATTGACCAAGCGATTATAGGAATCCTTGGAGCATTTTGGGATTGACCAAGCGATTATAGGAATCCTTGGAGCATTTTGGGATTGACCAAGCGATTATAGGAATCCTTGGAGCATTTTGGGATTGACCAAGCGATTATAGGAATCCTTGGAGCATTTTGGGATTGACCAAGCGATTATAGGAATCCTTGGAGCATTTTGGGATTGACCAAGCGATTATAGGAATCCTTGGAGCATTTTGGGATTGACCAAGTGATTGTAGGAATCCTTGGAGCATTTTGGGATATGGCTCTCTTAGATATGGAATGGTCACAAATGACTGATGTTCAAGGGTTCTGTTTCCTTGATTCCATCAAGAGAGGCTAGCCGGTATGTCCCAGGTCCTATTTTGCTATCAATTACATATGGACCTAACCAATTTGCCATGAACTTGTCCCTTAGGTGGGACGACAAATTAGAGTTCTGTTGGTTTTCCTTCAAGACCAAATCACCAACCCGAAAGTCCCTCAGGTGAACTTTCATGTTGTAAGCTTTCTTAAGTCGCTCTTGATAGATACGTAAATGCTCGAGAGCATTAACGCATCGTTCATCAAGCAACGTAAGCTGGTCTAACCGGGCCTTCCACGCAGCATCATCATCGATGAACTCTTGCATTGATATGCGCAAGGAAGGAATTTCCAACTCAAGAGGCATGACTGCCTCGGAGCCATACATGAGCAAAAATGGAGTGGCCCTAGTGGGCGTCCGAATGCTAGTGCGATAAGCCCATAGGGCAAGTGGGATTTGGATGTGCCAATCCTTATGACTATCTACGACCATATTTTTAAGGATGGCAACTAGCATTTTGTTTGACGCCTCTGCTTGCCCATTTGCCTACGGATAATAGGGTGTCAAAAAACTATGCTAAATTTTGTACTTTGTGGTCAAAGCACGCACGTATTTGTTCTTGAATGGCATCCCATTATCCGAGACTATTTTGGATGGAATACCAAAATGACATATGATGTTATGCAAAATGAACTCCACAATGCGGGGTCCTGTCGTAGAGGTAAGTGGAACTGCTTCCACCCACTTGGTGAAATACTCTGTGGCCATTATGATAAACGTGTGACGGCCTGACGACGTAGGGGAGATCTTTCCAATTAGATCGAAGCCCCACTACGAAAATGGCCAAGCGGACTGGACTGTCTGCAAGGCCTGGGAAGGTACATGCATCAAATTGGCATGATGTTGACACTTTATGCACTTCCTGACATATGCGCAACAATCTCGCTCTAAAGATGGCCAATAATAGCCCATGCGAAGAATGCGCTTTGCGATGGCCATACCATTGAAGTGGCCACCACATGTACCATCGTGCGCTTGGGCGACTGCCCAAGTGGACTCTTGTTGGTCCAAACAATGAAGGAGGATTCCTTCATAGCTACGATGGTACAAAATGTCTCCTATCAAGACATACTTAGCCACTTTCTGCTTGAATGCTCATTTTGCGGCATGCGTCAATCCAAGCGGGAGATTACCTAACTTGAGGTAGTCTCTAATGGGTAAATACCAGTCTTGTTGATCGGAAGCCTCGACGGTATGAACAACCAATCCCTCTTGAAGTTCATCCCTAGCAAACGCTGAGCGGGATAGAACTTGTAAGAATAGCGTTGTGTTGCTATTAATGGGAGTAGGGGAGAACAAGGACCCCTAGTTGGCATGTTTCAGATGATCGTGGATTCGAGAGAACTTATCCGAGGATGGTTCAATCTGGATCATGTGGATTCCTGGCGTCAAGTCAGAGCTTGCACGCTCCATCATGGATTGCGATAAGGTTTTGACTTGAATGGTTGTCATATCACCAGAAAGGTCTTGCGGGATTAGTGACCCCAAGGAGGCCATTGTGTCCGCAAAATGATTCGATGATCGAGGGAGTGCCTCGATGTCATACCACTCAAGTTTTGCCAAGAATTTGTCCACAAGGGCTTTATAAGCCTATAGAACTAGGCATTTGCATTGGAATACCCCTTTGACTTGATTGACAATTAACAACGAATCACCAAAGATGTTCAGTCATTTGATGTTCATGGTGATTGTTGTCTGAAGACCTATGAGCAAGGCTTCATACTCTGCATTATTGTTGGTGCATGGGAAATTTAATTTAAATGACAGGGGCATTGGAGCACCCTGCGGTGTGAAGAATACTATTCTCGTGCCACCACCTTGCTCACATTTAGAACCATCAAAAAATAGGGTTATGTCAGCCTGTGACTCAGGCTCATCAGAATCTGGCGATTCTGAGACATGGAAGACCCCATCATCGGGTAGTTCTATGACTAGAGGCTGATCGTCTTCGAGAGGAGCCTCTACTAGTTGATCGGCTATGACCTGTCCTTTGATGGATTTCTGTCCGATAAACTCTATGTCAAATTCTGTCAACAACATGATCCATTTTGCCGTGCGACTACTATGATAAGTATGACTCATCATGTATCGCAATGGATTCTCCTTAGACACAACATACGTAGTGTTGCTCAACATGTAGTGGCATAGCTTTTTGGTAGCAAACACCACTGCCAAGCAGAGTTTCTCGACGTATGCATAGTTAAGTTCATAACTGACCAGGGTGCGGCTAAGATAGTAAGTAGCCTCGTTCTTTGTGAAGTTCATTCTTCCGGGCTAGCATGGCGCCTAGTGCCACCTCGATAGGCTGAGATGTATAAGTAGAATGACACTCCTGGTCTAGGTGGTGCCAATACTGGCGACGAAGCCAAGTATCGTTTGATGTCATCAAAGGTTGACTGGCACTCGTCATCCCAGTGAAATGTTACCCCCTTGTGCAATAATTTGTTCATGGGTCGGCACTTGTCAGATAGCTGCGCTATGAAGCGCTTAATTGATGCGACCTTTCCTTGTAGACTTCTGAGCTGCTTGATGGTAGTTGGGGGAACCATTTCAAGGATTGCCTTGACTTTGTTGGGGTCCACTTCGATGCCTCATTTTGAGACTATGAAACCCAAGAGTTTTCTAGATGTGACGCCAAATACGCACTTCTTGGGATTCAGTCTAACTTTATGCTCCATGAGGCGATCGAGGATCTTGCTTAAGTCATCGAGATGATCTGGGCATGAAAGAGACTTGGCCAACAAATCATCCATGTAATCTTCCAAAGTTTTATGCATGTAATCATGGAAGATGTATGTCATGGCACGTTGGTAGGTTGCACCAGCATTTTTAAGGCCGAAAGGCATGACCTTATAACAAAATGTCCCCCAAGGCGTTATGAATACCATTTTTAGTTGGTCCTCGAGATTGATACGAATCTGATTGTATCCCAAGAAACCATCCATGAGGGATAGCATTTCGTGACCTGCTGTAGCGTCTACCAACGCGTCGATGCTTGGCAAGGGGAAATCATCCTTAGGACTCGCTTTGTTTAGATCTCAAAAATTAGTGCATATGCGAATCCTCCCATCAAGATTTTTGATGGGCACCATGTTGGACAGCCATGGCGGATAATCCACGTAGATGACAAACTATGCATCCAATAGCTTTTGCAATTCATCTTTGACCATCAAGGCCACTGTTGGGTGCATCTTACATAGTTTTTGCTTAATTGGCTTGATTGTCGGATCAAGCGTAAGATTATGCGTGACTAGCTATGGATCTAGCCCCGACATGTCTCTGTATGACCATGCAAAAACCTCCTTCTTCTCTTTGAGAAGGGCAATGTAGTCGGCTTGCTCTTCAGGGGATAAGCTTACCCCCAACTTGATAATCTATGGATTCATTGGATCTAAGCCGATGTCTACGTCAGTCGTCTCCTCGACCGACATGTGGGATCCGTCCTCCAACTGATGTGGAGTTGGGATCAAATGGATATCATTTGCCGAGTTTAAATCTATGTTAGGAACCTCGGGTTCCTCTTCGGCATGAAAGATATCCTGAGTTGTCCCTAGGGTAAAATGAGGCATTTTATCGAAAGGCCAGTACTCTGATGGGGACAGAGGTGAATTGACGTGATCCCAGTCAATGGCATCTATGTCTAGATGCAAGGACCATGCTGGATCGGCCGGATTGTGGATGGGTGCGGTTAAGTCAATGGAGATCATGTGGATGAAATGAATTTGGTCTCCATTACCGTGGGTGTGATGACTTAAACATTCTGGATGTTCTCTGTGTTCTGGATCTGGTTCTACAGGTACTGGCATGAATGGATCGGCCCTATGTGCTAATAGGAGGACAGGGTCTACCCTCGACACTGATATCACCCTAGGGTCTCAGAGTGGAAAGCGCTCTTCATGTACCCGAAGTAGCGGATCCAACACTTGATCCCACCCTGTTGGGTCTACGTACCACTCGTGCCCTGGCACTATGCCTATCTATGCAAATATGTCATTAATCTCCAAGGGGTGTCATTGTTGCATTTGTTGCCTTTGTTGCATTTGTCGCATGTGGTTGAGATAGGCCATCTCAGTTTCATCTTTCGAATCACTGTCGGAGATCCAAAAGTGTTCATTGACTTCAACAACTGCTTGCGACATATGAGTCTCATCTTGTTCAAGCAAATTAATCTGGTCCCATTGCGGTTGTTCCACGCTTCGTGGGGGGACCTGATTCTCTTGACGCTGCACTGGCTCGATTGGAGCCTCTAGAGGGAACAGATTCAAAAATATTTCTTGCCAGTTATTCATGGGAATCTCTCATGAGTGATCACTATCGGATTCGAAGGGATCATATGACACTGGTTCATGTTCTGATTCATCCTCCAAAGATCCTTCTTGACACTGTTTATCCTTTTCTTGAAAGTGAGTTCCCAAACTTTCACCTCTCTCTAGCAAAGGAGGAGGGTTATTGATGTTAACAAGGGTGTTTGTTGACCATGGGAGGTAATCTCCCAATGTATACGTTGTGTTCGGGTTGGCATAAGGATCTGATGCCAATCCACCCTTGTTGCCTATTCCTAGGCCTTGCATGTTTTCCACCAAGATGTCTAAGGGCAGGGGGTGGTTGAACCCTACTCCCGACTTGTCATAAGGCATTTGGTATCTTGGCTGGCAAAGGACACGCACTCCTTGCTCATACCTGCCTAGCCCGTATCCATGCCAATTGCATTGGCCAAGATATCTCAGAGCGAAATCCGGGTTAGACAGATAGTTGACATCTTCTACAAAAGGCTCTTCGTCCTCGTCCTTTTGCCTGCATGGCTCAACACCATGGTCAAGGCCCCCATACACAAAATTGGTCTGGTTCGATGGGTAGCCTAAAGGAACAATTGTCCCGATGGGAAGGCGAGGTCTCCCCATGTCTTGCACTGATTCTAGCATTGTCGTTGCTATGACATTCCGCACTAGATACTCCCCCAGGCCCGTACTGGCCATTTCAATAGTAATTGTTGGTGATTGAGAGGGAGGGAATGGAAGCTCTTCTTGAGTCCATTCCATGTTGGGTGGATTAGGAGTCTCAACTTCCATTGTGCTAGGTATCTCTTCGGTTGAGATGGTTGATATTGTTGGCAGTGCTTCTTCCAGGGGTGGAGCCTCTTCCAGGATTTGCTTCCCTTTATCCTTCTATTTAGCCATGATAGGTGGCATTGGTAATGAAGGAGCTGACGATGAAGATGCACCTGGCTGGGGTTTTGATGGATTAGTCACCAGTGGTGCTTGCGGCCTCGGACCCTGTCTAGATGGATTTAACTAAAAATCCAAGTGCGTCGATGGGAGGGTCGATTGCGGCATCAACTACACCGCATTGCAATATTTGAAGGGTTCTAAATCTGTCGGGACTACATGTACTTCCCCTTCAAATGCATACTTCAAACACTGGTGAGCTATCGAAGGGACACACTTCATGTCCCTGATCCATGGCCGCCCTAGCAATATGTTGTATGCCATCTCACCTTCCAAAATATGGCACAATGTAGGTATCATCTTTTGTCCTACCTGAATGGGTAGAACAATTGTGCCAACTATCGAGCATATCGCATCATTGAATGCTCGTAGTGTGTAAGTGGAAGCCGTGATGTGAGAGGCTAGCAACTTCAGATGTTTCAATGCTATCGTAGTAATGATGTTACTGGATGAGCCAGTGTCTATCAACACCCTCTTATACGGGATCCCGTTGACCCGCATGATAACGTGTAGGGGTGGATCTGCCATGTCATCAGATATTGATTTAACTTCATCTTCTCGAAAGGTAATGACTGGCTCCGTGCATCGTTTTACATGTCCCACGAAGTTATTGAAGGAATTCGCTTCGTGGGGCTGCAACTCGATGGCTTTCAAAATCTCCATGAGAGCCTCCCGATGGGGTGCTGATTGTTGTATAAGCTCATATATGGAGAGCCTAGCCGACGTGGTCCACAAACTCTGCGTGAGTTTGGTCCGTATCGTGACCTCGGGTCTAGGCGGAGGTAACTGCACAGGGTGTTGTTGAGGTTGTGACGTCGATGGAACCTCTCTTGTGGCTACCTCGGGGGCAACTCCTGGGTATTTCTTGTTCCTAGTCACTATGCTTATCATTCCCACATACCCTTGCATGGGGAAATGTTGTTGCACCTCATTGACCTGAAGGGGTTTTGCCTGTGCCTCATGGGCAGGCAAGGGGTCCTTGAAAACCCCCATCTGCTGATTGTTTGGTGCTATGGGGTTGTCCACTACCAATGTTTTATTATCAATCAGGTCTTGTATCAATCCTTTGAACTTCTAGCATGCGTTCAGGTCATGTCCCCTTCGCCTGTGGAACCTACAATACAAGTCCTCTCTGTATCCCTTAGGCTTGGGAGCGTTAGGATCTATGGTTTGAATCTCTGGAAGGGTGATCAAGTTTGCCACTGACAAGCGGTCAAATAGGGAGTCCCTAGACTCCGTATAAGGGGTGTATTGTCGCTTAGGGTGATGCTGCTGATTTTGCTCCTATTTTTGATTTTCTCTTTCATAATTGTTAGGAGGCACTGCCTGATAATTAGCCTTTTGAGGCTGTATTTCTTGTGCAGGCTTGGGGACATTTATAGCAACTTGATTAACCATAGCGGGTTTTTGTTGCGTAGTCCCTGTCTTTGTGTTCTTGTTCCACTCTTTCTTTTTAGGTTTGGCAATTTTGCCCTCCTGTATTTTGATCTCTTCGATAATTCTGGCTTGCGCCAGAGCTTCTTCTAAGGTGGCATATTGCTACAGCTGCAATAGCCCAGAGATCGATCTCAAACAACTTTGTGAGAACATCTGTGTAAGGTCGGACATAGGGGGAAGGTAGGGTAGCTTGGAAAGTAGAGTCCTCCATCGATTCCCATAGGCCGCCATGGTCTCCTCCTCATATTGCCTGAGGCTGGCCAGGTCACTCAGTGATGCCTTCTTCTTGGTGCTGAAGGCGAAGCGTTCAAGGAACGCATCCACTAATTGATCCAAGTTATTGATGTTGTGCTTCAGAAACTGGGTGAACCAATCCGAGGTAGGGCCCATGAATGTGGTTATAAATGTCCTTAGCAATAGCGCATCATTATCCTGAATGCCAAAGCATTGGCTCAGGAATCTTGTCACATGCTCTTGGGCATCCTCTTCACCCTTAAAGACTTCCAACTGAGGCAACTTGAAATGTTTGGGGTAAGGAGGTGCGGGCACTGATGGATGCACCGGATGACTACGGAGTTGGCGTAACATGGGCTTTTGGGGCCCAGAAGCTTTGGTTTCCATAGACTCCAAATGCTCTAACAACGCTTTGTATGCATCAAAAGATTTAATCTCTTCCTCTTTAGTTTGCTCCCGTTGTGAGTTGTGGGAGACTAGAGGCCTATGGGGGTGCGACTGGATAGCAGCCCCTCCGCCTTGGTAGGGCATTTTAGCCCGCTCTACTTCTTGTTCATACTCCTCGTAAACTTCTTGAGGAGTCTCTGGGTGAGACCTATGACCCTGAGTGGGTCCCCACGGAGGGTACCCATCATTGTTTCGGGGAGTGGCCTCCCTCTCAGGTCTATGGGGTCTCGAAGGCAAAACTTGATGAGGTCGTGGAGACCTATCCTGCACTAAGGGATTATGCCTCTCATATGGTTCCACTCTTTGAGTGCGAGGGGTTGGAACCCTCTCTAGTAGGTTATAAAGCAGCTCATCTGTTTGGCACTGGATGCGCTCTTTACTAAGGTGGTATAGACGTTCTAGCTGCTGCTGATCTTGCTCAAGCCGCATGATCTGGGCTTGGCGGGTGGCATGTCTGGCGACTTCCAGGTCAATTTGGTCTACCATCTTGGGCTTAGGAGGCCTGAATGCCTCTCCTATGTATTTTCCTCGGTCATGATGATCCGAGATCTCAATGGGTTGCTTCCCTCTGTCGAGGTTGGCGGCATTTACCCGAGGCTCTGGCCTCAGTGGGTGACCATGGTATCTAGCAGGTGTGGAAGCGCAAGGCTCCCATGCTGTATATTGCTCTCGAGGAATGTGATGGTCTTCCTCATACTCCCTTTCATAGGTGTGAAAGGGGCGGGCGGAGTTAGCTTGCCCTATTTGGAGAGCCTTGCGCTCTTGGTTTTGTCTATTGGTTCTAACAGTGATGGGAGGCAAAGGAGAGATGCCATAATCATGTGGCCTCTCCTCATGGGCACTATGCCTCTCTAGCACTTCATCGCATGGTGGCCACTCATATCTAGCTTCTAAGGGAGCTCTTCTATCTACGTTGAGTGCCACATGTAAATATTCTTCCCGAAAGGGGCTGTGTTGAATGGGCGTGTCCCCCAGAGGGGTGTCCCTATAATTCCATCTTGACATGGAATGATGTGGACTCTCTTGTGGGTCAGACCGCCAAGGCGGTATGGCCAAGTCCTTAGGGCTGAAGCGGAGGCGACTTGTGCCCGCTCCTTGTACACTTTCCATAGCTTCTGCCCTTGATTGGGCTTGGCTACGGGTGTACACCATGGTGGTGCTCTTCTACCAGCTAAGCATATTTTTATCTCTTTTATGATTTTTTATGCTACACTTAAACAGAAAAGAACACACACATACACAAATGGTGATTATCTCGTTTAAAGGTTGAGAGTGTGTCCTAAAACTGGTTTAGTGTGTTTTGATGATTTTTGTTTTGTTTTTGAAAATTTTTGTGAAGATCGTTTAAATGCAAAATGAAGGCTCATATGACTCCCATAAATGGTCGCCCCTTCGATATACCTTTGCCAGGCCGATATACCAACCTCTCTATATACCCGCCCTTACGAGAGGGAAACTATAGGTACGTGAGAGCAGATGGTACGTGGTACATAGGCGGTATAGAAGGGGGATTGCCCTGTTTATGACACCTACCATAGAAGACTTATCCTCGCATGTTGGGAATCACCCCAGCGACACTCGGTCAACTTTCATCAGGATTTACGTCTAACAACAGTGACAATCGGGGTAATGGATGCAAAATCAAGCCAAGGTGGTGATGAACCCACCGTTGGTCTTGATCAAGGGTTGGGGTCTTACGACCAGCTCCTTGGTTTAAAAATGCCACGTGATGTGTGTGTGGTTCATTTTAATTTAAAAAAATGAAATAGGCAAACAAAAGGAAACTTTCCCTAAGCCATACAAAAATTGAAAATCAAAAAATAGAAAATAGAAATTTGACAGAAGCTTGTTAAAAACCCCTACCTCTTCTCTGCCCAAAAGGATGTTTTTGACTCTCGGCTCTGAAACTACATAGACAAAAATTCGTCTCTGGGTCAGATGAATACCAGAACAGAATTCGTCTCTGTCTGAGATGAATTCGAATTCGTCTCAAGGTCAGACGAATTACAGTACTGTATTCGCCATAGGCTGGGACGAATAATAGTCAGAGTTCAAAAAATGGTACCTATAAGCACAAAAACACAAATTTTTGATCAGTTTCTTGATCTCAAAAATCAGGGGATAGGGTCCCACCGTGATCACCACTGAAAGCACGAGATTCCGAAAACAAAAAGGGAAAACTCCAAACACGATGCAAGAATGAAACTAAACTTGATGCTATAAATTAGAAATGCGTAAAATGGAGAAAGCATAGACAAATTGGAACCCAAATGGAATGAAACAACCCTCTTCTTTTATTGATGTATTTCAAATTCGGTTACAATTAGCTTCCTCCCTTTTTAGGGGAGAGGAGCATCAAACTTGTCTCTTGGTCACATCAATGGAAAGTCATCTCTCTTCCGCATGCCCACATGTAAAATGGGCGGGCCAAAGTATCATCGCCACTGGTGTGAATGAATCCTTGATCCTTTCTCCTCCTGCATTCAAAGAAACAACAAACTCGTTAGTAGCACCTGTGTCAAAGATGAAATGTTTGTTCTCTAAAAAAAATAATGAGAAATGCATGCAAAAGATTGATTACAACGATAAATAAACCGATTCTAAATAATCTACAAATTTGATAGAAACCAAAGAACATTACCAGAGGGCCATTGCCATCAAAATAGTCTAGAAATTGGCCACCGATTTGAATTCATCCCTGGGCGGGATGGATTCGACTGTAATTCGTCCCTGGGTAGGATGAATTCTCCTACGATAAAATGCCGAAGTGATCCTGCCCAAATGTCGCATCTCGGGAGCTCCAAAAGACCTACAAACTTAGGGGTTAGCTAATTGGGGGCATTTTGGGAAGACCCAGATGGTCAGATTTCCCCAATTTGACCTCCATCAATGGGAATTTGACGTTGCTACCTGCAAGTTAGTGAGGACAACAAAAGCGACAAAACATGATAAGATTTGATCAAAGCATTATGAAATCGAGATTACAAGCTATTTAAACAACATAATATGGAATGCAAAATAAACAAATGATGAAAAGAACAATCTGCCATGAATTCCCAATCGTTCTTAAAAAAAGAAGATTAGGCTCGCAGCAGTGCGGGGTGCCCGGGCGGGCCACCCACCGTTGGAACCTGATTTCGGCACCAATCCACTTGGGATGGGCCCAAAATCTCTTGTAATGGGTTGTCGGCGAATTGGTAGATCTATGTGGTCAAGTGTCGGGTTTTGGATCCGGATTCACACTTCCAATAACCACCCAATGACCTCTCTTGCGAAAGAGATCAAGGATGTGGAAGAGGTGAATCAAAAGGTAAAAACGTGGTATCAATTTGGCAGCACTTCGTTGCTTGAAAATGCTTCCAACCTGTCCTCTTTTGGGTGAGAAAGTTCACCATTTTATAGACCCAAGGGGTCTCTTTTGGATGGGCATGCAGGGGTGCCACGTGGCGGCCATGCCTTCCCAAGAGGGAGGAGACTCCTCCCTGACTTGGGCTTCCATGACTGCCCTTGTGACAGTCCTCTAACGCTCACTCTGCCCACCTACACGTGCATGCAAGGCAGGAGGCATTAATGGACTGTCCTTAGCTGCCACTTGTCAAGATTTTTCTTTTTGCCCGTTGAACCTAGAATTCGTCCTACCCAGGAGCGAATTCAGAATTCGTCTCTGGGTGAGTCGAATCCCATTTTGAATTCGTCTCAGGGTGAGACGGATACTGAGCAAAGTGCCTGAAGGTGCCAAATTGATTTTTGACCTTCCAAAATTGCTGTAAAAGTGGTTAGGACCACTGTTTAACCTCTGAGGGCTGCCCTGGGGGCTGTGTGTGTCAAAGCGATCAATGTTTGCAGTCACATAATCGGATTGGTGCTGTTTTGGTGTCTACAATATGATATCTCTTATAAAGTATAATAGAATACTACATATATCACAAGGCATCACAAGACTACTTTTTAATATTTTAGAAAGTGAAATATGAAGGACAATTTATAGAGGTGGCTATATAATCATTAAAAAGGAAAGAATAATTTTTACATCTTACCACAATGAGGGAAATAATGAAGTAGTTTTTTAACATATTATTGAATGAAATAGACTTTTAGTGAATGGATTTAATATTTGGATCATAAATAAATATGTTATATTCTAATCCTTAAAGGGAATGTCTATTGGACTTATTAAATTCATAGATAAAGTAATCCAAAATATTTTTCAAATATCTATGCATGAGCGAAGCAACACCATCCAATTGTAAAATGGATCTTAGATATTGATTTAAACATGATAAATAATTGGAATTTTTGGGTAGCACCCACAAAAATTAGCTACCTTCTACTCCTTTTCATATATCCCTCTTTTCATTTTTTATTAGGGCTATCAATATTATCTATAATTCACTTATGCATATTTTTTGGATATGATTGTGGTGAGCACATGTTCTATAATATTCCTAGATAGGATTATGAATTATAGCATGGCATCAGAGCAAGGAATGATGCTATGTCACCTAATTATTAGATAAAATTGTCCTTGGTAATTGAAAGATTAGACTAAAATATAGTCTTTGGATGGAATGTGGGATTAATTTGAATGCAATTTAAAATTTTGAATTTTAATTTTGTTATGGTACCAATTCCCTCCACTTATTGTATGATATTTTCGTATAGCTTTCATGTGCTTCACATGCACATAAAATTTCCTTCTATATATCTAATTATCAGTAACATATTGTGGGAACTGTCGAAGGTGAATATTGCATTGAAGGTAGTGTTGACTACTCATTGACATGTCATGGTTTTAAGTAGCTAGACCATTCTTTTCATTTTGTATTTCCATATTTTACCACCCCATAATCTCTTTTTTATAACAACATGAGTGGCATGATGACATGGATGTTGGTTGTTTGAGTATGTATCTAGTTTTATCCCTAGTTTCAACATGTTTCTTAAGGATTAACATCTTCAATGGAATTTATCATGGGTAATTTTTGGGTGGCATATACATACGCTTAACCTAGTAGTAGAGTGGCTATGATGTAATCTCTAGAAATTTTCTTTACCTAAAATAGGTCATCATTAACGACCCTCCTCCCACATCTATTGGGTGATTTTATGATAAAACTTATCTTTTTCCTTGAAATGTGGTGTTGCTTATAAAAATTATAATTTGCTGAGATGCTTGATCAATAGAAAGGTGAAGCTTTGGAATACAAATTTGGCACAAATAGAGTTTACATACAACTTCATGAATTGAAGCATAGATAAAATTCCATTCCATATTATTTATGGAGTACATCTGCGTGGAGTAGATGAGTTATTAAAGATAGCTTATTTGTAGAGGATAAGTGCTATTGTGAAGTATTTTAATGACTAAATTCATAATTTACATCAATAAGTATGAAATAATTTATAAAGGAGTGTCATGAATTATAAACAACACGTTGATCATAAGAAAAGAGTGCTACAATTTTAGGCTAGATATTTGGTTCTAGAATATATGAAAGGAGTGCTTCCTAAAATTTACTTACAATAAGTGAAAATGGGAGAAGATTGGACCTTGTAAGGTATTGAGGATGTTTACCACCAATGGTTCTGAAATAAAACTACCTAAAGAGGTGGATATATCATCCATCTTCAATGTAGTAGATTTATACCCATACCATGAAGGATCAACTTGTGAATAAGAGAATATAGTTTCAATACTTCCAACCATTTATTAGATACAACAACTACTATAAAATATATGTGATGAAATTGAGATGATCATAGATTCCAAGGTTGCCAAAATGATGAGAGGTAAGGAATATCATGAATACTTAGTCAAATGGAAGAATCGAGAAATTAAGGATACCACATGGATGAACGCATCTGAGATTACCAAATATAGGGTTCAAATTGAAATATTGTTGAATGTTCATGAACTATTTCTTCTATCTGATGAGTATGATGCAGGAGCATCCCAATAATACCTAAAATATGAATAGTCATAGAGCTAAAAATCCAATTGTTTACATCTTGTACAAATGAGGCTATAAATTATTTACTTTGATCTAAGAGTGGACTGGTGGATAAAGGAAAAGAGAGGTTTACAATTGACTTGTAACTCTGATAAATAAATATAAAATTTCATCCATTTACCTTTCTGATTTTGTTGTTATAAATTGTGTATTGAGAATTGCATGTATTTTATTGTTCCATTGTGTAGGTTCTTAGGGATAATTGGATACATTACAACCTAGTAAGGAAGAACCATATCATTGGTGAAACCCTTTGAAATATTGGATGTTCTTAGGGACCATTGGATACATTGCAACCTAGTAAGGAAGAACCATACAATTGGTGAAATCCCTTGAACAAGAGCAAGAAGGAATGCATTGAGGATAGCCACTAGTAATAAAGGATAGTCGATTTATCAAAATGTAATCCCATGGGAAGAACATCATTTGATAAACAAATGTGAATAAGAATTTGTGAAATTATTTCTAAATACTAGTGCATGAGGTTTTAATATGTGAGGAGGAGTTACTAATCACTTTAGAGATAGACAAGAACAAGAATATTATGTGTAATATGGTTACGCAGCTAACCTACTAAGGTTCAACTTCAACATACCCTTGTGAGAAGAATATAACTACTTAGTTTTATGCAGGACAAAAACACTATTAGAATTTAGGTTAGAAGTGTATAGTTGTGCTGCCTCAACCAAGAAATCCTCGTATAATTGAACGATTTTATTTTTAGGTTGAATGGTTGCTTGAATTGCATGATTGCCAAGGATTGAACAATTGCAGTGTAAAATGTATCATCTCCTAGAGTTGTATGATTATAGTGTAAATGATATAATTTTCTATTGTTGTTTTGATTGAACGATTGCAATGTGAACTGTACAATTTCCTAAATTTGTGTGATTGTAGTGTGAGTTGTGTGATTTTCTAGAGTTGTACGATTGTATTGTGAATGGTACAATTTCCCATTGATATTCAAATTTAATGAATATAGTGTGAATTGTATTATTTTCCAAAGTTGTCAAATTACTAGTTCAATTGAATAGTTATCTAAATATTGTACAATTATCTAGGTTAAATGGTTTTCTTGCTGTAAAATAATTTCCTATATTATATAGTGGTTTGAAATGAATTTTTTCTAGCCTAAATGATTACCCATTGATAGTACAAGTGTCATCACCATGTTAATGAAGAAGAAGATATTAGCTTGATTAACTCTTTTTGGAGGTGTTGTTTTTGTTGCTGCATCACATGGGTAACTTAAAATAATGATGTAAGATCCTTTGAACTTCTAAATATACACATGAATATGGATAAAGAATCATAATTAATGTGGACTAGCTGTAAATCAAATTCATAGTGTAAATTTAGTCAAATAAATTATTTTTATCTATTAAATTAATGTGATATTATTTATAATTATTAAGCACATAAGCTATGATGTGAATGTTTAACAATATTTTATATATTTTTACCATTATTACTTAAATGATATTTGGTAATTCTCTTGATCAATTTTCCAGTATTTCTTATAAGCTTAACATTATATTTGGTTATTTATTTTTAAAAGGAGTTTGACACTAAACTCAAGTCACATATGTTTGGAACTTTTTACATATTTTAGAAGTTCATTATAGAAAATGTCATAGTAAGTTATATCCTCATATAAGTAATTTTATAGTATAAATTTTCTAATTAGCTATATGGAATTGAAACAGGTCCCATCTACATGTATTAAATATTAATCGTATAAGTATTTAAAATAGCTTGGTAATTATGCATGTATAACCCCTAGCATGTCTATTATCTATATCCATTGCCATATGATCTATCTGTTTCTTCAAAAAATTTAGGATTTTTAAATAGCCAAGAGTGATAGTTCATTCCCAAAGCCTACTAACGTCTCAAACATAAAATTTAGAAACAAATCAAAGGATGTTTTTTGCAGATATAGTGGAGACATAAATAATGCAAATGGAGGTCTCTCTTTCCAATTCGAGTGATATCCGTTGCATGTGGAAAGATCATTGACACTAAAATATTTTTAGATATTTTTATTAAATATTGACAATATTTGATCCAGGACCGAGACAGGAAATATGACAATGCTAGGAATAATCATTTTAAAAAAAAATCCAGAATTCTTAGAGCCATCACCGAATGTGATATGGTGGAAAAAATTTACTGCATCGGAATAAATTCAAAAAATTACTTGCTTCTTCCTAGAATTCTCAGACTTTGGAAGGAGTTGAGAAGAATTCATAAGATTCTAGCAAAAATATGGATGAATAGAAGGAGGCCATGGGCAATCCTAATCAATAGATAATTGCTCAGATGTTCCTACTATTTGGTTTGGGTAGTTCCCAAGGGGCTTCTTTGTTTTTCTTGAGTTCAGCTTTCATCTTGTAGTCTTGAAGGATGGATCCTTTTCTCTGTGTTTGTTGTAGTATTTTATGCCCATGTAATAGGTGAAGATTTACCTAATTTTTTTAGGGTTTTGTATACATTTTCTTGGGCTTAGGTTGATGTATTTTTTTCCTTGTTAATATAAAAGGTACTTGGGAGCCTTCATATTTCCCATCATAATATAATATCAATTAACTTACAAAAACAATATATATATATATATTTAAACCTTCGTTTCATCCTTAAAATATAACATATTTAATAAATTGAACTCATGTTATTAGCTAATATTGTAGTGAAATGTTGAGTTTACAAAACTTATCACATAATATTTAGAGAATTTTAGTTGTTTTTCCATGTCAAGCCAAATTCTTGCATGTAAGATTATATATGGCAATATAAGAATAATATGATTATCTGCTAATTAAATTTAACATAAATTTTTAAATTGAAAACATCTAATAAACTTATATTAACTAAAAAGAGTCAAAATTACATCAAAGTCATCAGATCATATTAAAGTATAAACTATAGCTTCTAATAAAGACTATCCTATATAGGCCAAGCCCATTACTGCTGATTACATAACATTGTTTATACACGAGATATTATACTGTCTTACAAATTCCTGGAAACACAATCTGACTAAAGAAGGAACTACATGATAGTTATACAATTGCATATTCCAACTTTGAATTTCCTGTTGACTTTGACCTTCGGCTTTCTTGATCAGGCTCTTCATATTTTTCTTAGAAACCTGCATATTCTTCTCCACCTGAAATAAAATGGACAACTGCATGAGTCTCCGGAGAGACCCAGTAAGACGCCTCTGCTTGCCCAAAAAAATCTCATCATTTCTAGCCTTCCAAATATACCATAAAATCTCAGAAGATAAAGTTAGCCAGAATAAATTATAAGCATACTGCATATGAGGAATAAAACCAAATAGAACATGTTGAATAAACTACCCACTGTTAACATTCCAACCCTGTAGAACAGAACAAAAACTGATCCAAACCTCCTTTGCATAAATACAGTAAAAAAAAATATGATATATAGTTTCTGGAAATTTGCATAACATACACAATAGGAGACAGTTAGGATCTTTGGATATAGGCAACCTATGTAAAAGCAACAACCATCTAAAATAGGCCTTCTTAGACTCTATAACGTTGGACCAGATATGATGTAGGAACCTTTGGCCCTGAATCGGAGTAATATTCATTTGCCATTTCATGTTTATATGCTCAAAAATTTCATCAGAGTCAGTCAGCAAGTTATACAAAATTTTAGGCTTGATATAGAAAAAAGAAGTACCATCAAGCCATTTTAATTTATCTAAAAACTCCTATTCAGAAGAAATCAAAATAGGATTCCTTAACTTCCTATACGCTGTTACCACAGTATTATAAGTTCTTTTATGCTGATCTGGAAGATCAAATTCAGCTTGCAAAATTTCCCATGACTTTATCTTGTCATCACAAAACAGATCATGAAAGGATTTTATGCCTCTACGAGACCATTGCTTTGCATTGCAACCTTGCAACATAGCTAAACATTTATTTTTATGAGACAAATTCCACCATAGAGAGCTATGCAAGAACAACACATCATTATCCTATGAAAAATCTGGATCAATACAAATATTTCCTTTCACATATTCCCATGCCTTCCATAGGCTGTTGAATACCTCTAAACCAGCAGGTCGAGACTTAAACTTGCCAAATAATAAGTCAATGAAAGACAGACCCTGCCAGGCCTTATTCCTTTTAACATTGGCATTCATAATATTATGCCTTACCAAAATTTTCCAAGGCTCATCGCCCTGAATACAGCTAACAATCCACTTTATAGCAAGCACCATACCTTGTATCCTTAGATTAGTCAAGCCCATACCACCTTTTAACTTATTCATAATGCACCAGCCCCATTTAACAACATGTTTTTTATTAATTCCAAATTTCCCAGCCCACAAAAACTGTTTTATATATTTATGGAGCTCATTAACTTGATACAAATTAAACAACCAAGTAGAGGAAAAGTAAATTGTATATGTAGATAAAATTTTGTGGCACACTTGAAATCGGCCTACCAAAGACAAACATCTATTATGCCATTTATTAAACTTTGAGAAAATCTTCTCTTTCACCCATGTCCACATATTCCTTAAGTTAGGACTGACAACAAAAGGGATGCCAAGATACCTCACCTGCATTTCTGGACCATGCCAAGTCAGATTGTACCTGTTAAGCCAAAGAGGAGGAATGTCATTCCAGCTCAGAAGAACAGACTTAGGCATAGATATCTTTGCCCCTAAAGCACTGCAAAATAAGGCTAACTTGTTGAATAAAGCCTCAAAATTTTCATCCTCCATCTTCAAAAAAATTGTAGTATCATCCGCAAACTAAAGATTTAAAAGCTCCTTTTCATTGGGCAATTTAAGACCTCTAATATTAGGACCAATGGAAGACTCCCTTAAGAGATAGAATAACAGGTCATTGGCAATCACAAAGAGCGAAGGGGCTAAAGGGCAGCCTTGCCTTATAGACCTCTACAAATGTATAGGGTCAGAAAGAGACCCATTCACTTCCACATAAGCTACTGCCTGAGACAAAAGTGTCTTAACCATCCTGCAGAATTCATCTGGAAAACCAAAAGCCATAAGCACTTTTAAGATGTAATCCCATTCAACCCGATCATAAGCTTTTTCAAAATCTAACAGCAACATGCCAACATTTTGTCCTGAAGTCCTAGACCAATTCATAGCCTCCCAACCCGTGATAAGGTTTTCCAAAATATAATGCCCTTTGATAAAACCAGTTTGGGAAGGATTAATAAACTTAGGCAAGAGATTGACAAGTCTTAAGGCCAAAAATTTAGCTAATATTTTATAAGAAACATTTAAAAGAGTAATAGGCCTCCAGTTTTTAACTAGGGATCTATCTCCCCCTTTGGGGAGAAGTCTAATTATACCAGAATTAATTTGTTCCCCCAAAGTACCATTAACAATGGCTTCATGATAAACCTGACAAAGATCTTCAGATATCCAATTTAAGTTCTTATAAAATTCTATAGGTAGGCCATCAGGCCCCGGTGCTTTATCAAATTTGATGCACTTAATAGCCTGAATAATTTCATATTTTGAAATAGGCTTGCCTAATTCCATGGCTTCTTGTAAAGAAATCTTCCTGGGGATCAACTGACAACAAATATTTCTATCCTGTAGTCTGTCATTATTATCTTCTGAGGTAAAAATATTTCTATAAAAGTTATAGAACAGTCCTTTAATTTTATCTGGATCATAAATCAACTCCTGTCCATCAGACATGCACAATATACTCTCTTTTATTGCCTTTTCTCTGAGAATGCTAAAGAAAAACTTTTAAATTATGTTTAACATAACTTTTTAAAAATTTTAAATTGTGTTTATCTAAATATTAGAGAGTAGGAAGATAGTGGAAATTATAGCATATTCTTGTTTACTGTTACTTGTAAATTTAATAATCAGTATTGAAATATTTATATATTATTGTTTTAATATCAAATATTAAATATTTTATTTAATAAATATAAAAAATAATAATAACATTGTTAGATAAATAAAATTGTAATTATTATTGTCTAAGGTGTTGTGAATCAAAAGTGAACGAGATGCAATCATACCAATATAAGTTGAATTCAACACTCTATATTGTCATGGATATTATGACTAATGACAATACTCATATTAAATATCAAAATCTTATTTCCATGAAAAAGTAAATAATAAATCAAAACTTTTATTGATATTTATTAAAATAAAAAATAATATTATCTAAAAATTATCACCATTATATTTTATATATCGGATTAATCATATTTCAATGATTAACGTGATATGAAAAATGTGTATTCTAAAACTGCACTAAAATAACAATTTAAAAACCATACTACTTGGTTTTATACCATGTAGAGGAGTTGGAGAGAAGGGATAGTTAAAATTATTTTGTTGAAAATGTCTTAGGTTCAAATCTCTCCCTCTCATATGTTGCGGATATGTTATGTAATAGATACTAGGGACCCTACTGAAGGTGTGTATATCTACCCGCTTGATGTAATATTGTACCTTAATGAAAGATCAACATTTTAAAAAATTTATATTAAATTTAATTACATTAAAATATTAATAAAGCAGTGTATGACAATTTTATATAATTAAAATTAAATATTTTATCCCCTATGGTTTATGACAAGGATGTCACTGCATTATGAATAATGTGATCAGGGTGATGTGGTCAATCTCCATAATAAATATGTATAAAAAATATTACTCAAAAAAGTGTATAAAAAATATTACTTAAAAAAAAAATTATCTTTTAAACCTATTATCCCATTAACAAATAAAAAAACTCAAAGTCCCGAACAGTTCGTCTGGAATTTCCAGACATATAAATATCCTACTCCAAATAAACAATTTTTATTTAAAAAAATAAAAAATAAGCTTAAAACCTTATAAGTCTGTTCCAAGTAAATCTTGAACCAACCGTGTAACTGGTAAGCGTGTTATGTGAAAACACTGAGATTTGTAAAGATAGGCTTTAAGAAAAGTTAGGGCTATGGGTCGCCGTTGCCACGTTTGCGCGAATCCTCATGAAAATTTAGACACAAAGTTAATGAATACAGGAGAGAACCAAATTTGCCATGTCCGTAGTTGACCTCTGTCGAGCACATTGAAAAGCAAATCATTTTATCTTAACAGTAAAAGATTCGCAGAAATCTAAGTTATTTTGTGAGTAAAGTCGAATTTTCTTGATTGTTTCCAGCTCAGAATAATAAGATACTGAATCTTGAAAACCGCTTTTAATTGATTTATTTTTAGTGTCCAGTTGAAACCCTTACTAAATCTCAAACTCAATTTAATTTACATATACTTCATAGAAAGCTAGTGAGAAGCAATAGATAAAAAATAAAAATATGCAGAACACTATTCAAATGCTGACCACTTTAACCCTTTTTTATATATTCGGTGTTTAATGGTAACTTTAATGTCCTGTTACATCGAAAATAATCCCTGGAATTTGACGAGACATGAAGTGTTGACGACACAAGAAAAGTTGGCTCAGTCGATTGATAGGCCATTCTATTCGGATAAGCTTGTTTTTTACTTTAATAAGGGGGCGACCCTACTTGGCAGTCAATTGAAATCTCCGTAGATTTCGAAACACTAGTGGGCAAACACGGGCCCAACAGTACGATCACAAAATTCTAGCGTTGCATTTGACATTCACTCGATTATTCCTATAAGTTTATCAATCTGTATACATTCTCACACAACAATCAACCCGCTCCATCGTCTTTTAAGAGGAGGAAACGACATGAACTTGTTATTTTAATCTCCCTCAAAGGGTTCCAGAAATTCTGGATGTGGATGTTTCAGAAACGCTTTGAGGTGGGAATAAAGTAACGAATCTCATTTGAGGCTAACCTTTTCTTCTCGTTGTTAACCCATTCCATTCGGGAATCGTTTTTACTAGAATTTCCCACAATAGGGGAGGAATGCAAGTTATGTGGCCAAGAAGCTTTTTTATTATTGTTTAAAATTTTATGATCCAGTAATATATTTTTAATTGTATTAGCATAGAAATGAAATTGTTTATTGTTTAGCCTAACTACCTGTTGTAGCTGATTGTAACGTTGAAACATGTATAATTTGATCTTAGCTAAGGTTAAAAGTGTCACGAGATGCTTATGAGTATTATTGATGTAGCTTATAGGCATGTGGTTATTTAAAACCGTGGACATTTATTATTTATATAACTTATAGGTATATTTATATGAATCTAAGGAAAACTTTCATATTTCATCCTTAATTGTATTGGTTAATACTCAAAGCACGAGATTCCGGGCAAAGGAAACACTAATTATGCAATGTAAGACCAAATGTAACGGTTTAACCTTATGCACCAAAACGAAGGAAAGAGACAATTTGGAAAGGAGAGAAAAGATGTAAAGAAATCACAGCCCTCTTTATTCAAATATCTTATCCTCGGTTACATAGACATCTCCTCCATTTTTAGGGGCTAGGAGCGTTAAATTTGTCATTGTTACAATGTGCGATTCAGTCTTCCTCATTCCGCGTGCCCACGATTGCAATGGGCAGGCCAAGATGATGTCGTCGCTGATGTCGATGATTTCCTAACCTCCGCTGCTTCTCCTGCAAACAAAGAAACAACCAAGATGTCAGTAGCATCTGCCGCAAATGAAAAGTGTTTGCTCTCTAAAACTAACGAAATATACATGTAAACATTTGCCTGAAACAGTAATTACAGTGAGTCCAAATGGCTTCAAAACTTGACAGAAGATAGGAAAAGTTACCAGAAGGCCATCGCCACCGAGACAACTAGCAAATCTACCTTTAACCGGAATTCGTCCCCGGGCGGGACGAATTCGATCGCAATTTGTCCCCGGGTGGGACGAATTCTTCGTGTTGAAGAAACCGACCTGCTGCTACTCCAATGTCGGATCCCGAGACCTGTAAAACGCCTGCAAACAGGGGGTTATGTAATTGGGACCATTTTGGGATGACCCAGATGGTCGGATTCTCCCAATTTGGCCTCCACCCTCAAGAATTTGACCTCGACACCTGCAAGTCAGTGAAACAACAAAGCAACACAAAACATACTAGAATCTGACCAAAAGTTACAAAATTGCAGTTATGGGTTAATCAAACCTAATAACACAAAATGCAATCCGAAAAATAATCTAAAATGCTCTAAAACTTAAAATAGGACTTGGGAGGTGCGGGGGTGCCCAAGTGGGCCTCCCACCGTTGGCACTTGATTTTGGAGCCAATCCACCAGGGATGGGCCCAAAACCTCTTAGGATTGGGGGGTCGGCGAAATGGTTGGTTCAGGTGTCCATGTGTTGGATTTGGGTCAGGTTCGAGCTTCCAAAGGCCACCCAACAACCTCCCTTGCAAAAGAGATTGGTGGATGTGGGAAGGTGAACCAAAAGGGATGCAAGTGGGTCTTCAACTCGGTAGCACTTCGTTGCTTGAAAACTCCTTCTACCTATCTATTTTGGGTGAGAAAAGTCCCACATTTTATAGACCCATGGGGTCTCTTTTGGGAGGGAAGCACAATTGCCATGTGTTGGCCATAGGCGCCATGTGGCAGTATTGTCTTCCCATGAGGGAGGGGAGTCCTCCATTGACTTGAACTTTGATAAATGCCTTTTATGACAGTCTTCTAATGGCCCCTCTGTCCACCTACACACGCGTGCAAGGCAGGAGTCATTAATCGAGCTGTTCGGGCTGCCACTTGGCACCATTTGTCTTTTTGCCCGTTAAGCTTAGAATTCGTCCCACCTAGGGACGGATTCAGAATTCGTCCTGGGGTGGGAGAGATTCTGTTTTGAATTCGTCCCTGGGTGAGACGAATACTGGGCAAAGTGTCTAAGTGTGCCAAATTGCTTCTTGACCTCACAAAATTGCTATGAAAGTGGTTAAGACCACTATTTGACCTCTGAGGGCTGCCCTGGGGGCTGTGTTTGTCAAAGCGATCAATGTTTGCAGTCACATAATCGGATTGGTGCTATTTTTGGTGTCTACAGATGCCCCTTTTTGGGAAGCGCTGCAGGTGATGCAGTGCTGAGCAAAAATAGATAACCAAAGCACTAATGATTAGGGTTTCTTGGTAACCTAACCAACTTTTGATGCCCCAAGTATGGAAAGGGAATGAATTCTTGAATCCTTGCTTCTGACGAGCTAAGGAATTTGATTTCAAGTATTAACCTGTTTTGGTGAGGTGTGACTTGAACTTAGACATTGATCAGTCATGAACAAGTGAAGGGCGTTTTTATCCTCAGGGGGAACCTTGTGTTCATGATTCACGAAATGCCAAGTGTTTGATTGATTTGATTATTGCTTGTTTACTGCCCCAAGCAGGAGCGTGATTGTCTTTGTCAATGATTCTTTGAATGCATGTCTTTTTCCTTAATTGGGTGTGTGATTTTTGGTTGGTGACTAAGTGTGACTACCCCCTCAAGCGACGAATCGATGAGGGAATGACCTTCGTGAGAGAAGCGACGAGTCGCTTGACCCAAGATGACTTGTGCAAGGTGTGCCTTAAAGGGTTTACCATTAAGCGTGTGCAATTTTTCCAACATTTGGACTTGTTTTTGGTGGGTGTTAACCCTTTTGGTGATGCCGTAATGAGGTGAAATCATCAAAAATCTAACTTCCCGTGGAGCGGTCCGGCTATTGTAGCCTTCTTGGGGAAGTAGGAGAGCGATAATTTGGACCTCGACATCGATTTTCTTTGCCTAGAGGTTAAGTGCATGAGCACTTATGTATGGCAATGTTTTTCTGTATTTTTGTTGAATTTTGTACTGTTTTTGAGTGGGCTTTGACCCTTTTGGTGATGTCGTTTGGGGATGAAATTGTCTAAAATCCGTCTTCCCGTGGAGCGGTCCGGCTATGGTAGCCTTCTTAGGGAGTATGATAGTGACAATTTGTGACTCCAATGTCGATTTTGTATGCCCTTGTTGTCAGGTGCAGTAGCAATCCTGTCGGGCAATTTTATTGTCTGTTTTTAGTGTATTTTTAGTCTTTTTTGTTGATTTTTTTTTGTGCTGGCCTGAATTCGTCCCTGGGTGGGACGAATTCTAGCTGGAGAATTCATCCCTGGGTGGGACGAGCGCTGATCAGAGCGCTCATCCCAGTCAAGGACGAATTCCAGTGCAAAAGGCCTATTTAATGGCCAAAACTTGAGTTTGGGCTCATTTGTGTCATTTTTTTCTTGCGATTTTGGAGCTCTGGGAGGAGGAGGTACTTCTGCGAGCGAAGCACTGCTGGAATTCTTTCTGCCATCATGAGTGCACAAACTGGTTCGAGCGGCGGAGCCGAGGCGAGACCTGTAAGTGACCCTAGGGTTTATTTTGCTTTAATTTAATGCATTGTTTTTGTGTTGACGCTTTTCAAAACTTTAATATTTTTTTTGTGATGTTTTTGTTTAACATTTAAGCTTAGAAATCCTAGAACTGAAAATTTGATCTGTTATTTAATAATTTTTTTTTTTTTGCTTTGCAGGTTGTTAGGAGCCGGTACCGTGTACCCGCTGCATTTACTGAGGCGCGGTTGGCATTGACCGATGATGACTGGGTATGGCTTGATGCTCTTGGGCTTAAGAAGGTGGCTCGACTGGAGCCTGTGGTTTCTGATCAGGCCTATCTGACGGCCCTGATCAAGCTTTGGGATCCACGGACCAATACTTTCCATCTCCCGATAGGGGAGATGACTGTGACTCTTGAGGATGTCTATCGATTACTTCATATTCTGATAGATGGTCTGCCTATTAGGACATCTCCGTTTGATCAGCGGACTGCTATACTTACGAGATGTTTTGGGCATGGGGGGGAGCTGGGTGTAGCAAACCCAGTGGAGACAGCCGAGGCGGATTGCCAGGCTGGCGGGATTTTGGTTAGTTGGTGGACGGAGAGGGGGGTTTTAGGAGTGAGGCACACATTCTTGATGGGCCTCATTTCTAACATTCTTCTCCCTGATTCGTCAGGCGCGAGGTTCACGTGGAACCTGCTGGATTTGGTGTGGCAGTTGGCAGAGTGTTCGATAGAGGCACCATTGATTCTGAGATGGGGACAGACTTTGTTGGCACAACTCTACGGGGAGCTGTATGGGGTCCGCTGTCGACAGCGGAAGGGTGTCAGTTGCAGTTTTTTGTTGCAGTGTTGGGGTTGGTAGCACATAGTTGTTGAGAGGCCTACCGGGTTACCGTGGACGACTCGGGCGACGATGGAGGATGAGGAGATTGGTTATGCAGCTTTGTGGCGACGGTCTGCAGAGCAGGGGCGAAGTCGGCGATGGGCGTGTCGTTGAGCACTACATTGATGCCTTTTCTCGGCTCACTCTAGGGGAGGTATTTTGGAATCCCTATCGGGACTGTCCAGCCTGGCCCGAGGTAGGAGAGTGGCTCCGACGGGTGCGGAGGGAGCGATGGTTGACTGGGCGGCACGGGACGGAGCATGAGTTCTTTCCGTACCACCAGGTTACACGACAGTTTGGGGTGCGCCAGGGGTTGCCTGGTGAGCCCGTAGGCTATTAGCATCGGGGAGACGAGAGGGATCTGGAGCCACCGGTTACCGTTCCATTGGGTGAGGAGTCGGATGCGGTGATTGAGGTCCCGGATGTGGATGACGTCGGTACTACCACTGAGTATGACTCGTGGTGGGTATTGCGGCGCTGGAGAGGAGAGGGGCCACTGGGAGGCATGGAGGCGGCAGTGGAGGATGCTGAGGCGATAGGGGGTGATTGGGGGGGGCCGTTGGATGATGCAGATATGGTGGATGTGGTAGATGAGGATGTGGGCCTGGGCGTTCCGGAGCGGCCGGAAACGTAGGATGTGGAGGTGCAGTTGGAGCCTGAGCAGGCTACTGTACCCGTGAGTCCTATGCATCCGACAGATACAGAGGAGGTGGGGTCGGATGTAGGCATTGAGGTTGCGCGACTTACAGAGCTGCTGCGGATGCGAGATCTGGAGAGGGATCTTCTGCGGGCTCAGTTGGCAGAGCGAGATAGAGTTTTGGCACAGCACGATGATGCATTGTCTATCTATCATCGGCGAGAGGCAGAGTGGTGTCTGTACCAGATAGACTTGGAGAGGGAATTCATCCACCTTGGCAGGCGGCTTCCTGAGCCCTCGATCAGTAGATCTTCTCGATGGACGAGGGATATTTTGATTGAGCAGTCAGCATCGTCTCATCGTAGGCAGTTAGATGAGGGGGGTGGTAGCAGGCATGATGCGGGGGCTCGCAGTAGCCGCCCTGCAGGGTCCCGTAGGACCCACACCATGGGGGGTAGTTCCCGTCGCATCGGTCCTGCGTGATCATGGTGGCCGACGCCTTAGGTTGGGTTTTTGGATATGATTGCGGGGTCTGAGGACCGGTTTTGTAGCCTGCGGGCATATTTTTGATGATATATATATATACCGGTTTTATTTTTGGTTTTGTACATGTGATGATGTGATTTTTTTTTTGTTTATTTATTTTGATGAATGCAGATGTTATGATAAATGTATATGTTTTTTATGTCTATGTGGTATGTGAGGTGAAATGGATGAATGACATTTGTGATGATTGTACTATTACTGTTTAAGAAGCTCTTTATTTACATTGTTTTTGTTTTTTGTATTTTCTGATGGTATCATAAAGATGATAAGTAGCGCAGATGGTTTTGGAATGAATGTAAGGTTTTCTGAGATTCAGTCAGTTTTAACTCACCATCCATGACTGTACGTTATCTTACAAGACTTTTTGACCAAGGTATGAATCGGACTTGTTTTTGACCCAGTTATTTTTCACATCCCTATGTGTGCAATTGAGTTCATTTAGTGGAATTTGTTAGGATACCGCCAGTGCCAGATGGGCTTTCAACCGAACCTGTACTGAGGATCACCTAATTAGCTCCACGAATTCCTTTGTTGTATGTACTAAGATTAATCTACGGTGTAATCCAGGATGCCATAAGCTAGCTCATCCACATGCAAACATTGATCTACACGCAAGTTAATGTGACGAGATATATCGTCATGCGGGAGGTTTATCACATTCGATAGGCTATCAACCAAATTGGTACTGAAGCTTGCCTTATGACCTATAGAATGCTAAGAGTTCCAGGGATTCAAGGTCAACTCCCTTATTTTTTTCAATTGTTTTGGGATACTTGCTCATTGTAGTGATGAGATCACTGTTTATTTTGATTTATTTTTCTTTCGAGCAAGGGATTGGGGATATGGAGTGACGAAAATCACTGTTGTTTGTGCCTTTTGATGTGTGCACTATAGTTTGTCAAATTTTTGAGTTTTGACATTTTTGCAAATTTTTTGTGTTTTGCAACTATTGAGAACTTTAGGGATTCTTAGGGAATTGGGTAGGGAGGATGCTTGTCCTTTTGCCAACTCTCAGCATTCTAGGGGTCATTCGCACAGGGGGATGAGCAAGATAACCGTTTCGCTTGTGGTGACCTAGATTATTTTGCAGGTTTCGTCTTTCGTTCACACAACTTGGGAATTTTTAGTGTTTTAATTTGTGTTGGGATGTTACGTAACAAGGTGTATTTCAAGTATGACTCTACCTTTGTAAAATCTGTTCGATTTGATACATTACATGGTTAAAGAGGAAAATGATGACTGAATCACTGAAACTCTTTGTACATTCCCAGACCACTGACTGTAGGGCGGTAATAGTTATGCATGGTGTTTTTGTTGTTTTTGTAAAATGGAACAATGCGGAACAATATGGACTAGTAGAGCAATTGCAGCCTATGGTGCCTTTGACCTATACAACCATGAATATGCAATGTGTGGATGCAATGCTTAATGTAGCTACATATTTTTGTATTTTTGATGGATTGATTTTGTGAATGTGAATATGCGGTGTGAGAAGAGATCTCGATTGATGAATTTGATTATGCCTAGAAATGAGATGCAAATTTTTGTTGTTTTTGATGAGTTTTGTTTGTTTTGTTTTTTGAATTTCTTGATTTTTTGACCAAGCGATTGCGATAATCGTTGGAGCTTTTTGGGTTGACCAAGAGATTGCAATAATCCTTGGAGCTTTTTGGTGACCAAGAGATTGCGATAATCCTTGGAGCTTTTTGGGTTGACCAAGAGATTGTGATAATCCTTGGAGCTTTTTGGATTGACCAAGAGATTGCGATAATCCTTGGAGCTTTTTGAATTGACCAAGAGATTGCGATAATCCTTGGAGTGGAGCTTTTGGGTTGACCAAGAGATTGCGATAATCCTTGGAGCTTTTGGGTTTTGACCAAGAGATTGCGATAATCCTTGGAGCTTTTTGGATTTGACCAAGAGATTGCGATAATCCTTGGAGCTTTTGGGTTTTGACCAAGAGATTGCGATAATCCTTGGAGCTTTTTGAATTGACCAAGAGATTGCGATAATCCTTGGAGCTTTTTGGGTTGACCAAGAGATTGCGTTAATCCTTGGAGATTTTTTTTTTTTTTTTTTGGGGACCAAGAAATTGTGATAATCCTTGGAGCTTTTTGGTGACCAAGAGATTGCGATAATCCTTGGAGCTTTTTGGTGACCAAGAGATTGCGAAAATCCTTGGAGCTTTTTGTATTGACCAAGAGATTGTGATAATCCTTGGAGCTCTTTTTTTTTTTTTTTTGGTATATGGCTTTCTTAGATATGAAATGGTCTCAAATGACTGATATTCAAGGGTTCTGTTTCCTTGATACCGTCAAGAGAAGCTAGTCTGTACGTCCCGGGTCCTATTTTGCTATCAATGACATAAGGACCTAACCAATTTGCCATGAATTTGTCCCTCATATGGGACGACAAATTAGAGTTTTGTTGGTTTTCCTTAAAAATCAAATCACCAACCCGAAAGTCTCTTAGGTGAACTTTCATGTTGTAAGCTCTCTTAAGCCGCTCTTGATAGATACGTAGGTGCTCAAGAGCATTAACGCATCGTTCGTCAAGCAACGTAAGCTGGTCTAATCGGGCCTGCCACGCAGTGTTATCATCGATGAACTCCTGCATTGATATGCGTAGGGAAGGAATTTCCAACTCGAGAGGCATTACTGCTTCTGAGCCATACACTAGTGAAAAAAGAGTTGCCCCATTGGGCGTCCGAATACTAGTGCGATAAGCCCAAAGGGCAAGTGGGATTTGTATGTGCCAATCCTTATGACTATCTACGACGGTATTTTTAAGGATGGCGACTAGCATTTTGTTTGACGCCTCTGCTTGCCCATTTGCTTGCGGATAATAGGGTGTTGAAAAGCTGTGCTGAATTTTGTACTTTGTGGTTAAAGCACGCACGTATTTGTTCTTGAATGATGGCCCATTATCCGAGATTATTTTGGATGGAATACCAAAATGACATGATGTAATGCAAAATGAACTCCGTAATGCGGGGTCCTATCGTAGAGGTTAATGGAATTTCTTCCACCCATTTGGTAAAATATTCTGTGGTCGTTATGATAAACGTGTGACGGCCTGATGATGTAGGGGAGATATTTCCGATTAGATCGAGGCCCCACTGCGAAAATGGCCAAGCAGACTAGACTGTCTGTAGGGCCTAGGAAGGTGCGTGCATCAAATTGGCATGATGTTGACACTTTACGCACTTCTTGACATACGCGCAGCAATATTGCTCTAAAGATGGCCAATAATAGCCCATGCGAAGAATGCGCTTTGCAATGGCCATACCACTGAAGTGGCCACCACATGTACCATCATGCACTTGGGTGACTGCCCAAGTGGACTCTTGCTGGTCCAAGCAACGAAGAAGAATTCCGTCATAGATGCGACGATACAAAATGTCTCCTATCAAGACATATTTTGCCGCTTTCTATTTGAATGTTCGTTTTGCGGCGTGCGTCAATCCAAAGGGTAGATTACCTAATTTGAGGTAGTCTCTTATGGGTAAATACCAGTCCTGTTGATCGGATACCTCGACAGTTTGAACAGCCAATCCCTTTTGGAGTTCTTCCCTAACAAATGTTGATTGGGATAGAACTTGTAAGAATAGCGTTGTGTTGCTATTAATGGGAGTGGGGGAAAATAAAGACCCCCAGTTGGCCTGTTTCAAATAGTCTCGGATTCAAAAGAACTTATCCGAAGATGGTTCGATCTGGATCATGTGGATTCTTGGCGTCAAGTCTGAGCTTGCGCGCTCCATCGCGGGTTGCGATAAGGTTTTGACCTGAATGGTTGTTATATCACCGAAAAGGTCTTGCGGGATTAGTGACCCCAAGGAGGCCATTGTGTCCACAAAATGATTCGATGATCGAGGGAGTGCCTCGATGTCATACCACTCAAGTTTTGCCAGGAATTTATCCACGAGGGCTTTATAGGCCTTTAGAACTGGGCATTTGCATTGATATACCCCTTTGACTTGATTGACGATTAATAGTGAATCGCCAAAGATGTTCAATTTTTTGATGTTCATGGCGATTGTTGCTTGAAGACCTAGGAGCAAGGCTTCATATTCTGCATTGTTGTTGGTGCACTGGAAATTTAATTTAAATGACAGGGGCATTGGAGCGCCCTGCGGTGTGAAAAATACAATTCCTGCGCCACCACCTTGCTCACATTTAGAACCATCAAAAAATAAGGTTATGTCGGCTTGAGACTCAGGCTCTTCAGAATCTGGCGATTCTGAGACATGGAAGACCCCATCATCGGGTATTTCTATGACTAGAGGCTGATCGTCTTCAAGAGGAGCCTCTGCTAGTTGATCGGATATGATTTGTCCTTTTATAGATTTTTGCCCAATAAACTCAATGTCAAATTCCGTCAACAACATGATCCATTTCACCGTGCGACTACTATGATAAGTACGACTCATCATGTATCGCAATGGATTCTCCTTAGACACAACATACATAGTGTTGCTCAGCATGTAGTGGCGTAGCCTTTTGGTAGCAAACACCATTGCCAGCGAGTTTTTCAACGTATGCATAGTTAAGTTCGTAATCGACCGAGGTGCGACTAAGATAGTAAGTAGCCTTGTTCTTTGTGAAGTTCATTCTTCTGGGCTAGCATTGCGCCCGATGCCACCTCGATAGCTGAGATGTATAAGTAGAACGGCACACCTGGTCTAGGCGGTGCCAATACTGGCGACGAAGCCAAGTATTGTTTGATTTCGTCAAAGGCTGACTGGCACTCGTCATCCCAATGAAATGTGACCCCCTTGTGCAATAATTTGTTCATTGGTCAGCATTTTTCAGATAATTGCGCTATGAAGCGTTTAATCGACGTGACCTTTCCTTGCAGACTTCTGAGCTGCTTGATAGTGGTTGGGGGAGCCATTTCAAGGATTGCCTTGAGTTTGTTTGCATCCACTTCGATGCCTCATTTTGAGACTATAAAACCCAAGAGTTTTCTAGATGTGACGCCGAACATGCACTTCTTGGGATTCAGTCTAACCTTATGCTCTATGAGGCGATCAAGAATCTTGCTTAAGTCACCGAGATGATCTGAGCGCAAGAGAGACTTGGCTAACAAATCATCCATGTAATCTTCCAAAGTTTTGTGCATGTAATCATGGAAGATATACGTCATAGCACGTTGGTATGTAGCGCCAATGTTTTTAAGGCCAAAAGGCATGACCTTATAGCAAAATGTCCCCCAAGGTGTTGTGAATGCCGTTTTGAGTTGGTCTTCAGGATTAATACGAATTTGATTGTATCCTGAGAAACCGTCCATTAGGGAGAGCATCTCGTGACCTGCTATAGCGTCTACCAATGCGTCGATGCTTGGCAATGGGAAATCATCCTTTGGACTCGCTTTGTTTAGGTCTTGAAAGTCTGTGCATATGCGAATCCTCCCATCGGGCTTCTTGACGGGAACCATGTTGGACAACCATGGCGGATAATCCACGTAGATGACAAATTGTGCATCCAATAGCTTTTGCAATTCGTCTTTGACCATCAAGGCCACTGTTGGGTGCATTTTTCTTAGTTTTTGCTTTACAGGCTTGATTTTCGGATCAAGCGTTAAGTTGTGCATGACTAGTCTGCGGGTCTAGTCCTGGCATATCTTTGTATGACCATGCAAAAACTTCCTTCTTCTCTTTGAGAAGGGCAATATATTCGGCTTGCTCTTCGGGGGAAAGGCTTACCCCCAGCTTGAGAATCCGTGGATTCATTGGATCTGTGCCGATGTCTACGTCAGTCGTCTCTTTGACTGACATGTGGGATCCGTCCTCCAACTAATGTGGAGTTGGGATTAAATGAATATCATCAGCTGAGTTAAGATCTGCATTTGGAACCTCGGGTCCCTCTTCAGATTGAAAGATATCCTGAGTTGTTCTTTGGGTAAAATGAAGCATTTCACCGAAAGGCCAGTACTCTGATGGTGACAATGGTGAATTGACGTGATCCCAGTCGATGGCATCCATGTCTAGATGCAATGACTGTGATGGATCGGTCGGATTGTGGATGGGTGCGGTCAAATCAATGGAGATCATGTGGATGGAATGAATTTGGTCTCTAGAACCGCGGGTGTGATGACTTGATTTTTTTAGATGTTCCCTATAATATGGATCTAGATCTACGGGAACATGCACGAATGGATCCTCTCTAGGTGCAAATTCATCTCTATGTGTGAAAAGGAAGGCGGGGTCTTCCCTTGGCACTGCTGTCATGATGGGATCTCGAGGTGGACGATGCTCATCTTGAATTTGGAGCCATAGGCCTAACACTTGGTCCCACCTCGTTGGGTCTACGTGCCATTCATGTCCTAACCGTATACCTATTTGTCCCATTAGATCTTCATGAGTTAGAGCGCGGTGATGTCACACATGTCTGAGATAGTCCATTTCGGTTTCGTCTTCTGAATCTCTTTCATAGATCCAAAATTGTTCATCCTCTTTAGCATCTGTTGCTTGTGATGTTGAGGACTCTTCCTGTTCCAGTGAATTAATCTGGTCCCATTGCGGTTGTCCCACCGTGATCGCCACTGAAAGCACGAGATTCCGGGTAAAGGAAACACTAATTATGCAATGTAAGACGAAATGTAACGCTTTAACCTTATGCACCAAAACGAAGGAAAGAGACAATTTGGAAAGGAGAGAAAAGATGTAAAAAAATCACAGCCCTCTTTATTCAAATATCTTATCCTCGGTTACATAGACGTATCCTCCCTTTTTAGGGGCTAGGAGCGTTAAATTTGTCATTGTTACAATGTGCGATTCAGTCTTCCTCCTTTCGCGTGCCCACGATTGCAATGGGCAGGCCAAGATGATGTCGTCACTGATGTCGATGAGTTCCTAACCTCCGCTGCTTCTCCTGTGAACAAAGAAACAACCAAGATGTCAGTAGCATCTACCGCAAATGAAAAGTGTTTGCTCTCTAAAACTAACGAAATATGCATGTAAACATTTGCCTGAAACAATAATTACAGTGAGTCCAAATGGCTTCAAAACTTGATAGAATATAGGAAAAGTTACCAGAAGGCCACTACCACTGAGAAAGCTAGCCAATCTACCTTTAACTGGAATTTGTCCCTGGGAAGGACGAATTCTGACTGCAATTCGTCCCTGGGTGGGACGAATTCTTCTGTGTTGAAGAAACCGACCTGCTGCTGCTCCAATGTCGGATCTCGAGACCTGTAAAATGCCTAAAAATAGGGGGGTTATGTAATTGGGACCATTTTGGGATGACCCAGATGGTCGGATTCTCCCAATTTGGCCTCCACCCTCGGGAATTTGACCTCGACACCTGCAAGTCAGCGAAACAACAAAGGAACACAAAACATACTAGAATCTGACCAAAAGTTACAAAATTGCAGCTATGGGTTAATCAAACCTAATAACACAAAATGCAATCTGAAAAATAATCTAAAATGCTCTAAAACTTAAAATAGGACTTGGGAGGTGCGGGGGTGCCCAAGTGGGCCTCCCACCGTTGACACTTGATTTTGGAGCCAATCCACCAGGGATGGGCCCAAAACCTCTTAGGATTGGGGGGTCGATGAATTGGTTGGTTCAGGTGTCCATGTGTTGGATTTGGGTCAGGTTCGAGCTTCCAAAGGCCACCCAAAAACCTCCCTTGCAAAAGAGATTGGTGCATGTGGGAAGGTGAACCAAAAGGGATGCAAGTGGGTCTTCAACTCGGCAGCACTTCGTTGCTTGAAAACTCCTTCTACATGTCTATTTTGGGTGAGAAAAGTCCCACCTTTTATAGACCCATGGGGTCTCTTTTGGGAGGGAAGAACAAATGCCATGTGTTGGCCATAGGTGCCATGTGGCAGTCTTGTCTTCCCATGAGGGAGGGGAGTCCTCCATTGACTTGAACTTTGATAAATGCATTTTGTGACAGTCTTCTAACGGCCCTCTCGTCCACCTACACACGCGTGCAAGGCGGAGTCATTAACCGATCGTTCGGGCTACCACTTGGCACCATTTGTCTTTTTGCCCGTTAAGCTTAGAATTCGTCCCACCCGGGGATGGATTCAGAATTCGATCCTGGGGTGGGACGGATTCTATTTTGAATTCGTCCCTGGGTGAGACGAATACTGGGCAAAGTGTCTAAGTGTGCCAAATTGCTTCTTGACCTCACAAAATTGCTATGAAAGTGGTTAAGACCACTGTTTGACCTCTGAGGGCTGCCCTGGGGGCTGTGTTTGTCAAAGCGATCAGTGTTTGCAGTCACATAATCAGATTGGTGTTGTTTTTGGTGTCTACAAATACAATGGATAATATTTTTTTTTTACATGGTGAAATGGGTAGCCACCACGATGATCTCAACACACTATCCATATTTATGGCCACCATAGTATTTTGTGGTGTTCGCCTAAAAGCCACCACACCATACTCTACGTAGTCCACCACTATAATCGCCATGCTGTAGAGATTTGAACCCTATGCGTCCATCCCTTACAAGGTTTCACCACACGAATTTTTCTACACCTTAGAGCTTATGGATAACTTTGCTTAAAGAGTACAATTTATTATTATTTTATTGTAAAATTAACCTAAAGGTCTAATAAATGTTGAATCAAAGTTGACCACTCATTGGGGTTTTAATATCACTATTAATATCCTTAGGTGATGATCCATTTGTATTATGAGCATGAAAAAAATGGAATTTCTAGGTAGCATCTATAATAATTACCCACCATCTACTCCTTTTCATATCTTCCTCTTTTTATTTTTCCTTTGGACTAATATTATCTATAATTTACTTTTGCATAGTTTTTGGATATGATTGTGGTGAACACATATTCTACAATATTTCTAGAAAGGATTGTCAATTCCATCATGGGATTAGAGCAAGGACTGAAGCTACATCACTTGATTACTAGAAAATATTATCCTTCCTTCGCAATTGAAAAATAGATTAAAATATAGTCTTTGGAGGGAATTTTGGAAGAATTTGAATGTAATTTAAAAATTTGAATTTGAATTTTATTTTTGTACCAATTCCATCCACTTCTTGTATGACATTTTCATATCACTTTTCATGTGCTTCACATGAACATTAAATTTCTTTCTATTTATCTAATTATCAACAACATATTATGGGGACTATCAAAGGTGAATAGTGCATTGTTGTTAGTGTTTACTACTCATTGATAGATCATGGTTTAAGTTTCTAGACCATTATTTTCATTTTGTGTTTCCATAATTTTATTTTTTACCACACCACCATTTCTTTTCTATAACAAAGAGAGTGTCAGGATGACATGGATGTTGGTTGTTTGAGCATATCTCTAGCTTCAGCCCTAGTTTGAACATATTTCTTAAGGATTTATATCTTCAATGGAATTGACTATTGGTAATATTGGGGTGGCATGTACATCCCCCTTAACCTAGTAGTAGAGTGGTTGTGTTGTAATGGTTGAAATTTTTCTTTACCTAAAAGATATCATCAATTCAAATTTTTAACAATTCTTTTTAAGACATTACTTGTTAATGGGATTTAGTGAGTTTTTTCTTATCTTCTCTATAAAATATGCTTTATAGCATATTTTGTTATAAGTTCTCTTGTTACATAGAGGTTGGAAATTAACTTTCTGTAAGCAATCATTTTTAGAGGAGCTCTTACTTAGTGGATGATATACTTGTGATTAAAAGTAATATAGTTTCTCCCTTTTTTTAATAGTAGTGGTAGTTTAGTTGTTGGTTGAGTGTCTTGTAGCCCTTAGTTTCTAAGGACAAACCTTGGTGATAACCATAATATTTTTATAGGTATGCACCAAGAAGTTATGTTCTAAAATTTTTGTCTCCCTCTTACCTTTAAACAACACATATGATGCATTGGATTATTCGTCGACTTGTAGTGGTAAGGTTGTTGGTTCAAGTGCTATTGACTATGAACCTATTTAAAAAAACATTTCAATTTGTAATCAATCATATTCATCAATATGTCAAATCTTTATTTGCTGGTTAAAAGCCCAATATTTTATCCAATGGCACCAAGTGGTAGTTTTTAAATTGTATAAAAAAATTATATAAATGACAAGATTACTCAAAAGCAAGAATCTCTTGTTCATATTCAATAATAAATTAGAAGAAAATCCTAATGGTCATGAACTTAAAAAGAGAAAGGAGGAAGCTTTGAGATTCCTTTTTGTGTTAGTGGAACCAAATGTACTTTTCTAGATGAAAGAGAAAATTGATCCTATATATGTATGGTCTACTTCAAAATATCTCTATAGAAAAGTAAGTGTTACTGAAGTTAACAAAATAGATATAGAGCCTTCTAATCTTAAAATTTTACTTTTTAGTAATATTGAATATTATATATCCCACTTCAAATTTGAACACCATAACAATAACAAGAATTATATAGAAGTTGTATACATTAATTATATATCTTAATAGAACACATAAAATAAAATATTATGAGAAATAAAATCATGAATTTTTTATATATTGTTTACATTATATATAGAAAACATACGATAACCTAAAATTATAGATAATAATTTAATATTTAAAATATTAAGTCACTACACACACATATATATATATATATATATATATATATATATATATATATATATATATATATATATATATATATATATATATGTGTGTGTGTGTGTGTGTGTATGCATATAGAGAGATCGATATGTGAGAGGGAGGGATAGGATATCATTTGAATTTGATATATATGTGTATATTTTTGTTATATACATATAAAACACACACATATATATATATATATATTAGATTTCATCCTCTAAATTTATCCAAGTACATAAAAATATAAAGGATACTAATGTTTTTATATCTATGCAAACAAACCAAAAATTAATTTTATTTATAATTATCTTCTATTTTTTTACTTTGTAATAAAGGACTATATTTTTCACATCTATGATGGGTCCTATATTTATAACCCATAACAGGTCAATTTGGATTAATAAAGTATGAATGGTCAATCATTAGTTAATATTTAGTCTTGTCTTAAGGGTGTTAAATGAAACATTGATACTATAAATTTTTAGAACTAGAGTATCTTCCATGAAGACTTCTAAAAAATACTAAGAATGATTGCTCTAGTATTTATTATCATGTTAATAACCTACCATGCACAAAGGATGTTAGAACCCCTTCTTGGGATGCTATGCGTATTTATATATTCCTTAATAGATGTTCACAAAATATTTATTTCCTTATATACTATTTTAATTTCTATTGGTGTAGTGATGTATAAGTTCTTCTAATATTGAATGTTATAAGAAAAATTCAAATCTAATGGAATATAATGATCTATATCAAGAAGAATAGGATAATTCCTCAATCTATTACAACCAAAAAAATTAATAATTACATATAAAAATATTTTATAAAGATAAGAAGAAATATTTTATGGATTCATTGTGAAAGTCAAACATTAGATTGTCCTTATGAAAAGCTATTATAACTCTTGATTTAAGCAAAGAAATATTCACTAACATCGACAATTCCATTGAAACAATAACCATTAGGTATCCCATCAACAAACATACATCATAAGTAACTCTATCATTTAATAGATTATGATATCTCTCATACATATAAATAGAATACTAGATATATCACAAGGTATCACAAGACTATTTTTTAATATTTTAGGAAGTGAAATATGAAGGACAATTACTAGAGGTGGTCATATAATCATTAAAAATAAAGAAATATTTTTTACATATTATCAAAACAAGGGTAATGATGGAGTAAAATCCTTATTGAATGAATAAGAATTTGAGTGAATGGGGTTAATAATGGATCGTAAATAAATATGCGGCATTGTCACTCATAAAGGGAATGCCTATTGGACATATTAAATTTATAGATAAAGTAATTTCAAATAATTTTCAAATATCTATGCATGAACGGAGCAACGCCATCCAATTATAAATTGGATCTTATATATTGATTTTAACATGATAAAGAATTGATTGGAAAAAATGAATCCATTTGTATTATGATTATGAACAAAATCAATTTTTTTGGGTAGAACCCATAATAGTTTCCCACCTTCTACTCCTTTTCAAATCTCCGTCTTTTTATTTTTCCTTTAGGCTATCAATATTATCTATAATTTACTTTAACATATTTTTTGGTTATGATCATGATGAACACATGTTCTACAATGTTTCTAGAAAGTATTATTAATTCTAGCTTAGGATAAGAATAAGGACTAAAGCTACATCATGTAATTACTAGAAAAAATTATCATTGACAATTAAAAAATTGGATTAAAATATAGTCTTTGGAGGAAATATTTGAAGAATTTGAATACAATTTAAAAATTTGAATTTATATTTTGAAATGGCGTCAATTCCCTCCACTTCTTGTATGAATTTTTTATATCACTTTTTCATGTGCTTCACATGCACATCAAATTTCCTTCAAATTATTTAATTATCATTGACATATTATGGGAACTATCGAAGGTGAAATGACGTGTTGTCTACTTATTGACAGGTCAGGGTTTTATGTTTCTAGACCATTCTTTTCATTTTGTGCTTCCATATTTTTTGTGTTTTACCATCCCACCATATCTTATCTATAACAAAGAGAGTGACTTGATGACATGAATGTTGGTTGTTTGATCATGTCTCTTGTTTAATCCCTAGTTTGAACATATTTCTTAAGGATTAATATATTCAAGGGAATTGACCATGAGTAATGTTTGGGTGGAATATACATCCCTATTAACCTAGTAGTAGAGTGGTTGTGTTGTAATGGTTGGAATTGTTCTTTGCCTAAAAGAGATCACCAGTTCAAATTTTGAACAATTCTTTTGGAACACATTGCTTGTTAAGGGGATTTAGTGAGTTCATTCTTCTTTTATGTACAAACTATGATCTATAACATATTGGTTGGTCAGTTCTATTTTTGAATAGAGGTTGGTAATTCAATTTTTATAAGTAATCATTTTTGGAGGAGCTCTTAATTGGTGGATGATATACATGTGATTAAAATAAATGTAGTTTCTCCCATTTTTTAATAGTAGTGATAGTGTATTTGTTGGTATATTTTCTTGTGGATCTTAGTTTCTAAGGTCAAAGCTTAGTGATGACCATTATATTTTGATAGGTATGCAACAAGAATTTATGTTCTATAAATTTTGTCTCCCTCTTCTCTTTACACAACACAGATGGTGCATTGTTTTGTTCATGGACTTTAGTGGTAAGTTTTTTGGTTCAATCCCTATTGATGATGAACCTATTTAAAAAAAATTACAACCAATCATATTCATAAATATATCAAATTGTTATTTATTTTTTAAAATCCCAACATTTAATCCATTGGCACCAAGTGGCAGTTTTTAAATTGTACAAAACTTTTCTAAGGTTTCATATTTAAATTTTCTCTAATTTAATTACTAATACACCATGTCCTCTAGAGACCATAAGCATTTAAAGTATATTTTTTCTATATTTTTATTTATTTTTATTCCATATATAGGTGATATTATTTATAGATATGTTATAGTTTTTCTTAGCATATTCTACTCACCCCAACAAAGGAAACTATACCTAGTTAGTTTAAATGGATTGATTACTCAAAAGCAAGAATCTCTTGTTCATATTCAATAATAAATTTGAACAAGGTCCTGAATATGAATCTGAAAAGAGAAAGGAGGAAGCTTTGAGATTCCTTTTCATGTTAGTGGAACCAAATATACTTTTCTATATCAAAGAGAAAACCTATCCCATAGAGGTATGATCCACTTAAAAATATCTCTATAGAAAAGTAAGTGTTAGTGATGTTAAAAAAATAGAGATAGAGACTTCTAATATTAAAATTTTAAAGTTTAGTAATGTTCAAGATTATATATCTCACTTAAAATTTGAACAACCACTTAGTTATAACAATAACAAGAATCATATAGAAGTTGTATACATTAATTGTATATCTTAATAGAACACAAAATCAAATGTTATGAGAAATAAAATCATGAAGTTTTTTATAGCTTTTTTATATTATATATAGAAAACATATGATAACCTAAAATTATAGATAACAATTCAATATTTAAAATATTAAGTCACTACACACATATATATGTATGTATGTATGCATGCATGTATATAGAGAGATAAATATGTGATAGAGAGGGAGAGGATATCATTTTAATTTGATATATATGTATATATTTTTCTTATATGTATATAAAAGAGATAGATACACACACATATATATCAAATTCAAATGATATCCTCCAAATTTATCCAACTATATAAAATATAAGGGATACTAATGTTTTTATATCTATGAAAACAAAAAAAAAAAAAAAATTATTTATAATTATATTCTATATTCTTATTTTGTAATAAAGAACTATAAAATATTCTCGAAAGGGGCATAAGAGAGGTAATGTTCAAAATTGATTAAAATTGTAATATGCAAAGAATTTTTCACATTTATGATGGGTTTTATATTTATAACCCATCAAGGGTCAATTTAATTTAATAAAGTATGAATGATCAATTATTGGTTAATCTTTAGTCTTGTCTTAAGGGTGTTAAATGAAACTTTGATACTATAATTTTTTAGAACCAATGTATCTTCCATGAACACTTCTACAAAAAATACTAAGAATGAGGGCTCTAGTATTTATTATTAGGTTGATAACCTAGTGTGCACAAAGGATGTTAGACCCTCTTCTTGGGATGTTATACCTATTTGTATATTTCTTAATGGATGTTCATAAAATGTTTATTCCCTTCTATAATATTTTAGTTTCCATTTGTGTACTGATATAGAATTTCTTCTAAGATTGAATGTTTTATGAAAAAAGTCAAATCTAATGGAATAAAATGATGTATACTAAGAAAAAGAGTAATATTCCTCAATATTTTGGCAGGATGTCTATGTTCTACCTTAAATTTCTAATATTTAAGACATTGAGCTACATATTCAATTATGTGCTTTTTTATTCCTAGCCAGTCGAAGGTTTTCTTCATATTCTCCCTAATTTTTACCCCTCTTGGGTGAGCAAAATATGGAGATATGTGTACCTCATTCATTATAATTTTCTTCAAATAAATGACCTTAGGAATTACTACCCTATATTTAAAGCACAAAAAACAATCCTTGATGTTGAAATCCTTTCTTTTTCATCAAGACATTCAATGTTTGATGTAATATTTCACACTCATTTCTTTTTATCTTAGACTTTGGAACTTCTTGAATAGACCCAATTGGTAGTCTGATGATAGGAATTTGACCTTTATTTTGTTGACATTCTCGTATGACTTAATCCTTTCATTTCATTTCCTTTGTGTTTTATTTTGAACATTATACGACCATAAGGATGCATGTACTTTAAGTTTTATGTAGGTGAATTTAAACCTTTTTGGGTCTTCAATTGAATTAATGTCAAAATAATTCTCCATTTTTACAATCTAGTCTATGAGATTCTCTAGATTCAAACATTCATTGTATGATGGAGTTTCTATATTTAGATTTTGACCAAAATTAGAAAATACCTAGATGAATCATTCATCCATTTCTCCTTCTCACTTTTCATATTGAGTTTTATGTGACCAGTCTTCTCTTCTTCACTGTCACTAATTTCTTCAAGATGAATACCTCTTATTTCAGTGGTTTATTTTTCTTGAAGTTGGGTATTAAGGCCCCTTAGAACTTAAGCTATGTCCATAGTTTGGGGTCTTCATGGTCAACCTCTTATCCATTGTGCCAATATTTCTTTGACATGTATCAATGCTTAGAGATATTTCTACTATGATACCAAAATTGATACAGTAAAATTTTACAACACCTTTTCAATCATAAACCTATACAATTGTACCTCAAAATGCATGATTTTATGATTATACCTTCAATTTGTATAATTGTACAATTGCACTTTTAATAAAGCATGGAACCTTGTATAGTTCTTGTGCAAACCCTCGAAAACCATATAACCCCTCCTTTATATAGCACAATTGGACAACCCCTCTGCAACTATACAACCCCATTACAACCATACAACCCCTTTGAAACTATATAACCCTTATGCAATCATACAAATCCTTTGTAATAATACAATTGTATAATATTATTTAGGTTTGGATAATCTATCTTTCCATGGAATTGAACTGGTAAAAAAATCATTAGGGATTTTTTATCTTAAAACTCCACCCCTTTAGTTGTATAATATCTCTGTCATACATTACTTCATTACAATAGTAACATCCACATCCTCTTGTGTAGTTTATTTAGGGGTAATAGTATTTTTTCTTGGGAAAATTGTTTATTTAGGGGTTTCTTCTATTCTTTCATCATTCTATGCCTTACCTTCTATATCTTCAAATATTTCTCATCTCTAATGTCTATGACCTTCCTCAACCACAAGCATTCTTTTTTTTATTCGTCCTTGAAATATTCAATATACCTCGTGTGACTCGCACTCAAAAAATAATGAAACATATAATATTCCCTGGAGAATTGCTAAAATTCACTCATAAAAATAACATGGGGCTCTGAAATAATAAAATTTATTTTTAATTTCCTTTTACAAGGTTACAAGGTTACAAGGTAGGGTTTTGTGTTACATAACCCATTTTATTTCTTCTCCCCTCTCCTCTCTTGCTCTACATTACACTTCCTATTTATAAGCATAAAAAATAGTGACAACTACCTACGCATGCTAGTTCAATTATTAGTACCACCTAAGCATTCTTATCTATCATTTTTTTAGCTACACATTAATTTTTTTTTTGCATTAATTCTTTAGATTTTTATTTTTTGCATGGAGTGCACATGTAAATTCTCCCACATCAAAACTGAATCAACACAATATTGGTGTGTTGATAAGCCCAACATGATATATGTTGAAGAACAGTTATAGATATAGATGAATCATTAAAAGAAGTAATTCTAAAGTGATTTAATAATCATTGCTTTTAGTGAACTTTCTGTAAAGGTGCACATGGAGGATTAAGAATGCAAGATTAAGGAGGCAAGCAGACAAAAAAATGTAGACACCAAAACAGCACCAATCTGATTATGTGACTGTAAACATTGATCGCTTTGACAAACACAGCCCCCAGGGCAGCCCTCAGAGGTCAAACAGTGGTCCTAACCACTTTTACAGCAATTTTGGAAGGTCAGAAGGCAATTTGGCACCTTCGGACAACCTACTCCAAATTCGTCCCACCTTGGGACGAATTCAAATTGGAATCCGTCTCACCCAGGGACGAATTCTGAATTCATCCCGGGGTGGGACGAATTCCAAGTTTAACGAGCAAAAATAAGAATGGCGCCAAGTGGCAGCCTAGGACAGTCAGTTGATGACTCTTGCCTCGCACGCGTGTGTGGGTGGACAAATAGGCTGTTAGAGGACTGTCACAAGGGCAGTTATGAAAGCCCAAGTCAATGGAGGACTCCCCTCCCTCATGGGAAGACATGACTGCCACATGGCACCTATGACCAACACATGGCATTTGTGCTTCCCTCTCAAAAGATACCCCATGGGTCTATAAAAGGTGGGACTTTTCTCACCAAAAGAGGAGAGATTGAAGGAGATTTCAAGCAAAGAAGTGCTGCCGAGTTGAACACCCACTTGCATCCCCTTTGATTCACCTTCTCACATCCACCAATCTCTTTTGCAAGGGAGGTTGTTCGGTGGCTTTTGGAAGCTTGAATCTGACCCAAATCCAACATATGGACACCTGAATCAACCAATTTGTAGACATCCCAATCCTAAGAGGTTTTGGGCCCATCCCTAGTGGATTGGCACCGAAATCAAGTGCCAATGGTGGGAGGCCCACTTGGGCGCCCCCACACTTTCTGAGTTTTAAAGCATTCTAGATTATTGTTTCAGTTTGCATATCGTGTTATTCTGTTTGGTTAACTCATAACTTCAATTTAGTAACATTTTGATCAGATTTTATCATGTTTTGTGTCGCTTTGTTGTTTCACTAACTTACAGGTGGTGATATCGAATTCCCGATGATAGAGGCCAAATTGGGAGAATCCGACCATCTGGGTCGTCCCAAAATGGCCCCAATTACATAACCCATTTGTTTGCAGGCATTTTGCAGGTCTTGGGAATCGACATTGGAGCAGCAGTAGGTCGGCTTCTTCAACACAAAAGAATTCGTCCCACCCAGGGACGAATTACAGTCAGAATTCGTCCTGCCCAGGGACGAATTCCAGTTGAAGGCAGATTGGCCGATTGTCTCGGTGGCAATGGCCTTCTGGCAACTTTTTCTATCTTCTGTCAAGATTTCAAGCCATTTGGACTCACTGTATTTACCGTTTCAGGAAAATGTTTACATGCATATTTCGTTAATTTTAGAGAACGAACACTTTCCATTTGCGGAAGGTGCTACTGACATCTTGGTTGTTTCTTTGTTCGCAGGAGAAGCAGTAGAGGTGAAGAACTCATCGACATCAGCGGAGGCATCATCATGGCCCGTCCATTTCAATCGTGGGCACGTGGAAAGAGGAACATTAAGTGATTGTAATCAAATTCTTTTAGCGCTCCTAGCCCCTGAAAAGGGAGGAGACATCATTGTAACAGAGATCAAGAAATTTTAATGAAAGGGCTTTGTTTTCTCCATTCTCTTGTATCTTGTTAATGCGTCTCTTTCATTTCATGCATTTTACATTTCTAGGACTTAAGCGCATCTGATTTTGGTTGCATCGCAATTAGTGTTTCCTTTGCCCAGAATCTCATGCTTTCACAAAAATTATTTCTTGCTACTCTAACTAAAATAGTCAAAAACATTAATAACTCTAAGCATCTCACATAAAATTATAAGTAATTCTTTGTCCTGCTTTATCTCGAAAAGTTGCACATGAAATTTCAGATGAAAAATTAAAATAAAATTAGATTTTACAAGCATTGTTTCTTTCAATAGAACTTCATAGAACAATTAGTCAGATACACCATTAAACTTGGCACAACAGGTTAAGAAATATTGTTAATATACTATTAAATTATCAACAATTCCATTCATGTACAAGCAATATCTGGCAAAGATTCAACAAACATACAATCCAAGAGACATCATATGGATTTTGTTAGAAATAGTATTAATCTTAAGTCCAGGAGTTCAAGCTTGACATGGGGACATACCATTCACACACATATTAACTACCTAAAGCATCCTGTCATTCGATCATCTGGTAGAAGATGTAGGTGTAATGTTAATGATGTAGGTAAGCTCCAAGATGGCCTCGAGATTCCCACCTCCAGCTTGTGCTTCTGGAGAGCTCCTCCTAGTTCTATAAATGTAAACTTATGAGCCCTCAGCAATTTGGGTGCAGCAGCACTAGGTTCCTTGTACACCAGTAGTGCAGGTCATTGGACGGTCTATTCTGCATTCATCAGAGTCATCTGCATTTGGGTAGTGTATTCCATAGGTGGTGCATGTCGTAGTTATGCTCAGTAGAGCCTTTGTAATGAATAAATTTCTCATCAATAAAATCATCTTGTTTCTCTAGCTGTGCATTTGAAGTGCCTCTAGCAAAGCTGTTCAATCCTATTGGTGTTCAAATTTTTGACATGGTATCAGAGCAAGGAGATAGAAGTTACAGCGGCAGAGGAGAATACATCTGATGGACCAGTTGAAAAGGTGAAGTATCAAGCAGAGGTCTCTTCTTGAAAATGGCAATTCATTTATTTTGACACTAAAGCCATGGAATTGCCTACTCGTTATGGCAAAAATTGTGACCGTTGATCAGTGAAGTAAAATTAACAATAGTGGAGGTGCACCAGCCCTGACGCCAACTTCAGACAGTAGCAGAGATGCTCCATCCATAGCACCGACATTAGGGGGCTCTTCGACACCTAGTACCTCTCCCTCATCATCTATAAAGGGTGATTCAAGCGGGGTTTCCTCTTTTTGCGGCCCTGTTTTCATCAGTATCCTTGGCTGCCTTGCTTTCTTTGGGACTCACATCCTAGATGTTAATGGGAGGAGCAAGGTTATAGATGAGTCCATCTCATTTGTTCCATCACATGAAATTTCCCCATAGCGCTCCGTACTTGAGCGATTTTTGTCTTTTTATTTTGACTGGAACGATTTAGGGAACAAGGATTTGTCCTATCCCTATTTTATTTTTAGCCAAACTCTCAAAATTGCTAAACTCCAAATCACCATAGACCTTTTGTGTTTTATTTTAGCGATTTCGAGCATGAAAAGAAGTTAGAATTATTTTGGCATTCTTTTCATTCTTCCTCTGTGCTCTCCGTCACTCGAAAAATTTGTTAATTCCCTAAATCAAACCAAGTTCTAGCGCTTTGTGGCTCAAACTTTTTGTTCTACAAAACTATTGGTTCTTTCTTCATCTCATTGAAAGCACAAGCGATTTCAGAATATAGTCTTTCTTTTCTTCAATCTGGGGACTGCGATGTTAATTTCTTCACAGAGAAGCTTGTTTCAGCTGAAATTTAGATTAAGGGAGGATGTTGGAAATAGTATTAATCTTAATTTCGAGAGCTCAAGCCTGACATGGGGACAGACCATTCGCACGCATCTTCACCACCTAAAGCATCCTCTCATCCGATCATCTGGCAGAAGATGTAGGTGCAATGTTAATGTTGTAGGTAAGCTCTAGGCTGGCCTCGAGATTCCCACCTCCAGCTTGTGCTTCTGGAGAGTTTCTCCAAGTTCTATAAATGCAAGCTTATGAACCATCTCTTAGCAATCTCTCCACACCAGCAGTGCAGGTCATTCGGCGGTCTATTCCGCATTCGGCAGAGTAATTTGCATTTGGGCGGTGTATTCTGCAGGCGGTGCATACCGCAGTTATGCTCAGCAGAGCCTTTTTAATGAATCAGTTTCTCATCAATAAAATCATCTTGTTTTCCTACCTGTGCGTTTGAAGTGCCTCTAGCAAAGTTGTCTTCGATCCTGTTGGTGTTCAAATTTCTTTCAGATTTCACAGAAAAAATAATTTGTAATCCTCTGCGTGAAGTGCCAATGTTAACGGACAAATAAATTATTTTCTTTAGAAACACAAGGAAATATACAATAATGTATTAAAATATTGCTGATAATAATAAAAAGTTTCTGGGTCACATACCTTCTATATTTCTGTCAAATTCTTGTGAAAATGAATACCAAAGAAATGGGTTGACAGCGACTAGAAAAGATTAGCCTCAAATGAGATGAGCTGCTTTATTCTCACCGCAAAGGGTTTCCGAAACATCATCAGCAGAAGTTCTGGAACCCTTTGAGGGAGAACAAAACAGCAACCTCATACTTTTCGTCCTCTTAACAAACAAAGTAGGCGAGTTGATTGTTGTGCCGGAAGGCTGCCAGGTTGATGAATTTATAGTGATGACTAATGGAGTGAATGTCAACTGCAACGTTGAAATTTCGTGATCGCACTATTTGGCCGGTGTTTCCCCACTTATATTTGAAATCCACAAAGATGTCATGTGACGTGCGTCACAAGTATGGTTGCTCTCTGATAGCCCTTCGATGCACATTTGAATTGTGGACTACGGAAACTTCTCCCTTTATTTATTCCTTTCCACAGGATTTCAGCTAAAGTAAGATCAGGCATCGAGTTCACGGAATAACTAAAGTTTTCAAGTGGCAACTAAAATAATGAATCACATTTATGACCGTGCTAAAGACTGAAGCTCAATTTTTTTAAGCAGTAAAACGTTTTAAAAAAAGTGAAACACACAAAATAACTTGGGATTTCATTCAACCTTTACTTTCAGGATAAAATGTGCTCGACAGAGGTCAAACGAGCCACACGGCAACCAATGGGGACTAATATTTGCAAAAGCGTATCCTCGTAAATCTTCTTGTTTCCACAAAGTAGCTTTAGGTCCAACCAATCACACAGATCGAATATACAACTCACTCAAAACATTACCTACGCGTCTTAATACTGATTGAGGAGAAAAAAAGAAAAAGAAAAATACAGGCGTTGAGTTTTCGAGACGTCAATCTCCTTGCGTTTTGCTTTACATTGGTTAGTCCTGGGGACCGTGTTTGTACATATACATGCCTGCCAATGGAAGAATAATAAGAGATAAGAATGGTATCTCATTCCTGATAATCTCTTTCTCACATCCCTTATATACAGTTCGTCCTTCATCTGGCAAGCATTGCAGTTAAGAGAGAAGCTTATATATATTATATATGTTAAGAGAGAAGCTTATATATATTATATAGGTTGTTAGATTTTATAGTGAGTTCACGTTCTCACGTTTCCCATGTGTTACGGTTTTAGTGGTTCACATTATATTGATCTTTGTTTCCCTCTCAGGGTGATCTGTTAAATGCAAACATTATAAGACGTGGCACCACTGGAAGAAGTTGCTCTTACCTCTCCCTCAATGGCTTCCAATATCGTCTCATCTCAGGGAGGAGAAGAAAATTTTGGGTGCCATTGAGGAGGGGTGAAAAACAACTATACTCCATTTCAATATATTTGTTGTAGGTGCAATCAGCACTGACTTAGAGCAGGCGTACGACGCGATGTCTGAGCTATTGATTACCTCCGTTTAGTTACTCTCAATATAATCACACTGAATACCTCCGCGATGTCTGAGCTATTGATTACCTCCGTTTAGTGGCCTACTTGTGTCCATGTATATCCACCAAAACCCTCGTTCGCTATTCAAAAGTAAAAATGAATTGAAATATTAAGTTATCCAGACAATGCTAGAACCGTATAATGACACTTATCATGAGTTATTGGTGTTTAAAATGCCTTAGCTTCCCTTGCTTTAAGCGTGTACGATCCAGTGGATTGTACTCATCCAGTAATGGTCTACCCATGACTTTATGGAAAAGAGTGGTCATGCATGTTGCAGTGGATTGAGTTAAATCCTTCCTGTTTATGTATTGAATGTGGGCTGACATCAGGGTGATTATAAAAGCTTTGGCATAACAATAAATGCATGTGGACATGGTTATGGTTTCTATTTATTTATTTATGTAGCTTTTTCCTTCCTTTCCTTCTTTCGATCTCATCTGTCACACTCCCTCATGATTTAGCGTTACACATTACAACTTAAGCTCCATTATATATGGACAACGAACCCGGTTGTACGTGTACAAAAGCAATTTTTGCAACCATTGAATAGTATAATATCGTTATTCATATTTGGTATAACGATTTTCTAATATTTGGTGTAAAGGAATTAGGAACGCACCTATAATATTGATGAAAAGTGTTTTCATGTTGGGGAACGGTTTTCAAGTATTTTTTAATCAATGTGTTTTTGGTGGTGGGAGGGTTCTGGTTTCAAAAATGGGCAAAAGGTTTCAAATTTTTAATGTTTCAAATTTTAATTTTTGAATCTCTTTTTGGAGGGTTTTCTGCCACTTATGGGTTTTTATTATAATATCTGTCTTTGGTATGGTATTTTCTGCCACTTATGGATTTTTATTTTAATATCTTCGAGTCTTCTCGTGGGCTTCTGTTTTACTCCTGCATAATTTTTTTTTGTTTCGGGTTGAGAACCCTTCACCTTTAATTATCATATATATATATATAAATTAATGAGAAGTGTTTTTTTTACATTGAAAATAAAGAAAAACTCGATATTTCATTGAGTGAAAACTCAGGTATTTTTAAGGTGACCTTGATTTGATTTTTTTAGGTCACATATGAGGTAAGTTTAGAAAGATTTTTAAATATTATATTTTTTCAAATTTTATAAAATATTGTCTCACTTTTTTTTTCTTTTTTTTTTGTATTTACATGGTGGAATCGGTAGCCACCACGAATTCGGGCAGACTGTCCAGCTTTTATGGCCGTCATAGTATTCTGCGCTGTCCGCCTTGGAAGCCGCCACACAGATCTTCGTGCAGTCCGCCCCTATAACCACCATGTCACAATCATTTTAAACCTTTTACGCTGCTGAAAGCACCAAGAAAGAGACAAGTGTTCAGTCCGACGAGGCCCGAGATTTGAACCTTGGACCTCCGTCCCCCTTATGGGGTTTGGATGAACCAAATATTGTCTCACATTTAATTATTAATATATATAATTAAATTTATAAAATAGTGATTTAAAATTAAAATATATTTATATAATATTATTTATTGTTATTTTATATTATTGTAGATAATAACAAAAATGATGGACATAGTAATACAAGGTATGGATGAGCTTGAACTCAAATGGAACTAGTAGGATTGCATCCACCAATTGTTGCATAATAATTATGATTATTTTATTTATAAATAATATGATTGTTAAATTTATTTTTAAAAATGTTTTATAATTATTAATAAAAAATAGATGATATCTTGAATTGAAATGTATAGGAAAAATGCATTTTAGCTATTTTGATATTTAGAATAATAATATATAGACTATATAAAATGTCTAAGTGCATTTAAAAAAAAAAAAAAATTATATGCTCTTGTTGGCCAAGCATCATAAAAAGTATATGATAAAGATAAGTGTGTCTCCTTTTGTTCCTTCATTGAGTCTCACATCTATGAAATGGTCGTTCACATAGTGTAATATTTTAACTTATAAGTGATATCACATCTTTCAACATTTCATTATTTTTAAATGATAGATAATTTATCAACCCTTTATGTTAAGATCTAGTTCTACCCAAATAAAAACGCATTGATTTACATTATGAAAAAATTATGTAAAAGGTTTGTCATGCATATACTCTTGGAAATTATATCATTGTGAGTCTATTTTTGGATCTTACACCACTTAAAGACTCTATACCTATTATTGAGTTTAAATGAACTAATCCAACACATGTTTTTATATAACAAACAAAATATTGATCTTTTGGGAGATATTTAGATAGTTATTAAAAGAAAGTGACTCTCATTGTGTGCATGTCTACATCAATATTCCATGCTACATTGAGTTTATTTATTAATTTAAAGTTATTGATTGATATATTATCATTGTCTAATCCATTTATCTAGACTAAGTTTTACATAGTTCTACTATTAAAGATACTTTCACATGTAAAAATCTATCATAATCTATTTTGAACTATGATTTTAGGATATGCAAAGAGCCCATCTAATATCTGGATTATAGATGGTTATATCTAGGATAATATTCATTCAAATATCTTATCATTTTTGTGGTTCATGTATTAACTTCTTTGCAACATTTTCACCATACATTTAGCTAATTAAAAATTTCTATATGTATAAAAAAAAATCATACTAATCATCACCACCATTAGAAGAAATATAGACACATAAAGAGAGAGAAAGATACAATAGAAAATTAATTTTATATAAGATCTATTAATAAAGTATAAAATATATTTAGAATATTTTATACTATTAATAAATTTTAAAAATCATTGTCATAGAACACTTTTCCTCTCAAAACATCATTACTTTTTCTCTTATTACATGCAAACAAACCATTAAATATTTTATATTTTTTATGCATATTACATAATGTAAATTATTGGTTATTTACATAGAAAATATATTTAAAACATTTTACACTTTTAATAACCTTTAAAATTCATTGTCATAGAAAACTTGTGTTTTTCCTATGTTTTAAGCTATAATGCTATATATTCAAGAGTAATCTCAGATCCAAAAAGAATTCATGGTTATCCATTATTAGGGTCTCTTCATACATAGTATTTCTATACAACACAATGAAGAGGATAAATCTTATGCAACATAATCTTATATAATGGATCAATACTCATTAGGCATAATTTTTATTAACCTATTTGTTGAGTTTTTCATACCTTTAATAATACATACTAGAGTAACTAAGATTTACTCTAATACATAAATTAATATTTGAATAATGTAAACATTTTATAAGTATTTATTTTTGGATGGATTATATTTCTCCTACTATGCATTATTCACGTTAAAATTTTGGAATGCTTATATTTAACCTTACTAACATTCATAATCTCAATAACATATTTGTAGAGCACATTCAATCTAGTACATAATTAATATACAATGCAAAGAATAAAGTATATTATGAACCAATAGGTAATTTACAGTAAATAATAAAAATTTAGATAAGTTTCAATGTTTTGGTGTAAGATGCCATATTTCTAGATTTTAATCTCCATGTTCCTAGTGTTTCTATGGAAAACAAGAGGAAATATATTTTTAGGTATAACTATCATCCTTCTAATATTTCACCATGGAATTATCATCCCCATGTTAATAGAACATAGTATGAAGGTAAGATACATAGAATGAGAATAGATGATAAACTAGATGGTGTGTAGTTGAGAAAGTATCCAAGGTAGGTTTTCATTATTACAATCTATAAGGGTTGGTTCTTCACATAGAGCATAAGGTAAAATTAAGCTTCAAAGTTAGAATATCCATATTTTTATCTTTGAAAGTATAATAGAAATTTGTATGTATATATTTTATACTATTTTACAACTACAAACAAATGGTATTCTTCCAATAAAATATCAACATCATAGGGAAGGATGTTATAGTCATATATCAAATAATATTACCTTGTAATTGAAGTGATACGTATATTAATTGATAAAAATAAAGGATTAATTTAAATGTAGAATATAGAGAGCAGAAGAAAAAAATAAAAAATCTAAAAATTTATTGGAAATAGTAGAAAATTTGAAAGTGGATTCTGCAATAACAAATAAACAAGTAGTAATGCACACATACACACATATAAATATAAGAATGTATATAAGGTTGATGAGAGATAGAGGTTGATTTAGAAGGTATGTAAGAATATATGATTAAAATATAAAAATAACAATCACAAACAACAAGAAAAAATATGAAAGTGAAAGAGATCAACATAAAATTTAAGTGAGGTAGATCAAGCCATGGCCACAAGTGGTACTAGAAATGAAAAATAATAAGAAAGCAATGAATAAAAATAGAGTAAAATATACACATGGAAGGATAGACAAAGACATGATAGGTCAATGGATACAATAATCAAATAAATAAGGAGTTATGGAGGAGGTAGAAATAAAATTTTAATTTTAAGATATTTCTCAAGGTAATTTATAATGGAAAAATATTTGAAGAAATCATCTCAATGGGTAGTGGCATAATTGTTTGTACTATAGACTCTAAATATTGATGATACATTTTAGCTAGTTGAATTATAGAAAACTATAGATAGATATGCACCTATAACTACAAAACAATAAGATTTACCACCATGGTGCATCTACCATTACACCATTAAGCCTTTCATGGAAAGCGTATCATTGAGCATTCATATATAGCAGCATTTCATATGTATAGAAGACTGAAATTAAGATGATGGTATAGGAATTATTAGTAATAAGGGTTATTTAGTTGAGTGTCAACCCATATTATCCTCAACTACCTTTGGTTTATAAGAAATACATGTCTTGAGTGTTTTTTTGATGTATTTTTTAGAACTTAAAAAAATTAGCATAAAGGATAGAAGTTTTATTATTGTCATTTATGAGTTATTGGATGAACTCCATGGTGCTTGCTTCTTATCAATGTTGGATATTTGTTCATGTAATCATTAGAATAAATTGTAGGAAGAAAATATTCCAAAGATAAAATTATCCACTAACAAAGGCCTTTATGAATATTGTTCATGTCATTTTATCTTACCAATGCACCATCCACCTTTTAGAGTATCATGAATGCAATATTTTAACTATTTATTTATAAATTTATTTCAGTCCTTTTTATGATATTATGGTATATAGTCATACATGGAGGAACCATTTACAACTCCTTGTTGATAATAAACTATGTACCAAATGATCCAAATATTATTTTCGGGAGTAGAAAATAGAATGCCTACGCCATATAATTTCAAGAGAAGAGGTCAAGATGGATCCTAAAAATATTACTACCATACAAGAATAGCCCATACCACACACTTTCAAAAGTATTTGGGATATCCTAGGCCTCACTAGCTATTATCAAATATTTACCTATCATTATAAAAATTTTGCATCCCCTTTGATGGCTATGTTTGTAATAAAATTATTTCTATGGCCAAAACCATCTAAATATGTATTTCTATACCTCAAACAATTTATTCTCTTTACTCCTATCCTATCTATGCTAAGTTTTTCCAAGTTATTTATGGTTTAAAATGGTGCCTATATAAGTGAAATTGGTGTAGTGTTTATGTGTTTATGCAAGAAGGGTAGTCATTGGCCTTTGCTATTAAGGCACTATTAGGTAAAAATATGGAAAATTTGACTTATGATAAGGATATGATAGCAATATTACATGTTGTAAACTAGTGGAGGCATTATCTCTATGGGAAACATATTTTTGTTACCACCCCAAAATTTCCAACCTTTTTTTTTTTAAAGCTTCCACCTAGATTCATGTTCTCTTGAGGCTCACCCATCTCTATATCCTTCATATATCTAGCTATGTAATAATACTAGGTATATTTTTATATGCCATGCTATCCTTCTCATCATATCAAATGAGTTAGATTTGGCTTCTCTCTCTCAACCTCTTAAAAGGGTACACTAACTCCATGTTCTACATAGGTCCTTCTATGTATATATTATATGCATGTAAAGGGATTCGACAATCCATCCAATTTTCTTTGAATGAGCTATTCACCCCACTAACAAGCCTCTTCCTTATTTATATTTGTGGAAACCATGTACTTATACACTACACCATATTCTAGGGATCACTCTAATAAATTAGTCATTTCTCTATTAAAAAAGATTTCAAATTTAACCATGGAGGTACTATATCCTTTAGGGTGACATTTCCTAAACAATTATACACTATTAGAGCAACTGGAAGACTTCATACCAACCACATTCTCTTCATGAAATTAATGGGTGATTTCTACCTCCATGACTTTGACCAAAATATTTTGGTTTTCTTAACGTATGACGATCAATCACAAAACTATTAAATAAATTTTCCTTCTAGAGTAAACTAATTCACATACACATACACAAACACAATCAACTATAAAGTTCTCAATTAAGTCTACATAATACATATTAAAAATATAACAATATTTCTTAAATTAATCAAAAGATATTCACATTACAACATATCTCTTTTTAATTGCAATATTCTAACTTGATATCTATCTACATCAGATCTGTCACACAAATACACTTAATATTCAATAATATCATGGATTATCTCAGTTAACTACTCTTCATAGAGGATTTGACAATGATGTTGGCTATAAAATCACCATAGGTGTCCCATTCCTAGAATAAATCTTCTATGTTCGAAGATGGCTTTTGGAGATCCATCACTACTATTCTAATCCACTTCCATATTTAGTCTCACCTTCTATTGATTCCTGCAAATTTATTGTATAAGGTTTGTTTTTCTTTTTTTTGTAAATAGTGGTTGTGGTTCTATTATCATAAATATGTTTCATTAACTCTTTAATAACATACAAAAACTAAACTTCCTTTTTAAAATAAATTAGCCATTGCGTTAAGAACACCAATCTTAACATAAAAAATAATAACTCTTACATAAGACAAGGAAATCATACTTACACTCAGTAATCGATACCACATCTCAAAGAAGCACCTCATCATTTTTGGAAGAAAAAATTATTCTCAAATTTTTAATATAAATAATGAATACTAAACATCATATCTAAAGCATTCATAACATATTTTAAATAAAATTAAACACAATATTTCATTATGTAGTAAAATAATGCAAACAATTTTTCTCCATTCATCATGTTTGTGGAATACATCATTAGCACACAAGATCAATCTAAATACTATTGTTCGTATTTATCATTCATTCACATACTTCTTCTTTTAGCCATTATGATGGTCGCACATTGAAATATTTTTTTTTATACTATTAAGAAAAATAAGGTTTTGAAAGGAACCCCACAACCTTTTTCAAGAGATAAGCCCCAAGGCCACAACCAAAGAACACAAACAAACAACCCAAGGATGAACCAACAAAACAACCAAAGAGACAAGAGTAGAGAAGATGAACGAACAAAAGGGCCAAAGAGAACCGAGGAAGTTCTACTATGAAGCACCAAGGGATAAATCCCACGTCCACTACATCGCACATTAAAATGTTAATGATCAAACAATATTAAAATTTAGCTATACTACTCATACCCATTTCCAACATATTAACATCCCTCATTAAAGGTGCTTGCCAGAATCAGTAACAAACTCTTTTTATCTTTAAAAATTTGGGTCCAACATCATCATTGGTCTTGACCAGTGTTCCTACTAGTTATCTCAAGGTAAACATAGATAATATCTACCCATTTAATCAACCAAATTGTTAACCACAACATATTTAGAAAAAGACACATACAATTTCTAAAACTTGGATTGAACATTGATTTCTTATACAAAACATAACCACCACACATAGGTAAAAGATCCATGAAAGTGCTTATAACTTAAAATATTTCACCTAAATAGACTTAACTAAGACTCACGATAATCACTATTTACCACACAACAAGTTATCTAGATATAAGAATACTTCTATGCACCCATTACACTTCCTGATAATGAAATTAAACTTTAAAATAAAGATAAATTCCATAATGTAATGGATGCATAAGTTAACACATAAAATATTCCCTTCTTACACAAACTAAATATAATTATAATATGTGTTCTCTTATATCAACTAGAGTTAAAAATTGAATACATCTAACTAATAGATGTTTACTCAAAATGGTTTTATTTGTCACACACAACAAACTTGAGTGACTCTTTCCTTGAATCACACCAAGTTATTTACACCACATCAATACAATCTTACATATTAAGAAAAGAAACCTCAATAATAAATTACATAGTACATGGTGAGCTCTACAATATTTATCACCTACAACTCTTCTATCACCTATCTTTCATCTTTGCTCTTCAACTCTCGTTATCCAAAATAATTTTTCCTCTTTCCTCCCACTTTCCAACTTACTCCTCCATTCAACCTCCCCTCAATCCTCTTGTTATCACTTTGCAAAGTGTTCTTCGATTAGTAAGTACAATTCAACCATATTCTCACATCCTCCTCCATATAGAGTGCATTGGCAAACAATAACCATCAAAAAAGGTATCTAATGGCTTACAACTAGATACCATCATAACCATATATTTTTATCCATGCCAATTTCAACTTTTAAATAGTCCCTAACTATGTTAAGCATTTCTTTTTTATACTCAGGGTACTAGTTGTTTTAGTTCATTTAAAACAGCAAGCATCACAGGAAAATGACCATATATTTATTTATATTAGTATAAATACATTTTCCTTTCTAGTTGAAACATAACATCATTTTAATGGAAATCCCTCCCTTATAATGATATTTGAATGACCAATATAATGGTTTTCTTCCATTAATATTTCATCATAAAGTTGAAGAGGATATGTTTGTTGTTTTTTTATTAAAACAAAACAAATAATATTTATACTTTCATATTGTATTTATATTTATAACTTTCATTTCTTCTCTAATGGAAATATTTTAAAACAAATATATCTCTACTTGCAATGGTTGTATAAAATGAAATTATATTAAGGAAAATATTATCTATTAAAATAATTTCTCACCCAACTTAAAATATTTTCCCATAAAAAACATTGTATTTAAAACTAATTATAATAAAATCAATTATTTTATGAAACCAAATCATAGGAAATCATAAATTTTCCTAAATAAAAGTCTACCAAGAGAGGCTCATGACATCCTTCCTCCTTAGGTTGAACACAATCCTCTATGTTTTAACTAGTTCTAGCAGTAAATATATAACAATTACATATATAATTTCAAATAGAATTGGAAAATATTTTTTTATATTTGCTACTTTCCTCAAAGTAGTATTTCTCCAAGAGTAGCGGTCCCACTGAACTTTGAATTACTCCACAATTTATTTTCTCATTGATTTGGAATGAAACTCAAGGATTTTTACTGGTCGAACCTCTATAGCCTCTAGATATACCATCTATAGTTTAGAAAAGTCCCACACATGAGTAGGATTATCTATATATTTTCTAAGCAAGGAAATGTGAAAGGTGTCATGAATATTTGACAGATTGGATGGTAAAGAAAGATTATATGCCATAGGATTGATCTTTTTTGTAATTTCAAAGGCTCCAATGAAGTGAGGGTCCAATTTTGTGGACTTAATGGTGCTCTTATTTGGTCTCACCATCAAAAACACTCTATATCCAACTAAAAGATCTCTTGATGATCTCTTAATATTGGCATAACTTTTCTAATGATTTATGGGTTCTTTAAGCCTTTCTGTGATCGTCTTTAGTTGCTGCTCCATTTCCTTGACCATATTAGGTCCAAACACAACCCTCTCCTCTGGATTATCCCAAGATAATGGTGTTCTACACCTCCTACCATATAAAGCCTCAAATGGAACCATACCAAAATTTGAAAGGTAACCATTATTATAGGTACCAAGTGTAGAAAATATTCCTATCAGATCTTCTAATCCATACAATACATGCAAAGCATATCTTCTAATACTTGTTTAACCCTTTTGATTTATCATTTATTCTTTGGGTGATATGTAGAACTAATATTTAACCTAGTGCTAATGGCACGGTATAAAGTTTACCAAAACTCGAATGTAAATCTTGAGTCTCTATTTGAAATGATCACTTCTAGAAAACCATGTAGTCTGAATATTTCTTTGGAAAATATTTTAGCTATAATCACGATATCATCCTTGGTTTTTTTAGGTATAAAATATGCAACCTTGATCGGTTTTTCAACCACAACTAGGATTATGTCATGCTAATATTGGGTCTTTGGAAAACCTGCAATAAAATCCATTGATATCACCTACCATTTCTATGTGGGTACATCATCAAGATAAAATAGTATTACCATATTTTTATCTATATTTATAGTTGGACATGGGAAACCAAACAATAACCCACATGTGAGAATTAACTTCAACATCAAATCAGCTTCATATGGTGGGAATTTTGTTTATCGTTGTGCTGATAGTGTGATTTTTGGAGTCGCTCCTTTCCTAAGTGACTCCCAAGAATTGTTCCTTGCTTGAGTGACTTCTAGGAAGCACTCCTTTCCTGAGTGACTGATAGGAATCACTCATATCCTAAGTGACTCCCAGGAGTCATCGCAGTAGCGAGCGATTCTTTGGAATAACTTTTAGTAGGGATGATGCCCATATTTTCACATAATCTACTGAAGTCCTCCTTCAAAGGCTTTATGAATATGTCAACTACCTGCTCCTTGGACCTGCAAAATAGAAACTAAAATTCACCCAACTTCATTGGCTCTCTAATGAAGTGATACTTGATATCAGTGTGCTTCATCCGCCCATGAAACATTGGATCCTTGGATAATGCTATGGTGGAATTTTTATGACAAAATATGGTTGTTGTGCCTTCCATTGGATGGTTTAGTTCACATAAAATACTTCACAACCATACTGTATGACATGCGACTGACATGGCGATAACATATTTGGCCTCCATAGTGGACAATGCAATGATCAATTGTTTATTGGACAACCATGAAACTACTCCTAATCTCATATGGAAAGAATACTCAAAAGTGCTCTTTCGATTATCAATGTTGCCAACCCAATCACTATCTGTGTAGCCCACTAGTTCTAGCTGGTCTCATCTGGCATAGAAAATTCCATGGTTCTACATCCTGTTGATGTATCACAAAATCCATTTTCCTACCTGTCAATGCATGTCCTTTAGAGTCTCCATAAATTTGGTGATCAAACTAAATCCAAAAATCATATCTGGCTAAGTTGCAGTAAAATACATGAGGCTACAAACTAGCCTCTTGAATAGAGTTGGATCAACATTCCTGTTGGAATCTAACTTGGTTAGCTTCAATCTCATGGAAACATGTGTGATGGCAAGTTTTCTATTGAAAGCATGAGGATACGGAAACAAAAAGAAAAATGCCAAGTACAATGTGTGTAAAACCAAACTTAAGGCTAAAAGCCTATGTATTGAAAATTGCATGAAAGGAAAGAACATAACGAATCGACATGAGATAAAAGCAATATGGAATACATACCTCTTTATTGATATGCTTTTGAATTCATGTTATAATATGTCTCCTTCCATTTTAAGGATAGGAGCATTAAATATGTTTCTTGTCACATCCATGGATAGCCATCCTTCTTCTGCGTGCCCACATGTAAGATGGGCGGACCAAAACATCACCGCCACTTGTGTATATGAATGTTGACTCCTTAATTCTCCTCCAATGTCCAGATCATATATTCAAGGAAACATAAAATAGTCAATAGCACCTGTAGATAAAATAAAACATGCAATCCCCATGCCTTCAATTAGTGCAAGCAAGATGTAAATAAAATGATAACGAGCATAGCTCCAAATGAACTCAAAATTTGACAGGGGCATAAAAACCTCGCAAGGAAAACACTACAAATGGAACAGTATGGAAATTCATCACAGATTTGTATTCGCTCTGGGGCGGGATGAATAGACGTGCAACAAAATGTCAAAAGGCACTGTCCCAAATGTCATATCCGGGAAGCTCCAAATCACCTGCAAAGTTGGGTTTAGCTAATTGGGGGTATTTTGGGAAGACCCAAAAGGTCAAATTTTCCCAATTTGGCCTCTATCACCAAGAATTTGATGATGCTACCTACATGTTAGTAAAGATGAGAAATGATAGAAACATGATAGAAAAGGGCAGGGTGATTAGAACTGCGACAGTGTGGGGGGCGCCCGGGGGTAGGACGCCTGCTGTTTGGGACCCGATTTCAGCACCAATCCACTTAGGATGGGTCCAAAATCTCCTGTGGGGTGTTGTCAGCAAATTTTATAGGGTTTTGTGGCCAAATGTCAAGTTTTGGTTCTATATTTGTACTTCCAATAACCACCCTATGTGAAAGCACAAATATACGGAAGCAAAAGGGAAAGCGAATATGTGATGCAAACAGAACCGAACTCAGTGCTAAATCCTAGGAATTTGAAAGTGCATGAAAAGGGGGAAAAGCATGAGTGAATCAAAATGAAATAGATATGAATAAAGAAGAAAACCATTTTTATTGATATGTTTCACAACTCGGTTACAATGCGCATCCTCCCCTTCCAAGGGCTAGGAGTGTTTAAGTATGCATTCTTGTTACATCCATGGGTGCCTTTCCTTCTTCCACATGCCCACATGTAAAATGGGCAGACCAAACATCGACCCTGCTTGCGTTGATGAGTCTTGACTCCTCGTTTCTTCTCTGATGTCCAAACCCTTCATTCAAAGGAACAAGAAATAGTCAATAGCACCTACGGATAAAACAAAGCATGCAATCCCCAAGCCTACGATAAGTGAATGAGAAAAATGAATTAAACTATGATTAAAATAGGTCCAAATGCTCTAAAAATTTGATAGGGGCATCAAGACACCACCAGGAAGGCCCTCCAAAAATAATAGTCAAGAAATTCCTCACCGATTTGAATTCGCTCTGAGGTGGGACGAATTCACCTACAACAAAACGCTGAAAAGATACGGTCCCAAATTTCCTACCTAGGAAGCTCCAAAAGACCTACAAACTTGGGGTTAGCTAATTGGGGGCATTTTGGGAAGACCCATATGGTCAGATTTTCCCAATTTGGCCTCTATAAATAGGAATTTTATGATGCTCCTTGTAGATTAGTAGAAGCGAGCAAAGATAGAAATATGATCCAAATTGTTCAAAACGAGACGAAATTAAAATGACAACCTATCTACGCATCATAGAATTGAATGCAAAAATGAAAGAAAGCAAGTATTCCATGGAATTCCCATCACTCTGAAAGGGGACGATTAGGATTGTGGCAGTGTGGGAGGGGGCACCCATGGGGCAGGCCGCCCACCGTTTGAGGCCTGATTTCGGCACCAATCCAATTGGGATGGGTCCAAAACCTCTTGTGTGGTATTTTCAACAAATTTTGTCAGATATTGTGGCTAAATGTCAGGTTTTGGGTTCAAGATTCATCTTTCCAATAGTCACCCAATGACCTCCCCTCTAAAGGATATCAAGGATGTGAAAGGCGCAAATCCAAAAGGTGTGAGGTATGACAATAAAATGACAGCACTTCGTTGCTCTAAAATGCTCCTTCTCTCCATATTTTGGGGTGAGGAAACTCACCAATTTATATACTTGGAGGTCTCTTGATGTGGGCATGCGGAGGCACCACTTGGTAATCATGCCTTCCCAAGGGGAAGGAGATTCCTCCCTGAATAGGGACTTCATGACTGGCCTTGTAAATGCCTCTAATGCTCAAAAACACTCACCTATACTCCCATGTGATGAAGGAAGCATTGAGTGGTGGATTTGAGCTGCCATTTTTCAAGATTTGACTTTTTGCTCATCAAACTTGCAATTCGCCCCACCTTGGAGCGAATCCATAATTCGTCCTTGGGTGGTACGAATCCCAGTTTGAATTCATTCCAAGGTGGAACGGATATTGAGCAAACTGCCTGAAGCTGCCAAATTGATCTTTGACCTTCCAAAACTATTGTGAGAGTGGTTAGGACCACTGTTTAACCTCTAGGGTCTGCCCTTGGGGCTATGTGTGTCAAAGCGATCAGTTTTTATAGTCACATAATTGGATTGGTGTCGTTTTGGTGTCTACAGATGCCCCTTTTTGGGATGTACTGTGCATGGCATAGCGTCGAGCAAAAATAGATAACCAAAGCACTAATGATTAGGGTTTCTCAGTAACCTAACCAACTTTTGATGCCCCAAGTATGGAAAGGGCATGCATTCTTGAATCCTTGCTTCTGACGAGCGAAGGAACTCAATTCAAGTATTTAACCTTTTTTTGTGAGGTGTTACTTGATCTTGGACATTGATCAGTCATGAATAGGCAAAGGGCGCAACCTTTTGTCTGTGAGAACCTTGAGTTCATGATTCATGAAATGCCAAGTGATTTGATCAGGTTGTGATTATTGCTTGTTTACTGCCCCAAGTAGGAGCGTAATTGTCTTTGTCAATGATTCTTTGAATGCATGCCATTTTCCTTAATTGGGTGTGTATTTATTGGCTAGTGACTAAATGTGACTACCCCCTCAAGCGACGAATCGATAAGGAAATGACCTTCATGAGAAAAGCGACGAGTCGCTTGACCCAATATGACTTGTGTGAGGGTGCCCTTAGATGTTTTAGCATTAAGTGTGTGTAGTTTTCTGACATTTAGACCTATTTTTGTTGGGTGTTAACCCTTTTTACGACACATTTTGGAGCTAAAATTGGCAGAAATTTGTCCTCCCGTGGAGTGGTCCGGCTATGGTAGCCTTATTAGGGAGTAGGATAGTGACAATTTGTAACCCCAACATCTATTTTGGATGCCAAGAATTTAAGGAGTGAAGGAACCTTCGTTTCGCAATGTTATTACTATTTTTGGGTGGGTTGCGACCCGATTGGATGACGCTATTTGGGGATGAAATTCTTGAAAATTTGTCTTCTCGTGGAGCGGTCCGGCTATGGTAGCCTTCTTAGGGAATAGGATAGCGAAGATTTGTAACCCAAACATCTATTTTGCATGCCTGGAATTTCAAGTGCCAAAGCACTCTCATCGGGCAAGTTTATTAGCTGTTTTGGTGCATTTTTGTTCAATTTTTGTTGTTTTTTGAAATTTTTGCCCTAAATTCATTCTGGGGTGGGATGAATACCAGCTTAGTAATCATCCCAGGGTGGTATGAGTGCTAACCAAAGTGCTCATCCTAGGGAGGAACGAATACAAGCTCAAAAGGCCTATTTAAAGGCCAAAACTAGGGTTTGGGCTCATTTGTATTCAAATTTTCTTGCGATTTGGAGCTTTGGGGAGGAGGAGGTTAATTTTGCAAAGTGAAGCACTGCCAAATTTCTCCCGACATCATGAGTGCACAAACCGGATCGAGCGGCAGAGCCGAAGCAAGACCAATAAGTGCTCCTTATCGTTATTGCTTTTGTTTATTATATGTTTTAAAACTACAAGTTATTTGTTTATTTTTCTTTGTTATGTTGCTTTTCAAAATTAAAATTGAAACCCTAAAATTGAGCTGAACACAAACCAAGACTTTAACTGAAAACTAAACGAAAACGTAGTTTAAACCTAGGTGGAAATTTTATTTTTCTTTTTAAAATGGAACAGACATCCGCTTTACACTAAAGTAAACCCTAGGAAAAATTTTGGTTTTTGCTAAACTAGAACCCTAGGATAAACGGAATGTAAAACCCTAGTTTTTTAGGTTGAGCTTGTCAGTTTTAAAATGTAGATGAAAACCCTAGGTTAAAAAAATGTTATTTTAATTTTGTTTTGTTTGTGTAGACTTTGTCAATTTTAAACTTAGAATACAGAAATCCTAAGACTGACAACTGTATTTTTTTTTTAAATGTTTTTGTGTTTTTGTGTTTTTATGTTGTTGTCAGTTTTAGACTTAGAGTACAAAAACCCTAAGACTGACAAACTATTTGTGCTAAATTTTTTTTTTGTATCTATTTTGAATTTTTGTGAATTTTGTTGTTTTTGAGTTGTACGTTGGTAGGCAGTGCTGTATATTCATGTTATTGTTTGTACAGTTTTCCATGATTTTAATGTTTTTGTGTTGTTTTATTTTGCAGGTTGTGAAGATCCGATATCGTGTACCTACTGCTTTTGCTAAAGCACAAGGGGTGCTAACTGTGGCTGACTGGGAGTGGCTTGATGCCCTTGGGCTCAAGCAGGTGGCTTGACTGGAGCCTATGGTCGGGGATCGGGCCTATCTGATGGCCCTAATAAACCTGTGGGATCCCTCGACCAACACCTTCCATATCCCAACAAGGGAGATGATAGTGACCTTAGAGGATGTCTATCAGCTTCTGTGGATTCTGATAGATGGACTGCCAATCAGAACGTCATTGCGTGATCAACAGACAGTTGTACTGATACGATGCTTCAGGCATGGGGAGGAGCTGGGTATGGAGAGCCCAGTGGAGAGGGTAGAGGGTGATTTCTAGATTGGTGAGATTCTGGTCTGATGGTGGCTTGAGAGAGGGGTGTTGGGAGTGAGGCACGTAGTACTCATGGGCCTAATTTCCAACATCCTGTTGCTTGACTCGTCAGGTGTGAGGTTCTCGTGGAACCTACTGGATGTGGTCTGGCGGCTGGTAGAGTGCCCGATGGAGGCATTGCTAATCATGAGGTGGGGATAGACACTGCTGGCATAGCTCTATGGTGATCTATATGAGGTCCGCTGTCAGAGGCGAAAGGTGATTAGCTATTGCTATCTATTGTAGAGCTGGGCTTGGCAACACATAGCGGTGGAGAGGCTAGTAGGGTTACCATGGATGACTTAGATGAAGATGGAGAATAAGGATATAGGCTATGCAGTTCTATGGTGGCAGTCTGAGGAGTAGGGACAGAGTCGACAGTGGGCAGGTGTCGTAGGGCACTATGCCAATGCCCTCGCTTGGCTTACTCCAGGGGAGGTGTTATGGCACCCTTATCGAGACTGTCTAGCCTAGGTAGAGGCTAGAGAGTGGCTTCAATGGGTACGTAGGGAGTGGTGGCTGATTAGGTGACATGGGACTGAGCATGAGTTCTTCCCTTATAGCTGGGTGACATGACAGTTTGGGGTGCGCCAAGGGTTTCCTAGTGAGCCCATGGTCTATCATCATCAGGGGACGAGAGGACTCTGGATCGATCAGTCATTGTGCCAATAGGTGAGGATTCAGACACAGTGATTGATTTCCTATATGTGGATGATGTTGGGACTACCACAGAGTATGACCAATGGTGGGTACTATAGCAATGGCAGGGAGAGGGGCCACTAGGAGGCATGGAGGTAGTAGCAACAAGCGGGGAGGGTGCTGAGGCACCAGGAGATGATTGGGGAGCTCATCAAGAGGATGCAGACATGGTGGAGGTGGAAGATGAGAATGTGGATTTGGGGGTTCTTGATCAGCCAGAGATGCAGGACATCACGGAGCAGTGGGAGCCAAAGTAGTCTGTAGTTCTAGAGATGCCTATGCCTCAGGCAAAAGCGGAGGACACAAAGTCAAAGGCTAACTGGCACTTGTCATCCTAGTGAAATGCTACCCCCTTGTGCAACAATTTGTTCATGGGTCGGCACTTGTCAGATAGCTACGCTACAAAGCGCTTAATTGATGCGACCTTTCCCTACAAACTTTTGAGCTGCTTAATGGTAGTTGGGGGAACTATTTCAAGGATTGCCTTGAATTTTTTTGGGTCCACTTCGATGCCTCACTTTGAGACTATGAAACCTAAGAGTTTCCTAGATGTGACGCCAAATACGCACTTCTTGGGATTTATTTTGACTTTATGTTCCATGAGATGATCGAGGATCTTGCTTAAGTCATCGAGATGATCTCGGTGAAAAAGATACTTGGCCAACAAATCATCCATGTAATCTTCCAAAGTTTTATGCATGTAATAATTGAAGATGTACGTCATGGCATGTTGGTAGGTGGTGCCAGCATTTTTAAGGCCAAAGGGCATGACCTTATAACAAAATGTCCCCCAAGCTGTTGTGAACACCATTTTTAGTTGGTCCTTGGGATTGATACAAATTTGATTATATCCCGAGAAACCATACATGAGGGATAGCATTTCGTGACCTTTTGTAGCATCTACCAATGCATCGATGCTTGGCAAGGGGAAATCATCCTTAGGACTTGCTTTCTTTAGATCTTGAAAATCAGTGTATATGCGAATCCTCCCATCGAGATTTTTGATGGGCACCATGTTGGACAGCCATGGCAGATAATCCACGTAGATGACAAACTATGCATCCAACAACTTTTGCAATTCATCTTTGACCATCAAGGCCATTGTTGGGTGCATCTTATGTAGTTTTTGCTTAACTAGCTTTACTTTTGGATCAAGCATTAGATTATGCGTGACTAGCTGTGGATCTAGCCCTGGCATGTCTCTGTATGACCATGCAAAAATCTCCTTCTTCTCTTTGAGAAGGGCAATGTAGTCAGCTTGATATTCAAGGGATAAGCTTACCCCCAACTTGATGATCTGTGGAGTCATTGGATCCAAGCCGATGTCTACGTCAGTCATCTCCTCGACCGACATGTGGGATTCATCCTCCAACTGATGTGGAGTTGGGATCAAATGGATATCATTTGCTGAGTTTAAATCTACGTTGGGAACCTCGGGTTCCTCTTCGGCTTGAAATATATCCTGAGTTGTCCCTAGGGTAAAATGAAGCATTTTACTGAAAGGCCAATACTCTAATGGTGATGGAGGTGAATTGATGTGATCCCAGTCAATGGCATCTATATCTAGATGCAAGGACCATGTTGGATCGGTCGAATTGCGGATGGGGGCAGTTAATTCAATGGAGATCATGTTGATGAGATGATTTTGGTCTCCATTACCATGGGTGTGATGACTCGAACATTCTGGATGTTCTCTATACTCTATATTTTGTTCTAGAGGTATTGGCATGAATGGATCATCCCTATGTGCTGATAGGAGGACAGGATCTACCCTCGACACTGATATCACCCTAGGGTCTCAGAGTGGAAGGTGCTATTAGTATACCTGGAGTAGTGGATCCAACACTTGATCCCACCTCACTGGGTCTACATACCACTTGTGTCCTGGCACTATTCCCATCTATTTAAATATGTCTTTAATATCCAAGGGGTATGGTTGCAGCCTCTGCTACATGTGATTAAGATATGTCATTTCTATTTCATCTTTGTAATCACTATCAGAGATCCAAAAGCCCTCATTGGCTTCGACATCTGTTTGAGACATTATAGGCTCATCCTGCTTGAGCAAATTAATCTTGCCCCATTGTGGTTGTTCCATTCTTCGTGGGGGGACCTGATTCTCTTAACGCGACACTGGCTCGCTTGGAGCCTCTAGAGGGAACATTGTCAAGAGGCTCTCTTGACATTCATTCATGGGGATCACTTGTGAGTGATCACTATCGGATTCAAATGGATCATATGATGTTGGTTCATATTCTGATTTGTCCTCTGAAGATCCCTATTGACACTGTTTATGCCTTCCTTGAAAGTGAGTCCCTGAACTTTTGCCTCTCTCTAGCAAAAGAGAAGGGTTATTGAGGTTAACAAGGGTGGTTGTTGACCATGGGAGATAATCTCCTAATGTATACATTGTGTTTGGGTTGGCATAAGGATCTGATGCCAATCCTCCCTTGTTGCCTATCCCTAGTCCTCCCTTGTTGCCTATCCCTTGGCCTTGCATGTTTTCCACCAAGATGTCCAAGGGCAGGGGGTGGTTTAACCCTACTCCCAACTTGTCATAAGGCATTTGGTATCTTGGCTGGCAAACGACACGCACTCCTTGCTCATACTTGCCTAGCCCGTATCCATGCCAATTGCATTGGCCAAGATATCTCAGAGTGAAGTTTGGGTTAGATAGATAGTTGTCATCTTCTACAAAAGGCTCTTCATCTTCGTCCTCTTGCATGCATGGCTCAATACCATGATCAAGGCCCCCATACACAAAATTTTTCCGATTTTGTTGGTAGCCTAAAGTAACAATTGTACTGATGGGGAGGCAAGGTCTCCCCATGTCTTGCACAGAATCTAGTGTGGTCGTTGCTACAACATTCCGGATGAGATACTCCCCCAGGCCCGTATTGGCCATTTCAACAGTGATTGTTGGTGATTGAGGGGGAGGGAATGGAAGCTCTTCCAGAGTCCACTCCATGTTGGGTGAACTAGGAGCCTCAACTTCCATTGTGCTAGGCATCTCTTCGGTAGAGATGGTTGATACTATTGGTAGCACCTCTTCTAGAGGTTGAGCCTCTTCCAAGGTTTGCTTCCCTTTGTCATTCTGTTTAGCCACAATGGGTGGCATTGTTGGTGAAGGACCGGATTATGAAGATGTACCTGGCTAGGGTTTTGATGGATTTATCACTAGTGGTGCTTACGACATCAGATCCTGTCTAGATGGATTTAACTAAAAATCTAAGTGTGTCGATGGAAGGGTTGATTGCAGCATCAGCTACAATGCATTGCAATATTTGAATGGTTCTAAGTTTGTCGAGATTACATGTACTTCCCCTTCAAATGTATACTTCAAACACTGATGAGCTATCGAAGGGACACACTTCATGTCCCTAATCCATGGCCGCCCTAGCAAGATGTTATAAGCCATCTCGCCTTCCAAAATATGGCACAATGTAGGTATCGTATTTTGTCCTACTTGAATGGGTAGGACAATTGTGCCAACTGTCGAGCATATCACATCATTGAATGCTTGCAGTGTATAGGTGGAAGTCGTGATGTGAGAGGCTGGCAACTTCAGATGTTTCAATGTTGTTGTTGTAATGATGTTACTGGACGATCCAGTGTCTATCAACACCCTCTTATACGGGATCCCTTTGACCCACACGATAACGTGCAGGGGTGGATCTACCATGTCATTAGACACTGATTTAACTTCATCCTCTCGAAAGGTGATGACTAGCTCTATGCATCATTTGACATGTCCCACGAAATTTTTGAAGGAATTCGCTTCATGGGGCTGTAACTCGATGTCTTTTAATATCTCCATTAGAGCCTCCCGATGGGGTGTTGATTGTTGTATAAGCTTGTATATGTAGAGCCTAGCCGATGTGGTCCTCAAACTCTATGTGAGTTTGGTCTGAATCGTGGTCGCGGGTCTAGGCAAAGGTAGATGCATAGGGTTCTATTGAGGTTGTGACGTCGATGGAAACTCTCTTGTGGCTACCTCGGGGGCAACTCCTGGGTATCTCTTGTTCCTAGACACTATGCTTATCATTCCTACATACCCTTGCATGGGGAAATTTTGTTGCACCTCATTGAATTGAAGGGGTTTTGCCTGTGCCTCATGGGCAGGCAAGGGGTCTTTGAAAACTCCCATCTATTGGTTGTTTGGTGCTACGGGGTTGTCCACTACCAATGTCTTATTATCAATCAGGTCTCGCATCAATCATTTGAACTTCCAACATGCATTCAGGTCATGTCCCTTCCACCTGTGGAACCTACAATACAAGTCCTCCCAGTATCCTTTAGGCTCGAGAGCGTTGGGATCTATGGTTTGAATCTCTAGAATGTTGATCAAGTTCACCGCTGACAAGCTATCAAATAGGGAGTCCCTAGACTCCGTATAAACTATGTACTATCACCCAGGGTGACACTGATGACTTTGCTCCTGCTTCTGGTTTTCTCTTTCATAATTATTGGGAGGCACTACCTGATAGTTAGCCTTTTGAGGCTATATTTCTTGTGTAGTCTTAGGGAAATTTATAGCAACTTGATTGACCGTAGCGGATTTTTGTTGCGTAGTCCCTATTTTTGTGTTCTTGTTCCATTCTTTCTTCTTAGGTTTGGCAATCTCACCATCTTGTATCTTGATCTCTTTGATGATTCTATCTTGTGCCAGAGCTTCCTCTAAGGTGGCATATTGCTGCAGCTGCAATAGCACAGAGATCAATCTCAAACAACTTCATGAGAACATTTATGTAAGGTCGAACATAGGAGGGAGTTACGATAGCTTGGAAAGTAGAGTCCTCTATCGATTCTCGTAGGCCGCCATGGTATCTCTCTCATACTACCTGAAGCTGGCTAGGTCACTTAGTGATGCCTTCTTCTTGGTGTTGAAGGCGAAGCATTCGAGGAATGCATCCACTAACTGATCCAAGTTACTAATGTTGTGCTTCAGCAACTGAGTTAACCAATTTGAGGTAGGTCCCATGAATGTGGTTATAAATGTCCTTAGCAACAATGCATGATTGTCCTAAATGCCAAAACATTGGCTCAAGAATCTAGTCACATGCTCTTGGGCATCTTCCTCACCCTTAAAGATTGCCAACTGAGGCAGCTTAAATTTTTTGGGGTAAGGGGGTGCAGGCACTGATGGATGCACAGGATGACTTCGAAGTTGGCATAACATGGGATTTTTGGGACCAGAAGCTTTGGTTTCCATAGACTCCAAATGCTCTAGCAGCGCTTTGTATGCATCAGAAGATTTAATCTCTTCCTCTTTAGTTTTCTCTCATTGTGGGTTATGGGAGACTTGAGGTCTATGGGGGGGTGGTCGGATAGCAACCCCTCCACCTTGGTAGGGTGTTTCGGCCCACTCTCCTTCTTGTTCATACTCCTCGTAAGCTTCCTAAGGAGTCTCTATACAAGACCTATGACCTTGGGTGGGTCCCCATGGAGGGTACCCATCGTTGTTTCGGGGAGTGGCCTCCCTCTCAGGTCTAGGGGGTCTCAAAGGCAAAACTTGATAATGTCACGGAGACCTATCTCACACCAAGGGATTATTCCTCTCACATGGTTTTGCTCTTTTGGTGTCAGAGGTTGGAACCCTCTCAGTTGGGTTATGAAGCAGATCATCTGTTTGGCACTGAATGCACTCCTTGCTAAGGTGGTATAGGCACTCTAGCTACTGCTAATCTTGCTCAAGCCACGTGATTTGGGCTTGGCAGGTGGCATTTATAGTGACTGTTAGGTCAATTTGTTTTGCCATCTTAAGCCTTGGAGGCCTTGATGCATCTCCTATGCATTTACCTCAATCACGATGATCTAAGATCTCAATGGGTTGCTTCCCTCTATCGAGGTTGGCAGCATTTATCCGAGGCTCTGGCCTCAGTGGGTGACCATGGTACATAGCGGGTGTGGAAGCACATGGCTCCCGCACTGTACATTGCTCTCGAGGAATGTAATGGTCTTCCTCGTGCTCTCTTTCATATGTGTGAAAGGGGTGGGTGAAATTAGCTCACCTTGATTGAAGAGCCCTATGCTTTGGGATTTGTCTATTAGCTCTAACAATGATGGGGGAAAAAATAGGGGAAAAAATAGGGATGCCATAGTCATGTGGCCTCTCCTCATGGACACTATGCCACTCTAGCGCTTCATCGCACTATGGCCACTCATATTGAGCTTCTAAGGGAGCTTTCTTGTCTATGTTGAGCGCCATGTGTAAGGACTCCTCCTGAAAGGGGCTATGATGAATGGGCGTGTCCCCCAAAGGGGTGTCCCTATAGTTCCATATTTACATGGAATGATGCGGAATATCTTGTGGGTCAGGCCGCCAAGGCGATATGACCAAGTCCTTGGGGCTATAGCGGAGGTGACTTGTGCCCCCTTGTACACTTTTCATAGCTTCTACCCTTGATTGGGCTTGGCTACGGGTGTACACCATGGTGTTGTTCTTCTACAAGCTAAGTAAATTTTTATCTCTTTTTATGATTTTTTTTATGCTACACTAAACAAAAAAGATCACACACATACAGAAAGCAGTGATTATCTCGTTTAAAGATTAAAAGTGTGTCCTAAACCTGGTTTAGTGTGTTTTGTTTTTTTTTTTGTTTTTGAAGGTTTTTGTAAAGAATGTTTAAATGCAAGATGAGGGCTCTTATGACTCCCAAAATTGGTCGCCCCTTCGTTATACCATTTCCATGGTGATATAACAACATCTCTATATACCTGCCCTTATGTGAGGGAAACTATAGGTACGTGAGAGCAGATGGTACGTGGAACATAGGTGGTACGAAAGGGGGATCTCCCTATTTATGACACGTACCATAGAATAATTATCCTCTTGCACTGGGAATCACCCTAGCTACACTCGATCAGCTTTCGTCAGGATTTACATCTAGCAACAGTAGCGATCGAGGTTTATGAATGCAAAATTCAAGCCAAGGTGGTGATGAAATCCATCGTTGGTCTTGATCAAGGGTTGGGGTTTTACAACCAACTCCTTGGTGTTTAATTTGCCATGTGGTGTGTGGGGTTATTTTTATTTTTCATGGAAAAAAATAAACATGCAGCAAAGCTTTTCCTAAGCATGCAAAAAGAAACCAGAAAAACAAAAAAATAATAACAGAAAATGATAGGAAAAGTTCAGGACTCATACCTCTTTTCTGCCTAAATCTGTCGGTTCTAAGTTTTTTCTTGGAAACTTCACAGACTAGAATTCATTCTAGGGGGATGAATTACAGGACTGTATTCATCATAGTGTGGGTTGAATTCCCATTTGTCCCTGGGTGAGACGAATTACAGCTCTGTATTCACATTCTGATGGAACAAACAATAGTCAGCGTATGAAAACGCAATACCTACAAGAAAAAACAACCAATTTTGGATCAGATCTCTGATATTAAAAATAGAGGACAATGTCCCACCTGATCACCACTGAAAGCATGAGGATACAAAAGCAAAAATGAAAGTGAATATGCAATGCAAACAGAACCGAACTCAGCGCTAAATCCTAGGAATTTGAAAGTTTATGAAAAGGGGAAAAAGCATGAGCGAATAAAAATGAAATAGATATGAATAAATAAGACAACCCTTTTTATTGATATGTTTCACAACTTGGTTACAATGCACATCCTCCCCTTCCAAGGGCTAGGAGCATTTAAGTATGTGTTCTTGTTACATCCATGGGTGCCTTTCCTTCTTCCGCGTGCCCACATGTAAAATGGGTGGACCAAACATCGTTGCTGCTTGCATTGATGAGTCTTGACTCCTCACTGCTCCTTCGATGTCCAAAACCTATGTTCAAAGGAACAAGAAATAGTCAATAGCACCTGCAGATAAAAAAAAACATGCAATCCCCAAGCCTACGATAAGTGAATGAGAAAAATGAATTAAACTATGACTAAAATATGTCCAAATGCTCTAAAAATTTGATAGGGACATCAAGACACCACCAGGAAGGCCCTGTAAAAATAACAGTTAGGAAATTCCTCGCTGATTTGAATTCGCTTTGGGGCGGGACGAATTCACCTGCAACAAAATGTCAAAAATATATGGTCCCAAATGTCTTGCCTAGGAAGCTCCAAAAGACCTACAAACTTGGTATTAGCTAATTGGGAGAATTTTGGGAAGACCCAGATGGTCAGATTTTCCCAATTTGGCCTCCATAAATTGGAATTTGATGATGCTACCTATAGATTAATAGAGGCGAGCAAAGATAGAAATATGATCCAAATTGTTCAAAATGAGACGAAATTCAAATGACAACCTATCTAAGCATCATAGAATTGAATGAAAAAATTAAAGAAATCAAGTCTACCATGGAATTCCCATCGCTCTAAAAGGGGGCGATTAGGATTGTGGTAGTGTGGGAGGGGGCACCCATGGGGCAGGCCACCTGCTATTTGAGGCCTGATTTTGGCACCAATCCACTTGGGATGGGTCCAAAACCTCTTGTGTGGTATTGTCAACAAATTTGGTATGATATTGTGGCCAAATGTTAGGTTTTGGGTTCAAGATTCATCTTTCCAATAGTCACCCAATGACCTCCCCTCTAAAGGAGATCAAGGATGTGAAAGGCGCAAATCCAAAATGTGTGAGGTATGACAATAAAACGACAACACTTCGTTGCTCTAAAATGCTCCTTCTCTCCATATTTTGGGGTGAGGAAATTCACAAATTTATAGACCTGGAGGTCTCTTTAAGTGGGCATGCAGAGGCATCGCTTAGCAATCATGCCTTCCTAGGGGGAAGGAGATTCCTCCCTGAATAGGGACTTCATGACTGACCTTGTAAATGCCTCTAATGCTCAAAAATGCTCACCCATACTCCCACGCGATGAAGGAAGCATTGAGTGGCGGATTTGAGCTACCATTTGTCAAGATTTGACTTTTTTCCCGTCAAACTTGCAATTTGCCCCACCCTAGAGCAAATCCAGAATTCATCCCTGGGTGGGGCGAATCCCAGTTTGAATTCGTTCCAAGGTGAAATGGATATTAAGCAAAGTTCCTGAAGGTACCAAATTGATCTCTGAACTTCCAAAACTACTATGAGAGTGGTTAGGAGCACTATTTAACCTTTAGGGGCTGCCTTTGGGGCTGTGTGTGTCAAAGCGATCAGTGTTTGCAGTCACATAATTGGATTGGTGTTGTTTTGGTGTCTAAAGGAACCAACATAGTAGACGTGTACTACAAGAATCTAATAAGATTATTTAAATATGTACCTATATATAATGAGAAAATATGGTTTCATAAGTTTACTTTGGGATTGGAGACTAGGATAAAGCATGATGTAGACATGTAGGAACCTAAAACACTACAAAAGGCATATGAATTAGCAAAGTCACACTTCTATTATAAATACGACACCCTACTCAGGAAAGCTCGGTAGGAGCTGAAGAAGAAGAATAATGCTGGGTTTGTGAAATGGGAGTCTAATCAAGAGTAAAAGGCTAAGAACCCCTAAAATTCCAAAAAGAAATCTTATGGAAATCAAAAGAAGTTAAAGAAGAACTTTCATAAGAAGGATAACAAACCCAATAACATGAAACCTCAACCACAAAATTTGCAAGCTCCAACTATAGTAGCTAAAAGCAGGAATGAGAAACCTAAAAAATAGTAAGGACCCTAGGAAGGGTGCTACAATTTTTTGGGATCTCATTACTAAAATCAGTGTCCATATCAAGCAGGGACTAGCATCGCTAATGCGAAAGGGAAGGAACAAAAACATTGGATTTATGCCACAACTGGGAGGTAAAATCTAGAGGGACAAGCTACCCCATTACTTATGAAAGTTAAGGTTTTTAAAAAGAAAGTAAAATTTTTTATAGATAGTGGATCCATTGACAGTTTTATTTCATCTAGTCTAGCAAGGACTATGTCAAAAAGGCCTGGATATTTGGCTCAAGGGTGGAAGGCTGAATATGATTTTGGACATACCTACTCGGTGAACCAATGTTATCCTATGGTAAAAATAAGTCTATCAAGTGGAACTACAGAAAGCTATTTTTATGTAGCTCCCTTACAAGTCTTTGATGTGATCCTAGGGATGGATTGGCTATAGCCTCATAAAGCCTTGGTAAATTTTCAAGACCTATGGATTGAGTATTTATAAGAAGGTGAAAGGAGATTAAGATTTCATAGTGAGCAAGGGGTGTTTGAATCATAGATGTTGTCCATTATGCAATTGAAAAAGATCCTAAAGAAAGGAGGAATAGTATATGTTGTAAAACTTAATGAAGTGGAAGACTATGATAAAGGAGAAATACTAAGACAACATATGATCTTGTAGGATTTTTAGGATGTATTTCCAAAGGACTTACCAGGGCTACCTCATGTATGGGAATTTGAATTCACAATTGAACTCATGACGGGAGTCGAGCCTATTCATAGATACTCGTATATGATTAATTGTATTGAAATACAAGAACTGAAGGTTCAATTGCAAGGATTTTTGGAATAGGGTTTGATAAAACCAAGTGTGTCACCATGGGGTGCACCGGTATTGTTCGTGAAAAAGAAGGATGGTTCGCTACAATTGTGTATTGACTACAAGATATCAAATGAAGCTAAAATCAAGAATCAGTATCCTTTACCTAGGATTGAAGATTTATTTAATTAATTAAAAGATGCCAAGGTGTTTACTAAGATTGATTTAAGTTCAGGGTATCACCAGTTAAGGGTCCATGAGGAAGACACTTACAAGACATCATTTAAGACTAGGTATGGGCATTATGAGTTTACTATTCTACCCTTTGGAGTAACTAATGCCTCAGCTATTTTCATGAACTTAATGAATAGTGTGTTCATGAGACATTTGGACCAGTTTTTCTTGGTGTTCCTATATGATATCCTTATATACTCTTGATATAGATAAGAGCATGATAAGAATATTAGAATCATGTTAGAATTGTTAAGGAATAATCAAATCTATGGAAATTTGGCTAAGAGTGAATTCTATGTTTTAGAGGTACGATATCTTGGACATGTCATATCAGCAAAGGGGATTGTTGTGAGCTATTCTAAATTGGTCGTCCCATACTAATGTGATTGAAATACAAATTTTTATGGGATTAATGGGCTCCTATAGATGTTATATAAAGGACTACTCCAATATTTTTGGAACCATAACTAACCTTCAGAATAAGGGAAAAGAATTCAAGTGGTCAAAAAAGTGTGAGGCTAACTTTGCACTACTAAATCATAAGCTTACTATGACATCAATACTTAAGTTTATCGATCCCCAGGGGGATGTTTCTATGTGCACTAATGCATAAATAGAGGGTTTGGGTGGGGTACTCTCACAAGAAGATTCAGTAGTGGCATATACTTCAAGAAATCTTTAAAAGTATGAATTTAATTATGTTGTGCATGATTTAGAGTTAGTTATAGTGGTGCATGCTTTAAAGGTTTGGTGCCACTACTTGGTGGGGAGAACCTTTGAATTAAAAACCAACAAAAAATTCTACAATACATATTCACCCATCCAATAATCAATGCAAGATAGAGAAGATGGGCAGAATTTCTCGTTGCGTATGATTTTGAGATTGAGTACATAAAAGGAAAAGATAATAAATTGGTTGATGCTTTAAGTATAAGAAGATATATAGAATCCATAACTAGATTTCACATGGACCTGATGGATCGAGTAAGATAGGAGCAATCTCAAGATGAGTATTTCCAAGGAATTTGAGTCAAGATGAATAAATATCTTGAAGGAAATAAGGAATTTAGTGTGAAAGATAACTTTTTGTGCTATAAGGGAAGGGTCATCAGCTCCCATATATTATCTAGAATGGAAATTTGTTAGTACTCCTGTTGACAGAATTATTGTATGCAAATTATACCTTTGGCAAAACCAAATTCCATCCCTTGGGATTATCTCCTACCAAGCATCTCGATAGATTACCCAAACTTCTATTCACCACCTCTGTTTGTCCATCATTCTGTGGGTGGTATGCATAACTAAATTTCAAATATGTCTTCAATTTCTTCCACAAGGTTATCCATAAATACCCAACAAACTCGGTATCTTTGTCAGAAGATATAATCTTTGGTAGACCATGAAGTTGTACCACATCTTTGAAAAATAAACTTGCAACATGAACTGCATCATTAGTTTTTTGGCAGAGAATAAAATGTACCATATTTGAAAACCTATCAACCACCACAAATATGGAATCATTTCCCCTATGTGTCCTTGGTAGGCCAAGAAAAAAATCCATGCTGATGTCCTCCCATGGTCTCTCTGCGGATCCCAAACTGGGACCAAGGAAAGAGATGGTTTAGTTGCAAAGACTAATGGAAGAACTTGTGAAGAAGCAAGAGGATAATAGGTTGTGGAGTGATAGCCGGAGTTTTATACACCTTGAGAAGAATTCGGTATTCTATTCAAAAACTAAACAAATCAAACTCAGGTATCATTTCATTAGATCAATAGTGGAAGATGGATCTTTGAAATTAGGGAAAGTTCACACATCACAAAATCCTGCTGACATGCTTACAAAAGTGGTGTCAAGAGAAAAGTTAAGCTTTTGCTCAACTTCAATTGGCCTTAAGGAATAAGAGGTCATGATGAGAATTTTTCAGTCCTTGGTTGCAGTATGGTGCAATGGAATTAGTCTCCAAGTGGGAGATTGTTAGGAATGGAGGCTAATTATGAGGAGGCTAAACATAGAAAGTTTCTAGATTTACTGCAGGACGGGCAAGGAAAGTTTTTAGATTTACAGTCTATTAGTCTACCAGAGAAAGTTTCCAGATTTACAACAGGACAGCCAAGGAAACTTTTTTTGTTTTTATCCCAAAATTAGGTGCTGGAAACTTAGTGTTAATTTTGGAATATATTAAGAAAAGCAGTTTTTTTTTTTTTTTTTTTTCGGCTTTTTTTCTTATATATAGTTGTGAGGAAAAACAGAGTATACAATGAAAATTACCGTGTTGATTCCTTGTAAATATAGAGAGGAAATTACATCAGATGTTTGTTGTAGGTTGTAACCCTTTATTGCTTGGATTGAGAAAAAAATGACTCGAAAATTCTTGGTGGATGTAACCCGAACCACATTAAAATCGTTGTCTTTTCTACTATGTGTTTGTCTTATTTTGTTAATTCTGTTGTTAAAGTTTGAAACACTATACTTGATTTTCTATATTTTATATAGTGATTTACTCTAACATGTGTAAACTCGAGGTTTCTCAAGATGGACATTAGCTAAAGTTAGGCTCCATGGGTTTGCATTTACTCTAGGTTGGTAATGAATTCAGGCACGAATCTTCTTTTAAAAATTATAAAAATATTTGCCGATGTTTTTAAAACCAAGCATAGGATATATTATAAAATGTGTCATTTGCCTGGTGCCTTGTTGACCCCCGTTGAACACATCGAAACGAAGTCTTTTTGTTCGGAGAGCTAAAGGTTCGATGAAATCCGAATGTATTCTGTCTATAGAGAATTTTTTTAGAATATTTTAGCGCTTAGAATAATATGGTACTTGAATTTTGACCACCAATTCGAATAGATTCATCTTTTTCTTTTCTTAGTGGCCAGTTCAACTCCTTATTTTTCCGTCAACTTAATGGAATATATATATAAAGAAAGTTCGCTTGAAAGGAGTAAATAAGGTACTAGTTTTTGCGCATCGGTATTCAAATGTCGACAACATAATTCCAATTTGACGTCACATGAAATCTCATGACACCAGACAACAAGTAGTCTCAGTCGAGCGGTGGACCATTCTATGCGGATAATCTTGGCTTTTACTTTAATGAAAGATCAAAGGGCAACTATACTTGTCGCGCACATGAAATCTTAGCGGATTTGAAACGTTATTCGGTAGCAGCGGCCGCAGAGTGAGATCACAATATCTCATCATTGCACTTGACATTAACTCGAATATTCTTTAATCAATGCTTATAAATTTATCAATACCATTGTCTTCTCACACAACAATCAACACGCCTACCTTGTTTGTTAAGAAGAGAAAAGTATGAGGTGGTTGTTTTTCTCTCCCTCAAAGGGTTCCAGAACTTCTGGCTGTGAATGTTTCGTGAACCCATTGAGGTGAGAACAAAGTAGCCACTCTCACTTGAGGCTAATTATTCCTACTTGCTCCTAATCGTTCCATTAAGCATTCATTTTTCACAAAACAATTCACCCAAATACTGTACTTATTTGACACAGCTATTTTCGGCTTTTTGCATACCATTTTAGATATCAAATCTATAATTTTTATAGTCTTAATAGGGGCACGACACATTTGTTATCGGAATTGTGTATTTCATGCAGAGGTTTCCAAATGGTTTAATTTGTGTCTCTTCTATGGATTGTTGGTGTTCCCTTTGCCGTAGAAGCCATCTGACATCTCTCGGGTTGTACATTCATTCAATCTCTATGACGACTCCCAATGCATTAATGTAATAGTTGATAGTGGAAGGTGGGTTATGGCTTGATACACATGAGCTTACGTCTCGATCCTTGTTACAAAATGTGTTGGGCTTCGTTGTGTGAAAATTTGTAAGCCTACTTTAGTTGAAGGGTCAATAATTTATACTTGTTTCAGTGGTTCAAGATTACAATGGCAATAAAGTGGGTACACTATGCATGGGAGGCCATGTTTGAGGTGGTTTGAGAGGAGGTAGAAGTGGTAGGGATAGGGGAAGTAGGGATAAATGTTGTGGTTGGGTTTATTGGTGAGATAGATGGAGGTGTAGGAACAGTAATAATGATGATGGGAGAAATGTGAACATGGAAATTGATGGCGTGAGATGGTAGGGTAGCTATCATATAACGAGGTAAAAAACCATCTACTTTGTATTGGTTTTACGGTTGCAGCCATTTAGGATGGCATGAGTGGAGTAAAAATAGGAGTTGAGAAGGGGTTATTAGAAGGTAGTTATTATTTCAAAGGTTGGGTTATAATATATTTAATGTTAATGTATATTGTACATGCAACGAACACATTTAAATTGAGGATAGTTGCTTCTCATCGTTTAAAACATCTTCAAAATTGTTTTATTAATTTTATTTTTTATTTTTATATACATAATTATACACATTTTACTATGGTTTACACATATTTTGTTCTACTTTAATTTTAAGTTTTCTAAATAAAATTATAAAATTATACCATTATAAAGTTTTTTTAACAAATTATATTTACATTTAAAAATAATAATTTATATAAAAAAACAGTGAAAACCATAAAATGTAAATTCAGTATATATATATATAAGCCTACAACAATATATGATATCTATAAACTTTGTCGTGATGTGTATATAGAGGAAGGGAGAATTGGATATATGATATTCATATAGCAGTTTTGTATGTTAATAGTGAACACAAAATAAATAGATATGAGAAAGAAAATTATAGAATTTTTTATTGGTTAAAAGTTTAATATAATTTTTTTAAAAGGGTAAAATTATAATCTCAAAGTGATGAACAATCATATATATAGAGAGAGAGAGTTTAGAAGCATTTACATGAGATCTTGAGATCTAGATATATTTGGTAGCTTGTCTATTCCTATCTATAATTTTACGGTGCATGTACCTTTTTTTTTTAAATTTATGTGTATGTTACACAGAAATCTTAAGGGAAACATAAATACGGTCTAAATTATTATAGATAGAAATAAGTTATCTTACAACAAAATCAAGTCACTTGTGTATTCATATGTATTATTGGTTTAGCTTGTTTATCCTTAACTACAATTTTAGGTTGCCATGTATGCATATGTATCATTATTAAAATATTTTATTATCTAATCCCTATGGATTATGATTAACATTTTTATGGTTAAAGTTATATTATAACTTAGAATTAATATTACATCCTTTTGTTATGTTACTTAAATTATGTTAATTTATATAATTCGGGTTTTGGTATTGGTATAAATAATCCCAAGACTTTGTCCATTGTATTTAAGTGTTGTAATTCTTAGCTATATATAATTTATTGATTGTTTTTGTGTATATAGGTGCCCAAATTTTTTTATGTATATTTACCTTTATTTTATCCTTTTTCACATTCTATATAATATTTGAGTGGATGTGTTGCTTCTATCCATTTCTAGAAAATATTACTAATTAATGAATAAAGGGTCTTCTATGAAAGTATTCATAAGTCTATCATGTATAACAACCCAAGTCTACTCACCTGGTTGTACTAGAAATAAATAAGTCAAGCAATAATAAAGGGAACGTATTTTTTTAAAAATCAATGTTTAACCCTTAGAGTACTATCCTTTTACTACTAATTTGTTTTATCCAAAGAATAATTATCATATAGATACATTAGTACCTGTATACCAAACCACTTTTGAGTTCTAAAGCTATTGCAGGAAAATACCCAAGTGGATGAGATTGGCTAAATCCCATGAAAATTGTCTTTTTGTTGAATCAACTTGCCTTATTTATCATTCTCTTGATCTGGCATGAGGATCAAACCATGATAGAGGTTACCCTTTAGGGACCATAATACCTAAAGGATGGATGCATACACTTTACATCCCTTAGCATATTGAACTTTGATCCAAGCAATCAACTTGTTCTAATAAATTATGCAAGAGTCTGGCATACATATGCCAAGTGTCTTACTAATTGTACTACTAATAACAGTCAACAAGAGCTATACCATTACCCTAAAACTAGTCTTAGTCACAATACCCACTTTGACCTCCCAAGTAATGACCTATAGAAGATGTCTCATTCTGTCTCGTTATAAGTACTAGTTGGGTCTCATGTTATGATCTATTATGCCAAACTACAACTACTCTTGAAACATATTGTATGCATACCCACATATTAACATAATTGGGTTTCTAAATATTTTTTAATAAACTGTACACAAAGTAGTAAATATATTTTATCGACAAGATCTATTTTCTAACTATCTACCTAAAGGATACAAAGGTTACGAAGTTTGATCCCCTAGATAGTATTATATAACCGATAGTTTTGTTGTCTAACATGTACTTTAAGTACCTTATGGTAAGCCCAAAGTTATAGTATAACATAGACTTGATCACTTAATTTTACTATACAACAAAATAAAGGAATTAAATACAAAGCTCACATTTTTAAAGATAATATTCCTTAAAATTCCTATTTTTCTATCAAAAGCAACCTTTATAAAAATAAACATCTACTTTGATTTATTTTAATTAGAAAGTACACTACCATTTATATTCCACTCCAAGATATATGTATATCATTTAAACTCCACATAACAACTATATAAATCAACAAAATATTATTAAAATACTTATACCATAAAATAAAAAAGTTACTTTCCTAATCTCAAGTGGGTCCACAGTTGACCTTAATCTTAATTTTAAACCCTTAAGAGAACTAATATCTTACAATAGTTGGATATTTCTCTTTTAACATATATCCCATATTAAAAATATTACAAGTAGCTAAATGAAGATTTATTACTTTAATTTTACACTCCAACTAAGAGTTGCTTGTATAAATAAATATTTTTACCAACAAATATTGTTGAAAGTGAAAGCATGAGATTCCAGAAATAAAAGAAACACTAATTGCTACAATGTAAACTAACTAGCTTGATGCATGAAATAACATGGATATAATCAAATCAAAAGCAGGAGCACAGCCCTTTGTATTAATGTGATTCCAACTCGGTTACAATACGTCTCCTCCCTTTTTAAGGGCTAGGAGAGTTAGCATGTTTCCATTACAAAAAATGCATAGTGATCTTCTTTCCGCATGCCCACATTTGAAACGGGCGGGCCAAAGTGTTGTCGTCGCTTATGCTGATGAATCCTTGCTTGCTGCTGCTTATCCTGCATTCAGAGACACAATGACGTTGTTAGCACCACCTGTTGCAAAGAAGAAGAACGTTTGAATTTAGAATTTAATAAGAAATACTTGTGAAATATTGATTAAATACGTGCAATTCTGACAGAGACCTGAAAACATCACCCAAAATGTTGCTGCCAGCAAAACAGCCGATGAATCCGATCTCTGTTACCTGCAAGTTAGTATTTCATTGCATCGCAGAATATATATTCGATAACTGTCTTCTGAAATATATATTCGAACACTATTAACTGCAGGATATATTCGAACATAAAATGTAAACTATTTAAACAACATAAATTAAATTGAAACTAAGAACGTGTGTGGCATGCCCAAGCGGGCTGCCCCCGTTAAAACTTGACTTTGACACCAATCCACTAGGAATGGGCCCAAAATCTCAGAGAGTGAGTTGTCAACAAATTGATGGATTACTGTGGTCCAATGTCGGGTTCTAAGGTCTAGATTCACCTTCTAGCAGCCACCAATAACCTCCCTACAAAAAATATTACAGGTGTAGAAGAATGAATCTAAAAGGATGCAATCGGGTGTTTGGTTTTTGGCAGCACTTCGTTGCTTCGAAATGTCTATCAACTTGTCTTTTTCTGGGCGGGAAAGTCTACCATTTTATAGACCCATGGGGTCTCTTTGGAGGGGGCACGCAAGGATGCCACGTGGCGGCCATGCCTTCCCAAAAGGGAGGAGACTCCTCCTTGACTTGGGCTTACATGACTGCCCTTGTGACAGTTTGCTAACTGCAAATCTGCCCACCTACGCACGTCTACATAGCAGGTGGAAATAACTGACTGTCCTCGGCTGCCACTTGTTTAACATCCGCTTTAAATCATTTTAATGGCACTTTTAAATGTTTTAATGTTTGCCTTTGAATGCTTGAATTCCGCCTTTGATTGGTTGAGTTTCTGCCCAGGCGTAAATGCCGAAGTGTCGTGATATCGCGACGTCGCGATATCGCGACACTTCGGCCAAGGCCTTTCTTTGGGCACCGAAGTGTCATGATATCGCGACGTCGCGATATCGCGACACTTCGGCCAAGGCTTTGCCTTGGGCACCGAAGTGTCGCAATATCGCGACGTCGCAATATCGTGATGTCGCAATATCGCGACACTTCGGCCAAGGCAAATCCTTGGCCGAAGTGTCACGATATTACAACGTCGTGATATCGCGACGTCATGATATCGTGACACTTCGGCCAAGGATTTGCCTTGGGCACCGAAGTGTCGCGATATCGCGACACTTCGGTCAAGGCTTTGCTTTATGCGTCGAAGTGTCGTGATATCATGACGTTGCGATGTCACGATATCACGACACTTCGGCCAAGGCTTGATTAAGGCTTGCTTTTGATTAAGGCTTTCTTTTGATTAAGGCTTGCTTTTGATTAAGGCTTGTTAAAATGACCAGCTTTGCTTTGTTTACTTTTCGACCTTCTAAACTGCTGTGTAAGTGGCTAGGACCACTATTTGACCTCTAAGGGCTGCCCTGAAAGTTGTGTGTGTCAATGCGATCAGTGTTTGTAGTCACATAATCGGATTGGTGCTGTTTTGGTGTCTACAGATGCCCATTTTTGGGAAATGTTGCGGGTGACGCAGTGCTAAGCAAAAATAGATAGCCAAAGCACTAATGATTAGGGTTTCTTGGTAACCTAACCAAATTTTGATGCCCCAAGTATGGAAAGGGCATGCATTCTTGAATCTTTGCTTCTGATGAGCTAAGGAATTTGATTTCAAGTGTTAACCTATTTTGGTGAGGTGTGACTTGATCTGGGACATTGATTAGTCATGATTAGTCAAAGGGCGTAACCTTTTGTCTATAGGGGAACCTTGTGTTCATGCTTTGGGAATGCCAAGTGTATGATCAATTTGATTGCTGCTTGTTTACTGCACCAAGTAGGAGCATGATTGTCTTTGTCAATGATTCTTTGAATGCATGTCATTACTTTGATTGGGTGTGTGCTTGTTGATTGGTGACTAAGTGTGACTACCCCCTCAAGCGACGAATCGATGAGGGAATGACCTTCATGAGAAAAGTGACGAGTCGCTTGACCCAAGATGTCTTGTGTAAGGGTGCCTTTAGATGGTTTACCGTTTAAGCATGTGCAATTTCTTGACATTTGGACCTATTTTTGGTGGGTGTTAACCCTTTTGGTGATGCCATAATGGGGTGAAATCGTCAAAAACCCGCCTTCCCGTGGAGCGGTCCGGCTATGGTAGCCTTCTTGGGGAAGTAGGAGAATGACAATTTGAGCCCCGACATCGATTTTTTATGCCAAGAGGTTAAGTGCAAGAGCACTTGTGTTCGGCAATGCTTATTCCTATGTTTTTGTGGTGCATTTTTGTGATGTTTTTGTTGTTTTGATTTTTTTTCTTTGTGTATATGTCATGATTTTATGTTATGCATAATGATTGATGTTGATGGATGCATGCTACTTTATATTGATGTATGCATATGGTATGATAAATGCGATTGTTGTATGTTGATTTATTTTGATGGATGCATATGTTATGATGAATGCAAATGTTTTTGATTTATATGTGATATGCAGAAATGAAATGGATGAATGGAATTTGTGATGTTTGGCTATGGCACCATAGACTGTTTAGAACTTTGTTATTTTGTCTTTAGGCGATTGTTATGATGCATGACTTTGTATGCATACATGTGTTTTTATTTTTTTGTATTTTTTGATGGTATTGTAAGGATGAAAAGTAGCGTAGTTGGTTTTGGAAATGTAGCTAAGGTTTTCTGAGACTCTAACGGTTCTAACTCACTAGCCACGATTGTACTTTATCTTACAAGACTTTTGAACAAGGTATGAATCGGACTTGTTTTTGACCAATCTATTTCACATCCCTGTGTGTGCAATTGAGTTCATTTATGTGGTATTTGTCAGGATACCGCCAGTTCCAGATGGGCTTTCAACCGAACCTGTACTGAGGATCACCTAATTAGCTCCACTAACTCCTTTGTTGTATTTAGTTAGATTAATATGTGGTGTTATCCAGGATACCATAAGCTAGCTCATCCTTATGCAAACATTGGTCTGCACACACGCAAAGTGAATGTGACAGACATATCATCATGCGGGTAGGATACCATCATTGCCAGATAGGCTATCAACCAAACCTGTAATGAGGATCACCTAGATGGTTTTCGAATGCTGAGAATTCTAGGGATTCAAGTTCAAGATATTTGTTGGTTGAATGATTTAGAAAGTTGCTCGTCTATATAGTGATGAAAATCACTATTTATTTTCTATTAATTCTTTTTGAGCAAGGATTTTGAATAGTAGTGATAACCACTGTTATTTGATTTTGTATTTTTAGTATTGTGAGTTTGGGCTTGTGAGTGGCCTTGATCCTTGTGGACTTGGGGACGACTACACATCCTTTGTAGGGACGTGTAGTATGAATCCTTACGACGTTTGGAACCAAGGGGGTGATGGAGATTATGGAGTAAGGGCATTGATAATTTTAGGCCTTGGGGATGACTACCCATCCTGGTTAGGGGCGGATAGTACGAATCCTTACAACTTGGAGACCAAAGGTGAATGGACAGTGTTAGGATGATGATTTTTTGGAATTTTTTTTGTGAATGGCATTGATCCCTTTAGGTCTTTGGGATGACTACCCATCCTTGGTAGGGACGTGTAGTACAAATCCTTACAACTTTGGGAACCAACAATGATTGGGATTTGGTAGTGGTAAAAACCACTGTTTTATGGAGGTGAATGGATAGGAGAGAGCTTGTCCTTTTGTCAATTCTCAGCATTCTAGAACCATTCGCACAGGGGGATGAGCAAGATAACCGTTTCACTTATGGTGACCTGGATTACTGCGCAGGTTTCATCTTTCGTTCACACAAATTGGGAATTTTTATGTGTTTTAATTTATGTTGGGATGTTACGTAACAAGGTGTATTTCAAGTGTAACTCTACCTTCGTAAAATATGTCTGACTCGATACATTACATGGCTAAAGAGCAAAATGATGACTAAATCATGAAAACTCTTGATATATTAGAAGACCACTGACTCTAGTGTGGTAAAAAGCAATGCATGGTGTTTTTGTTGTTTTTGTAAAATGGAACAGTGTGGAACAAGATGGACTAGCAGAGCAATTACAGCCTATGGTGCCTTTGACCTATACGACCACAAATATGCAATGTATGGATGCAATGCTTTAATGCAGCTATGTATTTTTTGTATTTTTGATGGATTGATTTTTTTGAATATGAAGATGAGGTGCGAGAAGATCTTTCTATTGATGAATTTGAGTATGCCTAGAAATGAGATGCAAAAATTTTGTTTTGTTGTTTTTTTTTATGATTTTTTTTTTATTTTAACTTTTCTTATTTTTGACCAAGCGATTGTGGAAATCCTTGGAGCATTTTGGGATTGACCAAGCGATTTTAAGGATCCTTGGAGCATTTTTGGGATTGACCAAGCGATTGCGATAATCCTTGGAGCATTTTTGGGATTTGACCAAGCGATTTTAGAGATCCTTGGAGCATTTTTGGGATTTGACCAAGAGATTTTATGGATCCTTGGAGCATTTTTGGGATTGACCAAGCGATTGCGATAATCCTTGGAGCATTTTTGGGATTTGACCAAGCGATTTTATGGATCCTTGGAGCATTTTTGGGATTGACCAAGCGATTGCGATAATCCTTGGAGCATTTTTTGGATTGACCAAGCGATTGCGATAATCCTTGGAGCATTTTTGGGATTTGACCAAGCGATTTTAGAGATCCTTGGAGCATTTTTGGGATTGACCAAGCGATTATAGAATCCTTGGAGCATTTGGGGTGACCAAGTGATTGCGATAATCCTTGGAGCATTTTGGGGTGACCAAGTGATTGCGATAATCCTTGGAGCATTTTGGGGTGACCAAGTGATTATGATAATCCTTGGAGCTTTTTGGGTTTGGATTATGGCTCTTCAGGGGATAGAGGTACCCCCATCTTGATGGTCTTTACGCTCCGGATCTGGCTCTAGAGGGATTGGCACGAATGGATCGGCCCTATGCACGGAGATGAGGGCAGGATCTACCCTCGACATTGATATTGCTATGGGATCTTTGGGTGAAAGTTGATCTTTGTATGCCCAAAGTGGTAGATGTAATGCTTGGTCCCACTGTGGTGGGTTAACGTGCCACTCATGCCCTAGTATTATGTTTATCTGTTGACATGCTTCCTCGATTTTTATGGGATGTCGATGTTGTCACATGTGATTGTTGTGGGCTATCTCTATTTTATCTTCACCTTCAACCAGTGAGTACAACTCATCAGAATCTGGAGATTCTGAGACATGGAGGACTGCATCATCAGGTAGCCCTAGGGTTAAAGGTTGATCCTCTTCGAAAGGAGCCTCATGTAAGTTGGACCTTGGGAGCTCCAAAATCTTGGTCTCTACCGACTCTAAGTGCTCTAGCACTTTGCATGTATCAGGGGATTTGAGCTCCTCCTCTTTGGTTGGTTCTTGTTGAGGAACTTGGGGCCTATGGAGGGGTGTCCAGATAGCACCCCCATGCCTTGGTAGGGCTTTTCATCCCGCTCTTCTTCTTGCTCTGATTCCTCAGAGGCTTCTTGATGAATTTCTAAAGGTGGCCCATAAACCTGAGTGGGTTCTTGAGGAAGGCACCCATCATTGGTTATAGGATTAGCCTCCCGCTCATGTCTAGGAGGCGTCGAGGGTGGTGCTTGATGAGGTCACGAAGACTTGTCTCACACCCAAGGGTTGTGCCTCTCATAATGTTTTGTCTTATGCATGTGAGGGGTTGGAGTCCTCTCCTGCATAGTGTGTTGGAACAACTCATCCTTCTGGTGCTAAAGGTGCTCTTTATTTAGAAGATACCTGAAAGCATGAGATTCCGAAAATAAGAGAAACACTATAGCTATGCAATATAAGACAAGATATAATGCTTTAATCCTATGCACGAAAAAAATAAAGGAGATAAATTGGAAATGAAATAAAGACGTATGAAAGCACAACCCTCTTTATTCAATTTTCTTATCCTCGGTTACAAAGACGTCTCCTCCCTTTTTAGGGGCTAGGAGCATTAAATGGATCTCTGTTACAATTGTGCACATTGATCTTCTTTCCGCATGCCCACATGCAAAGTGGGCGGGCCAAAGTATTGTCGCCGCTAATGTTAATGAGTCTTTGCTTGCTGCTGCTTATCCTGCATTCAGAGAAATAGCAAACTGTTTAGTAGCACCTATGTTAAAATGAAACAAGAGCATAAAGGTTGCTGCCAATAAAACAGTCACTGTTACTTGCAATTCAATGAAGAACCACAATTTATTAAAACACGATACTATTTTCCAGTAAAATATCTTCTAGAATATATATTCAGACACTGTTAATTGCAAGGTATATTCGAATGTAGCAAGATATATTCGACTTACAGCATAGTGCAAGATATATTCTATCGTAAAACGTGAGTTATTTCGACAGCATAAAGCGTAAGGTAAGATGAGCACACGATATCGAAATAGATTGAAATAAACTAAGAGCAACATCTTCTGAATCTGATAAATGTTTAAACATCAGAGAATACAATATGACAGAATAAAAGAACTTGAAACATAGGAACATGTGTGGGGTGCCCCAACGGGCCGCCCTGTAAAAACTTGACTTCGGCACAAATCCACTGAGGATGGGCCCAAAATTTGGAGACTAAGTTGTGATGTCATCGAATTGGTAGTTTACTATGTCCAATGTCGGATCTGAAATTTCGGATTCACCTTCAAACAGCCACCAATAACCTCCGTTGCGAAAGAGATTACAAGTGCAGAAGAATGAATTCGAAAATACTATAAATGGGTCTCTGGTTTTGCAGCACTTCATTGCATTAAGAAAATGCTTGTCAACCTCCCTTTTTTGGGTGGGAAAATCCACCATTTTATAGACCCACGGGGTCTCTTTGAGAAGGGCACGCAGGGATGCCACATGGAGGCCATGCCTTCTCAGTAGGGAGGAGACTTTGCCTTGACTAGGGCTTACATGACTACGCTCGCAATAGTCCACTAACTGTCAATCTGCCCACCTACGCGTGCATGCATAGCAGGCGGCAATAACTGACTGTTCTCGGCTGCCACTTGTTGAATGTCTGCTTTGCTTTAATGTTTTCTTTTATTGTTTTAAATGTTTGCGTTTTGATCGATTTAATGTCTACGTTTAACTGCTAAAAACCTACCAGGCGCAAAGGTAGGAGTCTATCACGATATCGCGACGTCGCGATATCGCGATGCTAAGAACAAAATAGGGTGCAGGGGGGGATTTGTCACGATATCACGACTGTCATGATATCGCGACAGCGCGATGTCGCGGCTGTTGCGATATCATGACTATCGTGATATCACGATAGCATGATGTCATGGCCATCACGATATCGTGACAACACGATGTCGCGGCCGTCGTGATATTGTGACTATTGTGATATCGTGATAGCGCGATGTCGCGGCTGTTGCGATATCATGACTGTCATGATATCACGATAGTGCGATGTCGCGGCTGTTGCGATATCACGACTATCATGATATCGCGACAGCGCAATATCGTGGCTGTCGTGATATCGCGATAGCACGATATCGCGGCTATCGCGATATCATGACTATCGCAAAATCGTGACAGCATGAAGTCACGACAGTCGCGACATCGCGATCGTCGCGATATCGTGACAGGCAGCACTTGCCTAACTAAGTTGTTTAAACATAATTTTTGACTTGTTTAAAAGCAATTTTGCCTAAATGTTGAAAGAAGTTTTTGCCTAAGTGTTTGAAATCATTTTTTGCCTAAGTGTTAAAAGCTTGAACCAGACTTGGAGGATATGTAACCAGATTGGTACCTTCCAAAATTGTTGTGTAAGTGGCTAGGGCCATTGTTTGAACTCTGAGGGCTGCCCTGAAGGTTGTGCGCCAATACGATCAGTGTTTGTAGTCACATAATCGGATTGGTGCTGTTTTGGTGTCTACAGATGCCCCTTTTTGGGAAGCGCTGCGGGTGATGCAGTGCTGAGCAAAAATAGATAACCAAAGCACTAATGATTAGGGTTTCTTGGTAACATAACCAACCTTTGATGCCCCAAGTATGGAATGGGGATGCATTCTTGAATCCTTGCTTCTGACGAGCTAAGGAATTTGATTTCAAGTGTTAACCTATTTTGGTGAGGTGTGACTTGAGCTTGGACATTGATCAGTCATGATTAGGCAAAGGGCATAACCTTTTGTCCACATGGGGAACCTTGTGTTCATGCTTCGGGAATGCCAAGTTTTTGATCAATTTAATGATTGCTTGTTTACTGCCCCAAGCAGGAGCGTGATTGTCTTTGTCAATGATTCTTTGAATGCATGCCATTGCCTTGATTGGGTGTGTGCTTGTTGATTGGTGACTAAGTGTGACTACCCCCTCAAGCGACGAATCGATGAGGGAATGACCTTCATGAGAAAAATGATGAGTCGCTTGACCTAAGATGACTTGTGCAAGGGTGCCTTTAGATGTTTTACCATTTAAGCACGTGCAATTTCCCGACATTTGGACCTATTTTTGGTGGGTGTTAACCCTTTTGGTGATGCCATAATGGGGTGAAATCATCAAAAACCCGTCTTCCCGTGGAGCGGTCCGGCTATGGTAGCCTTCTTGGGGAAGTAGGAGAGTGACAATTTGAACCCCGACATCGATTTTCTATGCCAAGAGGTTAAGTGCAAGAGCACTTGTGTCCGGCAATGCTTATTGCTATGTTTTTGTGTTGCATTTTTGGGATGTTTTTGTTGTTTTGATTTTCTTTCTTTGTGTATATGTCATGATTTTATGTTATGCACAATGATTGATGTTGATGGATGCATGCTACTTTATATTGATGGATGCATATGGTATGATAAATGTGATTGTTGTATGTTGATTTATTTTTATGGATGCATGATGAATGCAAATGTTTTTTATTTATATGTGATATGCAGAAATGAAATGGATGAATGGACTTTGTGATGTTTGGCTATGGCACCATAGACTGTTTATGACTTTGTTATTTTGTCTTTAGGCGATTGCTGTGATGCATGACTTTGTATGTATACATGTGGTTTTTCTTTTTTTGTATTTTCTGATGGTATTGTAAGGATGAAAAGTAGTGCAATTGGTTTAGAAATGTAGCTAAGGTTTTTGGAGACTCAGACGGTTTTAACTCACTAGCCATGACTGTACTTTATCTTACAAGACTTTTGAACAAGGTATGAATCGGACTTGTTTTTGACCAAGCTATTTCACATCCCTGTGTGTGCAATTGAGTTCATTTATGTGGTATTTGTCTGGATACCACCGAGTGCCGAATGGGCTTTCAATCGAACCTCGTATTGAGGATCACCTAATTAGCTCCACTAACTCCTTTGTTGTATTTAGTTATATTAATCTACGGTGTTATCCAGGATACCATAAGCTAGCTCATCCTTATGCAAACATTGGTCCTACACATGCGAAAGTGAATGTGACGGACATATCGTCATGCGGGTAGGATACCACCATTGCCAGATAGGCTATCAACCAAACCTGTAATGAGGATCACCTAGATGGTTTTCGAATGCTAAGAATTCCAGGGATTCAAGTTCAGGATATTTGTTGGCTGAATGATTTAGAAATTTGCTTGTCTATATAGTGATGAAAATCATTGTTTATTTTCTATTAATTCTTTTTGAGCAAGGATTTTGAATAGTAGTGATAACCACTGTTATTTGATTTTGTATTTTGAGTATTGTGAGGTTGGGCTGGTGAGTGGCCTTGATCCTTGTGGCCTTGGGGATGACTACCCATCCTTTGCAGGGACATGTAGTACGAATCCTTATGACGTTAGGGACCAAGGGGGTGATGGAGATTATGCAGTAAGGGCATTGATATTTTAGGCCTTGGGGATGACTACCCATCTTGGTTAGGGGTGGATAGTACGAATCCTTACAACTTGGAGACCAAATGTGAATGGAAAGTGTTAGGATGATGATTTGTTTTGGAATTTTGTTTGTGAATGGCGTTGATCCCTTTAGGTCTTGGGGATGACTACCCATCCTTGGCAGGGACGTGTAGTACAAATCCTTACAACTTTGGGAACCAACTATGATTGGGATTTGGTAGTGGTGAAAACCACTATATATGGAGGTGAATGGATAGGAAAGAGCTTGTCCTTTTGTCAATTCTCAGCATTCTGGAACCATTCGCACGGGGGGATGAGCAAGATAATCGTTTCACTTATGGTGACCTGGATTACTATGCAGGTTTCATCTTTCGTTCACACAACTTGGGAATTTTTATGTGTTTTAATTTATGTTGGGATGTTACATAACAAGGTGTATTTCAAGTGTAACTCTACCTTCGTAAAATCTGTTTGACTTGATGCATTACATGGCTAAAGAGCAAAATGATGACTGAATCATGAAAACTCTTGATACATTAAAAGACCACTGACTCTAGTGTGGTAAAAAGCAATGCATGGTGTTTTTGTTGTTTTTGTAAAGTGGAACAGTGTGGAACAAGATGGACTAGCAGAGCAATTACAGCCTATGGTGCCTTTGACCTATACGACCACAAATATGCAATGTATGGATGCAATGCTTTAATGCATCTATGTATTTTTGTATTTTTGATGGATTGAATTTTGTGAATATGAAGATGAAGTGCGAGAAGAGCTCTCTATTGATGAATTTTAGTATGCCTAGAAATGAGATGCAAAAATTTTTTTGTTGTTTTTGATGATTTTTGTTGTTTTTGAATTTTCTTGATTTTTGACCAAGCGATTGTGGAAATCCTTGGAGCATTTTGGGATTGACCAAGCGATTGCAAGAATCCTTGGAGCATTTTTGGGATTGACCAAATGATTTTGATAATCCTTGGAGCATTTTTGGGATTGACCAAGCGATTTTAGAGATCCTTGGATCATTTTTGGGATATGGCTCTCTTAGATATGGAATGGTCACAAATGACTGATATTCAAGGGTTATGTTTCCTTGATACCATCAAGAGAAGCTAGCCGGTACGTCCCGGGTCCTATTTTGCTATCAATGACATATGGACCTAACCAATTTGCTGCAAACTTGTCCCTTAGGTGGGACGGAAAACTGGAGTTCTTTTGGTTTTCCTTCAAAACCAAATCACCAACCCGAAAGTCCCTGAGGTGAACTTTCATGTTGTAAGCTTTCTTAAGTCGCTCTTGATAAATACGTAAATTCTCAAGAGCATTAACGTGTCATTCGTCAAGCAACGTAAGCTGGTCTAATCGGGCCTACCATGCAGAGTCATCATCGATGAACTCCTGCATTGATATGCACAGGGAAGGAATCTCCAACTCTAGAGGCATGACTACCTCGGAGCCATACACAAGCAAAAATGGAGTGGCCCTAGTGGGCGTCCAAATGCTAGTGCGATAGGCCCATAGGGCAAGTGGGATTTGAATGTGCCAATCCTTATGACTGTCTGCAACGGTATTTTTAAGGATGGCAACTAGTGTTTTGTTTGATGCTTCTGCTTGCCCATTCACCTACGGATAATAGGGTGTCGAAAAGCTATGTTGAATCTTGTACTTTGTGGTCAAAGCATGCACGTCTTTGTTTTTGAAAGGCATCCCATTATTCGAGACTATTTTGGATGGAATACCAAAATGACATATGATGTTATGCAAAATGAAGTCCACAATGCGGGGTCCTATCATAGAGGTAAGTGGAATTGCTTCCACCCACTTGATAAAATACTCTGTGGCCGTTATGATAAACGTGTGATGGCCTGACGATGCAGGGGAGATATTTCCAATTAGATCAAAGCCCCACTGTGAGAACGGCCAAGAATACTAGACTGTCTGCAAGGCATGAGAAGGTACGTGCATCAAATTGGCATGATGTTGACACTTCACGCACTTCTTGACATAGGTGCAACAATCTTGCTCTAAATATGGCCAATAATAGCCCATGCAAAGAATGCGCTTTGCAATGGCCATACCACTAAAGTGGCCACCACATGTACCATTGTGCGCTTGGGCGACTACCCAAGTGGACTCTTGCTGGTCCAAGCAATGAAGGAGGATTCCTTCATAGCTACAACGATACAAAATGTCTCCTATCAAGACATACTTAGCCGCTTTCTGCTTGAGTGCTCGTTTTGTGGCATGAGTCAATCCAAGTGGGAGATTACCTAACTTGAGGTAGTCTCTAATGGGTAAATACTAGTCCTGTTGATCAGAAACCTTGACAATATGAATAGCCAATCCCTCTTGAAGTTCATCCCTAGCAAACGATGAATGAAATAGAACCTGTAAGAATAGCGTTGTGTTGCTATTAATGGGAGTAGGGGAGAACAAGGACCCCCAGTTGGTGTGTTTCAAACGATCTCGAATTCGAGAGAAATTCTCCGAGGATGGTTCAATCTGGATCATGTGGATTCCTAGCGTCAAGTCAAAGCTTGCACGCCCCATCGTGGATTGTGATAAGGTTTTGACTTGAATGGTCATCATATCATCAAAAATTTCTTTCAAAATTAGTGACCCCAAAGAGGCCATTGTGTCCGCAAAATGATTCGATGATCGAGGGAGTGCCTCGATGTCATACCACTCAAGTTTTACCAGGAATTTGTCCACAAGGGCTTTATAAGCCTACAAGACTAGGCATTTGCATTGATATACCCATTTGACTTGATTGACTATTAATAGTGAATAACCAAAGATATTCAGTCGTTTGATTTTCATGGTGATTACTATCTGAAGACCTAGGAGCAAGGCTTCATACTCTGCATTTTTATTGGTGCATGGGAAGTTTAATTTAAATGACAGGGGCATTGGAGCACCCTGCGGTGTGAAGAATACAATTACCATGCCACCACCTTGCTCACATTTAGAACCATCGAAGAAAAGGGTTATGTTGGCCTATGACTCAGGCTCATCAGAATCTGGCAATTCTAAGACATGAAAGACCCCATCATCGGGTAGGTCTATGACCAGAGGCTGATCGTCTTCAAGAGGAGCCTCTGCTAGTTGATCGGCTATGACTTGTCCTTTGATAGATTTTTGTCCAATAAAATCTATGTCAAATTTTGTCAACAACATGATCCATTTCATCGTGAGACTACTATGATAAGTATGACTCATCATGTATTGCAATGAATTCTCCTTAGACACAACATACGTAGTGTTGCTCAGCATGTAGTGGCATAGCTTTTTGGTAGCAAACACCACTGCCAAGCCGAGTTTCTCAACGTATGCATAGTTAAGTTCATAACCGACCGGGGTGCGGCTAAGATAGTAAGTAGCCTGTTCCTTGTGAAGTTCATTCTTCTGGGCTAACATGGCACCTAGTGCCACCTCAGTAGCTGAGATGTATAAGTAGAATGGCACTCCTGGTCTAGGTGGTGCCAATACTGGCGACGAAGCTAGGTATTGTTTGATTTCGTCAAAGGCTGACTGGCACTCGTCATCCCAATGAAATGTAACTCCCTTGTGTAGTAATTTGTTCATGGGTTGGCACTTGTCAGATAAATGCGCTATAAAGCGTTTAATCAACGCGGCCTTTCCCTGCATACTTCTGAGCTGCTTGATTGTAGTTGGGGGAACCATTTCAAGGATTTCCTTGACTTTCTTTGGGTCCACCTTGATTCCTTGCTTTGAGACTATGAAACCCAAGAGTTTTCTATATGTGATGCCAAATATGCACTTCTTGGGGTTTAGTCTGACTTTATGCTCCATGAGGCGATCGAGGATCTTGCTTAAGTCATTGATATGATTTGAGCGCAAGAGAGACTTGGCTAATAGATCATCCATGTAATCTTCCAAATTTTTGTGCATATAGTCATGGAAGATGTACATCATGGCATTTTGGTAGGTAGCGCCAACATTTTTAAGGCCAAAAGGCATGACCTTATAACAAAATATCCACCAAGGTGTTGTGAACACCATTTTTAGTTGGTCTTTAGGATTGATACGAATTTGATTATATCCTGAGAAACCATCCATTAGGGAGAGCATTTCGTGACCTTCTATAGCGTTTACCAACATGTTGATGTTGGGCAAGGGGAAATCATCCTTAGGACTCGCTTTGTTTAGATCTTGAAAATTAGTGCATATGCGAATCCTCCCGTCGGGCTTCTTGATGGGAACCATGTTGGACAACCATGGCGGATAATCCACGCAGATGATAAACTGTGCATCCAAAAACTTTTGCAATTTGTCTTTGACCATTAAGGCCACTGTTGGGTGCATCTTACGTACTTTTTGCTTTACAGGCTTGATTGTCAGATCAAGAGTTAAATTATGCATGACTAGCTACGGGTCTAGTCCTGGCATATCCTTGTACGACCATGCAAAAACCTCCTTCTTCTCTTTGAGAAGGGCAATGTAGTCGGCTTGCTCTTTGGGGGAAAGACTTACCCCCAGCTTGAGAATCTGTGGATTCATTGGATCTGTGCCGATATCTACATCAGTCGTCTCCTCGACTGACATGTGGGATCCGTCCTCCAACTGATGTGGAGTCGGGATCAAATGGATATCATTAGATGAATTTAGATCTGCGTTGGGAACCTCGGGTTCCTCTTCAGCTTGCAAAATATCTTGAGTTGTCCCTGGGGTAAAATGAGGCATTTCATCGAAAGGCCAGTACTCTGATGGTGATAAAGGTGAATTGACGCGATCCCAGTCGATGGCATCTATGTCTAGATGCAATGACCATGCTGGATTAGCCAGATTGCGGATGGGTGCGGTCAAATCAATGGAGATCATGTGGATGGAATGAATTTGGTCTCCATTATCGCGGGTGTGATAACTTGAATCTTTTAGATGCTCCCTATACTCTGGATCTAGCTCTAGTGGAATGGGCACAAATGGATTAGCCCTATGTGTTGATATGAGGACAGGTTCTGCCCTCGATAATGTTGTCATGATAGGGTCTTGGGGTGGACGGTGCTCATCGTGAATTTGGAGCCATGGATCCAACACTTGGTCCCACCTTGCTGGGTCTACCCACCATTCATGCCCTAACCTTATGCCCATATATCCCATTAGATCTTCATGAGTTAAAGGGTGGTTATGCCGTTGCGCATGTCTGAGATAGTCCATATCAGTCTCATCTTCTGAATCACTTTCGAAGATCCAAAAATGTTCATTCTCTTCAGCAACTGTTACTTGCGACATTGAGGGTTCTCCTTGTTCCAGAAAGTTAATCTGGTCCCATTGCGGTTGTTCCACTCTTGGTGGGGGGACCTGATTCTCTTGACATTGTATTGACTCAACTGGAACCTCTAAGGGGAACAGCTTCAAGAAGATGTCCGAACACCGTGTATGTTCTCTTTGGGGATTAGTATCCAAAATTTCACCTCTCTTGAGAAAAGGAGAGGGATTACTGTTGTTGCCAATGTTGTTTGTTGACCATGGGAGGTAATCTCCCAGTGTATATTTTGTATTTGGGTTGGCATAAATATCTGGTGCCAATCCCCCCTTGTTGCCTATTTCTAGGCCTTGCATATTTTCTACCAAGATGTCTAAGGGTAGGGGGTGGTTGAACCCTACTCCCGACTTATCATATGGCATATGATATCTTGGTTGGCAAAGGACACGCATCCCTTGCTCATATCTACCTAGCCCGTATCCATGCCAATTGCATTGGCCGAGATATCTTAGAGCGAAATCCAGGTTTGACAGATAATTGATATTTTTCGTAAAAGGTTCTTCGCCTTCGTCCTTTTGCTTGCATGGTTCAATACCATGATCAACGCCCCCATACACAAAATTTGTCTGGTTTGGTGGGTAACCTAGAGGAACCACTATTCCTATGGGAAAGCGAGGTCTCACCATGTCTTGTACTGATTCTACTATGGGCGTTGCCACAACATTCTACACTAAATACTCCCCTAGGCCCGTACTGGCCATTTCAACAGTGATTGTTGATGCTTGGGAGGGAGGGAACGGGAGTCATTCCTAAGTCCATTCCATGTTTGGTGTTTTAGGAGTCTAAGCTTCCATTATGCTAGGTATTTCCTCGATACCGTTGAAATTATGGGCAACCCCTCTTCTAGGGGCTGAGCCTCTTCCATGATCTGTTTTCCTTTGTCCTTCTGTTTAGCCATGACAGGTGGCGTTGGTAGTGAAGGAGCAGATGATGAAGACTCGCCTGGCTAGGATTTTGCTATTTTGGTCACCAGTGGTGCCTGTGGTATTGGACCCTATTTGGATGGATTTAACTAGAAATCCAAATGCGTTGAAGGGAGGGTCGATTGAGGCATTAATTGCACTACATTGCAATACTTGAAGGGTTCTAAGTCCATCGAAACTACATGTATTTCTCCTTCAAAAGCATACTTTAAGCACTGGTGAGCGATCGAAGAGACACACTTCATGTCCCTGATCCAAGGCCGCCCTAGCAGTATATTGTAAGCCATCTAACCTTCCAACACATGGCACAATGTAGGTATTGTCTTTTGTCCTACCTGGATAGGCAGAACAACTGTGTCGACTATTGAGCATATTGCATCATTGAAAGCTCGCAGTGTGTACGTGGAGGCTATGATATGAGAGGCTGGAAGCTTTAAATGTTTTAGTGCTATAGTGGTAATGATGTTACTGGACGAGCCAGTATCTACCAACACTCTCTTGTATGGGATCCCGTTGACCCGTGCGATAACGTGCAAGGGTGGATCTACCGTGTCATTTGATATTGCTTTGACTTCATCCTCTCTAAAGGTAATGACCGGCTCCGTACATCATTTCACATGTCCCACAAAGTTGTTGAAAGAATTTGCTTTGTGAGGCTGTAATTCGATGGCTTTTAAAATTTCCATAAGAGCTTCCCTATGAGGTGTTGACTGTTGAATAAGCTCATAAATGGAAAGCCTAGCCGATGTGGTCCACAAACTCTGCGTGAGTTTGGTCCATATCGTGACCTCGGGTCTAGGCGGAGGCAACTGCACAGGGTGTTGTTGAGGCTGCGACGTTGTTGGAACTTCCCTTGTAGCTACCTCGGGGGCAACTGTTGGGTATTTTTTATTCCTAGTCACTATGTTGATCATTCCCACAAATCCTTGCATGGGAATATTCTGTCGCACCTCGTTAACCTGGAGAGGTTTTGTCTGTGCCTCGTGGGCAGGCAAAGGGTCCTTGAATACCCCCATTTGTTGATTATTTGGCGCTATGGGGTTGTCCACGGAAAATTTTTTATTGTCGATCAGGTCTGGTATCAATCCTTTGAATTTCTAGCATCCATTCAAGTCATGTCCCCTTCGCCTTTGGAATCTACAATATAATTCCTCTCTGTATCCCTTAGGCTTGGGAGCGTTAGGGTCTACAATTTGGATCTCTAGAAGGGTGGCTAAATTTGTTGCTGACAAGCGGTCCAATAAGGAGTCCCTAGACTTCGTATAAGGGGTGAATTGTTGCCTAGGGCGACGCTGCTGATTCTGCTCTTGTTTCTTATTATCTCTTTCATAACTAGGAGGCACTGCCTGGTAATTAGCCTTTTGGGGCTGCATTTCTTGCACAGGATTGGGGACATTTATCACAACTTGATTAATCGCAGTGGGTTGTGATTGCATATTCCTAGTCTTAGTGGTTTTATTCCACTCTTTCTTTTTAGGCTTGGTGATTGCGCCCTTGCCTATTTTAATCTCTTCTATCACTCTGGCTTGTGCCAAAGCTTCTTCTAAACTGTCGTATTGCTACAGCAGCAATAGCCCAGAGATTGATTTTAAGCAACTTCGTGCAAACATCTGTGTGAGATCAAACATAGGGGGATGGTAGGGTAGCTTAGAAAGCAAAGCCCTCCATCAATTCCCGTATGCTGCCATTGTTTCTTCCTCATATTGCCTGAGGCTGGCCATATCACTCAGTGATGCCTTCTTCTTTGTGTTGAAGGCAAAGCATTCAAGAAACACATCTACTAATTGATCTAGGTTGTTTATGCTATGTTTGGGTAATTGTGTGAACCAATCCGAGGTAGGGCCTATGAATGTGGTTATGAATGTCCTAAGCAACAATGCGTCATTATCTTGGATGTCGAAGCATTGACTTAGGAATCTTGTGACATGTTCTTGTGCATCCTCTTCACCTTTGAAGACTGCCAATTGAGGCAACTTGAAATGTTCAGGGTAAAGAGGTGTGGGTACTGAGGGATGCACTAGATGACTGCGGAGTTGATGTAACATGGTTTTTTGATGCCCAGAAGCTTTTGTCTCCACAGACTCCAAATGCTCTAATAGTGCTTTGTATGCATCGAAAGATTTTATTTCTTCCTCTTTTGTTTGCTCCCGTTGTGAGTTATGGGAGACTGGAGGCCTATGGGGGGGTGGCCGAGTGGCAGCCCTCCCACCTTGAAGGGGCATTTTGGCTCGTTCTATTTCTAGTTCATACTCCTCATAAAGTTCTTGAGGAGTCTTTGGGCGAGACCTATGAGCCTGATTGAGTCCCCTCTGAGGGTACCCATCATTATTTTGGGGAGTGGCCTCCCTCTCGGGTCTATAAGGTCTCGGAGGCAAAGCTTGACGAGGTTGCGGAGACCTGTCCTACACCAAAGGGTTGTGCCTCACATATTGTTCTGCTCTTTAGGTGCGAGGGGTTGGCACCGTCTCAGGTAGTTTATAGCACAACTCATTCACTTTGCACTGCATGCACTCTTTATTCAAGCGGTATAAGTACTCTAACTCCTGATGACCTTGCTCAAGCTACGTGATTTAGGCTTGGCAGGCGACATGTCTGGCAACTGCCGGGTCAACTTGGTCTGCCCTATTTTTCTTAGGATGCTTAAATGTTTCTCCTATGTGTTTGCCTTGATCTTGATGATCTAAAATTTCAATGGGTCGCTTCTCTCTGTCAAGGTAGGCGACATATACTTGAGGCTCTAGCCTCGATAGGTGACCATGATATCTAGCTGGTGTGGAAATGCAAGGTTCTCGCGTTGTATGTTGTTCCCAAGGAATGCGATGATCTTCCTCGTACTCCCTTTCATGGGTGTGAAAGGGGCGGGCAGAGTGAGCTCACCTTGTGTGAAGAGCCCTGCGCTCTAGATTTTGTCTTTCTGTTCTAATGGGAGGCAAAGAAGAGGTAGCGTATTCACGTTGTCTCTCCTCATGGACACTATGCCTCTCTAGTGCTTCATCACGCTGCGGCCACTCATATCTAGCCTCAAGAAGTGGTTATCGACTTACATTGAGATCTACATGTAAAGCGTTTTCCTGAAAGGGGCTATGTTGGATAGGTATACTCCAATGAGGAGGGTCCCAATAATTCCTTTTTGATGTGGCCTGATGTGGACTTTCTTGTAGGCCAGACCTCCAAGGTGGTATGTCCAGGTCCTCAGGGCTAAAGCGAAGGCGACCAGCGCCCTCTCTCTGTGCACCTTTCGTAGCGTCCGCCCTTGATTGGGCTTGGCTATGGGTGTACACCATTGTGGTGCTTCTCTACTATCTAAGCAGATTTTTATCTTGTTTATGATGATTTGTCTTTTTGTTTACACTAAGAAGAAATGAACACACACATACACAAAACCGTGATTATCTCTTTTAAGGATTAATAGTGTGTCCTAAACTGGTTTAGTGCATTTTGATGTTTTGTTTTGTTTTTGCACATTTTGAAGAATGTTTAAATGCATAATGTTGGCTCATATGACTCCCATAAATGGTCGCCCCTTCAATATACCATTGTCGGACCGATATACCAACCTCTCTATATACCCTCCCTTACAAGAGGGAAACTATAGGTACGTGAGAGTAGATGGTACGTGGAACATAGGCGGTACGGAAGGGGGGATTGTCTTGTTAATGACACCTACCATAGAAGACTTATCCTCGTGCACATGGGAATCACCCCAGCGACACTCGGTCAGCTTTCATCAAGATTTACGCCTAACAACAGTGACAATCGGGGAAATGGATGCAAAGCTAAGCCAAGGTGGTGATGAACCCACCGTTGGTCTTGCTCAAGGGCTGCGGTTTTACGACCAACTCCTTGGTTTAAATTATCACGTGATGTGTGTGGGGTTCATTTTATTAAAAAAATGAAACAGGCAGCAAAAAAAAAAAGAACTTTCCCTAAGCCATACAAACACTACAAACCGGAAAACAGCAAATAGAAATTTGACGAATTTTTTTTTTTTTTTTTAAATTTCCCTAAAAAGGTAAAATTAACAGGAAACAGGAACAGAAAAATGAACAAAAAAAAAAAATGAGAACAGTTTTAAAACCCTTACCTTTCTCTGTCCAGACTTGCTGTTTCTGATCTTCGGCTCTAAAAATTCACAGACAGAAATTTGTCAAAGCAAAGACGAATAACAGTAAGAAATTAAAAAGGTACCTGTAAGCACAAAAACACAAAAAATCTGATTAGTTTCTGTGATATTAAAAATCAGGGAACGGTCCCACCGTGATCGCCACTGAAAGCATGAGATTCCGAAAATAAGAGAAACACTATAGCTATGCAATATAAGACAAGATATAACGCTTTAATCCTATGCACGAAACAAAGAAAGGAGATAAATTGGAAATGAAAGAAAGATGTATGAAAGCACAGCCCTCTTTATTCAATTTTCTTATCCTCGGTTACAAAGACGTCTCCTCCCTTTTTAGGGGCTAGGAGCGTTAAATGGATCTTTGTTACAATTGTGCACATTGATCTTCTTTCCGCATGCCCACATGCAAAGTGGGCGGGCAAAAGTATTGATGTCACTGATGTTAATGAGTCTTTGCTTGCTGCTACTTATCCTGCATTCAGAAAAATAGCAAACCGTTTAGTAGCACCTGTGTTAAAATGAAACAAGAGAATAAAGGTTGCTACCAATAAAACAGTCACTGTTACTTGCAAGTCAATGAAGAACCAAAATCGATTAAAACACGATACTATTTGCCAGTAAAATATCTTCTAGAATATATATTCAGACACTATTAATTGCAAGGTATATTCAAACGTAGCAAGATATATTTGAACCTACAACATAGTGCAAGATATATTCTAATGTAAAGCGTGAGTTATTTTGACAGCATAAAGCATAAGGTAAGATGAGCACGTGATATCGAAATGGATTGAAATAAACTAAGAGCAGCGTCTTCTGAATCTGATAAACGTCTAAACATCAGAGAATACCATATGACAGAATAAAAGAACTTGAAACATAGGAATGTGTGTGGGGTGCCCTAGCGGGCCGCCCCATAAAAACTTGACTTCGGCACCAATCCACTGGGGATGGGCTCGAAATCTAGAGAGTGAGTTGTGATGTCGTCAAATTGGTAGTTTACTGTGTCCAATGTCAGATCCGAAATTTTGGATTCACCTTCAAACAGCCACCAATAACCTCTGTTGCAAAATAGATTACAAGTGTAGAAGAATGAATTTGAAAAGACTGTAAATGGGTCTCTGGTTTTGTAGCACTTCGTTGCGTTAAGAAAATGCTTGTTAACCTCCCTTTTTTGGGTGGGAAAATCCACCATTTTATAGACCCACTGGGTCTCTTTGAGAAGGGCACGTAGGGATGGCACGTGGTGGCCATGCCTTCTCAGCAGGGAGGAGACTATGCCTTGACTAGGGCTTACATGACTACGCTCGCAATAGTCCGCTAACTATCAGTCTGCCCACCTACACGCGCATGCACAATAGGCAAAAATAACTGACTGTTCTTAGCTGCCACTTGTTGAATGTTTGCTTTGCTTTAATATTTGCTTTTATTGTTTTAAATGTTTGCATTTTGATCGATTTAATGTCTGCGTTTAACTGCTAAAAACCTGCCAGGCGCAAAGGCAGGAGTCTGTCGTGATATCGCAACATCATGATATCGTGACACTAAGAAAAAAATAGGGTGCAGGGGGGGATTTGTCACGATATCATCACTATCATGATATTGCGACAGTGCGATGTCGTGATCATCGCAACATCATGACTGTCACGATATCGTGACCGGGCGATGTCGTGACCACGTGATATCATGACCGTCGTGATATCACGACAGCACGATGTCACGACCGTCGCGATATCGTGACCATTGCGATATCGTGATGTCGCGATGTAACGACCATCATGATGTCGTGATTGTCGTGATATCGAGACAGCATGATGTCATGGCCGTCATGATGTCATGACCATCACGATATCGCGACAGCGCGATGTCACAGCCGTCGTGATGTCGCGACCGTCGCAATATCATGATAGCACGATGTCATGGCCATCACGATGTCGCGACAGTGCGATGTCGTGGCCGTCATGATATCACGGTTGTCACGATATCGCGACAGTGTGAAGTTGCGACGGTCGCGATATCGCGACTGCACGACGTTGCGACTATCGCGATATCATGACCGTCGCGATATCGCGACAGGCAGCACTTGCCTAAGTTGTTTAAACACAATTTTTGACTTGTTTAAAAGCAATTTTGCCTAAATGTTGAAAGCAGTTTTTGCCTAAGTGTTTGAAAGCAGTTTTTGCCTAAGTGTTAAAATCTTGAACCGGACTTGGAGGATATGTAACCGGATTGGTACCTTCCAAAACTGTTGTGTAAGTGGCTAGGGCCACTGTTTGACCTCTGAGGGCTACCCTGAAGGCTGTGCACCAATACGATCAGTGTTTGTAGTCACATAATCGGATTGGTGCTATTTTGGTGTCTACATTACCATTGCTCTAACTGTTGTCATTCTAGCTCAAGTTGCGTGAGTTGCATCCGGTGTGCGAAATGCTTGACAGATTCTCAGATAGTTGGTCCTACTACTTCATGTCTAGAAGGCTTAGATGCCTTTCTAACATATCTATCTCGGTCATAGTGATCTAAGATCTCTATAGGCCGCCTCCCTCTATTGGAGGTAGTGGCATTTATCCGAGGCTCTGGCCTTAGTAGGTGATCTTGATAGCTAGCATTTGCAGAGGCATCTTGCTCCCGTGATGTATATTGTTCTTGAGGAAGGTAAGGGTTTTCCTCGTGCTCTCTTTCATAAGTGAAAAAGGGATGGGTGGAGTTGGCTTGCCCTGCCTAAGGAGCCTTGTGCTCTGGATTTGTATTTGTAGTCCTGAAAACTAGAGGGGGTGAAGAAGGGATAGTGTAATGATGTGGTTCCTCCCGTTGAACCCTATTTGACCTAGTGCTTCATCATGCGATGATCGCTCATAGCGAGCATCTAAGGGAGCTCTCCTATGACTGTACCCCTCATGGAAGGGTGTGTGCTGAGTGCTATGCTAAATAGGAGTGTTTCTCGAAGAGGTGTCCCTATATTCCCGTTCCGTCAGGGCACGAAGGGGACTACCTTGTGTGTCAGGCCGCCAAGGTGGTATGACAAAATCCTTGGGGCTATACCGGAGGTGACTTGTGCCTCCTCTTTGTGCACCTTCCATAGTGTCCACCCTTGATTGGGCTTGGCTACGGGTGCACACCATTGTGGTGCTTCTCTACTAGCTAAGCAAATTTTTATCTCATTTATGATGATTTTTCTTTTTGTTTACACTAAGCAAAAATGAACACACACATACACAAACCGTGATTATCTCTTTTAAGGATTAATAGTGTGTCCTAAACTGGTTTAGTGCATTTTAATGTTTTGTTTTGTTTTTGCAAGTTTTGAAGAACATTTAAATGCATAATGTTGGCTCATATGACTCCCATAAATGGTCGCCCCTTCAATATACCATTGTCGAACCAATATACCAACCTCTCTATATACCCGCCATTACAAGAGGGAAACTATAGGTACGTGAGAGCAGATGGTACGTGGAACATAGGCGATACGAAAGGGGGATTGTCCTGTTAATGACACCTACCATAGAAGACTTATCCTCGTGTGCATGGGAATCACCCCAACAACACTCAGTCATCTTTCATCAGGATTTACGCCTAACAACAGTGACAATCGAGAAAATGGATGCAAAGCTAAGCCAAGGTGGTGATGAACCCACCGTTGGTCTTGCTCAAGGGCTGGGGTCTTACAAATAGCTCCTTGGTTTAATTTACCATTTGATGTGTCTGGGGTTCATTTTATTTAATAAAAATGAAACAAGCATAAACAACTTTCCCTAAGCAGGTAAAAGTTGACAAAAAAAGTAGAAACAGAAAATAATAATAAATAGGTACAGATTTGGAACCTTACCTTTTTTATGCTCAAATCGGCTATCTTTTCTACCCAAACCAGCTATTTTTGATTCGGCCCAGTAACTATAAGCACAAAAACATAAATTTCAATCAATTTTTGAATCTAAAAAAAAACAAGGGACAGAGTCGCCACTGAAAGCATGAGATTTTGGAAATAAAAGAAACACTAATTGCTGCAATGTAAACTAACTAGCTTGATGCATGAAATAACACGGATATAATCAAATCAAAAGTAGGAGCACAGTCCTTTGTATTAATGTGATTCCAACTCAGTTACGATACGTCTCCTCCATTTTTAAGGGCTAGGAGAGTTAGCATGTTTCCATTACAAAAAATGCATAGTGATCTTCTTCTGCATGCCCACATTTGAAACGGGCAGGCCAAAGTGTTGCCATCGCTTATGCTGATGAATCCTTGCTTGTCGCTACTTATCCTACGTTCAGAGACACAATGACGTTGTTAGTAGCACCTGTTGCAAAGAAGAAGAACATTTGACTTTAGAATTTAATAAGAAATACTTGCGAAAGATTGATTAAATATGTGCAATTTTGATAGAGACCCAAAAACATCACTCAAAACATTGCTACCAGCAAAACAGTCGATGAATCCGATCTCTGTTACCTGCAAGTTAGTATTTCATTGCATCGCAGAATATATATTCGATAACTATCTTTTGAAATATATATTCGAACACTGTTAGCCACAGGATATATTCGAACATAAAGCGTAAACTATTTAAACAGCATAAATTAAATTGAAACTAAGAACGTGTGTGGGGTGCCCAAGCGGGCCGCCCCCGTTAAAACTTGACTTCGGTGCAAATCCACTAGGGATGGGCCCAAAATATCAGAGAGTGAGTTGTCGGAAAATTTATGGATTACTGTGGTCTAATGTTAGGTTCTAAGGTCCGGATTCACCTTCTAGCAGCCACCAATAACCTCCCTATGAAAGAGATTACGGGTGTAGAAGAATGAATCTAAAAGGATGCAATCGGGTGTTTGGTTTTTGGCAGCACTTCGTTGCTTCGAAATGTCTGTCAACTTGTCTTTTTCTGGGCAGGAAAGTCTGCCATTTTATAGACCCATGGGGTCTCTTTGGAGGGGGCACGTAGGGATGCCACGTGGCAGCCATGCCTTCCCAAAAGGGAGGAGACTCCTCCTTGACTTGGGCTTACATGACTGCCCTTGTGACAGTCCGCTAACTGCCAATCTTCCCACCTACATGCGCATGCACAGCAGGTGGCAATAACTGACTGTCCTCGGCTGCCACTTGTTTAACGTCCACTTTAAATCGTTTTAATGGCACTTTTAAATGTTTTAATGTTTTCCTTTGAATGCTTGAATTCTGCCTTTGATTGGTTGAGTTTCTGCCCAGGTGCAAATGTTGAAGTGTCGTGATATCGCGACGTCACGATATCACGACACTTCAGCCAAGGCCTTTCTTTGGGTGCCAAAGTGTCACGATATTGCGACGTCACGATATCGTGACACTTCGGCCAAGACTTTGCCTTGGGCACCGAAGTTTCGCGATATCGCGACACTTCGGCCAAGGCTTTGCCTTGGGTGTTGAAGTGTCATGATATCGTGATGTCACGATATCATGACACTTCGGCCAAGGTTTTGCTGTGTGTGCCGAAGTGTCACGACATCGCGACGTCACGACGTCACAATATCATGACACTTCAGCCAAGGCTTTATTAAGGCTTGCTTTTGATTAAGGCTTTCTTTTGATTAAGGCTTTCTTTTGATTAAGGCTTGATTTTGATTAAGGCTTGTTAAAACGACCAGCTTTGCTTTGTTTACTTTCCGACCTTCTAAATTGTTGTGTAAGTGGCTAGGACCACTGTTTGACCTCTGAGGGCTACCATGAAAGTTGTGTGTGTCAATGTGATTAGTGTTTGTAGTCACATAATCAGATTGGTGCTATTTTGGTGTCTACAGAAAGTAAACATAGTGAAAGTCTACACTTAAAACCCACTATAGCTTAGTTTAACTATTCATTTCTCAAAATAATACACCGATAGTCAAGGATCTACTCTAAATTTTTAACAAGAATGAGTTAGTATCTTTAACTCTGTAGAATAAAATCTATAAAACTATATCTCACAATATTCCTACCATGCTTGTTCTAATATGTATCTACCTAATGCCTTGCATTCAATTTCTTTGAAAATCCTTCTCAAATAAAAGCCATGTTCAAATTTAAATTCTAACAATGTTTACTTCAACAATGAACCCAACAAGTGCATAATATGATAGTCTTATTTTCAAAGACAACAATCAGATTACATTGCAATCATAATTTGAATATTACAAATATAATAAAGTCTTACATTGAGCAAATACATTAACAAATCATTTACAATATAATAATGGTAACTATATAAGCGACTCATATCATTCATTTAAATTATTTACCCAAATAGATAAGAATACAATAGGAGTTCCATTTATCTTACACATAGGTCAAGTAAAATTGTAATGTTGAATTGCTTCCAGAATTCTACACAGTTTGCTAATTATAAAGTAATATCAATATCTAGAACAAAGGCTAAGTTTCACTAATTAGGCAACATAATTCTATAAAATAAATATAACTATCCCTTAATATTTTTAGTTTCCCAAAATCTTTCATACAAAGATAACACATATGTGTTACAATATTTTCTTATGGAAAAACCAATGGCTAGCCATCATCTAAAATATCATAAGTCAATGTCGAATGGTAAATAACCCAATCAAATTCTTTTGGGGGAATTTAAATAGTGTCATAGGATTACATAATAGGTTTAAGGATTTCGGTATTTCTCTTGCAAGTGTTGTTTTATATGTTCTCTCAAGAACGCATTGGATAACATAAAGGTGAAAGAATCTCTATCCTTACCGTAATTTATCATCCATTGCTACTGGAGTGACCACCGTTAGATTTTATAGAGAACAAGAAATTATAATTAGCTCATTCATGAATGCATATTACTAACTAATGCAGCTAAAATCATATTCAATCGTATAAATCAATAATTATAAAAGTAACCATACATTATCCTATTGCTATTCGAACCGTAAATCTATACAATTTCAATACCATTTAATGGTTTCCAAGCAATAGTAACCACACAATGAATTTGGGTATTTCAAAACTATTCCAATTTTATTATGAGCTTCCATGATTGCACCATAGCTCAAGAAATCACACAATAAAGTAAATTCAAATCCAAAATATAACAAATGTAAATTGTGCATTTGGAAACTCATTTTATTTTTCATAGTAAACATCATAGGTGAATAAAATACAAACATAAAAGGAATATTTTCAATTTCACATAAATTTATCTATTATAAAATATCAATTTAGCTTAAACAAAACCAAGACATGATAGACAATGTTCGAACCTAGTAATCAAATTCTAAATATTGGTATGCAATTTTTTTTCTACTAGTTCTTTCACCCAAAATTTCTAGCTATTCCAATTCACACATAAAATAGCCACACAAAAACTAGTTCAACATACACAATCTAGATCCTCCCCCAAAAAACTCCCCTCACCCATTTCTTTTTATGCATGCTTTTTGCCAATTATTTTTATTATTTTTTTACACCTCTCCTCTCACTCCTGGAGAAACATGAAGTCATTTTTACTTAAGCCATCACTTCCTCCACAATTAACTCATAGATTGTTCCACCATTATTTTTCCACTCTTTTAGTTGGATCGTGGGTAAAAGAGCTATCTTTTTTTTAATTAAAAAGCATGTAAACATGTGCAATAAATATATATCCAACATATTTGTTCAAAATCATATGTGCATATTTTATTTATATATTTTTATGTAGGTATATATATCCTTATTTATTAAATTTATTGATAAATACACACCAACAAATCTAAATCATCGCTAATCCATGAATGAAGGCTCCCATTCCCTTGGAATTTTCACTGCCTTGTTTTAAAATAATGAAATAAGGATCCCATGCCTTTGGCACTTTCACTACCCTCGTAAAATATATGAATGCATATATATATATATATATATTAAAAAAACAAAAAATATATCATTTTATAAATGGAACATGTAAACATAATATATTTAATTCTAATGCACCTATATGACTCTCACCCACAATAGACTGGGCCTTATTTTGTACCTATATGAGCTTCCATGTACTCACGAGCCAAAACAAGGTCTGAATTTTGGTCCTATTTCAAAACATGGTGTCTTTGTGTTCAAGTACAAAATAAGGTCCATATTTTAGTTCAATTTTAAAACAAGGTCCAAATCACAATCTAAATGCAAAACAGGGTATGTCTTAGTTCGGGTACATATATCTATTCGATTTCCTGTTTGATTAGAAGTTGTATTTAGATCAACTGGATTTTAGCAGAATTCTGCAACAGATCGAACATTTCTATTCTTGTATTTTATATTCGAAGGTTTTACTTTTTGCTGATGTTGCTTGATTTTCTAATAATTTGAATGTTTTACATAAAAATGTATTGTTGGTGTGTTAATTATATATACTAGTATAATAGGTAAATTTGGTGGGATAATTTAAAATTTTTGTAATTTTAAGGTGCAATGGGTCCATGGTTTAAGTGGGAGTGTTGGTGAATTTTTAAAAAATAAGTAATACCATTATCAATGTGAGGCAAACCAGCCCCTAAATTTTTTTTGGTCAAGAAATTTTGAGCGAATGGGCTGACATCGAGGTTCCCCAAAATTTATTAATTTGCATTTTTAAAAATGCTAATATTCACTTATTAACAAGTATTTTCCATAATGCATAACCCTGATATCTTCCCATTGTTGTACCTAGATATCTCCTAGTACTATATTATGGGGTAAGCCTAAGGGTCTAGAAATTATAAAAGGGTCATATATATATAACTATATTAAGTATACTAAGCAACAAATGTATGCTTAGCAGTATTTAATACGGTACATGTCATGGTACAAGAGCACAAATAAATTCCTTCTTAATGCAAATCCCTCTTTAGTCCTATATTTCCCTCCACCATGGATACATATAGTACAGAAATCAATTATACTAGGCTCATATTTATGCCTTTGTAATAAAATACATAGGCAAATATGAGGAGAATAACTATCCATCATACAAAAGATACTATTATGCCTGACCATATCTATTTAAACATAATATTCCGTTATTAGTCTTATCATATCTACATGGTAGTCCACTCTAATATTATCAATCACATGTCCTTTATAGTGGGTATATGGGGAATTTATCCAATTATGGATAGGCCTATAATGAAGTACACATTCTCTAAGGTCACCATTATCTTGATGACCTTTTCTAGTGTAGACCTCTAAAACAAAATATTGGTTGTTATGCTCTGAAACATTATGAATTCAAAATATAGCAATAGATGTGGTTGGATGTATGCAGACACCAAAACAGCACCAATCTGATTATGTGACTACAAACACTAATCGCATTGACACACACAGCTTTTAGGGCAGCCCTCAGAGGTCAAACAGTGGTCCTAGCCACTTACACAGTAGTTTAGAAGGTCGAAAAGTAAACAAAACAAAGTTGGTCGTTTTAACAAGCCTTAATCAAAAGCAAGCCTTTATCAAAAGCAAGCCTTTATCAAAAACAAAGCCTCGGCCAAAGTGTCACGATATTGCGACACTTCGGGCCCAAAACAAAGCCCCGACCGAAGTGTCGCGATATCGTGACACTTCGGGCCCAAAACAAAGCCCCGACCGAAGTGTCGCGATATCACGACACTTCGGGCCCAAAACAAAGCCCCGATCGAAGTGTCACGATATCGTGACACTTCAGGCCCAAAACAAAGCCTTGGCCGAAGTGTCGTGATATCGCGACACTTCAGGCCCAAAACAAAGCCCCGGCCGAAGTGTCGTGATATCGCGACACTTCAGGCCCAAAACAAAGCCTCGACCGAAGTGTCGCGATATCGCGACACTTCGGGCCCAAAGCAAAGCCTTGGCCTGTTGCGATATCGTGACATCACGATATTGCGACACTTCGGGCCCAAAGGGAAGCCTTGGCCAAAGTGTCACGATATCATGATGTCACGATATCACGACACTTTCAGCCCAAAAGAAAGCCTTGGCCGAAGTGTCACGATATTGCAATGTCGCGATATCGCGACGTCGCGATATCGCGACAAACTCCCATCTTCGTGCCAAGGTGGACTTAACCAATCAGAGGCGGACCTTAACCAATCAGAGGCAGACCTTAACCAATCAAAGGTGGAATTCAACCAATCAAATGCAGACATTAAAACATTTAAAAGTGCCATTAAAACGATTTAAAGTGGACGTTAGACAAGTGGCAGCCGAGGACAGTCAGTTATTGCCGCCTGTTGTGCATGCGCGCGTAGGTGGGCAGATTGGCAGTTAGCGGACTGTTGCAAGGGCAGTCATGTAAGCCCAAGTCAAGGAGAAGTCTCCTCCCTTTTGGGAAGGCATGGCTGCCATGTGGCATCCCTGCGTGCCCCTCCAAAAAGACCCCATGGGTCTATAAAATGACAGACTTTCCCACCCAGAAAAAAAAAAGCTAGTAGACATTTCAAGCGACGAAGTGCTGCCAAATTAAAAACTTGATTGCATCCTTTTAGATTCATTTATTCTACACCCATAATATATTTCGCAAGGGAGGTTACTGGTGGCTATTAGAAGGTGAATCTGGACCTTAGAACCCGACACTGGACCATAGCAACCCATCAATTCGACGACACCACAACCTGAGAGATTTTGGGCCCTTCCTTAGTGGATTGGCACCGAAATCAAGTTTTAATGGGGGCGGCCCACTTGGGCACCCCACACACGTTCTTAGTTTCAATTTAATTTATGCTGTTTAAATAGATTATGCTTTATGTTAGAATATATATACTGCATTACACTTTACGTCTAGTTTAGATTTCAGAAGATATTTATCGAAGACATCTTGCATTACGTTCTATGTTCTACGTTGTTGGTTCTTCACTAACTTGCAGGTAACAACGATCAGTTTCATCGATTGTTTTACTGGCAGCAACGTTTTGGTGATGTTTTCGGGTCTTTATCAGGGTTGCACATATTTAATCAATCTTTCGCACGTATTTCTTATTAATTTCTAAAGTCAAACTTTATGTCCTTGTGTTGCAGGTGCTACTAACATCTCTGTGTTTCTTTGATCGCAGGAGAAGCAGCAAGCAAGGATTCATCATCGCGAGCGACGGCAACACTTTGGCCCGCCCATTTCAAATGTGGGCATGCGGAAGAAGATCACTATGCACTTTTTGTAATGGAAACATGCTAACTCTCCTAGCCCTTAAAAAGGGAGGAGATGTATTGTAACCAAGTTAGAATCACATTAATAAAAAGGGTTGTGCTCCTGCTTTCTCCTTTAACATTTGGTTTTAATTCGATTATATCTGCTTTATCTTGTGCATCAAGCTAGTTAGTTTACATTGCGACAATACTGTTTTTCTTTCGGAATCTCATGCTTTCAGTGGCGATCATGGTGTGACTCTGTCCCCTATTTTTTATTTTTTTTTAGATTCAAAAATTGATTGAAATTTATGTTTTTGTGCTTAAAGGTACCGAGCCGAATCAAAAATAGTCGATTCGGGCGAAAAAGACAGCCGATTTGAGCAGAAAAAAAAGGTAAGATTCCAAAGCTGTACCTGCATTTTTTTTTATCATTATTTTATGTTTCTACTTTTTTTTTCAACTTTTACTTGCCTAGGGAAAGTTGTTCATGCTTGTTTCATTTTTATTAAATAAAATGAACCCCACACACATCACGTGGTAAATTAAACCAAGGAGCTGGTCATAAAACCCCAGCCTTTGAGCAATACCAACGGTGGGTTCATCACCACCTTGGCTTAGCTTTGCATCTATTTCCCCGATTGTCACTGTTGTTAGGCGTAAATCCTGACGAAAGATGACCGAGTGTCACTGGGGTGATTCCCATGCGCGCGAGGATAAGTCTTCTATGGTAGGTGTCATTAACAGGACAATCCCCCCTTTCATACTGCCTATGTTCCACGTACCATCTGCTCTCACGTAGCTATAGTTTCTCTCTCGTAAGTGCGGGTATATAGAGAGGTTGGTATATCAGTCCGAAAATGGTATATTGAAGGGGCGACCATTTATGGGAGTCATATGAGCCAACATTATGCATTTAAATGTTCTTCAAAACTTGCAAAACAAAACAAAACATTAAAATGCACTAAACCAGTTTAGGACACACTATTAATCCATAAAAGAGATAATCACGGTTTGTGTATGTGTGTGTTCATTTCTACTTAGTGTAACAAAAAGAAAAATCATCATAAACGAGATAAAAATCTGCTTAGCTAGTAGAGAAGCACCACAATGGTGTACACCCGTAGCCAAGCCCAATCAAGGACAAACGCTGTAGAAGGTGCACAAAGAGAGGGCACTGGTCGCCTTCGCTTTAGCCCTGAGGACTTGGCTATACCGCCTTGGCAGTCTGGCCTACAAGAGAGTCCACATCAGGCCACATCAAGAAGGAATTATTGGGACCCTCCTCTGTGGAGTTTGTCCATTCAACACATCCCATTTTGGGAAGAAGATTTACATGTAGATCTCAATGTAAATAGACAACCACATCTTAAGGCTAGATCTGAGTGGCCACAACGTGATGAAGTGCTAGAGAGGCATAGTGTCCATGAGGAGAGACAACGTGAATACGGTACCTCTTCTTTGCCTCCCATTAGAATAGAAAGACATAACCCAGAGCGCAGGGCTCTTCACACAGGGTGAGCTCACTCCACCCGCACCTTTCACACCCATGAAAGGGAGTACGAGGAAGACCATCGCATCCCTCGAGAACAACAAACAGTTTGGGAGCCTTGCGTTTCCGTGCCTACTAGATATCATGGTCACCCATCGAGGCCAGAGCCTCAAGTAAATGCCACCTACCTCAACAGAGGGAAGCGACCCATTGAAATTTCAGATCATCAAGATCAAGGCAAACACATAGGAGAAACATTCAAGCCTCCTGAGCAAAAGAGGGCAGACCAAGTTGACCCAACAATCGCCAGACATGCCACCCGCCAAGCCCGAATCACACAGCTTGAGCAAGGTCATCAGGAGTTAGAGTACTTATACCGCCTTAATAAAGAGTGCATGTAGTGCGAAGTGGATGAGTTGCGCTATAAACTCCCTGAGAGGGTGCCAACCCTTCACACCCAAAGAGTAGAACAATATGAGAGACACAACCCTTTGGTGCAGGATAGGTCTCCGCGACCTCGTCAAGATTTGCCTTCGAGACCTTATAGACCCGAGAGGGAGGCCACTCCCCAAAACAATGATGGGTACCCTCAACTGGGACTCAATAAGGGTCATAGGTCTCGCCCAGAGACTCCTCAAGAAGTTTATGAGGAGTATGAACCAGAAATAGAATGGGCCAAAACGCCCCATCAAGGTGGGAGGGCTGCCACTCGGCCACCCCCCCATAGGCCTCCAGTCTCCCATAACTCACAACGGGAGCAAACAAAGAGGAAGAAATAAAATCTTCTGATGCATACAAAGTGCTATTAGAGCGTTTGGAGTCTGTGGAGACAAAAGCTTTTGGGAATCAAAAACCCACATTACATCAACTCTGTAGTCATCCAGTGCATCCCTCAGTGCCCACACCTCTTTACCTTGAACATTTCAAGTTGCCTCAGTTGGCAGTCTTTAAAGGTGAAGAGGATACACAAGAACATGTCACAAGATTCTTGAGCCAATGCTTCGGCATTCAAGATAATGATGCATTGTTGCTTAGGACATTCATAACCACATTCGTAGGCCCTACCTCGGATTGGTTCACACAGTTATCAAAACACATCATAAACAACCGAGATCAATTAGTAGATGCGTTTCTTGAACGCTTTGTCTTCAACACAAAGAAGAAGGCATCACTGAGTGATCTGGCCAGCCTCAGGAAATATGAGGAAGAAACAATGGCAGCATACGAGAATTGATGGAGGGCTTTGCTTTCTAAGCTACCCTACCTTCCCCCTATGTCTGATATCACATAGATGTTTGCACGAAGTTTCTTAAAATCAATCTCTAGGCTATTGCTGCTACAGCAATACGCCAACTTAGAAGAAGCTTTGGCGCAAGCCAGAGTTATAGAAGAGATCAAAATAGGCGAGGGCGCAATCGCCAAGCCTAAAAGGAAAGAGTGGAACAAAACCACTAAGACCGAGATTACGCAATCACAACCCACTATGGTTAATCAAGTTGCGATAAATATCCCCAAGCCTATGCAAGAAATACAGCCCCAAAAGGCTAATTACCAAGCAGTGCCTCCTAGTTATGAAAGAGATAATAAAAAACAAGAGCAGAAGACCCCTTATGCGGAGTCTAGGGATTCCCTATTTGACCGCTTGTCAGTGGCAAATTTAGTCACTGTAGATTAAAGATACAATGCAAAACAAAAGATAAAGAAGTCATGATAAAAAGTAAGACAGAACACAGTTGTACAAAACAAACGATTTTTATTAATCAACAGAGTTTAAAAACTACTTTTGAGTACAACAGGGCCTGTAACCCTTTTCGTGATACAAAAATTACAGTTTTTTCTAGGGTTCTACGAAACCCTAGCTGGCACAATGGGTGGCGTCTCCGAAGAATATATCTTTAACCCCAACAAGGTGAGTGGGCTTTGTTGTATCCTGTAGCTCAGACCACTCCATCTTAAACAGTTGCTATCAACACACCAGATCTGCCATTAAAATCCTGCACACATTAACACTATCAAGGAGTTAGAAATTAATAAGAGGGCTGCACTATGTGAGCCCTCAAAAACAATTTAAAACCCTAGAAAAATAGAATGCAAAAATTCAACAACAGATTAATAAAAAAAAAGAATTTACTTGCTTTAAGCTGATTTATACCTATTCTCTGTTAACGCGGCTAGACCAGGCGGCACCTGGAAGTAATGTGGCTATCAAATCGGCTGCAGAAGGTGCCCTGGTGCACTCGCTGAATGCCCGCGTGCTTCTGGATCAAGGTTTTAGACGCCGGTCTGAGTCTGTGGCTGTGGGTAAATGCCCGTGGGCACTTGGTAAACGCTCGCGGGCACTTGCGACAAGAATGGGGGATTCTACAGAGTGCTGTAGAAGATATTGCGGCAAAGTTGGCGATGGATGCGACGATGGATGTAGCGATGGATGTGGTGAAAAGGATGCGGCGATGGATAGCTGAAGAGATAGATGAAATAGAAGAGATAGGTCCAAAAGATAGCAAATATAGCAAAGATAGGAGAAGAAGATAGGGTTTGAGCCATCAAAGTGACTCAATTTATAATCCACTCTTAGGGCACACTTTAGGGTTTTAACGACACTTTGAATATGTGGCTAAGATTAAAGTGGATCCAAGGGTAGAGAATAAATCTAGGTTGTGAAACGGATTAAGATGGATGGACGGATGATATTAAATGAAGGATGTACGGATTAGATTAAATCACTTAAACTATATTTATATATATATTAAAATATATTAAAATATTAAAATATATATATAAATAATCATTTAAATAAATTTGGGGATGAAAAATGGCGGGAAAGGTGAAATTGGGCCAAATAATGGTGGGAAGATGTGTATTTGGGCCAAATAATGGTGGGAAGGTGGATGACTGACACGTGGCTAACAGGAAGGTATAGATGACTTACAAGTGGCTGGATTTTGGTGTCTACAGATGCCCATTTTTGAGCTGCTTTGTGTGAAGACACAATGCAGCACAAAAACTTAAGACACCTAAAAAGCTGGATCAGACGCAACTCTCTCTCAAGACTAAAGCACAACTTTGAAGACCAAAGAATAAAAGAACATTTAAAATTTTTTAGCTTACCCCCTCAATTGGCGAGCGAGAATGGTTCTCACAAGCCAATTGGAAGAAATTCAAAAGAAAATGAACCGTTTTTGCCCCAACGGTGAAAAAAAAGGGGTTGATGTATAAACCATCTATTTATGTCCCAACAGAAAAGGGGTTGGTGTACAAACCAGAAAAGAATATGAGTGATGTGAAAGATGGACCGTTTTCTGCCCCAACGGTTATAAAGGGATTTTTGCCAAACTGTAAACTCCATGATCATGTAAGATGAATTCCATTATAGGAAAATTAGAAATTGATAACGGATGCCCCAACTCCTATGTGTGAATTCGTACTGTTGATGAAATTGCCTTGTTGGCGCCATTGATATGCAGAGATGAAAGATGCATGAAAGAGTCCAGAACTCAGAGATGCTCCTAGTGACTGTATGGATAATTCCTCGGGTCGGAACCAATCAACCTAGGTAGCCTCAATATCTAGCAAGACTCAAAATAATAATAATATTAAAGATTGTCCATGTTTAAGGCCCCATGAACTAGGCCATCAATGATGACTGTTGAGCAAATTAATCTTGGTATGAGGTCACTTGAAAAGTAGAATACCCAAAATTGATTTCCAATTTTCAAACAGTGAAATAATTGATGATGATAAATGGTAAGTGTCCTTATGGTGGTTTAATCCTCTTACCGAATTACATGGATTTAAATCGCTGCAATCGCCAAGGTGATAGAATATACCACTAGATACGAGGTTTACTTTAATTTGATTTGGCAAAAATATGCATGATGAAAGAAGAATGAATGAAGTTGACGATAGATCAGAAGAATTGATGAATGTGGTTAATTTTGTGAAGGTTTTGAATGTTTTTAGCCCAATTTGTAAAACAATGATTAATGATGCGCTTTTTGAGCGAAATGACAAAATTTGTGTCCAAAACTGTTGTAACCTTCACAAAATGTTTTATTATGATAAGAATAATGGATGAATGCAATTTGATGAAATTTGGAGGAGGTAAGCTTCAATTTTGCAAGTTTTGTTCCTTTATTCAATACTGCCACCAAACGCCGGTCTGCATTTGGGGGTGGCAGAGACGCCCGCCGGTGTTTAGGCGCTCTACAAACGTAGCACTGCATTTGAATGCACCATGAAATGCCCCACTGCATTTAAGGGCACCAAAACTAGCTATTTAAATAGTTTGTGCGTTCGAGCTTGAGAGAAGTGCGTCTGAGGGAATGAAGTGAAGTGGAGTGAGAAGTTGTGAAGCACGCGGGAGCTATGGCGGAGGTGGGAGCGGATGCGCCAGTGCAGCCAGCTGAGGTATTTGTTTATTTAAGCAAGTACTTTTATGTGTTTTTTTTTTTTTTGCAGTTTTTTTTTGGAAAAATTTGTAACAAATTTTTGTTTTGTTGTTTTGCAGCTTAGGGTGTTAGAGGCATGACACCGATTCTCCCCTATCATTCCGGGGATGAGGAGGTCGTTGTCCCAGGTAGACTGGGAGATATTGGATGCAGTGGGGCTAGCGGAGGCAGCCTGGTTGGAGGTATTTCGGGCGGATGAGGGGTACCTCTAGGCACACCACTAGGTCTAGGGCTCCTACTAGGTCTCAGGGGTCCTCTTTTGATGGTTAGCTTAGTGCTTAGATGCACTCTTTATGAGCCTTGGTGCTCTATTGTATATTGTAGCCTTTTGGCATTCATTGTACAGTTTGACCTATATACATATATATATACATGGCTTTTATTTATTTGGTGTTTTACTCTCTTTTGTCTGAATGCCTATGTTTTTGTGATGCATGTTTTTATATGTTTTAATGTTTTTGATGCATATGTGATGGAATGGAATGGAAACTTATAGATGATTAATGTGAGACTAAGTATATAACATACAAATCTATGAATGATTAATGCAAGACTAAGTAAATGATATGTAAATCTATGGATGATTAATGCAAGACTAAGTAAATGAAATATGCACTAAGAAGCACTCATACTTTTAGATAGTTAGATTTAGCCAACTGCTATCATAATTGTTTAATCAAGGGCATCGAACTTGGTGGCTTGTGAATGGATGACGTATGGAATGACATGAATATGGAAGAAGATATGGAGGGTGATATGGAAGAAGATATGGAGGAAGACTGTTTTACAAAGACTCAAACATGCTAGTGGTATCAAAAAAACTTATTAACACTGTCTAATTCAACTAGGACCAAATGTGTTTGCATGCGAGTTCATTAACCAAATCAGAAGCATGGTAGTGACTCTAGGCAATAAAAAACCTGTGTGTGTGCAAGTGTGTTCATTAACCTCATCTTGCATAAATTAAGTAACCCTGTTATGGAAAAGACCCCGAAGCTAGTTTGTCCGTATGAGCATTCAGAGGTCTCTTTTTGAGGAGAGACATGTCGCCACGCCATGAGTATACTCCACTGCCAGTCAAGCATCTATAGCCCCAGTGAAGGTTAACTCCATAGTCCATGTTGTTTTTGACCTTTGTAAGCCTTGGGGATGACTACCTATCCGTCTGACTGGACAAGTAGTACGATCATTACAACTTATTTGGGATCAGTGGTGTGTGAAAAATTTTCATTTCCTTAGAGCTTTTGGGAATCGAATTCTCAACCAAAGTATGATGAGAATTTTACCCTATCCTTACTACTCTATTTATATTTATATTTTGTGATTGCTTGTGATAGTGGTAAGAACCACTGTTTTATGGACTATGTTTGCATGATAGGACAAACGAGGATTACCCTTTTCACTTCAAGGCACAACCCAAGGATGGTGTTATCTCTCTTTGACACAAGATGTTTTTAAGATGTGAAAATGTGATAGGTTCAAGACCGCTTTTGAAATCATTTCCCAATACTCAAGATTTTATTTAGTGTAATTTGTGATATGGCCCTAGAGAAATTTGACATGCATTTCAAAATTTGCTTAAAACACTAGGAATGGCTGAGTGACTGAAAACATTTTGGCAATGTAAATATGTGCAAATGGAAAATGGGTGTACGAATGACAATTCGGTTTGATGGATTTTATGAAGGTGCCCCTGATTAAGGCAACATGACTTTTGCTTGACCAAATTTTATATCCAAAAGATAGAATGGTCTCTAACATGATATGCAACTATGCCTGAAAATGAAATGATATGGTTTTGAATGAGATGTATGCACATGAAATGCAATGTTTTTTAATGAGATGTATGCAACTAGCAATGAAATGCAAATTCTTTTTATTTTATTTGTTTTTTTTTTTCTTTTTTTTGTTGTACAAGCCATGTATATACGTACATATAAAATTCAAACTATGCGTAGAATGCCCTCAAGTGTATAACATTAAGTGGTTCGGGTTCTTCCTCTCCCTCTAAACTGGCAAGTCTATAAGTTCCATTACCCACTCTTTCAGTGACCATATATGGACCTAACCAATTAGCCACAAATTTATCTCGAAGATGCGGCAATGCATTGGTGTTTTGTTGATTCTCTTTAAGGACAAGATCCCCTACTTGAAATTCTCTTAGATGAAATTTGGCATTGTAAGCACGTTTCAATCGGTCTTGATAAACTCGCAAATGCTCTAAAGCATTGATTCATTTTTCATCTATGAGTGTGAGTTGATCAAGACATGCTTGTCTAGCAGTATCATCATCAATAGATTCCTGCAAAGAAATTCGCAAGGAAGGGGTCTCGACGAGGCGGAGCTAAGACTGGCGGAGACGCTAAGTACTGCTTGATGTCATCAAAGGCTTTCTGACACTCATCTATCCATGAAAATTGTACCCCCTTTTGTAGTAGGTGGCAAAATGACCTACATTTATCAGAAAGTTGTGCAATAAAGTGACGGATTGAATTAATATTTCCTTGTAAACTACGCAACTCCTTCAAATTAGTTGGGGGACACATTTCCATAATGGCTTTGACCTTGTTTGGGTCCACCTCAATACCTCGTTTAGAGATAATAAAACCTAGGAGTTTGCCTGAGGTAACACCAAAGACACATTTCTTAGGCTTATCCGAATCATATGGATTATGGAGCGGGGTGAATAAGTCTTCAAAAATTCATTGTCGACTTATGGAAGAAAGGATGGGCGGAATGGAAGGGAAAACCGGTGAAGACCTCGGAAGACCTGAGATGCAAAACAACATAGTTTTTGAGTTTTTTTTTTTTTTTTTTTGAGTTTTTTTTTTTTGTAGTGGTGAAAACCACTATTTTAGTATATACATATAATACAGGTTTGGATTATAGCTTATGGATGTGGCGGAGGGGGTGGTTCACCTCGTTCTTGTGGAAGAAACAAGCGAAAGATGGCCTCTTGGAGAGGGAATAATTGGAGATAAAACTTGTCTTGTTCAGTGAGGGGAACAATGGGCACCGACTCTTCTTCAGATTCATCACCATTTGACATGACGTCAAATTCTTCATAGGCTTCATCTTCGAATTCATCGGGGTGGAGGATTTCTTCTTCTGAATTAAGATTAATGCTTTGAAAAGCTCATTCAAAAGAAGAAAGGGATGGAAGTGGTTGGTAGCCCAGACCAAAACGCTTAGTGGGTCTCTGATATGGCATATCGATGCGTTCAGTTACTCCTTGCTCGTATCGACCTAGGCCAAATTGCTGCCAATTATGTCTATGGAAATAGCGAGAGGGAAAACCCTCCATCCTTTCGATATTGGCAAGGACTGGATGCTTAGGTTCTAGTATGGTGGTAGGACTAGAAGATGACTCTATTCCCCCATATACAAAATTAATGGAATTTGGCATAGAACCCATGCTATAAACCGATCCAATGGATAAATGTTGGTCATGTGGACGACCAAAATATTTAACTGTTTGCACATTGAACTGTGTGATGTGGACATCTTGGATGGCATACTCACAAATACCTGCATCAGTGATATGGACCTTGACTTGGGAGGGAGAAAGACTAGATGATGGAATAGAAGAATGTGGGATAGAAGAATTGGAAGGATTTGGTTGGGTTGATGCTTCACTAACTTGTGAAACATTAGCTGGTGATGGTTGGGAAGATGGAGGAATAATAGGTGATGTTGAAGAAGGTGTATAAGAATGGGGTAATGACGTGGAAAGAGATGATTGGTCATGGCCACATGTGCATGTGGTCACTGATGAAGAAGAAGGAAGATTAGGAGATGAAGAAAGTGGTGAATGAGATGGAATAGCGAAAGAGGAAGATGGTTGCGATATGATGGGTAGCCCCTCAGGAATGGGAGCTTTAGAAGAAGATGGTATAGAAGAAGTATATGGGGTCAAGAAAAGATGAGTGGATGGCAACACAATCTCATAAGGATTTGAGACATAGTTGCAATGTTTGAAGGGTTCAGTGTCAGCGAGTACACAATGAACCTATCCCTCATATACATACTTCGGACATTGATGCAGTATAGAAGGGACACATCTCATCTCCCTAAGCCAAGGCCGTCCAAGCAATACATTGTATGCCATGGTCCCTTCCAAGATGTGAAACAAGGTATGCAAAGTTCGGGCCCCTACCTCAATGGGCAAGATAACCGTGCCAATTGTGGAAGATAAAGCATCATTGAATGCTTTAAGAGTAAAAGTCAACTTTGTGATAAGGGATGGTGACAGCTTTAGATGACTCAATGCCGATGTTGTAATGATATTGATTGAGGAACCGGTGTCAATTAAGACTCTCTTGAATGGCTTGTGATCAATCTTGGCCATGATATGCAGTGGAGGATCTATACTTTTTGTTGACATAGGTTTGATTTCAAAATCATAGAAAGTGATGGAGGGCTCCATGCATGTTTGAATACTCCCCACAAAGTTTTTGAAGGCATTAGTATCTTGAGTTTGAAGCTTGATTGACTTCAAAATTTCCATTAATGCCTCTCTATGCGGGGGATATTGTTGAATGAGGTCATAGATCGATAACTTGGCAGAAGCCATTTTAAAACTGGTAGTTAATCGGCTACTCAATGACATGATGGGTCATTGGCGTTGAGTAGAATGATTTAGCGGTTATTGAGAAGTACTAGCACGTCGTTGGGTCATCGTTACCTGAGGTGGACTGGGGTTTGTACAGGTGGCTATGGTTCAGCCTGATTTGGTTGGTTCACCCTTTGACCCCGGGTTACTATGTTAATAGTACCCACAAAATCTTGGTATTGTTGTACATGGTTGACTTGATTAGGAGGAGTTACCTGAGTTACTCCCCCTAAAGTTGTTGGAGCTTCCTCCCGATGTGGAATGGGTGTTTGAAATATACCAAGATTTTGATTTTGTTGGGCTAAGGGGCTATCCAATTTAATGGCTCCAATCTCAATAAGATCTTGGATCACATGTTTGAAAGCTATACAATTATTGATATCATGCCCATTTTGCCTATGATAAGGACAAAATAAGTACTCTTTGTAATACTTCCCCCTTCTAGATGGTTCTAAAGGTTTAAACTCAGGTAAAGTTAACTGATTTGTACTATATAACTTGTTGAATATGACCGCATATGGATCATCTAAAGGTGTGAACTGTCGCTTGGGACGATTATTTTGCCAAGGTCGAGTTTCCATGGTTGGCCCAGGATTGGGAGCTGGTTGAGTAGGGGCGGGTACCGCATGATAAGCAATTGGTTGCGGTTGACTTTGCATTACTTGTTGTTGTTGAGCCATTACGGGCTGACTCGCCACCACTTGATTAACTTGGTTAACATTTGAGGCTGTACTAGCCTGTGCTTGTTTGTTTTGGCCATAATTATTATTTCGTTGTTGGCCCTTTTGTTGCCATTCTTTTCTACAGGGTTTTAAAACACCCTCTTGGAATTTAATGTCTTCTATGATACTTGCTTGGGCCAAAGCCTCTTCAAAAGTCCTGTATTGTTGTAATTGGAGTAACCAAGAGATAGGTTTTAGACAACTCTGGGTGAATATTTTGGTTAACTCCTCCATTGGTAGGGAGAATGGCAATTTATTAATGATAGCCCTCCAACAGTTTCCAAAGTCATAAACAGTCTCATCATCATGTTGCTTGAGCTTGTATAAGTCGGACAATGAGACTTTCCTTTGTACATTTAGGTAGAATCGTTCTAAAAATAGATTAATCAATTGCTCGTAAGCATAAATGCTATGGTGAGGTAAATGATTGTACCATTGTACAGCATCTCCTCCTAATGTTTGAGGAAAATTTCTGAGCATAAGAGCGTAATTATTTTGGATTCTAAAGCAGGCATGCATGAATGAGCTCACATGTTCGTGAGGATCCTCAGTTCCTCAAAATTTGTCAAACTTCGATAATGTGAAATCAGTCGGATATGGCGGTGAAGGTACCGAAGGATGAATTGGTTGATTGATCAACGACCTTAGCATAGGTTTCTAACTAGATGAGCCAGGCATGTTGAGCATAAGGTTTTCAATCTATTGTTGCATAGCATGGAGTCGAGAATCTTCATGAAAATTTTGATTCGTTCGATGATTACGATGATGCAATGGAGGAGTGGAAAAATTATGAGATGGGATGAAATTGCCTGGATTAGGCGGTGTGTAATGGACAGGTTGTTGGTATGGATGATACCGAAAAGAAGGTGATTGGGGTGAATGATGAATTGGACTGGGTTGGGAGAAAGGTGGGGTAGGAATGGACACCACCGAATATTGGGGTACCCAAGTGGGGCCTGAGCTAAGAAAAGCTGGCTGGGTAGAAATTGGTTGGGGTGTAGGATTTACTACGACAGGTGGTTGGGTATTTTGTTGTTTTTGTTGCTGAAGCAACTTGTCGAGGTACTCCCTAACCTTATCAATCTCTAACCCAAGGGAGGTGGGATGATTGGATGAAGGTGGAGGGCAGGCTGCCATGGTAGTCACAGGAGACTGCATAGCAAGGGCAATGAAGGTGGCTGAAGTAGGCGGTACCTGGAAAGAAACAATAGACTGTGCCCCAGGTAGGGTGAAACCATAAATGGTTTGGGAAGAAGAGGGTTGAAATTGGTCATGGCTAGAGGAGGTTCCACCAGCCTCATAGAGAGAATTGGTGTACACCCGAGTAAATGGAGGAGAAAGTGGTCGGGAAGACACTACATTTGTCTCCAAAGGAGGGCAATTGAGCATCTGGGAAGATGTTGGAGATGAAGCCGGTTGAACAGATACCACATTAGCCTCAAAAAAAGGGTTAGTGTAGACCTGAGTGAAACCAACGGGTATGGTTGATGCAGTATCCTCGTTGAAAAATAGAATCTTGCATAGGGGAATCTTGGATTGGCTCAAGGACATAGCCAGTGCCATCTCTTAAGTGAGTTTGCACTTGGGCCATATCAATGTGGGTAATATGACAAGAATTGTCTTCCTCCATGGGCATGGCCATGCGATAGACGGTAGAAGGACGTGAAAGACCTGCAGGCGAACCTGCCCGAAATTCACTAGGATAAGTGGTCATGTTGGTGGTGGGGATGTTCTGTGAATTACCCATTTGATTATTTAGATTTAACATTTTAGATTGATTCCTTGTTAAGACCATAACACAATAAATCTAAACAAATTCAGAAAAGAAGAATGCAAAACTGGAATGATAAATTTACACTAAAGAAATTATCAGAAACAGTCACAACCTAGGTTTCAACCAATGTGTCTTACCTGTGGTTAATTAATTATTTTCTGATCTTAATCTGTAGTAAATTTTAAGTGTCCGATTTATGAGTTTTGCATGTGATCTAATCTTGAATTATTCACAAAAAAGGTAAAAACTATGGCTAGGAAAGGACAACGAGATTCTTACTGGTGATGAAATCAAGCAAGTTTGCTCGGGGGTGACCTATGGTGTCTAAGGCAGAAGTTTAATGGATGGAGATGAATTCCACCGTCACTAAACTTCAAGCAATACCTGGTGATGAAATCCAAATATTACTATTTTAAATGCAATATGAAATGTAGTAAATTTTATTTTAAGTGTTTTTAGTTGTCTAATGTATACATACAAAGTTATAAATCAAAAGTTGTAATGATCTAAGCAAGAGGCTACTGAAAACATGCCATTTCCTCTTAAGAAGTGGAGTACACCGTTTAAAACCCCCTGCCTACCGATGATATCAAATATCAAAGGAGCAACCGGAAGGTTCGTCCACTTCTCTGACTGGAATCACCCAATGGCAGGAGTACTATTGGCATCCAATCAATAGTCCTACTTAGATAACTAAAACAGATAATTCGTAGCTATTCTAATATGCAGCTAGGTATGCAAAATTTTTATTTTTTATTTTTATGCAAGCAACAACCAATAATGCAATGCAGAAAAATGTAACTAAAAATAACTATTCTTTTCCAGATTACTTAGTTTTCGTTCATTTTAAAGCAATGATCTAAAAAAGAAACAAAATACAGCAGAAAAACCAAAAGCATAAAAAGTACAGTTTAATAAAGAAAGAAAAACGCACTTACTCTGAAGCCTATGCTTTTCTGTAAAACTACCTTCAAACGCCCACGGGAGTCTGCACAGGCTGAAACGCACATCTACGTTTCGTATTGGACTTCCAGACGCCGCTCTGTGTCTGCTGCGTTTTCTGCAAGCTCAGAAACCCTAGTTCGCTGTAACAACGAATTTCATGATTTCTGGAACCTGCAAAATAAAACAAAAAATAGGAATAGATTAGTAAAGCAAGTATTAAAAAAATTAAAAACCCTAGGGGGTCCCACCGTGATTTCCATTTGTATATTAAAGATACAACACCAAACAAAAGATAAAGAAGTCACGATAAAAAGTAAGACAGAACACAGTTGTACAAAACAAACGATTTTTATTAATCAACGGAGTTTAAAAACTCCTTTTGAGTACAACAGGGCCTGTAACCCTTTTCGTGATACAAAAATTATAGTTTGTGCTAGGGTTCTCCGAAACCCTAGCTGGCACAATGGGTGGCGTCTCCGAAGAATATATCTTTAACCCCAACAAGGTGAGTGGGCTTTGTTGTATCCTGTAGCTCGGACCACTCCAGCTTAAACAACTGCTATCAACACACCAGATCTGCCATTAAAATCCTGCACACATTAACACTATCAAGGAGTTAGAAATTAATAAGAGGGCTCCACTATGTGAGCCCTCAGAAACAATTTAAAACCCTAGAAAAATAGAATGCAGGAATTCAACAACAGATTAATAAAAGAAAAGAAGTTACTTGCTTTAAGTTGATTTATACCTATTCTCTGTTAACGTGGCTATACCAGAGTCTCTAACAATTCTCTTGATGCTTCTATTGAGTTTAGATTGGGATTTGAGTATAGAACATATAGAGTCTCTAACAATTCTCTTTATGCTTCTATGAGATTGATTTGAGATATTGATTGTACATTGAGCTTAGAACATATTGAGTCTCTAACAATTCTCTTTATGATTCTATGTGATTGAGACAAGTCTTTGAGAAGACTTGTGGACTGTTTTGAGTTAAGCTTTTATGAAACCTTGCTATGCATATTTGAGAAAATCCTAGAGAGGATTTGTTGAGTAGATTTGGGCAAGTTCTATGTGAACTTGTTGAGCAAATTTGGATAGGTTCTGTGTGAAATTGTTGAGTAGATTTGGACAGGTTTTGTGTGAACTTATTGAGCATATTTGTACAGGTCTTGTGTGAACTTGTTAAGCAGATTTGAGCAGCTTCCAAGTGAACCTATTGAGAAGAATTGTTCTTGACCAACTATAATGTGTTTAGTGCAAAATATTGAGCAGAATTATGCTAGACCGACTAAACTATGTTTGGTATAGTATTGAGATAGATATTTGGAGGTGAAAAAGTATATAGGACAGAGTCTCAGTGGATAGAGATCCATTAGCCAGGATAATTGAAGACAAGTTTGAGTAAGGAGTCTTCAAGTGGAGAGAGATCCACAAGTCAATGCAACAGAGAGACAAAGTCTTCTAGAATATCACTATCTAGAGCAGAAGTGGAAAGAGTTATCATATGGAAGATATCCATGAACTTGAGATTTAGGGGATCAAAATATCCTTTGGACCGAGGTCCAAAAACATTGTAATTTTGGAAATATTCCCAAGAGATTTTTTGAGAAATATTTATAAGAAATATTTTATCTATGGAGGTAGCCCACATTGGGTGAACCACATTGAAATGATGTCTCTCATGTGTGTGATTTTTATGGTTTCATTAATGCTTATGCTTCTGTTTGGGAATTTTTTTATGTTATACTATTCACCCCCCCTCTCAGTATAAGCACATGTTCTTCAGGTAAGAGACTAAATATGTTTCACACTCACAAATCACTCTATCACTTTCAAAATCACTTTAAAATCAATTCAAAATAAAGAATAATTTTTTTCACCAATCCTGAACTATCACTCCAATGGTTTAAATCATTAATGCTCAATGAACTTAATTCAACCATTCACTCAATGAAACACAAATTTCTTACAAATCCTAACCAAGTGTTTCACTAAACTTTGAACAACTCACACTATGGAACTCAAACCTTGACTCAAGATGATTCTAGTTTTCACATAACAATGATACTCATGTTCTTTTACAAACCCTAGTTCAAGATAGTTCTTAACTTCACATAACGATGATACTCATGATATTTCAACAAACCACAAATCATGCTTATGAAAACTCACTCAAACATTTTCACAATGCTTATCAAAAAATAATTTTTAGACCAAATTTGCATTTCATAATTTTTCTATTTATAAGGAAGATGTGCCCATACCTTTTGTTTTAATGGAGATATGTCTTCAAAACCTGTCTTAATCACAATCAAAATCTCTTTGCCAATTTCAAGGTTAGGGAATAATAATCTATCTTAAAATATCCACTCAAAATTCTCCTAAATATTTATTTCACCATACAAAAATAAAAAGTCTCAAATACACCTTATAATATTTAAAAAATTTCAAAATATAACTAGCAAAGGTTCAATTAACTCACTTTCATAGTAATTCACTTCAGAATTTTAATGCATAAAATAATCAAAATAACTCCCCTTATATCTTGCTACTAAAAAATGCATTATGAAATAATCAACACACCTTTCCAAAAATAATTCAATTCAATTTTAAGTCAAAATTAAATCCTCCTCAATATTCAACTAAGACAAAAATAAAATATATCTTAATCACCTTATATCTCCTAACTTAAAAATTGCATTTCAAAATAATTAACATCACTTATCCAAAAATAATGCAATTCACTTTTAAACCACAATTAATTCCTTCACAAACTAAAATAAAATTTTCTTTAATCACCTTATATCTCCCAAGGTGCTCACAATACAACCTTAGACCACATGCACATTACAACAAAAAATTTAAAGTACCTTTGCACACTCCTTAGTGGGATTTGATCTCAGTTTAAGTTGTCACCTATGCCCTAGTCGTGGCCTAGATACCATGTGAGCTAGGTGCTCACATGGGAGGTAAAAGCACTTTGAGTTCTTTGTTTCTTCAAATATCACCAAAGCCAAAAATAAAGGCTTTGTCCCTTCAAAACCATCGATACACGAACATGGAACCTCCGCGTACCCTACACCTTACACACCAAAAAATTACCACTAGCCCAACCAATTATTTGGTGATAAGGCTTTATGCCTTGGTCAATTTGTCCTTCATGTTTTTCAACTACATTAAAAAATTAATACCCTCTTGTCTTATATGTTCATGATATTTCGCATTCCACTCTCAATAATTGTACATGCATTAATATTCAGAGACTTGCCTTTATGAGGCAAGTCTTGATATTTATTTAATATGCCACTTTCCTTCGAATTTCGATGAGGGAATAAAGAATTAAATCAAATATGTGCCCAATCCTACTTTGGGTTTAATAATTTTATTTTATAACATAATTTATAATATAAATACTATAAATAATTTATTAACAACCTTAGGACTTATCTTTAAACCTTTAATATTATAATAATAAATATTATAATATTATTTCCTTTGAGCATAGGTATTTTTTTTTTCTATATGACCACCTTAAATATTATAATAAAAAATATTATAATATTATTTCCTTTAGATCTGCTTTATTTTTAAACTTTTAATATTATAGTAATAAATATTATAATATTATTTCCTTTGGATCTAGGCATTTTCCTTCTTTTAGGGAATTCAGCCATCCTTTTGACCAATCATGTGAGGCTTTAAAACCAAATCTCTTGGGCTTAAAATATACATATTTTAACCCTTATTTTTCCAAATGCTTGCACTGGTCACGAAAACTGGCTCTTAAAATCAATGACAACACAACTACTCAAAATTTCTAACAATCTCCCCTTTGTCATTGATGGAAACCATTTTTTCTATAACCATTCATTTTTCCTTTTTCCAAAACTAATCCCCCTGAGAAACTACTCTCCTTGACTGAATGTTCTCCCCCTAAATCAAATCTCCCCCCCTTTGTCATCAATGTCAAAGGTCCACCTATGGGGCTTGGGGCTAAAGATAAGATTCTTATCTAAGTCCCTTCCCCACCTCCTCTCATTGAGGTGGTTACTTTCAGGAATCAAATATGTTGTACATCCAACCACATCTATTGCTATATTTTGAATTCGTATTGTTTCGGAGCATAACAACCAATATTTTGTTGTAGAGGTATACACTAGAAAAGGTCATCAAGATAATGGTGACCTTAGAGGATGTGTACTTCATTATAGGCCTATCCATCATTGGATAAATTCCCCATATACCAACTATAAAGGACATGTGATTGATAATAGTAGAGTGGACTACCATGTAGATATGATAATACTAATAACGAAATATTATGTTTAAATAGATATGGTCAGGTATAATAATATATTTTGTATAATGCATGGTGATTCTCCTCATATTTGCCTATGTATTTTATTACAAAGGAATAAATATGAGCTTAGTATAATTGATTTATGTAATATATGTAGCCATGGAGGAGGAAAAGATAGGACTAAAGAGGGATTTGCATTAAGAAGGAATTTATTTGTGCTCTTGTACCATGACATGTACCATATTAAATATTGCTAAGCATACATTAGTTTCTTAGTATACTTACTATAGTTATATATCTATCACCCTTTTATAATTTCTAGACCCTTAGGATTACCCCATAATATAGTACTAGGAGATATCTAGGTACAACAATGGGAAGATATCAGGGTTATGCATAATGGAAAATACTTGTTAATAAGTGAATATTAGCATTTTCAAAAATGCAAATTAGTAAATTTTTGGGAACCTGGATGTCAGCCCATTCACTCAAAATTTCTTGACCAAAAAAAATTTAGGGGTTGGTTCACCTCGCATTGCTAATAGTATTACTTATTTTTTTAAAATTCACCAACATTCGCACCTAAATCATGGACCCATTGCACCTTAAAATTATAAATATTTTAAATTATCCCACCAAATTTACCTATTATACTAGTATATATAATTAACACACAAACAATACTTTTTCATGTAAAACATTCAAATTATTAGAAAATCGAGCAACATCAGCAAAAAGTAAAACCTTCCAATAGAAAATACAATAATAGAAACATTTGATCTGTTGCAGAATTCTGCTAAACTCCAGTCGATCTAGATACAAATTCTAATAAAACAGGAAACCGAATAGATATATGCAACCAAACTAGGACATATCCTGTTTTGCATTTAGATTGTGAGTTCGACCTTATTTTAAACCTTAACTAAAATATGGACCTTATTTTGTACTTAAACACAAAGACATACCTTGTTTTAAGATAGGACCAACATTCAGACATTGTTTTGGCTCGTGAGTACATGGAAGCTCATATAGGTACAAAATAAGGCCTGGTTTATTATGGGTGAGAGTCATATAGGTGCATTGGAATTAAATATATTATGTTTGCATGTTCCATTTATAAAATGATATATTTTTTGTTTTTTTAAATATATATATATATATATATATATATATGAATTCATATATGTTAAGAGGGTAGTGAAAGTGCCAAAGGCATGGGATTCTTCATTCATTATTTTAAAACAAGGCAATGAAAATTCCAAAGGTATGGGAGCCTTCATTCATGGAGTAGTGATGATTTAGATTTGTTGGTGTGTATTTAACAATAAATTTAATAAATAAGGATATATATACCTACATAAAAATATATAAATAAAATATGCACATATGATTTTGAACAAATGTGTTGGATATATATTTATTGCACATGTTTACATGCTTTTAAATTAAAAAAGAGATAGCTCTTTTACCCACGATCCAACTAAAAGAGTGGAAAAATAATGGTGAAACAATCTATGAGTTAATTGTGGAGGAAGTGATGGCTTAAGTAAAAATGACTTCATGTTTCTCCGGGAGTGAGAGGAGAGGTGTAAAAAAATAATAAAAATAATTGGTGAAAAGTATGCATAAAAATAAATGGGTGAGGGGAGTTTTTTGGGGGACGATCTAGATTGTGTGTGTTGGACTAGTTTTTGTGTGGCTATTTTATGTGTGAATTGGGATAGCTAGAAAGTTTGGGTGAAAGAACTAGTAGAACAAAAATTGCATACACATATTTAGAATTTGATTACTAGGTTCTAACATTACCTCTCATGTCTTGGTTTTGTTTGAGCGAGATTGATATTTTGTAATAGAGAAATTGATGTGAAATTGAAAATATTCCTTTTTATGTGTGTATTTTATTCGACTATGACGTTTGCTATGAAAAAGAAAATTAGTTTCTAAATGCACAATTTACATTTTTTATTTTTTAGATTTGAATCTACTTTATTGTGTGTTTTCTTGAGCTATGGTACAATCATGGAAGCTCATAATGAAATTGGAATAGTTTTGAAATGCCCAAATTCATTGTGTGGTTACTATTGCTTGGAAACCATGAAATGGTATTGAAATTGTAAAGATTTATGGTTTGAATGGCAATAGGATAATGTATGGTTATTTTTATGATTATTGGTTTATATGATTGCATGTGATTTTAGCTACATTAGTTAGTGAATTGCATTCATGAATGAGCTAATTATAATTCCTTGTTCTCTATAAAATCTAACGGTGGTCACTCCAGTATTAGTGGAGGATAAATTACGGTAAGGATAGAGATTATTTCATCTTTATGTTATCTAGTATGTTCTCGAGAGAACATATAAAACAACACTTGCAAGAGAAATAGTGGAATCCTTAAACCTATTATATAATTCTATGACACTGGTTAAATTCCCCCAAAATAACTTGATTGGGTTATTTACCATTCGACATTAACTTCTGATATTTTAGATGATGACTAGCCACTGGTTTTTCCATTAGAAATTTTTTTAATACATATGTGTTATCTTTGTATGAGATATTTTGGGGAACTAAAAATATTAAGGGATAGTTATATTTATTTTATAGAATTATGTTGCCTAATTAGTGAAACTTAGCTTGTTTTAGATATTGATATTACTTTATAATTAGCAAACTGTGTAGAATTCTGGGAGCAATCAACATTACAATTTTACATGACCTATGTGTAAGATAAATGGAACTCCTATTGTAGTCTTATCTAGTTGGGTAAATAATTTAAATGAATGAGAGGAGTAGCTTATATAGTTACCATTATTATATTGTAAATGATTTTTTAATATATTTGCTCAATGCAAGACTTTATTATATTTGTAATATTCAAATTATGATTGCAATGTAATATGATTGTTGTCTTTGAAAATAAGACTATCCTATTATGCACTTGTTTGGTTTGGTGTTGAAGTAAACCTTGTTAGACTTTAAATCTGAACATGGCTTTTATTTGAGAAGGATTTTCAAATAAAATGGATGCAAGGCTTTAGGTAGATACATCTTAGAACAAGCATGGTAGGAATATTGTGAGATATAGTTTTATAGATTTTATTCTACAAAGTTAAATATGCTAACTCATTGTTGTTAAAAATTTAGAATAGATCCTTGACTATTGGTGCATTATTTTGAGAAAGGAATAGTTAAAATAAGCTATAGTGGGATTTAAGTGTAGACTTTCACTATGTTTACTTTCAACAATATTTTTTGGTAAAAATATTTATTTATACAAGTAACTCTTAGTCGGAGTGTAAAATCAAAGTACTAAATCTCCATTTAGCTACTTGTAATATATTTAATATGGCATATATGTTAAAAGAGAAAGATCCAACTATTGTAAGATATTAGTTCTCTTAAGGGTTTAAACTTAAGATTAAGGTCAACTGTGGAATCACTTGGGATTAGGAAAGTAACTTCTTTATTTTATGGTAAAAGTATTTTAATAATGTTTTGTTGATTTGTATAGTTGTTATGTGCAGTTTAAATGATATACATATATCATGGAATAGAACATAAATGGTAGTGTAATTTCTAATTAAAATAAATCATAGTAGATGTTTATTTTTATAAAGGTTGCTTTTGATAGAAAAATAGGGATTTTAAGGAATATTATCTTTAAAAATGTGAGCTTTGTATTTAATTCCTTTATTTTGGTGTATAGTAAAATTAAGTGACCAAGTCTATGTTATACTATAACCTTGGGCTTACTATAAGGGACTTATAGTACATGTTAGGCAACAAAACCATTAGTTATATAATATTATCTAGGGGATCAAACTTAGTAACCTTTGTATCCTTCAGGTAGATAGAAAATAGATCTTGTCGATAAAATATATTTACTACTTTGTGTAGAGTTTATTAAAAAATATTTAGAAACCCAATTATGTTGATATGTGGGTATGCATACAATATGTTTCAAGAGTAACTATAGTCTGGCATAATAGATTAGAACATGAGACCTAACTAGTACTTATAATGAGAGACAGAATGAGACATATTCTATAGGTCATTACTTGGGAAGTCAAAGTGGGTATTGTGACTAAGACTAGTGTTAGGGTCATGGTATGGCTCTTGTTGACTCTGATTAGTAGTACAATCAGTAAAACACTTGGCATATGTATGCAAGACTCTTGAATATTTTATTAGAACAAGTTGATCGCTTGGATCGAGGTTCAATATGCTAAGGGACATAAAGTGTATGCATCCATCCTTTAGGTGTTATGGGCCCTAAAGGGTAACCTTTATCATGGTTTGATCCTCATGACAGATCAAGAGGATGATAAATAAGGCAAGTTGATTCAATAAAAAGGCAATTTTCATGAGTTTAGACAATCTCATCCACTTGGGTAGCTGCCTGCAATAGCTTTAGAACTCAAAAGTGGTTTGGTATACCGGTACTAATGTATCTATATGATAATGATTCATTGGATAAAAAAAATAGCAGTAAAAAGATAGTACTCTAAGGGTTAAAATTTGATTTAAAAAAAAAAATCTCTATATTATTGTTTGAATTATTTATTTCTAATACAACCAGGTGAGTAGACTTGGGTTGTTATATATAATAGACTTATGAATACTTCCATAGAAGACCCTTTAGTCATGGATTGGTAATATTTTCTAGAAATGGATAGAAGCAACACATCCACTCAAATATTATATAGAATGTGAAAAAGGATAAAATAAAGGTAAAGATACATAACAAAATTTGGGCACCTATATACACAAAAAATAATCACTAAATTATATATAGCTAAGAATTACAACACTTAAATAAAATGTAGAGTCTTGGGGTTATTTATACCAATACCAAAACCCTAATTATATAAGTTAACATAATTTAAGTCAACATACCAAGCGGGTGTAATATTAATTATATGTTTTGTAGGTGAGTTGGAGAGGAGAAGACAATCCTCCAAGGGAGGTCCCAGGTTCGAATTTCGACCCTACCAAAAATTTGAATTGGATACCCAAAATTCAATTGATAATGTTGGTACGTGCAAGGCTGGGTGCGACCCCCGGGTGACTTTGACGGTGTATAACCCCCTGTTCGTGGTCTCTTAAGCCAAGGCGGCCCGCAAGAAGTTTTTCGCTAAAAAAAATATATTAAATAAATAAATAAATAATAATAATAATAAAATTTTAATCATAATCCATAGGGATTAGATAATAAAATATTTTAATAATGATACATATACATATATTGCAACCTAAAATTATAGATAAGGATAAACAAGCTAAACCAATGAAACATATGAATACACATGTGACTTGATTTCTTTTTAAGATTATTTATTCCTATCTATAAGATTTTAGACCGTATTTATGTTTCCCTTAAAATTTGTGTATGGCATACACATAAATTTAAAAAAAAGGTACATGTACCCTAAAATTATAGATAGTAATAGACAAGCTACCAAATATATCTAGATCTCATGTAAATGCTTCTAAACTATATATATATATATATATATATATATATATATATATGATTGTTCATCATTTTTAGATTATAGTGGCACCCTTTAGAAAAATTATATTCAACTTTTAACCAATAAAAAATTCTATAATTTTCTTTCTCATATCTATTTATTTTTTTTTGTTCACTATTAACATAAAAAACTGCTATATGAATCCTCTCTGTATATTTTGGTATCCAATTCTCCCTTCCTCTATATACACATCACGACAAAGTTTATAGATATCATATATTGTTGTAGGCTTATATATATATACACTTACTGAATTTACATTTTATGGTTTTCACTGTTTTTTTATATAAATTATTATTTTTAAATGTAAATATAATTTGTTAAAAAAACTTTATTGTTTTGTGATATTATAATGATATAATTTTATAATTTTATTTAGAAAACATAAATTTAAACTAAGACAAAATATGTTTAAACCATGAAAATGTGTATAATTATATATATATAAATAAAAAATAAAATTAATTAAACTTCCAATTTATCATCTTTTTAAAATAACAAAATATGTTTTAAACGATAAGAAGAAACTATCCTCCATTTAAATGTACAATATACATTAACATTAAATATATCATACAACCCAACCTTTGAAATAATAACTACCTTCTAATAACCCCTTCTCAAACTCCTATTTTTACTCCACTCATGCCATCCTAAATGGCTGCAACCGTAAAACCAATACAAAGTAGATGGTTTTTTACCTCGCTATATGATAGCTACCCTACCATCTGACCCCATCAATTTCCATGTTCACATTTCTCCCATCATTATTACTGTTCCTACACCTCCATCTATCTCACCAATAAACACAACCACAACATTTATTCCTACTTCCCCTATCCCTACAATTATCCCTACTTCCCCTATCCCTACCACTTCTACCTCCTCTCAAACCACCTCAAACATGGCCCTCCCATGCATAGTGTACCCACTTTATTGCCATTGTAATCTTGAACCACTGAAACAAGTATAAATTATTGACCCTTCAACTAAAGTAGGCTTACAAATTTCCACACAACGAAGCCCAACACATTTTGTAACAAGGATCGAGACGTAAGCTCATGTGTATCAAGCCATAACCCACCTTCCACTATCGACTATTACATTAATGCATTGGCAGTCGTCATAGAGATTGAATCAATGTACAACCCGAGAGATGTCAGATGGCTTCTACAGCAAAGGGAACACCAACAATCCATAGAAGAGACACAAATTAAACCCTTTGGAAACCTCTGCATGAAATACACAATTCCGGTAACAAATGTGTCGTGCCGCTATTAAGACTATAAAAATTATAGTTTTGATATCTAAAATGGTATGCGAAAAGCCGAAAATAGCTGTGTCAAATAAGTACAGTATTTGGGTGAATTGTTTTGTGAAAAATGAATGCTTAATGGAACGGTTAGGAGCAAGTAAGAAGAATTAGCCTCAAGTGAGAGTGGCTACTTTGTTCTCACCTCAATGGGTTCACGAAACATTCACAGCCAGAAGTTCTGGAACCCTTTGAGGGAGAGAAAAACAACCACCTCATACTTTTCTCTTCTTAACAAACAAGGTAGGCGTGTTGATTGTTGTGTGAGAAGATAATGGTATTGATAAATTTATAAGCATGGATTAAAGAATATTCGAGTGAATGTCAAGTACAATAATGAGATATTGTGATCTCACTCTGCGGCCGCTGCTACCGAATAACGTTTCAAATCCACTAAGATTTCATGTGCGCGACAAGTATAGTTGCCCTTTGATCTTTCATTAAAGTAAAAGCCAAGCTTATCCGCATAGAATGGTCCACCGCTCGACTGAGACTACTTGTTGTCTGGTGTCATGAGATTTCATGTGACGTCAAATTGGAATTATGATGTTGACATTTGAATACTGATGCGCAAAAACTAATACCTTATTTACTCCTTTCAAGCGAACTTTCTTTATATATATATATTCCATTGAGTTGACGGAAAAATAAGGATTTGAACTGGCCACTAAGAAAAGAAAAAGATGAATCTATTCGAATTGGTGGTCAAAATTCAAGTACCATATTATTCTAAGCTCTAAAATATTCTAAAAAATTGTCTATAGACACAAAATACATTCGGATTTCATCGAACCTTTAACTCTCCGAACAAAAGGACTTCGTTTCGATGTGTTCCACAGGGGTCAACAAGGCACCAGGCAAATGACACATTTTGTAATATATCCTATGCTCGGTTTTAAAAACATCGGCAAATATTTGTATAATTTTTAAAAGAAGATTCGTGCCTGAATTCATTACCAAACTAGAGTAAATGCAAACCCATGGAGCCTAACTTTAGCTAATGTCCATATTTAGAAACCTCGAGTTTCCACATGTTAGAGTAAATCACTATATATAATATAGAAAAGCAATTATAGTGTTTTAAACTTTAACAGTAGAATTAACAAAATAAGACAAACACATAGTAGAAGAGACAACAATTTTAACGTGGTTCACCCAATATGGGTTACATCCACCAAGAATTTTCAGTTCTTTCTTTCTCAATCCAAGCAATAGAGGGTTACAACCTACAACAAACATCTGTTGTAATTTCCTCTCTATATTTATAAGGAATCAACACAGTAATTTTCATTGTATACTCTGTTTTTCCTCACAACTATATATAAGAAAAAAGAAAGAAAAAAAAACTGCTTTTCTTAATACATTCCAAGATTAACACTGAGTTTCCAGCACCTAATTTTGGGATAAAAACAAAAAAAAACTTTTCCTAGCTGTCCTGTTGTAAATCCGAAAACTTTCTCTAGTAGACTAACATACTGTAAATCTGAAAACTTTCCCTGCCCATCCTACAGTAAATCCAGAAACTTTCTCTGTTTAGCCTCCTCATAGTTAGGCTCCATTCTTAACAATCTCCTACTTGGAGACTAATTCCATTGCACCATACTACAACCAAGGACTGAAAAATTCTCATCATGGCCTCTTATTCCTTAAGGCTAACTGAAGTTGAGCAAAAGCTCAAATTTTCTCTTGAGACCACTTTTGTAAGCATGTCAGCAAGATTTTGTGATGTGTGAACTTTCCCTAATTTCAAAGATCCATCTTCCACTACTGATCTAATGAAATGATACCTGAGTTTGATGTGTTTAGTTTTTGAATGGAATACCGAATTCTTTGGAAGGTGTATAACACTATGGATATCACTCCACAACCTATTATCCTCTTGCTTCTTCCCTAGTTCTTCCATTAGTCTTTGCAACTAAACCATCCCTTTGCTCTTTACCTTTGTCCATCTATTTTCTCAACCAATCCTTCTGATTCCTATGAATATTCTTGTTCCTGCTTATCTCTATAAATTATGCTCTACACCACTTAGCCATATGCCCAACATTATTGCACTTATAACACTTAATGTTGTGATTCCTTAAATGTGCAAATATCTTGTAGTTCCTCCTAGTGAAGCCATATCCATTCCTATTATGAACCCTGCAATTTACTACTTTATGACTAAACTTATTACAACAGTAGCAATACCCTTGAAAGAAATACCCATTTCTAAAAATTTTATTGGTGAAACCATATCCCTATCTTTCATGTGTCCTACAGTGTGTAGACTTATGTCCAAACCTGTGATGTGAGAAGCAACATCCTTTGAAGAAACCTTTCGTTGACCCCATAGGTCTCTCAGTCTCTTATTACCTATGATGTTTCTTGTTCCATATGTTCCTTATTTATCCAGTGTTCTTTTCCTTGTTGAACTTTCTATTTTCCAACTTATCCTTAGAGGTCTCACTTTCTATTTCACTCTCTTATTATGAAGCTTCTTCTTATTTAGAGTTTGAGATTGACTCCTTTCCTTGTCCTCTATAGTCTTCTTCAAATCCAAGTCCTCTCTTGTTTGATGAAGATCTTTGTACCTTGATAATATTATCCAAGTTCTTTGAGCTTCTTCCAAATCTGTGTAGCTTATATCTAGACTCTTTCACTTCCTTTCTTAATGAAGCTACCACTTTCTCTAGTCTTTCACATTCTAAAAACTTTACGTCTAGCTTCTTTTTAAATATCCTTGTCTTAGCTATTCAGTTGGTTAGATCTTCTACAAACTTTCCTTTATCTTCATCATATTCTTGAAATTGAAGTTTGAGTTTTGAGTTCTGCTTTCTTACCTTCCTTAATTCCTTAAGAGAAAAAATAATATCACCCTCAAGATAAACTTCCCCTTCCTCTAAATTTTTTATTCTTCATCTATTCTTTTGTCTTCAAGATCATCTTTATTCTTTTATGATTCATTTCCACTAGAAGCACTTGCTTCTTCTTCTATTTCCATAAGAAGACTTTCTTCTTATGGAACTTCAAGAGCATCTTCATATTCATCTTCACTAAAACTCAACCCATTCCTTGTACAACTATATTCAAGATGACCAAAGTTTGCACACATAAAACACTTGAGAATAATTGGTGCCCTTTTTATCTTTTTCTTATCATCTTCTTTTTCTACTATCAAAAATAGAATTTCTTCTTCTTCATCATCTAAGGACCTATCATCACTATCACTTGAAATCTTGCATGTTTTACCTACATAAAAAAATTTCTTATACCTCTAGAAAAACTTCTTTTCATGCTTGTTTTTTCCATATCTATTTTTCTTTTGGCACCTAAATTTTCATGCTTCCCTATTCTTATGATCTAGTTTTTCATCACCATTGTTATTTCTAGCTTCTAGACAATTAGATGCATAGTGACCATATTTACCACATTTGAAACACTTAACTGATTTCATACCTTTGTTCTTTCTTGTGTCCTTATTCCTTCTACCATAGTTTACTTCTTTATCACTAGATGACTCATTACTTGAATCTGACTTCTTATCCTTTGTATTATTTGTAACTTTTAAGGTTTATTATCTCTGGGGAATAGACTCCTATTTTATTATCATCTCAAAAACTATGATATTTCCATGTAACTCATCCCTTGTCAAACTTTTAGTATCTCTTATTTCTTCTATGGCTGAAACCTTTTCACTATACCTTTTATGGAGTGATATTAAAACCTTTTGACAAACATCTTATTAGTCCACATTAAATCCAATTCCTTACACGGAGTTAACAGCCTCATTGACATAAAGTAATTATGTAGCAATGTCTTCCTCATCCTTCATCTTTAGGTATTCAAATATTTCTTGTAATTTTTCAATTTCGCGATCTTGACCTTTTTGTCTCCCTCATATATATATTTTTGCTTATCCTAAATCTCTTTTGCTAATGTGCAATGCATAAATTTTATAAAATTTGTTTAACATAAACCATTTGAGATTCCATTCATTACCTTTGAATTATTTAGTTGTAGAAGCTTACCATATTTATCTGTTAGTAAAGTAGCTAGCGATCTATACCCATCCTCAAATGCTTGTCATATATCATTTCCTAGTGCCATTAGGAAATATTCATCCTCACACTCCAAAAAACATAATTGTTCCCATCGAACAATGGTGCCTTATTTCCTAAAGATCCCCTCTGAGAATCCATCTATAATCATGTAAGATTTTCCTTCAATATGTTAAACTCTTCCAAAGAAACCCTCTCTAATACCAATTGAAGAACTCAAGCTTATACTAATAGGGGGGTGAACAATATAAGACCACTTTTTACTTTTCTTTCCAAAAATGGTATTATCCAATATAATAAATAACAATATAAAAAATAGTAATCAAAGCAATGCACAAATTATCACACACAATAGAGACACCAATTTTACGTGGTTCACCCAATGTGGGCTACTCCATAGAGAAAATATTTCACTAAAATTTTCTTAATAAATCTCTTGGTAATCCTTCCCTATTACAATATTTATGGACCTATGTCCAAAGGATACACCAATCCCCTAATAAATTTCATGGATATATATCCACATAAGAAATATTTCCCCTCTTGTTGATTCATGGATCTCTATATATAGGAAAACTCCTTCTCTGTTGGTTTGGATATATAGAAGACTACTACATCCACTACACTGGCTTGTGGATATCTCTCCACATAATACCTATATCCTCACTTAGAATACTTCTATTGTCACTACCCTGGCTAATGGATCTCTATCCATTAGAGACTACTATCCTCTACTCTATCACCTTCAAATATTACTCTTAGTTCTATCTCATATCTGAACTAAACATTGTTCTTCAGTCTAGCATAAATATGCTCACAAGTTTATCTCAAATGTACACTAAAAACTATTCTTTTGTCTAGAAAAAATCTTGTTCATAACTCTAAATTTGCTCTACACTAAACACTTTCCTTCGGTCTAGCACAAATATCGCTTACAAGTCTATATTTTCTCTACACTAAACACTGTCCTTTGGTCTAGCACAAATATTTCTCACAAGTTTATCTCTACTCTACACTAAATACTATTCTTTAGTCTAGCATAAATCTTGCTTACAAGTCTATCTATGGTCTAGTACAAATTTGCCCTCAAATCTACACCAAAATCCACAAATATTTTCTTAAATCTACACCATACTCTATCCTAAAATCTATCCTCAATCCTTAACACAAAGCTTGATCCAATCATAAATTAACTCTCCTATATTTGTCCCAAACCTTAACTTAAGGTTTGAAAAAATCAACCAATCAACTCTGCTCTCAATTCCATTCAAAGACCTACCTCAAATGTGTCCACAAGTCTTCACCAAGACTTACCTAAAATATGCTCAACAAGTCCTCTCTAAAACTTATCCAATATACTCAACAAGTATTCACCAAGACTTACCCCAAACCTGCTCAACAAGTTCTCTCTAGAACTTATCCAATCTAATCAACAAGTCTTCATCAAAGACTTACCACAAATATGCTTGTAATATTCCACAAAATTTCACATAAATCTATCTTGAAGTCCCCTCTAGGAATTACTCAAATATACTCATAAGCTTTAACAAAATCTTACTTTATTCTATCCTTAAGTACCATATAGGACTTACTTAAATGGTCCACTAGCTTTCACAAAATATTTATTCAAATCAATTACAAAACTTGCATACACAACCCAACTTAATCCTTTAAAAAAACCTCCTTAATCACACAAATAAGTTTCACTTATAATATTGTTTAACCATAGAAACATATAGAGAATGGTAAGAGACTAAACATGTTCACACTCAAAAATCACTCTATCGCTTTCAAACTCACTTTAAAATCAATTCATAATAAAGAATAATTTGTTTCACCAATCTTGAACTATCACTCCAATACTTTCAGTCACTAATTCTCAATCAACTTTATTCAACCATTCACTCAATAAAACACAACTTGTTTACAAACCCTAACAAAGTGTTTCACTAAAATTTCAATAACTCACACTATGGAACTCAAATCTTGACTCAAGATGATTCCAATTTTTACACAAAAATGATACTCATGTTCTTTTACAAATCCTAATTTAAGATAATTCTCAATTTCACATAACAATAATACTCATGATCTTTGAGTAAACCATAAATCATGCATATGAAAACTCACTCAAACATTTCCAATAATGTTTATCAAACAATCCTTTTCACTCAAACTTTGCATTTCACAATTTTTTCATTTATAAGGAAGATGTACCCATACCTTTTGTTTTGATGGAGATTATCTTAAAAACCTGTATTAATCACAATTAAAACCTCTTTGCCAATTTCAAGGTTAGGGAACAACAATCTATCTTAAAATCTCCACCCAAAATTCTCCTCAATATTTATTTCACCATACAAAAATAAAATCTCAAATACACCTTATAATATCCAAAGTTTTTCAAAAAATAACTATCAAAGGTTCAATTAACTCAATTTCACAATAATTCACTTCATAATTTTAATGCATAAAATAATCAAAATAACTCCCTTATATCTTGCTACTAAAAAATGCATTATCAAATAATCAACACGCATTTTCGAAAATAATTCAATATTCTTTTAAGTCAAAATTAAGTCCTCCTCAATTTTCAACTAAGAAAAAAATAAAATATATATTAATCACCTTATATCTCCCAACATAAAAATTATATTTCAAAATAATTAACATCACTTAGCTAGAAATAATGCAATTCACTTTTAAACCACAATTAAATCCTTCACAAACTAAAATAAAATTTTCTTTAATCATCTTCTATCTCCCAAGGTGCTCACAATACAACCTTAGACCACATGCACATTACAAAAAAAAAAATTAAAGTACCTTTGCATTCTCCTCTATGGGATTCGATCCCAGATCAAGCTGTCACTTGTACCCTAGCCAAGGCCTAGCTGTCGTGTGAGCTAGGTGCTCATGTGGGAGGTAAAAGTGCTTTGAGTGCTTTGTTTCTTCGACTAGCACCAAAGCCAAAATAAAAGGCTTTGTCCCTTTGTAGCCGTCAAGACTCAAACATGGAACCTCAACTTATCCTATGCCTTATACACCAACAACTTGCCACTAGCCCAACCGATTGGTTGGTGATAAGGCTTTATACCTTGGTCAATTTGTCCTTCATATTTTTTTGTTGCATTAAAAAAAAATAATACCCTCGTCTTATGTGCTCACAAAATTTCACATTCTACTCTCAATAATTGCACATGCATTAATATTCAGAGACTTGATTTTATGAGGTAAGTCATATGGTACTTATACCATAGGCCACTTTCCTTCGAATTTTGGTGGGGGAAAAATAATTTAAACTGAATTTGCACCCAACCCTATTTTGGATTTAATAATTTTATTTTATAACTTAATTTAAAATATAAATATTATAAATAATTTATTGACAACCTTAGGCTTTATCTTTAAACCTTTAATATTATAATAATAAATATTATAATATTATTTCCTTTGAGCCTAGGTATTTTTCTTTTTCAATCTGACCACCTTTAATATTATAATAAACAATATTATAATATTATTTCCTTTAGGCCTACTTTATTTTTAAACCTTTAATATTATAATAATAAATATTATAATATTATTTCCTTTGGGCCTAGGTATTTTCCTTCTTTTAGGAAATTTAGCCATCCTTTTGACCAATCATGTAGGGCTTTTAAAACAAATCTCTTGTGCTTAAAATATAATTATTTTAACCCTTCTTTTACCAAATGCTTGCACTGATCACTAACACTAACTCTTGACATCAATGATAACACAACTACTCAAAATTTCCAACATATGAATGATAGTAGAATAGTTTATAGATGTTTGGTAATGTTAGGGTATGAAAATAATGAGATGGAATTGGTATTTATAGTGGATTAAATAAAATAAAATTTCCTTTAAAACTAAATACTAATTTTCACCCTTTTTGGGATCATAAAATCATAATAATTGATCCAATAATACGTCATTCATACACTAGGTGTAAAAACTACTAGAATCATGATCGTACATCAAAAACCATAAAATTAATTTTATAACCAACCTCCCCACTTGAAGTGGTGGTATTCATAATTTCATTTTTTAAGACATATTCTTTGATTTATATGTTTTAAAATATCCCTTAATCATGACTCTATCCTTATTTTAGATTTTTAGGAAGGTTAGAAAGCAAATATATCAAAAAAATGGTTTCAAAGTGACAAATATGCAAAGTAATGCATATAAAATCACCAACCAACATGGATCACTATCATCCTATCCAAGGACTGACAAAGATACTCCACCCCTATCCCATATATATGGGGAAAGGATTCTTTACTACCTACAAAGTTAGTTGATTGTGCTATTTTTACAAATACATATTTCTTCTCACTAAGGACTATGGATGACATTACAAGGGATAACTAATAATTATTCCATGGGACAAAAGATAAAAAAGAGCAATATTTGATAGCCAAATCAACAAATATAAACATTCTATGCTACAAAACAAAAAAATTATTTTATTTTATTTGTGATACTACTCTCTATGCAAAAATATTTTTTTGACATAAATAATAGAATAGATACAAAAATACATATCCAAAAATATTAATGTAAAGGTAAACATATGTGATACCTACCTGTGTATATCCCTAAATAATTTTGCTAGAAGAACTTGATTTTTGTGTGCACCATGCAGATAGAAATAAATTTTCCTATAGAACCTCCCAAAGCATTTAAAAATACTATTTGGGTACAAAATATATAAAACTAAAATACCCATGTGAGTTGAAAACATTCCAAAACTACTAGAAGCACTATATCTTTGATATACCTATAAAACATTGTAAAATATTTTGTAAAAAATATATTTTTTCAAGTAAATTATTCTAAAATGTATATAGGGGGTATAAAGTTTAATTTTAAATTTAATTTTCACATGAAATCTGACATATTTTTTAAGTCTAAAGATAATCGATGGTAAGCAAATGTGGGGGTGATGTTCAAGTGATAGGTTTCCTATCCTTACCTTCTATTTTTCTTAACTTTTATAAAATACACATAGGACATATTTTTTAAGTTTAAATATAGTAAATGGTAGGCATATGTTGGGGTGATGTTCAATAGATAGGTTTCCTATCCTTACCTTATGTTTTTCTTAGGTTTTAGCTAAAAAATAACAAAAGCTAAGAAGTCAAGAAAAATAAACAATCTCTAAGTTAGGTTAATTAGTAAGTATCTTAGGTAGTGTGGAAAGCACCATGAAGACCACCAAATCACCTAGGTAGTATAGTCCACATGGGGTATCTAAAAGCATCCTAAAAGTTCCCTATAAAATTTGGAAATCAAGGATGATTAGGATTATTGTTTTGGTGATCATGGTCACACTAGGATTTCTTAGAAAATCATAGAAAAGTGATGATCAAATTTCAAAGTGAAAATTATATAAAATGAGACTATCATTGTCATTAGAAATAAATATGGATGATTATAGTTAAAACTAATGATTGTGGTAAAATATAACAATTGGTTTTGACCACCAATAGAAGCAATCATGATCCTATCGAGCCATGGGTAGTCTTGACCTTGAATGAAAATCATGGTTAAAGTTAGTAGTTATAGTAAAATATTTTTTAGACTAATCATCATTCGTACATGATATAACAATGCAATACTAGATAGAGCATAGGCTAAGTACAAGGAGAAGGTCAAGACTATGCTAAGGCTAACATTAGCAAGATCACCAAGACAAACTAGAAAGGATATTATAACCTATAGTGATATAAGGCAGAATTTTATATTCAAGAATGGATTAAGTAGGGGATGGTCCCTTATGTATAGGTAGATCTATCCTAGGTTGGTTTGGATAAGGAAGAAAAGATGTTGTACATTGAAAGCATGAGATTCCGAAAATAAAAGAAACACTAATTGCTGCAATGTAAACTAACTAGCTTGATGCATGAAATAACACGGATATAATCAAATCAAAAGCAGGAGCACAGCCCTTCTTATTAATGTGATTCCAACTCGGTTACAATACATCTCCTCCATTTTTAAGGGCTAGGAGAGTTAGCATGTTTCCATTACAAAAAAATGAATAGTGATATTCTTCTACATGCCCACATTTGAAATGGGTGGGCCAAAGTGTTGTCGCCGCTCACGATGATGAATCCTTGCTTGCTGCTTCTCCTGCGATCAAAGAAACATAGAGACGTTAGTAGCACCTGCAACACAAGGACAGAACGTTTGACTTTAGAAATTAATAAGAAATACGTGCGAAAGATTGATTAAATACATGCAACCCTGACAAAGACCCGAAAACATCACCAAAACATTGCTGCCAGTAAAACAATCAATGAAACTGATCATTGTTACCTGCAAGTTAGTGAAGAACCAACAGCGTAGAACGTAGAACGTAATGCAAGATGTCTTCGATAAATATCTTCTGAAATCTAAACTAGACGTAAAGCATAATGCAGTATATATATTCAAACAGAAAGCATAATCTATTTAAACAACATAAATTAAATTGAAACTAAGAACGTGTGTGGGGTGCCCAAGCGGGCAGCCCTCGTTAAAACTTGATTTCGGCGCCAATCCATGAAGGAAGGGCCCAAAATCTCTCAGGTTGTGGTGTCATCGAATTGATGGGTTGCTGTGGTCCAATGTCAGGTTCTAAGGTCCAGATTCACCTTCTAACAGCCACCAGTAACCTCCCTTGTGAAAGATATTACGGGTGTAGAAGAAATGAATCTAAAAGGATGCAATCGAGTGTTTAATTTGGCAGCACTTCGTCGCTTGAAATGTCTACCAGCTTCTTTTTTTTCTGGGCAGGAAAGTCTGCCATTTTATAGACCCACGGGGTCTCTTTGGAGGGGCACGCAGGGATGCCACATGGTGGCCATGCCTTACCAAAAGGGAGGAGACTTCTCCTTGAGTTGGCTTACATGACTGCCCTTGCAATAGTCTGCTAACTGCCAATCTGCCCACCTATGCGCGCATGCACAGCAGGCGGCAATAACTGACTGTCCTCGACTGCCACTTGTCTAACGTCCGCTTTAAATTGTTTTAATGGCACTTTTAAATGTTTTAATGTCTGCCTTTGATTGGTTGAATTCTGCCTTTGATTGGTTAAGGTCCACCTCTGATTGGTTAAGGTCCGCCTCTAATTGGTTAAGTCCACCTTGGCACGAAGATGGGAGTTTGTCACGATATCGCGACGTCGCGATATCATGACACTTCAGCCAAGGCTTTCTTTTGGGCCGAAAGTGTCATGATATCGTGACGTCGCGATATCACGACACTTCGACCAAGGCTTCCCTTTGGGCCCGAAGTGTCGCAATATCGTGACAGGCCAAGGCTTTGCTTTGGGCCCAAAGTGTCACGATATCGCAACACTTCGATCGGGGCTTTGTTTTGGGCCCAAAGTGTCGCGATATCGCGACACTTAGGTCGGGGCTTTGTTTTGGGCTCGAAGTGTCATGATATCGCGACACTTCGGCCGGGGCTTTGTTTTGGGTCTGCAGTGTCGCGATATCGCGACACTTCGATCGGGGCTTTGTTTTGGGCTCGAAGTGTCACGATATCACGACACTTCAGTCGGGGCTTTTTTTTGGGCCCGAAGTGTTAGGATATCGCGACACTTCGGTTGGGGCTTTGTTTTGTGCCCGAAGTTTCACGATATCGCGACACTTTGGTTGGGGTTTTTTTTTTTATAAAGGCTTGCTTTTGATTAAGGCTTGTTAAAACGATCAACTTTGTTTTGTTTAATTTTCGACCTTCTAAACTGTTGTGTAAGTGGCTAGGACCACTGTTTGACCTCCGACGGCTGCCCAAAAGCTATGTGTGTCAATGCGATCAGTGTTTGTAGTCACATAATCGGATTGGTGCTATTTTGGTGTCTACAGATGCCCCTTTTTGGGAAGCGCTACGGGTGACGTAGTGCTGAGCAAATATAGATAACCAAAGCACTAATGATTAGGGTTTCTTGGTAACCCAACCAAATTTTGATGCCCCAAGTATGGAAAGGGCATGCATTCTTGAATCCTTGCTTCTGACGAGCTAAGGAATTTGATTTCAAGTATTAACCTATTTTGGTGAGGTGTGACTTGAGCTTGGACATTGATCAGTCATGATTAGGCAAAGGGCGTAACCTTTTGTCCCTAGGAGAACCTTGTGTTCATGCTTCAGGAATGCCAAGTGTTTGATCAATTTGTGATTATTGCTTGTTTGCTGCCCCAAGCAAAAGCGTGATTGTCTTTGTCAATGATTCTTCGAATGCATGTCATTGCCTTGATTGGGTGTGTGTTTGTTGATTGGTGACTAAGTGTGACTACCCCCTCAAGTGACGAATCGATGAGGGAATGACCTTCATGAGAAAAGTGACGAGTCGCTTGACCCAAGATGACTTGTGCAAGGGTGCATTTAGATGGTTTACTGTTAAGCATGTGCAATTTCTTGACATTTGGACCTATTTTTGGTGGGTGTTAACCCTTTTGGTGATGCCATAATGGGGTGAAATCATCGAAAACCCATCTTCTCGTGGAGCGGTCCGGCTATGGTAGCCTTCTTGGGGAAGTAGGAGAGTGACAATTTGATCCCCAACATCGATTTTCTATGCCAAAAGGTTAAGTGCAAGAGCACTTGTGTCCGGCAATGTTTATTGCTATGTTTTTGTGTTGCATTTTTGTGATGTTTTTGTTGTTTTGATTTTCTTTCTTTGTGTATATGTCATGATTTTATGCATAATGATTGATGTTGATGGATGCATGTTACTTTATATTGATGTATGCATATGGTATGATAAATGCGATTGTTGTATGTTGATTTATTTCGATGGATGCATATGTTGTGATGAATGCAAATGTTTTTGATTTATATGTGATATGCAGAAATGAAATGGATGGATAGAATTTGTGATGTTTGGCTATGGCACCATAGACTGTTTAGAACTCTGTTATTTTGTCTTTAGGCGATTGCTGTGATGCATGAATTTGTATATATACATGTGGTTTTTCTTTTTTTTTGTATTTTTTGATGGTATTGTGATGATGAAAAGTAGCTCAGTTGGTTTTAGAAATGTAGCTAAGGTTTTCTGAGACTCAAACGGTTTTATCTTACTAGCCATGACTGTACTTTATCTTACAAGACTTTTGAACAAGGTATGAATCGGACTTGTTTTTGACCAAGCTATTTCACATCCTTGTGTGTGCAATTGAGTTCATTTATGTGGTATTTGTTAGGATACCACCAGTGCAGATGGGGTTTCAACCGAACCTGTACTGAGGATCACCTAATTAGCTCCACTAACTCCTTTGTTGTATTTAGTTAGATTAATCTACGATGTTATCCAGGATACCATAAGCTAGCTCATCCTTATGCAAACATTGGTCTGCACACACGCAAAGTGAATGTGACAGACATATCGTCATGCGGGTAGGATACCACCATTGCCAGATAGGTTGTCAACCAAACCTGTAATGAGGATCACCTAGATGGTTTTTGAATGCTGAGAATTCCAGGGATTCAAGTTTAGGATATTTGTTGGCTGAATTATTTAGATAGTTGCTCATCTATATAGTGATGAAAATCACTATTTTTTTTCTATTAATTCTTTTTGAGCAAGGATTTTGAATAGCAGTGATAACCATTGTTATTTGATTTTGTATTTTGAGTATTGTGAGTTTGGGCTTGTGAGTGGCCTTGATCCTTGTGGATTTGGGGATGACTACGCATCCTTTGCAGGGACATGTAGTACGAATCCTTACGACGTTTGGGAACCAATGGGGTGATGGAGATTATGGAGTAAGGGCATTGATATTTTAGGCCTTGGGGATGACTACCCATCATGGTTAGGGGTGGATAGTACGAATCCTTACAACTTGGAGACCAAAGGTGAATGGAAAGTGTTAGGATGATGATTTGTTGGAATGTTGTTCGTGAATGGCATTGATCCTTTTAGGTCTTGGGGATGACTACGCATCCTTGCCAGGGACGTGTAGTACAAATCCTTATAACTTTGGGAACCAGCTATGATTGGGATTTGGTAGTGGTGAAAACCACTGTATATGGAGGTGAATGGATAGGAAAGAGCTCGTCCTTTTGTCAATTCTTAGCATTCTAGAACCATTCGCACAGGGGGATGAGCAAGATAACCGTTTCACTTATGGTGACCTGGATTACTGCACAGGGTTCATCTTTCATTCACACAACTTGGGAATTTTTATGTGTTTTAATTTGTGTTAGTATGTTACGTAACAAGGTGTATTTCAAGTGTAACTCTACCTTCGTAAAATCTATCTGACTCGGTACATGACGTAGCTAAAAAGCAAAATGATGACTAAATTACAAAAACTCTTGATACATTAAAAGACCACTGACTCTAGTGTGGTAAAAAGCAATGCATGGTGTTTTTGTTGTTTTTGTAAAATGGAACAGTGTGGAACAAGATGGACTAGCAGAGCAATTACAGCCTATGGTGCTTTTGACCTATACGACCACAAATATGCAATGTATGGATGCGATGCTTTAATGCAGCTATGTATTTTTTGTATTTTTTATGGATTGATTTTTTTGAATATGAAGATGAGGTGCGAGAAGATATTTCTATTGATGAATTTGAGTATGCCTAGAAATGAGATGCAAAAATTTTGTTTTGTTGTTTTTTTTTTTTTTTTTGATGATTTTTTTTTTTTTTTGAATTTTAACTTTTCTTATTTTTGACCAAGCGATTGTGGAAATCCTTGGAGCATTTTGGGATTGACCAAGCGGTTGCTATAATCCTTGGAGCATATTTGGGATTTGACCAAGTGATTTTAAAGATCCTTGGAGCATTTTTGGGATTTGACCAAGCGATTGCGATAATCCTTGGAGCATTTTTGGGATATGGCTCTCTTAAATATGAAATGGTCACAAATGACTGATATTCAAGGGTTTTGTTTCCTTGATACCGTCAAGAGAAGCTATCCGGTATGTCCCGGGTCCTATTTTGCTATCAATGACATATGGACCTAACCAATTTGCTACAAATTTGTCCCTTAGGTGGGATGGCAAACTAGAGTTATGTTGGTTTTCCTTCAAAACCAAATCACGAACCCAAAAGTCCCTGAGGTGAACTTTCATGTTGTAAGCTTTCTTAAGTCGCTCTTGATAAATACGTAAATGCTCGAGAGCATTAACGTGTCGTTCATAAAGCAACGTAAGCTAGTCAAACCGGGCCTGCCATGCAGAGTCATCATCGATGAACTCCTGCATTGATATGTGCAGGGAAGGAATCTCCAACTCTAGAGGCATGACTACCTTGGAGCCATACACGAGCAAAAATAGAGTGGCCCTAGTGGGTGTTCGAATGCTAGTGCGATAGGCCCATAGGGCAAGTGGGATTTGAATGTGCCAATCCTTATGACTATCTACGATGGTCTTTTTAAGGATGGCAACTAGCATTTTGTTTGATGCATCTGCTTGCCCATTCGCCTGCGAATAATAGGGTGTCGAAAAGCTGTGTTGAATCTTGTACTTTGTGGTCAAAGCATGCACGTCTTTGTTCTTGAAAGGCGTCCCATTATTCGAGACTATTTTGGATGGAATACCAAAATGACATATGATGTTATGCAAAATGAACTCCACAATGCGGGGTCCTGTCATAGAGGTAAGCGGAATTGCTTCCACCCACTTGGTAAAATACTCTGTGGCCGTTATGATAAACATGTGATGGCCTGACGATGTAGGGGAGATATTTCCAATTAGATCAAAGCCCCACTGCGAGAACGACCAAGCATACTGGACTGTCTACAAGGCCTGAGAAGGCATGTGCATCAAATTGGCATCATGTTGACACTTCACGCACTTCTTGACATAGGTGCAACAATATCGCTCTAAAGATGGCCAATAATAGCCCATGCGAAGAATGCGCTTTACGATGGCCATACCACTGAAGTGGCCACCACATGTACCATCGTGTGCTTGGGCGACTACCCAAGTGGACTCTTGCTGGTCCAAGCAATGAAGAAGGATTCCTTCAAAGCTACGACGATACAGAATGTCTCCTATCAAGACATACTTAGCCACTTTCTACTTGAGTGCTCATTTTGCAGCATGATTCAATCCAAGCGAGAGATTACCTAACTTGAGGTAGTCTCTAACGAGTAAATACTAGTCTTGTTGATCAAAAACCTTGATAGTATGAATAGCCAATCCCTCTTGAAGTTCATCCCTAGTGAACGTTGAATGGGATAGAACCTGTAAGAATAGCGTTGTGTTGCTATTAATGGGAGTAGGGGATAACAAGGACCCCCAGTTGGCACGTTTCAGACGATCTCGAATTCGAGAGAATTTATCCAAGGATAGTTCAATCTGGATCATGTGGATTCCTGGCGTCAAGTCTGATCTTGCACGCTCCATCGTGGATTGTGATAAGGTTTTGACTTGAATTTTTGTTGTATCACCGGAAAGGTCTTGCAGAATTAGTGACCCTAAGGAGGCCATTGTGTCCGCAAAACGATTCGATGATCGAGGGAGTGCCTCGATGTCATACCACTCAATTTTTTCCAATAATTTGTCCATAAGGGCTTTATAAGCCTGCAGGACTGGGCATTTGCATTGATATACCCCTTTGACTTGATTGACTATTAATAGTGAATCACCAAAGATGTTCAGTCATTTGATTTTCATGGCGATTGATGTCTGAAGACCTAGGAGAAAGGCTTCATACTCTGCATTATTGTTGGTGCACGATAAGTTTAATTTAAATGACAGGGGCATTGGAGCACCCTGCGATGTGAAGAATACAATTCCCGCACCACCACCTTGCTCACATTTAGAACCATCGAAGAATAGGGTTATGTCGGCCTGTGACTCAGGCTCATCAGAATCTTGTGATTCTAAGACATGGAAGACCCCATCATCGCGTAGTTCTATGACTAGAGGTTGATCGTCTTCAAGAGGATCCTTTGCTAGTTGATCGGCTATGACTTGTCAACAACATGATCCATTTCACCGTGCGACTACTATGATAAGTACGACTCATCATGTATCGCAATGGATTCTCCTTAGACACAACATACGTAGTGTTGCTCAGCATGTAGTGGCATATCTTTTTGATAGCAAACACCACTGCCAAGCAGAGTTTCTCGATGTATGCATAGTTAAGTTCATAACTGACCAGGGTGCGGCTAAGATAGTAAGTAGCCTATTCCTTGTGAAGTTCATTCTTCTGGGCTAACATGGTGCCCAGTGCCACCTCAGTAGCTGAGATGTATAAGTAGAATAGCACTCCTGGTCTAGGTGATGCCAATACTGGTGGCGAAGCCAAGTATTGTTTGATTTCGTCAAATGCTGACTGGCACTCGTCATCCCAATGAAATGTAACCCCCTTGTGCAATAATTTGTTCATGGGTCGGCACTTGTCAGATAATTGCGCTATGAAGCATTTAATCGACGTGACCTTTCCTTGCAGACTTCTGAGCTACTTGATAGTATATGGGGGAACCATTTCAAGGATTGCCTTGACTTTCTTTGGGTCCACCTCAATTTCTCGCTTTGAGACTATGAAACCCAAGAGTTTTCCAGATGTGACGCCAAATACACACTTCTTGGGGTTTTGTCTAACTTTATGCTCCATGAGGCAATCGAGGATTTTGCTTAAGTCATCGATATGATTTGAGCACAAAAGAGACTTGGCTAACAAATCATCCATGTAATCTTCCAAAGTTTTGTGCATGTAATCATGGAAGATGTACGTCATGGCACGTTGGTAGGTGGCACCACCATTTTTAAGGCCAAAATTCATGACCTTATAACAAAATGTCCCCCAAGGCGTTGTGAACACCATTTTTATTTGGTCTTCAAGATTGATACGAATGTGATTGTATCCTAAGAAACCATCCATGAGGGAAAGCATTTCGTGACCTGCTATAGCGTCTACCAATGCGTTGATGCTCGACAAGGGGAAATCATCCTTAGGACTCACTTTGTTTAGATCTCAAAAATCGATGCATATGCGAATCCTCCCATTGGGCTTCTTGACGAGAACCATGTTGGACAGCCATGGCGGATAATCCATGCAGATGAAAAACTTTGCATCCAACAGCTTTTGCAATTTGTCTTTGACCATCAAGGCCACTGTTGGGTGCATCTTACGTAGTTTTTGCTTTATAGGCTTGATTGTTGGATCAAGCGTTAAATTATGCGCGACTAGCTGTGGGTCTAGTCCTGGCATATCCTTGTATGACCATGCAAAAACCTCCTTCTTCTATTTTAGAATGGCAATGTAGTCAGCTTGTTCTTTGGGGGAAAGACTTACCCCCAGCTTAAGAATATGTGGATTCATTGGATCTATGTCGATATCTACATCAGTCGTCTCCTCGACTGACATGAGGGATTCGTCCTCCAACTGATGTGGAGTCGGGATCAAATGGATATCATTAGTTGAATTTAGATCTATGTTGGGAACCTCGGGTCCCTCTTCAGCTTGAAAAATATCCTAAGTTGTCCTTGGGGTAAAATGAGGCATTTCACCGAAAGTCCAGTACTCTGATGGTGATAAAGGCGAATTGATGCGATCCCTGTCAATGGCATCTATGTCTAGATGCAATGATCATGCTGGATCGGTCGGATTGTGGATGGGTGCGGTCAAATCAATGGAGATCATGTGGATGGAATGAATTTGGTCTCCATTACCACGAGTATGATACCTTGACCATTCTGGATGCTCCCTATACTCTGGATCTGGCTCTAGGGGAACGGGCACGAACGGATTGGCCCTATGTGCTGATAGGAATACATGGTCTTCCCTCGGCACTGATGCCCTTATAGGGTCTCGGGGTGGACGATGCTCATCATAAATTTGGAGCCATGGATCCAACACTTGGTCCCACCCCGCTGGGTCTACCCACCATTCATGCCCTAACCTTATGCCCATTTGTCCCATCAGATCTTCATGAGTTAAAGGGCGATTATGCCATCGTGCATGATTGAGATAGTTCATCTCAGTCTCATCTTCTGAATTACTTTCAAAGATCCAAGAATGTTCATTTTCTTTAGCAACTGTTTGTGACGTTGAGGGTTCTCCTTGTTCCAGTAAATTAATCTGGTCCCATTGCGGTTGTTCCACTCTTGGTGGAGGGACCTGATTCTCTTGACACTGTATTGACTCAACTAGAACCTCTAAGGGGAACAACTTCAAAAAGATGTTCGGACATCGTTTATGTTCTCTTTGGGGATTAGTGTTCGAAATTTCACCTCTCTCTAGCAAAGGAGAGGGATTACTGATGTTGCCAAGGGTGTTTGTTGACCATGGGAGGTAATATCCCAATGTATATTTTGTATTTGGGTTGGCATAAAGATCTGGTGCCAATCCCCCCTTATTGCCTATTCCTAGGCCTTGCATATTTTCTACCAAGATGTCTAAGGGAAGGGGGTGGTTGAACCCTACTCCCGACTTATCATATGGCATCTGATATCTTGGTTGGCAAAGGAAATGCATCCCTTGCTCATATCTGCCTAGCCCGTATCCATGCCAATTGCATTGGCTGAGATATCTTAGAGCGAAATTCAGGTTTGATAGATAGTTGATATTTTTAGCAAAATGCTCCTCGTCTTTTTCCTTTTGCTTGCATGGTTCAAGACCATGATCAAGGCCCCCATACACAAAATTTTTCTGGTTTTGTGGGTAACCTAGAGGAACAACTATTCCTATGGGAAGGCGAGGTCTCCCCATGTCCTGTACTGATTCTAATGCGGGCGTTGCCACAACATTCTACACTAAATACTCCCCCAGGCCTGTACTGGCCATTTCGACAGTGATTGTTGATGCTTGGGAGGGAGGGAACGGGAGTCCTTCCTAAGTCCATTCCATGTTTGGTGGGTTAGGAGTCTCAGCTTTCGTTGTGCTAGGTGTTTCTTCTGTTGATACTATTGATATTGTTGGAAACCCCTCTTCTAGGGGCTGAGCCTCTTCCATGATTTGTTTTCCCTTGTACTTATTTTTAGCCATGACAAGTGGCATTGGTAGTGAAGGAGCAGATGATGAAGACTCACCTGGCTGGAATTTTGATGTTTTGGTCACTAGTGGTGCCTATGGTATTGGACCCTGTTTAGATGGATTTAACTGGAAATCCAAATGCATTGAAGGGAGGGTTGATTGAGGCATTAATTGCACCACATTGCAATACTTGAAGGGTTCTAAGTCCATCGGGACTACATGAACTTCTCCTTCAAATGCATACTTGAGACATTGGTGAGCGATCGAAGGGACACACTTCATGTCCCTGATCCATGGCCGCCCTAGCAGTATGTTATAAGCCATCTCTCCTTCCAAAAAATGGCACAATGTTGGTATTGTATTTTGTCCTACCTGGACAGGTAGAACAACTGTGCTGACTGTCGAGCATATTGCATCGTTGAAAGCTCGTAGTGTGTATGTGGAGGCTATGATATGAGAGGCTGGCAACTTCAAATGTTTTAGTGCTGTAGTGGTAATGATGTTACTGGATGAGCCAGTATCTACCAACACTCTCTTGTATGGGATCCCGTTGACCCGCATGATAATGTGCAGGGGTGGATCTGCCGTGTCATTCAATATTTTTTTGACTTCATCCTCTCTGAAGGTAATGACTGGCTCCGTACATCGTTTCACATGTCCCACGAAGTTATTGAAAGAATCCGCTTCATGAGGCTGTAACTCGATGGCTTTTAAAATTTCCATAAGAGCTTCTCTATGGGGTGCTGACTGTTGAATAAGCTCATAAATGGAAAGCCTAGCCGATGTGGTCCGTAAAATCTACGTGAGTTTGGTCCGTATCGTGACCTCGGGTCTAGGTGGAGGCAACTGCATAGGGCGTTGTTGAGGCTGCAACATTGTTGGAACTTCCATTGTAGCTACCTTAGGGGTAACTCCTGGGTACTTTTTGTTCCTGGTCACTATGTTGATCATTCCCACAAATCCTTGCATGGGAAGATTCTGTTGCACCTCATTAACCCGGAGAGGTTTTTCCTGTGCCTCATGGGCAGGCAAAGGGTCCTTGAATACCCCCATTTGTTGATTATTTGGCACTATGGGGTTGTCCACGACCAATGTTTTATTATCGATCAAATCTTGGATTAATCCTTTGAATTTCCAACATCCATTCAAGTCATGTCCCCTTTGCCTATGGAATCTACAATATAATTCCTCTCTGTATCCCTTAGTCTTGGGAGCGTTAGGATCTACAGTTTGGATTTCTGGCAGGGTGACTGTAGACACCAAAATCCAACCACTTGTAAGTCATATATACCTTCCTGTTAGCCACGTGTCAGTCATACACCTTCCCGCCATTATTTGGCCCAAATCCACATCTTCCCGCCATTATTTGGCCCAATTTCACCTTTCTCGCCATTTTTCATCCCCAAATTTATTTAAATTATTATTTATATATATATATTAATATTTTAATATATTTTAATATATATATAAATATAGTTTAAGTGATTTAATCTAAGCTATCCATCCTTCATTTAATCTCATCCGTCCATCCATCTTAATCCGTTTCACAAACTAGATTTATTCTCTACCCTTGGATCCATTTTAATCTTAGCCACACATTCAAAGTGTCGTTAAAACCCTAAAGTGTGCCCTAAGAGTGGATTATAAATTGAGTCACTTTGATGGCTCAAACCCTATCTTCTTCTCCTATCTTTGCTATCTTTTCTATCTTTTGGACCTATCTCTTCTATTTCATCTATCTCTTCAGCTATCCATCACCGCATCCTTTTTGCCGCATCCATCGCCGCATCCATCGCCGCATCCGTCGCCAACTTCACCGCCATCTCTTTTGCAGCACTCTACAAAATCCCCCATTCTTGTCGCAAGTGCCCGCGGGCGTTTACCAAGTGCCCACGGGCGTTTACCCGCAGCCACAGACGCAGACCGGCGTCTGAAACCCTGATTCAGAAGCACGCGAGCATTCAACGAATGCACCAGGGCGCCTTCTGCAGCCGATTTGACAGCCACATTACTTCCAGGTGTCGCCTATACTCAGATATCAATATCAAATCAAATCAACCTCAATATCAACTCAAATCATGTCAACTCAGATCATAATATTGAATAGTTTGTTTCTAGGAACTTGAACAACCACATGCATCCACTTGACTAGGCTTAATAAACTCAACTCAACCAATCACCTCAAGGAACAATCCTTTCTCAAAAACCCTAGTCCAAGCATGTATTAACCAACTCAAAATGTTTCCAACAACCAGTTTCACTAAATGATACTCATGTTCTTTTCTAACTCAAGTTCAAGTTCATTTCATCATCAATGGGCTTCAACAACAATGCTAATAAAACAAGGTTTAAATATAACTCACAAACCAGAAAACCTTGAAGCATTCAACCAATCATTTTATCAAAGGAAACCACAATCAATCCTTTTCTCTCAAATGATATTTCAAAAATCAACCACCATAAACAATCAATAGGAGAATGTGCCCATACCTTTTTGATGCCAATAAGTTATCCACAAAATCTACCACACTTAAACACAACTTTCCTTTCCAATATAAATAAGGGTTAATGGACTTCAAATAATCACAAAATAAAGCATTACTCAAATTACACCCTTTTTACTCCAAGTTAATAAACACATCCACCAAAGTCCATTTTATTAAAAACCTTATCAAAAATAATAAACCTCTCAAAATTACTTAAAAAAAAAAATTCCTTATTTCTCCTAAAATTAATTCTCCATAACCATCAAATAAATCATAAACCAATTATGCTTTGCAATAATAATCATAGCCCTAATAACAAAATTTAATTTCCATTAACTACCTTATAACTCCAAACTTTAGGGCTAATAAAAATTATTTAAATGCAAAACGTAATTACCTCCTCAAGGGGATTCAAACCCCTTACTTGCCACACTACAACCATCTTAGCCGTGGCTAATATTCCACACGAGCTAGGAGCTCGTTGGAAAGGCAAAGGTCCAAAGTACCTTAAACCTTCCTCCACCTTCCACAAAAGACTAAGCACCAAAGTGCTTTTGACACACCTTCCAAAACACCATCCAAGGGATTTGATCCCTGGTGTTTGCACTGCCTTGTGCCTTAAACCAAAATTATTTTCCAATGCACCATGCTTCCCACCACGATTTGACTTTCCAAGCATTGTCATTTTCTTTCTTGCTTCTCTTCTCAAAATTTGCATGAGCTCATAGACTTATTCGAATGCCAAATATTTATCACAAGAGCAAGGATGAAACTTTGATTCATTTACCACCCCTTTATATAGTGTTTAAAACACTTCGAAGACATCGACGGAAATATGAATTAATGTTTGCATGATGACATCGGCAGGAAACTTTACATTTAAATTTAAATTTGAATTTAAATTTTAAATAATTAAAATTTAAACCAAATATTAAAACTCAAATAACTCCATCATCGGGGCACATTTTTCGATGAAACGAAAGCCCAACATGGGTTTTAAGAAAAACCGAGATCAAATATGTTGTCCATGGTTTTAAATAAAACCTTTTATTTTTCTTGCCTTGGTTTTCACAAAAACCCTTCATAGATCCTTTTGACATTAAATGCTCTTTTGACATCAATGACAACATTTTAGCTTAGGGACTCAAAATGTCCAACAATCTCCCCCTTTTTCATTGATGGCAACCCAAATCCTTTTACTAAATTTTGACCTTCTTTTCTGCTCCCCCTAGGACTTTGCTCCCCCTAGCTCAATGCTCTCTCAGATATCAAATCTCTCCTCATATCCAAAAACTCTCCCCATAATACACAAATCTCTCCCCCTTTGACATCAATGGCAAAGGGTCACCTTTGGGGCTCGGGGCTAAGAATTAAGCCTCTTAGCTTAGCCCCTCCCCCACCTCCACATGAGGTGGTTAATTTTGGGGTGGGAGTCTTACTCCCAATTTTCCTCGAAGATACTCAAATGTCTCCTTTGAGAGTGGTTTAGTGAAAATATCTGCTATTTGTTCCTTGGTAGTGACATACTCCAATCTAACCTGTTTATCTGACACTTGTTCTCTCAAAAAATGATACTTAATTGGAATATGCTTTGTCCTGGAGTGCATTACCAGATTATTTGAGATACATATGGCACTGGTATTGTCACAAAGTATAGGAATGGGCTGATCATGCTTTATTCTGAAGTCTTCTAAAGTTCTCTTCATCCATAACACTTGTGTACAACTGGCTACTACTGCAATGTATTCTGCCTCTATTGTAGATAGTGATACTGAAACCTGTTTCTTACTTAACCAGGAGACTAGACTTTCTCCAAGAAAGAAAGCTCCTCCACTTGTGCTTTTTATGTCATCAATACTGCTAGCCCAGTCTGCATCTGTATATGTTGTGAGTGAGAACCTATCACTTTTGGGATACCAAAGCCCAAAATCCATAGTTCCTTTTAGATACCTAAAAATTCTTTTTACTACTACCACATGTGTTTCCTTGGGTGCTGCTTGAAATCTTGCCACTAATCCCACTGACTGCACTATATCTGGTCTTGTAGCTGTAACATATAGTAAACTACCAATCATGGATCTGTATAGTCTCTGATCTGCCTCTGGAGATTCATCATCCTTACTCAACTTGCACCCTGTGATCATAGGAGTACTTACCGGTTTGCAATCTTCTAACCTGATTTTTTTAACATCTCCTTGATATACTTGGCTTGAGAAAGAAACACTCCCTCTCTTGATTGTGAAATTTGAAGACCGAGAAAGAAGGATAATTCACCAAGCATGGACATCTCAAACTCACTTTGCATGTTCTTAGCAAATTCTTTGCACATTTTGTCATTGTTTCCTCCAAATATTATGTCATCAACATAAACAACTACTATTAGAAGATCATTTCCTTCATTTCTGATATACAAATTATTGTCTGCTATTCCTTTCCTGAACCCTTGTTCCTGTAGATACTTATCCAATCTTGAGTACCATGCTCTGGGAGCCTGCTTTAAACCATACAATGCCTTTTTTAATCTGCATACCATATTTTATGTATATGTATAAATCCCTCTGGTTGTTCTATGTAGACCTCTTCTTCTAGAACCCTGTTTAGAAAAGATGACTTGACATCCATATGATATACCTTGAAGTTCTTAAAACTTGCGAAGGCTAAAAACATCCTTATGGCCTCAAGTCATGCTACAAGAGCAAAAGTTTCATCAAAATCAATTCCTTCTACCTGAGCATATCCTTTGCATACTAACCTTGCTTTGTTTCTGACCACTTGCCCATCTTCATTCAACTTATTTCTGAAAACCCATTTTGTACCAATCACATTTTTGTCCTTTGGTCATGGAACAAGTTCCCAAGTCTTGCTTTTTTCTATCTGATCCAATTCCTCATTCATTGCTTTAACCCAAAATTCATCTTCACTAGCTTGAGAGAAGTTTTTTGGCTCAATTTTAGATAGCAAAGAAATATTTGCTTGTTGAGATGGTTTTATTATTCTTCTTCTTGTCTGTATTTCATCTGGATCCCCGATAATCTGATATTTTGGGTGATGTTTTTGTACATACCTGGAAGGAGTCTTAGGAAGAAGCCTTTGCATTTCTTCTTCATCATTATCCGATTCCTCACAAAATTCTTCTGGACAACATCCATCTTCTTGGTATATAGATTGCTGAAATGATTCTCTGGAATCTATTTTTTCATCAATAGTTACATTCATACTTTCCACCATAGTGCGAGTTCTTTTGTTGTAACACCTGTAAGCCTTGATTTTTGTAGAGTAACCAAGAAAAACTCCCTCATCACATCTAGGATCAAATTTTCCCAAATTCTGATCTTCCCGTCTTATGTAGCATTTGCTTCCAAAAATATTGAAATGTTTTATGGTATCAGGTCTGCCTTTCCACAGCTCATAAGGAGTTTTGTGGTGATTTACCCTTAATTGAGCCCTAGTAATTATATATACAGTTGTAGATACCGCTTCTTTCCAAAACCCATCTGATAACTTAGATTCATTTAACATAGCTCTAGCCATGTTTTCAACAGTCTTGTTCTTTCTTTCAACTACTCCATTTTGTTGAGGAGTTCTTGCTACTGAGTATTCTCTCTTAATTCCATGTTGTTCATAGAATTCTATGAATTCATTTGATGTGAATTCTCCTCCTCTATCTGATCGAAGACACTTAATCATTTTTCCTGTTTCATTTTCAACCAACTTTTTGAAAGCCTTAAATTTTTTGAAAGCCTCTGACTTCTCTTTCAAAAAGGTTACCCATACCATTCTGGAATAGTCATCTATAAACAACATAAAATAGCTCTCACCCTAAAGACTTTGTGTTCTGGTAGGACCGCATAAGTCAGCGTGTATGAGACTCAAAGGCTCAAAAGTCATATAACCTTTTGGTTTATAAGTTGTCCTAGTTTGCTTTCCATGTTGACACGATCCACAAATTATATTTTGTGGTCTTCTTATTTTGGGTAAATCTCTGACTACTTGTTTATTGCTTATGCTGACAATGTTGTCAAAATTCAGATGACCCAACCTTCTATGCCACAACCAGCTCTCATCATCTTGTGACATAAAGCACTTTTCCCCTTTGATTTCATCTAGCATGTATAAGTTGTTTGCGGTCCTTTTTGCATTTGCAATAATTCTTCCTATTTCTATTTTCCTTATCTCACATCTATCTGGATGAAAGGTGACCATATATCCTTGATCACAAAGTTGAATTATACTCAGAAGATTGTGTTTTAACCCTTTGACATATAAAACATTCTCTATTTTTTTTTTCCATTGTCTAGACTTAGAGTACCTTTCCCAATAATTTTTGTTGATCCATTGTCACCAAAACTTACTGACCCTCTATTTTTTTCCTTTAGAATGATGAACTTGTCTTTATCTCCTATCATGTGACTAGAACAACCACTGTCCAAATACCATTGTTCATTTTTATCTTGAGCATGTAGGGCTATTTGAACTAACATAGAGTTGGCCCTAACATTCTTCCTAGTTGTTGGAATAACTTTTCTAGATTATGGAATCATCATTTTACACCATCTAGCCTTGTGTCCAAAATTATTGCATTTGTAACATATAACATCATCATCCATGAGAGGTGCAAAGGAATTGAAATTTCTATTGTAAGAAGCATGATGAATACAGTGAGTAGCTCTATGTCCATATTTATTGCAAGAAAAATAATGACCATGGAAGAAGTTATGTAACCTGTTAGGAGACCTTGGATATTGTGATGAGGTGATATTACTTTTATGATTAACCTTTAACCATGGTTATGTTCTGATGTCCTTTGCTTCCTTTTCTTTTTTTGATATTTCTACCCTTTTGAAGCTTGATTCTTCTTTCTTTTCTTGTAGAATCTTAGTCTCTTCAACTTTACTTTTTAGGAGAACAATTTCAGCTTCCAATACTTCACATTCTGTTTCTTTGGCTTTCAGAAGATCTGTCACATCTTGCTCAATTTTCCTTCCTTCTTCCACCTTGATCTTAAGTTCTGTGAGATTCTAAAGGAACTCCACTCTTGCTTCTTCATCTTCCTGAATTTGTTCTTTCAAGTTTGAATTTTCTTCTCTAAGTCTTTCCAATTTTTTGAGATTAGAGAAGAACTCTTATTTCATATCAAAAATAGTCTCTACTTCACTCTCTGAAGTTGTGTGTGCTTCCAAAGGATCCTCTTCCAAGTTGTTAGACTCTTCACGGAGAGACTCACTCTGATACCAATTGAAGAACATGTGCTTATACTGAGAGGGGGGTGAACAGTATAACATAAAACTTTTTCCCAAATAGAAGCATAAGCATTAATGAAACCATAAACATCACACAAAACATCACACACATGAGAGACACCATTTTAATGTGGTTCACCCAATGTGGGCTACCTCCATAGAGAAAATATTTCTTCTAAATATTTCTCAAATAATCTCTTGGGAATATTTCCCAAATTACAATGTTTATGGACCTCGGTCCAAAGGAGATGTTGATCCCCTAAATCTCAAGTTCATGGATCTCTTCCATAGGAGAACTCTTTCCCCTTCTACTCTGGCTAGTGATCTTCTAGAAGACTCTATCTCTCTATTGCACTGACTTGTGGATCTCTCTCCACTTGAAGACTCCTCACTCATATCTATCTTCAATTGTCCTAGCTACTAGATCTCTATCCACTGAGACTCTATCCTCTATACTCTGTCACCTCCAAAGATCTATCTCAATACTGTACCAAACATAGTTTAGTCGGTCTAGCATAGTTTTGCTCAATCTCTTGCACTAAACATAGTACAATTGGTCTAGTACAATTCTGCTCAATAGGTTCACTTAGAACCTACTCAAATCTGCTCAACAGGTTCACACAAAACCTATCCAAATCTGCTCAATAAGTTCACACAAAACCTGTCCAAATCTAAAGTTCACAAGAACTTGTCCAAAATTTGCTCAACAAGTTCACACAGAACTTGTCCAAATCTGCTCAACAAATCCTCTCTAGGACTTGCTCAAATTTGCATAGCAAGATTTCACAAAATCTTAACTCAAAACATTCCACAAGTCTTCTCAAAGACTTGTCTCAATCACATAGAATCATAAAGAGAATTGTTAGAGACTCAATATGTTCTAAGCTCAATGTACAATCAATATCTCAAATCAATCTCATAGAAGCATAAAGAGAATTGTTAGAGACTCTATATGTTCTATACTCAAATCCAATTTAACTACAATAGAAGCATCAAGAGAATTGTTAGAGACTCTATATGTTCTATACTCAGATCTCAATCTCAACTCAAATCAACCTCAATATCAACTCAAATCAATCTCAACTCAAATCAAATCAGAATATTGAATAGTTTGTTTCTAGGAACTTGAACAACCACATGCATCCACTTGACTAGGCTTAATCAACTCAACTCAACCAATCACCTCAAGGAACAATCCTTTCTCACAAACCCTAGTCCAAGCATGTATTAACCAACTCAAAAATTTCAAAACAAATCCCCACAACAAAATACATAACACAAGTCTCACATAGCAATGATACTCATGTTCTTTTCTAACTCAAGTTCAAGTTCATTTCATCATCAATGGGCTTCAACAACAATGCTAATAAAACAAGGTTTAAATACAACTCACAAACCAAAAAACCTTGAAGCATTCAACCAATCATTTTCTCAAAGGAAACCACAATCAATCCTTTTCTCTCCAATGATATTTCAGAAATCAACCACCATAAACAATCAATAGGAGAATGTGCCCATACCTTTTTGATGCCAATAAGTTGTCCACAAAATCTGCCACACTTAAACACAACTTTCCTTTCCAATATAAACAAGGGTTAATGGACTTCAAATAATCACAAAATAAAGCATTACTCAAATTACACCCTTTTTACTCCAAGTTAATAAACACATCCACCAAAGTCCCTTTTATTAAAACCCTTATCAAAAATAATAAACCTCTCAAAATTGCTTTTAAAAAAATAACTCCTTATTTCTCCTAAAATTAATTCTCCATAACCATCAAATAAATCATAAACCAATTATGCTTTGCAATAATAATCACAACCCTAATAACAAACTTTAATTTCCATTAACTACCTTATAACTCCAAACTTTAGGGCTAATAAAAATTATTTAAATGCAAAATGTAATTACCTCCTCAAGGGGATTTGAACCCCCAACTTGCCACACCGTGAGTGTCTTAGCCATGACTAAGATTCCACATGAGCTAGGTGCTCATTGGAAAGGCAAAGGCCCAAAGTGCCTTAAACCTTCCTCCACCTTCCGCAAAAGACAAAGCACCAAAGCGCTTTTCACACGCCTTTTGAAATGTCGTCCAAGGGATTCGATCCCTGGTGTTTGCACTGCCTTGTGCCTTAAACCAAAATGATTTGCCAATGCGCCATGCTTCCCACCATGATTTGACTTTCCAAGCATTGTCATTTTCTTTCCTGCTTCTCTTCTCAAAATTCACATGAGCTCATAGACTTATTCGAATGCCAAACATTTATCACAAGAGCAAGGATGAAACTTTGATTCATTTACCACCCCTTTATATAGTGTTTAAAACACTTCGAAGACGTCGATGGAAATATGAATTTATGTTTGCTTGATGACGTCGATGAGAAACTTTGCATTTAAATTTAAATTTGAATTTAAATTTTAAATAATTAAAATTTAAACCAAATATTAAAACTCAAATAACTCCATCACCGGGGCACCTTTTTCGATGAAACGAAAGCCCAACTTGGGTTTTAAGAAAAACCCAGATCAAATATGTTGTCCATGGTTTTAAATAAAACCTTTTATTTTTCCTGCCTTGGTTTTCACAAAAACCCTTCATAGATCCTTTTGACATTAAATGCTCTTTTGACATCAATGACAACATTTTAGCTTAGGGACTCAAAATGTCCAACAATCTCCCCCTTTGTCATTGATGGCAACCCAAATCCTTTTACTGAATTCTGACCTTCTTTTTTGCTTCCCCTCGGACTTTGCTCCCCCTGGCTCAATGCTCTCTCAGATATCAAATCTCTCCTCATATCCAAAAACTCTCCCCATAATACACAAATCTCTCCCCCTTTGACATCAATGGCAAAGGGTCACCTTTGGGGCTCGGGGCTAAGAATTAAGCCTCTTAGCTTAGCCCCTCCCCCACCTCCACATGAGGTGGTTAATTTTGGGGTGGGAGTCTTACTCCCAATTTTCCTCGAAGATACTCAAATGTCTCCTTTGAGAGTGGTTTAGTGAAAATATCTGCTATATGTTCCTTGGTAGTGACATACTCCAATCTAACCTATTTATCTGACACTTGTTCTCTCAGAAAATGATACTTAATTGGAATATGCTTCGTCCTGGAGTGCATTACCGGATTCTTTGAGATACATATGGCATTGGTATTGTCACAAAGTATAGGAATGGGCTGATCATGCTTTATTCTGAAGTCTTCTAAAGTTCTCTTCATCCATAACACTTGTGTACAACTAGCTACTGCTGCAATGTATTCTGCCTCTGTTGTAGATAGTGATACTGAAACTTATTTCTTACTTAACCAGGAGACTAGACTTTCTCCAAGAAAGAAAGCTCCTCCACTTGTGCTTTTTCTATCATCAATACTGCCATCCCAGTCTGCATCTGTATATGTTGTGAGTGAGAACCTGTCACTTTTGGGATACCAAAGCCCAAAATCCATAGTTCCTTTTAGATACCTAAAAATTCTTTTTACTGCTGCCACATGTGTTTCCTTGGGTGCTGCTTGAAATCTTGCCACTAATCCCACTGACTGCACTATATCTGGTCTTGTAGTTGTAACATATAGTAAACTACCAATCATGGATCTGTATAGTCTCTGATCTGCCTCTGGAGATTCATCATCCTTACTCAACTTGCACCCTGTGATCATAGGAGTACTTACCGGTTTGCAATCTTCTAACCTAATTTTTTTAACATCTCCTTGATATACTTGGCTTGAGAAAGAAACACTCCCTCTCTTGATTGTGAAATTTGAAGACCGAGAAAGAAGGATAATTCACCAAGCATGGACATCTCAAACTCACTTTGCATGTTCTTAGCAAATTCTTTGCACATTTTGTCATTGTTTCCTCCAAATATTATGTCATCAACATAAACAACTACTATTAGAAGATCATTTCCTTCATTTCTGATATACAAATTACTGTCTGCTATTCCTTTCCTGAACCCTTGTTCCTATAGATACTTATCCAATCTTGAGTACCATGCTCTAGGAGCCTGCTTTAAACCATACAATGCCTTTTTTAATCTGCATACCTGATCTGATGTATCTGTTAGTATGAATCCCTCTGGTTGTTCTATGTAGACCTCTTCTTCTAGAACCCCATTTAGAAAAGCTGACTTGACATCCATCTGATATACCTTGAAGTTCTTAAAACTTGCGAAGGCTAAAAACATCCTTATGGCCTCAAGTCATGCTATAGGAGCAAAATTTTCATCAAAATCAATTCCTTCTACCTGAGCATATCCTTTGCATACTAACCTTGCTTTGTTTCTGACCACTTGCCCATCTTCATTCAACTTATTTCTGAAAACCCATTTTGTACCAATCACATTTTTGTCCTTTGGTCATGGAACAAGTTCCCAAGTCTTGCTTTTTTCTATCTGATCCAATTCCTCATTCATTGCTTTAACCCAAAATTCATCTTCACTAGCTTGAGCAAAGTTTTTTGGCTCAATTTTAGATAGCAAAGAAATATTTGCTTGCTGAGATGGTTTTATTATTCTTCTTCTTGTCTGTCTTTCATCTGGATCCCCGATAATCTGATCTTTTGGGTGATGTTTCTGTACATACCTGGAAGGAGTCTTAGGAAGAAGCCTTTGCATTTCTTCTTCATCATTATCTGATTCCTCACAAAATTCTTCTGGACAACATCCATCTTCTTGGTATATAGATTGCTGAAATGATTCTCTGGAATCTATTTTTTCATCAATAGTTACATTCATACTTTCCACCATAGTGCGAGTTCTTTTGTTGTAACACCTGTAAGCCTTGCTTTTTGTAGAGTAACCAAGAAAAACTCCCTCATCACATCTAGGATCAAATTTTCCCAAATTCTGATCTTCCCGTCTTATGTAGCATTTGCTTCCAAAAATCTTGAAATGTTTTACGGTAGCAGGTCTGCCTTTCCACAGCTCATCAGGATTTTTGTGGTGATTTACCCTTAATTGAGCCCTAGTAATTATATATACAGTTGTAGATACTGCTTCTTTCCAAAACCCATCTGATAACTTAGATTCATTTAACATAGCTCTAGCCATGTTTTCAATAGTCCTGTTCTTTCTTTCAACTACTCCATTTTGTTGAGGAGTTCTTGCTGCTGAGTATTCTCTCTTAATTCCATGTTGTTCACAGAATTCTATGAATTCATTTGATGTGAATTCTCCTCCTCTATCTGATCGAAGACACTTAATAATTTTGCCTGTTTCATTTTCAACCAACTTTTTGAAAGCCTTAAATTTTTTGAAAGCCTCTGACTTCTCTTTCAAAAAGGTTACCCATACCATTCTGGAATAGTCATCTATAAACAACATAAAATAGCTCTCACCCTGAAGACTTTGTGTTTTGGTAGGACCGCATAAGTCAGTGTGTATGAGACTCAAAGGCTCAGAAGTCATATAACCTTTTGGTTTATAAGTTGTCCTAGTTTGCTTTCCATGTTGACACGGTCCACAAATTGTATTTTGTGGTCTTCTTATTTTGGGTAAATCTCTGACTGCTTGTTTATTGCTTATGCTTGACAATGTTGTCAAAATTTAGATGACCCAACCTTCTATGCCACAACCAGCTCTCATCATCTTGTGACATAAAGCACTTTTCCCCTTTGATTTCATCTAGCATGTATAAGTTGTTTGCGGTCCTTTTTGCATTTGCAATAATTCTTCCTGTTTCTGTTTTCCTTATCTCACATCTATCTGGATGAAAGGTGACCACATATCCTTGATCACAAAGTTGACTTATACTCAGAATATTGTGTTTTAACCCTTTGACATATAAAACATTCTCTATTTTTGTTTTTCCATTGTCTAGACTTAGAGTACCTTTCCCAACAATTTTTGTTGATCCATTGTCACCAAAACTTACTGATCCTCTATTTGTTTCCTTTAGAATGATGAACTTGTCTTTATCTCCTGTCATGTGACTAGAACAACCACTGTCCAAATACCATTGTTCATTTTTATCTTGAGCATGTAGGGTTGTTTGAACTAACATAGAGTTGGCCCTAACATTCTTCCTAGTTGTTGGAATAACTTTTCTAGATTCTGGAATCGTCATTTTACACCATCTAGCCTTGTGTCCAAAATTATTGCATTTGTAACATATAACATCATCATCCATGAGAGGTGCAAAGGAATTGAAATTTATATTGTAAGCAACATGATGAATACAGTGAGTAGCTCTATGTCCATATTTATTGCAAGAAAAACAATGACCATGGAAGAAGTTATGTAACCTGTTAGGAGACCTTGGATATTGTGATGAGGTGATATTCCTTTTGTGATTAACCTTTATCCAGGGTTCTTTTCTGATGTCCTTTGCTTGCTTTTCTTTGTTTGACATTTCTACCCTTTTGAAGCTTGATTCTTCTTTCTTTTCTTGTAGAATCTTAGTCTCTTCAACTTTACTTTTTAGGAGAACAATTTCAGCTTCCAATCCTTCACATTTTGTTTCTTTGGCTTTCAGAAGATCTATCACATCTTGCTCAATTTTCCTTCCTTCTTCCACCTTGATCTTAAGTTCTGTGAGATTCTGAAGGAACTCCACTCTTGCTTCTTCATCTTCCTAAATTTGTTCTTTCAGGTTTGAATTTTCTTCTCTAAGTCTTTCCAATTTTTTGAGAGCAGAGAAGAACTCTTCTTTCATATCAAACATAGTCTCTACTTCACTCTCTGAATCTATGTGTGCTTCCAAAGGATCCTCTTCCAAGTTGTTAGACTCTTCATGGAGAGACCCGATCTGATACCAATTGAAGAACATGTGCTTATACTGAGAGGGGGGTGAACAGTATAACATAAAAAATTTTCCCAAATAGAAGCATAAGCATTAATGAAACCATAAACATCACACAAAACATCACACACATGAGAGACACCATTTTAACATGGTTCACCCAATGTGGGCTACCTCCATAGAGAAAATATTTCTTCTAAATATTTCTCAAATAATCTCTTGGGAATCTTTCCCAAATTACAATGTTTATGGACCTCGGTCCAAAGGAGATGTTGATCCCCTAAATCTCAAGTTCATGGATCTCTTCCATAGGAGAACTCTTTCCCCTTATGCTCTGGCTAGTGATCTTCTAGAAGACTTTGTCTCTCTGCTGCATTAACTTGTGGATCTCTCTCCACTTGAAGACTCCTCACTCAGATCTATCTTCAATTGTCTTAGCTGCTAGATCTCTATCCATTGAGACTCTATCCTCTATACTCTATCACCTCCAAATATCTATCTCAATACTATACCAAACATAGTTCAATCGGTCTAGCACAATTCTGCTCAATCTCTTGCACTAAACATAGTACAGTTGATCTAGTACAATTTTTCTCAATAGGTTCACTTAGAACTTGCTCAAATATGCTCAACAAGTTCACACAAAACCTGTCCAAATCTGCTCAATAGGTTCACACAAAACCTATCCAAATATGCTCAACAAGTTCACATAGAACTTGTCCAAATTTGCTCAACAAGTTCACATAGAACTTGTCCAATTTTAACAAATCCTCTCTAGGACTTGCTCAAATCTGCATAGCAAGCTTTCACAAAAGCTTAACTCAAAGAAGTCCACAAGTCTTCTCAAAGACTTGTCTCAATCACATAGAATCATAAAGAGAATTGTTAGAGACTCAATATGTTCTAAGCTCAATGTACAATCAATATCTCAAATCAATCTCATAGAAGCATAAAGAGAATTGTTAGAGACTCTATATGTTCTATACTCAAATCCCAATCTCAACTCAATAGAATAGAACTATATTTTCTATTAGATCTCATAACTCAAATCAACCTCAATATCAACTCAAATCAATCTCAACTCAGATTAGAATATTGAATAGTTTGTTTCTAGGAACTTGAACAACCACATGCATCCACTTGACTAGGCTTAATCAACTCAACTCAATCAATCACCTCAAGGAACAATCCTTTCTCACAAACCCTAGTCCAAGCATGTATTAACCAACTCAAAATGTTTCCAACAATGCTCAAGCACAAGTCTCACATAGCAATGATACTCATGTTCTTTTCTAACTCAAGTTCAAGTTCATTTCATCATCAATGGGCTTCAACAACAATGCTAATAAAACAAGGTTTAAATACAACTCACAAACCAGAAAACCTTGAAGCATTCAACCAATCATTTTCTCAAAGGAAACCACAATCAATCCTTTTCTCTCCAATGATATTTCAGAAATCAACCACCATAAACAATCAATAGGAGAATGTGCCCATACCTTTTTGATGCCAATAAGTTATCCACAAAATCTGCCACACTTAAACACAACTTTCCTTTCCAATCTAAACAAGGGTTAATGGACTTCAAATAATCACAAAATAAAGCATTACTCAAATTACACCCTTTTTACTCCAAGTTAATAAACACATCCACCAAAGTCCCTTTTATTAAAACCCTTATCAAAAATAATAAACCTCTCAAAATTACTTTTAAAAAAACAACTCCTTATTTCTCCTAAAATTAATTCTCCATAACCATCAAATAAATCATAAACCAATTATGCTTTGCAATAATAATCACAACCCTAATAAAAAATTTTACCCCCTACCCCCCCGGGGAAAAAAAATTTTTAAAAAATTACCCCAGGGGATTCAAAACCCCCGACTTGCCACACCACGAGCGTCTTAGCCACGGCTAAGATTCCACACGAGCTAGGCGCTCATTGGAAAGGCAAAGGCCCAAAGTGCCTTAAACCTTCCTCCACCTTCCGCAAAAGACAAAGCGCCAAAGCGCTTTCCACACGCCTTTCGAAATGTCATCCAAGGGATTCGATCCCTGGTGTTTGCGCTGCCTTGTGCCTTAAACCAAAATGATTTGCCAATGCACCATGCTTCCCACCACGATTTGACTTTCCAAGCACTGTCATTTTCTTTCCTGCTTCTCTTCTCAAAATTTGCACGAGCTCATAGACTTATTCGAATGCCAAACATTTATCACAAGAGCAAGGATGAAACTTTGATTCATTTACCACCCCTTTATATAGTGTTTAAAACACTTCGAAGACGTCGATGGAAATATGAATTTATGTTTGCTTGATGACGTCGACGAGAAACTTTGCATTTAAATTTAAATTTGAATTTAAATTTTAAATAATTAAAATTTAAACCAAATATTAAAACTCAAATAACTCCATCATCGGGGCACCTTTTTCGATGAAACGAAAGCCCAACTTGGGTTTTAAGAAAAACCCAGATCAAATCTGCTGTCCATGGTTTTAAATAAAACCTTTTATTTTTCCTGCCTTGGTTTTCACAAAAACCCTTCATAGATCCTTTTGACATTAAATGCTCTTTTGACATCAATGACAACATTTTAGCTTAGGGACTCAAAATGTCCAACATTACCATTCTCTATATGTTTCTATGGTTAAAAAATATTCTAAGTGAAACTTGTTTATGTGATTGAGGAGATTTCATAAAAGGATTAAATTGAGTTGTGTATGCATTTTTTGCAATAGATTTGAATAAAGCTTTTGTGAAATCTAGTAGACTATTTGAGGAAGCCCTAGAGGGGACTTAAGAACATAATTAAGAAAGATTTTATGAAATATTTTGAGCAAATTTGAGTAAGTCCTAGAGGGGACTTAAGGATAAATTTGTGTGAGATTTTTTGGAAGCTTAAAAGTATATTTGAGGTAAGTCTTGGTGAAGAGTTGTTGAGCAGATTGGACAAGTTCTAGAGAGATCTTGTTGAGCAGATTTGAGGTAAGTCTTGGTGAATACTTTTTGAGCATATTGGAAAATTTCTAGAGAGGACTTGTTAAGAAAATTTGAGGTACGTCTTGGTGAATAAATATGGGCAGATTTGAGGTAGGTCCTTGAAAGAACTTGAGATCAGATTTGATTGATTGATTTTTTCAAACATTGAGTTAAGGTTCGGGATAGATCTAGCAATGTTGAATTGTTATTGGATTAAGATTTGTGTTAAGGATTGAGTACATATTTGAGGATAGAGTATTATGCATATTTGAGGATAGATTTGTGTGATAAAAAATATAGAGTTTGGTGTATATTTGAGGGTAAATTTGTGTTGGACCAAAGACAGACTTGTAAGCAATATTTGTGCTAGATAGGACAATGTTTAGTGTAAAGCAGATATAGAATTGTGAGCAATATTTGTGATAGATAGAAGGAAAATATTTAGTGCAAAGTAGATATAGAATTGTGAGCAAGATTTTTTCTAGACCGAAGGATAGTGTTTAGTGCAAATTTGAGATAAACTTGTGAGCAGATTTGTGCTAGACCGAAGGATAGTGTTTAGTGCAGATTTGAGATAGAGTTGAGAGTAATATTTAGAGGTGATAGAGTAGAGGACAATAGTCTCTAGTGGATAGAGATCCATTAGCCATGGTAATGAGGATAGAAGTCTTATGAGTGAGGACATAGATCTTTTGTGGAGAGGTATCCACAAGCCAGTGCAGTGGAGGCAATAGTCTTCTAGAAGATCACCATCAAAAGCAATGGAGAAGGAGTTCTCCTATGGATAGAGATCCATGAATAAAAAAGAGGGTAAAGAGTTCACCTATGGATAGATATCCATGAACTTTATTAGGGTATTGGTATCTCCTTTGGATAGAGGTCAATATTGTAATAGGGAATAATTACCAAGAGATTTGTTGAGTAAATTTTAGTGAAATATTTTCTTTGTGGAGTAGCCGAAATTTGGTGAATGACAGGGATTAGGTGTGCGATTAGGTTTTTTAGGTATAATTTAATAAATTATAGTTGTTTATTTTTAATTATTGGGATTAATATGCATAGTTATCATTCAATGTGATGTTATCCATAACATGGATGTAATGCCTATTTATAGGCCTTTGTTTATCAATGGAAATTAGTTTTTGGCTTGTGATATTTCTCTCATGCTTGTGATTGCTATTCCATATCATTTTCATCCAAACATAGCCTCATGTATACTTTTTGGAAAGCTTGTTTCAATCTCTACACATTAGTCATGGCCATTTTTCCATTTGGACCTATTTTGTCTATCAAATTGTGTCCCAAATCATAGATTATTTTTAGGCTTGTATCTTTACATTTTGACTGCTATTTTGACATGTTTCGACTTTTATTCCTAGCTCCCACCAAAAATATAGCCAACAACATGGCCTTAGCCAAAAAATTGTCCAAAATTTCTCAAGTTTCTACCCAATCATCCACCACATTGACTATAGTCCAAGCCCAAGTCACCTATTTGGTAGATAAACATCAAGATATCACACTCAATTCCTCCTCATCTCATGCCAAATGTGAGGTTCACATTTATGAAGGTTCTCAAGATACTAATGTTCTCAATACATGGATACTCGACATGGAGATATGGTTTACCTATAGTTAAACTACAAAGGTTGAGAAAGTTCCATTTGCCAAGTTGAAACTCTCTAGCATGGCTAAAGTCTTGGTTACTGAATGCCAGATTGTCACATGGGGTGACTTGGTAAATGCATTCAAGGTCATATTTTATCCATCCCATTATGATGTTGATTTGTAGATTCATTGGGTTCACCTTCGATAAGGATAGAATCAATATGTTTAGGATTATGTGTACCAGTTTAACAAGTTATGTATTTTGTTGCGTATTATTGATCCTATTGATACCTTACTTCTGAATTTTAAGATTTGACTTCACACACATTTTTTTTACAAGGTGAAATATACTCTATACCCCACACTAGATGATGTGTTCAAGCATGTTCAGCTTGCAGAGGAGAAGATCATTACCCAACACTATAGTCCTTGATACTCGTCTGGTGGATCCACACACGAGTCTCATCAACAACACCAAACACCAAGGCAATATTCTTCTCCCTATCCTTCTTCTAATGATCCCACTTCTCATAATTCCCATGCTTCCAAGAAAACATTTTATTCTTCTTCTACTTCTTGATAATTTATGACCTAGGCATGATAAATCTACATGTCCCAAGTTGAAGAATTATAATAAGAACCTCATTGTGTAGTATAATGAGGGAACATTTGAAAACCCCATCAAGACTACTAGTGAATTGGTGATATATGAGGATTTAAGTGGAAAATTGAATGATATCACATTGATGCATCATGCCACCACCCGTAGTCATGATCATTTCTTTGTCACACGTGTATATTTGCTGCATAATTTTTATGTAGACTGTATCATTAACAATGGCTCACAAAAAAAATTGATTGCATAGTCTATTTTTTATAGGCTTAAGTTTCCCAACACATATCATCCATTTCCATACACTCTTGTATGGAAGGATGATAATAACACTTCAGAAATCACAGACACAAGCTCAATTGCATTTTTTTTGTCCTAATTTCATAGATAGAGTCACTTGTGATGGGATACTTATGGATTGTTGTGAGTTATTATTGGCTAAGACATATAAGTATTATAAGAATGCTACTTATGATGCCTATCATAATATATACACTTTGCAGCATGAGAACAAATAATTTCTTGCTTTTAGTATTCCACCAACTACACATTTGGCTTGCACTACTTTGAAGATGGTACAACCCATTGCATTGATTTTTAGCACATCATAGCAGTTGGATGTTCAGCCATAAGTTATTTTGTCCGCTTCATGACACTTACATCAGGATCCTAAATTTGTTGTACCTCTAATAGTTGTTCCTATGGTTTTGGCACCTCCTCTTATTTTTACACCAACATCTCTTCATATTGCTCTTATTCCAATTGTAGCTCATCTAGATCTTCTTTTGGGATCTCATCTACATCATAGGACTTTTAGCATTCGATGGTATCTTGGATACTGCCATTCCTCCACACTCATGTTGGCATGGTGCCTCATTTTGTATTATCTCCATATCCTAAAGGAGTCACACCATCTTCCTTCTCTTTTGAAAGCATTGGAGGCCAATGCTTCTATGGTGGGGAGGAATGATAGGGATTAGGTGTGTTAGGCATAATTTAATAAATTATAGTTGTTTATTTTTAATTTTTGGGATTAAGGTGCATAGTTGTCATTTAATGTGACCTTATCCATAACATGGATATACTACCAATTTATAGCCCTTTATTTATCAATGGAAATTAGCTTTTGGCTTGTCATATTTTCCTCATACTTGTGATTGCTCTTCTATATCAGTGAACCATGTAAAATTTGTGTCTCTATTATGTGTGATGATTTGTGCATTGCTTTTATTACTACTATTGATATTGTCATTGATTATATTGGATAATACTATTTTGGAAAGAAAAGTAAAAACTGGTCTTATACTGTTCACCCCCACCTCTAAGTATAAGCTTGTGTTCTTCATAATACACTCTTGCTAACATTATTTTTAGTTTTCTACCTTTATTTTTTTCACATGTGATCTTGTTGCTCTCTCACTTATCCTTACAAGTATAACCAAATATATTTTATACTAGTTTTTTGTCTTCCATTTAGGAGAGTGAGATGCTCTACTAGAATTTATAGCCATGGATCATTGATTGTCACTCGAGGGAGGATATTTTTCCAAGGAAATTCAAATATTTACATATAGTATACATGTGATCTTTACTTATATATTATGGTGATGTTGCAAGTGAGTTAGAGTAGAGGTCAGTAATTTATCATGATTATTATGAGATGTATGGTTCTTTATACCCTTCTCATCAAGCAATCTATTTTTACTACATTAAAATTACTCCTAGATTTCAATCTTCTTTGGATAATCTTAGTGTATTTTACTCTTGAATGTTGTATTTTCACTTATGCTTGGATTTGGATAGTTTTAGATTTGACAATTGAATTACTACTTTATTTTCTAGATTTAGAAATTTTGGTTTATCTTATATTGATTCATGTAATTGTATAATATATCTCATTTTTCTTGCAAAAAATAATAAATAAGATTTATAACTACTTTTGACTAAATAATTTAGAATCTACATTTTGGAAATATACATTATAATGTTAAATTAATTTTTGATGAATAAAATTCCTTAAGCTATGATTGTAACTCTTATCCATTTAGAATCTTGTCTAAATTAAATTTAATAAGAAATACAAATAACAAAAAATATATATAGAGGATTCATGTCATAATTCTATATGTTAATAGTGAACATAAAATAAGTAGATATCAGAAAGAAAACTATATATTCTTATTGATAAAAATTTTAATATAATTAGTTTCCTAGATGAGTACAATCATAGTATAAAAATCATGAGATGATTCTATAATCATATATATAGTATTATAATCTAGAGTCTAGAAAAATTTAAATAATACCTAGACATGTTTTGTAGCTTGTCTATTGCTACCTATATTTTTAGGATACATGTATATATTTTTTTATAAATGATGCATGTCAATTTTTTTCTTAAAATATAATTGTGTTTCACACACAAATCTTAAGGGAAACATAAATGTGGCCTAAAATCTTATAGATAGGGACAAACAAGTTATAAAATAATCTAGTCACATGTGTATATATATCTATCATTATTATAGCTTGTTTAACCCTATCTATAATTGTAGATTGTCATATATGCATATACATGATTATTATAATATTCTATTATGTAATTTCTATTGATAATTATTAACCTTGTTATGTTAAAAATACCTTATAATTAACCTTAAACCCTCTTTTTATGTTGATTCAATTTAATATAATTTATATAATTGGGATTTTGTATTGATATAAATAACACCAATACTTCATCCAATGTATTGAGTGTTGTAATTCTTAGCAACATGTAATATAGTGATTATTTTTTATGTATATGGGTGCCTCACATTTTCTATGTCTCTTTTCCTTTATTTCATCCTTTTGCACTTTTTGCATAAGTTTTGAGTGGACATGTTGCATCTGCTAATTTTTGGAAAATATGATCTATTCCAAAACAATATCAAAGGGGGTATGAATTTGCACCACTTGGTCATATAGAGGTGTTTTCATAGCCTCCAAACTATAGAATGTGTTAGAATAAGTGAATATTATAGGGGTATGAATTTGCACCACTTGGTCATATAGAGGTATTTTCATAGCCTCCAAACTATAGAATGTGTTAGAATAAGTGAATATTATCTTAATTTCTACTAGGATAGACACATTTGAGTTTCCACTCCTCCATGTGTTAGGTGAAATTTCAGTGGTGTCTTCATTAGGTTTGATGAGTTTTTGTAATACAACGACTCTCAATGATCAACTTTGTAATACAGAGATTTAAGTGATTTGTGTTAGGCCCATTGCTATATTTTCTCCTATTTTTCAAGCTATTTCTATTTTGTAGGCCTATGGAGACGTCACAATCAAATCCCCCTTATTTTGATCCTCCTCTTCAAAATTCACTGGTGATTGTGGAACCCTCACCTTCTCTACATGCAAAGACCTTTGTGACTTCCTTTTAGTACCTTATAGTATGTGGTGTCATTGTCTTCCTAGATAACTCTCAGCACCTCCTCTTCAACTTCTCTAACTGCTAGCGCAATCCTCTCAAGCGCTCCCTCTTGGTATTGTTAAAATATTAATTTTTTTACATATAACATATTTTCCGTGCAGGTGAAGTGCTTAAGTATATGTTGTTTTATTGGCTTTCATTTATACTATGGCGCCCAACGATTCATTGTTGAAAGACGCTGGTATTTTGGGTAACCCAAAAATATGAAGCAACTCTGACGACTCGCCTTCTTTCTCTGCACTTTTTTAGGCTTCATTATATGTTACCTTTATTTTTTGGTAATTTCAATATTGTAGCTATCTAGAAAAGGTTAATTCGTTCCTTTTATTTTCGGCCTCTCTTGGCTCGAAAATCAAAGCAGTTGTAAAATTTAATATAAATTCCTTTGGGGGGGTTGATAAGGTGCTTTTTCCGCACCTATCTCAGATTCGGGGGGTTTCTCATTGCATCCTTTCATTTCACCTCCTCTTTATTGCCTTATATTTTAGTATAATTTTTTATTTGCTTAAAACATTAAGGAAAATATAAAAATTAACATTTTGTCTTTATAATTTTCCATTAAGAAAAACTTTATATTATACATTTCTAAATTAATTATTTCTTACATAAGTTCTTTACTATATATTAGTAACATATAAGTGGAAAAGTGTATATTTATTTTGACATTTCTCTACATTTTTAGAACTTATTATTTGTTTATTTAATTTGCTAAATCAAAAGTTTTTTTATAGATATATCTATTTTTCTTTTCATTAAGCAAAATAAAAGAAAAAAATAATATTTATTTTTTTGGCAAAGTATAACTTAATTCTTAATTTTTTTAAGTTATATCTAATCTTGGGAAATAAAAGTTATTGTCTCTTCCTTAACTTTTTTTACAAATTTATATCACCACTCACCCATATTGGACATCCTATAACTTATAGTTTCCCTCAAGTAAGGGCAAGTTATTACGATAACCAATATAGGCCTGGATGATATAAGCCTAAGTTCCAAGTATCAAATATTCTCAATACTTGTAGTTTCCCTCTCGTAAGGGTGCGTATTTGACAAGACAAGATATATAGGCCTAGAATATTTGTAATCCTTAAAAAAGGCTTAATATCAAATATCCTAAAAAAACTAATAGTTTCCCTTTCATTAGGGTAGGTATTTTTTGAGTTATTTGGTGTTCCTAAAAATCTTTGGCATATTTGTTCTCATTACCCTCATTGAATATCATGTATCCTCAAATTACTTATAGTCTCCCTCTCGTTAGGATGGGTAATTTTTGGGAATTTGGTATTTCCTTGGGGCTTCTAAAAATTAATATCCATTGCATTCTATATTTTAAAGTTAAAGGGGGGAACTTTGGGTTAACTTCAAAATGAATTCAATGAATACAATTTATCCTCTCACTCATCATAACTACCATACATGGAAACCCAAAATTTAAAATCTCATTTCTGAGAAAGGGCTCACACACTTATTAGAAGAAAAGCAGCCTGAGTTTGAAAAATAATATGAAATATTTGTTCACAAAGGAAAAATGTATGAAATTATGGGTATTATTAGAGCTAATGTTCATGAAAGTTTGTGGTTTCACATTACATATTGTAAAACTCCTCATGAAAGTTGGGATAAACTAAAAAATTTGTTTGGAAAAATAGATCAAATTAGATCAATGCTACTAGAAGCAGAATTAACAACTCTATCTCTTGAGGACTTCAATAATATTGTTAAATTTCTCACCAAATTCAAAGAGGTCCTCACTCAATACAATGGTAGTGGGAAGACAATGTCTGAAGAAGAATGCATTTATCTAATCCTTTCTAAACTAAATGGTGTATTTCAAATATTTGATACCACCTTTATATCTACTAAAGATGCTCTTGGTGCAACCTTTAAAATACCCTCTTTAGAAGAGTTTTGTGATAGAATAACTAGGGAAGAAACAAAACTTGCAAGATATGAAATATCTTCTTATTCCTCTTCCTCAAAAGACTTAGTAGCCTCCACCTCTTCTAAATAAAAATTCAAAAAGAAAGAAAAGAATCCTATAACTTGTACTCACTGTAAAAATAATGGTCACTCTATAAACAAATATTGGAAAATATTACAACAACTAGAGGAAGATATGAAGGATCAAAATATAGATAGTAAAAATAAAATAGATAAATCCCTAAATGTTCAAGGGAAAACCTCCAAATTTTTCTCTAATTATTGGGTACTAGATTCTGAAGCTATTCATTACATGACTACTTCATATGAGTCATTCTCTTCTATCTCCTCAAGTTCTACATGTACCATAGAAGTGGGTGAATCTTCCTTTATCCCAGTCAAAGGAAAGGGGGACATAACCATTGATGGTGGCTCTATAAATAATATTATCTATGTTCCAAACATTGCCACACATCTCCTCTTTGTCTATCATATTTGTACTTCTAGAAAGGGGAAAATAGTTCTCTTCTCTCCAACAAGAGTTGAGATAAGATAATTTCAATATCCCCATTCTCTCATAGCCAAAGGATTCATTTATCACAATACTCGCCTATTTCACTTCAAAGGATTCAAAAATCTAGAAGGGGCCTCCTGTTTTGTGGCTCATGGAGATCTTGAAAGAAAAATTTGGCATGAAAGGTTTGGTCATCTAAGTTACAACTACCTAAAGGAATTGAGTACACATGATATGGTAATAATTTTACCCTAAGTCTCTTCTATTTATGGATTTTGTCTTGGATGTGCCCTTGGAAAGCAACATCAAGATACTTTCCACCCAAGTAGTCTTCTAAAAGCCTCATCCCCTCTATAATTTAACCATATTGACTTGATGTCTTTTCCATAACATTATTTCAAAGGACAAAAGCATTCTCTAACCTTTATTGATGAATTTTATATAAGGACTTGGGTCTACTTCCTAAAATATAAAAGTGACGTTCTATCCTACTTTAAATTCTTCAAGGCCTTATTTGAAAATCATGCCTCTTGCAAGATCAATAAAATTCACATAGATAATGGGGGGAAATACTACAGTAATGAGTTCTCCCTTCAACCTCACTTCAGTAATTGGAAATAAGCAAAAATAATCCTCTGGTACTTGCAAGTAACTACTCAATATGGGCTCTTATATAAGGTAAAATCCATGGATATCATTGGCTACACAGATTCAGATTGGGTAGGTTCAGTAGAAGATAGATGTTCAACTTTTGGCTATATCTTTTGTATTGGTTCTTTACCAATAGCCTGGTTATGTAAAAACAACAAGCAATAGCCTTATCATATACAAATGTAGAATACAAGGCAGTAGTTTTAGTAGGTCAAGAAGCTCTTTTGCTTCATCAAATTCTAAGGGAATTTGGTTTGTCCCATGAAAAACCTATAACTCTTTGGTGTGACAATCAGAGAACAATTCACATTACACAAAATCTAGTTCAGCATCAATGCACCAAGCACATTGAGATACCTATGCACTTCATTCGATAGCACATTCATAATGGGGACTATATTCCAACTAAGAATCAAATTGCAGATATATTCACCAAGTAATTTCCCTATCTGTGTTACCTTTAGTTGCGAGATAAACTTGGAGTAATACAGTTGCATTGACAGAGAGGTCTTCCACCTCTCATTATATTCTTTGGAGAATGGTTTTTTTCCTTGTGGTTTTTTTATCATCTCTCCAACAACATGTATATTATGAGGACAATATTTTTCATCCGAATACATGTCTCTATCTTGGATATTTTTTGTGACAACTAGTTTTTACCCAAGGGGTTTTTTCACCATTTATAAATTGTAAATGAGTACCTGATTAGGCCAAGTTTTCAAGAGTGTATAATTGTATGAGGACAATCTTCGCCATCCGAATACATACCTCTATAATAAATATTTTTCTTGTGATAGATGGTTTTTTCCCAAGGGGTTTTTTCACCATATATATAATGTAAATGAGTACCTCATCAGGCCATGTTGCTTTGACTCATCATCATTTTGTATTAAGAGGATAATATTTTCCATCTGAAGACAAGCCTCTTCCTTATTATTTTTTTTTTATAAATGGCTTTTCCAATAATGTTTTTACCATCTCTTAAAAAAGTAATTCATTGTACATGAGTACCTCATTAGGCCTTCTTTTTGGGACTCATTTGTAAAAACCACCCCTAGTATCAGTTAAGGGGGGGTGTTAGAATAATTGAATATTATCTTAAGTTCTACTATGATAGACACACTTGAATTTCCACTCCTCCATGTGTTAGGTGAACTCTCAGTGGTGTATTCATCATGTTTGATGATTTTTTGTAATCCAATGACTCTCAATGATCAACTTTGTTATTTATACAAAGTTGATCCTTGGAATAAATCAATCAGTTCTATTTTGTTTCTTCAAAATCTTGTAATGCTTTGCATGTCTATTTTAAAAAATTCTAACAAAATGATTTCTTACCTAAGGTCTCATAAGCTATTTCCAAACAAGATGTAAAAATAATTTTTTAATTTACTCTTTTGTATTTATCTTTCCAAGTATATTGGAGAACATAATATTTTTTTTTGCTCAAACATTTTAGAAAGCAAATGCAAACCATCACAAAGAATGCATAATATTTTAATTAAATTTTTTTATTTTTTGCATATTTCTTACCATGGTTTCACACATTCCTAATAAAAACATGGAAAACTTTCATTAAGGACAAGGGTTACACCCTCACTTAGTCAAGACAAGTGAGATTGTAGCTAGGAAAACATTTGTTAAGGTGTTGCATGGTCATAGGTATGGGTTTTAATAGTTGTAGTGCTTGTTTTCCAAAGGAAAGTTTTATTTTTTATGTCTAAATATATAAGGAAATATGTACCAATTGAAGATTATATTCATCCTTAACTACTACCATGTTGGAAAATTTTATATTGGAAACAAAGGGGAATGAGATCAAATCATGTAGGATTTTTTTTGTTTTTCTACTAGTAGATGGTTAAAGGATCTACTATGTGAGTATTCACAACTATATCATGGTAGTGAGCAATAAAAATATGGATGATGGAGTAGCGTTATGAGAAAAGTATCACATATATGAATCCCATGCAATCATTTTATTTTGTTATTTCTTGGATTCTTACTATGTCAAAGGGAATTCATTTCCCTTCCAAAAAAAAACCATTGAGAGTTAGACAATCTAAGATTCTTGGCATATAATATATTAAATTTTAAGTCCATATATTTTTGATTGGTCCATTTACTTAATAAGGTAATTTTTTGGTTAACACATAACTTATATATACCATATCACATGAAATTTACTTATTTAAATACCTTTTCCCAATCAAAGTAAAACAAGTGTAAATAACTAAGCGGTTTAGAGAAGCTAAATTAGAAAAAAAGGAATGGAGCACACCAGCAAATAAAAAATACTAAATTTTAGGGCACGATTTATTGTTGAATCTATATTGTTCATGGATTTGATATATTAATTTTTTATGGTTAGTGAGAAAGCTTCCTAATCATAAAATTTTCATATATTAGCATATTAAGCCAATTGTTTTCAAATTATATGATTTTTTCAACTTTATTAATTGTTGACATATGGACATATTCTATTTTTAGGGTGCAAATTATGGATAAAATCCCTCAAGACCTATTTTCCTATTCTCAAATGGTAGATTTACTATTTTTATGTAATTAAAATCTTTGTTCTACTTTTTTAGGAGTTGTAGTTGGATTTGTGATAGTTACAATACTTTTGAGTCTTTTGGAGATATACAAGAGAAGTATTTAGAATATGATTCGGTCAACACCCCTTTCTTATTTGGGTTTTTGATTCAAGTTATCATGAATATCTAATAATTCATGATATTTTTCTGTAATTAGTCCATTTACTCTTGGAAGTTTGTAATAGTTATTTTCTTAATTAAGTCTATGCAAAGACTCTTTTGGTGATTGAAATTAGTTGGTCCAAGGACAAGTTGAAATATCTAAAAATACTGATGTATGATATAAAAGGAAAATTTTTGCATTTAAAATTTATCATATATAACTATAGAATATTGAAAAGTTTTTATTTAGATATTTATATTGGCTTCTCTTCTTCATATATATTCTTATCAAATGTGTAATTTGAATATGTACAAGAGTGTCCAATATTGAAAATAATGACTATGCTCTACGTGAAGTAAATTCTTGTATCTACATATTTTAGATGATGAAGGGGATAAACATGATTATTACATAAGTGTAGAGACCCACTTGAGCATTCATTATGGAAGAACATATTATTTTCATTATTCTCTCTTTCATCCATTCATTCAAATTATGATAGGGTATTGAAATTTTAATCTAACCTGTAGCCATGGTCATTGTAGACACTAAAATCATATCAATTTGATTAGAATACAATGACACACTCCTATCAACATGATATGACCCCTTGGGCAACCCTCGGGGGTTAAATAGTGGTCCTAACCACTTTTAGGATGGTTTACCCCACTTTTGGTAAGTTTTGGGTCTTGTAGCCATGGTTTTCCCACCCAAGGATGGCCATAATTCATGGTCATGCCACCCAAGGATCACCACCAATAATCATCCCTAGATGGGATAGCCATGGCCTAGGTCCCTCAAAAATTAAATGGTGTGATAAATGGTAATCAAATTCTACCATTTATCCCACCCAATAATTTATGACATATTAAGGTCCTATAAAATCCATTGCAACCTATAAATGGGAGATCCAAATTGGAGGCTTCTCCAACCCAATGCATGGCAAGGGTTTTGAAAAGTTGCAATACCTATATTGCATGCCCTAACTTACCTATTTGACCCTATGGTCCTCTTGGGCTATAAATTAGAGTCATTCCACCCATTTAAAGAGAGAGGTCTTTGTAATAATTCATAAAAAAATGCTCCCAAGATTCACTCTCCTCTTTCACCATATATTTACCCTTGAAATATCCATTGATCAAAGGAGGTTACCAAGTGATACCAAATATGCAAATCCATTTTGATACCCATCTATTTCTATGAATTAGATCACCAAATTTTATGACAACACCCCTAGGAGTATTTTGAACCATATCCAAGAGGAATTTGTGGTAAAAACCACTAGGTTTGGTGGTCGTCCCCCTTGGTATGGTTAATAGTCATAATTGGAACACCCAGGGACGACCATGAATCTACATATACTTTTGGTTAAATTTTAGTATAAATCATTTCTAGATTAGTTTATATACATCATATTAGGATTGGGTGCCATTTTGAGAAGTTTTAGACCTTCAATTAGGTTTTTCATTATAATTGTCTCAATTGGAACACCCAATGATGACCATGGATTCTACATACAATTTCCTTTCAGTTTCTTCATAGATCATTCCTAAAGTAGATAATATGCATTATACTATGCTTTGGTACAATTGTAATAGTTTTGAATTGCCTTTTTCACCTTTTATATTCAATATTGCATGCATATTTCTGATTTTATGTTAATCCACACATGCTATTAACCAATATGATTTATTTGTGTATATATCTAGGTATTTCAACATGCAATGAAGGAGCTACAAGTTTTAATATGGATAGATCATTGTAGTGGTACAAAAAATCTGCTCTTCAATTCATGAGTGCGAGGAAGACATTGAAGCACACCTTGAGTTTCTAAAAGTATTAGATCCTTTGAACATCTATAAAGGATTGTATTAATTAAGAGCCCTCAAGGGGAAATTTTGTAACCATGTAATTGATAAATGAATTTGTATAAATAGAAACCCTATTTCTTTCACTTATTTTTCATTATATTTACATTAATGTCAATTTTTAGTACTTTTATAAATAGATGCATTTCATTTCCCTTTGCTAGGTGCACCATTTTTTCTTCTCTACAGTGGCGATCATGGTGGGACCCATGTCTTATTTCATTTAGGTAATTTTTAACTCTATTTTTATATCTAAAATATTGTAGGTTTTGGTTGTTCTAGTCTAAAACGACCCTTGATTTCATAATTGGAACACCAAGGGATGGCTACCGTAGCCATCCCACCCAGGGATGACCCTCAAATTTGCAACCATCCCACCTTGGAATAGCCATAAAATAGGGGGCTTGCAGCTCAAATTGAAAAAAAATATATCTTAGGCTCTCAAGATGAGTATCTAGACCTTTGATTTGCATGATTCCTACTTAGATAATGTTATATTTATTTTTTTTATGTCTTTTCCTTATTTGTTGAAAAGTAGTTTTTGCTTTTTATTAAAAACAAGAAAAAATAATAAAAATAAGAAAAGAACAACTTAAGAATGCATTTGCATGGTTTAATTGTTTGTAACCTACCTAATAGTTATGTTGCCATATAGGGTATTTATTTTGTAGGTTTCATTATTTATGCAATACTTCTAAAAGTGAAATGCTATTTTGCATTTAGTGAAATTATCATTGAGTGCTTTTTGTTTTACTTTTATTAATTATAAAAGGAACCACACACACCATGTCATATTTTAACATTAGTGAGTTGGAACTTCATCCCTAAACAATAATAGAGACCAACCACAGTGTGTTTCATATCCACCCATTGGCTCGCATGATATAAACCCTATTTTTGGCCAAATTTGGCTCAAAGAACCATCTTAGCCATGGAAAATAGCACATATTACTCTTTAGAGGGTGTATCATTACCCATGGTTAGTATGGATGAGGACTGGTAGGACATATGCTCCCTGACTGGGTACGGAATTCATCTCCATACTTTGGTTGATTTACATGACTAAAATTCATTACCAGTTGTCAAGCTATGAGTATACAGGTGAAATACTTTAAAAATTTTAAGAAATATATCAAATATATTCAAACACGTGAAAATAGATCTCTTTGCAAAAAATAAATTAAAAATATACCAAGTAGTTTTAGGGAACACATATGAATATTTAAAAGAGATAAACACTTGTATTATTGTGTGTTTTCATTTTTATGTGTTGCTTCATTAAAATTTGTAAAAGAGATAATCATGTAGGGTTTGAAACTAAGGAGTTATGGTATGCACTAGAAACTAAGCCCATTCAAGATTTGACACTTTGGAGAGTAGGCAAGGATACATAGACCATCTCTTATTTGACCCTAAGGATATGATTATACCTCCTTGGCAACCTCCTACATACCCAAGTCCTAGAATGTCAAATCAAGAACTTAACCTACAAGGGCCTCTATGTGGGACACCTCTATAGGTTTTTGTCCTAATCAGGGAACATAATTTCTAGATATAGACACTTCACATACCTTATTTCAAAAATGACAACCATGCATTGAGGCACAAAAAAATAGATAAATACCACAAAACCACATGCCCGCTCAGTCTACCTCAAACACCTATGTGCAAGATCAGGACTATTCACCATGGGTGGGGCCAAATGAAAAAAATACACCCATAAATCACCCTAATATGTCTCAGTAGTATAAGTACCAAGATGAGTATGATACTCATCACACTGGGAAAGAAAATTTAACCCTTCTCTTCTTCATTTATGAAGACCCAAGGAGAATCCTAATTATCCTCGATTGCATTAAACAAGACAAGCCCAATGTGCTTTTGTGCCAACTGAGTATAAATAATGTTTGTTTAGGATTGAACCTCAAGTGAAAATGACCTCTCTCAATCAAGGGAAGCTCATAGTTTACCTTCCAGGTCCTCCTGAACAAGATAGGCATCATGGAAATAGTGGTAGGGCTAATAGACCTTGCACGACTGAGCAGATAAACCAAGTTGTTAAAATATATGTTTATCACAAAGCTCAATTCAATCATCTTTAGTTGGATAAACAATTTTTGGATCACTAGTGTTAGTTTTAAAAACAAAGGATTGAATAACAAACCCATGAGTTATTCCAAGATACCTTACGCAATAGGATCTCTAACCTAAGTACTCATAGATAGGGGTTCAAAAGAGGAAGCCTATTTTTAACCAAAATAGACTTCCTAGGCCTAGCCAAATTTTACCTCATTAACGTCCTAGGCCTAATCGATACTTACCTCCTAGGACAAACATAGATCACCTTTCATAGGTGTTTGTTCCTCGTTGTAGGCCAATTCAGGAAACACCTTACAAAGCCCATAATGATCTTCAAATAGAAGAGAAATATTTGGAGGAACCTTATGGAGGTATGGTTGATGACAATCAACCACCATACCATATGCTTGACATTCCTCACCCTTCTTCGTGGGACCAAATCAAATAAGAGGAGATAAAATCCTCTTATTTGTATAAAACATTGCTTGAACGCATGGAAAAAATAGAAAACAAGACCTTTGGGTTTAGGATTCAAAAGCCTACTTTATGCTAACTTCGTAGTCAATCGTTTCACCCATTAATACCTTCCCCACCATACCCAAAGCATTTCAAAATTCCCAATTTGAATATATTCAAAGGAGAGAAATATGCACAGGATCATGTTACTAGGTTCAAGAACCAATGCTTCAGTATCTAGGATAATTATGTCTTACTTCTAAGAATATTTTTGATTACCCTCTCTGAACTAGTCGTAGAGTGGTACAATCAACTCCCAAGGAACATCATCCATAGCTTTGAATAATATGTAGATGCATTCCTAGAATGTTTTTATTTTAACACTAATTGAAAGGTAACTTTAACAAACTTCACAAGGTTGAAATAATATGAAGACGATTCAATCATAGATTATGGTGACAGGCGGTGAACATTTCTCACTAAGCTACCATAGCTACTACCAATGTCTAAGTTGACTCACATGTTTTACAAGAGTTGTTTAAATACAATTTCATTATTTCTACAACTCCAACAATACCAAACTCTTCAATATGCTCTAACACAGTCTAGAACAATCAAAGAAATCAAAATTCAAGATGGAGAAATCATGAAACCCCATAAAAAGAAGTGGAATAAAAACATAAAGGGCAATTCGGTATAACCAAATATGGTAGCAATTAATCAATTTACCATTAGTATTCTAGGGTCTATGCAAATAACACTACCTATGAAGGCAAACTATCAGGTCCAACATTCTTTTGCAAGTTATAATAACAACACTTAGGTGAATCAAGGGAAAAACTAGCAATGTCACCCTTCGTGATAATTTACACCCTTTTTTGAGTCTATGGATTCCCTATTTAATCATCTATGTGTAGCTAAATCAATTACTCTATCTAATATCTATCCTATAGATATAATTATAGGTAAACAAAAGTCCATGGGATATCATGAAGACCTATATTGTAAGTACCATAGCCAAAATGGGCATGATGTGCAAATGTTCTATGGTTTCAAACACCTGGTATAAGACATGATTGAGAGGAATTATCTTCAATTTGATAACCCTCTTGCAAAAAATAATCAACAAATGGGTATCTTCAAAGACCCACTACCCACTCACAAGGTTTAGGTAAATCAAGTAAAATAGGTAAATGAGGTCCATATGACACCCCCTCAACAAAGGCTCATCGATATGGTTAGCATCATGACAAGAACTAGGTGTTATCCAAATCAAGTTACACCACCTACAAATTCAAATAACATTTCCTCCACATCACAGCCTCTACTAACTCTAGTGCAAATCCCTCCATCTCATCCAATGGTCACCATAAAAAAGTAAGCTTACTCAAAGCTTGCAAACAACATCAATCCAACTCTCTATCTATGAACTTATTCAATAGACTCCACCTCATTGAGAAGATCTTATGGATATCCTTAAGTTGATTGAACTACAACCCCAGGAGTCTAACTCAATAAATTTCATGGGGCACATTCAAAAGTACAAAGAGCCAGCAGTCACATTTCATGAAAATGAATTCAAACCAATATTGAATTACACAGTTGATCATCCCTTACACATCATTGCATGTGTAAATGGAAAACCTTACCAAATATTTATAATTGAAACTGTTTCTTCAAGCAATATCATCACCACAAATTCTCTCCAACATCTAGGTCTTCCAACATCCCACATTTTTGCATCAAAATATACCCTTTTAACATTCAACGATACTCTATGCTCAATGGTTGGTATTATAGTCTTACCTATTCAGGTGGGATGCAAAACCATACCAAAATTATATCACATCTTAAAGGGTATAATGGCTTATAATATCTTTCCAGATAGACCCTTAATTAGGTACATGGAGTGTGTGCCATCTATAGCTCACCAATATTTTAAGTACACTCATGAAGGGCAATGTAGACACCAAAACAACACCAATCCAATTATGTGACTGCAAACACTGATCGCTTTGACACACATAGCCACAAGGGCAACCACCAAAGGTTAAACAATGGTCCTAACCACTCTCACAGTAGTTTTGGAAGTTCAGAGATCAATTTGGCACCTTCAAGAACTTTGCTCAATATCCATTCCACCTTGGAATGAATTCAAACTGGGATTCGCCCCACCCAGGGATGAATTCTAGATTCACTCCAGGGTGGGGTGAATTGCAGGTTTGACGGGCAAAAAGTCAAATCTTGACAAATGGCAGCTCAAATCCACCACTCAACACTTCCTTCATCGCATGGGAGTATGGATGAGCATTTTTTATTGTTAGAGGCATTTACAAGGTCAGTCATGAAGTCCCTATTCAGAAGGAATCTCCTTCCCCATGGGAAGGCATGATTGCCAAGTGGCACCTTCGCATGCCCATTTCAAGAGACCTCCAGGTCTATAAATTGGTGAGTTTCCTCACCCCAAAATATGGAGAGGAGCATTTTAGAGCAATGAAGTGCTATCATTTTATTGTCATACTTCACACCTTTTGGATTTGCGCCTCTCACATCCTTGATCTCCTTTAGAGGGGAGGTCATTGGGTGACTATTGTGAGGATGAATCTTCAACCCAAAACCCAACATTTAGCCACAATATCCCACCACATTTTCTGAAAATACCACACAAGAGGTTTTGGACCCATCCCAAGTGGATTGGTGCTGAAATCAAGCCTCAAACGGCAGGCGGCCTGCCCCATGGGTGCCCCATCCCACATTGCCACAGTCCTAATCGCCCCCCTTTGGAGCAATGGGAACTCCATGGTAGACTTGCTTTCTTTCATTTTTGCATTTAATTCTATGATGCTTAGATAGGTTGTCATTTAAGTTTCATCTCGTTTTGAACAATTTTGATCATATTTCTATCTTTGCTCGCTTCCACTAATCTACAAGTAGCATCTAAATTCCCATTTATGGAGACCAAATTGGGAAAATATGACCATCTGGGTCTTCCCAAAATTCCACCAATTAGCTAACCCCAAGTTTGCAGGTCTTTTGGAGCTTCCTAGGTAGGACATTTGGGACAGTATCTTTTCGGTGTTTTGTTACAGGAATTTCTTGACTGTTCTTTTTGCAAGGCCTTCCTGGTGGTGTCTTGATGCCCCTGTCAAATTTTTAGAGCATTTGGACCTGTTTTAGTCATAGTTTAATTCATTTTTCTCATTCACTTATCGTAGGCTTGGGGATTGCATACTTTTTTTTATCAGCAGGTGCTACTGACTATTTCTTGTTCCTTTGAATGTAGGGTTTGGACATCAGAGCAGCAGCGAGGATTCAAGACTCATCAATGCAAGTGGTGGTGACATTTGGTCTGTCCATTTTACATGTGGGCACAGGAAAGAAGGAAAGGCACCTATGGATGTAACAAGAATGCATACTTAAACACTCCTAGCCCTTGGAAGGGGAGGATGCACATTGTAACCAAGTTTTGAAACATATCAATAAAAAGGGATGTCTTCTTTATTCATATCTATTTCATTTCAATTTGCTCTTGCTTTTCCCTCTTTTCATGCACTTTCAAATTCCTAGGATTTAGCGTTGAGTTCGGTTCTGTTTGCATCACATATTCGCTTTCATTTTTGCTTTCGTATCCTTGTGCTTTCACTGGGATGACGAGTGCTAGTCAGCCTTTGATGACATTAAACAATACTTGGCTTCTCTGCCAGTATTAGCACCACCTAGACCAGGAGTGTTGTTCTACTTATACATCTCAGCTACTGAGGTGGCATTGGGCGCCATGCTAGCCCAGAAGAATGAACTTCATAAAGAATAGGCTACTTACTATCTTAGATACACCCTCGTCAGTTATGAACTTAACTATGCATACGTCGAGAAAATCTGCTTGGCAGTGGTGTTTTCTACCAAAAATCTACGCCACTACATTCTGAGCAACACTACGTATGTTGTGTCTAAGGAGAATCCATTGTTGTACATGATGAGTCGTACTTATCATAGTAGTCGCACGGTGAAATAGATCTTGTTGTTGATGGAATTTTACATAGAGTTTATTGGACATAAATCCATCAAAGGATAGGTCATAGCCGATCAACTAGCAGAGGCTCCTCTCAAAGATGATCAACATCTTATCATAGAACTACCCGATGATGGGGTCTTCCATGTCTCAAAATCACCATATTATGATGAGCCTGAGTCACAGGTCGACATAACCCTATTTTTTGATGGTTCTAAATGTGAGCAAGGTGGTGGTGCGAGAATTGTATTCTTCACACCACAAGGGACTCCAGTGCCCCTATCCTTTAAATTATACTTCCCGTGCACCAACAATAATGCAAAGTATGAAGCCTTGCTCATAGGTCTTCAGATAGCAATCACCATGAACATAAAACAACTGAATATCTTTGGTGATTCACTTTTAATTGTCAACCAACTCAAAGGGGTATTCCAATGCAAATGCCCAGTTTTGTAGGCCTACAAAGCCCTTGTGGACAAATTCTTGGCAAATCTTGAGTGGTACGACATCGAGGCACTCCCTCGGTCATCAAATCATTTTGCAGACACTATGGCCTCCTTGGGGTCACTAATCCTGCAAGACCTTTCTGGTGATATGAAAACCATTCAAGTCAAAATACTAATTCGCGATGGACCATGCAAGTTCTAACTTGATGCTAGGAATCCACATGATCCAAATTGAACCATCCTCGGATAAGTTCTCTCGAATCCATGATCATCTAAAACATGCCAACTAGGGGTCCTTGTTCTCCCCTACTCCCATTAATATCAACACAACGCTATTCTTACAAGTTTTCTCCCGCTCAGCATTTGCTAGGGATGACCTGCAAGAGGGATTGGCTATTCATACCGTTGAGTCTTCCGATCAATAGGATTGGTATTTACCCATAAGGGACTACCTCAAGTTAGGTGACCTCCCACTTGGATTGACACATGCTGCAAAATGAGCATTCAAGTAGAAAGTGGCTAAGTATGTCTTGTTAGGAGACATTTTGTACCATCATAGCTATGAAGGAATCCTCCTTCGTTGCTTGGACCAGCAAGAGTCCACTTGGGCAATCACCCAAGTGCACGATGGTACGTGTGGTGGCCACTTCAATGATATGGCCATCACAAAGGACATTCTTCGCATGGGCTATTATTTGCCATCTTTAGAGTGAGATTGTTGCGCATATGTAAGGAAGTGTGTGAAGTTTCAACACCATGCTAATTTGACACATGTACCTTCCTAGGCCTTGTAGCCGATCTAGTCGGCTTGGCCATTTTCATAGTGGGGCTTAGATCTAATAGAAAATATCTCCCCTGCATCGTCAGGTTGTCACATGTTTATCATAACGGCCATAGAGTATTTCACCAAGTGGGTGGAAGCAGTTTCGCTTACCTCTACGACAGGACCCCACATTGTGGAATTTATTTTACATAACATCATATGTCATTTTGGTATTCCATCCAAAATAATATTGGATAATGGGACGTCATTAAATAACAAAGATGTGTGTGCTTTGACCACAAAGTACAAAATTTAGCATAGTTTTTCGACACCCTATTATTCGCAGGTAAATGGGCAAGTAAAGGCATAAAAAAAATGCTAGTTGCTAACCTCAAAAATATAGTCGTAGATAGTCATAAGGATTGGCACATCTAAATTTCACTTGCCCTGTGGGCTTATCGCACTAGCATTCGAACGCCCACTGGGGAAACTCTATTTTTACTCGTGTATGGCTCCAAGGTAGTCATGCCTCTCGAGTTGGAAATTCCTTCCCTACGCATATCAATGCAAGAGTTCATCGATGATGACACTGCATGGCAGGCCTGGTTAGACAAAGTTACATTGCTTGACGAACGATGTGTTAATGCCCTCGATAATCTACGTATCTATCAAGAGCGACTTAAGAAAGCATACAACATGAAAGTTCACCTGAGGGATTTTCAGGTTGGTGACTTGGTCTTAAAAGAAAACCAACAGAACTCTAGTTTGTCATCCCATCTAAGGGAAAAGTTTGTAGCAAATTGGTTAGGTCCATATGTAATTGATAGCAAAATAGGACCTAGGACATACCGGCTAGCCTCTCTTGACGGAATCAAGGAACTAGAACCCTTGAACATCAGTCATTTGCAACCATTCCATATCTAAGAGAGTTGTATCCCAAACAAAATGCTCCAAGGATTCCTACAATCGCTTGGTCAATTCCAAAATGCTCCAAGGATTCCTACAATCGCTTGGTAAATCCCAAAATGCTCCAAGGATTCCTACAATTGCTTGGTCAATCCCAAAATGCTCCAAGGATTCCTACAATTGCTTGGTCAATCCCAAAATGCTCCAAGGATTCCTACAATCACTTGGTCAATCCCAAAATGCTCCAAGGATTCTAAAAATTGCTTGGTCAATCCCAAAATGCTCCAAGGATTTTTAAAATCACTTGGTCAATCCCAAAATGCTCCAAGGATTCCTACAATCGCTTCGTCAATCCAAAAAGGCTCCAAGGATTCCTACAATCGCTTGGTCAATCCCAAAATGCTCCAAGGATTCCTACAATAACTTGGTCAATCTCAAAATACCCCAAAGGTACCCATTACCATTTGGTCAACTAAAAAGCTCCAAGGATTCCCACAATCGCTTGGTCAAAAATAAGAAAATTTAAAATTAGTAAAATCATCAAAAACAACAAAAATTTGCATCTCATTTCTAGGCATGATCAAACTCATCACACCAATAGAGAGCTCTTCTTGCATATCATCTTCATACTCACAAAAATAAATCCATCAAAAACACAAAAATATGTAGCTGCATTAAGCATCACATCCATACATTGCATATTTGTGGTCATACAGGTCAAAGGCACCATAAACTATAATTACTCCGCCAGTCCATCTTGTTCCACATTTCTCCATTCTATAAGCAGTACATCAAAAATCATTGTCATTCACTTCCTTTTTACCATACCAGAGTCAGTGGTCTTCTAATGTATCAATAGTTTTCACCCTTCAATCGTCATTTTGCTTTCTAGCCATGTACTGTACCGAGTCAGATATATTTTATGAAGGTAGAGTTCTACTTGGATCACACCTTGTTACATAGTGCCCCAACACAAATTAAAATATATAAAAATTCCCAAGTTGTGTGAATGAAAGATGAAACCTGCACAGCAATCTAGGTCACCATAAGCGAAACAGTTTTCTTGCTCATCCCCCTATGCAAATGACCCCAAGAATGTTGAGAGTTGGCAAAAGGACAAGCATCTTCCCTACCCAATTCCCTAAGAATCCCAAGTTCTCAAAAGTTGCAAACATAAAAATTTTACAAAAAGTCAAAATTCCAAAAATTTGACATCACCACGAGAGTGCATACATCAAAAGGCACATACAATAGTGATTCTCATCACTTGAAATTCAAATCCCTTGCTCAAAATAAGAATATATAAAAATAAATAATGATTTTTATCACTACAAAAGAGCAAGTATCCCAATACAATTGAAGAAAATAAGGGAGTTGAACTTGAATCCCTGGAACTCTCAGCATTTCGATAGGTCATGAGGCAAACCTTAGTACTTGTTTGGTGTATAGCCTATCGGTCACTGGTGGTAAACCTCCCGCATGATGATATATCTGTCACATTAACTCATGTACAGATCAATGTTTGCATGTGGATGAGCTATCTTATGGTATCCTAGATAGCACCGTAGATTAATTTGGCTAAATACAACAAAGGATTTAGTGGAGCTAATTAGGTGATCCTCAGTATAGGTTTGGTTGACAGCCTATCTCACATCGGCGATATCCTGACAAATACCACATAAACGAACTCAATTGCACACACAGGGATGTGAAATAACTTGGTCAAAGACAAGTTTGATTCATACCTTGTCCAAAAGTCTTGTAAGATAAAGTACAGTCATGGCTAGTTAGTTAAAACTGTTTGAGTCTTAGAAAACCTTAGCTACATTCTAAACCAACTGTGCTATCTTTCATCCTCGCATTTCCATCAAAAATCACCAAAAACACAAATGTATAAGCAGTCTATGGTGCTCTCACCAAACAACACAAATTCAATTCATCCATTACCTTTGCATATCCTAAAATTTAGAAAAAATTGCATTTATCATAACATATGCATCCATAAAAGCAAATTAACATGCATACATCCATACTCATCACTCATCATGCATAAAATCAAATCATCACTCGCATAAACAAAATAAATTAATCTGTATATATCATAAAAAATGCTCGCAGGCTACAATGAACTGGTCCTATGACCTCGCAACAAAATCCAAAAGCTCAAAAACCCCCAAGCCTAGGGCATCGACCACCATGATCATGCAAGATTAGTGTGACAAGAACTACCCCCCATGGTGTGGGTCCTATGAGACCCCTCAAGGCAGCTGCTGCTAGCCCCCGCATCATGCCTACTCGTCCCCCCTCATCTAGTTGAATACGCCGAGAGGATACTAACTGCTTAGTCTCACTCCATCTCAAGCGGTGCGATGATCCACCTCTGCTGAACATAGGGACCCACCAACCAAGGTGGCTAATATCTACCTCTAGTTCCAACCATTGCCACATCGAGTCCATATCCCGATGGCGATACGTCACCAAGTTCTTCTCACACTACGTAAAAGCCCTATCCCTCTCCGCCAGCTATGTTCGTAGGATATCCCTCTCTCGTGTAGCATCAGTACCCCCATCCTATCGATAGTAGGTAGCCAATGCATTCTCTCTCTCCACCAGCTGCATACACAGGAGATCCCTCTCCTGTAGCTTGTCCCCCAGCTCCTCATCGTGCCATCGCAATAGCCCCTCTAATCATGCAATCTCAGTGCGTAGCCTAGACTCTGTGTCCTCTGCTTTTGCCTGAGGCATATGCATCTCTAGAACAGTAGCCTGCTCTGGCTCCCACTTCTTCATGATGTCCTGCATCTTCGGTTGATCTAGAACCCCTAAATCCACATCCTCATCGTCTACCTCCACCATGTTTACATCCTCCTGAGGAGCTCCCCAATCATCTCCTGATGCCTCAGCACCCTCCTCACCCACTGCTGCTGCCTCCGTGCCTCCTAGTGGCCCCTCTCCCTACCATCACCATAGTACCCACCACTAGTCGTACTCTATGGTAGTACCAACGTCATCCACATTTAGGACGTCGATAACTACATCTGAATCCTTGACTAGTGGCACAATGACCGATCGATCCAGATTCCTCTCGTTCCTCCGATGCCAATAGACCACGGGCTCACCAAGCAACCCTTGGCGCACCCCAAACTATCATGTCACCTGGTTGTAAGGGAAGAACTCATGCTCGGTCCCATATCACCCAATCAGCCATCGCTCCCTGCGTACCCATTGGAGCCACTCTCTAGCCTTTGCCCAGGCTAGATAGTCCTGATAAGGGTGCCAACATCCCTTGGAGTAAGACGAGTGAGGGCATCGGCATAGTGCCCTATAACACCTGCCCACCATCAACTTTGCCCTTGATCCTTAGACCGCTGCCACAGAATCGCATAGCCTATATCCTTATCCTCCATCTCCATCAGAGTCATCCACAGTAACCCTACTGGCCTCTCCACCACTATGTGTTTCCAAGCCCAGCTTTGCAACAGATAGCTACAGCTAATCCCCTTTCACCTTCAGTAGCGAACCTTGTACAACTCACCATAGCGCTATGCCAGTAGTTTCTACCCCCACCTCATGATCAACGGTGCCTCTATCAGGTACTCTACCAGCCACCAAACCACATCCAGCAGGTTCCATGAGAACCTCGCACCTGATGAGTCAGGCAACAACATGTTGGAAATGAGGCCCATGAGTACTATGTGCCTCACTCCCAACACCCCTCTCTCAAGCCACCATCAGACCAGAATCCTACCAATATGGCAATCGCCCTCTACCCTCTCCACTAGGCTCTCCACACCTAGCTCATCCCCATGCCTGAAGCATCATATCAGTACAGTTGTCCGCTGATCACGCGGTGACATTTTGATCGACAGTCCATCTATTAGAATCTTTAGAAGCCGATAGACATCCTCCAAGGTCACTCTTGTCTCCCCTATTGGGAGATGGAAGGTGTTGGTTCAGGGATCCCATAGGTTGATCAGGGCCATCATATAGGCTCGATCCTCAACCACAGGCTCTAGTTGAGGCACCTGCTTGAGCCCAAGGGCATCAAGCCACTCCCAGTCATCCACAGTTAGTGCCCCCCGTGCTTCAGCAAAAGTAGTAGGTACACGATACCGGCTCTTCACAACCTACAAAAGAAAAAAACACAAAAACATTAAAATCATAAAAAAATATACAACACTAACATAAATATACAACACTGCCTACCAATGTACAACTCAAAAACAACAAAATTCACAAAAATTTGAAACAAAAAAAATAAATAAATAAAAACAATTTAGCAAAAATAGTTTTTCAGTCTTAGGGTTTTCTGTACTCTAATTTTAAAACTGACAGACAACATAAAAACATAAAAACAATTTAGCAAAATCAGTTTGTTAGTCTTAGGGTTTCTGTACTCTAAGTCTAAAACTGACAACAACATAAAAACACAAAAACATTTAAAAAATATATATAGTTTTTCAGTCTTAGGGTTTCTGTACTCTAAGTCTAAAACTGACAACAACATAAAAACACAAAAACATTTAAAAAAAAAAAATACAGTTGTCAGTCTTAGGATTTTTGTATTCTAAGTTTAAAATTGACAAAGTCTGCACAAACAAAACAAAATTAAAATAACAGTTTTTTTAACCTAGGGTTTTCACCTACATTTTAAAACTGACAAGCTCAACCTAAAAAACTAGGGTTTTACATTTCGTTTATCCTAGGGTTCTAGTTTAGCAAAAATCAAAATTTTTCCTAGGGTTTACTTTAGTGTAAAGCGGATGTCTGTTCCGTTTTAAAAAGAAAAATAAAATTTCCACCTAGGTTTAAACTATGTTTTCCATTCAGTTTTTAGTTAAAGTCTTGGTTTGTGTTCAACTCAGTTTTAGGGTTTCAATTTTAATTTTGAAAAGCAACATAACAAAGAAAAACAAACAAATAACTTGCAGTTTTAAAACATATAACAAACAAAAGCAATAACGCTAAGGAGCACTTACTAGTCTTGCTTCGGCTTTGTTTGCCGCTCGATTCGATTTGTGCACTCATGATTTTGGGATAAATTCGTCAACGCTTCGTTTCGTAGAATTAACCTCCTCCTCCCCAGAGCTCCAAATCGCATGAAAAATCAAATACAAATGAGCCCAAACCCTAGTTTTGGCCTTTAAATAGGCCTTTTGAGCTTATATTCATTCCTCCTTGGGATAGCACTCTGTTTAGTGCTCGCCCCACCCTAGGACAAATACTAAGCTGGTATTCATCCCACCCCGGAATGAATTCAGGGCAAAATTTTCAAAAAACAACAAAAATTGAACAAAAATGCACCAAAATAGCTAATAAACTTACCTGATGAGAGTGCGTTGGCACTTGACATTTCGGGCATGCAAAATAGATGTCGGGGTCACAAATCCTTGTTATCCTATTCCCTAATAAGGCTACCATAACTGGACCGCTCCACGAGAAGACAATTTTTTGAGAATTTCATCCCCAAACGACGTCGTCCAAATGGGTCGCAACCCACCCAAAAATAGTAATAACATTGCCGAACAAAGGCACCTTCATGCCTGAAATTCTTGGCATCCAAAATAGACATTGGGGTTACAAATTGTCACTATCCTACTCCCTAAGAAGGCTACCATAGCCGGACCGCTCCGTAGGAGGACGAATTTCTACCAATTTTAGCTCCAAAACTCGTCATAAAAAGGGTTAACACCCAACAAAAATAGGTCTAAATATAAAAAAAATGCACACGCTTAACGCTAAAACATCTAAGGGCACACTCACACAAGTAATCTTGGGTCAAGCGACTCGTCGCTTTTCTCATGAAGTTCATTCCCTCATCGATTCGTTGCTTGAGGGGGTAGTCACACTTAGTCACCAACCAACAAGTACACACCCAATTAAAGAAAACGACATGCATTCAAAGAATCATTGACAAAGACAATTATGCTCCTGCTTGGGGTAGTAAACAAGCAATAGTCACAACCTAATCAAATCACTTGGCATTTCATGAATCATGAAATCAAGGTTCTCACAGACAAAAGCTTGCACCCTTTGCCTATTCATGACTGATCAATGTCCAAGATCAAGTAACACCTCACCGAAAAAGGTTAAATACTTGAATTGAGTTCCTTCGCTCGTCAGAAACAAGGATTCAAGAATGCATGCCATTTCCATACTTGGGGCATCAAAATATGGTTATGTTACTAAGAAACCCTAATCATTAGTGCTTTGGTTATCTATTTTTGCTCGATGTTGTGCCATGCACAACGCATCCCAAAAAGGGGCATCTGTAGACACCAAAATAGAACCAATCCGATTATGTGACTGCAAAAATTGATCGCTTTGACACACACAGCCCCAAGGGAAACCCCTAGAGGTTAAACAGTGGTCCTAACCACTCTCACAGTAGTTTTGGAAGGTCAGAGATCAATTTGGCACCTTTAGGCACTTTGCTCAATATCTGTTCCACCTTGGAACGAATTCAAACTGGGATTCGCCCCACCCAGGGATGAATTCTGGATTCACTCCAGGATGGGGCGAATTGTAGGTTTGATGGGAAAAAAGTCAAATCTTGAAAAATGGTAGCTCAGATCTGCCACTCAATGTTTCCTTCATCGCATGGGAGTATGGGTGAGCGTTTTCGAGCGTTAGAGGCATTTACAAGGTCAATCATGAAGTCCATATTCAGGAGGAATCTCCTTCCACATGGGAAGGCATGATTGCCAAGTAGTGCCTCCACATTCCCATTTCAAGAGACCTCTAGGTATATAAATTAGTGAGTTTCCTCACCCAAAAATATGGAGAGAAGGAGCATTTTAGAGCAATGAAGTGTTGTCGTTTTATTGTCATACCTCACACATTTTGGATTTGTGCCTTTCACATCCTTGATCTCCTTTAGAGGGGAGGTCAATGGGTGACTATTGGGAGGATGAATATTAAACCCAAAACCTAACATTTTGCCACAATATCCCACCAAATTTGTCCAAAATACCACACAAGAGGTTTTGGACCCATCCCAAGTGGATTGGTGCCGAAATCAAGCCTCAAACGGCGGGCAGCCTTCCCCATGGGCGCCCCGTTCCACACTACCATAGTCATAATCGCCCCCCTTCGGAGCAATGGGAGCTCCATGGTAGACTTGGTTTCTTTCATTTTTGCATTCAATTCTATGATGCTTAGATAGGTTTTCATTAAAGTTTCATCTCGTTTTGAACAATTTTGATCATATTTCTATCTTTGCTCGCTTCCACTATTCTATAGGTAACATCTAAATTCCTGTTGATGGAGGCAAAATTGGGAAAATATGACCATCTAGGTCTTCCCAAAATTCTCCGAATTAGCTAACCCCAAGTTTGTAGGTCTTTTGGAGCTTCCTAGGTAGGAAATTTGGGACAATATATTTTCGGCGTTTTGTTACAGGTGAATTCGTGCTGCCCCAAAGCGAATTCAAATTGGTGAGTAATTTCTTGACTATTCTTTTTGCAGGGACTTCCTGGTGGTTTCTTGACGCCCTTGTAAAATTTTTAGAGCATTTGGACCTATTTTAGTCATAGTTTAATTCATTTTCTCATTCACTTATCGTAGGCTTGGGGATTGCATGCTTTGTTTTATCCGCTGGTGCTACTGACTATTTCTTGTTCCTTTGAACGTAGGGTTTGGACATCGAAGGAGCAGCAAGGAGTCAAGAATCATCAATGCAAGCGGTGGTGATGTTTGGTCCGCCCATTTTACATGTGGGCATGCGAAATAAGGAAAGGCACCCATGGATGTAACAAGAACGCATACTTGAACGCTCCTAGCCCTTGGAAGGGGAGGATGCGCATTGTAACCAAGTTGTGAAACATATCAATAAAAAGAGCTGTCTTCTTTATTCATATCTATTTCATTTTGATTCACTCATGCTTTTCCCTCTTTTCATGCACTTTCAAATTATTAGGATTTAGCGTTGAGTTCGGTTATGTTTGCATTGCATATTCGCTTTCCTATTTACTTCTGTATCCTCATGCTTTTAGGTAAGTACATGTTACCTCCATAGACCTTAAGCCCTTCAAATACTACAACTTGGTGCAGCACATCCCTGAGTTGATCTTACCATTAACTCATGTAGACTTCCAACTAAATATGTCCATTCAAGGTCTGACTCATTCACCATCACCTTCCATTAATCCATTACCATCTTCTTCTATACCACCCTCATCATTGGCACCTTCAAATACACCTTTGTTATTATCAAATCCTCCATAGAGGAACATGTATAAGAGGCCTATTGATGATATCCCTCCAATCATCTCTACCATTTCCATGGAAGAGATTCCTAGTCTAGACAATAAGGACCCATCTCACGAGGTAAGCATTGAGTTATCTCAATCCTTGCTTTCATATCCTCCATCCTCACCATTGTAGGTCATATTATATTTGTCTACTACAAGTTTAGGAAAATACCTAGTGAGGAATATTACAACAGTTCCAACCATTGAGATAATACAAAATATGGGATGACCTTGTATTCCTATAGGTGCCATCATTATTCTAGGAATACCTTCCAATAAAATGAACTTCATACATGCGGGTATTGAATATGGCATAGAACCATCTTGTCAGCAAGAAGAGGATGAAGAACCCTTTTTTGAGGACAACAATTATCTAATATCGACTATGCCATGCAATTTATCCATTACTACCATTGGTATGGCTATGGTTTGGGGTTATACAAACAAGGTACTCACGTTCCTTACCAGTTGTAATATCAATTACCATATGATAAATCTGGTTTAGGACACAATAAGCTTGTTCCTCTAGATATCCTCATAGAAATTTTAGAGCACACAGGTTTGAACTATAAGGATGAGCTTGCATGTGATACTTATGCTAATCCTAATCATGTCCACTCTTTGAGGGATTATTTTCTTGTAAATATTATAGATCAAGGGATATCTCATGATTTCATCCAATCCTATGAATAAGGAGAAGGTTTGGATACTCTCCCATTTGAAAATGAGGAAGAGGATCAAGGACCTTCTTATGAATGGACAACTGATTATGAATTGAATTACAGTGTAGCACCTATTAACTTCCCTAGTTTATATGAATACGAACAAATAATCCCATTGGATGATGAAGAATAGTTCTATTTGTGTGTGTTCCCATTACAACATCCTATCTAGAAATAACTTTTACCACTCAAAGAGCAATCTCAATCCTTCCACATCGACCACTTCCAGTCATTCCACCTCCATCACAACCACCCCCACAAGTATTGTAACGATCAAAAAACACACACAAAAAAAATACAAAAATAGAAAAAGGTTTTTTTTTAACTATGGAGAGAGGAAGATGAAACCTTCATGGAAACCTAACCAAACCACTATTTTCTTAAAGTTTCAATCTCCTAAGTTTTATTGAAAGCTACATCTCACGAGGTACCCTAACACAAGTTTGCTTGTGTAGGCGTATCATGTGTTGTTGAAAATAAGTCCATATTTCCCATTATTCTTGATGAGATAGAATTATCACCCTCCATACATTTAAGGTATACACACATATCCATGCCATACACAAATCATTATATGTAGGTATGCTGAGTATTGTGAGTTAAGCTATCTATCTCATCTCCACAATGAGATATCTTAACTCAAATGTAATATCTCCACAACTTAGTCCTTTATCTCCCTAAGGGGTCTCAATTCCCTTATGTATCCTATGTTTACCCTAAGGGGTTCTTAATTCCATTAGGTCACCTATGTTCACCCTAAGGGGTTCTCAATTCCCTTAGGTCACCTCTGAGTTCATTCTAGAACTCTACACTTATATTTCTAACATTAAGGAATCCAAACAATGATATATATTGATACTAAAACATAAGAAAGCAATCACAAAGCATCCAAAAAATAAAGCAATATTAAATCTAAAATAGAATCAACTACATAACATAACCAAATACAAACATAAAGTAAAAATACCTTATTTAAACCATTGAATAGTTATTGCATCAAAATTAGCATAGTAAATCCTTCTTACTTTAAGGAATATTACGCTAAATACATTGGGGATATCTCTTCACAATTCTAGTCTACTTGAGCATAAGTAAAAAAACATAAAATACAATTACCTATACTTCAATTCCATTTAACTCCTTGCTTCTCATTGATTATTTGAGGGTAGTAGGGAATCAGGGTACTCTTGGTTCAGGATAGGCATACCTTTTAAATGCATCTATTCATTTACTTTATCAAATTGCAACTATACAAAATTCAATTAAGTTTCCAACCATCTAATGCATAATGGATATTATAAAAGATCCTTTACCTTTATATTCACCTCTCAATTTCCCTTAGAGAGCCATCCAACATGTGCTACTTAGATCATTGTATAACCTTAATCAAATCCATTCATGTCTTAAAGCATTAAAGTACCATAACTTTAACCTCTGAAAAAATCCTTTTCAATTCATTCCCTAAATCAAATTTCCATAACTTCAATTTAAAGAATAAATCCACATCCCTTTTAATTCACTAATTCCAATCAAATCAATTATTGTTTAAAGTATTAAAGTCACTTCCCTTTAACCTTTAAACAATCATTCATTCATTCCCTAAATCAAAGCCCATAAATTTAATTTAAATAATAAATCAACATCCATTTTAATTTAAAATTTCCTAAGAAAATCATCATAAATCAAAGGTTTCATTTTTAATTAAAAGCCCTAAGATAATCAATAATAAATAAAAGGTTTTATTTTTAACTAAAAGCCCTAAGATAATAAATATTAAATAAAAGGATTCCTTTTTAATTAAAAGCCCTAAGATAATCAATAATAAATCAAATATTCTCATTTTAATTAAAAAACCTATGTTGATCTTTGATGGCACTGCTCGTGGCAACCCGGGGCCAACAACTATAGGAGGGGTGGTCAAAGATCATAGGGGGAGGATTGTCGTCACCTTTTTCAAGAACCTGGGTATCCAATGTAATCACAGTGCAGAGGCCAATGGTATTCTCAAAGGGCTTCGGCTCCTCTTAGAGGATCCTCACCCTTTGGTAATCGAAGGTGACTCTCTGAATATCATAAGGTATCTATCGAATGGAAAATATCCTTCATGGAAATTTTTCAATATTGTCTTTGAGTCAAGGATCCTCCTATCTAGATGGACCGATGCCCAAATTAATCACATCTACCAGGAGGGTAACATGTTGGTAGATTACATGGTTAATAAAGGTTTTTTGACCTCTGTGTTGGTAGTATGAAGGTTGTCATTTTTGGATGAGGTGGAGAAGATGGCCAGATCAGAGTTTCCTCATGAAGACACATAAGCATAAAGGGAAGGTTCTCGAAGGTGGTGCATCCTCTTAGCCACCAATTCTCTGATCAAGATGTTGACCAGGATCAAGAAGCATAACATTAAGGATGACTAGGAGGATCCGAAGTAGCAGAGGATCTGGGGTTGCCTTCCTTGTGGTTTTTTCTTGTTTTTCCCATGGTTTTATGTTGCTTCCATTTTAGTTTGCTTCAGATTGGTTTTTGTATGCCGATCCTCTCATGGAGAGGCCCCTGTGTAAGCCCTGTGGGCAATTTTGAATCAGGTTTAGATAGATTTTGCAAGTTTGTTTGATCCTAGCCCTTGAGGCCTGTAAGGACAGAATGGGATCAGCCCTATTTTTGTACATAAGGTTTTGGGATCCTCTATAAAAACCCAATGTTAATACAATAAATCTACCAAAAAAAAAACCCTAATATAATTAATCATAAATCAAAGGTTATCCTTTTTAATTAAAAACCCTAATATAATTAATCATAAAACAAAGGTTCTCTATTTAATTAAAAACCTTCAATATATACCACATAATAAAAGGTCTCTATTTAATTTAAATTTCATAGTGAACCTTTCCAAATAGATTTAACCAAAAGCTAACACCCTTCATGGCAATGCTAAACAACCTCTAGTGCATGATTATGGAACAACCAAACCGGAAGTTCAATAAGGCACAATAGGGTAAAGTCAAGTGCTTTCTAGACGCAACCTTTCTTCAAACCCATGGGTGGATTTTCCATAGGTGGTTCTCCCAAGTGTGGCATCCCCCTCTTCCTTTGGACACCGAAGGCTAAAGTACATAACTCTCTCAAATTATTTTAGCGCTCTATAGACACACCCGACACTCTTGAACTCACAATGCTCTCAGATCATTAATAGGGATCTGGAAGGCACAATTTCCTTCAAACACTCACAACTTTCTAAAACACTAATAGAGTCTTTAAAAGATACAATACCTTCAAAGCTTACACATGTGATTTCTAAAAATCCCAGTTCCTCAAAGCTTACACGGGTGGTTTTCTAAAAATCATAGCACCTCAAATCTTACATAGGTGGTTTTCTTAAAATCATAGCAGCTCAAAGCTTACACAGGTGGTTTCTAAAAATTATAGTGCCTCAAAGCTTACACAGGTGGTTTCTAAAAATCACAGCACCTCAAAGCTTACATAGGTGGTTTCTAAAAATCATAGTGCCTCAAAGCTTACACAAGTGGTTTCTAAAAATCATAGTGCTTCAATGAAATGTAGGTGGTTTTCTAAAACACCAATAGGGTCTAAAAGCATAGATATTTCAAAGTAATGCAGGTGGTTTTCTAATATACCATAAGGATCTAAAAGCATAGAGCTTTCAAAGCAATGTAGATGGTTTTCTAAAATACCAACAGGGTCTAAAAGCATAGATATTTCAAAGAAATGCAAGTGGTTTTCTAAAACATCATTAGGGTGAAAACTAATAGAGCTTTCAAAACAATGCTATAGGGAATATAACCAAGCTTCAAACCATTATTTCACAATAAAAATACATGTAAACAAAGCAAGTTAAATCTTAAAACACTCCAACCTCAATACTATTCCAGAATGGGAATCGGTGGCGTCTCGGCTACCTCTCCTTTGCTTGCGGTGCGTTCCTCTCCTTTTCCCCATTATTGGTTTGTGTTTTCTCCCTTACTCCTCCTTCGTCCTCATGTCATCCCCTGTATTGTTTTTCTTCTATAATTTCTTTTTTGGCTTCTCTAGCACCATACGTTATTTCCTCTAGGTGGCCCGTCTTGACCCTTGAACCCTTTCTCGAGCCCCCTACTCCTTAAATTCTTCATCCCTTTCTCTGGAGGTAAGGAATACTTCTTCCAATAGTTTCCATATTTTGAAACTTAGTAGCCACCCTATATTATATTCATAGCTTACAAGCTATAAGGGAATGGGATATTTATATATTTTATATTATCCCTTTTTTTTTAGAAGAATGGTATTCTTTTAAACATATATCATTTATGTGATAATTATCACCATTAAAATATACTTCTTTTATTTTCACAATTTCATAATTGCTCTTTCTTTAAAATAAAAGACATCTATTTCTTAAATGGATATATATTTTTTGTTTATTTTAATTAATTAAAGTCTTTCAATGACTTCTCCATTATCATTAAAATGAATACCTTTAATTAATTTAAATAAAAATATGATTTATAAAATAAAATGAATTTTACTAGTGAACTTAATTAAATCAATCATTATTTAATAAAACTTCATTAATCCTTTTTGAATGAATATTCATTTAACATACAAATTTAATATGCTTTTATTCATAAAAATGATGCTCTATCTTTACTTTAACAAGACAGTTAGTTTTATGCATCCACATACATTTGGCAATTGTTTTCCTATAGAAGTTCCAACATTATGCTACTCCAACCATGATGCAATAGAGAGAAAACAAATTTATAAAGCAATAAAGAGGGAATCTTTCCATCGACCCAGTAACCTATCTTAGTCAAATATTTTATAGCTACTAGGCTATCAACTAAGGCTCAAGGTGATAAATAATCGATTATTATCCCTTCCAAAAATGCATACCTATATGAAGGTATCTATCCATATTACCTCTGAGTACCTTAATTATCATTTCCCATGATATTAGATACCCTCATTTTTGGTGGATGCTTCTACCTTCTCCACCTATGAGTGTACCTGATCCTGTACACTTGGCAATATATTAGTGATAACATGCCTTTCTAAATAAACTAAACGTAATATAGTTGGTTCAATTTTTTCAAACTATGTATCGCCACACCATAGGTTAATACATTGTTCCTTTGTACCATAAAGTCAACTAGGTAGGGTCATGACATCCTCCCCCACTATAATTAAACATCGTCCTCAGTGTTTCTAGTTTTCCTTTGTTTTGTTTTAACAACAAAAAAAATGAAAGTTATTACATCACAAATTCCAAACAAAAAGGAAAAAAAATTCGCATAACCTCCACTTTCTCCCAAGTGGAATTTTTCTCAGAGAACTGGTCCCACTAGACCTTACACTATTCAAGAGTCCAATTTTATAGAGACTTGGAACGAAACTCAAGAATATTCATCAATAGTACTTCAATGGCCTCCGAATTTACCATCTGTAAATTAGAAACATCCCACACATATTTAGGGTCAGCAACATACTTTCTAATCAAGGATATGTGGAAGGTGTCATGGATTTTGTACATATTAGGTGGTAATGCAAGTCTGTATTCAGTCGAACTGATCTTTTTCATGATCTCAAAGGGTCCCACAAAACATAGATCCAATTTTGTGAATTTGATAGCACATTTTTTTTGTATTAACCCTTAAGAACATCTTATCTCCAATAGAATACTATATTGGAGTCATTTTTAGATATGCATAACTCTTTTGCCTATCTATAACTTCTTTAAGCCTTTGCCTAATTTCCTTTAGCTGCTCTTCCATCACCCTGACCATTTATGGAACAATCACAACTCGGTCCTCTAGGTTATCCCAAGACAATGGTGTTCTACACTCTCACCCATACAAGCCATTTAAAGGTGCCATTTCTAGCAAGGAGTGATATCCATTATTGTAGGTAAACTCTACCAAAGGTAGACAATCTTCCCATTGAGATTTGTGATCCATGCAGTACATGTGGAGCATGTCTTCCAAAACTTGGTTTACCTACTCTATTTGGCAATCTGTTTTAGGGTGATATGCTGAAATCATATTCAATTTCATACCAATCACATTATGAAGGGATTTCTAGAATTCAAAAGTACATTTAGAGTCTCTATCTGAGATGATTACCTCAAGAAATCCATGCAATCAAAACACCTCTTTGATGAATCTACTAGCTACTACATGAGAATCATCCTTGGTATTTATTGGTATGAAATGGGTAACCTTAGTCAATTTGTCGACCACTACAAATATGACATCATGTTGGTATCGAGTCTTGGGTAAACCCACTATAAAATCCATGGATATAACCTACCATTTTTATGTAGGTATATCAAGTAGATATATTTTTCCTATTGTATGATGGTGTTTTGCCTTAAATTTATGATATTCAAGGCATCGAGCAATAAAATCTATGATATCCTTCTTCATTCCTACCCAAAATAAGGTTATTTTCATGTTTTCTCATATTTTGTCTCCTCTCGGATGAGAAAAATAAGGATATTTATGGGCTTATTGCATTATCAAGTTCCTTAAATCACCTATATTTGGTAAGTCCAAGAAATGCTTATGAGTTGAGGAATATGGATACAAGGAAAAAGTGCAATGTTGAGGCTAAGGACTTTGCAGAGCATCTGAAGAGCTTGCATGAAGAAGTGAAGAAGCATATTACTAATATGAATACTCAATATAAGACAAGGACAAACCAGAAGTGATGATTTAAGTAATTTTAAGTGGGAGATTAAGTTATGGTCCATCTGAGAAAAGAAAGGTTTCCTGCTAAAACCTATAACAAGCTAGAAATGAAAAAGTTTTGACCATGCAAAATCATAGAAAAATAGGATTCATACAATGCATATGAAGTGAATTTCCAAGTGGGCTTAACATATCACCCATTTTTAACATTTCAGACTTGGTAGAATACCATGAAGGAGACAATGGTGAGGGACTAGTAGCAGAATTATGGAATATTCTAGCATCTACTCTAGATACGAAAGAGATAGAAGAGATACTGGATACACGCATTGGTAAAAGTACTAGAAATAGGAAGTATGCAAAATATTTGGTTAAGTGGAAATGCAGACCTATTGAAGATTCATCTTGGTTGTCGAAGGCTGAGGTTGAACGCCTTGGTTTTCTTCCAACAATAGAGAAGTGAAGGTCACTTCTCAAAATTACCCTGGGTATCTGATGTAGGAGCATCCAGTGGTGTAAGAGTGATCTTGCATCACCCAAAAAAAATTGTAATTGTTTAATTTTGTAAAAATAGTAAAACTAGGTTAACTTACAGAAGATTTTTGAAGGTCTTAGAGGTCAAATTTGAGGCTTTTTGGCTAGAAATGAGCCTTGGCGCGATAGGCCAAGTTTCACCCCGCTTATCTCATTTCATGTCATTTCCAAAAACATGTTGTAATAGTCAATCGGGTCAACGAGTGCAAAGTTATGACCTCGACAAGTTGCCCCCAAAATTCAAATTTGAATTTTAATGGTTTTATGTGGGAAAAAGGGAAAACAGGGTATTTGAAGGAATTTTCGAAATTGTAAATAGGTCTTTCTCTTGTATCCTTATTTTTGGCATGAAAGTAATGAAAGGTTGGATTCTCTGACTTATTAAAAGTAAATATACATGTGTATCATTTGTTTTGTGTTGCTTGTGTAACGTGATCTCCACCATTATGTAATCCTATGACACTAGTTAAATTCCCTCAAAAGAATTTGATTGGGTTATTTACCATTCGACATTGAATTATGATATTTTAGATGATGACTAGCCAATGGTTTTTCCATAAGCAAAACTTGTAACACATATGTGTTATCTTTGTATCAGATATTTTTGGGAACTAAAAATATTAAGGGATAGTTATAATTTTTATAGAATTATGTTTTCTAATTAGCAAACTGTGTAGAATTATGGAAGCAATTCAACATTACAATTTTACTTGACCTATGTGTAAGATAAATGGAACTCCTATTGTAGTCTTATCTATTTGGGAAAATAATTTAAATGAATGAGAGGAGTCGCTTATATAGTTACCATTATTATATTGAAAATGATTTGTTAATGTATTTGCTCAATGTAAGGTTTTATTATATTTATAATAATCAAATTATTATTGTAATGTAATCTGGTTGTTGTCTTTGAAAATGAGACTATCATATTATGCACTTGTTGGGTTCATTGTTGAAGTAAACCTTGTTAGACTTTAAATCTGAACATGGCTTTTATTTGAGAAGGATTTTCAAAGAAACTGGATGCAAGGCATTAGGTAGATACATATTAGAACAAGCATGGTAGGAATATTGTGAGATATAGTTTTATAGATTTTATTCTTGTAGACACCAAAACAGCACCAATCCGATTATGTGACTGCAAACACTGATCGCTTTGACAAACACAGCCCCCAGGGCAGCCCTCAGAGGTCAAACAGTGGTCCTAACCACTTTCATAGCAATTTTGTAAGGTCAAGAAGCAATTTGGCACATTCAGGCACTTTGCCCAGTATTCGTCTCACCCAGGGACGAATACTAACTGGGATTCGTCTCACCCAGGGACGAATTCTGAAATCGTCTCTGGTCGGGACGAATTCCAGGTTTAACGGGCAAAAAGAAAAATGCCGCCAAGTGGCAGCCAAGGACAATCAATTATTGCCTCCTACCATGCATGCGCGTGTAGGTGGGTAGGTTGGCAATTAGTGGACTATCACAAAGGCAGTCATGGAAGCCCAAGTCGGGGAGGAGTCTCCTCCCTCTTGGGAAGGCATGGCCGCCACATGGCATCCCTGCATGCCCCTCCAAAGAGACCCCATGGGTCTATAAAATGGTGGACTTTCCCACCCAAAAGAGGACAGATTGGAGGCGATTTCAAGCAACGAAGTGCTGCCCAATTGAACACCCATTTGCATCCTTTTTTATTCACCTTCTCACATCCATTAATCTCTTTCGCAAGGGAGGTTATTGGGTGGCTTTTGGAAGCGTGGATCCAAACCCAAACCCAACATTTGACCACCTTAAACCACCAATTTGCCGACACCCCAATCCTAAGAGATTTTGGGCCCATCCCTAGTGGATTGGCGCCGAAATCAAGTGCCAACGGTGGGAGGCCCACTTGGGCACCCCCGCATTTTCTAAGTTTCATTCTAAAGTATTCTAGATCATTTGTTCATGTTGCATTTTATGTTATTCTATTTAATTAACTCATAGCTCCAATTCCATAATATTTTGATCAGATTTCATCATGCCTTTTGTCGCTTTGTTGTCCCACTAACTTGCAGGTAGCGACATCGAATTCCCGAGGATAGAGGCCAAATTGGGAGAATCCGACCATATGGGTCATCCCAAAATGGCCCCAATTACTTAACCCCTCTGTCTGCAGGTGTTTTGGAGGTCTCGAGGTTCGACATTGGAGCGGCATCAACTCGGCTTTCTAACACAGTAGAATTCGTCCCACCCAGGGACGAATAACAGCAGAATTCGTCCTGCCCAGGGACGAATTCCAGTTGAAAGCAGATTGGCCGACTGTTTCAATGGCAGTGGCCCTCTGGTAATGTCTTCTGACCTCTGTCAGATTTGCAGGTCATTTATATTCATTTTATTCACTGTTTTTGACAATCTTAGGCATACATCTTTCACTAATTTCAAAGAATAAATTTTCCTATTTGCAGCAGGTGCTACTAACGCCTTTCTTGTTTCTTTGAACGCAGGAGGAGCAGCAAGAAGTGAGGATTCATCAACATAAGCGATGGCAACACTTTGGCCCGCCCATTTCGAATGTGGGCATGCGGAAGGAGGAAGACTAAGTCACCATTGTAACCAAGATCCATTTAACGCTCCTAGCCCCTAAAAAGGGAGGAGGCGTCTTTGTAACCGAGGTTAAAGAGTTAAATAAAGGGGCTGTGATTTCTCTAAATCTTTCTTCCATTTCATCAATTTGCCTCCTTTCTTTGTTTCATGCATAGGACTTAAGCGTTATATTTTGTTTTGTATTGCATAGCTATAGTTTTCCTTTCTAAAAATTTCCGAATCTCATGCTTTCAGTGGCGATCACGGTGGGACCCTGTCCCCTGGTTTTAAGATCAAATAACTGATCCATTTTTGTGTTTTGTGCTTGACAGGTACAAGTTTTTTTAAAGCAGACTATTATTCGTCTCTGACTGTGACGAATACTTTACTGTAATTCGTCTGACCCTGAGACGAATTTAAATTCGTCTCTGGCAGGGACGAATTCTGTTCTGTAATTCGTCTCACAGAGGGACGAATTCCTGTCTATAAATTTTTAGAGCCGAAGATCAAAAACAGCAAGTCCGGGCAGAAAAGAGGTAAGGGTTCCAAACTGTCTTTGTCATTTTTTGATTTTTTGCTTTCATTTTCTGTCAATTCTTGCGTGCTTAAAGAAAATAGTGGTTGATTGCATGTTTCATTTTTCTAAGTAAAATAAACCACACACACATCACGTGGCACGTTTTAAACCAAGGAGCTGGTCGTAAGACCCCAGCCCTTGAGCAAGACCAACGGTGGGTTCATCACCACCTTGGCTTAGCTTTGCATCCATTTCCCCGATTGTCACTGTTGTTAGGCGTAAATCCTGACGAAAGCTGACCGAGTGTCGCTGGGGTGATTCCCATGCGCGCGAGGATAAGTCTTCTATGGTAGGTGTCATTAACAGGACAATCCCCCTTCCGTACCGCCTATGTTCCACGTACCATCTGCTCTCACGTACCTATAGTTTCCCTCTCGTAAGGGCGGGTATATAGAGAGGTTGGTATATCGGTCCGACAATGGTATATTGAAGGGGCGACCATTTATGGGAGTCATATGAGCCAACATTATGCATTTAAACGTTCTTCAAAACTTGCAAAAACAAAACAAAACATCAAAATGCACTAAACCAGTTTAGGACACACCATTAATCTTTAAAAGAGATAATCACCGTTTGTGTATGTGTGTGTTCATTTCTGCTTAGTGTAACAAAAAAAAATCAAAAAAATCATAAACAAAAGATAAAAATCTATGCATTTTGTCACTCACTCCAAAAAGCTCCAAGGATTCCCGCAATCGCTTGGTCACTCCAAAATGCCCCAAAGGTGTCCATGAACCCTTTGGTCAACCCAAGAGCACCCCAAAGGTGCCCATAAGTGATGCAGGAGCATCCAACAAAATATGGGAAATCTTATATTTTTCCCTAAATTTTAGTGCATCTTGTCGGGGCCATAACTTCTCAACCGTAGCTCCGATTGACTTGAAATTTTATAGGGAGTTTTCGGGGCCAAATTCCATCATCTAGGGCCCCGAAATTAGGTTTTAAAATTGCTCACCTAATTTTTTATGCTTTTTGAGCTGTTCGGAGGTCAATATCTCCTAATGTATTTAGAGTTAGGACTTGAAACTTCATTTTTGTCTTATCTATTGTAAGAGGGATGCGCACCCCAATTTTGGGCCCCATCTGACTCATTTTCAATTTTAGGGTTTTTTAGAGAGACATCATCATGGTGCTCACCCGCAGCCAAGCCCAATCACGGGCGGATGCTGTGGGGAATATCCAAGGAGGCACAAGTCACCTCCGGTATAGCCCCAAGGATTTGGTCATACCACCTTGGTGGCCTGACACACAAGGCAGACCCCTCCACACCTTAACGGATAGGGACTATAGGGGCACCCCTTCTAGGAGCACTCCTGTTCAACATAGCACCCAACACACACCCTTCCATGAGGGGTATATCCATAGGAGAGCTCCCTTAGATGCTCGCTATGAGCGGTCACCGTGCGATGAAGCGCTAGGTCAACATAGGGTTCGACGAGAGGAACCACATGATTACACTATCCCTCCTTCACCCCCTCTAGTTGTCAGGACTACAAGGACAAATCCAGAGCACAAGGCTCCTCAAGCGGGGCGAGCCAACTCCGCTCGTCCCCTTTTCACTTATGAAAGAGAGCATGAGGAAGACCCTTACCTTCCTCAAGAGCAATATACATCACGAGAGCAAGACGCCTCCGCAAATGCTAGCTATCAGGATCACCTACTGAGGCCAGAGCCTCGGATAAATGCCACTACCTCCAACAGAGGGAGGCGGCCTATAGAGATCTTGGATCACTATGACCGAGATAGATATCTAGGAGAGGCATCTAGGCCTTCTAGACATGAGGCGGTAGGACCAACTATCTTAGAATCTATCAAGCATTTCGCACATCGGATGCAACTCACGCAACTTGAGCTAGAACGACAATAGTTAGAGCAATGGTATCTTCTAAATAAAGAGCACCTTCTATGCCAGAAGGATGAGTTGTTCCAACACACTATGCAGGAGAGGACTCCAACCCCTCACACGCATAAGACAAAACATTATGAGAGGCACAACCCCTGGGTGCGAGACAAGTCTTCACGACCTCATCAAGCACCGCCCCTAATGCCTCCTAGACATGAGCGGGAGGCTACTCCTATAACCAATGATGGGTGCCTTCCTCAGGAACCCACTCAGGTTTATGGGCCACCCTTAGAAATTCATCAAGAAGCCTCTAAGGAATCAGAGCGAGAAGAAGAGCGGGATGAAAAGCCCTACCAAGGCATGGGGGTGCTATCTGGCCACCCCTCCATAGGCCCCAAGTTCCTCAACAAGAACCAACCAAAGAGGAGGAGCTCAAATCTCCCGATACATGCAAAGCGCTAGAGCACTTAGAGTCGGTAGAGACCAAGATTTTGGAGCTCCCAAGGCCCAACTTACATGAGGCTCCTTTCGAAGAGGATCAACCTTTAACCGTAGGGCTACCTGATGATGCAGTCCTCCATGTCTCAGAATCTCTAGATTCTGATGAGCTATACTCACTGGTCGAAGGTGAGGATAAAATAGAGATAGCCCACAACAATCACATGCGACAACATCGACATCCCATAAATATCGATGAAGCAATTCAATAGATAAACATAATACTAGGGCATGAGTGGCGCGTTAACCCACCACAGTGGGACCAAGCGTTACATCCACCACTTTGGGCATATAGAGATCAACTTCCGCCCAGAGACCCCATAGCAACATCAGTGTCGAGGGCGGACCCTATCCTCCTATCCGTGCATAGGGCCGATCCATTCATGCCAATCCCTCCAGAGCCAGATCCAGAGCGCAAAGACCATCAAGCTAGGGGTACCTCTATCCCCTGAAGAGCAAGCCAAAAGCTCCAAGGATTATCGCAATCGCTTGGTCACCCCAAAATGCTCCAAGGATTATCGCAATCGCTTGGTCATCCCAAAATGCTCCAAGGATTATCGTAATCACTTGGTCACCCCAAAATGCTCCAAGGATTATCGCAATCGCTTGGTCAACCCAAAAGCTCCAAGGATTATCGCAATCGCTTGGTCACCCCAAAAGCTCCAAGGATTATCGCAATCACTTGGTCACTCCCAAAATGCTCCAAGGATTATCGCAATCACTTGGTCAATCCCAAAAATCTCCAAGGATTATCGCAATCGCTTGGTCAATCCCAAAAAGCTCCAAGGATTATCAAATCGCTTGGTCAACCCAAAAAGCTCCAAGGATTATCGCAATCGCTTGGTCAACCCAAAAATGCTCCAAGGATTCTCAAATCGCTTGGTCAAAAATCAAGAAAATTCAAAAACAACAAAAATCATCAAAAACAACAAAAAATTTGCATCTCATTTCTAGGCATACTCAAATTCATCAATAGAGAGCTCTTCTCGCACCTCATCTTCATATTCACAAAAATCAATCCATCAAAAATACAAAAATACATAGCCGCATTAAAGCATTGCATCCATACATTGCATATTTGTGGTCGTACGGGTCAAAGGCACCATAGGCTGTAATTGCTCTGCTAGTCCATCTTGTTCCACACTGTTCCATTTTACAAAAACAACAAAAACACCATGCATTGCTTTTTACCACACTAGAGTCAGTGGTCTTTTAATGTATCAAGAGTTTTCGTGATTCAGTCATCATTTTGCTCTTTAGCTACGTAATGTACCGAGTCAGATAGATTTTACGAAGGTAGAGTTACACTTGAAATACGCCTTGTTACGTAACATCCCAACACAAATTAAAACACATAAAAATTCCCAAGTTGTGTGAACGAAAGATGAAACTTGCATAGTAATCCAGGTCACCATAAGCGAAACGGTTATCTTGCTCATCCCCCTGTGCGAATGGTTCTAGAATGCTGAGAATTGACAAAAGGACAAGCTCTTCCCTATCCATTCACCTCCATATACAATGGTTTTCACCACTACCAAATCCCAATCATAGTTGGTTCCCAAAGTTGTAAGGATTCGTACTACACGTCCCTGCCAAGGATGGGTAGTCATCCCCAAGACCTAAAAGGATCAACGCCATTCACAAACAAAATTCCAACAAATCATCATCCTAACACTTTCCATTCACCTTTGGTCTCCAAGTTGTAAGGATTCGTACTATCCGCCCCTAACCAGGATGGGTAGTCATCCCCAAGGCCTAAAATATCAATGCCCTTACTCCATAATCTCCATCACCCCCTTGGTTCCCAACGTCGTAAGGATTCGTACTACACGTCCCTACAAAGGATGGGTAGTCATCCCCAAGGCCACAAGGATCAAGGCCACTCACAAGCCCAAACTCACAATACTCAAAATACAAAATCAAATAACAGTGGTTATCACCACTATTCAAAATCCTTGCTCAAAAAGAATTAATAGAAAATAAACAATGATTTTCATCACTATATAGACGAGCAACTTTCCAAAATCATTCAGCCAACAAATATCCCGAACTTGAATCCTTGGAATTCTCAGCATTCGAAAACCATCTAGGTGATCCTCATTACAGGTTTGGTTGACAGCCTATCTGGCAATGGTGGTATCCTACCCGCATGACGATATGTCTGTCACATTCACTTTGCGTATGTGCAGACCAATGTTTGCATAAGGATGAGCTAGCTTATGGTATCCTGGATAACACCGTAGATTAATCTAACTAAATACAACAAAGGAGTTAGTGGAGCTAATTAGGTGATCCTCAGTACAGGTTCGGTTGAAAGCCCATCTGGCACTGGCGGTATCTTGACAAATACCACATAAATGAACTCAATTGCACACACAGGGATGTGAAATAGCTTGGTCAAAAACGAGTTCGATTCATACCTTGGTCAAAAAGTCTTGTAATACAAAGTACAATCGTGGCTAGTGAGTTAAAACCGTCTGAGTCTCAGAAAACCTTAGCTACATTTCTAAACCAACTGCTTTACTTTTCATCCTTACAATACCATCAAAAAATACAAAAAAGAAAAACCACATGTATACATACAAAGTCATGCATCACAGCAATCGTCTAAAAATGAAATAAATAGAATCTTAAACAGTCTATGGTGCCATAACCAACCATCACAAATTCCATCCATCCATTTCATTTTGCATATCACAGATAAATAAAAAAACATTTGCATTCATCATAACATATGCATTCATCAAAATAAATAAACATGCATACATCCATAGTCATCAGCCATCATGCATAAAGATCAAATCATCACATGTACATAACCAAAATAAAATCGGTATATATATATATATCATAAAAAAAAAAAATGCCCGTAGGCTACAAAATTGGTCCTCAGACCCCGCAATCATATAACAAAACCCACCCTAAGGCGTCGACCACCATGATCACGTAGGATCGGTGCGACGGGAACTACCCCCCGTGGTGTGGGTCCTATGGGACCCTATAGGGTGGCTACTACTAGCCCCCGCATCATGCCTGCTACCGCCTCCCTCATCCAATCGCCTGCGACGAGATGATGCTGACTGCTCAGTAGCACTATCCCTCGTCCGACGTGAAGATCCACTTCCCGATGGCTCAGGTAGCCGCCCACCAAGGCGGATGACCTCCCTCTCCAAGTCTAGCCGATGTCGAAACCACTCTGCCTCCTATCGATGGTAGTAAGATACTGCATCATCGCGTTGTGCCAAAACCCTATCCCGCTCTGCTAGCTGAGCCCGTAGGAGATCCCTCTCCCGTAGCGCATCCCCTAGCTCTAGATCTCGCATCCATAGTAGCTCTGTCAGTCATGCATTCTCAGCGCGTATCCCAGACTCCATCTCCTCTGTATTCACTTGAAGTACAGGACTCTCTGGAATAGCAGCCTGCTCTGGCTCCCACTGCTCCTCCATGTCCTGCATGTCCGGCTGATCCGGAGCTCCCAAATCTACATCCTCATCCCCCACCTCAACCATGTCCGCATCATCCAACGGAACTCCCCAATCATCCCCTGGTGCCTCAGCACCCTCCACTACCGCCTCTGTGCCTCCCAGTGGCCCCTCTCCCCTCCATCGCCACAGTACCCACCACGAGTCATACTCAGTGGTAGTCCCGACGTCATCCACGTCCGGGACATCGATCACCGCATCTGACTCCTCACCCAATGGCGCGATGACCGATCGATCTAGAGTCCTCTCATCTCCCCGATGTCGATAGACCACGGGCTCACCAGGAAACCCCTGGCGCACCCCAAACTATCGTGTAACCCGGCTATATGAGAAGAACTCATGCTCGGTCCCGTGTCGCCCAATCAACCATCGCTCCCTACGTACCCGTCGGAGCCACTCTCCAGCCTCCGACCAGGCTGGACAGTCTCGATAAGGGCACCAAACCACCTCCCCTAGAGTGAGCCGAGAGAAGGCATCAGTATAGTGCTCTACGACACCTGCCCATCATCGACTCTACCCCTGCTCCGTGGACCACCGCCACAAAACTGCATAACCTATCTCCTTATCCTCCATCACCGCCCGAGTCATCCATGGTAACCCGGTTGGCCTCTCAACTGCTATGTGCTGCCAACCCCAGCACTGCAATAGATAACTACAGCTGACCCCCTTTCGCTATCGACAGCGGACCCCATACAGCTCCCCGTAGAGCTGTGCCAACAATGTCTGTCCCCATCTCAAGATCAGCGGTGCCTCTATCGGGCACTCTACCAACTGCCACACCAAATCCAGCAGGTTCCATGGGAACCTCGCGCTTGACGAGTCAGGTAATAACATGTTAGAAATGAGGCCCATCAAGAATGCGTGCCTCACTCCTAACACCCCCTCTCCTCGCCACCATCCAACCAAAATCCTGCCAACTTGGCAGTCCACCTCGGCCGTCTCCATCGGGTTCTCTACACCCAACCGCTCCCCATGCCCGAAGCATCTCGTCAGTACAGTAGTCCGCTGATCACGCGGCGATGTCCTGATAGGCAGTCCATCTATCGAAATCCGAAGAAGCCGATAGACATCCTCCAGAGTCATAGTCATCTCCCCTGTCGGGAGATGGAAGGTGTTGGTCCACGGATCCCAAAGTTTGATCAGGGCCATCAGATAGGCCTGATCCGGGACCACAAGCTCCAGTCGAGCCACCTGCTTGAGCCCAAGGGCATCAAGCCACTCCCAGTCAGCATCATTCAGTGCCCCTGCACCTCAGTGAAAGCAGCGGGTACACGGTACCGGCTCCTAACAACCTGCAAAAGAAAATAATTCAACAAAAAAAATTAATTAAAATCATAGAAAAAAACTGAGAAAAACAACACACTTACAGTTTAAAAACAAAAATAAACTCTAGGGAGCACTTACGGGTCTCGCTTCGGCTCTGCCGCTCGAACCAGTTTGTGTACTCATGATGGCAGGGAAAATCTCGGCAGCGCTTCGCTTCGCAGAATTTACCTCCTCCTCCCAGAGCTCCAAAATCGCAAGAAAAATTTGACACAAATGAGCCCAAACTCAAGTTTTGGCCCTTAAATAGGCCTTTGAGCTGGAATTCATCCTTTATAGGGACAAGCGCTCTGGTTAGCGCTCGTCCCACCCAGGGACGAATTCTACAACTGGAATTCGTCCCACCCTGGGACGAATTCAGGCCGAAACTTCAAAAACATCAAAAAATGAACAAAAATGCACTAAAAACAGATAATAAATTTGCCCGATGAGAGTGCTTGTTGCACTTGACATCCCGGGCATACAAAATAGACGTTGGGGTCACAAATTGTCATTATCCTACTCCCTAAGAAGGCTACTTTAGCCGGACCGCTCCATGGGAAGACGAATTTTATTTCACCTCCACAAAGCTGCAAAAAAAGGGTTAACACCCACCAAAAATAGGTCCAAATGTTGGAAAAATTGCACATGCTTAACGATAAACCATCTAAAGGCACCCTTGCACAAGTCATCTTGGGTCAAGCGACTCGTCGCTTTTCTCACGAAGGTCATTCCCTCATCGATTCGTCGCTTGAGGGGGTAGTCACACTTAGTCACCAATCAACAAGCACACACCCAATTAAGGAAAATGACATGCATTCAAAGAATCATTGACAAAGACAATTACGCTCCTGCTTGGGGCAATAAACAAGCAATAACAATCAAATTGATCAAACACTTGGCATTCGTGAATCATGAACACAAGGTTCCCCTGTGGACAAAAGGTTGCGCCCTTTGCCTAATCATGACTGATCAATGTCCAAGCTCAAGTCACACCTCACCAAAATAGGTTAATACTTGAAATCAAATTCCTTAGCTCGTCAGAAGCAAGGATTCAAGAATGCATGCCCTTTCCATGCTTGGGGCATCAAAAGTTGGTTAGGTTACCAAGAAACCCTAATCATTAGTGCTTTGGCTATCTATTTTTGCTCGACGCTGCGCCATGCACAGCGCATCCCAAAAAGGGGCATCTATAGACACCAAAACAGCACCAATCCGATTATGTGATCTGCAAACACTGATCGCTTTGACAAACACAGCCCCCAGGGCAGCCCTCGGAGGTCAAAAAAGTGGTCCTAACCACTTTCATAGCAATTTTGTAAGGTCAAGAAGCAATTTGGCACATTCAGGCACTTTGCCCAGTATTCGTCTCACCCAGGGACGAATACTAACTGGGATTCGTCTCACCCAAGGATGAATTCTGAAATCGTCTCTCGTCGGGACGAATTCCAGGTTTAACGGGCAAAAAGAAAAATGCCGCCAAGTGGCAGCCAAGGACAGTCAATTATTGCCTCCTGCCATGCATGCGCGTGTAGGTGGGTAGGTTGGCGGTTAGTGGACTGTCACAAGGGCAATCATGGAAGCCCAAGTCAGGGAGGAGTCTCCTCCCTCTTGGGAAGGCATGGCCGCCACATGGCATCCCTACATGCCCCTCCAAAGAGACCCCATGGGTCTATAAAATGGTGGACTTTCCCACCCAAAAGAGGACATATTGGAGGCGATTTCAAGCAACGAAGTGCTGCCCAATTGAACACCCATTTGCATCCTTTTTGATTCACCTTCTCACATCCATTAATCTCTTTCGCAAGGGAGGTTATTGGGTGGCTTTTGGAAGCGTGGATCCAACCCAAATCCAACATTTGACCACCTTAAACCACCAATTTGCCGACACCCCAATCCTAAGAGATTTTGGGCCCATCCCTAGTGGATTGGCGCCGAAATCAAGTGCCAACGGTGGGAGGCCCACTTGGGCACCCCCGCACTTTTCTAAGTTTCATTCTAAAGTATTCTAGATCATTTGTTCATGTTGCATTTTACGTTATTCTGTTTAGTTAACTCATAGCTTCAATTCCATAACATTTTGATCAGATTTTATCATGCCTTTTGTCGCTTTGTTGTCCCACTAACTTGCAGGTAGCGACATCGAATTCCCGAGGATAGAGGCCAAATTGGGAGAATCCGACCATCTGGGTCATCCCAAAATGGCCCCAATTACTTAACCCCTCTGTCTGCAGGTTTTTGGAGGTCCCGAGGTTCGACATTGGAGCGGCATCACCTCGGCTTTCTAACACAGTAGAATTCGTCCCACCCGGGGACGAATAACAGTAGAATTCGTCCTGCCCAGGGACGAATTCCAGTTGAAAGTAGATTGGCCGACTGTTTCAATGGCAGTGGCCCTCTGGTAATGTCTTCTAACCTCTCGTCGATTTGTAGGTCATTTAGATTCACTTTTATTCACTCGTTTTAGTCAATCTTAGGCATACATCTTTTAGCAATTTCAAAGAACAAACTTTCTCTATTTTGCAGCAGGTGCTACTAACGCCTTTATTGTTTCTTTGATCGCAGGAGGAGCAGCAAGAAGTGAGGATTCATCAGCATAAGCGGCGGCAACACTTTGGCCCGCCCATTTCAAATGTGGGCATGCGGAAGGAGGAAGACTAAGTCACCATTGTAACCAAAATCCATTTAACGCTCCTAACCCCTAAAAAGGGAGGAGGCGTCTTTGTAACCGAGGTTAAAGAGTTTAATAAAGAGGGTTGTGCTTTCATACATCTTTCTTTCATTTCCAATTTATCTCCTTTCTTTGTTTCGTGCATAGGATTAAAGCGTTATATTTTGTCTTATATTGCATAGCTATAGTTTTCCTTTTATTTTTGAAATCTCATGCTTCCAATTCTATAGAGTTAAAGATACTAAATCATTTTTGTTAAAAATTTAGAGTATATCTTTGACTATCGGTGTATTATTTTGAGAAAGGAATAGTTAACCTAAGCTATAGTGGGGTTTAAGTGTAGACTTTCACTATGTTTAATTTCAACAATAATTTTTGGTAAAAATATTTATTTATATAAGTAACTCTTAGTTGGAGTGTAAAATTAAAGTACTAAATCTTCATTTAGGTACTTGTAATATCTTTAATATGGCATATATGTTAAAATAGAAAGATCCAACTATTGTAATATATTAGTAATATATTAGTTATCTTAAGGGTTTAAACTTAATATTAAGGTCAACTGTGGAACCACTTGGGATTAGGAAAGTAACTTCTTTATTTTATGGTAAAAGTATTTTAATAAAGTTTTGTTGATTTGTATAGTTTTTATGTGGAGTTTAAACGATATACATATATCTTGGAGTGGAATATAAATGGTAGTGTACTTTCTAATTAAAATAAATTAGAGTAGATGTTTATTTTTATAAAGGTTGTTTTGATAGAAATATTAAGGAAGAATATCTTTAAAAATGTAAGCTTTGTATTTAATTCCTTTATTTTGGTGTATAGTAAAATTAAGTGAACAAGTCTATGCTATACTAAAACTTTGGGCTTACCATAAGGTACTTAAAGTACATGTTAGAAAACAAAACCATCGGTTATATAATACTATCTAGGGGATCAAACTTAGTAACCTTTGTATCCTTTAGGTAGATAGTTAGAAAATAGATCTTGTTGATAAAATATATTTACTCCTTTGTGTAGAGTTTATTAAAAAATATTTAGAAACCCAATTATGTTGATATACGGGTATGAATACAATATGTTTCAAGGGTGACTATAGTCTAGCATAATAGATTAGAACATGAGACCTAACTAGTACTTATAATGAGAGACGGAATGAGATATCTTATATAGGTCATTACTTGGGAGGTCAAAGTGGGTATTGTGACTAAGACTAGTGTTAGGGTAATGGTATAGCTCTTGTTGACTTTGATTAGTAGTACAATTAGTAAGACACTTGGCATATGTATGCAAGAATCTTGCATATTTTATTAGAACAAGTTGATCGCTTGGATCAAGGTTCAATATGCTAAGGGACGTAAAGTGTATGCATCCATCCTTTAGGTGTTATGGGCCCTAAAGGGTAACCTTTATCATGGTTTGATCCTCATGCCAGATCAAGAGGATGATAAATAAGGCAAGTTGATTCAATAAAAATGCAATTTTCATGAGATTTAACCAATCTCATCCACTTGGGTAGTTGCCTGCAATAGCTTTAGAACTCAAAAGTGGTTTGGTATGTCGATACTAATGTATCTATATGATAATTATTCACTTGATAAAACAAAATAGTAGTAAAAGGATAGTACTCTAAGGGTTAAACATTGATTTTAAAAAAATGTTCTCTATATTATTTTTTGACTTATTTATTTCTAGTACAACCATGTGAGTAGACTTGGGTTGTTATATATGATAGACTTATGAATACTTCCATAGAAGACCCTTTAATCATGAATTGGTAATATTTTCTAGAAATGGATAGAAGCAACACATCCACTCAAATATTATATAGAACGTGAGAAAGGATAAAATAAAAGTAAAGATATATAAAAAAAATTGGGCACCTATATACACAAAAAATAATCACTAAATTATATATAGTTAACAATTACAACACTTAAATAAAATGTACAGAATCTTGAGTTATTTATACCAATACCAAAACCCTAATTATATAAGTTAACATAATTTAAGTCAACATAACAAGTGGGTGTAATATTAATTCTAAGTTATAATATAGATTTAATCATAAAAATGTTAATCATATGGTAATCCATAGGGATTAGATAATAAAATATTTTAATAATAATACATATGCATATATGTCAACCTAAAATTATAAATAAAGATAAACAAGCTAAACCAATGAAACATATAAATACACATGTGACCTGATTTTTTTTTAAGATTATTTATTCCTATCTTTAAGATTTTAGACTGTATTTATGTTTCCCTTAATATTTGTGTATAGCATACACATAATTTTTTTTAAAAAGTACATGTACCCTAAAATTATAGACAGGAATAGAAAATCTACCAAATATATCTAGATCTCATGTAAATGCTTCTAAACTATCAAGTATAATACTATATATATATATATATATATATATATATATATATATATATATATATGATTGTTCATCATTTTTAGATTATAGTGGCACCCTTTAGAAAAATTATATTCAACTTTTAACCAATAAAAAATTCTATAATTTTCTTTCTCATATCTATTTATTTTTTTTTGTTCACTATTAACATAAAAAACTGCTATATGAATCCTCTCTGTATATTTTGGTATCCAATTCTCCCTTCCTCTATATACACATCACGACAAAGTTTATAGATATCATATATTGTTGTAGGATTTTATTTATATATATATACTAAATTTACATTTTATGGTTTTCACTGTTTTTTTATATAAATTATTATTTTTAAATGTATATATAATTTAAAAAAAAAAATTATTGTTTTATGATATTATAGTAATATAACTTTATAAACATAAATTTAAACTATGTTTAAACCATAGTAAAATATGTATAATTATATATATAAAAATAAAAAATAAAATTAATTAAACTTCCAATTTATCATTTTTTAAAATAACAAAAGATGTTTAAGACGATAAGAAGCAACTAGCCTCCGTTTAAATGTGTTCGTTGCATTTACAATATGCATTAACATTAAATATATCATACAACCCAACCTGTGAAATAATAACTACCTTCTACTAACTCCTTCTCAACTTCTATTTTTACTCCACTCATGCCATCCTAAATGGCTCGTTATATGATAGCTACCCTACCATCTCACGCCATCAATTTCCATGTTCACATTTCTCCCATCATCATTATTACTGTTCCTACACCTCCATCTATCTCACCAATAAACCCAACCACAACATTTATCCCTACTTCCCCTATCCCTACCACTTCTACCTCCTCTCAAACCACCTCAAACATGGCCTCCCATGCATAGTGTACCCACTTTATTGCCATTGTAATCTTGAACCACTGAAACAAGTATAAATTATTGACCCTTCAACTAAAGTAGGCTTACAAATTTTCACACAACGAAGCCCAACACATTTTGTAACAAGGATCGAGACGTAAGCTCATGTGTATCAAGCCATAACCCACCTTCCACTATCAACTATTACATTAATGCATTGGGAGTCGTCACAGAGATTGAATGAATGTACAACCCGAGAGATGTCAGATGGCTTCTACGGCAAAGGGAACACCAACAATCCATAGAAGAGACACAAATTAAACCATTTGGAAACCTCTGCATGAAATACACAATTCCGATAACAAATGTGTCGTGCCCCTATTAAGACTATAAAAATTATAGATTTGATATCTAAAATGGTATGCAAAAAGCCGAAAATAGCTGTGTCAAATAAGTACAGTATTTGGGTGAATTGTTTTGTGAAAAATGAATGCTTAATGGAACGATTAGGAGCAAGTAGGAATAATTAGCCTCAAGTGAGAGTGGCTACTTTGTTCTCACCTCAATGGGTTCACGAAACATTCACAGCCAGAAGTTCTGGAACCCTTTGAGGGAGAGAAAAACAACCACCTCATACTTTTCTCTTCTTAACAAACAAGGTAGGCGTGTTGATTGTTGTGTGAGAAGACAATGGTATTGATAAATTTATAAGCATTGATTGAAGAATATTCGAGTTAATGTCAAGTGCAATGATGAGATATTGTGATCTCACTCTGCGGCCGCTGCTACCGAATAACGTTTCAAATCCGCTAAGATTTCATGTGCGCGACAAGTATAGTTGCCCTTTGATCTTTCATTAAAGTAAAAGCCAAGATTATCCGCATAGAATGGTCCACCGCTCGACTGAGACTACTTGTTGTCTGGTGTCATGAGATTTCATGTGACGTCAAATTGGAATTATGTTGTCGACATTTGAATACCGATGCGCAAAAACTAGTACCTTATTTACTCCTTTCAAGCGAACTTTCTTTATATATATATTCCATTAAGTTGACGGAAAAATAAGGAGTTGAACTGGCCACTAAGAAAAGAAAAAGATGAATCTATTCGAATTGGTGGTCAAAATTCAAGTACCATATTATTCTAAGCGCTAAAATATTCTAAAAAAATTCTCTATAGACAGAATACATTCGGATTTCATCGAACCTTTAGCTCTCCGAACAAAAAGACTTCGTTTCGATGTGTTCAACAGGGGTCAACAAGGCACCAGGCAAATGACACATTTTATAATATATCCTATGCTTGGTTTTAAAAACATCGGCAAATATTTTTCTAATTTCTAAAAGAAGATTCGTGCCTGAATTCATTACCAACCTAGAGTAAATGCAAACCCATGGAGCCTAACTTTAGCTAATTTCCATCTTGAGAAACCTCGAGTTTCCACATGTTAGAGTAAATCACTATATAAAATATAGAAAATCAAGTATAGTGTTTCAAACTTTAACAACAGAATTAACAAAATAAGACAAACACATAGTAGAAAAGACAACGATTTTAATGTGGTTCGGGTTACATCCACCAAGAATTTTCAGTCATTTTTTTCTCAATCCAAGCAATAGAGGGTTACAACCTACAACAAACATCTGATGTAATTTCCTCTCTATATTTATAAGGAATCAACATAGTAATTTTCATTGTATACTCTGTTTTTCCTCACAACTATATATAAGAAAAAAACTGAAAAAAAAAAAAAAAAAAAAACTGCTTTTCTTAATATATTCCAAGATTAACACTAAGTTTCCAGCACCTAATTTTGGGATAAAAACAAAAAAACTTTCCTTGGCTGTCCTGTTGTAAATCTGGAAACTTTCTCTGGTAGACTAATAGACTGTAAACCTAAAAACTTTCCTTGCCCGTCCTGCAGGAAATTCAGAAACTTTCTATGTTTAGCCTCCTCATAATTAGGCTCCATTCCTAACAATCTCCCACTTGGAGACTAATTCCATTGCACCATACTACACCAAGGACTAAAAAATTCTCATCATGACCTCTTAGTCCTTAAGGCCAACTGAAGTTGAGCAAAAGCTCAACTTTTCTCTTGACACCACTTTTGTAAGCATGTCGGTAGGATTTTGTGATGTGTGAACTTTCCCCAATTTCAAATATCCATCTTCCACTATTGATCTAATAAAATGATATCTGAGTTTGATGTGTTTAGTTTTTAAATGGAATGCCAAATTATTCGCAATGTGTATAACACTCTAGCTATCACTCCACAACCTATTATCCTCTTTCTTCTTCCCCAGTTCTTCCATTATTCTTTGCAACTAAACCATCTCTTTGCTTGCTTCTGTAGCAACAACATATTCAGCTTTATTGGTTGAAAGGGCAACTATGTGTTGGAGTTTAGAAATCCAACTAACCGCTCCTCCTCCTATAGTAAAGATGTAGCTAGTAGTGCTGCTTCCACCATCAAGATCACCTGCCATATCAGAATCTACAAAACCTTTCAAGCATATATTAGAGCATCCAAAATTCAAAGAATAATTTGAAGTTCCTCTCAAGTACCTGAGTACCCATTTTACCGCTTGCCAATGTCCTTTTATCGGATTACTCATAAATCTACTCACTACTCCCACTACGTGGGAAATTTTTGATCTTGTAAAAACCATTGCATACATCAAGCTTCCAACCGCTGGTGCATAGGGAACCTTAGTCATATGCTCTTGTTCCTTTTGTGTCTTGGGACACAAATCTTTGGTGAGTTTGAAATGCTTTGCCAATGAAGTAGCAACAAAATTTGCATTGTTCATGTTGAATCTCTTAAGCACTTTTTCAATGTATTCTACTTGTGACAATTTCAGAGTGTGACTCTCCATGTCTCTTGTTATCCTCATACCAAGGATTTTTTTGGCTTCTCCAAAATCCTTCATGGCAAAGTATTTAGCCAACTTCTTCTTGAGCATGTTTATATCTTGCATATTTGTTCCTACAACCAACATGTCGTCCACATACAATAGCAAAATAACATAGTTACCATTTCTAGTTTGCTTAAAATATACATAGTGATCACTTGACATCTTTCAAACCTTTGATTAGCCATGAACTTATCAAATTTTAAATAACACTATTCAGGAGCTTGTTTTAACCCATACAAGCTCTTTTTTAGTTTACATACCCAATCCTATTTACCTTTCACCTGAAATCCTTCTAGTTGGTACATATAAATTTCCTCCTTTAAATCACAATGAAGAAATATTGTCTTCACATCCAATTTATCCAGATACAAATTTTCTATAGCTATAAGACTCAAAATAGTTCTAATAGAGGTCATTTTTACAACTGGAGAAAAAAATATCATCAAAATCAATACCTTTTTTCTGAGGAATCCCTTGACCAATAGTCTTGCTTTGTATCTCTTATGCCTTTCATTCTCTTATTTAATCCTGTACACACATTTATTGGTCAAAGCTCTTTTACCTTTTGGTAGTTCAACCAAATCCCAAGTTTGGTTGTTGAATAAAGAGTACATTTCTTCATTCATTGCAAGCTCCCACTTATTCTTGGTATCCATCTGTAATGCTTCCTAAAAACATTCTGGCTCACCACAATCAGTACACAAAACATAATCATAGAAATGTTGAGAAATTCTACTTATCCTTATAGATCGTCTAACAACACTTTCTGGAGATTGAGGTGTTTGCTGGTATTGTTGTACATTTTTATCTTCTACCACTTTTGGAGTTACCTTTTCTATGTGTCCATCAAGGTCTATGTATTCAGTATTTCCCTCTTTCTGTTTCTTTCCCTGAAATCAATCTTTATACAAGTTTTTTTCATTAAATATAACATCCCTACTTCTAATGACTTTTCGGTTATCATAATCCCATAATCTATAATCCAAGCCATCAATACCGTAACCAATAAAATAACACTTTTGAGCATTAGCATCTAAATTGTTTTTGTTCTCTTTGTCTATATGCATAAAAGCTTCACATCTAAATACCTTAAGGAAAGAATAATTTACTGGTTTACCTGTCCAAAGCTCTTCCGAAATTCCTCCATACAAAGCACTAGATGGTCCTCTATTAATCATATATACTATAGTATCAATAGCATGAGCCCATAAAAATAATGGTAAGCCTACATGTATTCTCATGCTCCTAGCACACTCCATGATGGTTCTATTCATTATTTTTGCAACCCCATTTTCATGAGGTGTTCTTGGAACTACCTTGATTCTTCTAATTCTAGTTTTAGAACAAAACACATAAAATTCTCTACTGCAATATTCTCCACCATTATCCAAATTTAGACACTTTAACCTTTTTTCCAATTTCATTTTCAACTAATGCTTTCCAATTATTGAAGGTATTAAAAAAATCACTTTTATTCTTAATGCAATATATCCATGTTTTCCTTGTTGCATCATTAATATCTGAGTGCACAAGCTCCAATTTCTCTTTCTTCCTTTCCTTGCCATCCTTGAGAAATCTAACTCTCTTTGCTTTACCATAAACACAATTCTCACAAAATTCCAAATCAATCTCTTTTAACTTAGGCAATAACTTTCTTGAATGTAAAATTTCCATACCTTTTCAACTCATATGGCCAAGTATTTGGTGCCAAAAAGATGCACTCTTTCCTGTAGAAACTAAATTCATGGAGCAGTGAGAAAATTCAGTAAGTAAATAAAGAGTACCCACCAATTTACCTCTAGCTACTATCAATGAACCTTTAGTAACTTTCCAAGCATTTTCTTCGAATGCAACCGTGTATCCTTCACCATCAAGCTTACTTGTCGATATAAGATTTCTATTTAAATTTTGTTTGTGTCTCACCTCTTTAAGATCCCATTGACATCAATTTGGGGATTTAATCAAAATATTTCCAATATCCATGATTTTACATGGTTGGTCATTTCTCAATAGAACCTGTCCATAATCTCCAGAAACATAATCTATGAAGTATTCCTTATGTGAGGTAGCATGGAATGAAGCACCACTATTAATTACCCAATAATCACTATTTCTATGAAGAGATAATATTAAAGCATCTTGTAGAATTTGTTCAATAATATTGGCTTTTGAAGTGTTACCATTATTATCATTACCTTCATTTCCATCACCCTTTCTTTGACAACAGTCCTTCTTGAGATGAACCTTTTTGCCATAGTGCCAACACTGTAGCTTTTATTTTCCACATGATTTGGATTTGCCTTTGGATTTGCCTCAATGTGAAATCTAGCCTCTTTCTCTTCCTCTTCCTCTATTCTCAATAGTTAAGGTAGTGCTAGATGATTCTCCTATGGTTTTTCTTCGAATGTCCTCACTGAGTATCACACCAACCACATCATAAAATTCTAATTTATTTGAACTCGAAGCAGAGTTACTTACCACCATTACCAAATTGTTCCAACTTTTTAGAAGAGAGCATAATATTAATAAGTCCCTAATATCATCATAAAAATCCAATCCTACTGAATGCAATTGATTAGTGACAGTATTAAATTCATTTAAATGATCCTGCACAAATCCACCTTCAATGTTAAATAACCTTTTTATTAAGAATACCTTATTTGATGTTGATGGTTTCTCATACATCTTGGCCAACTCATCCATGACTCCCTTGGTAGTATTTTCATCAGAGATGTTGAAGGCTACGGTGGCTTCCAAGCACAGCCTCATAGTACCCAATGCCTTTCTATCAAGGAGACTCCACTCCTCATTAGACATAGTTGAAGGTCTCTCTATTTCCACCTTAAGAGGTAAGTAAAGATCCTTCTGGTACAAGTAATCCTCCATATGCATCTTCCAAAATTGAAAGTTCTGGCCATTGAATTTTTCAACTCTAAACCTCCCTTCTTCCCCCATTGCTCCCACTTGATCTAGAAATTCTCCTTCTGTCAATTGCACCCAAAAAATAAACGCTCTAATACCACCTGTTAGAGTAAATCACTATATAAATTATAGAAAAGCAATTATAGTGTTTCAAGCTTTAATAGTAGAATTAACAAAATAAGACAAACACACAGTAGAAGAGACAACGATTTTAATGTGCTTCACCCAATGTGGGTTACATCCACCATGAATTTGTAGTCCTTTCATTCTCAATTCAAAAAATAGAGGGTTACAACCTATAACAAAAATTTGCTATAATTTCCTCTCTATATTTATAAGGAATCAACACAGTAATTTTCATTGTATACTCTATTTTTCCTCACAACTATATATAAGAAAAAAAATAGAAAAAAAAAATTGTTTTTCTTAATACATTCCAATATTAACACTAAGTTCCCAACACCTAATTTTGGGATAAAAACAAAAAAAAAAATCCTTGGCTGTCCTATTGTAAATCTAAAAACTTTCTCTGGTAGACTAAAAGACTATAAATCTAGAAGCTTTCCTTGCCCGTCCTGCAGTAAATCAAGAAAATTTCTCTATTTAGCCTCCTCATAATTAGGCTCCATTCCTAACACCACATAGCTGATAGTTTGGGTGCAGTACAACAGATGCAATGAAAATACTGTAGTTTTGGAGAGTTCAGGGCTTTTAACAACTTATCGCGATATCGCGACAAGTGGAAGAAAAATGAGACAAAGGTCCCAAGGTGACGTGAAATCGCGACCAACGATTTTGCGTCACTTTCACTATATGCTATAGACTTAAGGTTCTAGGGACATAAAATGACATTAATTCACGACTCCCAAAAATGTCACAATTTTAGAGTCAAAGTTTGGTCAATTTATATTTTAATAGAATGGGCACGAAAACAAATATCTATCTTTCAAAGGAATTAAAAGACACATGGAATTAGTAGAAATACAATATATCTTTCATAAATTGGAAGTCTATGTATTTATATATAAAACACGGGAAAACCTGTAAAAGCATCAAATAGAGACAATAAGAGGATAAACTAAAGTTATATTATAATCTCGTTTTGTTAATCAACATGAACACTCATAGTGCTCTCCAGTGCAAAATATATATTTCATATATTGATTTAAAATAGTAGACTACACTTGCAATGTTACAAAGCCAAACAAAATTAATACCCATGTGCTTCTTCTCTGGAAGCTTACATACATCTACAAATAAGATTGCAGGGTGAACACACATACATAAATGTTGAATACTACAGCTTCAACTCCTAATTTCCTTCTCCTATGCTCTTCTCAACTTCTCTATTCTTCTCCAACTCTCTGCTCTATTTTTCTCTGTCTCTTATCAAATAGAATCTCGAAAGAACTATATATAGGGATTCATACAAGAGGCAGGAAAGCACCACCAACTACTCTGACAGACAATTAACATAAAAGTAGAGTTTCCATCCAATCACCAAACTGACTGATAGTCTTAATTGTCAGTAATTAATGCAAGTGTAACTGGATATGGTAAATGGTGCAGTAGGTGGATATGCCAGAGGTGTCAAATCTGGTTTAATTTTCTAACACCCTCCTTTAAACCATATTTCATAAAAACTTTGATATCGAGCATCTTCCTCAGCCTGGTGATCCTTCAAAGGTTTTTTGAATATATCCGCTATCTATTCTTTGGACCTACAAAATAGTAGTTCAATCTCATTAAATTTCACCAACTCCCTGATGAAATGATAGCGAATGTCGATGTGCTTCATTTTGCCATGAAACATAGGGTCCTTGGAAAAAGCTATGGCAGAATTGTTATCACAAAATATAGTTGTTGCTACTTTTGGAGGATGATTCAGTTCACTCAGAACTCTTCTCAACCAAACTGCCTTGCATGAGTCTGAGGTGGTAGCAACATACTCTGCCTCAGTAGTTGATAATGCAACAATAGGCTATTTCTTTGAGGACCAAGAGACTACTCCAGATCCAAGATGGAAGGTATATCTAGAAGTGTTCTTTTGATCATCTATGCTGCCAGCCCAATCGCTATCTATGTAGCCAATCAATTCAAGCTGGTCTTTCCTGGCATAGTGGATTCCATGGTTCCTTGTGTCATTGACATACCATAAAATTATCTTTTCTGCTTTCCAGTGAGTCTCCTTGGGTGATTCCATGAACCTACTAATTAAACTCACTATAAACATAAAATTTGTCCTGGTTGTAGTTAAATACATAAAACTTCCAACTAACCTTTTATAGAAAGTTGGATCAACAATTTTGTTTTTATTAGTTTTACTCAACTTCAAGCCTGTTGCAACAAGGGTGAGGGCAATTTTTTTGTCCTCAATATTAAACCTCTTCAAGACATACTTTTCACACTTACCCTAAGAAATAAATATGCCATCTGCAAATTGGTCAACTTCAATACCAAGAAAATAATTCATTAGCCCCAAGTCTATCATTTCAAAATTCTTCTTCATAGTTGTTCTAAACTACTCTATCAACAAATTTCTATTACTAGTATAAATCAGATCATTTCCATACAAGAAGATAATTATCATTTCCATTTATGAATTTGTTTTCATATACAGAGTGTGCTCATATGGGCATTTAATGAACCCATTGTCTTGAAAATAAACATTGATTTTTTTGTACCAAGATCTGGGTGCCTGCATCAACCCATACAAGGATTTCTTCAATTTTAGGACTTTGCCTTCTTGCCCTTCTATATCATAGCTAGGTGGCTGGTCTATGTAGACCTCTTATTTCAACACTCCATTCAAGAATGTAGATTTAACATCCATCTGATAAATATTCCAGCCTTTTTGGGCTGCCAATGCCATAATCATTCTTACTATGTCAATTCGTGCTACAGGTGCATAAACTTCATGATAGTCAATCCTTGACTTCTAATTGTAGAATTTTGCAACTAATCTATCTTTGTACTTTTATACTTCACCTTGGGCATTAAACTTAGTTTTATATACCCATTTGACCCCAATGGTCTTCTTACCAGTTGGAAGATCCATTAACTCCCAGGTCTGATTTTTCTCAATTGCGGTAATATCATCATCCATGGCATTCACCCATTTTCTATTATGAATTGCGTCCTCAAAAGTAATTGAATCACACTTAGAAAATAAAGCAAAATTAGAATGTTCTTCATTAGTTTGATTTTGAGTTACCTCATAAATGTCTTGCAAAATCCGTGTCTTTGATGGCATTTTCAAGTTGGAGATTCTGATTGCAAGTGGAGATGATCAGGATGATGAGGCTATGATACTACTGGCATCATTGTTACTACTTAAAGCTATAGGTGGTTGTACACTATTTTTATCCAAATCCATAGATTCAATAATAGCTGGCTCTGGTAGGTCAGTATTTGACTTCCAGTTCCATGTTTCATATTCCAAGAGCTTCACATCACCACTTATAACCATTCTCCTAGTCACAAGATTATACAGCCTATAAGCTTTTGACTATTTACTATAAAATGAAGATACATTTCTCAGCTTTATCATGAAGATACATTGCTCCAAGTTTCTTAAGGAATTTTGTCCTTCACACTTTTGGTGAACATCTGTTTAGTAGATAAACTACAAAACTTACAACTTCTATCCAGAACTCATGTGGCAATTTCTTTTCCTTTAGTATACTCCATGCCATTTCTATTATTGTTTTCTTCTTCCTATTTGCAACACCATTATGTTGTGGTGTAAATTTGGCTATAAAATACCTTCTAACTCTATTTTCTTTACAAAAATTATGAAATTCATTGGAGATGTATTCACCTTCTCCATCTATTTTGAGAGTCTTCACATAATAGTTGCTCTATTTTTCAACCAGACCCTTAAACTCTTTAAATTTATTGAAATATTATGACATTTGCTTGATGGGATAAACCCACGTTATTCAACTAAAGTCATCAATGAAGGTCATAAAATATTTATTTTTGGCAAATATCTCCAATGGTTGTGAAGTCCTCCAAGACTGTCCTATGGGGAAAGCATCCCTGTGTTGTTTTCCAACTAAGTAACCTTCACAAACTTGATTTGGTTGCTCTATAAGGGGTAAATCCTTTACCATTTGTTTCTTGTGCAACAGGTTCAGGCCACTAAAAATCAGGTGATCGAATCTAACATGCCACAACCAAGTAGCATATTTTACTACTACACTAAATGATAGTAACAATTCATTTTGAATTTGCAGGGGAATCATTTTGTTCTTTATCATGGAAACTGTTACCATGATCCCATTCTATTTGTCCTGAATGATATAGGCTCCATTTTTAAACTGTATACTGTGCCCATTCTGTACAAGTTGTGCAATGCTTAACAAATTATGTTTCAACCTAGGCACATAGTACACATCATAAATGTTCTTTCTTTCACCATGCTTGGTATGGATAAAGATCTTTCCTTTACCCATGACAGACACTTTGCTATTGTTCCCAATTTTCACTTCAAATTTAACGGTTTCATCAAGATGTGAAAATATATTTATGTTTCCAGACATGTGGTTACTGCACCCACTATCAATACACCAGGTGTTCTTTTGGCTCTCTTCATCAATACTGCAAGTTAACAACATATTCCCACATACATCTCTACTATCTACATTTTTCATTTTTATTTGTGTATTGGGATTGCTATTTATTTTCCTTCTCTAATTTCTTTGTACATTCATAACTATAATGACCATATTTCTTGCAGTAATAATATTGAATTTTTATTTATCATACCTTTGATTTGATACTCTTTGCTGATTTCTATTGTTACCTCTTCCTTCGGCTTGATGAAAATGAAAGCACGAGATTCCGGAAGCTTTTCAAAAAGAACAACTACTTAGATGCATTCAAATCAAAACAGCACCTAAGCCCTAAAACAAGAAATGCATTAAACGAAAGAGGCAAATAGATTGAAATGAGTTACAAGGATTTAGAGAGAAGTCACAGCCATTTTATTAAACTTGTCAACCATGGTTACAAAATTGCCTCCTCCCTTTTTAGGGGCTAGGAGCGTTAAATGGATTCAGTTACAATCTTGGTAAGTGTTCTCCTTTCGCATGCCCACATGCAAAATGGACGGGCCAAGGTGTTGCTGCCGTTGTTGTTGGTAAATCCTCACTTCTTGTTGTTCCTCCTGCAATCAAAGAGACAGACAAAGCGTTAGTAGAACCTATGATAAGAAGGAAAATTCATGCTTTGAAATTGATAAAATATGCATACGAACAGCTATCTGAAACAGTGAATAAAGTAAACCTAAATGACCTAAAACTTTGACAGAGGACAGAGGGAGTTACTAGAGGGCCACTGCCATTGAAACAGTCAGCCAATCTACTCTCGACTGGAATTCATCCCTGGGTAGGATGAAATCTGTAGTTATTCGTCCCTGGGTGAGACGAATTCCACTGTGTTAAAGCGCTGAGTTGGTGCCGCTCCAATGTCGAACCTCGGGACCTCCAAAACACTTGAAAACAGATGGGTGATGTAATTGGGGCCATTTTGGGACAACCCAGATGGTTGGATTCTCCCAATTTGGCCTCTATCCTCGGGAATTTGATGTTGCTACCTGCAAGTTAGAGGGACCACAAAGCGACAAAAAGCATGGTGAACTCTAATCAAAACATCATGAAAATGGAGCTATGAGTTAATTAAACCAAATAAAATGAAATGCAACATGAACTAATATTCTAGAATGCTTTTAGAACAAAACTTCAAAAATGCGGGGGTGCCCAAGTGGGCCTCCCACCGTTGGCACTTTATTTTGGTGCCAATCCACTAGGGATGGGCCCAAAACATCTTAGGATTGGGGTGTCAGAAAATTGGTGGTATAAGGTGGTCAAATGTTGGATTTACATTGAATTCATGCTTCCAAAAGCCACCCAATAACCTCCCTTGCGTGAGAGATTAATGGATGTGAGAAGGTGAATCAAAAAGGATGCAAATGGGTGTTCAATTGGATAGCACTTCATTGCTTGAAATCGCCTCCAATATATATTATTTGGGGTGGGAAAGGCCACCATTTTATAGACCCATGGGGTCTCTTTGGAGGGGCATGCAGGGATGCCATGTGGCGGCCATGCCTTCCCAATGGGGAGGAGACTCATCCCTGACTTGGGCTTCCATGACTGCCCTTGTGACAGTCCATTCAACTTCCAACCTACCCACCTACACGTGCATGCATGGCAGGGGTCAATAATTGACTGTCCCTGGCTGCCACTTGGCGGCATTTTTCTTTTTGTTCATTTAACCTGGAATTCGTCCTGACCAGAGACGATTTTAGAATTTGTCCTTGGGTGAGACGAATCCCAGTTAGTATTCGTCCCTGGGTGAGATGAATACTGGACAAAGTGCTTAAATGTGTCAAATTGCTTCTTGACCTTACAAAATTGCTATGAAAGTGGTTAGGACCACTGTTTGACCTCTGAGGGCTACCTTGGGGGCTGTGTTTGTCAAAGCGATCAGTGTTTGCAGTCACATAATCGGATTGGTGCTGTTTTGGTGTCTACAAAAAATTGCAACTGGTCTCTCCATCATTTGTGTTTGACCTTCCTCCTCTATTTTGGCCTCTTCTATGCTTTCCTCTATTACTTTGTCCTCTTCCTCCTTGAGAACTTGAAGTACCTTGGTGAGATTCATCTCTTCTACTATTATCTTGAAATGAGACTTGTGATTTGAAGGCTTGATCCAATGAGGACTGAGATGACCAACTCAGCCTCTACTCATGTGTTTGTAGAGAACCCATGAGCTCATCTACATAGAGGGTTGTCAAATACCTCGATTCTTCAATCACTATCACAACTGAATCAAACCTTACTGGAAAACCTATGATAATTTTCTCCATAATTATCTAGTTATTCATAATCTCCCCATTCAATCGCATCTGGTTGATGAAATATATGGTATGAGTGAATAAGTCACTCATGGAATTCGATTCACTTATCTACAGATTTTCAAACTCCCTTCTTAGCATCTACAATTTCACCAGCTTCACTTTATTGGTGCCCTGATAAGAGATGGCAAGTATTTTCCATGCTTGCTTTGATTTTTTTGCTGATGCAATTCTCAATAAAATTATCTCTTCAACTGCCTCCATTATATAAAATAATATCTTCTGATCTTTCTTTGATTCTCATTAAACAAATATAAGTCCACTTGGGAGAGTGTGGCTAATGTTGCTGCATCCGTTGGTTCTAGATAACCATTCTTGATAAAATCCCATAACTCCTGAGACCCAAAAAGAATCTTCATCTGAATGCTCTAGTAATCATAATTCTTACCATTGAACTATGGGATCTGCAACTATAATGAGTTATTTCTAGAATCCATTACTTCTATCTTCTATGGGAAGGCTCAAGCTCTGATACCAATTTGATAGTTTGGGTACAACACAGTAGACGCAACAAAAATGCTACAGTTTTGGAGAGTTTAGGGCTTTTAACGGTTTGTCGTGATATCACGATAAGTGGAAGAAAAATGAGAAAAAGGTCCCAAGGCGATGCAAAATCGTGACCAACAATTTTGCATCACTTTTGTTATATGTTGTAGACTTAAATTACTAGGGACATAAAATGACGTGAATTCATGACTCACAAAAATATCATAATTTTGGAGTCAAAGTTTGGTCAATTTATATTTTAATAGAATGGGCACGAAGACCAATTTCTAGCTTTCAAAGGAATAAAATGATAGAGGGACTTAGGAGAAATAGAGTATATCTTTCATAAATTGGAAGTCAACATATTTATCTATATAAAACACGAGAAAACCTATACAACCATTAAATAGAGACAATAAGAGGATAAACTAAATTTGTATTAATATCTCTTTGTTAATCAATAGGAACACTCACAGTGCTCTCCAATGCAAAATATATACTTCACATATTGATTTAATACAATAGAGTGCACTTGCAGTATTACAAAGACAAACAAGATTAATACTCGTGTGCTTATTATCTAGAAGCTTACATACATATGCAAATAATATTGCAGGGTGAACACACATATAGGAATGTTGAAGATTATGGCTTCAAATCCTGATATACTTCTCCTCTACTCTTCTCAACTTCTTTGCTCTTCTCCAGCCCTCTGCTCTATTTTTCTCTGTATCTCTTATCAAATAGAATCCTGAAATAACTATATATATAGGTATTCATGCAAGAGACGAGAAAGCACCACCAAATTATCTAACAGATAGTTAATGCAAAAGTTGAGTTTCCATCCAATCATCAAACTGACTAGCAGTCTCAACTAGCAATAATTAATGCAAGTACAATTGGATCCAGAGAATGGTGCAGTAGGTGGATATGCCAGAGGTGTCAAATTTGGTTTAATTTTATAACAATAGAATGCTTGCAACTTGCAAGTGACATGGTCCAAGCAATAATTCATAGCCAATATATTCCTCATGCAAAATATTAGGTTTGAGTCTGACTCAATGATTAATAAAATAAAAAATCAGTAAAATATAACACTATTAGGTTTTCGACATGTCAAACTCATAAAATCCAAAAAAAAGAAGTATGACAATTCTAAAATTACATGTTCAATTTTCATTTTGTTAAAGGAAATTTGAAATTTCAAAATTTTACACAAATTCCTATCTTTAAAGGAAATTCCAAATTTCAAACTTTGCTCATTTTTCAAAGAAAATATGACTATTCATTAAAATGAAAATATGAAAATAGAAATATCATGTAAAATATGAAAATAGAAATGTCATGTAAAATATGACTATTCATTAAAATGAACAATTAATATGACATTCCAAATTTCCATGGCAAAGTTAGATTTAGTCATTTCATTTTTAGTTTAAATTAAGTCTTAACAATCCAAGATAAAAATTGGTTAAAAATTCAAGATAAAATTTGTTAAGCAAAGGAAGATAAAATTGGGTAAAAAAATAAGATAAAATTTGTTAACAAAATAAGATAAAATTAGTTAATAAAATAAGATAAAATTTTCTTAGTAAAATAATGTAAAATAGATTAAATCACCATTCAAGGATTATCATTTCAAAGTAAATAGATGATCAATAATGTTGTATTTTTTACAAATTCCATGAACAATAAAGTCATTTTCAATAAAATTAATACCAATACAGAACTCTTGTTAACAGGTATATGCTAAACTAAGGTATCCAATTAGTTTTAAGATTTCAAATAGATTTCCATAAGGAAGAGCTAATGTTTAACTTTTATAATGAACCTATAATAGTTTCATTCTTTGTTAGAGTAATATTCCATTAACTTGGGATACTTACCATTTACTCCACTAGGTAAAATATTATTTACATTTATCTTTTACTATATAGATATTTAATCTTCTATCCTAGGTTAATCTCTAAATATCCTAGGTTAGTGGTTTGGTTAGACTTCTCTACCTAGGTTAGTGGTTAGCATCACACAACTCCCTAATCTATTGTTAGAGGGTAGTTAGCACTATTTCCTAATGCTGTTAGTTAGTCTATTTATTTAATCATAGACTTTCTATTGTAATCATTGGTTGATTAATTGATCATTGTATTTCTACTCACTCATTTGATCACATTGGTATCATCGCAACCGGGTGGCCTAACATGAGCTTCACTCGTTCCACCTGACCTAGACCTGGCACAGTCTTCAAGTGCCCTGTTGGCCCTCAAGACCTGCATGGATCTCGAGGCAGATCCCTAGCAGCAGGGCCTGTAGGCCCATATCACCGAAAATGATCCCACGGCAGGAATTCAAAGGTAAATTTGTTTTTATTTTTTTTGTATTTTTTTTTAATTTTTAATCATTTTTTTTAATAATTTAATATCTTTTGTTTAAAAATCTTTTTTTTTTTAATATTACATTGATTTTTTTACAAAATTAAATTTTATTATTAATTAAATAATGATTATATTTATTAAAATTTTGCATTAAAATAGAGAATTAAGGATTTTTTTTTGCAAACAAATCAAGAAGAGCTTTTGTTTTCTCCACGAGGGGATATAAGACATAGAAGATCAATTTTTTTTGCAAATAAGAAAACCCTAAACTCTTCTTAACCTTGTTAATTTAGCATACAATAAAGGTTCAAACATGAATCCTTTTTTGCCAAATTGTAAGACATGGAGACCCAATTTTTTTTTTGTAAAATTCAAAGGCAAAGTGTGCATTTGTTTTCTCCAAGGGGGGATATAAGACATAAAATTACACATTCTTTTTTGCAAAAATTTGAGAAGTAATTGTAACCTTTTGTCCATCAAAAACTAAGTCGTGTGTCGACTAGTTTTGGAAGCCTTCCAAATGCGGGTCGTGTATCGACTTGTCTTGGAAGGAGTGCTCAAAATTTTTAATTTTGCAAAATTCAGGGGAGAAGACAACATTGTACTTCTTTTGCAAAATTGGAAAACAAAGTAGGAGACATAAAAATATCATTTTTTTTGCACAACACAAAACACACATTTTGTTGCAAAAATTAAAAAGGTGCGTTTTCGATTTTACTTGACACCTTTATTTGCAAATTAGGTGCATTTTCGGTAGCATCCGACACCTAGGTGATAAGAATTTTGTGGGCACTCTTGTTTGATTATTGCATTCTTTCTTTTGTAATTATAAGTCATAGAATAAAGAACACACTCAACCCCAAAATTTCACAAATTTGTGTAAATATTTGCACAGATTTAAAGCCAAAATTACTTGATATTCTCTCCTAAATCATCAAAACCCCTAATTCACTCTTATTTTTTGGCCTTAATTTCCTCAAAATTTTCATCCTTCTTGAAGGAAGTTAAGGCAGGTGCCATTAAATATCTGTTTGAGTGAATTATATTTTGGTGCTCTTTTTAGGGTAATCAAAAGAAAGAACAAGTTTTAAATAAAATAAGGAACCTTAAAAGTTGCAATCCTTTGCACTAAGGGGGGATAATTCCTTTCTTCCTTCAAACTTTGATTTTGATAAGAGGGAAATAAAACTTGTAAAGGCAATCAGAAAAGTCCAAGTCATCCACATTAAAAATTTTCTTTTAGACTTCATAATAGCAATCATGCTTGAAGTACTTACAATAAGAAAGGCCAAATTGGTGAACTTTTTGATCAAATTGCCTAGAAAGCATAGTTTTGCACAAATTGTAAAAATGAAAACCATGACACCATTCAGTGTTGGTTTCAAAATAAGAAAAACTAAAATGGCAAAGGCACATCACAGAAGCCATATTTCTAGTGAAGTGTCTCATACTAATTCTATTTCTGGTTCAAATATAGCACAAGGAGTGCTCATTGCTAAAAATAGTTTTGTAGAGATAAAACACATGAGTCCTTTGGGCAAAAGCACCATTTTCTCTCACTCTTATTTTAGGCTTCATAAATAGCATAAGTTTTTTTTTTGAATACCTTGCAATAAGGGGTGCTTGTACCTCTTTTAGGCTTCATAAATAGCAAATTCTAGGTGTTTGAAGTACTTGTAACAAGAGGAGCGACTTTTTGTGATGTAAAATTGTCTAGGAGGCAATATTTGTAAATCCTTCACAACACTCTTTAGTTGCACATTTTTTGCAATTGAAGGGGGATATCCATTTCTTTTCTTCACTGATTTTTGTAAATAGGGAAGATGACTTATAAGGGTGCATTTTTGACTTTGACCGACACCTTAGTCACACTTGCTTCAGAAATTAATTTCACTATTTTTTGCAACGAGAATGGGGGAACTTATAAGGGTGCATTTTCGGTAGTGACCGAAACCTTAGCTACCTTATCTTTTGCAAATTCATATTATAAATGAATGAACCTTGTATAAAGTGATCTATTCTACTACACCTAGCGATTGCAGCGGCTGGTTACCCATGCAAATTGGTTGGATGATGTGATTACCATAAGGACATTCGTTGGCATGAAGACATAGTGAGGAATGACCCACTTTTTTCTTAGGAGCATCCAGAGCACTGTGACAGAGCAAAGAGCCAGCAGATCAACATCTTATTCACTGTATTGGGGAAGTTATATACTTTTCCCAAATATTGTTATATTAGAGGGATATGTATGTATTATCCAAATAATGTAATAAGGGGGGATTTTAGAGTAATATTCCTTTAACTTGGGATACTTACCATTTACTCCACTAGGTAAAAGAGTATTTACATTTATCTTTTACTATCTAGATATTTATTCTTCTATCCTAGGTTAATCTCTAAATATCCTAGGTTAGTGGTTTGGTTAGACTTCTCTACCTAGGTTAGTGGTTAGCATCACGCAACTCCCTAATCTATTGTTAGAGGGTAGTTAGCGCTATTTCCTAATGCTATTAGTTAGTCTATTTATTTAATCATAGACTTTCTATTGTAATCGTTTGTTGATTAATTGATCATTGTATTTCTGCTCACTCATTTGATCACATTCTTATGTTTATAAAATATTTTTATATGGACTTGACTATTCCTTTGACTGTAACAGATTGAGTAATTATCCTCTTTTTGTTGATATTCATCATTTTATTCCATTAGATTTAACTTTTTTCTTACAACATTCAATAATAGAAGAACTTCTACATCACTACACCAATGGAAACTAAAATAGTATAGAAGGGAATAAAATTTTTGTGAACATCCATTAAGGAATATACAAATAGGTATATCATCCCAAGAAGAGGCTCTAAGATCCTTTGTGTACACTAGGTTATAAACATGATAATAAATAACAGAGCCCTCATTCTTAGTGTTTTTTGTAGAAGTGTTCATGGAAGATACATTGGTTCTAAAAATTTATAGTATCAAAGTTTCATTTAACACCCTTAAGATAGGACTACAAATTAACCAAAGGTTGACCATTCATACTTTATTAACGCAAATTGATCCTTGATAGGTTATCAATATAGGACCCATCATATATGTGAGAAATTCCTTGTATATAACAAGTTTGATCAGTGTTGAACATTACTTCTCTTATGCCCCTTTAGAGAATATTTTATAGTGTTTTATTACAAAATAAGAAAATAGAAGATAATTATAAAGTAAATTGAATTTTTGTTTGTTTGCATAGATATAAATTTTTTAGTATCCCTTATATTTTTATGTAGTTGGATAAATTTATAGGATATCATTTTAATTTGATATATATTTGTGTATCTATCTCTTTTATATGTATACAAGAAAAGATACACACACACACACACACACACACACACACACACACACACACATATATATATATATATATATATATATGATATCGTCTCCTTCCCTCTTGTATATCTATATCTATATACATACATGCATACATACATATATGTATGTGTAGTAACTTAATATTTTAAAGCTTGAATCATTATCTATAATTTTAGGCTATCATCTATTTTTCTATATATAATATAAACAAGCTATAAAAATATCATGATTTTATTTCTTATAACATTTTATTTTATTTGTTTTATTAATATATAGAATTAATGTATACAACTTCTATATGATTTTTTATTGTTATAACTATGTGTTTATTTAATTTTGAAGTGAGATATATAATCTTCACCATTAATAAAATTTAAGATTTTTTTACTAGAAGGCTCTATCTCTATTTATTAATTTCACTAACACTTACTTTTCTATATAGATATTTTAAAGTAGACCATACCTCTATAGGAATAATTTTATCTTTAATTTGGAAAAGTATATTTGGTTCCACTAACATGAAAAATAATCTCAAAGCTTCCTCCTTTCTCTTTTCAAATTCATGATCATCATGACCTTCTTCTAATTTATTATTGAATATGAACAAGATATTCTCGCTTCTGAGTAATCCTACCATGTAAACCAACCAAGTATAGTTTCATTCATGGGGATGATGAGTAGCATATTCTAAGAAAAACTATAATATTTCTATACAATAATATCACCTATATATAGAACAAAAAAAATTACAATATAGAAAAAAAGTGTTTTAAATGCTTATATATGGAAAAGTTATGGCCTCTAGAAGACATGGTATATTAGCACTTAAATTAGAGAAAAATCAAAATACCAAACCTTAAAAAAAAATTGTTCAATTAAAAAATTACCACTTGGTGCCATTGGATTAAATGTTGGGATTTTAACCAACAAATAAAGGTTTGGCATATTGATCAATATGATTGGTTGCAAATTGAAATGTATTTTTTAATAGTTTCATATTCAATAGGACTTGAACCAGCATCCTTACCACTACAACTCCATGAACAAACAAATGCACCATATGTGTTGTTTAAAGGTAAGAGGAAGACATAATGTATAGAAAATAACTTCTTGTTGCATATCTATCAATATATTTTGATCATCACAAAGGTTTGACCTTAGAAAATAAGAGCCACAAGATACTCAAACAACAACTACACTATTGCTACTATTAAAAAATAGGAGAAACTACATTGATTTTAATCACATGTATACCATCCACCAAATAAGAGCTCCTCTAAAAATGATAGCTTAAAAAATTTATATTGCCAACCTCTATACAACAAGATAACTGACCAACCAATATGCTATAGAGCATATTTTATAGATAAGAAAATAATAAACTCACGAAATCCCCTTAACAAGCAATTTGATCCAAAGTAATTTGTCAAAATTTGAACCGATGACATCTTTTAGGCAAAGAAAAATTCCAACCATTACAATACAAACACTCTAGTACTATGTTAAAGGGGATGCATATGCCACCCCAACATTACCCATGGTCAATTCCCTTCAAGATGTTAATACTTAAGAAACATGTTTAAACTAGAGATATACTCAAATAGCCAACATCCATGTCATCATGCCACTCTTTTTGTTATAGAGAATAGATGGTGGGCTAGTAAAACATAAAAATATGGAAACACAAAATGAAAAGAATGGTCTAGAAACCTAAAATCATGACATGTAAATGAGTAGTGAACACTAACACCAATGCACTATTCACCTTCGATAGTCCCCACAATATATTATTGATAATTAGATAAATATAAGGAAATTTGATGTGCATGTGAAGAACATGAAAGTGATATGAAAATATCATACAATAAGATGAGGGAATTGGTTTCAAAATAAAATTCAAATCCAAATTTTAAATTGCATTCAAATTCATCCAACATTCCCTCCAAAGACTATATTTTAATCTAATTTTTCAATTGCGAAGGAAGGAAATGTTTTTCTAGTAATTAGGTGATGTATCTTCATTCCTTGCTTTGACACCATGCTGGAATTCACAATACTTTCTAGGAATATTATAGAACATGTGTTAACCATAATCACATACAAAAATTATGCAAAAGTTAATTATAGATAATATTGATAGCCCAAAGGAAAAATGAAAAGAAGGAGATATAAAAAGGAGTAAAATGTGGGTAACTATTATTGGTGCTACCCAAAAATTCTATTTTATTCATGATAATAATACAAATGGATCCATTTTATCTTTTAAATTCTTCATCATTTTGAAATCAATATCTAAGATCCATTTTACAAATGGATGGTGTTGCTTCATTCATGCATAGATATTTGAAAAACATTTGAGATTACTTTATCTATAAATTTAATAAGTCCTGTAGGAATTCTCTTTATGCATTAGAATGTCATATATATTAACCCCATTCACTCAAAGTCTATTTCATTCAATAAGTATGTTAAGAAAACTACTCCATCGTTGCATTCATTATGATAAGATGTAAAAATTATTCCTTCCTTTTTAATTATTATATGTCCACCTCTAGTAATTGTTATTCATATTTCACTTTCTCAAATGTTAAAAAATAGTCTTGTGATGCCTTGTGATATATCTAGTATTCTATTTATACTTTATGAGAGATATCATATTCTATGAAAGGATAGAGTTATTTATAAATTATGTTTATTGATGGGATACCTATGGTGATTGTTTCAAAGGGATTGTTGATGTTAGTGAATATTTATTGATTAACTCAAGAGTTCAAATAAGTTTAGCTAAGGAATAGCTAATGTTTGACTTTCACAATGAAGACAAAAAAATTCTTCTTATCTTTCTAAAATATTTGTATATGGAATTGACTATTCCTTTGATTGTAATAGATTGAGGAATTATCCTATTTAAATTGATATACATCATTTTAATGATTACATGTCCATATTTAGTAATTATCCTTCATATTTCACATCCTTAAATATTAAAAAATAGTCTTGTGATGCCTTGTGATATATCTAGTATTCTATTTATACTTTATGAGGAATATCATATTCTATGAGATAATAGAGTTATTTATGAGGTATGTTTGTTGATGGGATACCTAATTGTGATTGGTTCAAAGGGATTGTTGATGTTAGTGAATATTTATTGCTTAACTCAAGAGTTCAAATAACTTTTCATAAGGAAGAGCTAATATTTAACTTTCACAATGAACACATAAAATATTTCTTCTTATCATTATAAGTTATTTTTATATAGAATTGACTATTCCTTTGATTGTAATAGATTGAGGAATTATCCTATTTTTCTTTATATACATCATTTTATTCCATTATATTTGATTGTTTTCATATAACATTCAATATTAGAAGAACTTCTACATCACTACACCAATGTAAACTAAAATAGTATAGAAGGGAATAAACATTTTGTGAATATCCATTAAGGAGTATACAAATAGATATAGCATCCCAAGAAGAGGGTCTGACATCCTTTATGCACACGAGCCCTTATTCTTATTGTTTTTTGTAGAAGTAATCATGGAAGATACGTTGGTTCTAAAAATTATAGTATCAAAATTTTATTTAACACCCATAAGACAAGACTAAAGATTAACCAGTGGTTGACCATTTATAATTTATTAACCTAAATTGATACCTGGTGGATTATCAATATACGACCCATCATAGATGTGAGAAATTCCTTACATATTACATGTTTGATTAGTTTTGAATAATACCTCTCTCTTATATCCCTTTAGAGAATATTTTATAGTGCTTTATTACAAAATAAGAAAATATAAGTTAATTATAAAGAAAAATAAATTTTGGTTTGTTTGAATAGATATAAAACCATTAGTATCTCGTATATTTTTATGTATTTGGATAAATTTGGAAGATATCATTTGAATTTTATATATATGTGCGTGTATCTCTTCCTTTTATTTGTATATAATAAAAATATACACATATATATCAAATTCAAATGATATCCTCTCCCTACCTCTCACATATCTATCTCTCTCTATATATACATACATACATACATATATGTGTGCGTGTAGTTACTTAATATTTTATTCTATAATTTTTGGATATCATATGTTTTTCTATATATAATATAAAAAAGCTATAAAAAACTTCATTATTATGTTTCTCATAATATTTTATTTCTATGTGTTCTATTAAGATATACAATTAGTGTATACAACTTCTATATGATTCTTGTTATTATTGTAACTATGTGGTTGTTTAACTTTGATGTGATATATATATTTGACGGACAAAGGGATTATGAAAAGGAATCCAAACCTTGACAAAGGAGGTTTTAAAGGGGTTGTCAAACCCTTTACACATGAACTAAGATTTTTAATAACAACCTAGAAATGAATACAATACAATATGAATCCAACCAAAATCAAAGAAAACCCCTAAATGGTACCAAAAGAAACTGAGATAAAAACAACCCAAGATAATCACTCAAAATGGATTTTGAACTTCCCACCCACTTAAAGAACTATGGATTAAATGTTGAATTTGAAATGAAAACGCTAAAATTTAAACTCCATTTTTTAAATTTTCGATCGACACAAAAATGCATCCAAATGAATACGAATTTCAAAATTCCTCATAACATGGTAACCCTGAGGCTGAGGCACCCATTGACCTTGTAACTTGAATACTAGCTAGGGATAATTTCTTGCTTCCCCCAATGAGATATTCAAGAATTTTTTTGGAAGCTAGAGATCACAAAATAATACCAATTGGACCTAAATCTAGATCCACCAAAAATATAATAATGCAATGAACTCTAGAGGGGTGACCACAATGAAAATTTGAATCTAAAATAAAACAAGCACCCCACCCATACAAAGAAGATCCATGCACCAAAGATAAAATATAAAACCATCAAAGAGATGAAATAAAAATTATCATAATGGTTTTGCATCTATACCGCCAGTCTAAACAAAGGTATTTTTTGGTCCCTTCTAGATGAGACATTCTGGATCTCTATCAGAAGCTTAATAATAAATAAATATTCGCAACTAAAATCTAGATCCAACTTCCCACTTATAGCTAAAATAAAGCAAAACGTTAGATCAAAATTTAAAACCTAATTTTTTTTTTTTTTAAATCTATGTTCGCAAGAAAGATAATGATAAATACCTCTAAGGCACTGGACCTAGAGAAACCCTATAGAGAAAGTTAGAATATTAGTAATACTAGAACTAAAACTAGTGAGCCCGTAATACACCAGTCATCACCTAAAGTAGGACTCCATAGCTGGTAAGGATCCAAAGCCTTCAAAAATATCTAACCAATAGAGTGACAAGAAATGGACCAAAGGGCTAAAAAATGAAAGCAATGAATACCTTAGGAGTACTTCAAATAAAAAAAAAAACTAACCCAACCACTGACCACGGAGCTAGATCATATAGCAAGCCCACCCCCAGCAACCTAGACCCATAAGTCAAAGTGGTCAAACAACACCCACACATATTTACTAACCATAACTACACAGGGTCTCCCCTAAAAATCAGCTAGAGAAGGAGCAAAACCAAAGGATATAATATTCAACGTTACTAAAATTTTAAATTTTAAGATTAGACGATTCTGTCTCTATTTTGTTAACTTCAATAACACTTACTTTTCTATAAAGATCTTTTGAAGTAGACCATACCTCTATAGCATAAATTTTCTATTTGATGTGGAAACAAACATTTGTTTCCACTAACATGAAAAGGAATATCAAAGCTTTCTCCTTTATCTTTTAAGTTCATGATCATCAGGACCTTCTTCAAATTTATTATTGAATATGAACAAAAGATTCTTGCTTCTGAGTAATCCTACCATTTAAACTATTCAAGTATAGTTTCATCCATTGGGGTAACATATCCTAAGCAAAACTATAACATATCTATAAAATAATATCACCTATATGTCCATTTGGGTCTTCCTTTGTTCATTGGTTGATTTAAAAATGAGTTTTGGACTCTAGTTGTGGAGAGGGTTCAGAAGAAGCTTTCTTTATGGAAAGGTGCTCTGTTAAGTCAGGCTGGTAAAGTAACTCTCGTACAAAGTACTCTTCAAAGTATTCTACTTTAGTTTACGTCCATTTTAAATGTTCCTGCTAAAGTGGTGGTGAAATTTGATAGTGTTTGTAAGGATTTCTTATGGGCGGCTTCGAAGCTAAAAGGAAATATTCATCTCTATTCTTGGGAACAAGTTTGTCTAAGGAAAAAATATGGAGGTCTTAACTTGAAGAATGTTGTGCTCATGAATAGGGCCTCCGGTGTGGATAGTCTTTGGTGTTGCATTCTAGTTGCCAAATACCAATTCATAAATTTCTTATCTGATCCTATCTCCTTGGATGGTTTTGCTTTCTAGAAAAGCATTATCAAATATAGGGATTTCATTAAATTTAATAGTTCTTGGGTGATTGGAAATGACAGATCAATTTTATTCTGGGATGATTAGTGGCTAAGGGATCATCCCTTGGTGGAGGATCAACATTATAGAGATATTTGTGCGCTCTCTAAGAAAACCAATTTTATCAAAGTGGAGGATTTCATTCTTCTCAAAAAAAAATGTAGGACATGGTTGATTGCCCCATCATTTATTAGAACTATCCAGGATCATAGGGACTGGAGCTCTATTCTTGTGGAGCTTCACCGCTATGTGCTTTTTTTTGAGGAAATGGGGGTAGGTTTTTTTGGAACAGTGATAGTGACACAACTTTACAGTGAAATCTTCTTACTCTATTTTTTGATCTCAAGGAAATGATGCTTGGCCTTGGGACAAAATTTAGGTGAAGAATCTAATACCCAAAATCAACATTTTTTATTGTCTTATTGTCCAAAATAAGATTCAATTTGACCCCAGGATTACCCAGGTGTTGTAGGTGAGTTGGAGAGGAGAGGGCAATCCTCCAAGGGAGGTCCCAAGTTCGAATCTCCACCCTACCAAAAAGTTGAATTAGGTACCCAAAATCCAATTGATAATGTTGGTGTGGGCAGGGTGGGTGCAACTCCAGGGTGACTTTGATGGTGTAGAACCCCGTATTCATGGTATCTCAGACCAAGGCAGCCCCACAAGGATTCAATTTGATCAATCGTTGTTTCTATGTAAGCAAGAATGGGAATATACTACTCATTTGCTTCTCATATGGAAGGTGTTTCAGAAAATTTTCTATTTATGTCTTCAATAAATTGGGTTATCTTGGGTGCTTCCTAATTCCATTCTTGATATGTTCAATCAATGGTCATCTTCTTTTTGGTTGTCTCATATGAATTGCTTCTAGAAATTCTTATTACTTCATATTCTATGGGGAGAGTGGAAGGAACGAAATGCCCGAGTTTTCAAAAACAAAGAGGGTGACCTGACTCATATTTGCAAAAGAATACTTTGGAAAGTTGGTGAAAACGTTACTACCGCTCTAAAGGAGACTCTCCCTTCTATCCCTAGGGATCATCCTGACTATTTTGTGGAGTTAAATTTAGGTTTTTGTCCAGATATGAGACCTCCTATGATGCCCAATATTCATAAATTGATTAAATGATCCCCACTTTTTCTTGGGTGGTTAAAACTAAATTTCGACGGTGCATCAAAGGGAAATCCTAGCAAAGATGGCACAGGTGATTTAATAAGAGATCATCTTGGTGATATCGTTCTGGCATTTTCTGAAGACTTAGGTGTGTAGACATCCCACTTTACTAAGTGTTGAGCTGCATATTAGGGTATTCTCTTATTAAAGGATTTGGGAGGTCGTACGGTCATCATTGAAGGTGATTCGTTGAACATAGTGGATTTACTGAAAGGTTTGTGTCGTTAGAACTAGCGATTTTCAAAACTCATTGATGAGTCCAAGGCCCACCTTTCTTATTTTGATGATTTATCCATTAGGCACGTGTATAGGGAATTTAATACGTCGGCCAATTTTTTGGCTAGTTTGGCTGTTGGAAGTCAAGGGTTTAAGATTTGGCATTCAAAATTTTTGACGGAGTTGATCAGACTAGTTAATGATGAAAATCCACCAAGTTTATTGTCTCTGCCTTAGGAATCTGATGAAGTATTGGCATTTTATGAGGATGTCCGATGAGAAGTTTGAAGATGTGGTCAGTGGGCAGTTGTTGTCATGTTTTATGGCATGTCTTTTCTTGGTGACTATCAAATTTCAAATTCAAATTTTAAATAAGTGCTTTGGGATGTGGAGTTTAGTGGCCTCAATTAATTTTGCTTTAATGGGGGAGAATTTTGATTCAAATTTTAAAAATTACCCCATTATATATCTTGGTAGGATTTGGTGGTTGGCCTTAGATGTTGTGCTGATCTCCTCCATTTATGATGTTAGGTGGTAGGCGTGGTGCAGTTCCTTGAAAGGTCCCATCTGTAGGTGTTGTTTTTTAAATTCCATATCCTTTTTTCTTCACTATATGTTCGTTGGGGATTGGATTTCTATGGGAATTGTGTTGGTGGTGGTTTCTCAGTGTACTTGGTGGGATATTAGTCCTTTCTACGTCAAGGGGAGTCTCAATTTTAGATCGTTTCCTTGGGTTACCCATGTTAGATGATTTTATGGGCCCTCTAATTTGAGATATATTTCTAGTCTGGAAACTAATGTAACTCAAGGTGTTCATAAGTTATGGTAGAACCTTCTTAGTTATCATTTCTTTGATGCCTTCTGGTCTGGATTCTTCTAGTTTGTGTTTGGGTTTTCACCCTTTTGGTTTTTCTTGTAGTGGTTGTGGAATCTTGTTAAAACCCTCTTCTTTTAATAGTACCAAAAAAAAATATCACCTATATGTGAAATAAAAAAGTTTACAATATAGAAAAAAAATTGTTTTAAATTCTTTTATATGTCAAAATTTATGGCCTCTAGAAGACATGGTATATTAGCACTTAAATAAAAGAAAAATTAAAATGCCAAGCCTTTGGAATTTTGTGTATAATTAAAAAATTACCGCTTGGTGCCATAACTTTTGGGCTTCTAACCAATAAATAAAGATTTGATATATTTTTCAATAAGATTGGTTGTAAATTGAACAAACCTTACCACTACAAGTCCATGAATAAACTAATACATCATATGTATTTTTTAAAGGTAAGAGGGAGATAAAATATATAGAATATAAATTCTTGTTGTATACCTATCAAAATATGATGACCATCACTAAGGTTTGACCTTAGAAACTAAGAGTCAAAATACACTAATCCAACAACTACACTATCGCTACTATTAAAAAAATAAGAAACTACATTACTTTTAATCACACTTATATCATCCACCAAGTAAGACCTCTTCCAAAAATAATTGCTTACAAAAATTGAATTTCCAACCTCTATGTAACAAGAGAACTGACTTGTAGACCAATTGGTTCAACCAAACCACAAAGGGGGTGGAGTTCCAAGGTTCAAATCTTGGGCCTCGCCGTACTGAACGCTTGTCCTTTTCCTAGTACTTTCAGTGGCATAAAAGGTTTAAAATGATTGTGGCATTGTGGTTATAGGGGCAGACTACGCAAATATCTGTGTGGCGGTTTCTAGGGTGGACAACGTAGAATATTGTGGCAACCATAAAAACTGGACAGCCTACCAAAATTCATGGCGGCTACCGATTCCACCATATAAATACAAAAAAAAAAAAAGAAGAGAACTGACTAACCAATATGATATAGAGCATAGTTTAAAGAGAGGAGAAGAACAAACTCACTAAAATCCCTTAACAAGAAATGTGTTCCAAAAGAATTACTCAAAATTTGAACTGATAACATATTTTAGGTAATGAAAAATTCCAACCATTACAACACAACCACTCTATTACTAGGTTAAGGGGGATGTATATGCCACACCAATATTATCCATGGTGAATACACTTGAATATATTAATCCTTAAGAAATATGTTCAAACTAGGGCTGAAATTAGAGATATGCTCAAATGACCATCATCCATGTCATCATACCACTCTCTTTGTTATTGACAAGAGATGGTGGGGTGGTAAAACATAAAAAAATGGAACCACAAAATGAATATAATGGTATAGAAACATAAATCCATGACCTATCAAAGAGTAGTCAATAATTACACCAATGCACTATTCACCTTCGATAGTCGCCACAATATGTTATTGATAATTAGATAGATAGAACAAAATTTTATGTGCATGTGAAGCACATTAAAAGTAATATAAAAATGTCATACAAGAAGTGGAGAGAAGTGGTGCAAAAAAAAAATTCAAATTCAAAATTTTAAATTGCATTTATATCCTTCCAATATTCCCTCCAAAGACTATTTTAATCTACTTTTTCAATTGCCAAGGATAATTTTTTCTAGTAATTAGGTGATATAGCTTCAATCCTTGCTTTGATCCCATGCTGGAATTTACAATACTTTCAAGAAATATTGTAGAACATTTGTTCAGCACAATCATATCCAAAAATTATGCCAAAGTGAATTATAGATAATATTGAGAATCCAAAGAAAAAATGAAAAGGAAGACATATGAAAATAAATAGAAGGTGGATAATTGTTATGGGTGCTGCCTAGAAATTCCATTTTATTCATGGTCACAATACAAATGGATCCTCAGCTAGGTGTATTTATAGTTATTTTAAAACCCTATTGAGAGGTCAACCTCGAGCCAACTTTGATTTGACCTTTAGGTTAACTTTACAATAAAATAATAATAAATTATACTCTTTAAGCAAGGTTATCCATAAGGTTCAAGGTATAGACCAATTTGTACTGTGAAACCTCATAATGGGGATTGGACACCAGAGTTCAAATCTAGGGCCTCATCAGATTGAATGCTTATCCCTTTCCTAGTTATTTTAGTGGCATAAAAGCTTTAAAATAAATATGGTATGGTTGTTATAGGGGTAGACGATGCAAAGTATAGTGGCGTAAAAGCTTTAAAATGAATATGGCATGGTGGTTATAGGGGTAGACTATGCAAAGTACGTAAAAGCTTTAAAATGAATATGGCATTGTGGTTATAGGTGTAGACTATGCAAAGTACAGTGTGGTGGCTTCCAAGCAGACACTGCTAAATACTGTGATGGTCATAGAGATGGACAGTCTGCCCAAATCACCAATTATATAAATACATAAATAAAAGAAGCAAAGTTATCCATATAGGTGGATTGATCAATACCATTAAGAATGAAATATAAAATTGATCCTTAGACTTATATGAATATGCCTATAGCTTACAAGATCAAATTATGCATGTTTCAACTTTACAAGGTAGATAGACTAAACAATAAACAATTTCATTTCTATGCCAATACAATTAAAAGTATATTACTAGATCAAAAAATGTTAAATTATAATTAAGAAATTTCTAGGTCACATAACTTGCATTCTTCCCCTATTGTGGGAAATTCTAGTGAAAACGACTCCTGAATGGAATGGATTAACAGCGAGAAGAAAATGTGAGCCTCAAATGAGATTCGATGCTTTATTCCCACCTGAGAGCGTTTCTGAAACATCCACAGCCCGAAGTCATGGAACCCTTTGAGGGAGAGTAAAACAAGAAGTTCATATCTTGTTCTCGTCTTAATAGACGATGGAGTGGGTTGATTGTTGTGTGAGAAGGTAATCAGATTGATAAACGTATAGGAATAACCGAGTGAATGTCAAAATGCAACGCTAGAATTTTGCGATCGTACTGTTGGGCCCGTGTTTGCCCACTAGTGTTTCGAAATCTAAGTAGGGTCGCCCCCTTATTAAAATTAAAGACAAGCTTATCTGAATAGAATGGCCTATCAATCAACTGAGACAACTTCTTGTCTTCTGTCGTTAACACTTCATGTCTCGTCAAGTTCCAAAGATTATTTTCGATGTAACAGGACATTAAAGTTACCACTAAACACCGAATATATAAAATAGGGTTAAAGTGGTCAGCATTTGAATAGTCTTCTGCATATTTTTTATCTTTTAACTATTCCTTCTCACTAGCTTTTTATGAAGTATATGTAAATTGAAATGATTTTACATTCAGTATCTTATTATTCTGAGCTGTACACAATCAAGAAAATTCGACTTTACACACAAAATAACTTAGATTTCTGCGAACCTTTTACTGGTAAGATAATATGATTTGCTTTTCAATGTGCTCGATAGAGGTCAACTACGGACATGACAAATTTGGTTTTCTCCTATGTTTCTCATTAACTTTGTGTCTAAATTTTCAAGAGGATTCGTGCTTATATTCATTAACAAACGAGATTAACGGCGACCCATGGCCCTAACTTTTCCAAAAGCCTATCTTTACAAATCTCAGTGTTTTCACATAACACGCTTACCGGTTACATCGGTCCAACCAATCAGACATACGTAAGAAATTCCTCACACAAAAGATTAGGGGAAAAAATCAATTTAATATCATTGATTCGCATTGCATAGCTTTTTGGATTTTATTCGTTTATATCCATGCCTTCCAGTGGAAGAATATCAAGAGATAAGAATTGTAACCCATTCCTCCTATGGTCTCTGTTTAGTTCTTTTATATATACATCTTCCTTCATCTAGCCAACAGCGTAGTTAATGTCGAAGCTTTTAGATATCATATAGGTCGCTCTATTTACATGTATTGACATTCTCACACTTTTCATGCCTTCCAGCTTTAACAGCTTCGCTAAATTTATTATCTGGAATGTGTTTGCCTGCGAGCATGATTTCTTAAAGAGGACTTCATAAGAAGTCAGTGTACTGGAAGAAGTTGTTCTTACCTCTCCCTCAATGGCTTCCAGTACCTCATCTCATCTGATCTCAGAAATGGGAAGGAAGTTTTGGACGCCATTGAGAAGGGGTGAAAAGCAACTGTCCTCCATTTATACATACGTGTTGCATATGCAATCGACAACGGCATTACAGCGAACATGACATGGGATGTAAGTGGTTATCTTTGATTTGTTACGCTCACTATCGTTACACTGAATGCATGTTTTGTTTCTCCCATTTCGCTATTTCATAGAATACTTTTCATTATTTGGGTTCAGGTCTTTGTTTCTACTTATTTTTATGAAATCCATTAGATTTATGGTTTACTTTTGTCCATATGTGGAACACAATTCGATTACTTTAAAAATATTAATAATAAAAAACAAGAAAATATATATATGAATTGAACCACTACATTAACCAAACTAAGTTTATTGGTATTACTTGAATAGTCTCATCAAACCAGCAGTTAACAAGCTGAATACTTTTCATTATTTGGGTTCAGGTCATCGTTTCTACTTACTTTTACGAAATCCATTAGATTTATGGTTTACTTTTGTCCATATGTGTAACACACACTTCGATTACTATAAATATATATGAATTGAACCACTGCATTAACCAAACTAAGCTAGAACATTATAGTAGGAGTTTATTGGTAATACTTGAATAGTCTCATAAAACCAGCAATTTGCAAGTTGAATCTCTCCACAGGAGTGGTTGTATTGAGAGTGGCTGTGTTGCAGGTTGCAGTGGCTTCAGTTAAATCCGTCTCGAATCTTATACATGTAAAATACGTGTAATATTTTTAATGGAATCAAGTCAATCAATAAAGTGATTTTAAAAGCTTTCTGGCCGCAGTAAATGGAGAAAGGAAATATCTTTTATTGGTTTATCTTTGTGACGGTTTATCTTTTGTTGGTTGAATAGTATTTTTGTGACGGTTGGTTCAAGAATTACTTGGAGCAGACTTATTAGGTTTTGGGCTTTATTTTTTATTTTTTATTATTTTTTAAAATAAAAGTTGTTTATTTGTCTGGAAATTCTTTCCACATAGTTCGTGCAGTGTGCGGGACTTTGAGGGGATTATGAGCTCCTTTTCTTGTTAATTTTTTGATCAATCAAATAGTAGTTTAGGTTTTGGTTTTTTTCATTTTATTATTTTTAAGGTTTATTGGTAAGTGTAGGTGTGGTTAGACATTTATCAAGAAAAGATGATTTAGGTTCAAACCTTAAAAAAATCAACTCTAAATCCTCTAAGTACGATTACCTGTTCAACCGCGGATGGTCCCCATCTCACCCAGCTTCAACAAACATAGGTTTGGTAGAAACAGTTCCTGTGATTTAAACTCTGTGATAACCAATTACTAAAAATAATGGTGGTAAGGAACTCTACTTTATAATTTAAAAAAACGATTCTAACCTTATTAACCGTGTACTTTTTTATTTATATGTTAATATGATTAAATGTACTGTTCTATTAATATGCTAATATGATCTAATTTAATAACAAATTCATAAAACCAAGTGGTATAGTTTTTTAATTGTTATTTTAGTGCAGTTTTAGAGTACACAATTTTCATATCACGTTAGTCATTGGAATATGATTAAACCAATAATATTTTGAGTTATATTATTTTTTATATTAAAAAAATTAATAATAGTTTGATTTTTTATTTAATGGAAATAATATTTTACATTTGATGAGGACCCTTTTATATTTTTTATATACGTATTTTTACTATTTACAATATCCATCACAATGTAGAGTTAAATTCAACTTATATTCGTATGACTCCATCTTGTTTATTTTTGTTTCACAACAATAGACAAGAACATGCTATAATTTACCGTATCTCCATACTCTATAAGATTTAGAGAAACATAATTTAAAATTTTGAAAAATTTATGTTAAAGTTAACTTAGTGGACAATCATATAATTCTTATATTGTCATATATAGTCTTACATGTAAGAATTCAGCTTGGAAAAACAACTAAAATCCTCTAAAGATTACGTAATAAGTCTTTTTATAGTATATATTTGTAAACTCAATATTATAATTATAAAATATAAAGCAATAAATTAATTTTTATTTATAATATTAGCAAATAATATGAGTTCAATTTGTTAAATAGGTGAAATAAAAATTTAAATATTGTTTGTTATACATGTATAATTGTCAAGTTATTGTAATCACTTATAGGGTTAAAATATAATACAAGTAAAACCTGCTTCTATTCCATATAACTAATTAAAAAACTTATACTCTAAAGTTTTTATTTTTTTATATTATGGAATATATGATAATAAATGGGAGATAAAATGACAACCACCTCTTCCAAAGAATAAATGATTTTATCATTAAAGAGAATATAAAGACATGTTAGCTTGGCCATGAGGCTATAACTGGTATTTTTTATAATGAACTTTTAAAATATGCAAAAACTTCAAAATATATATGACTTGAGTTTAGTGTCAAACTCATTTTAAAAATAAATATCCAAATAGGATGTTAAGCTTATAAGGACTACTAGAAAATTGATCAAGAGAATTACAAAATATCAATTAAGTAAGAATGGGAAAATATGTAAAACATTATTAAAAAATTTACATCATAGCTTATATGCTTAATAATTATAAACAAATCAAATTCATTTAATGGATAAAAATAATTTATTTGACTAAATTTACATTATGAATTGGATTTGCAATTAAGCCACATCCTTATTCATGGGTATGCTTAGAAGGTCAAAGCATCTTAAATCATTATTTTGAGTTACACATGTAGTAAAATAAAAAATAGATAATTATGGATGAAGAGTTTTAAAATTCATCTTATCAGTTATTTTTCATGTTGAATTCACATCTTAAGACCATTTCTACAATTGGAAGGTGTTACTGCATTTACACTTAGATATTTTAGAGGCTATGGTGATTACTAAATTGAATAAGAGTCATAAGCATTCCTTTGTGAGATAGCATTTCCTATCTATATTTATAATGTATGTGTGGATCCCATCCATTGAAATATTATTTCATCTAATATGGAAAATATAAATTTAATCTACAGTTACTTGTATTTTGAGAAGATGAAAATATTACTTGTTCTTTTAAAATGACTAACATATCCATATCTTGCAATTATTTACCATATTTTACTTCTTTAAGCACTAACAAATTCAATCTTGTGATTCCTAGTGTTGTACCAAATATTACTTGTTATTTTAAAATGATGTACATACCCATATCTTGCAATAATTTACCATATTTTACTTCTTGAATAACTAAACAGCTCAAGCTTGTGATTCCTAGTATTGGACCTACCATGTTGTTTATACTTTATTACATAAACACCAATAAATACTCTATGAAATAATATAGCTATTTATGAGGTATGTTCATGGATGAAAAACCTCATAATAGTAGTATTAAAGATATTGTTAATGTTCCTTACCTTGTGTTGCTAAAATCAAGAATACCAATGGCTTCATCAAAATGAAGAGCTAACGTTTAAGTCGAAGGATGACCACATAATAGTTTCCTTGTGATCATTATAAACTCTTTTTAAATGGACCTATCTATTGAATTATAATAGATTAAGCAAATTATCCCTTTTTATCTAGAATTCATTTTCTCCACTACATATGACTATGCATCTATAAAATTTAACATTCAAAGGAATTCTTCATTATTGCATTAAAAGAAAATAAACTACTAAGGAAGGAACTTAGTATTATTGTAATACATAGTAAGGTCCACATGGATAGGCATAATATCCCAATAAGATGCTCTAAGTACTTTTTGGTACACTATGTTATTTGGCACCTATAGGCATCAAAAACTTGTTGTATTATCCATGGATAAAAATTATAACACTTTATAAAGTATTATTAGCTCAATCAGTTAGATTCCTCAATGTTCAAGGAGGAGATCCATATTGAAATATCTCCAAATGATACATGGATAATATCTAAAATTTGTTGTAATACCACTTTATGGTGATGATGTAATATGGGTGGGACCCATTTCAATTCAATATAACTAATTAAAAATAATCACAATAATTTAATAAATAAATGGAACAATAGGGACATTTATACCAATAGCAAAACCCCAATTGCATAAATACCTTTAAACTAATATGACATAAAAATATGGGTTAAGATTAATTATAAGTTATAAGGTGGTTTTAACCATAACAAGGTTAGCAATGAACCCTAGGTATTACATAATAAAATATTACAATAAATTAAATATAATTATACAATGATTTATGTAGATCTATACAATATTAAATCATACATTGATGACCATGGCTACAAATTATAACACTTTCAATACCCCCTCATAATCTCAATGAAAGGACCATATATAGAAGATAATAATAAAAATAATATATTTTTCCATAATGGATGCTCTAATGGGCCTCTACACTCGAGTAATACTCATGTAGACCCCATCATAATCTAAAATATGTAGATACAAGTATTTAATTTAGGTATATAATAGTCATAATTTTTAATATTAGATACTCTTGTGTGTATCCAAACTCCTCCTTTACTAAAAATTTATATGAGGAAGAGAAGCCAAGATTACTCTCTCTCAAGAAAAACACTTCAATATTCTATAGGTACATATTATAAAATTTAAATGTATAACTTTACCTTCTATATCATACATCACCTTTTTTATAAAATTCAACTTGTCCTTGGACCAACTAATTTCTATCACCAAAAGCGTCTTTGCATAAACTTACTTAAGAAAAGAACTATTATAAAATTCCAAGAGTACTTGGTATTTTTTATTTGTTGATGTGCTCCATTCTTTTTTTTCTAATTTTGCTTCTCTAAACTACTTAGTCATTTACACTTGTTTTACTTTGATTGGGAAAATTTATTTAAATAAGTAAAAATTCATGTCATGTGGTATATACAAGTTCCATGTTAACCAAAAAGCTACCTTATTAAGTAAAGGTATCAATCAACAATGTAGGAAATTAAAATTGAGTATGTTATATGCCAAGAACCTTAGATTTTCCAACTCTCAATGGTTTTTCTTTAGAAGTGATTTAATTCCTTTGACATAGTAGGAATCCAAGCAAAAATAAAATAAAATGTTTGCATGGGATTCATACATGTTAGCCTTTCCTCATAATACTAGTCCACCATCCATCTGTCCATGACTCACTATAATGATATAGTTGTGAATATTCCCATAGTAGATCCTTTAGCCATTTAGTATCAAAATAAAAAATATCCTACATAATTTGACCCCATTCCCCTTAACTTCCAATCCATAATAGAAATTTTTCCAACATGGTAGTAGTTAAGGATAAAATAGAATCTTCAATTGCTACATATTTCCTTATATATTTAGACATAAAAATCTAAAAATATCTTTAGAAAACAAGCACTAAAACTATTCAAACCTATACCTATGACCATGCAGCACCTTAACAAATGCTTTCCTAGCTACAATATCACTTGTATTCACTAGGTGAGGGTGCAATCCTTGTCCTTAAAAAAGGGTTCCCATGTTTTTATTAGGAATATGTGAAACTAGGGTAAGAAATATACACAAAATCAAACTTTTTAATTAAAATTTTATGCATGCAAATTAAAAAGAAAATCCTTTTGATCACCATACATGTGCTTTATGATGGTTTTTATTGATATTCTAGAGTTTTTTAGCAAAAAAAATATTTTTTCTCCAATACACTTGGAAAGATGAATACAGAAAAGTAAATTAAAAAATCCTTTTTGACTCTTGTGTGGAAATAACTTATGATATCTTAAGGAATAAATTATTCTATAATTTGGAAGATAGTTTGGAGGTTATGAAAACACTTCTATGTGACAAAGTAGTGCATCTTCATACCCCCTTTGATATTGTATAGTAATTGATAACATTTTCCAAAAATTAATAGAAGTAACACGTCCACTCAAAACTTATACAAAAATTGTAAAAGTATGAAATAAAGGAAAAGATGCATAGAAAATGTTGGGAACCCATATACACCAAAAATAATCACTATATTATATGTGGCTAATAATTAAAGCACTCCAATAAAATGGATGGATTCTTGATGTTATTTATACCAATTATAAAAATTTGATTTACTTAAATCAACATAACAAGAGGATTTAAGTTTAATTATAAGGTAAGTTTAACCATAATAAGGTTAATCATGATCAATAAGAATTACATAATAGAATATTATAATAATGATACATAGGCATATATAGTAATCTAAAATTATAGATAAGGTTAAACAAGCTACAATAATCATAGATATACATACATGTGTGATTTGATTCTTCTATACCTTGTATTTCCCTATATATAAGATTTTAGGACACATTTATATTTCTCTTAAGATTTGTGTGTGACACACACATGCATTTAAAAAAAAATATTGACAAACACAATTTTTATAAAAAAAAATACATGTACCCTAAAAGTATAGATAGCAATTGATGTGGATATCTTTAGATCTAGGCTAATGTTTATTAGGCTTAGTTTATTTTATTATTTACTTAAGCCTAAAGTCCTAATTCTAAGTTAGAATGTGTGAGTTCTAGACTAGGTGTTAGCTTTACTTATTTAATTAATTATTATGTCCTAAGTCTATGAATGATTTAATAAATATCTAATTCCAAATTGTAAATATTGGTAATCTTTGGATGGCATAGTCTTGGATTAGATTTGTTAGCTTAGTGAGAGTTAGCAACTTGAGTTTGAATTCTTAGTCATAGATTTCAATTAGCATCTTCTATTTTGGGAGATTATAGTTGTAAAATAGATTATAAAATCCCCATTATTTGAATAATATTACTTAGTGTGCTTTCAATTAAGTTCCCTCGTCAGTGGTATTGTGACCAGGATTGTGCTAGTTGGACTCCTAGTTATCTAAGAATCCATTAGTTTAAATAGGATTAGGTGCAAAATCCCCTCCAGGATCTTGGTTTCCTTCTCATACACAAAATTTGGTGCAAAAAAAATGAGTTTACTCCAAGTTTTGAGTAATGTGAAGGATTACTAAGGTTAAAAAGTAATATTAATATTAATATCCTATAACTATTAATATTAATATTAATATTTAAATTTTTTTCCTTAAGATTTTCTCAACCTTAAGTTACCCAATTAGGGTAAATTGGGCCATTATTTCCTGATAGTGGCGCATAGCCACATGCTATCCTAATTAAGGACTTTGCCGACAATCCAACCGGTGGCCAAGCTGATACGTAGGCCAACCGACTGTCAGGATGAAGACTGGCCATTACCGACATCGATAAACTAGTTGTCTTCCCGATGACCCCTGGTGTAGTACCTATCAAATATCGGTGCACGCTTACCAATGTCCTCCCAAAAAAATTATTTTCTGGTGGCCATGTTGTGCCTACACGATCGTTGATGTCCTAATGCTGATTGCTATTTCTGGCATCTCTTGATGATGGTGACTTTCCCTCGGTGACTTACTTGTTACCAATGGTGATGTTCCCCCCTGGTGACCTTCGTCGATTAGAATTTTTTTTGGTTGCTTTGGCCAAATACTCCACAAGATGCCACCTCGACCATCTTTCTCAACATCAACGTTGATTCTTCTTGGCACTCAATCTGTTAGATCCTCGACACAATTGTTTCCAAAATCACCGGATGAGAACCCCTCTGAAGCGCATGACTCCCCGATGATATACCTATTGACAGATATATACCAGCGCACTACCCGATGACACTCCATTTTCAGTACCAATTACCACCAGCTTGACGATGATGTCCCCAGAGTTCGACAATACCAGTTATAATTTTTTTTATAGATTATACGCATTCCATCAAACTAGCTTGATAGCTTTTTGGTGCTCTTAGAAGGATTCGATGATCATCTGACAGTTTTCGGTAGACTACAGAGATTTCCAGAAGCATTGCAAGTTGATACTCTATGGATATTTCTAGCACAAAAATTCATCAACGGATTAAAGGTAGATTTCCAACCGGTTTTACCAAGATTTTCGATGTAGATTCTCCAGTCGATCCCTGATACTGCGTTGTCAATGTCATTCGACCATTGGTGGGCCTGCGTGTGGTAGTTTTAGCTATCGTATTAGCCTCCCATACGCTTGGAGGATTTAAATATAAACAAGTTTTTATTTGTTTTGCAAGATTTCTAAAATCCCACATTCTTCGTATGGCAGGGTAAAGAGAATATATAAGGTGCAGCGTGCATAAAAAAAAATACCTAGCCCGTAGAATTATGCACCATGGATGTTGACTTGTTGAACTAATGTTGAGCGCATTGAGACTTGTTGACCGGTAACTTGTTCAACTCATTGAAATTATGGGTGGCTGGTGGGACCTTTTGAATTGTAGGCAACCAAATATATTACCAAATTTCTCTTTTTGGCAAAATTTTAATTAATTAATTTTTTAAAATTAATTAATTTTATGTTCAACTATTTTTATTTTATTAATTTTCAATTGGCCAACCAAATTTTTTTTTTTGGCAAAATTTTAATTAATTAATTTTTTTAAATTAATTAATTTTATGATCAACTATTTTTATTTTATTCCCATCTATCGTACAAGCATAAATTCAATTATTTTTTCTTGGGAATTGAGTACAAAGTTATAAGAGAGGGCAGTTAAGTTTTTGTAATTTTTATATCCCTTTTGTAGAAGGTATAATTTTGAGAATTTTTATCATAGCCTAGGAGAGGCTATTATTTTGTAAATGATCTAGCATATTCTAGATCACATATGGTGTCAAACTTGGCTGAACAAATGTTTGCTTTAGTACAAACTATTGGTAATTTTACCAACAAAGTGAATGATATTTTAGTCCATTATGCTCCTGATGAAAAAGCCACTAGATATGTTAAGACCCACACAAAATGTGAAGTGAACCCTGAATGTATTGAATAACTAGATCATGGACATGGAAACCTAGTTTGCATACACAAAAGTTTCTGTCAATGATCAATTTTCTTTTGCTAAACTCAAATTGATTGGTTTAGCAATACTACTTATTATGGATAGACAAAAAGAACAAAATCCCATTACCATTTGGGAATAATTGGTCCAAGCATTGAAGGATTCATTTTATCCTTTTGATTATGCTAGAGAATTGAGAGTGAAATGGTGTAGATTATACCAAACTTCTAATATGTTTGTGTAGGAATATATCTCTTCTTTCAATAGATTACGTATTTTGCTTTTCATGAAAGATCTTGTAGATGAATTTATTATCAAGTATACAAGTGGCCTTCAAGAGCACTTGTATAGAGAGCTCAAATATACTTCCTTGGAAACTATTGATACGGTCATCAACCATACACAATTGGTCAAAGAGAAGTTTACCACTCGAGCAAATGAAGTTTCTCGCTCTTCAAATTAGATGTAGTCTTTGAAGGTAAGATACCTTCAAATTCTTCACCTTCTTCCTCTTCTTCTCCAAAGTCTTATAATGCAAAGAAATATTGTACTCATTGTAAGAGATATGGATACTTATAATATGAGTGTTTTAGGAAATAGAAGAACTTACTTATACAACCTATAGTGGATAAACCCCCAAAGCCCCCCATTGTGGTTATTGAAGAAGGGAGAGCATATTATGAATTGAGAGAAAAAATGAACAATGTTATATTGCTACATCTAAAAGGTAGGCATGACTATTTGTTTATCACCAAAGCTCACCTTACACATGACTTCTTTGTGGATTGGATTATCGATAATGGGTCTCAAATCAATATGATTGCATGATCTATTATCGATAGGCTCAAATTGCCTATGAAACCACAACCTCATCCTTATCCATTGGGATGGCAGGATACAAATTCCAAATCCTAAATCACAAAAATTTCTTGATGGGGAAGACTAGATTCACCATCGAAAATCTAGATCCAATATTCTCCTTTGATCACAGAAAACCAATTACAACACTAGCCCGCAGGTGTAGTTTTCTTTTTTTTTTCTTTCTTGTTCTCCCCTCTTCCTACCTAGCTCACCACTAGCTTCTATTACAATCTCTTGGTTTCTTTCGAGGTCTCGAACCTCTAGGCCATTAATGACCCACCTGGAAGAATACATCCTCCGAATCTCAAAAGTCGGCTCTTCCTCCCTTCATCACTAAACCTTCATATATTTTACCCTAACCGGCAACTACCATCGGGTCAGCCATAGAAACACACATTGATGAGCTGTCTGAATGTCTCTGACCTCTAGACGCAGCATTCGAGTGGCCACCATGCTCAACAAGCTTATCGGGCAAGAAATCATGCATTAATGAGGCCTTTGACCGCCTCGGGAAACACCGTTTGGGAACACATGCCTTTTCGAATCTTGAACCAGCAGTATGTCACGATATCACGACATGTCATGATATCGTGACATTTTTTCTTCCTCATTGCCTTTCTCTTCTTCGGGTCGCGATATCGTGACATGTCACGATATCGCGACATCTTTCCTTTCCAGCTCTTCTTTCTCCTTTTTGATCGTGAAATCGCAACATGTCACGATATCATGACATCTTTCCTTTCTGCCTCCTCCTCACCTCTCGGGTCATGAAATCATGACATGTCGCAATATCATGACATTCTTCTTTTTTGCTTCCTTCTTGCCTCTTTGGATCACAAAATCGTGACATGTCGTGATATTGCGACAGCTTTGCTCTCTGCTTTCTCTCTCTGTTTTGGGTTGTGAAATCGTGACATGTCACGATATCATGACAGCTTTGTCTTCTGCTTTTGCTCTCTGCTTTGGGTCATGAAATCATGACATGTTGCGATATCGCGACAGCTTTACCTTTCGCTTTTGCTCTCTGCTTTTGGTCATGAAATCGTGACATGTGATATCGCGACAATTTCCTTCCTTGCTTTCTTTTTGCTCCTTTGGTCGCGATTTCATGACATGTCACAAAATTGCAACATTTTATTATCTGGCCTTTCCTGTCTTCTTTCGATCATGATTTCATGACATGTCACGATTTCGTGACATTTTCTTCGGTTGACCTCTCTCCCCTGTTTCGATCGCGACATTTTTCTTCGGACGCCCTCTCTCCCCTATTTCGGTCATAATTTTGTGACATGTCATGAAATCATGACATTTTTGCTCTGAGCCTTCTCTCTCCTTCCTGAGTCATGAAAACGCGACATGTCACGATATCGTGACATCAAGGCAAACACTTAATTTTTTTTTTTGTTGATGCAAGATTGCTCTGCTGCCATCGGATTCTCCTACATCAGACACCCAAGGTGGATTGATAAGTGTCCTTCACTTCTATACTGTTGGAGGAAGACCTAGGTGGTCGACCTCTATTTTTGACAACCAAGTTGCATCTTCGATAGGCCTGCCCTTCCACTTGACCAGATATTTAGAATACTGCATGTTCCTGGTATTTCCTACCTACTCGAGTGTCTAGTATTTCCTCTATCTCGTCTGTTGTTGGAGTAGATGTTGGAATACTCTAGAATTCTATACTTGGTGTCTCGTTATTGCCTCCTTCATGATATTCTACCAAATATGCAATTTTAAAAATAGGTGATATGTTAAAGCCACTTGGCAATTCCATTTCATATGCATTGCTTGAATCCTATTTTCCTATAATTCGGCATGGTCCAAACTTCTTCATCTTCAGCTTGTTATAGGTTTTAGCATGAAATATTTCTTTTCTCAGATGGACCATGACTTCATCTCCCACTGTGAATTCCTTGAATCATTGTTTTTGGTTTGCCCTTGTCTTATATTGGTTGTTCATGTTAGTAATGTGCTTCTTCACTTCTTCATGCATGCTCTTCAGATGCTCTACAAAGTCCTCAGCCTTGACACTACACTTTTCCCCTGTATCCATCTTCCTCAACTCAGAAGCATTCCTTGGACTACTCCCATATACTATCTAGAATGGAGATTTGTTAGTACTCCTGTTGACATAATTGTTGTATGTAAATTTTGCCTATGGCAAAACCAAATCCCATCCCATGGGCTTATCTCCTATCAAGCATCTCAATAGATTTCCTAGACTTCTATTCACCACCTCTGTTTGGCCATCAGTCTGTGGGTGGTATGCAGAACTGAATTTCAAATTTGTCTTCAATTTCTTCCACAAGGTCCTCCAAAAATACCCAACAAACTTGGTATCTCTGTTAGAAACGATACTCTTTGGTAGACCATGAAGTCGTACCACCTCTTTAAAAAATAAACCTACAATGTGAACTGCGTCAGTAGTTTTCTAGCAAGGGATAAAATGTGCCATCTTTGAAAACCTGTCAACCACCAAAAATATGGAGTCATTTCCCTGCTATGTCCTTGGTAGACCAAGAATGAAATCCATGCTGACATCCTCCCATGGTCTCTTTGGTACAGGTAATGGCTGATATAATCCAGTGTTCTAGCTCACACCTTTCACCATCTGGCATACTCTATAGTTTTGCACAAACTTGTTCACATATTGTTGTAGTTGTGGCCAATAGTAGTTCTCACTAACTAGGGAAATGGTCTTATCCCGACCAAAATGTCCAGCCAGCCCTCCATTGTGTTTCTCCTTGACCAGATTTTCCCTCATTGAACTCCTTGGAATGCATAATTGGCTTCCTCTAGACAGCATTCCATATTGGATCAAAAAATCCAACCACTTTGTCCTATCCAAAGTAATAGGTGCCAAGCAAGCCTTCCAAGCTTCTGCAAAATCAGGATCTTCAGGGTACAAACCCTTCAGTTCATCAAATCCTACCAATTCCACCTCCATTTCTATCAACAAACATTGCCTTCTACTTAAGGCATCTACAACTTTGTTTGACCTTTCGCTCCTGTGCTTCAACACAAAGGTATAACTCTATAGAAACTCAACCCATTTCATGTGCCTCTGATTTAGTTTCCCTTGGCTATTAATATACTATAAGGCATGATGATCAGTATATAGAACAAACTCTTTTGGCAACAAGTAATGTCAACTTCTTTAGAGCCTAAACTATAGCATAAAACTCTTGATCATAAACTGAATACTTCTTCCTAGCATCATTGATTTTCTCACTAAAGTAAGCAACAAGTTTACCTTCTTGACTCAAAACAACTCCTATGGCACTACCACTAGCATCACAATCTACCTGAAATACCTTATTAAAATATAGAAGTGCCAAAATAAGTTGCTCTATAACATTCTTCTTCAACATATCAAAGCTCTTATCTGCTCCTAAGGTCCACTTAAATTATTTCTTATCCCCTCTCATTGTTTCTGTAAGGGGTGCACAAATACTACTAAAATTCCTAATGAATTTCCTGTAAAAACTTGTTAGACCATGAAATGATCTTACCTCAGTCGTGCTTCTCAAAGTAGGTCATTCAATGATAGCTCTCACTTTTCTAGGTCCATTATTAGACCTTTGACTGAGATGACAAATCCCAGGTACACTAACTCCTTCATGAAATTACATTTCTTTAAATTAACTAACAACTGTTCCTCCCGCAGCTTCTCAAAAACCCTTCTGATATGCATCAGATGGTCTTCCAAGGTTCTTCTAAATATTAAAATATCATCCAAATAGACAATGACAAATTTACCTAAAAATTCTTTCAATACCTCATTCATCAGTCGCATGAATGTGCTTGGTGCATTGGTTAGCCCAAATGGCATGACCAACCATTCATACAAACCCTAAAAATAGACAATGACAAATTTACCTAAAAATTCTTTCAATACCTTCTCTGAGAAGAATCTAATGATAACCACTCTTTAGATCAATATTTGTGAAGTACTTGGCTCCACTAAAATAGTCCATAATGTCATCCATCCTTGGCAATGAAAATCTATACTTTATGGTGATCTTGTTAATGGCTCGAGAGTCTGTACACATTCTCCACTCTTCATCTTTCTTTGGTGCTAGTACTACAGGTACTGCACATGGACTCAAGCTCTCTCAAATCAGTCCCTTCTCCAGCAACTCTTGGACTTACCTGTTCATCTCTTCAATTTCTGTAGGAGTCATTCTATGTGCTGCCTTATTGGGTAAACTAGATCCTGGTACCAAATCTATATGGTGACTGATCTTCCTCACTGGTGGTAAACCCTCAAGCACATTATCAAATATAATGTCTGAAAATTCTTCTAACAGTCCTAAGACTTCTACAAGGGTATCCTTGCATTCTTCCTTCCTAACTCTAGGAATCAATGCATAGCACATATGCTCATGCTTTAAACTATCCAAAAATCTTCCCCCTTAAACTAAATAGATTCTAGCGCTACTACATACCCTTTCACTTGCCTCCTTCAAGGGCTTCAGCTTATGGCACACTCCATTCTTCATCACTGAGTAAGTGTTGGCACGACCATAATGCATTGCACACCGATCAAACTACCATGGGCTTCCCAAAAACAAATAGAAAGCATCCATAGGTAGGATGTCACATAGGACATCATCACAGTAATTTCCAGTATTAAATTTCATCGAGCATTGCTCACTGACCAAAGCACTATGGTCCTTCTATAACCATGCAATCTGATATGGATGCGAGTGTCTCCTCCTCTTTAACTGTAACTTAGTAACCATTTCTTCTGAGACCAAGTTATCAGTACTACCATTATATATAATAATATTACAGAATTTACTTGAACTTTTGCACCTTGTGCGGAATAGGATCCTCCTTTGGTTTGATCCTTTCTCCTCATTCAACAAGGTTCTCCTTGTGACCATAACTTCTCCTCTCTCTGCCTCGTCAAAATTTTCTAATTTAGCACATTCATCTGCTACAATAGCTTTGGCAGGACCCTCAGGTCTCTTATTCGTCCTTTCTCGGTGTTGTCGACACTCTTATGCTCGATGTCCTTCTTCGCCACAGTGGAAACATGTTCCACAAAATCCTCCCCTTCCAAATCTATGTCCAGATCTACCTCTCCCTCTTAGGTAACCATTGTTTTGATTATGACGTTGGTAGGTGTTCCCCTCTTTCTGATCCTGGGTATTACTGGTTTCACTAGCCTTCTTCTGATCCTTATATTTTTCTCAACTGGTCCTTCCACCATTTCTTCCACCATGACCTCTTCCTCTTTGCTTATCCTCAAACCATCTGTTCATCTTCTCTTCGACTTTGAGGGCAAACTAGTAAGCATCCTCAATGGTGCTCACCCTAACCAGACTCAATTCTTCTTGAATACTGGTTCTCAACCCATTGATGTAACGGGCCACCTTCTCCTTGTTAGCCTTTGAATGGCAAATTTTTATGGAGATCTTATAAAACTCATTTGTGTATTCTTTGACAGTTTTGCTTGACTATATCAAACTCTGCATTTTCCTTAGCAGATCCAATTCGTAATCTATAGAAATAAACTATCTTTTTAACTTATCTACCATTCTATCCCATATTGTTATTCTCTCCTTTCATCTTCTATTTCTTTCTAGCTACACTCATTTCCATCATATGCTAGCATGAACCTTCAGCTTGGTCTTAGAAAATCTGACCCGATCAGGATCTTCGACCTCCTCATATTCAAAGTATTCTTCCAGGTCATTGATCCAGTCAATCAACTCCTCTGGATCCAGATTTCTAAAGTATGCAAAAACCTCCATCTTTGGTTTCTTTCCAATCTGGGATATGGATCTGTATAACCTGGCTTGTGCAGGATCTATAGCCTCTTCTTCTTCCTCAAACTGGTCCTCTTCTTCATCAACTTCATCTTCACTACGGTCTTCTCTCCTTGGCTCAACCCCTCTTCACAACTCCTCTTGTAGGGCTTGCACTTGCCTCTGCAAAGCTCTGAAATCTTCTTCAGGTACCACATTCCTCCCACCACCATAATTTCTTTGTGGAGGCATTCTTCTTCACTCTCTTCTCACAACCCTTCCATAGATCCTGGTGCAAACTACCTCACTTTCGGTGATCTGTTCACACACTTAGGAACTCCTACTATGATACCACTTGATGGGGAAGACTAGATTCACCATCAAAAATCTAGATCCAATATTCTCCTTTGATCATAGAAAACCAATTACAACACTAGCCCGCAGGCGTAGTTTTCTTTTTTTTTCTTTCTTGTTCTCCCCCCTTCCTTCCTAGCTCACCACCAGCTTCTATTACAATCTCTGGGTTTCTTTTGAGGTCCCGACCCTCTAGGCCATTAATGACCCACCTGGAAGAATACATCCTCCGAATCTCAAAAGTTAGCTCTTCCTCCCTTCGTCACTAAACCTTCACATATTTTACCCTAACTAGAAACTACCACCAGGTTAGCTGTAGAAACATGCATTTATGAGCCGTCTAAACATCTCTGACCTCTGGACGTAGCATTCAAGTGGCCACCATGCTTAGCAAGCTTACCGGACAAGAAATCATGCATTAATGAGGCCTTTGACCGCCTCGGGAAACACCATCTGGGAATGCATGCCTTTTCAAATCATGAACCAACAGTATGTCGTGATATCGTGACATGTCATGATATCACAACATTATTTCTTCATTGTTGCCTTTCTCTTCTTTGTGTCACGATATCACAACATGTCACGATATCGCGACATCTTTCCTTTTTGGCTCTTCTTTCTTCTTTTCAGTTGTGAAATCATGACATGTCACGATATCGTGACATATTTCCTTTCTGCGTCCTCCTTGCCTCTTGGGTCATGAAATCATGAAATGTCATGATATCGCGACATTCTTATTTTTTGTTTCCTTCTCGCCTCTTTGGGTCATGAAATCGTGACATGTCGCGATATGGCGACAGCTTTGCTCTCTGCTTTCTCTCTCTATTTTGGGTCGCAAAATCATGACATGTCGTGATATCACGATAGCTTTGTCTTCCAATTTTTCTCTTTGCTTCGGGTTGTAAAATCATGACATGTCGTGATATCACGATAGCTTTACCTTTTGCTTTCGCTCTCTACTTTGGGTCACAAAATTGTGACATGTCGTGATATCACGACAGTTTCCTTCCTTGCTTTCTTTCTGCTCCTTCAGTCACAATTTTGTGACATGTCACAAAATCATGACATTTTCTTCCCTGGCCTTTCCTATCTTCTTTCGCGACATGTCACGATTTCACAAGATGTCGCGATTTCGTGACATTTTCTTTGGATGCCCTATCTCCCCTGTTTCGGTCATGATTTCATGACATTTTTTTCATGACATGTCATGAAATTGCGACATTTTTGCTCCACGTCTTCTCTCTCCTTCCTGAGTCGTGAAAACGTGACATGTCGCAATATCACGACACTTTTCTATGTCGCAATATCGTGACATCAAGGCAAACACTTAATTTTTTTTTTGTTGATGCAAGATTGCTCTGCTGCCACTGGATGCTCCTGCATCAGATCATATTATGAATTGAGAGAAAAAATGAACAATGTTATATTGCTACATCTAAAAGGTAGGCTTTACTATTTTTTTATCACCAAAGCTCACCTTACACATGACTTCTTTGTGGATTGTATTATCGATAATGGGTTTCAAACCAATATGATTACATGATCTATTGTCGATAGGCTCAAATTGCCTACGAAATCACAACCTCATCCTTATCCATTAGGATGGCAGGATACAAATTCCAAATCCTAAGTCACAAAAACTTGCACTATATCATTTGTTTTTGGATCTCATTATGTAGATCGAGTCACTTGTGATGTGACTCCCATGGACTACCATGGTATTATTCTTGGGCAACCCTATCAGTTTGATAAGAGGGCTATTTATGATTCATACCATTAGACCTATGCTTTGCATCATAATAAGAGGTAATATTGTCATCTACCAGAGAAGATAGCATTTGTCTTCAATAGACCTCATGATACACTTACTTCCACTGCATCGTCTCCTTCCAAGGTGACATCATCATCATATTCTATTGCATTGCCTCCTCCTATTAATGCAAGTTATTCATCGACATCTCCTCCTACTACTCTAGTTCTTCTTCCACATATTTTAGAGCGGCCATCTCCATTGCCATCTTCATGGGTTCCTATTTTTAGTAGACTTTACTAGCTCTATAGCAAAATATTGGTGCTTCTTCATTACATCATCAAGATCCTACATATATTAGTGATTTAGATGTACTACAACATTCTACTTTAGCATCAACTATGACTCATTTTACACATGATCTTGTTTAGCATCTTTGTCAGCTTTGTTTTTAGCATGATGTATCTCACCCCTTCACCCATATTGTAAAAGCATTGGAGTCCAATGCTTCTATGGTCGAGAGAGATGATATGGATATATTTAGGTCTAGGCTAATTTTTATTAGGCTTAGTTTATTTTATTATTTACTTAAACCTAAATTTATAAGTCTAAGTTAGATTGTGTGAGTTCTAGACTAGGTGTTAGCTTTACTTATTTAATTAAGTATTAAGTTCTAAGTCTAGAATATAAATATCTAATTCCAAATTGTAAATATTGGTAATATTTGGACGACATAGTATTGGATTAGATTTTTCAGCATAGTGAGAGTTATGAACTTGAGTTTGAATTCTTAGTCATAGATTCTGATTAAAATCATCTATTTTGGGATATTATGGTTGTAAAATAGATTATAAAATCCACATTATGTGAATAATATTCCCTCATCAACAATACATAAGCTACAAAATATATCTAGATCTCATGTAAATGCTTCTAGACTCTAGAGTATAATACTATATATGATTATAGAATCATCTCATAATTTTTTTTATTATGATTTTACTCCTCTAGGAAACTAATTATATTAATATTTTGACCAATAAAAATTTATATAGTTTTCTTTCTCATATATATTTATTTTATGTTCACTACTAACATATAGAATTGTGATATGAATCCTCTATATATATTTTTTATTATTTCTATTTCTTATTAAAATTAATGTAGATAATGTTCTAAATGGATGGAGTTACAATTATAGATTAAGGATTCTCCTTCGTAAAATATAAATTTAACATGATAATGTATATTTCTAAAATGTGGATTCCAAAATCTTTACTCAAAAGTAATTATAAATTGTATTTATTAGTTTTTTTAGAAAAAGAGAGACATATTATACAATTACATGAATCGATATAAGATAAACTAAAATTTCTAAATCTAGAAAAAAATAGTAATTCAATTACCAAATCTAAAACTATCCAAATCCAAGTATAAGTGAAAGTACAACATTCAAAAGTAAAATACACTAATATTATCCAAAGAAGAACAACATCCAGGAGTAATCTTAATATAGTAAAAAAACATTACTTTATTAGTATGGTATAAAGTACCATACATATCATAATAATCAAATTACTGACCTCTACTCTAACTTTCTTACAACATCACCATAATATGTACAAAGAGATCACACATAGACTATATGTAAAGGGTTTGACTTTTCTTGTAAAAATATCCTCCCTTGAGTGACAATCAGTGATCTATGGATACAAATCCTAGTATATCATCTCATTCTCCTCAATGTATGACAACAAACTAGTATTAAATATCTTTGGTTGTACTTGCAACGATAAGAAAGAGAGTAAAATGATCACATGTTGTGAAATAAACAAAGGTATAAAACTAAAAATAATGTTAGCAAGAGTGTATGAATGCTAGAAAAATATTTTATAGATGTTTGGTAATGTTAGGATAAATAAGGATATGATATTGATATTTAGAGTGGATTAAATAAAATATTTTTTCATTTAAAATTGACCATTAATTTTCATCGTTATGGGATCATAAAATCATAATATTTGGTCCAATGACATGTCATTCATATCCTAGGTGTAAAAAATACTAGAATCATGATCATACATCAAAAACCATAAAATTTATTTGACAACCAACCTCCCCACTTGAAGTGGTGGTATTCATACTTCTTTTTTAGGATATGTTCTTTATTCATATGAGTTAAAATATCTCATAATCATGAACCTATCCTTATTTTAGGCTTTTAGTAATGTTAGAAAGTAAAAGTATCAATAAATATGGTAGCAAAGTGACAAATGGGTAAAGTAATAGAAATAAAATCACCAACCAACATGGCTTGCTATCATCCTATCAAAGGACTAACAAAGGTAGTCCACCCTTATTTCATATATAGGAGGAAAGGACTCTCCACCATCTACAAAGTTATTTGTAAGTGCTATTTTTACAAATACATATTTATTCTCACTACGGACTATTGATGACACTAGAAGGGACAACTAATAGTGATTCCATGGGGGAAAAGATAAAAAAGAGCAATATGTGATAGCCAAATCAACAAATATAAGCATTTTATACTACAAAACAAAAAATAATTTTTTATTTTTATTTTTGATACTACTCTCTATGCAAAAATGAAATTTTTTGACATAAACAATAGAATAGATACATAATTACATATCCAAATATGTGAATGTAGAGGGAAAAATATGTGATACCTACCTGTGTGCACTCCTAAACATTTTTGCTAGAATATTTTAATTTTTGTGTGCACCATGTACATAGAAATAATGTTTACTATAAAACCTCCCAAAGCATTTTAAAATGCTATTTGGGTACAAAATATATAAAACCAAAATACCCATATGAGTCCAAAATATGCAAAATCCACTAGAAGCACTACCTCTTTGATATACATATGAAACATAGTAAACAATTTGCAAAAAAAAACATTTTTATAAGTAAAATATTCTAAAAATATATAGATGGTAACAAGTTTAATTTTCAATTTTATTTTTACATGCACTTTGAGACTTTTGATAATGAGTGCATGCACATAGACATCCTGTTTAAGTCTAAATATATTCAATGGTAAGAATATGTGGTGGTGATGCTCAAGAGATAGGTTCCCCATACCTAGCTTGTGATTATCTTATGTTTTAGCTAAAAAATAACAAAAGATAAGAAATCAAGAAAAATAAACAATCTATAAGTTAGGTTGGGTAGGAATTAGCTTGGATATTGTGGATAGGATAGTGAAGACCACCACATGAACTAGGTAGTGTAGTTCACTTGGGGTAGCTAAAAACATCCTAAAAGTTCCCTAGAACCCTTGAAAATTGAGGATGATTAGGATTACCATTTTTTAAAAATGGTGATCATGGTCCAACTAGGATTTTTTAGAAAGTCATAGAAAAGTGAGGATCAAGTGTCAAAGTGGAGATTATATAAAATAAGGTTATCATGGTCATTAGCAAGAAATATGGATGATTATAGTTAAAACTAATAATTATGTTAAAAGACAACAATTGGATTTGACCACCAATATGAGCTATCATGGTCAAAATTAGTAGTCATAGTAATTTTTTTTTAGATTAATCATCATTCACAGATGATGCAACAATGTAACATGGATGTTAGTGAATATTTCTTACTTAAATCAAGAGTTTAAATATTTTTCATAAGTAAGAGCTAATGCTTAACTATCAGAATAAACCTCATTGAGTGTGTCGAATGGGGTAGGCTAGGTGTAAGCCCTATAATTTTTTGGTGGCATAGATACCCCCACCTATTTGGGACTTACCTGAAAGTGGCATCTCAATTTGGGTGTTTATCACAAACAAGAAAAAAAATGGTGTTCAAAATTCTACTAGATAGGCCATTGTAATATTTGTTGATAAAAAAATCTTCTATTCTATATATTTTTAGTATTTTATGAGGTTAAGGGATTTTAATAAGAAATGGATAAGCCCTTATTAATGGAGCAATAAATGGTTTGAGGTTAATAAATTTATTACAAGGTAAGAATAAGTACAACCATGAGTATAACAAGAATTTGGTATAATGGTATCTAACATGTAAAATCTTAGTCTCAAAATTTACACTCTTTTGAGGCATAAAGAGTGCAATTTATGTTATGATATAATCATACCATCTTTAAAATATATACACTATTTTTCATTTTCATTTCAAAATGTATAGATAATATTTTGCATTGGATGTATTATACTTTATACTAAGTATACAAAACATCATCAAGATCTATTTTTAATTGGTTAACTGGGATTGAAATAAATATCACTTGTATTATGGCATGACCACATCATGGTATTATAACAACTTAATAATTATGTATACCACTTGGAAATATTCAAACCTATGTCTACTATAAATTCAAGAAATTTAAGCAATTGAACTAGTATCACCTAATTATATATTTGTGTTGGCATAAAAACTCACAAGATGTATTATAAATTAAAGGAGTATAATATATAAGCATTAGCCTATATAAAAAAATAACAGGTGTCAAGGACACATGTCAAGGAGAAGTACACATTAACTTTAACATTCTCCAAGACTTACTTTTTTTCGTAAGTACACATTAAGGAGGAATGTTAAAGTTAATGTGTACTTCTCCTTGACATGTGTCCTTGACACTTGACACTTTTTCATATAGGTTGATGTCTATATATTGTACTTATTTCATGTATAGTACATCTTGGGAGTTTTTGTGTCAACATTTGGAATTAGAGCTTCTTAGGATCTTGATTTTGTGAGCTTGATGGGGGATTTCCCTCATGGAAATCTCACTCCTTCCATATTTTATTTCTTTTTCTTTTTGATCCAAAATATCTTAGTATTATATAAATTTGTTGGTTTAAATCAATTTGGTTTATGAAAAAGGATCTTTGCATTTTAAAAAAAGAAAATATTTTATAGAGTGGACATGTTCTATTCAACTACTTGTTTATCCTTGCACTCAATTGGTTGTACTTGATTGGATTTGTAGTGTTTGATTTTATTTTAAATGAGTTTTAGTTTTACTTTATTTCTATTCAACTGCTTGTTTGTCTTTGAGTGATCCATATATCTCCTATTTTTTGATCGTACGATTGTATCTGTAGTGTTTTATTTTATTTCAATTGAGTTTTAGATTTACTTTGATGATTCAACGAGATTCAAGGGCTCTACAGCATGATGCTCTTAGATGTAGGAATAATTTTGATAGACCTTCTTCTTTTATAGTTGATTTATGCCTACGTACAGATCATCGAGAGCTTCATTAAATAACGTTGATCTATGGCTTTCAACATTATTAGTTTGCATACAAAAGATGCCAAAATATATATTAACATTACCATAGAATATGTAGTTATAGTGCATACGCAGTTCTACGTGTAGTTCAATGCCAACCCAACCATCAACGTCATTAACGCGATCTGGTAGCTGCTGCATCATAGGTTTGAGTCACCATGTGGGCTCTGTCCCTCCCACCTACTGACCTTCGGTGGCTACTCGATGATGATATCGAAGAGCTTTGATCAACGTCTAGATATTCTAGACTGAGCTATTCACTATTCAAACATCATCCACATCTTGTTTGCTTAGTATAGTGAAACTCATTATGAAAAGGATTCACATAGTAGGGTTTCTATGAGTTTTAGTGTGCCCAGTATCAAATAATTTGGATGTCATTCTAGTGTGTGTTTATTTTGTTGTGGTGGCATCAAGTCTTTCAGCTATCCTCTCCAAGGATATACCCACCTCCCTTTGTGAAATCAAGAGGAATGGTGCACGAACTAGTAGAAAGCATTATTAGAAATGTTAGAGGTGATCAAGTTCAATATATTTGATAGCATTAAAATACAATTACCTAGATTACTCAAACTATCTAAAATGGTTGAACTTCATGTAGGTGGGGAGTAAGAAAAAACCTGGATACGTCCTATTGAGGCATTTATTGTGTTGTTGCTATTGTAGAATCTCTGCCTACTACAAGCATAGACCTGTCGAAGAGGCCCTAAATTTGCTTGACCTCATGAAAATTACCAATATTCATTCTTTGACATATCATGTGAGGTTCCTATATTTTGATTTTGTATATTTATATTTTTTCACAACTAGGAAAAAGGAATTTCTTTGATAAGTTCAACATGGTTTGAATCAACACTACATGTTGGATAGTAAAAACCTCCATGATGCTGCATCTAATTTTCTTCGGTGAATACGCTATTTTCTGGTGATCACCTTTTGCTCATCGTGATTCCTAATAGATGTGTGATTGAGATATGTGAAGGTTGAAAAAGCGGCATGATTTGCAGGTTTTTCATCAACACAGATGAGGGTCTTTTATACTGAAGCACAACAAAAAACTAGGGATAATGGAGAAAGAGTAGAGAATTTATTTATGTAGAATTTATTTATGTAGATGCAAGCCTCACTGCCATCATCATGATTTTTTTACATGACTCTCCCTCGTGACCAGGACAACAACGTTAGCCCATTTTCGTGCACTATTTATCTATGATTTTTATTCACTTGGTGGTAATGTTAAAAATCATTATTTTTCTAGCTATCATTAGTTCCTATAATAGTAACAAATATTCTAAATATGCACATAGATATCACCAATTAACACTGGTGAATGTGTTGTTGTGGTATCTATTGAAGAGGTTGATGGAAATTTGACTGGTGAGTGTAGAGAAAGTAGGCCTTCCATGTTTTGTTGTGTACATATGTCACGTGGCATGATCACAACACATAGGAACCACAACTGCCACTACCACAGGCAGGCACATGGGTCCCTTGTGCTTGGATTAAAAATTATTTTGAAGCAATGTAGGCCCCCTATTTTATCATTTAAAATTGCTTTAATATTGCAATAGTGTTATGTAATGTGGTAGGTTATTTTATTTTTTACTTTATTATAATATTTATAAGTGAATGTGAAAAAGGTGAATGGTCTATGCAATTATTTTGTTGGTCCTATATAATATTTTTTTGAAGGCACAATTCTTGAAATATTTCTCTTACAAAAGAAAATTGAAATGTTGGAAAATAATCCAAATTTAATTATGCCTTGTATTTCCACTAGAGAGCAATGTCAACAATATTTCAAGGAGAATATTATTGATTCTTGTTATAAAGGGATAAAGTTTTCTTCTTGTAGTAGAGAATCAAATTAGATCCGAGTATAGTCATGCATATACTTGTTGGAAATATATTTTTGATTCAGATACAATGGAGGTGTCCATTTTGAGTTTTGAGGTAGTTTGATATCCATTTTTAGGCCTAAATTTTGTTTGTATCATGGAGTACATTTTTGGTTGAACCTGATACTCAAAGGTAAATGTAAATGATCCTAGTATCTAGTTATATTCTCTATAGCACCTGGTGGATGCAGTGACTAGTTATCCATGCATTTCGATAGGATGAGAGGATCACCACAAGAACACTTACCACTCTATCTGAAGACTATTCAATGAATATAATTTGGATTAAATTCTAATGACTACAAACATAGACACTTTAGAATATTCTTTTTCTTTTTCCAAATCCTCCAATTTTTTATCTATGACTTCTTATTTGTAATAAAAAGTAAATTTTTGGTAGAGATTGACACTCTTAAATGGCTTAATTTTTTATATTAAGGTGCATTTTCAATAATACTAAATTAAAAAAAATCTCGACTCCTTCTAGATAAATATTTCACCATGATGAAAGTATCATACCCATGGTGAACCTTGTCAATTACTATAGAGGCAACATACCCAATAAATAGGCTAATTTTGAGGTACTTAGACAAGGTTGACCCAGAGGTAATGCACCTAAAGAAGTGGTTGAGCAGGAGGTAATAGATCTAGATGTATAAACCGTTGATCTAGAATTATTTTTTTAAAATAGAAGAGCCAAGAGCAAAACTCAAAAGCCTAGACACTATTCAAAATCATGTAATGCAAGTCAACATTAAGGGGGAATGTCTCTAATGTTGACTTACATTTTTTTGGAAAGTATATATTAAGGAGAAATGTTAAATTTAATGTGTACTTATTATTGACATGTGTCCTTAAGGATTGTCATTTTTTCATATAGGTTGATGAATAACATGTGTTTATACTGAGAGGGGGGGTGAATAGTATATAATAAAACTTTTTGTTTTTTAATCCAAATAATAGCATCAGTAGTATTAAAGAAGTAAACATCACACAAAGCATCACACACACGAGCGACATGGTTTTACGTGGTTCACCAAAATATGGATACTTCCACAGAGAAAATATTTTTTTATAATTTTTTCTCAAATAATCTTGGGAATCATTTCCCTACAATATTTATGGACCTCTATCCAAAGGAGACACCAATCCCCAAAATCAAGTTCATGTGTCTCAATCAATAGGATAACTCCTTCTCCTCTGCTTTTGTTGGTGATCTTATAGAATACTACTATTCTAGAAAACCTTTAAGTATTAACTCAACACACTCAATAGAAACCCTAATCAAGTCCTTTTCACTCCAAACTTATTTTTTAGAAAACCAATCAGTCAACTCAACTATGGAATAATGTGCTCATACCTTTTTATTGACGATGAAGGGATCTCATAAATATATAACAACCACAAACACTTCTATGCCAAGCTCAAATATATTATAATATAAATCTTTCTCATAATGTAATGTAAAAACTCAATTACACCTTATCACTCCACCTTTCGAAATAACCATCAACATACATAAAATATTTATCCAATAAAACCTTATAATCTCCTAATTAAAAATAAATTCAACATCCACCAAAATTAACTCAAAACCTCTTTAATCATATTTATGGCAAAAAGAACTTTGGTAAAAATCAAATCTACTTTCCTTATAACTCCAATAACATAAATCACTTATCAATAAAACAACCTTTCATAAACCCTTATAATTATAGATAACATAAATCAATTATCAATCAAACAATCTCTCATAAATCCTTATAACTCCAAATGACACTTTATATAAAACCTTAGGTAAATAAAGTTTAATTAAAAATACCTTTGCCACTAGTGGCATTCGAATCCACAATATCTACCTACACGAGCATTCTAGTCATGGGATTGACCACCATGTATGATAGATGTGTGCTTTAAATCTTAGGAGCACTTCGTGATCTTTCTCCTAAGTATGGTGCTCAAAACGAGTGTGTGCCAAAACGCTCTTTCCTTGGTGGTCAAGACGAACACACAAACTGGCCATGTGAATCAATCATGGTCACTTCCACTCCCAATGCTCTCATGAAACACGTGCTACCAATGGACCACCCTATCCAATTATATTGAGGTCTTCTTCTCCCCTTTTCATCTTTTTCCTTGGAACTAAAATACAACACGAGTTTATCTTCTTCCTCAATGATTGCACAAATTATCTTTCTCTTTGGTCGCATAAAATTTAATTGAAGAAGGTAAGTTCTAATGTTCTTTGGCATGGTATTTATACATGATTTCCCCTTTTTCCATAGATTTTGGTGCTCCAAAAATTTTGATGACTTCAGTGCTTTTTAAAAACTTTTATAATTTATAAATTATTTAAATTCTAAAAGAATTTAAATTTTATAAATTATATTTATAAATATTTGAATTTAATAAAAATTAAAGCATTCCTTGATATAAAATTTAACCCTTTAATTTGTACTCCATTGATTTGATGAAGATTATTCTACCACCATGTTTTTAATAAAACCTTAGTTCTTCCATCATAATGTCTAAACAAAAAAAACTTAATGACAACTTTTCACCTTGACATTAATGACAACTGAATGAGCTCAAAATTTTCAACAATCTTCCCCTTTGTCATTGATAGCAACCTAAATTATGTTTACTAAAAACTTGAAATTTCCTTTGTTCTGATCCCCTTGGTACATTGCTCCCCCTCACTCAATGCTCTCTCAAATACCAAATATCTCCCCCTTACTCAAATATCTCCCCCTTTGACATCAATGGCAAAGGTTCACCTTTGGGGCTTGGGGCTAAGATTGAGCCTCTTAGCTTAGTCTCTCCCCCATATTATTTTAAGGTGGTTAATTCTGGGGTGGGAGTCTCACTCCAAATTTTCCTTGAATATACTCAAAGGTTTCCTTTGAAAGGGGCTTGGTGAAAAAATCCACTATTTATTCCTTTGTAGTAATATATTCCAACCTGACTTGTTTATCTGTCACCTATTCTCTAAGAAAGTGGTACTTAATTAGAATGTGCTTTGTATAGCATGCATCATTGGATATTTTGAGATACTTATAGCACTTGTATTATCACATAGTATGGAAATGTGATGGTTAGGATTTATCTTGAAATCTTCTAGAGTTCTCTTCATCCATAACACCTATGTACAACTGGTTACTATTGCAATGTATTCTACTTCTACTGTAGATAAGAATACTAAAAATTGATTCTTACTTAGCCAAGAGACTAAGTAGTCTCTAAAAAAGAATGCTCCTCCACTTGTGTTTTTTCTGTAATCAATGTTGCTGGCCCAATCTGCATCTGTATATGCTATCAATGTGAAACTATAACTTTTGGGATACCAAAGCCTAAAATCCATAGTCCCTTTTAGATACCTAAAAATTATTTTTACTACTACCACATGTGTTTCCTTAGGTGTTTCCTAAAACCTTGCCACTAATCCCATTGATTGTACTATGTCTGGTCTTGTAGTTGTAACATACAATAAGATTCCAATCATAGACCTATATAATCTTTGATATGCCTCTGGAGATTCATCATCCTTGCTCAACTTGCATCCTATGACCATGGGGGTACTTACTATTTTACAATCTTCTAACCTAAATTTCTTTAACATTTCTTTTATATACTTGGCTTGTGAGAGAAACAAACCTCTTTCTAATTGTGAAATATGAAGTCCAAGAAATAAGGGTAATTCACCAAGCATAGACATGTCAAATTTATTTTGCATGTTATTAGTAAATTCTTTACACATCTTATCATTGTTTCCCCCAAACATTATGTCATCAACATAAACAACCACTATTAGTAAATCACTTGCTTCATTTTTGATATATAAATTACTATATGATATTCCTTTTTTAAATTCCTATTCCTAAAGATACTTATCCAATATTGAGTACCATGCTCTTGCAGCCTTCTTTAAACCATACAGTACCTTTTTCAATCTGCATACATGATCTAGTTTATCTACTAGTATGAATCCCTCTAGCTATTCAATATAAACTTCTTCTAGAACACCATTTAGAAATGTTGACTTGACATCCATATGATATACCTTGAATTTATTAAAAAAAAAAAAAATAGTAGAGGACTGATTGTGAAAAAGTAATTTTTCTCGTCACACTAGGGTAAGGTATCCTAATATTGAAATAAAGGGAATAAGGGATGAGGAGCGATGGAGGAAGTAGAGGAAGCAGAGGAGGAGCAAAAATAATAGGCAAGAATTTTGAACCAACGGAAGGAGAAGATCCAGAAGCAGGGCAAAAAATTATAGCTGGAAAGGAAAAGGATTCCCTGTTAGCTTAGTTTGAAAAGTATAAAGGTGCAAATCCTCCAGATAAACCCTCATACAAAGGGTCCCACTAGGATTCGAGAGCTGGCAACAAGGGCCCAACCTTTTTGGAAATGCTGAAAGGGAAAAATAAGGATCCAGTCAGTGAACTACCGCCCCTAATACCAAAAAATAATAGGTTAATTATGCCAGTGGAGATTATGGAAAGATTATTGGATATGGAAGCACCATATTTAGTTGGCAATTTTTTGGGAGGAAGGTCGGATATTGAGACTATTCGCTCATGGGCCATGACAAAGTGGAAAAATTTAGGAAGCTTTGAAATCGTAGCCATGTCAAGAGGTATTTTTATGATAATAATAAACAACAAAGATGATGCAAAGTGCATCTTGATAGGAGGACCCTAGTTTCTAGGAAGGTGTAGCCTCTTTCTGAGGAAGTAGGGGGAGGATTTCAACCCTGAGAAGTAGAACATTAATATAGCACCCATTTGGGTCTGCTTACCAAACCTCCTAGCCCATTTTGTTAATGAGTATTGTCTTAGTGGCATAGCAAAGACGATAGGAGAGCTCATGGTAATAGACCATTCAACCCAGGCAAGGACTAGACTGACGCATGCCAAGATCTGTGTAAATGTAAACTTGGATTCTGATCTACCTTCTCAGGGGGAACTAGCATATGGAGAGTTTCTAAGGATTCAGCATATGGAGTATGAGAACAAGCTGGTATTTTGTAGCATGTGCAAAACCCAGGATCACCTTCAAGCCTAATTTCTAACAATAACTGCAAACAAGGAAGCCATGAGCAAAGGTTTTCTTGTGAAAGCTAATGGGAGAGGGATCCCAATGTTTCAAGCACCACGTATTAACTTGAAAGGATACAGACAAGTTAAGAATAACTAGGCTAACCAAGCCAACACATAAATGGCAAAAATCTAGGAGAAAGGAAAGCAACATAATGAGGGGGGCAAAAATCATAAGGTATGTAATAAATATCCCAGCTTGAACATGTTTGATATCCTAGCAAATATAGAATTTGAAAAATAAAATAGTAAGGATGATACCATCAGCTTCAAGTTTCTTGAAACCCTAGACTCCCCATCCAAATCGGGACCATCCACATTTATGAAAAAAATACCCAAAAGCTATGCTCAAAATGAAGACAATTTCCAGGTAATTTCAGTTTGAACATGGAAAAAATAGAGTCAAGAGTCGAAGTTGTGGAAACAAGAGGATGGAATGTAGCTCCTAATACGGTAGTGGAGCAAATTATCCCTTATTAGATGAGCCCAACGGTAAAATGTTCCTTGAAGGAAATCCCCCTGTTTAGGAACCAGATAGGAGAGGTGAACCAAAACAAGGCTGAGGATGAAGAGGGAATTGAAAAACCCCAAAATGAGGAAGAAGGTTCAAGCCCTAGACTATCATAGTATATTCCCCCTCATTTTTGTCCAAAACATACTAGAAGCACTACCAAGACTTCGATAGATTATGGAAGTGAAAGAAAGAAAGGGAGAATATCTACAACATAGCACTATAGAATGAGAATCAATGAAGAAATTACAAACAGAAAGCAAAGAACATTGTTACAGCAAGCTATTCTTGGCCAGGATAATAGTAAAATTGACAAACCCCCTTTGGCTCAGGTAAGGGGGTGGGGAAAAAATATCAAACAGTCCAAATGAAGGTTCTCTCATGGAATGTGAGAGGCCTAAATGGCCTACCAAAAAAAAGGATGGTGAAGTCTATTAGGAAGGATTGGAATCCTACTATCATTTTTCTTCAAGAAACCAAAACAGATGTGGCACAATCAGCACTTATAGTTAGAAGGATTTGGAAGCAAGGGGAAGTGGCCTTTCAACAGGCGAGAGGAGCGTCTGGGGGCCTCATGATCTTATGGGATCCTATTAAAATAGAAGGAAGTATTATTAAGGAAAATGAAAGAGTCTTAAGCATATTATTTCATGATTTTGATACTAATAAGAATTAGATTATGTCAAATGTTTATGCCCCCACATCTGTCCAAGGGTTGTCTAAACTGTGGGAGTTTTTTGGGCATTTGAGCCAACCTTTTAAAGAAATTCCTTGAGTGATTGGGGGAGATTTCAATACCCCCATTTACCCATATGATAAGAAGGGAGGATCTGGATTACCCTCAAGGAGCATGGAGGACTTCAATGAATTCATTAATACAAATGGATTGAAGGATGTAAGACTAAAAGGAGATAAATTTACATGGAGTAACAAGAGGATAGGAAGTCAGATGATTCAAGAAAGGTTGGACAGGTTTTTTTATCCAAGGAAGCTACAACAATGTTTGGTGATTCAGCATCACAAGCCCTTCCTAAATGTGCTTTAGACCATAATATTATTCTATGGGAGGCATTTCAGGCTAACTTCTTTAAAAAGCCATTCAAATTTCTATCAATGTGGGTTAAAAATCTAGAATTCAAGAAACAAATAGAGGAATGGTGGCAGCAGCCTATCTAGGTAAGTGCTTCCTTCAAACTATCTCAAAAACTTAATATGGTGAAAAACAACCTTAGAATTTGGAATAAAGAAGTCTTTGGAAATATTTTTGAGAATAAGAGAGCAGTGGGGGAAAAACTAAGAATAATAGAAAGCAAAATCCAAAATGGAACCTATGATGAGGCGACAAGGATTGAAGAGAAGGAAACCCTTTGTGAGTTTTATAATAACTTAGCTTGTGAAGAGATGTATTGGAGGCAGAAATCAAGGGCATTATGGCTAAAGGAAGGGGACTCTAGTTCAAATTTTTTCCATGTTACCACTTTGAGCAATAGAAGCAAAAATAATATTAGAAATTTAACTAAGGTGGATGGATCCTCAACTCAAAACATTCAGGAGTTCAGGGACAAGGCTGTTAATTTTTTTAGTTCATTATTGGGTGAAGAACGGGCCTATAATGCCCAAGCAAAGGACTCTCTACTTAAATTCATTCCACAACTCATTGATGAAAAAATTAATGAGTCTCTTACAACACCTTTTTCAAATGAAGAGATCAAGGAGGCTTTTTTTAACATGGATCCTGACAAAGCTCCTGGGCCGGATGGGTTTTCACCACGGTTTTCCAAGTTTATTGGGATATTATTGGAGCAGAAGTTATTACTACAATCAAGGAGTTCCAAAGTTCAAATCATATTCCAAGATGTTTCAATTCAAATTTCATTGCTTTGATCCCTAAATGCCCCAACCCCAAGACTATGGCTAACTTTAGGCCGGTTAGCCTGTGTAATATATCCTATAAAATTCTATCCAAAGTTTTAGCCAACTGTTTGAAGAAAGTTCTACTGGTTATCATTGATCCAAGTCAAGGAAGTTATGTACAAGGAATATCAATCTTAGATGGAGTTGTTACTATTCATGAGGCTCTTCATACAGTCACTCAGACCAAAAAATTAGTCATGGCTTTAAAGTTAGACTTGAACAAAGCTTATGACAGGATAAATTGGGAATTCCTAGAGGCAGTTTTATTAAAATTTGGCTGCAACATGAAATGGGTCAAGTTAATAAGAGAGTGTATTTCTAAGACTTGTTTTTCAATTTTGGTTAATGGGTCTACTACAAGTTTTTTTCAAAACAAATGTGGTCTAATACAAGGATATCCCATAAGTCCTATGATGTTCATCATTGTAGTTGAGGCCCTGGGAAGAACCATTAAGGCAGCATCAGTAGCTGGACTCATATCATGTATCAAGGCCATGTCGCTAACTACCCTGGTGACACATCAACAATTTGTTGATGATACATTGCTATTGACTTTGGCTTCTATGGTTGAGGAAAGAAGGATTAAAAATATTCTCATAATGTATGAAGAAGCGGCTGGATAGAAAGTGAATTTTGATAAGAGCAAACTTTATTTCATCAATACGCCCATTCCTAGGCAAAAAAACATAGCAAGGATCATGGAATATCAGATTGCATCCCATCCCACCTCCTATTTAGGTCTTCCCCTATTTACAGGGAAACCTGAAGGATCAATGTGGAACATAGTTCTGGAGAGGATTCAAAAAAACTAGCAGGTTGGAAAGGACATCTATTATCTCAAGCAGGCAAAGCATTTTTAACTATGGCTTCACTTCAAAGTATACCCGTTTACTTCCTATATGTATTCAGAGCTCCCAGCAATGTGTATCATAAAATTGAGTAGCTTTAAAAAAAATTCTTTGGTTAGGGACTGAGGATAAGAAAAGGATCCATTTAGTAGGTTGGAACAAGGTTTGCAAACCTAAAGCTTATGGGGGGTTAGGATTGAGGAGAGTTGCTCATCTCAATATAGCTCTGTTAGCCAAACAAGCATGGCGGTTATTGACTAAGGTCGATAATGAATGGATTGCCATAGTTATGAGGAAATACGTCCAAGGTGTGAACTTCCTTAATGACAACTTAGTAAGAAGGGGGTCTGATTTTTGGAAGGCAATCCTCATGAGCAGAGATCTTGTCAATAAAGGTCTTAGATGGATTCTAGGAAATGGGTAAACAATAGAATTTTTGAAGGATCAGTGGGTGAGAGCTAAGGAGTTATCCCAAAATCCTTTTTTGGCTAGGATTCAAGAGCATATGGAGCAGCATATTGGGAAGAAGGTTGCAAATTATATGTGGCAGGATATAAATATCAACATGTGGAAACACATTAGAGTATAGGGTTTTAAAGCAGAGTTTGAAGAGCTTTATAACATTTTAACTCAGCAAATTTTTCCCTCTGGAGAGGATGAAGATCACATTGTTTGGGCTAAGACTGAAAGTGGTGACTTCACAGTTAAGTCTGCCTATAATTTTCTTCTCAATGTGGAAGGTCAAAAATTTCAATCGAGTTTGGTTTGGATCAAAGGCTTAATTCCTAAAATATCATTTTTTCATGGTTGGTGATTCAAGGAAAAATCCTCACTATGGACAATATTTTATCCAAATGTATTGTTATTGCTAACCGTTGCTACATGTGCAGGGCAGGGTGGGAGACTACCCAACACTTATTTCTGGAGTTTCCGGTAGCGGAGTCCATTTTGGATGAACTTTTTCAAGCCTTTAGGATCTCGTGGGTTAAGCCTGCTCTTATATCTAAAGTGTTCCATCAATGGCCTCAACCCTTTGTTAGCCTAAAACTTAAGTACCTATGGAAAATCTATTGGCATAATTTTCTCTAGCATATTTTGCTAGAAAGGAACCATAGAGCCTTTAAGGATACCATTCACAACCCAAAAACCATCCTGAACAGGATTATTGTCTTTGCGAAAGAAAACATTAGCACCTTAGTGGATGAGAACCACTCAATTCCTCCCCAAGAAAAACAATTAGCTCGGGCCTTAAGTATTGAGGACAAACCTTCCATTCCTTTGCCCAATCCCAAAAATGGGATTTCTTTGGAGCCACCCCCCAGGTTTGGTTTAAACTAAATTTTGATGGTGCAGCAAAGGAGAACCTAGGAAGAGCTGGAGCTGGAGGAATAATCAGGGATCATCAAGGAAATCTGGTCAAGGCCTTTGCTGAACCATTAGGAATCAGAACTAATAACGAAGCAGAAGCTAGAGCCCTTTGGAGAGGGTTGCAAGTAGCCCACACAACTCAAAGTAACTTGATGATTGAAGGTGATTCTATGAATATCATCAACCTATTAACCAATGGCAAAAAACCTCCATGGATAATCGAGGGAGTCATCCATGAAGTGAGGATCCTTTATACGACAAGACAAAATAGGAGGGATCGTCACGTGTACCGTGAGGCCAACAGGTCAGCTGACAAATTAGCCAACATAGGTATTGATTTTGGTATTTTTGTGACATGGACACAAGGTGTGCCATGTGAAGTGGAAAACATTATTAGTCATGAAAAGAAACCTACCTGTTAAGGCGAAATATGAATGAGTGTTCTTTCCCCATGTAGCTTGTAATAACTATGGGTATTCCCTCTAAATCATACCAAATTGGAAATGAAGGTAACAGGGTGTAAGCATTGGAATATTCCGACAGAGAATAGAAAATGGGCAAGCAACAGGTTTCACAAGTGCACAGTTTCAAACTTCAATTTCTTGTCAATGTAAGTAATGTTTACAGTTATGTTTAGGTATGGGTGTGCCTTGATAGTAAGGTGTTGTAGGGGATTCAAAACAAGTTCTGTTAAGAAATTTTCAAGGACAACTAGGATCTACAATCTCAGCAGAAGGCTAGATATTGTAATAAGTTTTGGGTTAACCTGCAAAACCCGGTAATTAATGAAGACTTTTATTTACCAAAAATATATACCTTTAAGTTATTGAAACTTGATAAAGCTAAAAACGTTCATATAGCTTCAAGTCATGCAAATGGAGAAAATGTCTCATCCAAGTCAATTCCTTCCACCTGTGCATAACCTTTGCTTACTAACCTTGCTTTATTTTTGACCACTTGTCCATCTTCATTTAACTTGTTTCTAAATACCCATTTTGTGCCAATCACATTTTTGTCCTTTGGTCATGGAACAAGTTCCAAAGTTTTGCTTTTCTCTATCTAATCTAATTCTTCATCCATTGAATTAATACAAAATTTATCCTCACTTTCCTAAGTGAAGTCTTTTGGCTCAATATTAGTTAACAAAGAAAAATTTGCTTGTTGAGATGGTTTTATTATTCTTCTCCTTGTTTGTATTTCATCTGGATTCTTGATGATCTACTCTTTTGGATGATGTTTTTGTACATACCTGGATTGAGTTTTGGGAAGAATTCTTTATGTTTCTTCTTCTTATTTATTTGATTCCTCATAAAATTCTTCTTGACAACATCCATCTTCTTGATACACAATTTGTTAAATTGATTCTCTTGAATCTATCTTCTCATAAATTGTTATATTCATAGTGTTCATCATAGTACGTTTTATTTTGTTGAAGCATCTATAGTATTTGCTCCTTGTGGAATAACCAAGAAAAATTCCCTCATCACATCTTGTATCAAACGTTACGAATTTTTGATCTTCTCGTCTGATGTAACATTTGCTTAAAAAAAAATTGAAGTGTTTTATAGTGGTAGGTCTTCCTTTCCGTAGCTCATATGGAGTCTTGTGATGATTTACCGTCATTTGAGCCCTAGTTATTATGTAAACTACTGTGTTTACAACTTCTCTCCAAAAACCATCTGATAGCTTAGATTCATTTAACATAGCCCTAGCCATATTTTCAACAGTCCTATTTTTTCCTTTTAACTATCCCATTTTGTTGAGAATTTCTTGCTACTAAATGATTTCTCTTAATACCATGTTTTTCACAAAACTCTACAAATATATTTGAAGTAAATTCTCCTCCTATATCAGATCTCAGACACTTAATCCTTTTTCTAGTTTCATTTTCAATCAATTCCTTAAGTACTTTGAATTTTTCAAAGGCCTTTGACTTCTCTTTTAGGAAGGCTACCCAAACCATTCTAGAATAATCAAATATAAATAATATAAAGTAGATTTCACCCTAAATTCTTTATGTTCTAGTAGGACCACATAGATTAGTATGTATTAGGCTCAATGACTTAGATGACATATATCATTTTGACTTAAAGTTTTTCCTAGTTTGCTTTCCATGTTGACAGGGTGCACAGATTATGTTTTGATATCTTCTAATTTTGGGTTAATATCTGACCACCTATTTATTTCTTATGTTGAGTATGTTGTCAAAATTCAAGTGACCCAATATTTAATGCCATAGCAAACTCTCATCTTCGTGTAATAGAAAGTACTTTTTCCCTTTGATCTCATTGAGCATGTATAAGTTGTTAGGGGTTATTATTACATTGGCAATGATTTTTCCAATTTCTAATTTTATTATCTCACATCTATCTGGATGGAAAGTAACCATGTACCCTTGATCACAAAGTTGATTTATACTCAGCAGGTTATGTTTTAACCCTTTAACAATAAATAAATTTATGTTTTTGTCTTCTCATTATCTAAACTTAGAGTTCCTCTACCACCAATCTTTTTTGATCCATTATCACCAAAACTTACTGATCCTCTATTTTTTTCTTTTAGTACAATGAATTTGTCTTTGTCTCTTGTCATGCGACTAGAGAAACCACTATAAATATACCATTGTTCTTCTTTATCCTGAGCATGAATGGTTGTTTGAACTAACATTGATCTAGCCTTAAAATTTTTCCTTCCATATTTCCTAGTTGTTGAAATTGCTTTTCTAGACTCAGGAAGCATCATTTTACACCATCTAGCCTTGTGCTCAAAATTATTGCATTTGTAACATATAATATCATTATCTATGAGAGGTGCAAATAAATTGAAATTTTTATTAATATTGTTTCTTGCGTGATGAATATAGTGTACAACTCGATGACCATATTTATTGTTTGTTTATGGTGAAGTAATATTTCTCTTGTGATTAACTCTTATCCAGGGTTCTACTTTACTTTATTCCTTTCTTATATCCTTTGCTTACTTATCCTTGTTTGACATTTCTACTTTTTGAAGACTTGATTTCTCTTTCTATTTCTCATATTTTGCATCTTGTATTACTTGGACCTTTCAACTTAATTCCTTAGGTGGACAATTTTTGCTTCTATTTTTTCACATTTTGTATCCCTGTCTCTCAACAGATCTATCATGTCTTGCTCAATCTTATTTCCTTATTCCACCCTAATATTGAGTTCTGTGATATTTTGTATAAGTTTCATTCTTGCTTCTTCATCTTATTGAACTTGTTCCTTCAAGCTTGAATTCTTCTCTCTAAGTATTTCCATTTTTTTGAGAGCAATAAATAATTCTTCTTTTATGTCAAATATAGTCTCTTCTTCATTTTTTGAATTTATGTGTACTATTGATGGGTCCTCCTCCAAGTTGTTAGTCTTTTCATGGAGGGACTTGCTCTGATGCCAATTGAAGAACATGTGTTTATATTGAGAGGGGGGTTGAACAGTATATAAGAAAACTTTTTGCTTTTTAATCCAAATAATAGCATCAGTAGTATTAAATCAGTAAATATCACACAAATAATCACACACATGAGAGACATGATTTTATGTGGTTCACCCAAATATGGCTACTTCCACGGAGAAAATATTTCTTATAATTTTTTCTCAAATAAATTCTCCTAGGAATCCATTCCCTATAATATTTATGGATGTTTGTCCAAAGGAGAGACAAATCCCCTAAATCAAGTTTGTGGATCTCAATCCATAGGAGAAATCCTTCTCCTCTGCTCTGGCTGGTGATCCTCTAGAAGACTAATGTCTCTACTACACTATCTTGTAGATCTCTCTCCATTGAAGAATATTGTACCCACTCATAAGACCTATCCTCACTACCCTGGCTAATGAATATATTTCCATTGGATACTATTGTTCTCTATGCTATGTCACCTCAAAATATCTATCTCAAATCTACACTAAACATAGTACTTTAGTCTAGTACAACTATGTTTAATATATGTCTCTTATCTGGCACAAAACTATCCTTAAATCTGCACCAAACTCTATCCACAAGTCCTCTCTAGAAATTGCTCAAATCTACTCTACATGTCCTATATAGAACTTTCTCAAATCTTCTCTACAAGTCATCTCTAGAACTTGCTCAATCTACTCCACAAGTCCTCTCTAGAACTTATCAAAATCTATATTGTAAACTTTTACAAAAGCTCACAAAATCAGTCCACAAGTCTCCTCAAAGACTTACCTCAAATATACTTAACAAGTCCACACAAAACTTGTCCAATAAACATAAAGAGAATTGTTAGAGACTCAATATATTCTATACTTATCACAATGCTCAATTACTTTCTCAACTCAATTCAGAATATAGAATAGTTTATTTTATGGAACTTGAACAATCACTTCACACATCCACTTGACTAGGCTCAACCAACTCAACCAACCATTGAATGAAATAATCCTTACTCATAAACCCTAGTCCAAGCATATAACCATCAAATCAAAATATTTCCAACAATGCTCAAAAACAAGTCTCACATAACAATGATACTCATGATCTTTACAAACCCTAGTTCATGTTATTCACTCAATAACTCACTTTAAAAATGATTCTCATAAAACAATATTCCCATAGCAATTATAATCACACCCTAATTCATTTTCTTCTCACAACAAATGGCTTAAACAATAATACTTACCAAACAAGGATTAACAACAATTATTTAATCCAGAAAACCTTGAAGCATTAACTCAACACACTTAATAGGAAACCCTAGTCAAGTCCTTTTCACTTCAAACTTATTTTCTAGAAAACCAATCAATCAAATCAACTATGGAATAATGTGCTCATACCATTTTCTTGATGATGAAGGGATCTCATAAATCTGTCACAACCACAAACACTTCTATACCAATATCAAAGAGGTTAGAAGATAAATATTTCTCACAATTTAATGTAAAAACTCAATTACACCTTATCACTCCATATTTCAAAACAACCAACATACATAAAATATTTATCCAATAACACCTTATAATATCCCAATTAAAAATAAATTCAACATCCACCAAAATTAAATCAAAACCTCTTTAATTAGATTTATGGAAAAATGAACTTTGGTAAAAATCAAATCTACTTTCCTTATAACTCTAATAATATAAAACACTTATCAATAAAACAAACTTTCATAAACCCTTATAATTCCAAATAAAATAAATCAATTATCAATCAAACAACATCTCATAAACCCTTATAACTCCAAATAACACTTTATAGAAAACCTTAGGAAAATAAAATTTAATTAAAAATACCTTTGCCACTTGTGGGATTTGAACCCACAATATATGCCTACTATAAATACACTTGAAATATTAAGAGCACTTCATTCTATTCTCTTAAGTTTGGTGCTCAAAATGAGCATGTGCCAAAATTCTCTTTCCATGATGCTCAAGATGAACACACAAACTAACCACCACATGAATCGATCGTGGTCACTTCCACTCCCAATGCTCTCATGAAATGCATGCTACCAATGGACCACCATTTCCAATGGGAGTATGGCCTTCTCCTATTTTCATATTTTTCCCTTGCACTAAAATACAACACAAGTTTATCTTCTTCCTCAATGATTGCATGGATTATCTTTCTCTTTGGTCGCATAAAATTTAATCGAAGAAGGGAAGTTCTAATGTCTTTGGTGGGGTATTTATACATGATTTTCCCTTTTTCCATAGGCATTGGTGCTCCACAAATTTTTATGACGTCGGTGATTTTTAAAGCCTTTTATAATTTATAAATTATTTAAATTCTAAAAGAATTTAAATTTTATAAATTATATTTATAAACCTTTGCCTTTAATAAAATTAAAGCCTTCCTTGGTATAAAATTTAAACCTTTAAATTGTACTCCATTGATTTCATGAAGATTATTTTGCCACCATGGTTTTAATAAAACCTTAATTCTATCATCATAATGTCTAAAAAAAAAAACAACTTAATGATAACTTTTCACATTGACATCAATGACAACTAAATTAGCTCAAAATGTCCAAAAGTTGATGCTTATATATTATACTCCTTTCATGTATAATACATCTTGTTAGTTTTTGTACCAATGGTTTTTACTATGAATAACTTATTAAAATAGAAATGAAATGTGGAAGGCTTTTATTATTCAGAATACATAGATTCATATGATTTCATAATTTAAATTAGAAATATTAAAATATTTGGAATACAAGACATAATTAAGATATTAAATGTCAATATTTTTCATGATAATAGATCAAAACATAATTGTGTTTCTATGAGAAGTTGATTTCTCATGAGAGAGATGTTAAATACAGATTTTTTAATTATTCAATGTTATAATTAAACAGAATCATAAAAATAAATAAAGTTTGTATTTTATAGTTAGAAAATAGGTTGTATGTTTATAATTTACAATAACTCTTTCAAGGTTTTCTCAATATTAATTAAAGTTTTATCTAATTATTTATAATGTAAATATAAAAATTATTAAATATATAAGAAAAATAAAATAATGTCTAGATTTACTATCCTTTAGCTAGTTCTAGTATTATGTTGTATATTTTACCCATATCATAATAATATATATAATATATATTTGGACATCATATTTAAAGCTAATAAAGAATTGATTAAAGATCTTGAATATTTTAAATAAACTAGATTAGTTGAATTTAAGAAATACCGAATGGAATATAGTTAAAATTAAAAAAAATTGTAACTAAGTATACAACATCCTCATTTCTTGTAATATGTAGGTGTTGGAAGTGATTTTTCTTTCCGAAAGTATAAAATGTTTGAGGTCCTTTCGAAACCTCTTCATTTACAATAATACTAATAAAAAAATATTCCATTTTTAGTAGTGATTGCTAAATTTATATCTTTTAATAGCTACTTAATGATAATTTGTATTGATTATGGCTCCATATATTTTAGAAGCCTCAATTATCATCATTTGTATTTATGATGACCTTCCACATGGTTACTCTTTCAACTTTTTATAGTCTATGATGTTGAAATTTTGACTACCTTTGTTGTAGGTTTGGAGATTTTAATATTTAACTTCAAAATTATGCATACCTTTGCACCCTCCCACCATAATAAAAAATTCCTCTATGGCCTAATAGAGAGACACAATGGTTGGCATGGGGGATGGTTTTTGCTTATTGTGAGCTATAAGCAGATAATCCTTAACATTATGATTCGATGCTTGAAATCTAGGTTAATATACACCATCTATTATAAAAAAATGGTGTCCCATAATTTTATGGTCATTACATGTAGATTTATGGTCTTTATGTGTGGTATTTACATGCATAGTTATGTGGTATTTACATGTGGAGTTCTATGGTCTTTACACATGTACTTCTATGGTTTTTATATCATGTAGTTTTGGTGGTCGTAGAATTATAATAAGGGGTGGAATAAACAATCCTAGCCTATGCATTGCTAATATATCTGATACAATGAGAGCTATCCTAGTGAGACTGAAGGCTATTAAGGCCATACAAAGTAGAGGTATTGTAGTGGTACATGATATCAATGAAGATGAGAGGGATGATTATGATAAGAGAGATGGTGTTGAGGATGAGGGTGAGACCACATAGAACCTCATGATGAAATAAATATTTATGAATACCATAGTGAAGGTTGGAAGTAAGTCGATGTTTAAAATTTAATTCTATGTAGGTAGATTGAATCTAGAATATTTGGTAGATTAGATCATCGAGCTAGAGAGATACTTTGAGTTCAAAGTAATATAGGACCCTAAAAAATTTAAATGTACCATCATGAAGTTGAAAGGGTATGTAACCTTGTGGCGGGACTCAGTCTAGAAGACCCATGTGTAGAGGAACAAGTGTAAAATATCCATGTGCGATAAGATGGTCGTAAAGCTTAAAGAAAAGTTCCTACTATCTAACTATGTGTATGATTTATTCAAGAAACTCCAAAACCTACACCAAAGATATGACATCATACAAGAATATATGGATGAGTTCTATATATTATGCATTCATGTAGATAATATAGATGATGATACAGAGAAGGTGTCAAGGTAGTTAAATTATTTATGCATCTCAATTTAGGATGGGATGTATTTTTTGATGATTATTTCTATCGAAGAAGCCTACTGGTTGGTGCTATGTGTAGAGGAGAATTTATATCATAGATAACAAGACATGCACAATATTAATAGTAAGGGCAAGGATGGTAAATAAAGCAAGTAGGGGGTAAGGCATACCAAGCCATGCAAGGAAGTCGCTAGTGCAAGTGGTAGGATATAAGAAACTAATCATAAATAAAAATCTAGCAGAGGAAAAAACAAGTCTTGAAGGAATGTGATAGTTTTTAGGGGGATCTACTTTAGATATGGTAAATTAGGGCATGAAAAATTCAAATATCTAGAAGCACATGATGTGGGTCACAGAGAAACACATGCATATAAAATGCACAAATAGTGGTGAGTTAAGTAGTGAAGTTGAAAGTGCACACACAAAGAATGGGAAAAAATTGATGGTACACATGGTACTGCTAAAGCCCACATGTGAAGAGAAGGATTTGTAGTTGAAGATGAACCTCTTTCACACTAAGTGTAATTTAGGAGGAAAATGGTACAATTTTATCATTGATTGAAGTAGCATAGACAATTTGATCTCCATAGATATGGTGCAAATTTTGGGATTGAAGAAGGTATTACATCCAATGCTATACAAGATATCTTAGTTGTAGAGGGGACAATAGCTAACTATGACAGAACAAAGTTTAGTTGCCTTCTATATATGAGGATATGCATATTTGGTATGGTGTGACATGATTCCGATTAATGCATGTCATATATTTGTTGGCAATTTTGGGTTTGAGATCCTAGCTTCTTGTCTATGAGTTGTCATTGATGTCAAAAGGAAATGGCATTAATGTTAAGAGGATGTGTTGGCTTCAAAAGTGGAAGATTCCAAGAGAATATTTTTAAGAGAATCCGGAGAGATTCCATTGGCAAGGGTTTTTCATTAAAACCAAACCGGTTTTTATTAAAACCAAGTTGGATAGGGTTTTTATTAAAACCAATGGAGGTTCTCTTTATTATTTATTTAATTATTATTTAAAACCCTTCAAGGTTTTAATTAATTAATTAAGGGAGAAATTATTTTTAATTTATTAAAAATACTTAAAGGTTTTTAAACCTTTTTTATTCTTAATTTATTAAAATTATTTAAGGGTTTTTAAACCCTTTTTGAAAAGACTTTTGATTAATTTCGAAATGGTCTTTATTTCCACCGACATCAAGGTGTCTTCGAAGAGACTATTTATTCTCCAACTCCTAAGGTTGGAATGCTAATCAATTAATTCAAAATTTCCCGAATGCAATTTGCGATGTTTGTGCTCTGTATTCGCTACGATCGAAGGAAGACTTAGAAGCACGTGTGGTTGAAAAGTCTTCGGGAGTTTTTTTCGAGGGTGAAGTGGAGGGAAGTTCACTTGTGAACTTCGTAGCCCACGTGGGCTAGTGGCAGCGAAGGCTGCTATTGGGCGCTGCATTGGCGGAGGTCATCGTTTCGAGTCTCGCGGGGGTGCTTTGCTAGAGTAACACACGTTTTTATTAAAACGTCTTTATGCCACGAAATTCGGAGTTTCTTGGACAATGATTTATAAGTTTGAGAGTTGTGTGTGGTGACATCTTGAAGGTTCAATTATCTTCTACTCCAATAAGGTATGGGCACATTCTTCTTATGAGTATGATTGGTGTATGTTTTCTGAAATAAGGTTGGAGTGAAAAGGTATTCTACTAGGTATCCTTTGGCTAGGTGTAAATCCTATTTTCTGGTTTGTTGAAGACTACTTATGCATTGTTATCCTTAAGGAGAGTTTTTGGTGAATGCATAATTTCTGGTTTGAGATAGTGGAAGCTTTGTGCACTAGGGTTTATATTTGTGAGTCTAGCTACTTGCATTGAGTTGGTGGAACCCTTGGTTGGCTATTTTGAGTTTGATGGTTGAGTTGCTTCCATAGAGGTTGTTTGATCAAGTTATTGCTTTACTTGATTCATGATATTGGGCTTACTCCATTGAGTTGATTTGAGCAAGTTATTCTTTGCATTTGGTGATATTGTGTTGGTGGCTATTTTGTTCAAATATCTTTGGAGGGAAAAGGATTTCTACTTGTTTCCTTTTCTTGTGATGATTGGTTGAATGCTTCAAGGTTGATGTTGAGTTGAATGGTGTTGGTTGACTAAACCTTGTTTGATGAGCATTGTTGTTGAAACCCTAATTGATGGTGAAAAGAACATGAGTATCATTGTTATGTGATTCTTTGCATAGTTGGCAATTGTTGGGGTTTCATGTTCTTGAAAGAAAACATTCTATCCTATCCATTTCAGATATTGAGTTGAGTTTTTAGATTTGAGATTGAGATTGAGCTGAGTTGATTTGAGTTGAGTTTTGAGATTGGGATTTGAGTATAGAACATATTGAGTCTCTAACAATTCTCTTTATGCTTCTATGAGTTTGAAAAATCACATTGGGTCTCTAACAATTCACTTTGTGATTTCCTACTAAGAAAGTTTTTCTTGGTGAGCTTGCTGAGTTTTTGGACAGGTTCCAGTGGGGACTTGTGAGCAGTTTTTGGACAGGTTCCAGTGGGGACTTGTGAGAATTTTTGGACAGGTTCCAGTGGGGACTTGTGAGCAGTTTTTGGATAGGTTTCGGTGGGGACTTGTGAGCAATTTTTGGATAGGTTCAGGTGGGGACTTGTGAGCAGATTTGGACAGGTCCTAGCAGAGGACTTGTGAGTTGAGTTTGATAGTTCTATCAGAGAACTTGAGGATAGAGGTGCATTGGTTCTATGAGAAGAACCTGAGGACATATTTGGCAAGTCTTTGAGAAGGCTTGTATGCTAGAGGATTGATTTGTTCAAGAGTTGGACAAATCTGAGATATAGAGGAAGACTTGTACTAGACCTGATCGACTATGTTTGGTACAGAGTTGCTTGAGCTATCGTGGACGTGATCATAGAAGGCGAGAGGTCTCTTAGGCTAAGCATTGAGGATAGGAGGTCTTCGGTGGAAAGGAGTTCCACGTGCTGGCAAGAGGTAGAGGCAGTTGATCTTCTGAGGGATCATTTCCAGAGTAGAGGGGAAGGTATCTCCTTTGAGCGGAGGCTCATAAATTCTGATTGGGGGAAGGTATCTCCTTTGGGTCGAGGCTCATAAACATTGTAATTGGGAAGGATTCCCAAAGAACTTTGAGATAACTTTTAGAGAAAAGTTTTGTGGATGTAGCCCAACCATTCTGGGTGAACCACGTTAAAATTGGTGTCACTTTGTGGATGATATTGTGCATTGCTTTGATATTGCTTTGGGTATATTGCTTTACTATTTTGAAGTATAAAGGAAAAAGTAAAAAGAGGTCTTATACTGTTCACTCCCCCTCTCAGTATAAGCTTGTGTTCTTCAATTGGTATCGGAGCAGGTGCCTTCGGAAAGTTTAACAACTTGAAGGAAAAGCTAGTAAAGAACACAATGGATCATTCAAGTGGCAATGCAACACCTATTCTTGATGGGTCAGATTTTGGTCTTTGGAGTGCAAGGATGAAGGTTCATCTAATGGCACTTGGGAATGAGGTTTGGGAAGTGATTGAAGATGAGTACACTATTCCTAAACATGGTCCTAATACTAAAGAAGAAAGGCTCCTACATCACAACAATTCAAAAGCAATGAATGCAATCCTGAAAGGCTTATAGAAAGAAGATCTCACCAAAGTGATTCACCGCAAGACAGCTAGTGAAATGTGGAAACAGTTGAAGGTGGTTCATACAAGTGATACAAATGTCAGAAAGGCCAAGTTGAGACACTTCAAAGGTATGTTTGAACAACTCAAGATGAATGATGATGAAAATATTAGTGACTACATGCTTCGTATGGATGAGGTTGTTAACTCCATGAAAGACTTAGGTCTTGAGCTTGCTGAAAATGATGTTTGTGATAAGATTTTAAGATCTCTTCCTAATAGATTTAGTGAAAAGATTTCTGCTATTGAGGAAGCTAAAGATTTGGATAAGTTGAAAAAGGATGAGCTCCATAGTATACTTGCAGCATTTGAGTTGAGAACTCAAGTGAAGGTTGATGTCAAGAAAGAGGCAGCTTTCAAGGCTACCAAGAATTCCAAGGGTAAACAACTTCAAGATAGTGATGAGTCTTCTAGTGATGAAGAGGCATATTACAAGCAAGAAAGGCAAGTTCTCTAGAAAGCACAAAAGTATGAAAAATATAAGATGTTTCAATTGTGGAAAGTTTGGTCATTATGCTACTGATCGTATCTGTTCCCAAGAATGAAAGTGATGAAGATAAAAAGGATTCTAAGAGCAAGGATTCTGAAAAGCACAAGCATCACAGGAAAAACAAAGATGAGCACAACAATCAAGGAAAGAGGTATTCTCACAAGCACAAGAAGAGTTTCTACCTAGACAAAGCAAGTAAGTGTTCTAGTAGTGATAGTGAAAGTTCTTCAAGTGATAATGAAAATGAGATGTTGTTCATATCAGAAAAAGAGGAAGAACAGAAACATAGATTCATTATCATGAAATGTCTTAGATGTGGAAATTTTGGTCACCTTGAGGATGATTGCACAAATAATGATTTGGTTTCTAGTATGTATGAGGATGCTTCAGAAAACTATAAGGAAGATGCATGTATGGTTTTTGAAAAGGGTAGCACCTCTAGTGATAAGAAATCTAAAAAAGGCTTTGATGATTCAAAAAGCAAACAAATAGAGGAAGATATAGAGGAAGGTGAAGTAGATCTTGAAGGTGAACTTATTAGTGCTCTTAGTGCTTTGAAAAAGGAAAGAAAGAAGAATGCTAGACTCAAGGATAAGTTAGATGAATGTTGTATGGAGAGAGATGATCTTATAGAAAGTCTTGACTTCTCTATGGCTAAGACACAAGAACTCAAGGATGAGTTAGAGTCTAAGGTTCTTGAGTATAGTGAGTTAGAACAGAAAATGGCTTCTTTGAAAGAGGAAACTAAAGAGTACAAGGATAAGCTTTAAGGGTTTCAAGATAGCTCCAAAAAGGTTAAGTCACTCATCAAAGGTCAAAGAAAGACAACAGATAAAACAGGCCTTGGTTTTGTTAAGCCACACAAGGAACAAGTTGGAGAGTCTAGTAAGAGACTCCAAAAGGAAGAGAGTTCTGATGAGGAAAGTATTTCATAAAAGGAGTCCTTGAATGATAGATGCACATAAACAAAAAACAAAATTTAGAATGAGAAGAAGAAGTTTTCAGAACCTAAGAGGTCAATTAAAGGAAAGTTTCAAGGCAGATGTTTTGCTTGTCACAGGTTTGGTCACATGGCTTCACATTGCATGGCTCAAGTGAAGGAGGTAAATGACAGTTTTAGAAGTGCTAGTTACTTTCAAGGGTATTGCTACTCTTGTCAACGGTTTGGGCACAAGGCAGTTTATTGCAAGGCAAATAGCAGGAATAGGTTTGGTCAGAATAGGTTTTGCCAGAATAGGTTTGGTCAGAATAGGTTTGGTCAAAATAGGTTTGGCCAGAACAGGTTTGGTCAAAACAGGTTTGGTCATAACAGGTTTGGCCAAAACAGGTTTTGTCAAAATAGCTTTGGTAAGAATTGGTGGATTCAAAGATCAGGTTTACCTCAGAGAAACAACATCGTCAAGTGTTTCAAGTGCAACAATGAAGGTCACACAATCAGATAGTGTAGAGCTGAAATTCCAGAATACAGGAACAAGAACAGTGGCATGATCAGGTCCAAGGATCAAGGCATGGACAAGAATAGGGATGAGAACAAGAACAAGAATAGTGACAAGAATAGGAATATGGACAAAGAGTTCAAGAGAAGGCCTGGCAAGGAAGTTATAGATGCTGATGATGATCAATGCCTAATGGGAGTTTTACTCCCACCCAAGAATTAATCACCTCATCAAGAGGTGGGGGAGGGACTAAGCTAAGAGGCTCATTCTTAGTCCCGAGCCCCAAAGGTGACCCTTTGCCATTGATGACAAAGGGGGAGAGATTTGAGTAAGGGGGAGAGCCTCAAGATAGGGGGAGCTATTTATGTTGAGTTTATGTGTTGTTGAGAAGCATGGTTTGCCATCAATGACAAAGGGGGAGATTGTTGGCAATTTTGGGTTTGAGATCCTAGCTTCTTGTCTATGAGTTGTCATTGATGTCAAAAGGAAATGGCATTAATGTTAAGAGGATGTGTTGGCTTCAAAGGTGGAAGATTCCAAGAGAATATTTTTAAGAGAATCCGGAGAGATTCCATTGGCAAGGGTTTTTCATTAAAACCAAACCGGTTTTTATTAAAACCAAGTTGGATATGGTTTTTATTAAAACCAATGGAGGTTCTCTTTATTATTTATTTAATTATTATTTAAAACCCTTCAAGGTTTTAATTAATTAATTATTTAATTAATTAAGGGAGAAATTATTTTTAATTTATTAAAAATACTTAAAGGTTTTTAAACCTTTTTTATTCTTAATTTATTAAAATTATTTAAGGGTTTTTAAACCCTTTTTGAAAAGACTTTTGATTAATTTCAAAATGGTCTTTATTTCCACCGACGTCAAGGTGTCTTCGAAGAGACTATTTATTCTCCAACTCCTAAGGTTGGAAGGCTAATCAATTAATTCGAAATTCCCCGAATGCAATTTGCGGTGTTTGTGCTCTGTATTCACTACGATCGAAGGAAGACTTAGAAGCACGTGCGGTTGAAAAGTCTTCGGGAGTTTTTTTTGAGGGTGAAGTGGAGGGAAGTTCACTTGTGAACTTCGTAGCCCGCATGGGCTAGTGGCAGCGAAGGCTGCTATTGGGCGTTGCATTGGCGGAGGTCACCGTTTCGAGTCTCGCGGGGGTGCTTTGCTAGAGTAACACATTTTTATTAAAACGTCTTTATGCCATGAAATTCAGAGTTTCTTGGACAACGATTTATAAGTTTGAGAGTTGTGTGTGGTGACAGCTTGAAGGTTCAATTATCTTCTACTCCAATAAGGTATGGGCACATTCTTCTTATGAGTATGATTGGTGTATGTTTTCTAAAATAAGGTTGGAGTGAAAAGGTATTCTACTAGGTATCCTTTGGCTAGGTGTAAATCCTATTTTCTGGTTTGTTGAAGACTACTTATGCATTGTTATCCTTAAGGAGAGTTTTTGGTGAATGCATAATTTTTGGTTTGAGATAGTGGAAGCTTTGTGCACTAGGGTTTATATTTGTGAGTCTAGCTACTTGCATTGAGTTGGTGGAACCCTTGGTTGGCTATTTTGAGTTTGATGGTTGAGTTGCTTCCATAGAGGTTGTTTGATCAAGTTATTGCTTTACTTGATTCATGATATTGGGCTTACTCCATTGAGTTGATTTGAGCAAGTTATTCTTTGCATTTGGTGATATTGTGTTGGTGGCTGTTTTGTTCAAATATCTTTGGAGGGAAAAGGATTTCTACTTGTTTCCTTTTCTTGTGATGATTGGTTGAATGCTTCAAGGTTGATGTTGAGTTGAATGGTGTTGGTTGACTAAACCTTGTTTGATGAGCATTGTTGTTGAAACCCTAATTGATGGTGAAAATAACATGAGTATCATTGTTATGTGATTCTTTGCATAGTTGGCAATTGTTGGGGTTTCATGTTCTTGAAAGAAAACATTCTATCCTATCCATTTTAGATATTGAGTTGAGTTTTTAGATTTGAGATTGAGATTGAGCTGAGTTGATTTGAGTTGAGTTTTGAGATTGGGATTTGAGTATAGAACATATTGAGTCTCTAACAATTCTCTTTATGCTTCTATGAGTTTGACAAATCACATTGGGTCTCTAACAATTCACTTTGTGATTTCCTACTAAGAAAGTTTTTCTTGGTGAGCTTGCTGAGTTTTTGGACAGGTTCCAATGGGGACTTGTGAGCAGTTTTTGGACAGGTTCTAGTGGGGACTTGTGAGCAGTTTTTGGATAGGTTCCAGTGGGGACTTGTGAGCAGTTTTTGGACAGGTTTCGGTGGGGACTTGTGAGCAGTTTTTGGATAGGTTTCGGTGGGGACTTGTGAGCAGATTTGGACAGGTCCTAGCAGAGGACTTGTGAGCTGAGTTTGATAGTTCTATCAGAGAACTTGAGGATAGAGGTGCATTGGTTCTATGAGAAGAACCTAAGGACAGATTTGGCAAGTCTTTGAGAAGGCTTGTATGCAGAGGATTGATTTGTTCAAGAGTTGGACAGATCTGAGAGAGAGGAAGACTTGTACTAGATCGACTGACTGTGTTTGGTATAGGTTGCTGAGCTACTGTGGACGTGATCATAGAAGGCAGAGGTCTCTTAGGCTAAGCATTGAGGACAGGAGGTCTTCGGTGGAAAGGAGTTCCACGTGCTGGCAAGAGGTAGAGGTAGTTGATCTTCTGAGGGATCATTTCTAGAGCAGAGGGGAAGGTATCTCCTTTGAGCAGAGGCTCATAAATTCTGATTGGGGGAAGGTATCTCCTTTGGTCCGAGGCTCATAAACATTGTAATTGGGAAGGATTCCCAAAGAACTTTGAGATAACTTTTAGAGAAAAGTTTTGTGGACGTAGCCCAACCATTCGGGTGAACCACGTTAAAATTGGTGTCACTTTGTGGATGATATTGTGCATTGCTTTGATATTGCTTTGGGTATATTGCTTTACTATTTTGAAGTATAAAGGAAAAAGTAAAAAGAGGTCTTATACTTGTTCACCCCCCTCTCAATATAAGCTTGTGTTCTTCAATTGGTATCAGAGCGGGTGCCTTCGAAAATTTTAACAGCTTGAAGGACAAGCTAGTAAAGAACACAATGGATTATTCAAGTGGCAATGCATCACCTATTCTTGATGGGTCAGATTTTGGTCTTTGGAGTGCAAGGATGAAGGTTCATCTAATGGCACTTGGGAATGAGGTTTGGGAAGTGATTTAGGATGAGTACACTATTCCTTAACATGATCCTAATACTAAATAAGAAAGGCTCCTACATCACAGCAATTCAAAAGCAATGAATGCAATCCTAAAAGGCTTATAGAAAGTAGATCTCACCAAAGTGTTTCACTGCAAGACAACTAGTGAAATGTGGAAACAGTTGAAGGTGGTTCATACAGGTGATACAAATTTCAGAAAGGCCGAGTTGAGACACTTCAAAGGTATGTTTGAACAACTCAAGATGAATGATGATGAAAATATTAGTGACTACATGCTTCGTATGGATGATGTTGTTAACTCCATGAAAGACTTAGGTCTTGAGCTTGCTGAAAATGATGTTTGTGATAATATTTTAAGATCTCTTCCTAATAGATTTAGTGAAAATATTTCTGCTATTGAGGAAGCTAAATATTTGGATAAGTTGAAAAAGGATGAGCTCCATAGTATACTTGCAGCATTTGAGTTGAGAACTCAAGTGGAGGTTGATGTCAAGAAAGAGGAAGCTTTCAAGGCTACCAAGAATTCTAAGGGTAAACAGCTTCAAGATATTGATGATTCTTCTAGTGATGAAGAGGCATATTACATCAAGAAAGGCAAGTTCTCTAGAAAGCACAAAAGTATGAAAAATATAATATGTTTCAATTGTGGAAATTTTGGTCATTATGCTACTAACTGTATTGTTCCCAAGAATGAAAGTGATGAAGATAAACAAGATTCTAAGAGAAAGGATTTTGAAAAGCACAAGCATCACAGGAAAAACAAATATGAGCATAGCAATCAAGGAAAGAGGTATTCTCACAAGCATAAGAAGAGTTTCTACCTAGACAAAGCAAGTAAGTGTTCTAGTAGTGATAGTGAAAGTTCTTCAAGTGATAATGAAAATGAGATGTTGTTCATATCAGAAAAAGAGGAAGAACCGAAACATAGATTCATTATCATGAAATGTCTTAGATGTGGAAATTTTGGTCACCTTGAGGATGATTGCACAAATAATGATTTGGTTTCTAGTATGTATGAGGATGCTTCATAAAACTATAAGGAACATGCATGTATGGTTTTTGAAAAGGGTAGCACCTCTAGTGATAAGAAATCTGAAAAAGGCTTTGATGATTCAAAAAACAAACAAATAGAGGAAGATATAGAGGAAGGTGAAGTAGATCTTGAAGGTGAACTTATTAGTGCTCTTAGTGCTTTGAAAAAGGAAAGAAAGAAGAATGCTAGACTCAAGGATAAGTTAGATGAATGTTGTATGGAGAGAGATGATCTTATAGAAAGTCTTGACTTCTCTATGGCTAAGACACAACAACTCAAGGATGAGTTAGAGTCTAAGGTTCTTGAGTATAGTGAGTTAGAATAGAAAATGGCTTCTTTGAAAGAGGAAACTAAAGAGTACAAGGATAAGCTTTACAGGTTTCAAGATAGCTCCAAAAAGGTTAAGTCACTCATCAAAGGTCAAAGAAAGACAACGGATAAAACAGGCCTTGATTTTGTTAAGCCACACAAGGAACAAGTTGGAGAGTCTAGTAAGAGACTACAAAAGGAAGAGAGTTTTGATGAGGAAAGTATTTTAGAAAAGGAGTCCCTGAATGATAGATGCGCAGAAACAAAAAATAGAATTCAGAATAAGAAGTTTTCAGAACCTAAGAGGTCAATTAAAAGAAAGTTTTAAGGCAGATGTTTTTCTTGTCATAGGTTTGGTCACATGGCTTCACATTGCATGGCTCAAGTGAAGGAGGTAAATGACATTTTTAGAAGTGCTAGTTACTTTCAAGGGTATTGCTACTCTTATCAATAGTTTGGGCACAAGGCAGTTTATTGCAAGGCAAATAATAGGAATAGGTTTGGTCAGAACAGGTTTGGCCAGAACAAGTTTGGTCAGAACAGGTTTGGCCAGAACAGGTTTGGTCAGAACAGGTTTGGTCAGAACTGGTGGATTCAAAGATCAGGTTTACCTCAGAGAAATAACATCGTCAAGTGTTTCAAGTGCAACAATGAAGGTCACACAATCATACATTGTAGAGCTAAAATTCCAGAATACAGGAACAGGAATAGTGGCATGATCAGGTCCAAGGATCAAGGCATGGACAAGAACAGGGATGAGAACAAGAACAAGAATAGTGATAGGAATAGGAATATGGACAAAAAGTTCAATAGAAGGCCCGAAAAGGAAGTTATAAACACTGATGATGATTAGTGCCTAATGGGATTTTTACTCCCACCCAAGAATTAATCACCTCATCATGAGGTGGGGGAGGGACTAAGCTAAGAGGCTCATTCTTAGTCCCGAGCCCCAAAGGTGACCCTTTTCCATTTATGACAAAGGGGGAGATATTTGAGTAAGGGGGAGAGCCTCAAGACAAGGGGAGCTGTTTTTGTTGAGTTTATGTGTTGTTAAGAAGCATGGTTTGCCATCAATGACAAAGGGGGAGATTGTTGGTAATTTTAGGTTTGGGATCCTAGCTTCTTGTCTATGAGTTGTCATTGATGTCAAAAGGAAATGACATTAATGTTAAGAGGATGTGTTGACTTCAAAGGTGGAATATTCCAAGAGAATATTTTTAAGAGAATCGAGAGAGATTCCATTGGCAAGGGTTTTTCATTAAAACCAAGCCGGTTTTTATTAAAACCAAGTTGGATAGGGTTTTTATTAAAACCAATGGAGGTTATCTTTATTATTTATTTAATTATTATTTAAAACCCTTCAAGGTTTTAATTAATTAATTATTTAATTAATTAAGAGAGAATTTATTTTTAATTTATTAAAAATACTTAAAGGTTTTTAAACTTTTTTTATTCTTAATTTACTAAAATTATTTAAGGGTTTGTAAACCCTTTTTTAAAAGACTTTTGATTAATTTCGAAATTGTCTTTATCTCCGCTGACGTCAAGGTGTCTTCGAAGAGACTATTTATTCTCCAACTCCTAAGGTTGGAATGTTAATCAATTAATTTGAAATTCCCCAAATGAAATTTGCAGTGTTTGTGCTTTGTATTCGCTGCGATCGAAGGAAGACTTAGAAGCACGTGTGGTTGAAAAGTCTTCGAGAGTTTTTTTTTAGGGTGAATTCAAGGGAAGCTCACTTGTGAACTTCATAGCCCACGTCGGCTAGTGGCAGCGAAGGCTACTGTTGGGCGCTGCATTGGCGAAGGTCACCATTTTGAGTCTCGCGAGGGTGCTTTGCTAGAGTAATACACATTTTTATTAAAACGCCTTTATGTCGTGAAATTCGGAGTTTCCTGGAAAGCGATTTATAAGTTTGACAGTTGTGTGTGGTGATAGCTTGAAGGTTCAATTATATTCTACTCCAATAAGGTATGGGCACATTCTTCTTATGAGTATTATTGGTGTATGTTTTCTGAAATAAGGTTGGAGTGAAAATGTATTCTACTAGGTATCCTTTGGCTAGGTGTAAATCCTATTTTCTGGTTTGTTGAAGACTACTTATGCATTGTTATCCTTAATGAGAGTTTTTGGTGAATGCATAATTTTTGGTTTGAGATAGTGTAAGATTTGTGAACTAGGGTTTATATTTGTGAGTCTAGCTACTTGCATTGAGTTGGTGGAACCCTTGGTTGGCTGTTTTGAGTTTGATGGTTGAGTTGCTTTCATAGAGGTTGTTTGATCAAGTTATTGCTTTGCTTGATTCATGATATTGGGCTTACTCCATTGAGTTGATTTGAGAAAGTTATTCTTTGCATTTGGTGATTTTGTGTTGGTGGATGTTTTGTTCAAATATCTTTGGAGGGAAAAGGATTTCTACTTGTTTCCGTTTCTTGTGATGATTGGTTGAATGCTTCAAGGTTGATGTTGAGTTGAATGGTGTTGGTTGACTAAACTTTGTTTGATGAGCATTGTTGTTGAAACCCTAATTGATGGTGAAAAGAACATGAGTATCATTGTTATGTGATTCTTTGCATAGTTGGAAATTTTTGGGGTTTCATGTTCTTGAAAGAAAACATTCTATCCTATCCATTTCAGATATTGAGTTGAGTTTTCAGATTTGAGATTGAGATTGAGCTGAGTTGATTTGAGTTGATTTTTGAGATTGATATTTGAGTATAGAACATATTGAGTCTCTAACAATTCTCTTTATGCTTCTATGAGTTTGAAAAATCACATTGGGTCTCTAACAATTCACTTTGTGATTTCCTACTAAGAAAGTTTTTCTTGGTGAGCTTGCTGAGTTTTTGGACAGGTTCCAGTGGGGACTTGTGAGCAGTTTTTGGACAGGTTCCAGTGAGGACTTGTGAGCAGTTTTTGTACAGGTTCCAATGGGGACTTGTGAGCAATTTTTGGACATGTTCCGGTGGGGACTTGTGAGCAATTTTTGGATGGGTTTCGGTGGGGACTTGTGAGCAGATTTGGACAGGTCCTAGAAGAGGACTTGTGAGATGATTTTGATAGTTCTATCAAAGAACTTGAGGATAGAGGTGCATTGGTTCTATGAGAAGAACCTGAGGACAGATTTGGCAAGTCTTTGAGAAGGCTTGTATCTAGAGGATTGATTTGTTCAAGAGTTGGACAGATCTGAGAGATAGAGGAATACTTGTACTAGATCGACTGAATGTGTTTAGTATAGGTTGTTGAGCTGTTGTGGACGTGATCATAGAAGGTAGAGGTCTCTTAGGCTAAGCATTGAGGACAGGAGGTCTTCTATGGAGAGGAGTTCCATGTGCTGGCAAGAGGTAGAGGCAGTTGATCTTCTGAGGGATCATTTCTAGAGCAGAGGGGAAGGTATCTCCTTTCAGCAAAGGCTCATGAATTCTAATTGAGGGAAGGTATCTCCTTTGGGTCGAGGCTCATAAACATTGTAATTAGGAAGGATTCCCAAAGAACTTTGAGATAAATTTTAGATAAAATTTTTGTGGATGTAGCCCAACCATTCTGGTTGAACCACATTAAAATTGGTGTCACTTTTTGGATGATATTGTGCATTTCTTTGATATTGCTTTGGGTATATTACTTTACTATTTTGAAGTATAAAGGAAAAAGTAAAAAGATGTCTTATACTGTTCACTCGCCCCTCTCAGTATAAGCTTGTGTTCTTCAATTGGTATCAGAGCAAGTGCCTTCGAAAATTTTAACAGCTTGAAGGAAAAGCTAGTAAAGAACACAATGGATTATTCAAGTGGCAATGCATCACCTATTCTTAATGGGTCAGATTTTGGTCTTTGGAGTGCAAGGATGAAGGTTCATCTAATGGCACTTGGGAATGAGGTTTGGGAAGTGATTCAACATGAGTACACTATTCCTGAACATGGTCCTAATACTAAAGAAGAAAGGCTCCTACATCACAGCAATTCAAAAGCAATGAATGCAATCCTAAAAGGCTTATAAAAATTAGATCTCACCAAAGTGTTTCACTGCAAGACAACTAGTGAAATGTGGAAACAGTTGAAGGTGGTTCATACAGGTGATACAAATTTCAGAAAGGCCGAGTTGAGACACTTCAAAGGTATGTTTGAACAACTCAAGATGAATGATGATGAAAATATTAGTGACTACATGCTTCGTATGGATGATGTTGTTAACTCCATGAAAGACTTAGGTCTTGAGCTTGCTGAAAATGATGTTTGTGATAATATTTTAAGATCTCTTCCTAATATATTTAGTGAAAATATTTCTGCTATTGAGGAAGCTAGGGATTTGGATAAGTTGAAAAAAGATGAGCTCCATAGTATACTTGCAGCATTTGAGTTGAGAACTCAAGTGAATGTTGATGTCAAGAAAGAGGAAGCTTTCAAGGCTACCAAGAATTCTAAGGGTAAACAGCTTCAAGATAGTGATGAGTCTTCTAGTGATGAAGAGGCATATTACAGCAAGAAAGGCAAGTTCTCTAGAAAGCACAAAAGTATGAAAAATATAAGATGTTTCAATTGTGGAAAGCTTGGTCATTATGCTACTGACTGTACTATTCCCAAGAATGAAAGTGATGAAGATAAACAGGATTCTAACAACAAGGATTCTAAAAAGCACAAGCATCACAGGAAAAACAAATATGAGCACAACAATAAAGGAAAGAGGTATTCTCACAAGCACAAGAAGATTTTCTACCTAGACAAAGCAAGTAAGTGTTCTAGTAGTGCTAGTGAAAGTTCTTCAAGTGATAATGAAAATGAGATGTTGTTCATATCAGAAAAAAATGAAGAACCGAAACATAGATTCATTATCATGAAATGTCTTAGTTGTGGAAATTGTGGTCACCTTGAGGATGATTGCACAAATAATGATTTGGTTTCTAGTATGTATGAGGATGCTTCATAAAACTATAAGGAAGATGCATGTATGGTTTTTGAAAAGGGTAGCACCTCTAGTGATAAGAAATCTGAAAAAGGCTTTGATGATTCAAAAAACAAACAAATAGAGGAAGATATAGAGGAAGGTAAAGTAGATCTTGAAGGTGAACTTATTAGTGCTCTTAGTGCTTTGAAAAAGGAAAGAAAGAAGAATGCTAGACTCAAGGATAAGTTAGATGAATGTTGTATGGAGAGAGATGATCTTATAGAAAGTCTTGACTTCTCTATGGCTAAGACACAACAACTCAAGGATGAGTTAGAGTCTAAGGTTCTTGAGTATAGTGAGTTAGAATAGAAAATGGCTTCAAGAGGAAAATAAAGATTACAAGGATAAGCTTTACAGGTTTCAAGATAGCTCCAAAAAGGTTAAGTCATTCATCAAAGGTCAAAGAAAGACAACAGATAAAACAGGCCTTGATTTTGTTAAGCCACACAAGGAACAAGTTGGAGAGTCTAGTAAGAGACTCCAAAAGGAAGAGAGCTTTGATGAGGAAAGTATTTTATAAAAGGAGTCCTTGAATTATAGATGCACAAAAAAAAAATAGAATTCAAAATGAGAAGAAGTTTTTAGAACCTAAGAGGTCAATTATAGGAAAGTTTCAAGGCAGATGTTTTGCTTGTCACAAGTTTGGTCACATGGCTTCACATTGCATGGCTCAAGTGAAGGAGGTAAATGACAGTTTCAGAAGTGCTAGTTACTTTCAAGGGTATTGCTACTATTGTCAATAGTTTGGGCACAAGGTGGTTTATTACAAGGCAAATAACGAGAACGAGTTTGGTCGGAAACGAGGTTTGGCCGAAACGAGGTTTGGTCGAAACGAGTTTGGCGGAACAGGTTTGGTCAGAATAGGTTTGGTCAGAAATTATTTTTAATTTATTAAAAATACTTAAATGTTTTTAAACATTTTTTATTCTTAATTTATTAAAATTATTTAAGGGTTTTTAAACCCTTTTTGAAAAGACTTTTGATTAATTTTGAAATGGTCTTTATTTTCGTCGACGTCAGGGTGTATTCGAAGAGACTATTTATTCTCCAACTCCTAAGGTTGGAATGCTAATCAATTAATTCAAAATTCCCTGAATGCAATTTGCGGTATTTGTGCTATGTATTCGTTGCGATCGAAGGAAGACTTAGAAGCACGTGCGGTTGAAAAGTCTTCGAGATTTTTTTTCAAGGGTGAAGTGGAGGTATGTTCACTTGTGAACTTCATAGCCTACGTGGGCTAGTGGCAACGAAGGCTGCTGTTGGATGCTGCATTGGCGGAGGTCACCGTTTCAAGTCTCGCAGGGGTGCTTTGCTAGAGTAACACATGTTTTTATTAAAACATCTTTATGCCATGAAATTTAGAGTTTCTTGTACAGCGATTTATAAGTTCGAGAGTTGTGTGTGGTGACATCTTGAAGGTTCAATTATCTTCTACTCCAATAAGGTATGGGCACATTCTTCTTATGAATATGATTGGTGTATGTTTTCTGAAATAAGGTTGGAGTGAAAATGTATTCTACTAGGTATCCTTTGGCTAGGTGTAAATCCTATTTTCTGGTTTTTTGAAGACTACTTATGCATTTATCCTTAAGGAGAGTTTTTGGTGAATGCATAATTTTTGGTTTGAGATAGTGTAAGCTTTGTGCACTAAAGTTTATATTTGTGAGTCTAGCTACTTGCATTGAGTTGGTGGAACCCTTGGTTGGCTGTTTTGAGTTTGATGGTTGAGTTGCTTCCGTAGAGGTTGTTTGATCAAGTTATTGCTTTACTTGATTCATGATATTGGGCTTACTCCATTGAGTTGATTTAAGCAAGTTATTCTTTGCATTTGGTGATATTGTGTTGGTGGCTGTTTTGTTCAAATATCTTTGGAGGGAAAAGGATTTCTACTTGTTTCCTTTTCTTGTGATGATTGGTTGAATGCTTCAAGGTTGATGTTGAGTTGAATGGTGTTGGTTGACTAAACCTTGTTTGATGAGCATTGTTGTTGAAACCCTAATTGATGGTGAAAATAACATGAGTATCATTGTTATGTGATTCTTTGCATAGTTGGCAATTGTTGGGGTTTCATGTTCTTGAAAGAAAACATTCTATCCTATCCATTTCAGATATTGAGTTGAGTTTTTAGATTTGAGATTGAGATTGAGCTTAGTTGATTTGAGTTGAGTTTTGATATTGGGATTTGAGTATAGAACATATTGAGTCTCTAACAATTCTCTTTATGCTTCTATGAGTTTGAAAAATCACATTGGGTCTCTAACAATTCACTTTGTGATTTCCTACTAAGAAATTTTTTCTTGGTGAGCTTGCTGAGTTTTTGGACAGGTTCCAGTGGGGACTTGTGAGTAGTTTTTGGACAGGTTCCAGTGGGGACTTGTGAGCATTTTTTGGATAGGTTCCAGTGGGGACTTGTGATCAATTTTTGGACAGGTTTCGGTGGGGTCTTATGAGCAATTTTTGGATAGGTTTCTATGGGGACTTATGAGCAGATTTGGACAGGTCCTAGCAGAGGACTTGTGAGATTAGTTTGATAGTTCTATCAGAGATCTTGAGGATAGAGGTGCATTGTTTCTATGAGAAGAACCTGAGGAAAGATTTGGCAAGTCTTTGAGAAGGCTTGTATCCAGAGGATTGATTTGTTCAAGAGTTGGACAGATCTAACAAACAGAGGAAGACTTGTACTAGACCGACTAACTGTGTTTGGTACAAGTTGCTGAGCTGCTATGGACGTGATCATAGAAGGCAGAGGTCTCTTAGGCTAAGCATTGAGGAAAGGTCTTCTATTGAAAGGATTTCCACATGCTGGCAAGAGGTAGAGGTAGTTGATCTTCTGAGGGATCATTTCCAGAGCAGAGGGGAAGGTATCTCCTTTGAGTAGAGGCTCATAAATTTTGATTGGGGGAAGGTATCTCCTTTGGGATGAGGCTCATAAACATTGTAATTGGGAAGGATTCCCAAAGAACTTTGAGATAAATTTTAGAGAAAAGTTTTGTGGATGTAGCCCATCCATTCTAGGTGAACCACGTTAAAATTGGTGTCACTTTGTGGATGATATTGTGCATTGCTTTGATATTGCTTTGGGTATATTGCTTTACTATTTTGAAGTATAAAGGAAAAAGTAAAAAGATGTCTTATACTGTTCACCCCCCCTCTCAGTATAAGCTTGTGTTCTTCAATATTGTTGGGAATACCTTGGCAATATGATGTTAGGAATATCCATAATGGGTGTAAGAACACCTTCACCATTAGGAAGTATGGAAATCCATTTGAGTTGACTCCAATGAGAGTAGAGGAATAATATGTTTGGAAGGGTTAAATAATGATGTTATTAGAAAAGGAGTTTCTCAAGGAGGTGGGAGACTTGTAGGAATATTATTCACTAGTAGTCACACCTATGCAACTATAATAGTCAAAGTTGTATTGCTTTGAGGAACCAAATATTGGCACACTATTATAAAAGTTTACATATATATTTGGAAAAGGAATGTTAGATGGATTGATGCCCATGTGTGTAATCTCAATTTATATTAATTTGATTCTAGGTTCAAATTTACCTAACAAGTCACCACACAAGATGATTCTCGACATGAGTGTAGACTTGAATATGTGAAATATCAGCAAGGTTAATCTTTTGTGTTGAAGTATAATTCAATAAGTATGAACAAGGTGATAGGTTACTTGAGTATAATTCACATGCTATTGTCCAAAATGATAGTTAAACTAGTGGGCATGGAGGGTATGGAGGATTTATATGGTACATATCCAAATTTTGTTGATGCATGGTGCACATGCATGGAGCCATGAGCTAGATATAGATATCCATTTGTGGATTTATGTATTGAAGAGAGACACATATTTAGGAGAAAGAAATTGTGCATCCCACATAATTTGATGAGGGAGAATCTCATGAGGAAATTATATAAAGATAAATTTAAGGGTACTTTAGTGTAAACAAGAAAGAGATGATGGTGGAAGAGAGGTACTATTGGCCTATTTTATTCAATGATATGTGTAAATTTGTGGAAATCTATAAAATATGCTAGAAAACTAAGATAATTATGTAAAACATGGGGTTGTACAAGACTTTCTACATGCCAAATAGATGATAGAAGGAACTATCCATGGACTTTATTCTTAAATTTTCATGCATGTAGAGAGATCATAATTATGTCTTCATAGTGATGGAATGATACTCTAAAATGGTAGATTACATTCCTTGTTAAAATTAAAATAATATATCTAAGATAATGGATTTGTTCTTCAATAATATAGTGAGATTGTATGGGTTGCCATGTAGCGTTATGCTAGATTGTGATACAAAGTTTCTTAGCCACTTTTGGTACATTATTTGAAAATAATTGGGCATGCAACTCAACTATAGTTCAACATATCATCCTTATATGGATGGAAAGATGAAGGTTATCAATTAAAGTCTTCATAGTCTATTGTGATGTCTTGTAGGGGATCACCCTATGCAATGAGACTCTATTGAAGTTTACATACAATATTTTGATGAATAGGTTGATTGGAAGTACACTATTTCAAGTGTTGTATGTATTATCTCCTTACGGAGTCATAGATATAGTAGAACTGGAAGTTGGTACCCACATCAATATTGAGGTATAATACTTTGTGCAACATATGTAGGAGGTCCATGCACAATTAAAGAAAAACTTGAGGAGAGGAATGCTAAGTATAAGGAGCATTTAGATGTTCATCATAAAGAAAATACCTGCTTAGAGGGGGATTTAGTTATGGTATATATAAGAAAGGAGAGGTTCCCATGCAAATAAATAACAAGTTGAATCCCAATAAGATAGGTCCTTATCACATTTTACATTGTTTTTTCTAGAATGCCTATCAAATAGGTACCCCTTTTTGGGATGCTTTGAGTGAAACAGAGCACAAAGCAAAAATATATGACTAAACTATCAACTGATAAGGTTATTTAGTAACCTAACCAAAAATTTTATACCCCCATTATGGAAGAAGCATACATTCTTGGAATTCTTGCTTTTTACATATATAAATGATTTTGGTAAACCTTTTAGCCGCACTATTCAAAGAGGTTTAGGCTTATGGTATACCTAGTCTTGGTTCCTTGTTTTGCTTATAAGAATTTTCTAGGAGTCATGTCAAGTATTAAAGGAGACCAAGACTTTATTTAATAGAATTGGTGAAAAATTATGTGCCCCAGAATGGGCTTAAAATTGTCTTTGGCAATAATTCTTTTGAATGTATGCAAGTTGCACTTTTGAGTGCTTGAGTGTTGATTTTGATTATGAATTCGTAATTATGACAACCCCCTCAAGATATGAGTTGATGAGTGAATGACCAATAACGAAAGCAATTATTTTCTTGACCAATATGACTTGATTAGGGTTCCTTCATATTTACCCATTGTGAAATGTATTAGTTTTGATAGGATTTTGGTGGTTTTTAGGAGTTTTTATTTATTTTTTCTTATGTTTTTTTGGTGTTTTTTGGTGGTATTCCTTTGGTGGTATGACTGCAATATTCATGGATATCTTAGGTTGGGATGGTCACCAAATTTTGTAACCTTCCAACTCTAGGGTGACCATTGCTTATTCTAGGGCTATTTAAGCTCAAAATTGGAAAAATGAAGCTTATTTGCACACTTTTGACTTGGTATATTGAGAGGTGAGGAGTAGAAGAGTGATTTTGTGAAGTAGAGCACTGTAAAAACAATCCCACAATCACCATGAGCCATCTTTTAGACTCGACGAGTGGCAGATTTGGTGCAAGATGATAAGGGCTGAATTTGCTACTATCCTTTGTTAATTTTATAATTATTTTTGCATTTGTCAATGAAACACACTAAATATTAATAAATGAACCTCATTAGTGGTAGCATTTACTATTTCTTACTTTAAATTTTGTTTTTATATAATTTTTTTTTTTGTATTTTTATAAGGTTATTTGCTTGTTTTGGGCAGTTGTCCCTAGGTATTCCATGCACAAAAATTTTCTAGCACACACAACCCATTACTAGATAAAAGAAAGAGTAACTATTTTTAAAGTGACACAATAAGTCATCCAACCTGACTTGACCATGGATTTCTTATAAATTCCATAATCCACGAAGCTAGTTTGGTAATCATCAAACATAGTCTCACATGTTCAGTTACTAAGGACATACTTAAATTTTATTGTGACCCAAAAAACACTTAGTGTTTCCAAAAAACCCAATTGTTATTTTCATATTTAATTTATCATTCGATTCTATAACCAACTATATAGTAACAAAAGTCTCTCTAAAACCTTAAAAGGTAGTTGGGTAAATTCATTGAGTCAAAACACATTAAAAAACACATGTTATATTTTTTTCTTTAAAAACATATAGCTACTCTCGTTAGGCTCGTTAAGCTAGCTGACTTCATATATATGATATAAAAAAATCCTAAAGAATTTCATTTCTATATAATTTATGGAATTACTATGTTTAATGCCTCAAGTATCAGACTCAAGGGATTATACGTCTATTAGAGCTCAAGATAAATTCAGTCTTAAAAAATATTCCAAGGTAAAAATTTACTCAACTTATAGTATTGAAGTTTCTATTACCAACGATTTTGTTCGATTGTATATTTTATTATGACTATCCCTTAGATCCCAGCTCACTCTCGTCCAATTATCCCCTATCTATTTTTCCAAAACAACTATTTTTACCTCACACATCCCCTATAGATCTTGCCAACTCCCCCACTCACCAATATTTTTGGTAACCAATATTTTTGGTAAGATAACGGTTATGTAATCACTTTTAAAATAAAACTTAGCATCCCCAGATCCCTTGAATCATAAAGCAAACATCTAGTTATGACATAATAACTCCAAGCAATATTTATTCTTTTCAAATAAACTATTTCTCCTATTAATGTAATGAGCTTCTATAAAAACCAAAGCATGATGAAATATCCATTCCATTATTTTTTTGTTATGATATGAATTCACTTTCATTTTATCCACTAATATATCATTGCCAAAACATATATGGATTCTTCATAAGCTATTTTCTTGAAGCTCACACAACAATATCAAAAAAACATTGCTAAACAATTGATAAATGCAACTAGATCTTTGTTGTTTCTTTCCTTTATGTAAAATTATTATATGCATATTCATGAAAGGTATTTATCCATGTTGCCCTTCTAGTACTTTGATGAATAACCATAACATAATTTCCCCTAGGATTCCTATTCCTGGTGATAGTGAAACCAACAAATTAGACACTATTACTCATTGAGGAAGGACGAGCTTGGATGTTAGTTCAAGGTACATATTGCGCACATAATAGTCTAGGGAAAAGAGTGATTTTAAAAAACATACTCAGAAAACATTCATTTGGATAAATAAATATAAATCAGCCCATATACAAGTAGAATAAAGTGCATAAGTAAGCTAAAGAGTAACGAGACTACTTAGCCTTGCAAATAGTATTTACTTCAAGCAACTTGCAAACTAGATTTAGATATTAAGAAGATGAGAAATATTCATAGTTATATTTCAAGTTTGATATCAAAGTGCACTATATATATTCTAGAGATATTAGTAATAGGAGTAATAAGGTGTTAATAAAAATATCTAGAGAGAATATTGGGAAATAAAGGAGTAAAGCTAGAAGTATTTACATTTTTTCCATTTCTTCAAGAATATTTGCAAACATTAAAAACACAAGGAGATATAAGGATTAAAAAATCTAGTTTACAAATACTTAGAATTCTAAAACTTCTAATTAGGGAGATAAAAGGAATCCTACTTCAATTAAATTTCTAGAATTTTATAAATCTATCATTGTATTTAACCATAGTTGAAGAGTTTAAGATATTTATTGCATCAAAATTGTACTTGGAATATTGATTTAGAACATAGACAATCCATCTAAATATATAGAACTCTTATATTTGAAATAGCATTTCTAAAATCTATTCTACAAATAGTTGGTTGCAAATGAAAAAAGTAACTCTTATTTATAGCATATCTCATTACTAGGGAGGTATAAGGAAAACTACTGCAAAGATTAATACTACAAGACCTAAACCAAAAAGGGAAGATAGATATGTGAACCTCAAAGAGTGAAATAAACAATGATATAAACTACATAATTAGAAGGAAAAATATTAATGTTATTAAATTAGGAATTAAGAACCTACTGAATAAAACCAAGAACTTAGATCTTTGATGGGGGATGGGAAAATCACACACTCATAGACTACAAATTCTCATTCATTAATCTAGAAAATGCATATAGAAACAGCCCGTAGGCTTTCTAATAACCAATGCTCGGCTTGGTTTTCCACCACCTCTATCCTCTATGTGCATTCTCCCAAATCCACCACCCCCATATATTATAGAAATTAGGTTTTTATAGAGGCCTCGACCCTCTGAAACATCTTACATGAAAACCGAAGCAACAACCCAATTAATGGCTCCACTCTGCATGGCCCTTGTCATCGTTGCCTGACCGTCGCTTTCGTCATATCACTCTGTGCAACCCATCCTTTTTTTTTCCCATGCTTCTTGGTATTTGCCTACTTTAACTACACCTTGGTGCCACGTGTCGTCCTCACTCTGCAATCGCCGCCTGACCTCTATCGTCTTCTTCCTCCAGCTGCACTATAGCAGGGGTCACGATATCATGACATGTCGCGATATTGTGACATCTTCCTTTCCCTGCTCCTCCTTTTATTTTTTGGTCATGATATTGTGACATGTCACACTATCATGACATTTCTCCTCCTCGCTCCTCTTTTCCACTTCGGGTCACAAAATCATGACATGTCACGATTTCGTGCCATATTTTCTTCTTGCCTCCTCTTGCTCCTTCGGGTCACGATTTTACAACATGTCATGAAATCGTGACATCTTCCCATATCATTTAATCTCTCTCCTTCATTTCATGAAATCATGACATGTCACGCTATCGTGACATCTTCCTTCCTTGCATCCTTTCTTCTCCCTCGGGTCACAAAATTGTGACATGTCACGAAATCGTGACTTTTTGGCTCCCTTGCCTTCTTTTCTCCATCGGGTCATGAAATCGTGACATGTCACGAAATCATGACATCTTCCTCCTTCGGCTCCTTCGCTTGCTCCTTCGTCACAAAAATGTGACATGTCATGAAATCATGACATCTTCCTTCCTTGGCTCCTTCTTCGCCTTCTGGTCGTGAAACTGTGACCTATCATGAAATCATGACGTCTCCTTCTCCTTCACCTCCTTCTTTGCCCTCAAGTCATGAAACTGTGACATGTCATGAAATCATGACATTTGCTCCTTCTATACTCTCCTTCTACTCCTGGGTCACAAAATCGTGACATGTCACAAAATCATGACATCTTTGCTTGCAACCTTCTCCTTCCTGCTTAGGTCATGAAATCATGACATCCTTGGCACCCTTGCTTCTTTCTTCATTTTGTGTCACGATATCGCAACACATTTCTTGTCATGATATCGTGACAACTTCTCCTTGCTCACCCACTTGCTGCACTTTTGTCGCGATATCACGACACATTTCCTGTCACAATATCATGACAGCTTCTTCTTGTTGACTTTGTTCTTCGTTTGCATCGTGATATCGTGACACATTTTTTGTCGTGATATCGTGACAGCTTTCTCTGTTTGCTCCTCTCTCCTCTTCGTGTCGCGATATCGTGACACTTTTTTTGTCGCGATATTGCGACAGGTTTTTCTCCTTGCCCTCTTTGCCTTTTTTTGTCATGATTTCACAACCCGTCGTGAAATCACAATGGTTTTCCTCCTTAGGCAACTTTTCTGAAGTGACCCTCCTGCCACTATATGCTTCTACATCAGGTGCTACTGGATGCTCCTGCATCAGACACCCAAGGTTGGTGAAGAAGTGATCTTCACTTATGTACTATCTGGTTACTGCCTTTTGCAGCACCTCTAGACATTCATCTACTTCTACAGCCTACTTCAACTTCATTTCTTGGCCTCTACTTCTCTGTTTATCCTCATGCTTTTTATGCTGCTCCTCTTGCCTCTATAATTTTATTCTGAGCCACTCCTCTTGTAGGGCTTTAAATTGCCTCTGCAATGCCTTGAACTCTTCCATTGTCATCATATCACTCCTACTACCATGGCTTCTTTGTGGAGGCATTTTTCTTCACTTTACTCACAAATCTCAATCGATCCTGGTGTAGCTGCCTCACTTTCGGTGCTCTGCTAACATGCTCAAGGATCCTAAACTCTCTCTTCTCTCTCAGAACCCTACCATATATCCTGACACAAACTTCCTCACAGTCGATGATCTTCTTGCGCACTTAGGAACTTCTGGCTCTGATACCACTGATGGGGGATGGGAAAATCACACACTCATAGACTACAAATTCTCATTCATTAATCTAGAAAATGCATACAGAAACAGCCCATAGGCTTTCTAATAACCAGCGCTCGACTTGGTTTTCCACCACCTCTATCCTCTACGTGCGTTCTCCCAAATCCACCACCCCCATCTATTATAGAAACTAGGTTTTTATAGAGGCCCCGACTCTCTGAAACATCTTACGTGAAAACCAGAGCAACAACCCAATTAATGGCTCCACTCTGCACGGCCCTTGTCACCGTCGCCTGATCGCTGCTTCTGTCAGATCACTCTACGTGACCAATACTTTTTGTTTCCCATGCTTCTTGGTATTTGCCCTCTTTAATTGCACCTTGGTGCCACATGTCGTCCTTGCTCTACAACTGCCACTTGACCTCTGTCGTCTTCTTCCTCCAGTTGCACTATAGCAGGGGTCACGATATCCCGACATGTCATGATATTGTGACATCTTCCTTTCCCTGCTACTCCTTTTATTTTTTGGTTTTGATATCATGACATGTCGTGCTATCATGACATTTCTCCTCCTCGCTCCTCTTTTCCACTTTGGGTCGTGAAATCGTGACATGTCGCGATTTCGTGCCATATTTTCTTCTTGCCTCATCTCTCTCCTTCGGGTCGCGATTTCATGACATGTCACGAAATCACAACATCTTCCCATATCATCTTCTCTCTCTCCTTCACATCGTGAAATCATGACGTGTCGCACTATCGTGACATCTTCCTTCCTTGCATCCTTTCTTCTCCCTCGGGTCACGAAATCGTGACATGTCACAAAATCATGACTTTTCAGCTCCCTTGCCTTCTTTTCTCCATAGGGTCATGAAATCGTGACATGTCGTGAAATCATGACATATTCCTCCTTCAGCTCCTTCGCTTGATCCTTCGTCATGAAAATGTGACATGTCACGAAATCACATCTTCCTTCCTTGGCTCCTTCTTCGCCTTCTGGCCACAAAACTGTGACCTGCCGTGAAATCACGATGTCTCCTTCTCCTTCGGCTCCTTCTTCACCCTCAGGTCGTGAAACCATGACATGTCATGAAATCACGAAATCTGCTCCTTCCATACTCTCCTTCTGCTCTTGGGTCGCAAAATCGGGACATGTCACGAAATCATGACATCTTTGCTTGCAGCCTTCTCTTTCCTGCTTGGGTCATGAAATCATGACATCCTTGGCACCCTTGCTCCTTTATTCATTTTGTGTCATGATATCATGACACATTTCCTATCACGATATTGTGATAGCTTCTCCTCCCTCACACCCTTGCTGCACTTGTGTCATGATATCGTGATACATTTCCTGTCACGATATCGTGACAACTTCTTCTTGTTGACTTCGTTCTCCGTTTGTGTTGCGATATCGCGACACATTTTTTGTTGCGATATCACGACAGCTTTCTCCATATGCTCCTCTCTCCTCTTTGTGTCGCGATATTGCGACACTTTTTCTGTCGTGATATCGCGACAGGTTTTTCTCCTTGCCCTCTTTGCCTTTTTTTGTCACGATTTTGTGACACGTCACGAAATCGTGATGTTTTTCCTCCTTAGGCAATTTTTTTGAAGTGGCCCTCCTACCACTGGATGCTTCTGCATCAGGTGTTGCTGGATGCTCCTGCATCAATCTTGGTTCAATATTTATCTATAGTAAGGTTCTAAAAGAATATTTCACTACTATGTAATTTTATCTTCATGCTAGGCATACGGAAGCAATTGAGAATAAAAAATATATATATTCCAATTCCTTTAAAGTTTGGAAGCATTCTATACATGGCATTACTTTCACTCCAAACTCACAAATAAGTGATTGCAAAGCAAAAATAACTATTTGAGCTACTAAAATTAAAAACAAATATAGATGAAGCATTTCTAGAGAAAGTGTTTCAAGCATAATATAGTACTAATACTTCAATTTCTACTAATACAAGAGTTTTTCATGATGTTTGTTTAGAATTTTCTATACACACCAAGGACAGTGGTGAAAAAGACAAAGGTAAAAGAAAAATATTGTTGCAGGAATCAAGTGATAATACAACCACATATGAAACTATAATAACTGGAACCAAATACAAGAAAGAAGAAGAAGAAGAGGAGGCATCATATCAAGGAGTAATACAATGTAAGGTAAACTAAAAACAACAAAAGGGAGAAGAACATCATCAATATGAAGACTATTCAAGACTCACAAATCCCTATTTAAGAATAAAGTCTTCAAAATAAAATAATATAATATAGAGGGGTTTTGGAATATATTACATCATTTTTTATTTACTAATGTATCTTCATGGGCACATATTTAGATTATGATTATATTAGGAGATAAATATTTTATTAGAGTTTTTTAATAAATGCACAAGTGTTAGAATGTACAATGATGTAAATGTGCATGTAGTCCACATGTATATGCATCTTAGGTTTGATTAAGAGGTAATGTATATTTCTATATAAATGTATCATTGTGAGTGATTGTGAGTATTTTTTTGGTGTGCAAAAGTGAGAGTAGTAGTAGGCACAATGTAGCTATATTTTTCTATCATGAAGGAGTTGCAAAATCTATGAGAGGAGCATTGTAATTTTCATGAGCTTTCTAATATGAGCATTTCTAGATTATTGTATCAAGTTTTCTATCATATTTGAATGCATGTTAAGTTGTCATTATCATAGATATAAAATTGTATGTTTATTTAAATACTTGTGAATGCATTTCCTTTATGTTTATGGCTCCAAAAGCTAACAACTACCAACAAAAAGCTATATACATTTACACAAAGGTTTTTCCCACTTGGTAATCCATTTAAGAGGAAAATATTTGTAACTCGATGAAAATGAAATTAAAACATATCAAGTTCAAGCTACTCTAGTATGTTCATACCCAAAACATTTGATACACTTCACCACAACTAGGATCCACTTCACTTTCATTCACCATCCCAAACCTACAAGCGATATACTCAACAATTGAACCTTCCATGGAACCCACCAAGAATAGGATTTTCATGGTACAGGGATCAAATTCAACTCCCATTCAAATAAAATATGCTCTCCATATGCAGTTATTTCTTATTGTAATATGAAATTCCAGATGCAATCATTTCACTTTATAGTATGTAATTTTAGTTGCAATAATTCCATTTTATAATATGTAATTCAAGTTGCAATCATTTCATTCACACAAACAACCAACAACTAGATAATCCTCATCTACATACAATATTTATTAAACACACAATACTTACATATGTATTTCATTTTAACATCTAGACTTTAAGAAACTACTACATGCCAATGAAACTAATTACATCCTTCTACTAGTAAGTACTTCTATCGTTCGTTACCACTGGTAATCATTATTTCCATTATAATACTACCGATATAAAATGAGCAAAACAATGTTGCTAAAGGAAAATATCAATTAATTCCTTTTATATAACATACAAGAAACATATATCAACTTTCAAGGAAGACATGTAATTTCAACTCATTTCCTTTCCTACATTTTTAATATCAAATAACTAGAGTTTGTTTTCCATGCAAAGCATGTCTTTCCATTCATTTTCGAAGAAAAGCCTATATTTATATTTTATAACAAAAGGAAAAGATAAGATATCCATAATAAATAATATTTAAAAAGCAATTCATCTTATTTTATGATTTCCAAGAAATATCCAAATAGAATTCATTTTCTACAGTATTTCCTTTTTTCCATTCCAAATAATCACCACTATCTAGTTTTTCCTTTCTCTCGGTTTAAAGTGTAATAAACTAAATACCAAACCTCTTAATCATTCCATGTGTAATCATCTCTAGCACACACAATCCATTGCTAGATAATAGATAGAGTAACTAGTTTTATAGTGACATAATAAGTCATCCAACCCAACTTAACCATAGCTTTCTTACAAATTCCATAATCCAAGGAGCTATTTTTGTAATCATCAGACATAGTATCACATGTTCAGTTACTAAGAACGTACCTAAATTTTATTGTGACCCAAAAAAACTCAATGTTTCTAAAGAACCCAATTGTTACTTTCATCATTACTTTACCATCGGATTCCACAGCCAACTAAGTAGCAACAAAAGTCTCTCTAAAACCTTTAATGATACTTAGGTAAATTCATTGAGTCAAAATGCATTAACCAACACATATTATATATATATATATATATATATATATATATATATATATATATATATTCTTTAAAAATATCTAGCTATTCTCATCAGGTTTGTTGAGCTAGAAAATTTCATATAGGGAACATAGTAAAATCCTATAGCATTTAATTTCTATCTAAAGAATGGAATTACTCAAATTGACACCTTAAATGTTAGACTCAAGGGATGATAAATCTATCAAAGCTCAAGATAAATTTAATCTTCAAAAATAAATTCTTCCAATGTAAAAATTTTATCAACTTACAATATTAAAATTCAAGGTCTGAGGTGTAGACCAATTGGTTCATACAAACCCCATAAGGGGTGTGGAGGTCCAAGGTTCAAATATCGGGCCTCGCCGGACTGAAAGCTTGTCCCTTTCCTGGTGCTTTCAGTTCCGTAAAAGGTTTAAAATGATTGTGGCATGGTGGTTATAGGGGTGGACTGCATGAATATCTGTGTGGCAGCTTCTAGGGTGGACAACGTAGAATAATGTGGTGGCCATAAAAGCTGGATAGCCTGCCCGGATTCGTGGTGGCTACCAATTCCACCATGTAAAAAAAAAATATATATATATTAAAATTCTCATTACCAGTGAGTTTGTCTGATTGTAGAGTTCTAATTTGCTAGTCCCCTAGATCCTAGCTTGCTCTCCTCAAATTATCCCCTCTCCTTTTTATTTTCCAAAAAAAACATTTACCTCACTTATCCCCAAAATATCATGCCAACTCTCCCACTAACCAATATTTTTAGTAAGCTAACGGTTATGCAATCACTTTTGAAATAGTAGCATCACAACATCCATCGAATCATGAAGAAAACATCCGATAATGGTATAATAACTCCAAACAATTTTTATTCTTTTCAAATAAACTATTTCTCCTATTTATGTAATGAGCTTTTATAAAAACCAAAGCATGATGAAAATACATTCCATTATTTCCTTGTTATGATATTAATGCACTTTTATTTTATCCACTAATATATCATTGCCAAAACATATATGGATTTTTCACAAGATATTTTATTGAACCTCAAACAATAAAATCAAACAAACATTGCTAAACTATAAATAAATGCAAATATATCTTTGTTTTTCTTTTCTTTATTCAAAATTATTTTATGCATCTTCATGAAAGGTTTTTATCCATGTTGCCCTTCTAGTACTTCAACAAATAACCATCACATCATTTCCCCAAGGAATCTTGTTCCTAGTGGTTGATTCTTTCTCCCACGTACAAGAAACCTATTACTGCACAAGTATAAGTCTTATTAGCAACATCATATTCTTATGTGAGATATATATTTTTAGAAACAAAACATAAATTAATCAATAATATCAATTAAAATATGCTTTACATTTTTCACAAAATATATGTTTGCATAACCAATTGTAGATAGTCTAACATAAAAATAGAAAAAAAACTTAGCAAAGAAATAATCCATCTGATATAAAGAGTTTTCCAAGGGTGTATCATGACATCATCCCCCCTTAGTCTTAACAAAATCCTCTATGTTTAAACATTATAAACATAAAATAGTATTTATGAGGTATTTTAAAACAAAAATGGAAAGTGCTTTTGCATGTCTCTTACATTTTTCGAAGTAACATTCCTTTCAAATTAGTGATCCCACTAGATCTTGCACTACTCCAAAATTATTTTCCTCATTGATTTAGATTATAACTCAAGTATTCTTACTAAATGAACTTTTATAGCCTCTGGATTCACCATCTACAAATTATAAATGTCCCACACATTCTTAGGATATGAAACATACTTTTTAAACAAAGAGATATGGAAGGTGCTACAAATATTGGACAAATTTGGTGGCAATACAAGTTGATATGCCATAGGACTAATATTATCTATGATTTCAAAGGATCTAAAAAGTGAGAATCTAGCTTTGTAGACTTAATTGCACTCTTTCTTGGTTTGATCCTCATAAACACTCTATAACGCATAACAAACTCTTTAGAGGATCTCTTAAGATCAACATAACTTTTCTAACGGTCTAAAAATTCCTTAAACCTCTCTCTAATAACCCTCAACTATTGCTCCATTTCAATGACCATGTTTGGTCTAAGCATAATTTGGTCTTCTTTATTGTTCCTTGAAAATGGTGTTTTACACTTTCTTCCATACAAATATTCGAACATATCCATGTATATGGTCGAATGGTGACCGTTATTATGGGTAAATTCTACCAAATGCAAGTAATCCTCCCAACATATTTTTTAATCCATATAGTAAATGTAAATCATATCTTCTAGTACCTAGTTCACTCTTTTAGTTTTCCCATCAATTTTTGGACTGGTAAGAAAAAATTATGTTCAATCTAGTACCAATGGTGTAATGCAAGGATTTCCAAGACTCAAATTTGAATTTTGGATCACTATCTGATATGATTATCTTTGAAAAACCATGAATCCAAAATATTCCTTTGGTAAATTTGTTAGCCATAGCCACGGTATAATCCTTGGTGTTACCAAGTATAAAGTGTGCAACCTTGGTCAGTTTTCGACCACTACTATAATTGTGTTATATTGAAACCAATTCTTAGGCATATCTATAATGAAATCCATCAAAATTACTTGCTATTTTTACATAGGTACATAATGTGGATACAACAATCCAGCAGAATGTCTATATTCTACTTTTACCTTTTGGCACTTGAGGCATTGAGCAACAAACTCAGTTATGTCTCTCTTCATTCTTGGATAGAAGAATGTATTTTTCATATTCTCCCTCATATTTTATCCTCGTAGATGAGAAAAATATAGAGATCTATGTGCCTCATTCATAATCATATTTCTCAAATTTTTGGTATTAGGAATTACTATCCTATTCTTAAAGCATAAGAAACCATCCTTGATGCTAAAGTCCTTGTTTTCTTCAGGTTTCCTCTCCATCCTTTCTTGAATTTGGTTGCAGTAAGCATCCTAATTTTACAGTTCCTTGTCTTGTTCCATTAGTTCGACATGGATGCGAGAAAAAACTACTATATGTCTCCTACTTAGCACACTAGTAAATTTATTCTCTTTTCCTTGTATATACTCAATGCAAAATCATATTCTGTGAGAAATTCCATCCACCTTCTCTTACTAGGATTGAATAAAGGTTAATTGAATATATATTATAGACTCTCATGGTCTGTCCTTAGCTTTAAGTGTCTCCCAACTAGATAATATCACCAAATCTTGAGAGAAACAACTATAGCTACCAAATCTAACTCATGAGTTGCATAATTAACCTCATGTCCTTTTAGTTTCCTATATCCATAGGCCACCATTGCTTCTTCCTATGAGAGAAATCCTCCCAAAAATTCTAATGATGCATCTGTACAAATAGAGAAACTTCCCTGAAGATTGTGTACCTTTAGTATAGTAGGCATGGTAAGCTTCTACTTAAGCAAATAAAAGGCTTCCTCATATTTTACTATCCACTTGAATTCTTTTCCTTTTCTCTAAAGGTTAGTTATTGGTGAGGTTACCCTAGCATATTCCCTCACATAATGCCTATAGTATCTAGTAAAGCCCATGAAAATTCAAACTTCTATCATATTTACAGGTGGTGGCCAATTCAAAATGGCTTCTATTTTCCTATGATCCACTATGATATCTTCAACAACAAAAATGTGTCCTAAATATTACACTTGGATAAATTTCCATACAACTAATGTTTCATTGATAGCTCTAGCACAATCCTGAGGTACTTGTCGTGCTCTATCGTGTTTTTAGAATATATCAAAATATCATATAAAAATACTAGAACATATTTATCCAAGTACTTTATCAAGATGTTATTCATTAAATTCATAAATGTTGCTGGAGTATTTGTTAAACCAAAAGGTATGACAATAAACTCATAATTTCCATAATGAGTTTTAAAGATCCTCTTGTGAGTATCCTACTCATAGATTCTCAAAAGGTGGTATCCCAATTTCAAATAAATCTTTGACAATACTATCACATTTTTGAGTTGATTGAAAAGATATTTCATTCCATGTAGATGATGTTGGTACAAAAATACTAGTTAAATATGATCTTATTTCTTTCACAACCCTCTCATTTAATTTTTCAGACTAGGGAACTCATAAAATTTTAAAGTACCATAATCAAGGTTAATTACAATACCATTCCTGATATGAGTCCACTAAACCTATTGTTGGGGGAAGTGTTTGTGCAATGTCATTGATTCATCCACACCAATTAAATCATGCATAAATGAAAGTACTAGAAAATAAATCACACCACACCATACTTGGAAAATAAATAAAAGCAATAAATCACACTTGCAAAAATAAAAGATACAACACACCAAAATAAATAATCTAATCTAGAAAATAATAAAAATTAGGGGAGGAATACTAGCTTGGAGTGGGCCTAGGCTCTAGTAGCTTTCGCCCGACTAGTTACAAATATAGAACACTAAAGAACTCTCAAGCACTTTATTAATATTGTAGTGTAATTCTTACATACATCAACACTCTTAGAAAAATTACCTCCTTATCTTAGAGAAGTCTATGTGTTTATATAACACACACAAAACTTTCTATTATAGTGTTGTTACAATAGAAGGTCTGGTTACAGTCTAAAAAAGGATAGTTTAGTTACTGTAACAAGCACATGATAAAAATAGTTTAAACTTCTTTTCATTTTTCCTAAGTATAGAATATTTTCAGGTTCAATATATGTGTTGTTCATTTTTTGCTTTGTAGAGTGGTTATGCATTTTTTCCAATATGACTAGGGCATCTCATATGTTCAGTAGTCTTCCAAGGATATCCTACATGACATGGAGTCAAAGGTTTACCATGGTCAATAAAACCTTCTTCAACCGCATGATAAATGTTCTTAACATCAAGGTTCCTACATGAAAAGTAAGGCACCTACTTGTAGAGTAAGGCACCTACTTGAAGAGTAAGGTGCCTACCTCTAGAGTAAGGCACCTACCAGAAGAGTAAGGCACCTACTTGTAGAGTAATGTGTATACCTAAATAGTAATATCCCTACTTGTAGAGTGAGGTGCCTATATGAGGAGTAAGGCATATACCTCTAGATTAATATTCCTACCTAAAGAGTAAGGTGCCAACTTGTATAGTGAGATGCCTACTTGAGGAGTAAGGTGCCTACCTATAGGATAAGATGCCTACCTGAAGATTAAGGCACCTACTTATAGACTAAGGTGCCTTCCTGAAGATCAAGGTACCTTCCCAATATACCTTAGACTCATGAAGTAGAAGAATTCTAGGTCCACGTAGGATGATTGATAAAAATATGACAAAACAAACAATTATCTACACAAAGCACACTTCACACACAAATTATATAATGTACAAATTTTATTAAATAGATACATAATAATTAATAAATATACAACTCTTATTATACTACCGCACATAAACCATTAGAAATCATAAAAAAATATGAGCATTTCTAATGATCATCATCCTCCCATACCTAATATGTGCCATGCCCTCATGGCACCTAAAGTTGGTAGTCAACCCCTTCTAGTAGGCCTCATCATTCTATTTTATTTTTGTTGGCAATCTTGGGTACCTTGGGTACATTGCCTTTGCTCTAAGTGTAAATGTTGTCATTGATGTCAAAGAGTTCTTGAAGCATTTTGATTTGATGTCTCAGAATGTGTTTTGATGAAGGTTTCAGTTTGGACAGTGAGTTTCCAAGAAGATCAGAGTAGCCCAGTTGCAAAAGATCAAGAAAAAGACAAGTAAGGAAAAGTTTGCAGGCAGCTGGAAAAACTGTCATGATTTTGCGACATGCTTCAGGAGAGAGAAAGTGCTGGCAAAATTGTCATGATTTCGTGACATGTTTTAGGAGAGAGAAAGTGCTGGCAAAACTATCGTGATTTCACGACATGTTTGAGGAGAGAGAAAGTTCTAGCAAAATAGTCATGATTTCGCGACATGTTGGAAGAAAGAGAAGAAGCTGGAAAAACTATCGAAATTTCGTGACATGTTGGCAGGGAAGAAGAGTAGATGGAAAGTGTCGTAATTTTGTGGCATGTTGCATTTTTGTGACTCGGAAAGTGCAGGAAGGCAGAGAAGGAAAAGTGTCACGATTTCGTGACATTCTTCAAAGAAGGCTATACGGATGAGAAAATGTCACGATTTCATGACATGTTGCAAAAAAGAGAGTCCACAGTGTGAACTATCATGATTTATGACAATATTGAAGAGAGAGAAAGTGGTTCAGGGACTATCGTGATTTCACGACAAGATTGAAGAGAGAGAAAGTGGTTCAAGGACAGTCTCGATTTCGTGACATGATGCAAAGTTCCAAGTGAGGACTATCGCATTTTTGTGACATGCTGTAGAGATCAAGTTGAGGATTGTCATGATTTTGTGACATGCTAAAAAGCTCGAAGTGAGAACTGTCATGATTTTGTGACATGTAGCAAAGGGAAGAGTCTGGAAGGAGAAGCCTCGTGATTTCACGACAGGTTGCAAGGAAATATTTCGAAAGCTGAAAGCATCATGATTTTGTGACAGACAGAAAAGATAGCATACAGATGCAAGAAGTGTCATGATTTCATGACAGGCATAAGTGAAGAAGCTAGTGGATGAAGTTGTAGCAATTTCACGATAGGCTAAAAGAAAAGCGTATGATTGGTGAAAGAGTCACGATTTTGTGACAAAAACTAGAAGTAGGTCTTATATAGGAGAAGTGTCGTGATTTCATGACAGAAGCAAAGAGGAAGGCTATGAAGACAAAAGCGTCACGATTTCGCGACATGTTCCAGTTTCATAGATGTAAGGCAACAAAAGTGTCACAGTTTCATGACAAAAGCTGAGAGGAAGGCCATGAAGAAAAAAGGGTCGAGATTTCATGACAGAGTTAAAGATGACATCAGTAGAAGCATATGTGTCATGATTTCATGACAAAAGAAGAGAAGAAGGCAATGAAGACTAAAGTATCATGATTTCGCGACAAGAGTGAAGATGACGTCAGCAAAAGATAGAAGTGTCACAATTTCACGACAAGGATGCAGTCAAGGTAGACTAAGGAAAAAAGGGTCATGATTTCATGATAGCAGGCAATAGAAGATGTACGGCAGGCAAAGGTGTCGCGATATCGTGACATGTTTAAGTTTCGTGCCAAAAGCTACAGGGAGGCAGTGAAGCCGACAGAGTTAATTTTGGGCCGACGTAGCGTAGGGTTTCATAGCCGATGTGGTTGAAGGGTAATAGCCGACTAAGACCAAGGTTTCAATCTTGAGATTATGAGTATAAAAGGAGGGCTGCTTGAAGAGTTTGAGTATCGATGAAGTGTGCGTTCGAAGTGCAATTTGCACAAATAGAGTGCAGGGAGAAGTTTGATCACAGAGGTGCATAAGTGGAAGTCTGATTGACTGCTATGTTTGCATAGAGTGTGCAACACCTGTGCTGCTATGTTTGCGTAGAAAATGAAAATTTAGTTTCGACCAAGTGCGACTGTAACAAAAAATAAATCGAGGAAGAGGACAAATTTGTGCTAGACCAAAGGACTATGTTTGGTGCAAATTTGAGGAACGGCTTTGTAGTGATAGAGTTGAGGACAGAGATCTCCAGCCAGAGCAAGGAAGATAGGTGTCTTCTATGGATAGTGTTCCACTTGCTAAGGGTAGAGGAGGTAGAGGTCTTCTAGAGGATCACCACTAAGAGCAGAGCTAGGGGAAGGTGTCTCCTTTGGGTTGGTGCCCATAAACTTTGTAATCGGGAAAGGTTTCCCAGAATTAGAGGTGATAAAATTTAGTAAAAATTTTATCCGTGTAGTAGCCCGAGTTGGGTGAACCACATAAATTGCTGTGTCTCTATTGTGGATGATATTCTGTGCATTGCTCTGATTTCTATTTTTGATACTGTTATCTATTTGCTACATAATATTAATTTGAAATATCAAAGGAAAAAGTAAAAAGCGGTCTTATACTGTTCACCCCCCCCTCTTAATATAATCTTGTGTTCTTCAATTGGTATCAGAGCAGGATCTTTCGAAAAGGTTTAACAACTTGAAGGAAGAACTGGTTAAGAACACAATGTGAAAGCACGAGATTTCGGGCGAAGGAAACACTAATTGCGATGCATCCAAAATCAAGTACGCTTAAGTCCTAGAAATGTAAATTGCATGAAACGAAAGAAACACATTGGAAGAGACACAAGCAAATGGAGAAAACACAGCCCTTTCATTAAACTTTCTTTATCTCTGTTACAAATATGCCTCCTCCCTTTTCAGGGGCTAGGAGCGTTAAAAGAATTTGACTACAATCGATACTTAAGGTTCCTCTTTCTACGTGCCCACACTTGAAATGGATGGGCCAAGATGATGTTGTCGCTAATGTTGATGAGTCTTTGACCTCTATTTCTCCTCCTATGAACAAAGAAACAATGAAGATGTCAATAGCACTTGCTGCACATAAGAAGTGTTTGTTCTCTAAAATCGCCAAAAGATGCATGTAAACATTTTTCTAAAACAGTGAGTAAAATGACTCTAAATGACCTGAAAACCTGATAGAGGACAAAAAACATCACCAAGAGGCCACTGCCACTGAGGCAGTCGGCCAATCTGCCTTAAACTGAAATTCATCCCTGGGCAGGATAATTATGACTGTTATTCGTCCCTGGGTGGGATGAATTCTTCTGTGTTGGAAAATCCGACCTGCTGCTGCTCCAATGTCGAATCCCGAGACCTGCAAAACACCTGCAAATAGGGGGGTTATGTAATTGGGGCCATTTTGGGATGACCCAGATGGTCAGATTCTCCCAATTTGGCCTCTATCCTCAGGAGTTTGATATCTCCACCTACAAGTTAGTGAAACAATAAAGCGACACAAAACGTGATAAAATCTGATCAAAATGTTACGAAATTGAAGCTATGAGTTAACCAAACAGAATAACATGATATGCAAACTGAAACAATAATCTAGAATGCTTTAAAATTCAGAAAGTGCGGGGGCACCCAAGTGGGCCTCCCACCGTTGGCACTTGATTCCGGTGCCAATCCACTAGGGATGGGCCCAAAACCTCTTAGGATTGGGATGTCTACAAATTGGTTGATTCAGGTGTCCATATGTTGGATTTGGGTCAGATTCAAGCTTCCAAAAGCCACCCAACAACCTCCCTTGCAAAAGATATTGGTGGATGTGAGAAGGTGAATCAAAGGGGATGCAAGTGGGTGTTCAACTCGGAAGCACTTCGTTGCTTGAAATCTCCTTCTATCTGTTCTTTGGGTGAGAAAAGTCCCACCTTTTATAGACCCATGGGGTCTCTTTTGGGGGGGAAGCACAAATGCCATGTGTTGGTCATAGATGCCATGTGGCATTCATGTCTTCCCATGAGGGAGGGGAGTCTTCCATTGACTTGGGCTCTCATAACTACCCTTGTGATAGTCCTCTAACAACCTATCTATCCACCCACACACGTGTGCGAGGCAGGAGTCATCAACTGACTGTCCTGGGCTGCCACTTGGCACCATTCTTCTTTTTGCCCGTTAAACTTGGAATTCATCCTTGGGTGAGACGATTTCAGAATTCCTCCCTGGGTGAGACGAATCCCAGTTAGTATTCGTCCCCGGGTGAGACGAATACTGAGCAAAGTGTCTAAATGTGCCAAATTGCTTCCTGACCTTACAAAATTGCTATGAAAGTGGTTAGGACCACTGTTTGACCTCTGAGGGCTTCCATGGGGGCTGTGTTTGTCAAAGCGATCAGTGTTTGCTGTCACATAATCGGATTGGTGCTGTTTTGGTGTCTACAGATGCCCCTTTTTGGGATGCGCTGTGCATAGAGCAGCGCCGAGCAAAAATAGATAACCAAAGCACTAATGATTAGGGTTTCTTGGTAACCTAACCAACTTTTGATGCCCCAAGCATGGAAAGGGCATGCATTCTTGAATCCTTGCTTCTGACGAGCTAAGGAGTTTGATTTCAAGTGTTAACCTATTTTGGTGAGGTGTGACTTGAACTTAGACATTGATCAGTCATGAATAGGCAAAGGGTGTTTTATCCACAGGGGAACCTTGTGTTCATGATTTACGAAATGCCAAGTGTTTGATTGATTTGATTGTTGCTTGTTTACTGCCCCAAGCAGGAGTGTGATTGTCTTTGTCAGTGATTCTTTGAATGCATGTCATTTTCCTTAATTGGGTGTGTGATTGTTGATTGGTGACTAAGTGTGACTACCCCCTCAAGCGATGAATCGATGAGGGAATGACCTTCATGAGAAAAGCGACGAGTCGCTTGACCCAAGATGACTTGTGCAAGGGTGCCTTTATATGGTTTATCGTTAAGCATGTGCAATTTTTCCAACATCTAGACCTGTTTTTGGTGGGTGTTAACCCTTTTTGTGATGCCATAATGGGGTGAAATCGTCGACAACCCATCTTCCCGTGGAGCGGTCCGGCTATGATAGCCTTCTTGGGGAAGTAGTAGAGTGACAATTTGAACCCCGACATCGATTTTCTATGCCAAGAGGTTAAGTGCGAGAGCACTTGTGTCCGGCAATGCTTATTGCTTTGTTTTTATGTTGCATGTTTTGTTGTTTTTGTTGTTTTTTTTTTTTGTGACACCATTTGGGGATTAAATTTTCGAAAATCCGTCTCCCGTGGAGTAGTCCGACTATGGTAGCCTTCTTAGGGAGTAGGATAGTGATTATTTGTGACCCTGATGTCGATTTGCCATGCCAAGAGTTTAAGTGCAAGAGCACTTGTGTCTGGAAATGTTTATTGCTTTTTGTGTTGTTTTGATTTTCTTGTTGTTTTTGAGTGGGCTTTGACCCTTTTGTGACGTCGTTTGGGGATGAAATTGTCGAAAATCCGTCTTCCCGTGGAGCGGTCCGGCTATGGTAGCCTTCTTAGGGAGTAGGATAGCGACAATGTAGACCCTGACATCAGTTTTTCTATGCCAAGAGGTTAAGTGCAAGAGCACTTGTGTCTGGCAATGTTTATTGCTTTTTGTTTTTGTGTTGCATTTATTTGTTGTTTTTGTTGTTTTGATTTTCTTTGATCTTGTGCATGATGGTTGATGAATATGGATGTATGCATGTTGATTTATTTTGATGGATTCATATGCTATGATGAATGCAAATGGTTTTGATTTATATGTGATATGCAGATATGAAATGGATGAATGGGGTTTGTGATGTTTGGCTATGGCACCAAGGACTGTTTAGAACTCTTTTATTTTGTTTTTAGGCGATTGTTGTGATGCATGAATTTGTATGTATACATGTGGTTTTTATTTTTTGTATTTTTTTGATGGTATTGTAAGGATGAAAAGTAGCGCAGTTGGTTTAGAAATGTAGCTAAGGTTTTCTGAGACTCAGACGGTTTTAACTCACTAGCCATGACTATACTTTATCTTACAAGACTTTTGAACAAGGTATGAATCGGACTTGTTTTTGACCGAGCTATTTCACATCCCTGTGTGTGCAATTGAGTTCATTTATGTGGTATTTGTCAGGATATCGCCAGTGCCGGATGGGATTTCAACCGAACCTGTACTGAGGATCACCGAATTAGCTCCACTAACTCCTTTGGTGTATTTAGTTAGATTAATCTGCGGTGTTATCCAGGATGCCATAAGCTATCTCATCCACATGCAAACATTGATCTGTATGCAAGTTAATGTGACAGATATATCGTCATGCGAGAAGTTTACCGCCAGTTACCGATAGGCTATCAACCAAACCGGTACTAAGGCTTGCCTCATGACCTGTTAGAATACTAAGAGTTCCAGGGATTCAAGTTCACTCCCTTCTTTTCTTCAATTGTATTGGGATACTTGCTCGTTTGTAGTGATAAGATCATTGTTTATTTTGATTTGTTTTTCTTTTGAGAAAGGGATTGGGGATATGGAGTGACGAAAATCACTATTGCTTGTGCCTTTTGATGTGTGCACTGTAGGATGTCAAATTTTGGAGTTTTGATGTTTTGCAAATTTTTTGATGTTTTGCAATTATTGAGAACTTTAGGGATTCTTAGGGAATTGGGTAGGGAGGATGCTTGTCCTTTTGCCAACTCTCAGCATTCTTGGGGCCATTCGCACAGGGGGATGAGCAAGATAACCGTTTCTCTTGTGGTGACCTGGATTACTTTGCAGGTTTCATATTTCATTCACACAACTTGGGAATTGTTTTATGTGTCTTGATATGTGTTGGGATGTTACGTAACAAGGTTTATTTCAAGTATGACTCTACCTTTGTAAAATCTGTCTGAATTGATACATTACATGGCTAAAGAGCAAAATGATGACTGAATCACGAAAACTCTTGATACATTAAGAGACCACTGACTCTAGTGTGGTAAAAAGCAATGCATTTGTTTTTGTTGTTTTTGTGAAATGGAACAGTGTGGAACAAGATGGACTAGTAGAGCAATTACAGCCTATGGTGCGTTTGACCTATATGACCACAAATATGCAATGTATGGATGCGAATGCTTAATGTCGCTATGTATTTTTTTTTTTGTATTTTTGACGGATTGATTTTTGTGAATATGAAGATGAGGTGCGAGAAGAGCTCTCTATTGATGAGTTTGATTATGCCTAGAAATGAGATGCAAATTTTTGTTGTTTTTGATTATTTTTTATTTTTGACCAAGTGATTGCGATAATCCTTGGGGCATTTTAGGTTTTGACCAAGTGATTGCGATAATCCTTGGAGCTTTTTGGGTTTTGACCAAGTGATTGTGATAATCCTTGGAGATTTTTGGGTTGACCAAGTGATTGCGATAATCCTTGGAGCTTTTTGGGTTTTGACCAAGTGATTGCGATAATCCTTGGAGCATTTTTAATTTGACCAAGTGATTACGATAATCCTTGGAGCTTTTTTGGGTTGACCATGTGATTGCGATAATCCTTGGAGCTTTTGTGGTTTTGACCAAGTGATTGCGATAATCCTTGGAGCTTTTTGGGTTTGACCAAGTGATTGCGATAATCCTTGGAGCTTTTGGGTTTTGACCAAGTGATTGCGATAATCCTTGGAGATTTTTTGGTTTGACCAAGTGATTGCGATAATCCTTGGAGCTTTTTGGGTTTTGACCAAGTGATTGCGATAATCCTTGGAGCTTTTGGGGTTTTGACCAAGTGATTGCGATAATCCTTGGAGCTTTTTGGGTTGACCAAGTGATTACGATAATCCTTGGAGCTTTTTTTGGGGGTGACCAAGTGATTGCGATAATCCTTGGAGCTTTTGGGTTTTGACCAAGTGATTGCGATAATCCTTAGAGATTTTTGGCTTGACCAAGTGATTGCGATAATCCTTGGAGCTTTTGGGATGACCAAGTGATTGCGATAATCCTTGGAGCTTTTTGGGATGACCAAGTGATTGCGATAATCCTTGGAGATTTTTGGGTTTTGACCAAGTGATTGTGATAATCCTTGGAGCTTTTTGGGGTGACCAAGAGATTGCGATAATCCTTAGAGATTTTTTGGTGACCAAGATATTGCGATAATCCTTGGAGCTTTTTGAGGTGACCAAGTGATTGCGATAATCCTTGGAGCTTTTTGGGATGACCAAGTGATTGTGATAATCCTTGGAGCTTTTTGGGTTTTGACCAAGTGATTGCGATAATCCTTGGAGCTTTTTGGGGTGACCAAGAGATTGCGATAATCCTTGGAGATTTTTTGGTGACCAAGAGATTGCGATAATCCTTGGAGCTTTTTGAGGTGACCAAGTGATTGTGATAATATTTGGAGCTTTTGTGGTGACCAAGTGATTGCGATAATCCTTGGAGCTTTTGTGGTGACCAAGTGATTGCGATAATCCTTGGAGCTTTTGGGGTGACCAAGTGATTGCGATAATCCTTGGAGCTTTTGGGGTGACCAAGTGATTGTGATAATCCTTGGAGCCTTTGGGTTGACCAAGCGATTGCGATAATCCTTGGAGATTTTGGGGTGACCAAGTGATTGCAATAATCCTTGGAGCTTTTTGGTTTGGATTATGGTTCTTCAAGGGATAGAGGTACCCCCAGCTTGATGGTCTTTGCGCTCTGGATCTGGCTCTAGAGGTATGGGCATGAATGGATCGGCCCTATGCACGGATAGAAGGACAGAGTCTACCCCCGACACTGATGTTGTTATGGGATCTCTGGGCGGAAGTTGATATTTATGTGCCCAAAGTTGTGGATGTAATGCTTGGTCCCATTGCGGTGGGTTAACACACCACTGATGCCCTAGTATTATTTTTATCTGTTGACATGCTTTCTCAAATTTTATGGGATGTCGATGTTGTCGCATGTGATTTTTGTGGGCTATCTTTGTTTCATCTTCACTTTCAACTAGTGAGTACAGCTCATCAGAATCTGGATATTCTGAGACATGGAGGACTGCATCATCAGGTAGCCCTATGGTTAAAGGTTGATCCTCTTTGAAAGGAGCTTCATGTAAGTTGGGCCTTGGGAGCTCCAAAATCTTGGTCTCTATCGACTCTAAGTGCTCTAGCACTTTGCATATATCGGGGGATTTGAGCTCCTCCTCTTTGATTGGTTCTTGTTGAGGAACTTGGGGCGTATGGAGGGGTAACTGGATAGCACCCCCCATGCCTTGATAGGGCATTTCATCCCGCTCTTCTTCTCGCTCTGATTCCTTAGAGGCTTCTTGATGAATTTCTAAGGGTGGCCCATAAACCTGGGTGGATGTCTAAGGAAGGCACTCCCTTTCATGTTGGCTCTCCTGCATAGTGTGTTGGAACAACTCATCCTCGTGGCGCTGAAGGTGCTCTTTGTTAATATAGTATAGTTCCTCTAAATGTGGTCGCTCTAGTTGCTCTAGCTCAAGTTGCATGAATTGCCTTTGGCGTGCGACATGCTTGAAAGATTCTAAGATGGTTGGTCCTGTTGCCTCATGTCTAGAAGGCCTAGATGCCTCTCCTATATATTTTCAATCGTAGTGATCCAATATCTCTATAGGTGACCTCCCTTTGTTGGGGGTAGCGGCATTCCCTCGAGGCTTTGGCCTGAGTGAGTGGTCCTGATAGATAGCAGGTGCAGAGGCATATTGCTCTCGCACTGTATATTGCTCTCAAGGAAGGTAGGGATATTCCTCTTGCTCTATTTCATAAGTGAAAAAGGGACGAACGAAGTTAGTTTTCCCCGCCTGAGGAGCCTTGTGCTCTGGATTTTTCTTTGTAGTCCTGACAACTAGAGGGGGTGAAGGAGGGATAATGTAATCATGTGGTTCCTCCCGTTGAACCCTATGTTGACCTAGTGCTTCATCATGTGATGACCGCTCATAGCGATCTTCTAAGGGAGATCTCCTATGACTGTACCCCTCATGGAAGGGTGTGTGCTGAATGTTATGCTGAATAGGAGTGCTCCTCGAAGAGGTGTCCCTGTAGTCCCTTTCCTTTAATGTGTGGAGGGGACTGCCTTGTGTGTTAGGTCGCCAAGGTGGTATGACCAAATACTTGGGATTGTAACTGAGATGACTCATGCTTCCTTGGACATTCCCCACAACCTCCGCCCGTGATTGGGCTTGGCTACGGGTGAGCACCATGACGATGTCTCTCTAAAAACCCTAAAATTCAAAATGAGTCATATGGGGCCCAAAATTGGCATGTGCATCCCTATTATAGTAGATAAGACAAAAATTAAGTTTCAAGTCCTAGCTCTGAATACATTAGGAGATATTGACATCCGAAAAGCTCAAAAAGTGCAAAAAAATGCGTGCCCAATTTTAAAACCTAATTTTGGGGCACTATATGATGGAATTTGGCCCCAAAAACTGACTTTTTTGGGAAAATATTTGTTTAAAATTATCCCAACTAACTCCCTGTAAAATTTCGTGTCAATCGGAGCTACGGTTGAGAAGTTATGGCCCCGGTAAGATGCACTAAAATTTAGGGAAAAATATAAGATTTCCCATATTTTGTTGGATGCTCCTGCATCACTTATGGGCACATTTGGGGTGCTTTTGGGTTGACCAAAGGGTTCATGGACACCTTTGGGGCCTTTTGGGGATGACCAAGTGATTGCAGGAATCCTTGGAGCTTTTTGGAGCGAATGACAAAATGCATAGATTTTTATCTTTTGTTTATGATTATTTTTCTTTTTGTCTATACTAAGCAGAAATGAACACACACATACACAAACCGTGATTATCTCTTTTAAGGATTATTGGTGTGCCCTAAACTGGTTTAGTGCATTTTGATGTTTTGTTTTGTTTTTATAGGTTTTGAAGAACATTTAAATGCATTATGACGGCTCATATAACTCCCAAAATGGTAGCCCCTTCAATATACCAACCAGGCCGATATACCAACCTCTCTATATACCAGCCCTTACAAGAGGGAGACTATAGGTACGTGAGAGTAGAAGGTACATGGTACGTATGTGGTACGGAAGGGGGATTGTCCTGTTAATGGCACCTACCATAGAAGACTTATCCTCACGTGCATGGGAATCACCCCAGCGACACTCGATCAGCTTTCTTCTGGATTTACGCCTAACAATAGTTGACAATCGAGAAATGGATGCAAAGCTAAGCCAAGGTGGTGATGAACCCACCGTTGGTATTGCTCAAGGGCTGGGGTCTTACGACCATCTCCTTGGTTTAAAATTATTGCGTGAAGTGTGTGGGATTCATTTTATTTAGCAAAAATGAAACAAGCATAAATGACTTTTCCTAATGCAATGTAGGATTAAAAGAAAACAATTAAAGAAACAGAAACATAAACAGAAAATTTAACAGAGATTATGAAAATCCCTACCTCTTCTCTACCTAGATCGGTTGCTTCTGAATTTTTGCTCTGAAAAGTTGCAAACAGAAATTTGTCCCTCGGTGAGACGAATTACAGAATAGAATTCGTCCCCCCCAGAGACAAATTTGAATTCGTCTCAGGGTCAGACGAATTTCAGTAAAGCAATCGCCACAGCCAAGGACGAATAATAGTCAAAAACCAAAAAGGTACCTGTCAAACACAAAACACAGAAATTTGATCATTTTTTGTGATCTCAAAAACTAGGGAACAGGGTCCCACCGTGATCACCACTGAAAGCACGAGATTTCGGGCGAAGGAAACACTAATTGCGATGCATCCAAAATCAAGTACGCTTAAGTCCTAGAAATGTAAATTGCATGAAACGAAAGAAACGCATTGGAAGAGACACAAGCAAATGGAGAAAACACAGCCCTTTCATTAAACTTTCTTGATCTCTATTACAAATATGCCTCCTCCCTTTTCAGGGGCTAGGAGCGTTAAAAGAATTTGACTACAATCGATACTTAAGGTTCCTCTTTCCGTGTGCCCACACTTGAAATGGATGGGCCAAGATGATGTCGCCATTGATGTCGATGAGCCTTTGACCTCTGCTGCTCCTCCTGCGAACAAAGAAACAACGAAGATGTCAATAGCACCTGCTGCACATAAGAAGTGTTCTCTAAAATTGCCAAAAGATGCATGTAAACATTTGTCTGAAACAGTGAGTAAAATGACTCTAAATGACCTGAAAACCTGACAGAGGACAGAAAACATCACCAGGAGGCCACTGCCACTGAGACAGTCGGCCAATATGCATTAAACTAAAATTCGTCCCTGGGCAAGACGAATTATGACTGCTATTCGTCCCTGGGTGGGACGAATTCTTCTATGTTGGAAAATCTGACCTGCTGCTGCTCCAATGTCGAATCTCGAGACCTACAAAATGCCTGCAAACAGGGGAGTTATGTAATTGGGGCCATTTTGGGATGACCCAGATGATTGGATTCTTCCAATTTGGCCTCTATCCTCAGGAATTTGATATCGCCACCTGTAAGTTAGTGAAACAACAAAGCAACACAAAATGTGATAAAATATGATCAAAATGTTACGAAATTGAAGCTATGAGTTAACCAAACAGAATAACACGATATGCAAACTGAAACAATAATCTAGAATGCTTTAAAATTTAGAAAGTGTGGGGGCACCCAAGTGGGCCTCCCACCGTTGGCACTTGATTCCGGTGCCAATCCACTAGGGATGGGCCCAAAACCTCTTAGGATTAGGATGTCTGCAAATTGGTTGATTCAGGTGTCCATATGTTGGATTTGGGTCAGATTCAAGCTTCCAAAAGCCACCCAAAAACCTCCCTTGCAAAAGATATTGGTGGATGTGAGAAGATGAATCAAAGGGGATGCAAGTGGGTGTTCAACTCGACAACACTTCCTTGCTTGAAATCTCATTCTATCTGTTCTTTGGGTGAGAAAAGTCCCACATTTTATAGACCCATGGGGTCTCTTTTGAGGGGGAAGCACAAATGCCATGTGTTGGTCATAGGTGCCATGTGGAATTCATGTATTCCCATGATGGACGGGAGTCTTCCATTGAATTGGGCTCTCATAACTGCCCTTGTGATAGTCCTCTAACGACCTATCTATCCACCCACACACGTGTGCGATGCAGGAGTCATCAACTGACTGTCCTGGGCTGCCACTTGGCACCATTCTTCTTTTTGCCCGTTAAACTTGGAATTCGTCCCTGGGTGAGACAATTTCAGAATTCGTCCCTGGGTGAGACGAATTCTAGTTAGTATTCATCCCTGGGTGAGACGAATACTGAGCAAAGTGTCTAAATGTGCCAAATTGCTTCCTGACCTTACAAAATTGCTATGAAAGTGGTTAGGACCACTGTTTGACCTCTTAGGGCTGCCCTGGGGGCTGTGTTTGTCAAAGCGATCAGTGTTTGCAATCACATAATCGGATTGGTGCTGTTTTGGTGTCTACACAATGGATTATTCAAGTGGCAATGCAACACCTATTCTGGATGGATCAGATTTCGGTCTATGGAGTTCAAGAATGAAGGTTCATCTAATGGCATTTGGTAATGAGGTATGGGAAGTGATTGAAGATGGGTACACCATTCCTGCACATGGTCCTTATACTAAAGAATACATGCTTCTACATCACAGCAACTTAAAAGCCATGAATGCAATCCTAAAGGGTTTATAGAAGGTAGATCTCACCAAAGTTATTCACTGCAAGACAACTAGTGAAATGTGGAAATAGTTGCAGGTAGTTCATACAGGTGATGCAAATATCTGAAATGCCAAATTGAGATATTTTAAAGGTATTTTTGAACAACTCAAGATGAATGATGATGAAAATATTAGTGATTACATGCTTCGAATGGATGAGGTTGTTAACTCCATGAAAGACTTAGGTCTTGAACTTGCTGAAAATGATGTATGTGATAAAATTTTAAGATCTCTTCCAAATAGATTTAGTGAAAATATTTTTGCCATTGAGGAAGCTAAAGATTTAGATAAATTGAAAAAGGATGAGCTCCATAGTATACTTGCAGCATTTGAGCTGAGAACTCAAGTGAAAGTTGATGTTAAGAAAGAGGCAGCCTTCAAAGCTACCAAGAAATCAAAGGGTAAACAGATTCAAGAGAGTGATGAGTCTTCTAGTGATGAAGAGGCATATTACAGCAATAAAGGCAAGTTTTCCAGAAAACACAAAAGCAAGAAAAATATAAGATGTTTCAACTGTGGGAAGTTTGGTCATTATGCTACTGACTGTACTGTTTCCAAGAATGAAAGTGATGAAGATATACAGGATGTTAAGAGCAAAGATTCTAAAAAGCACAGGTATTACAGGAAAAACAAATATGAGCATAGCAATCAAGGAAAGAGGTATTCTCACAAGCATAAGAAGAGTTTCTACCTAGACAAAGCAAGTAAGTGTTCTAGTAGTGATAGTGAAAGTTCTTCAAGTGATAATGAAAATGAGATGTTGTTCATATCGAGAAAAGAGGAAGAACCGAAACATAGATTCATTATCATGAAATGTCTTAGATGTGGAAATTTTGGTCACCTTGAGGATGATTGCACAAATAATGATTTGGTTTCTAGTATGTATGAGGATGCTTCATAAAACTATAAGGAAGATGCATGTATGGTTTTTGAAAAGGGTAGCACCTCTAGTGATAAAAAATCTGAAAAAGGCCTTGATGATTCAAAATGCAATCAAATAGAGGATCTTGAATGTGAACTTACTAATGCTCTTAGTGTTTTGAAAAAAGAAAGAAAGAAGAATGCTATATTCAAGGATAAGTTAGATGAATGTTGTATGGAGAGAGATGAACTCATAGAAAGTCTTGACGTCTCTATGGCTAAGACACAAGAGCTGAATAATGAGTTAGAATCTAAGGTGCTTGAGTATAATGATTTGGAATAGAAAATGGATTCTCTGGAAGTAGAGACTAAAGAGTACAAAGATAAGCTGTACAGGTTTCAAGATAGCTCCAAAAGGGTTAAGTCTCTCATCAAAAGTCAAAAAAATCCAATAGATAAAACAGGTCTCGGTTTTGTTGAGCCGCACAAAAAATAGGTTGGGGAATCTAGCAAGAGATTTCAAAAGGAAGAGCGTTTTGATGAAGAAAGTACTTCAGATCATGAATCCATGAGTGATGAATGTGTAGAAACAGAAAATAGATTTCTAAATGTGAAGCAGAAGTTTTCGAGACCCAAGAGGTCGATTAAAAGGAAATTTCATGGCAAATGTTTTGCATGTCATAGGTTTGGTCATATGGCTATACATTGCATGACTCAAGTAAGGAAAGTAAACAACAATTTCAAAAGTTTTAATTCCTTTCAAGGGTATTGTTACTCTTGTCAATAGTTTGGGCACAAGGCAATTTATTGCAAGACTAATAACAGGAACATGGTTAGTCATAACAGGCGGATTCAAAGAACAGGTATGCCAAACAGAAATAACTTTGTTACTTGTTATAAGTGCAACAATGCAGGTCACATAGCAAGACAGTGCAGAGTTGATCTTTCAAAATACAAGAACAGAAAAAGTGGCATGAACAGGTCCAAGGATCAAGGCATGGACAAGAACAGGGATGAGAACAAGAGCAAGAATAGTGACAAGAACAAAAATAAAGACAAAGAACTCAAGAGAAGGCCCGAAAAAGAATTCTTAGACCCAGATGATGATTAGTGCCTAATGGGAGAGTTTCTCCCAACCTTGTTTTAATCACCTCATCAAGAGGTGGGGGAGGGACTAAGCTAAGAGGTTCACTCTTAGTCTCAAGCCCCAAAGGTGACCCTTTGCCATTGATAACAAAGCGGGAGAGATATGAGTAAGGGGGAGAGATATGAGTAAAGAGAGGAGCTTCAAGTCAGGGGGAGCAAAAACTTCAAAGGCAGAGTCTCATGTTGTTGGTTCAATTGGTTTTAGTTTTGGCTCTTGAGATATTTTTTCAGTTAAGGGTTGCCATCAATGACAAAGGGGGAGATTGTTGGAAATCTTGGGTACCTTGGGTACATTGCCTTTGCTCTAAGTGTAAATGTTGTCATTGATGTCAAAGAGTTCTTGAAGCAATTTGATTTGATGTCTCAGAATGTGTTTTGATGAAGGTTTCAGTCTGGATAGTGAGTTTCCAAGAAGATCAGAGTAGCCCAGTTGCAAAAGATCAAGAAAAATACAAGTAAGAAAAAGTTTGCAGGCGATTGGAAAAACTGTCGTGATTTCGTGACATGTTTTAGGAGAGAGAAAGTGCTGGAAAAACTGTCACGATTTCGTGACATGTTTCAGGAGAGAGAAAGTGCTAGCAAAACTATCATGATTTCATGACATGTTTGAGGAGAGAGAAAGTTCTAGCAAAACAATCATGATTTCATGACATGCTGGAAGAAAGAGAAGCTGGAAAAACTATCGTGATTTCGTGACATGTTGGCAGGGAAGAAGAGCAGATGGAAAGTGTCATGATTTCACGACATGTCGCATTTTCATGACTCGAAAAGTGCAGGAAGGCAGAGAAGGAAAAGTGTCACGATTTCGTGACATTCTGCAAAGAAGGCTGTACGAACGAGAAAATGTTGCGATTTCATGACATGTTGCAAAAAAGAGAGTCCGCAGTGTGAACTATCATGATTTCACAACAATATTGAAGAGAGAGAAAGTGGTTCAGGGACTATCACGATTTCATGACAAGATTGAAGAGAGAGAAAGTGGTTTAGGGATTGTCACGATTTTGTGACATGATGCAATGTTCCAAGTAAGGATTGTCGTGTTTTCACGACATGCTACAGAGGTCAAGTTGAGGATTGCCATAATTTTGTGACATGCTAAAATGCTCGAAGTGAGAACTGTCATGATTTCATGACATGTAGCAAAGGGAAGAGTCTAGAAGGAGAAGCATCGCGATTTCATGACAGGTTACAAGAAAATCTTTCGAAAGCTGAAAGCATCATGATTTCATGATAGGCATAAAAGATAGTGTATAGATGTAGGAAGTGTCGCAATTTCGCAACAGGTAGAAGTGAAGAAGCCAGCAGATGAAGTTGTAGCGATTTCACGACAGGCTAAAAGAAAAGCATACGGTTGGTGAAAGAGTCATGATTTCATGATAAAAGCTGGAAGCAGGTCTTCTATAGGAGAAGTGTCATGATTTCATGATAGAAGCAAAGAGGAAGGCTATGAAGACAAAAGCTTCATGATTTCGTGACATGTTCCAGTTTCATAGATGTAAGGCAGAAAGAAGCTCAAGGCAGCAGAAGTGTCGTGGTTTCATGATAAAAGCTGAGAGGAAGGCCATGAAGACAAAAGGGTTGATATTTCATGAGAGAGTTAAAGATGATGTCAGCAGAAGCAGATGTGTCATGATTTTGCGACAAAAGAAGAGAAGAAGGCAATGAAGACTAAAGTGTCACGATTTCGTGATAGGAGTGAAGATGACATCAGCAAAAGATAGAAGTGTCGCGATTTCATGACAAGGACGCAGTCAAGGCAGACTAAGGCAAAAAGTGTCACGATTTCATGACAACAGGCAATAGAATGTGTACGGTAGGAAAAGGTGTCACGATATCGCGACATGTTGAAGTTTTGTGTCAAAATCTACAGGGAGGCAGTGAAGCCGACAAAGTTAATTCTGGGCCGACGTAGCATAGGGTTTTACAGCCGACATGGTTGAAGGGTAACAGCCAACTAAGACCAAGGTTTCAATCTTGAGATTGTGAGTATAAAAGGAGGGCTGCATGAAGAGTTTGAGTATTTATGAAGTGTGCGTTCAAAGTGCAATTTATGCAGATAGAGTGCGGGGAGAAGTTCAATCGCAGAGGTGCATAAGTGGAATTCTGATCGACTGCTGTGTATAAACTAGTTGAAGTTTCTTCAATTTTTTTTTTAGGAAATATGGTCTCTAATGCAGATTCTATAGCCTTTTGGTTGTTTTGAACCTTTTGTACGAGAGCCTCTAAGTCATTTGGTGTTATGGTTTGATCCTCTATAGTTTTCCATAGTAATTCCACTTTGGAAAGTTTCATTTTAAATAGAATATTTTGTATAATCTGCTCTTTTTTTTGGATTATGGGATGAGGAAGATATTTGTATAAAGAGAGGGTGTTCACTTCAATGCATTGATGATAATGATCAAGGAGATTCTAACTCAAATTCAGAATTTTTAGTTGATTCAAATTTTTCCCGTGGGCTCTGTTTTATGAAATGATCATCGGGTTCTATTTTCCTCAATGGACTCATACAAATCTATATGGAAGGTTTAAGGTATTGTAATTAATCTATTAGTGTCACTTACCCAACAACAACACAAAAATATTGGGACAAAAACATTATTTAAATAAGATCATATTTCCGCCACAAACCTCTCATTTAATTTATTAGAGCATGGAACTCATAAAATTTCAAAGTACCACACTCAAGGTTAATTACAACACCATTCCTAAACCTATTGTTGGGGGGAGTGTTTGTGCAATATCATTGATTCATCCACACCAATTAAATCATGCATAAATGAAAGTACTGGAAAATAAATCACACCACACCATACTTGGGAAATAAAGGAAAGCAATAAATCACACTTGCAGAAATAAAAGATACAACACGAAAATAAATAATCTAATATAGAAAATAATAAAAATTAGGGGAGGAATACTAGCTTGGAGTTTCCCAGACTCCGGTAGCTTCCACCTGGCTAGTTAAAAATATAGAATACTAAAGAACTCTCAAGCACTTTATTAATATTGCAGTGTAATGCTTACATACATCAACACTCTTAGAAAAATTACCTCCCTATCTCAGAGAAGTTTGTGTATTTATATAACACACACAAAACTTCATGTTATAGTACTATTACAATAAATATCCTGGTTATAGTCTAAACTAAGATAGTTTAGTTACTGTAACATGTGCATGATAAAAATATTTTAAACCTCTTTTCATATTTTTCTAGAGATAGAATATTTTGAGTTTTGTTCTCTATGTTGTTCATGTTATACTTCATCGATTTGTTATGCATTTATTCCAATCAAGCTGGTATAGCTCATACATTTGGTAGTATTCCAAGGATAGCCTACATGACATGGAGTCAAAGTTTTACCATGATTAACATGGCCTTATTCAACGAAACAGTCAAAGGACTTAACATCAAGGTGCCTACCTAAAGAGTAATGTGTCTACTTGTAGAGTAAGGTGCCTACTTTAAGAGTAAGGCACCTACCTCTAGAGTAAGATACCTACCTGAATATTAATGCACATACTTGTAGAGTAAGGCACCTACCTAAATAGTAATGTAGCTACTTGTAGAGTGAGGTACCTATCTATAGACACCAAAACAGCACCCATCCGATTAAGTGACTACAAACACTGATCACATTGACACACACAGCTTTCAGGGCAGCCCTCAGAGGTCAAACAGTGGTCCTAACCACTCACACAGTAGTTTAGAAGGTTGAAAAATGAGCAGAGCAAAGATGGTCGTCTTAGACAAGCCTTCATCAAAACAAAGTCAAACTTCAAGCCTTAAGCAAGCGAGAAAGCCTTAATCAAGAAAGCCTTATCAAAGCAAGACAAAGTCTTCAAAGCAAAGCCCTTGTCAAAAGCCAGGCTGAAGTGTCGTGATATCGTGACACTTCGGGCCCTTTGCCCAAGCCGGGCTGAAGTGTCGCGATATCACGACACTTCGGGCCCTTTGCCAAAGCCGGGCCGAAGTGTCGCGATATCGCGACACTTCGGGCCCTTTGCCCAAGCCGGGCTGAAGTGTCACGATATCGCGACACTTCGGGCCCTTTGCCCAAGCCGGGCCGAAGTGTCGCGATATCGTGACACTTCGGGCCCTTTTCCAAAGCCGGGCCGAAGTGTCACGATATCGCGACACTTCGAGCCCAAAGCCAAGACCTGGCCGAAGTGTCGCGATATCGCGACACTTCGGCATCAAGGGCAGAAGCATCCAAAATCAACATTCAAAGGCATACTTGCGACCAATCAAAGGTGGACGTTGGCATGGCCAACTGCATTAATGAGACAAGCAGTGTTAGCAACAAATCCGATCCGAGGCCATGCCTCATAACTACTGATGTCAATGTGAGCCATGTCTCATAAATCACCTGACAGAGATCAAATCTCAGCAGCTCCTGCAGATTTAGGGTTTGACATTAATGTTTCAAAGGTGAAATCCTCTATAAGAACTAGCTCAATGCAATGTAGAAAAAGAAGCATTTTTAGTAAACACAACAAAGTGCTGTTCATTCAAGACCCGATCGCACCAGTTTAAGTTCACCTTCTTCACACCCAGAATCTCTTGTGAAAGAGAGGTTGGTGGGTGGTTTCAAAAGTGTAAGTTTGACCTTCGAACCAGAAATTCGACCACAATGAACTACCAATTAGCCGACAACACATTATCCTAGATTTTGAGCCAATTCCTAGTGGATTGGCATCAAAGTCAGATTTTAACAGGGCGGCCCGTTTGGGCACCCCACGTACATTCCTATATTTCAAGTTATTTTATTCTGTCATATGGTAATCTCTGACACTTAGACGTTTATCATATTCAGAAGACGCTGCTCTTAGTTTTATGTTGATTTATTCCGATATCGCGTGTTCATATTATCTTATGTTTTAGGTTGTCCAAATAACTCACGCTATACGATAGAATTTATCTTGCATCACGCTGTGTGTTCAAATATATCTTACAGTATGTCTTATCAAATATTGTCATGCAACGCTATGAAATACTAATGTGCAGGCAACAACGTTCAGAATCGGTCGACTTTTTAATGACAGTTTATGTTTTATAATGTATGTTTTTTTCAAACACGTTAAAACAATAGTTTATGTTTTATGTTTTTAAATACGTTTTATATCTGATGACATTTTCGAATTTTCGTTAGAAACGCAGGTTGCATAGAGTTGTTTGGTTGTACAAATTTAATGAATCTTTCGAATGTATTACCTATTGATTTTTAAAGCTAACGCTCTACCCTTTTGCAGCAGGTGCTACTAACAATGTCTCTGTGTTTCTCTGATCGCAGGAAGAGCCACAAGGAGCAAGGATTTATCAACGCAAGCGATGGCAATACTTTGGCCCATCCATTTCAAATGTGGGCATGCAGATAGAAGAAATATTAATCTTGATTGTAACCGAGACAGACTAATACTCCTAGCCCCTAAAAAGGTAGGAGATGTATTGTAACCGAATGAAGTTGATATAAAAGGGCTGTGCTCCTACTTTTCTCCTTTATATTCGGTTGATTCAAAGTTCTATTTTCATTACATCTTTAATACCGTTTTTCCTTCCGAAATCTCATGCTTTCAGTGGTGATCACGGTGGGACCGTTCCCTGAATTTTAAATCACAGAAACTAATCAGATTTGCTGTGTTTTAACAGGTACCTTTTTTTTTTTTTTAAGCCGAAGGTCAGAAACAGCAAATCCGGGCAGAAAGAGGTAACGGTTTTTAACTGTCCATGTCATTTTCTGTGAAATTTCTGTTTATTTTACTTGTTTAATCTTTTACTTTCATTCTTTTTAATTATTAAAGAAAGGTAGAGAAATTTTTCATAAATTTTTCTTGCTTTATTTATTTACTTAATTGCTAAAAAAAAAAAAAAAATTTAAAATTTTTACTTGCTGTTTTCCGGTTTGTAGTGTTTCTTGCTGTCTTCCTGTTTGCATAGGGAAAGTTTATTTTTGTTGCTCATTTCATTTTTATTAAATAAAAAATGAACTCCACACACTACACGCGGTAAATTTGAACCAAGGAGCTGGTCTTAAAACCCCAGCCCTTGAGCAAGACCAACGGTGGGTTCATCACCACCTTGGCTTAGCTTTGCATCCATTTCCCCGATTGTCACTATTGTTAGACATAAATCCTAACAAAAGCTGACCGAGTGTTGCTGGGGTGATTCCCATGCACGTGAGGATAAGTCTTCTATGGTAGGTGTCATTAACAGGACAATCCCCCCTTCCGTACCGCCTATGTTCCACGTACCATCTGCTCTCACGTACCTATAGTTTCCCTCTCGTAAGGGCGGGTATATAGAGAGGTTGGTATATCGGTTCGAAAATGGTATATTGAAGGGGCAACCATTTATGGGAGTCATATGAGCCAACATTATGCATTTAAACGTTCTTCAAAATTTGCAAAAACATAACAAAACATCAAAATGCACTAGGACACACTATCAAATCCTTAAAAGAGATAATCACAATTTTGTGTATGAGTGTGTTCATTTCTGCTTAGTGTAGACCAAAATACAAATCACCATAAACGAGATAAAATCTGCTTAGATAGTAGAGAAGCGCCACAATGGTGTACACCCGTAGCCAAGCCCAATCAAGGGCGGACGCTGCGGAAGGTGCACAAAGAGAGGGCGCTAGTCGCCTTCATTTTAGCCCTAAGGACTTGGCCATACCGCCTTGGCGGTCTAGCCTACAAGAGAGTCCATATCAGACCCCATCAAAAAGAAATTATTGGGAGCCTCCTCATTGGGGTATGCCCATCCAACACAGCCCCTTCCGGGAAGACGCTTTACACGTAGATCTAAATGTAGGTAGACAACCGCCTCTTGAGGCTAGATTTGAATGGCCACAGCATGATGAAGCACTAGAGAGGCATACTGTCCATTTGGAGAGACAATGTGGATATGGTGTCTCTTATTTACCTCCCATTAGAACAGAAAGACAACATCTAGAGCGCAAGGCTCTTTACACAGGGCAAGCTAACTCCGCCTGCCCATTTCACACCCATGAAAGGGAGTACAAGGAAGATCATCACATTCCTCGAGAAAAACATACAGCGTATGAACCTTGTGTTTATACACCTTCCAGATATCATGATCGCACATCAAGGCTAGAGCCTCAAGCAAATGTTGCCTACCTCGACAAAGGGAAGCAACCCATTGAAATTTTAGACCATCAAGATCGAGGTAAAAACATAGGCAAAACATTCAAGCCTCCTCAACAAAAGAGGGCAGACCCAGTTGACCCGGTAGTCGCCAGACATGCCGCTCACCAAGCTCAAATCACGTAGCTTGAGCAGGGTCATCAGGAGTTAGAGTACTTATATCGCTTGAATAAAGAGCGCATGCAGCGCGAAGCGGATGAGTTGCACTATAAGCTACCTGAGAGGGTGCCAACCCCTCGCACCCACAGAGACAAACAATATGAGAGGCACAACCCTTTGATGTCGGACAGGTCTCCACGACCTCGTCAAGCTTTTCTTCTGAGACCTTATAGACCCAATAGGGAGGCCACTCCTCGAAACAATGATGGGTACCCCCAACGGGGACTCAATCAAGGTCATAGGTCCGCCAAGAGACTCCTTAAGAAGTTTATGAAGAGTACGAACCAGAAATAGAGCGGGCCAAAATGCCCCATCAAGGTGGGAGGGCTGCCACTCGGCCACCCCCCCATAGGCCTCTAGTCTCCCATGACTCACAACGGGAGCAAACAAAAGAGGAAGAAATAAAATCTTTCGATGCATACAAAGCGCTATTAGAGCATTTGGAGTCTATGGAGACAAAAGCTTCTGGGCATCAAAAACCCACATTACGTCAACTACGCAGTCATCTAGTGTATCCCTCAGTGCCTACACCTCTTTACCTCGAACACTTCAAGTTGCCTCAATTGGCAGTATTTAAAGGTGAAGAGGATGCACAAGAACATGTCATAAGGTTCCTAAGTCAATGCTTCGGCATCCAAGATAATGATGCATTGTTGCTTCGAACTTTCATAACCACATTCGTAGGCCCTACCTCGGATTGGTTCACACAATTACCCAAACACAGCATAAACAATCTCGATCAATTAGTAGATGCGTTTCTTGAATGTTTTGCTTTCAACACAAAGAAGAAGGCATCACTAAGTGATCTGGCCAGCCTCAGGAAATATGAGGAAGAAACAATGGCAGCATACGGGAACCGATGGAGGGCTTTGCTTTCCAGGCTACCCTACCATCCCCCTATGTTTGATCTTACACAGATGTTTGCACGGAGTTGCTTAAAATCAATCTCTGGTCTATTGCTACTACAGCAATACGACAGCTTAGAAGAAGCTTTGGCACAAGCCAGAGTTATAGAAGAGATTAAGATAGGTGAAGGCGCAATCGCCAAGCCTAAAAAGAAAGAGTGGAATAAAACCACTAAAACTGGAAATATGTAATCACAACCCGCTGCGGTTAATCAAGTTACGATAAATGTTCCCAATCCTGTGCAAGAAATGCAGCCCCAAAAGGCTAATTACCAGGCAGTGCCTCCTAGTTATGAAAAATACAATAAGAAATAGGAGCAGAATCAGCAGCGTCGCCCTAGGCAACAATTCACCCCTTACACGGAGTCCAGGGACTCCCTATTTGATCGCTTGTCAGTGGTAAATTTAGTCACCTTGCCAGAAATCCAAACTATAGACCCTAACGCCCCCAAGCCTAAAGGATACAGAGAGGAATTGTATCGTAGATTCCATAGGCGCAGGGGACATGATTTAAATGGATGCTGGAAATTCAAAATATTGATCCAAGATTTAATCGACAATAAAACATTGGCCGTAGACAACCCCATAGCGCCAAATAATCAACAAATGGGGGTATTAAAGGACCCTTTGCCTGCCCACGAGGCACAGGAAAAACCTCTCCAGATTAACGAGGTGCGAGAGAATCTTCCCATGCAAGGATTTGTGGGAATGATCAGCATAGTGACAAGGAACAAAAAGTACCCAACAGTCACCCTCGAGGTAGCTACAAGGGAAGTCCCGACAACATCACAGCCTCAGCAACGCCCAACGCAGTTACCTTCGCCTAGACCAGAGGTCACGATACGGACCAAACTCACGCAGAGTTTGCGGACCACATCGGCTAGGCTGTCCATTTATGAGCTTATTCAATAGTCAACACCTCATAGGGAAGCTCTTATGGACATTTTAAAAACCATCGACTTACAGCCTCACGAAGCAAATTCTTTCAACAACTTCGTAGGACATGTGAAACGATGTACTGAACCGGTCATCACCTTCAGAGAGGATGAAGTCAAAGAAATATCAAATGACATGGCAGATCCACCCCTGCACGTTGTTGCATGGATCAACGAGATCCCATACAAGAGAGTGTTGGTAGATACTGGCTCATCCAGTAACATCATTACCACTGTAGCCTTAAAACATTTGAAGCTGCCAGCCTCTCATATCATAGCCTCCACCTACACACTGCGAGCTTTCAATGATGCAATATGCTCGACAGTCGGCATAGTTGTTCTACCTATCCAAGTAGGACAAAAGACAATACCAACATTGTGCCATGTGTTGGAAGGCGAGATGGCTTACAATATACTACTAGGGTGGCCTTGGATCAGGGACATGAAGTGTGTCCCTTCGATCGCTCACCAGTGCTTAAAATATGCTTTTGAAGGAGAAATACATGTAGTCCCAATGGACTTGGAACCCTTCAAGTATTGCAACACGGTACAACTAATGCCTCAATCGACCCTCCCTTAAACACATTCGGATTTCCAATTAAATCCATCTAAATAGGGTCCAATACCATAGGCACCACTGGTGACCAAATCACCAGAATCCCAGCCAGGTGAATCCTCATCATCTGCTCCTTCATTACCAATGCCACCCGTCATAGCTAAACAGAAGGACAAGGGAAAACAGATCATGGAAGAGGCTCAGCCCTTAGAAGAGGGTTTTCCCACAATATCAATGGTATCAATAGAGGAAACACCTAGCACTACGGAAGCCGAGACTCCAAAAACACCAAACATGGAATGGACTCAGGAAGGACTCCCGTTCCCTCCCTCCCAAGCATCAACAATCACTATTGAAATGGCCAGCACGGGCCTAGGGGAGTATTTAGTGCAGAATGTTGTGGTAACGCCCGCATTAGAATCAGTACAGGATATGGAGAGACCTCGCCTTCCCATAGGAACAATTGTTCCTCTAGGTCACCCACCCAACCAGATAAATTTTGTGTATGGGGGCCTTGATCATGGTCTTGAACCATGCCAGCAAAAGGAAGCAGACGAAGAGCCTTTTGTTGAAAACATCAACTATCTGTCAAACCCAAACTTCGCCCTAAAATATCTCGGCCAATGCAATTGGCATGGATACGGGCTAGGCAGATATGAACAAGGGATGCGGGTCCTTTGCCAAAAAATATATCAGATGCCATATGATAAGTCAGGAGTAGGGTTCAACCACCCCCTGCCCTTAGACATCTTGGTAGAAAATATGCAAGGCCTAAAAATAGGCAACAAGGGGGGATTGGCACTCGATATCTATGCCAACCCAAATACAGACTTTACATTGGGAGATTACCTCCCATGGTCAACCAACACCCTTGGCAACAACAGTAATCCCTATCCTTTGATAGAAAGAGGTGAAATTTCGGACACTAATCCTCACAGAGAACATCAACGATGTCTAGACATCTTTTTGAAACTATTCCCCTTAGAGGTTCTAGTTGAGTCAATACCATGTCAAGAGAATTAGGTCCCTCCACCAAGAGTGGAACAACCGCAATGGGACCAGATTAACTTACTGGAACAAGGAGAACCCTCAATATCGCAAGTAATAGTTGCTGAAGAGAATGAACATTTTTGGATCTCCGAAAGTGATTTAGAAGATGAGACTGAGATGATCTATCTCAGACATGCACTACAAAATTATCGCCCTTTAACTCATGAAGATCTAATGGGACAGATGGGCATATGGTTAGGACATGAATGGTGGGTAGACCTAGCAATGTGGGACCAAGTGTTGGATCCATGGCTCCAAATTCACGATGAACACCGTCCACCCCGAGACCCTATCATGACAACAGTGCCGAGGGAAGACCCTGTCCTCCTATCAACACATAGGGCCGATCCATTCGTGCCCGTTCCCTTAGAGCTAGATCTAGAGTATAGGGAGCATTTAGAAGAATCAAGTTATCACACCCATGGTAATGGAGACCAAATTCATTCCATCCACATGATCTCCATTGATTTGACCACACCCATCCGCAATCCGGCCGATCCAGCAAGGTCATTGCATCTAGACATAGATGCCATCGACTGGGATCACGTCAATTCACCTTTGTCACCATCAGAGTACTGGCCTTTCGGTGAAATGCATCATTTTACCCCAGGGACAACTCAGGATATTTTTTAGGTTGAAGAGGAACCCGAGGTTCCCAACGCAGATCTAAATTTAGCTAATGATATCCATTTGATCCCGACTCCACATCAGTTGGAGGACGGATCCCACATGTCAGTCGAGGAAACGACTGATGTAGATATCGGCACAGATCCAATGAATCCATAGATTATCAAGCTGGGGGTAAGCCTTTCCCCCGAAGAGCAAGCCGACTACATTGCCCTTCTCAAAGAGAAGAAGGAGGTTTTTGCATGGTCATACAAAGATATGCCAGGACTAGACCCGCAGCTAGTCACGCATAATTTAACGCTTGATCCGACAATCAAACCTGTAAAGCAAAAACTACGTAATATGCATCCAACAATGGCCTTAATGGTCAAATACGAATTGCAAAAAATTTTGGATGCATAGTTTGTCATCTACGTGGATTATCCGCCATGGCTGTCCAACATGGTTCTCGTCAAGAAGCCTTACGGGAGGATTCGCATATGCACCGATTTTTGAGATTTAAACAAAGCGAGTCCTAAGGATGATTTCCCCTTGCCAAGCATCGATGCATTGGTAGATGCTACAGCAGGTCACAAAATGCTCTCCCTAATGGATGGTTTCTCAGGATACAATCAAATTCGTATCAATCCTGAAGACCAACTAAAAATGGCATTCACAACTCCTTGGGGGACATTTTGTTATAAGGTCATGCGTTTTGGCCTTAAAAATGCTGGTGCAACCTACCAACGTGCCATGACATATATCTTCCACGATTACATGCACAAAAATTTGGAAGATTACATGGATGATTTGTTAGCCAAGTCTCTTTTGCGCTCAAATCATATCGTTGACTTAAGCAAGATCCTCGATCTCCTCATGGAGCATAAAGTTAGACTAAACCCCAAGAAGTGCATCTTTGGTGTCACATCTGGAAAACTCTTGGGTTTCATAGTCTCAAAATGAGGAATCAAGGTGGACCCAAAGAAAGTCAAGGCAATCCTCGGAATGGTTCCCCCAACTACAATCAAGCAGCTCAGAAGTCTGCAGGGCAAGGTCGCATCGATTAAACGATTCATAACGCAATTATCTAACAAGTGCCGACCCATGAACAAATTATTGCACAAGGGAGTTACATTTCATTGGGATGACGAGTGCCAGTCAGCCTTTGATGAGATCAAACAATACCTGGTTTCGCTACCAGTATTGGCACCACCTAGACTAGGAGTGTCGTTCTACTTATACATCTCAGCTACTGAGGTGGCACTGGGTGCCATGCTAGCCCAGAAGAATGAACTTTACAAGGAATATGCTACTTACTATCTTAGACGCACCCTGGTCAGTTATGAACTTAACTATGCATACGTTGAGAAACTCTTCTTGGCGAGTGGTGTTTGCTACCAAAAAGCTACGCCACTACATGCTTGAGCAACACTACGTATGTTGTGTCTAAGGAGAATCCATTGCGATACATGATGAGTCGTACTTATCATAGTAGTCGCACAATGAAATGGATCATGTTGTTGACGGAATTTGACATAGAGTTTATTGGACAAAAATCTATCAAAGGACAAGTCATAGCCGATCAACTAGCAGAGGCTCATGTTGAAGACAATCAACCTCTAGTCATAGAACTACCCGATGATGGGGTCTCCCACGTCTCATAATTGCCATATTTTGATGCGCCTGAGTCATAGGCTGACATAACCTTATTCTTCAATGGTTCTAAATGTGAGCAAGGTGGTGGTGCGGGAATTGTATTCTTCACACTACAGGGTGCCCCAATGCCCCTGTCATTTAAATTAAACTTCCCATGCACCAACAATAATGCAGAGTATGAAGCATTTCTCCTAGGTCTTCAGACAGTAATCACCATGAACATCAAATGACTGAATATCTTTGGTGATTCGTTGTTAATAGTCAATCAAGTCAAAGGGGTATATCAATGCAAATGCCCAGTTTTGAAGGCTTATAAAGCCCTTGTGGACAAATTCCTGGCAAAAATTGAGTGGTATGACATAGAGGCCCTCCCTCGATCATCGAATCATTTTGTGGACACAATGGCCTCCTTGGGGTCACTAATTCCACAGGACCTTTTCGATGATATGACAACCATTCAAGTCAAAACCTTATCGCAATCCGTGATGGAGCGTGCAAGATCAGACTTGACGCCAGAAATCCACATGAAATGTGCCAACTGGGGGTCTTTGTTTTCCCCTACTCCCATTAATAGCAACAAAACGCTATTCTTGCAGGTTCTATCCCATTCAACGTCTGCTAGGGATGAACTTCAAGAGGGATTCGCTGTTCATACTATTGAGGTTTCTGATCAACAGGACTGGTATTTACCCATCAGAGACTACCTCAATTTATGTAGTCTTCCGCTTGATTTGACTCATGCCGCAAAACGAGCACTCAAGTAGAAAGCGGCTAAATATGTCTTGATAGGAGACATTTTGTATCATCACAACTATGAAGGTATATGTGGTGGCAGTCACCCAAGCGCACGATGGTACATGTGGTGGCCACTTTAGTGGTATGGCTATCACAAAGCGCATTCTTCGCATGGGCTATTATTGGCCATATTTAGAGCGAGATTGTTGCGCATATGTCAAGAAGTGTGTGAAATGTCAACATCATGCCAATATGATGCACGTACCTTCTCAGGCCTTGCATCCAGTCCAGTCTGCTTGGACGTTCTCGCAATGGGGCTTTGATCTAATTGGAAAGATCTCCCCTGCGTCATCAGGTCATCACACGTTTATCATAACGGCCACAGAGTACTTTACCAAGTGGGTGGAAGCAATTTCGCTTACCTCTACAACAGGACCCCGCATTGTGGAGTTCATTTTGCATAACATCATATGTCATTTTGGTATTCCATCAAAAATAGTCTCGGATAATGGAACGCATTTCAAAAACAAAGACGTGCGTGCTTTGACCACAAAGTACAAAATTCAGCACAACTTTTCGACACCCTATTATCCACAGGCAAATGGGCAAGCAGAGGCGTAAAAAAAAATGCTAGTTGCCATCCTTAAAAAGACCATCACAGACAGTCATAAGGATTGGCACATTCAAATCCCACTTGCCCTATGGGCCTATCGCACTAGCATTCACACATCCACTGGGGCCACTCCGTTTTCGCTTGTGTATGGTTTCGAGGTAGTCATGCCCCTAGAGTTGGAGATTCCTTCCCTACGCATATCAATGCAGGAGTTCATCGATGATGATTTTGCGTGGCAAGCCTGGTTAGACCAGCTTACGTTGCTTGACGAACGATGCGTTAATGCTCTCGAGCATTTACGTATTTATCAAGAGCGATGTTAAGATCCTGCTATAAAATAAACTCAAATAACACACTCTCACACAATTGCTTGGAAATAACTCACATAAACATCACATTAATATAACATAAATTTGCATAAAGAACAATCTCACAATAGAACTGAATCGCAGGCCTCTTCGAGGGGGCAACCTCCTTCAATACTTCATTAATTTTGCAAAAGATGGTTACATTGGTGCCCTTTCGGGTATTTAAGGAATTTCCTTCCAAGGTTGGCTTACATGCAAAATGCCACCTGGATTACATGCAAAATGCCACCCGAATTACATGCATAGTGCCACTTTGAATTACATGCACAATGCCACTCGAATTACATTCACAAGGCCACTCAAATTACATGCATAATGCCACATGAATTACATGCACAATGCCACCTATCTAACATGTGTTACATAAAAAGGGTGCCATTTGTCATGGGCACTACCTAAGCTAAAACTTAGAACATTACAAAATATTAATCATGGGTACTACCCACGTTCACTAGGAATTATTACATCATGGAAGTTATTACATTAAGGGTTAGGATGAGATCCTAACATGCCCTTCTCCTTGAATAAGCTTTGTCCTCAAAGCTGAAAATGAGGAAACTGTTGCTGAAGTTGATGGAGAGACTCCCATGTAGCATCCTCAGGTTGAAGTCCATGCCACTGAACCAGGACCTCTGTGATGGTACGGTTGCGAGTTCGACGATATAGCAGCTACTTTGGTGCAAGTAGGATGGAGCCTTCTTCATCCAATTCGGGAAGTGTTGATGGAACCTGTACCTTGGAGCTTCCCGAAATGTAGGAGGGAGGCGTGAGTGGAGGGTGCCCATAAACTGCCTCTAGTGGCGGTATGATAGGAAGTGTTGTACCCCCATTCGGCCAAAGAAAGCCATTTTGCCCAATGAGTAGGATGATCGGAGGCAAGCAATGAAGGTAGGTTTCCAAGCAGTTATTAACAAACTCTGTTTGACCATCCGTTTGCGGATGGTAGGCTAAAATCATTGTGAGCTGAGTCCCCTGCAACTTAAACAACTCTTGCCAAAAATTGCTAGTAAGGCTGGGATCACGATTAGATACAATGGAGGTTGGCATGCCATGAATGCGAAATATGGAGTCAAGAAAAATTTGGGCAATAGTGAATGCTGTGTAAGGATGGGTTAGGGCACAAAAGTGAGCATACTTTGAAAGGCGATCCACTACCACATAAATAATAGACTTGTCTCCAGATTTAGGTAGCCCTTCTATGAAATCCATAGAGATGTCAGTCCACACCTGATCTGGTATCGGCAAGGGTGGACGAGTGCCCGAAGAGTGCACTGTTTCTATTTTCATCCTTTGACCTGTGTCACAGTCTGCCACAAAAGAGCGAATGTCCTGTTTCCTACCTTTCCAAAATAAGGTGTGCTTGAGTCGCTCATAAGGTGGTCTGATATTGGGAGGTGTACTATCCGGCAATAATGGAATGGCATGGTCGTGAGAGCGATGCAGTGGTAGTGTGATGGGTTCTGAAAATATGGCCTCATGTTTGTGGAGAATCTTTTGCATGTCTTGTGGGATTTCACCCATTGGAGATGTGGATGGCTGGATGGAGAATAGTTGTGCAATGACCCCACGTGATGATTTCTTTAGCAATTTCTCCATGCCGTTTGAACTGATAATTTGAGGTGTTCCTTTCGGGGAGCCCTTGATGATGTGTGTTTGTCCGTTCTGGAAGAACCGCATCCAAAGTTTAGCAAAGTTCCAACTGATAGTGCCCAACGTACTCAACCATTGGCATCCCAAAACAATATCACATCCACCCAAATGGAGGGCAAACATGTCCTGCTTGAGTTCATAGTCCCCTATCTTGATTTTAACATTATGAAACTTTCCTTGACAAGATAAGGTTCCCCCATTGGCTACCATGACCTCAAAGGAATTACAATGATGGATATAGCAATTTTCCCGTTGAGCAACTCTAGGGTCAATGAAGTTGTGCGTGCTTCCCGAATCCAAAAGGATGGAAAGACGTTGGCCCTTGAAACATCCTGTAACCTTCATGGTTTGAGGAGTAGTAATGCCTGTAAGGGCATGGATTGTAATTGATGTCTCAGGTTCCTGTTTCCCTTCTTCTTGTGGAGGAGGTGTTACTGGAGGGTCCTCATCCTCATCACTCTCGTCAGCGGTATCAGGTTCTCCAACATATATCAAGAACAATTTTTTGTGTGCACACTTATGCCCCTTGAAAAACTTTTCATCACAATTGTAGCATAATCCTTGGGCACGACGTGCATCCATCTCTTCGGTGGTGAGGCGCTTGGGTGCAGCAGGTTTATTATCATCTGGGTCTTGGGCTCTAGGAGGAAATGAAGGTCTATTTTGTAGAAACTTTGATGGGCGTCTTTGGGTAGAGAGTTTAGATTCGGCCAGATGGGCCAAACTGATAGCTTCCATCATAGTTCGTGGTTTCAACATTTTGACTTCTGCTTGGAGTTCCATCTTCAACCCACTGATATAACAACTATGGAAGAACCCTTCACTCAATCCTCTTTTTCGATTGGCCAATTTTTCAAATTGAGCTTGGTACTCTCGAACTGACCCTGTTTGTTGTAGTTTGGATAAGGCTCCTGTGAAGTCCTCAAACTCACTAGGACCAAATCGAGTGAGTATTTGGGATTCAAAATCCTCCCAAGAGAGATTTGGGTAGGTAAGACGCAACCATTGAAACCAGTGTAGAGCCTCAGATTCCAAGTTAAAGGAAGCCATCTGGACTCGATGAAATATTGGTACATTATGAAGTCGAAAGAATTGGTCAACCCGACATAGCCACCCATAAACATCCTTCCCACTAAATTTGGGAAAGTCCAACTTGGGCATTCTGAAGGGTGTATCATGGTCACGATTCCTTATAGAACTCTCAGCTTGGTATTCTGATTTGGGTGGTTCTCTTCTCAGTTTGCTGTCCACTTCAGTCAATGCTTCTTCTAAGCGATTGCTAGTGGCCTCATGCTCTAGGTGAAGACCTTGGAATTCTTCCCTTATGGAGTGAAAAGCCGAGTTCAAGTTCTCAATGGCTTTTGTTAGGGAATCCAAGTGTTCTAGTTCTTTCTGGTGTCCACGAGTACCCTGGGCCATTTTTTGACCTTTTGTGACCAGTTACTAAAAATAGAATTGAATTTTTTTGACTTACTATTTTTAGTAAATGCCCAAAAAAGTGCTTGGGTGCTATATATCAAAATGATCAGTAGGAGGAGGTGGTCACAATGAGCTATATCTCTTAACACTACTTTTTGGCACCCCAGACTTTTTTTTTTTTTTTTTTTATCTCCTGTTTTGCTGAGTCTAACGGTGTTTACAGATTCTGATTCTGAGCTACTGAGCAAAAGTTGGATACTGGAGCACTATCTAAAACTGGTCGTGTTTCACACTCAAGATTCTCTGTATTTTGCAGGTGACTGATATGACAGCTTCTGCTTCGACTCGAAGACTATGAATTCTCGCCTCGACCGTGCCGACCTCTCTCGACTCCGATCGTGGATCGCCACCGTGAATTTGACTGTTACTCTCTAGAATTTCAAATTAAGTGTCACCCTCATGGCTTATATCGAATGCATGTCCCTTTTGTTATTTTTTTTGGTAGAGGACTCCTTTCTCATATGCTCACTTTTGAAATGCAGGTTTACGAATGGGGGTGTTTGGATTCTTATTTTGATTTTGATTTTTGTATTTTTTACAGGTTGCAGTTTTAACAGAACCAAGGAATGCTAAGTATAGGAGTATGTACCACCCATAGGCCCTCTAATATACCGACAGTGACGAACAATAGTGCTCGGACCAATATTTTAGGCCACTACTCAAGGAGGATTCCACACATACCCTTGAGCACACTACCTGCCTCTCTGACAATACGGGAGGGTAATTGTCCAAGATGCTGTGTCCCGTAGACTATGAGTAATACAAGGCTGAAGAGCTTCCTAATGGCTAAAAGTTTGTTTAATCCTAAATGGTCTCCCGATATACCCGAAGATACGTGGGAGCTCAAGTCCATGCGCAAGTTCTGTCTGAGGCCTGGGTATTGGAGCCTGATCGCCCCTCACTTCACTAGACGCTTTATGGGCTATCTAGCTTAGCCAATAATGACAGATCCTTCATGATATTTTAAAACCCCTGCACAGGGTTTCTACCTACTCAACTAATAATATATTTTTTTGTTTTTGGTCTGGAAAAAAAAAACACTGTATTTTTTTTTGATTTTTTTAATAAGGAAAAACAGAATGGAAAAAACACACGGAATTTATACCTAACAGGCGGATTGGATGGCAAGAATCGTTGCAGTTGCAGAATAACTTGGCCCTGAAAAGCGCTCTGATACCACTTGTTAAGATCCTGCTATAAAATAAACTCAAATAACACACTCTCACACAATTGCTTGGAAATAACTCACATAAACATCACATTAATATAACATAAATTTGCATAAAGAACAATCTCACAATAGAACTGAATCGCAGGCCTCTTCGAGGGGGCAACCTCCTTCAATACTTCATTAATTTTGCAAAAGATGGTTACATTGGTGCCCTTTCGGGTATTTAAGGAGTTTCCTTCCAAGGTTGGCTTACATGCAAAATGCCACCTGGATTACATGCAAAATGCCACCCGAATTACATGCATAGTGCCACTTTGAATTACATGCACAATGCCACTCGAATTACATTCACAAGGCCACTCGAATTACATGCATAATGCCACACGAATTACATGCACAATTCCACCTATCTACCATGTGTTACATAAAAAGGGTGCCATTTGTCATGGGCACTACCTAAGCTAAAACTTAGAACATTACAAAATATTAATCATGGGTACTACCCACGTTCACTAGGAATTATTACATCATGGAAGTTATTACATTAAGGGTTAGGATGAGATCCTAACAAGCGACTTAAGAAAGCCTACAACATGAAAGTTCACTTGAGAGACTTTCGGGTTGGTGATTTGGTTTTGAAGGAAAACCAACAAAATTCTAGTTTGCCATCCCACCTAAGGGACAAGTTTGTAGAAAATTGGTTAGGTCCATATGTCAAAGATAGCAAAATAGGACCCAGGACATACTGGCTAGCTTCTCTTGATGGTATCAAGGAAACAAAAGCCTTGAATATTAGTCATTTGCGACCATTTCATATATAAGAGAGTTAAATCCCAAAAATGCTCCAAGGATTCTTGCAATCGCTTGGTCAATCCCAAAATGCTCCAAGGATTCTTGCAATCGCTTGGTAAATCCCAAAAATGCTCCAAGGATTCTTGCAATCGCTTGGTCAATCCCAAAATGCTCCAAGGATTCTTGCAATCGCTTGGTAAATCCCAAAAATGCTCCAAGGATTCTTGCAATCGCTTGGTCAATCCCAAAATGCTCCAAGGATTCTTGCAATCTCTTGGTCAATCCCAAAATGCTCCAAGGATTCTTGCAATCGCTTGGTCAATCCCAAAGGGCTCCAAGGATTCTTGATATAGCTTGATCAATCCCAAAATGCTCCAAGGATTCTTGCAATCCCTTGGTCAATCCCAAAATGCTCCAAGGATTCTTGCAATCGCTTGGTCAATCCCAAAATGCTCCAAGGATTCTTGCAATCGCTTAGTCAATCCCAAAATGCTCCAAGGATTCTTGCAATCGCTTGGTCAATCCCAAAATGCTCCAAGGATCCATAAAATTGCTTAGTCAATCCCAAAGGGCTCCAAGGATTCTTGAAATCGCTTGGTCAATCCCAAAATGCTCCAAGGATTCTTGCAATCACTTGGTCAATCCCAAAAGGCTCCAAGGATTCTTGCAATCACTTGGTCAATCCCAAAAGGCTCCAAGGATTCTTGCAATTGCTTGGTCACACCCAAAATGCTCCAAGGATTCTTGCAATCACTTGGTCAATCTCAAAAGGCTCCAAGGATTCTTGCAATCGCTTGGTCAATCCCAAAATGCTCCAAGGATTCTTGCAATCGCTTGGTCAATCCCAAAATGCTCCAAGGATCCATAAAATCGCTTGGTCAATCCCAAAAGGCTCCAAGGATTCTTGCAATCACTTGGTCAATCCCAAAATGCTCCAAGGATCCATAAAATCGCTTGGTCAATCCCAAAAGGCTCCAAGGATTCTTGCAATCACTTGGTCAATCCCAAAATGCTCCAAGGATTCTTGCAATCACTTGGTCAATCCCAAAAGGCTCCAAGGATTCTTGCAATCGCTTGGTCAATCCCAAAATGCTCCAAGGATTCTTGCAATCGCTTGGTCAATCCCAAAATGCTCCAAGGATCGATAAAATCGCTTGGTCAATCCCAAAAGGCTCCAAGGATTCTTGCAATCGCTTGGTCAATCCCAAAATGCTCTAAGGATTTCCACAATCGCTTAGGTCAAAAATTAAGAAAATTCAAAAACAACAAAAATCATCAAAAACAACAAAAAATTTTGCATCTCATTTCTAGGCATACTCAAATTCATCAATAGAGAGTTCTTCTCGCAATTCATCTTCATATTTCACCACAATCAATCCATCAAAAATACAAAAATATATCAAGAGTCTTTCGTGATTCAGTCATCATTTTGCTCTTTAGCCATGTAATGTATCAAGTCAATCAGATTTTACGAAGGTAGAGTCATACTTGAAATACAACTTGTTACGTCACATACCAACACAAATTAAAACACATAAAAATTCCCAAGTTGTGTGAATGAAAGATGAAACTTGCACAGTAATCTAGGTCACCATAAGCGAAACAGTTATCTTGCTCATCCCCCTGTGCGAATGACCCCAAGAATGCTGAGAGTTGGCAAAAGGACAAGCATCCTCCCTACCCAATTCCTTAAGAATCTCAAAGTTCTAAATAGTTGCAAAACATCAAAAATTTGCAAGTGTCAAAACTCCAAAATTTGACATACTATAGTGCACACATCAAAAGGCACAAACAATAGTGATTATCGTCACTCCATATCCCCAATACCTTGCTCAAAAGAAAAACAAATCAAAATAAACAGTGATTTTATCACTACAAACGAGCAAGTATCCCAATACAATTGAAGAAAAGAAGGGAGTTGAACTTGAATCCCTAGAACTCTCAGCATTCTAACGGGTCATGAAGCAAGCCTCAGTACCGGTTTGGTTGATAGCCTATCGGTCACTGGCGGTAAACCTCTCGCATGACGATATATCTATCACATTAACTTGTGTACAAATCAATATTTGCATGTGGATGAGCTAGCTTATGGTATCCTAGATAACACCGCAGATTAATCTAACTAAATACAACAAAGGAGTTAGTGGAGCTAGTTAGGTGATCCTCAGTACAGGTTCGGTTGAAAGCCCATCTGGCACTGGCGGTATCCTGACAAATACCACATAAATGAACTCAACTGTACACACAGGGATGTGAAATAACTTGGTCAAAAACAAGCCCGATTCATACCTTGTTCAAAAGTCTTGTAAGATACAGTACAATCATGGCTAATAAGTTAAAACCGTCTGAGTCTCAGAAAACCTTAGCTACATTTCTAAACCGACTGCGCTACTTTTCATCCTTACACTACCATCAGAAAAGAAAAACCACATGTATACATACAAAGTCATGTATCACAACAATTGCCTCAAAACAAAATAATGGAGTTCTAAATAGTCTATGGTGCCATAGCCACACATCACAAAGTCCATCCATCCATTTCATCTCTGCATATCACATACATTTGCATTCATCACAAACATATGCATCCATCAATATAAAGTAGCATGCATCCACCAACATCAATCATTGTGCATAAAATCATGACGTATACACAAAGAAAGAAAATCAAAACAACAAAAAAATCACAAAAATGCAACACAAAAACATAAGCAATAAGCATTGCCAGACACAAGTGCTCTTAAACTTAAACTCTTGGCATAAAAAAATCGATGTCGGGGTTCAACTTGTTACTCTCCTACTTCCCCTAGAAGGCTACCCCTAGCCGGACCGCTCCACGGGAAGATGGGTTGTTGATGATTTCACCCCATTATGGCATCACCAAAAGGGTTAACACCCACCAAAAATAGGTCCAAATGTTGAGAAACTGCACGTGCTTAAATGGTAAAACATCTAAAGGCACCCTAACCTAAGTCATATTTGGTCAAGCGACTCGTCGTTTTTCTCAAGAAAGGTCATTCCCTCATCGATTCGTCGCTTGAGGGGGTAGTCACACTTAGTCACCAATCAACAAGCACACACCCAATCAAGGCAATGACATGCATTCAAAGAATCATTGACAAAGACAATCACGCTCCTGCTTGGGGTAGTAAACAATCAATCATCAAATTGATCAAACACTTGGCATTCCCAAAGCATGAACACAAGGTTTCCCCTATGGAAAAAAGGTTACGCCCTTTGCCTAATCATGACTGATCAATGTCCAAGCTCAAGTCACACCTCACCAAAATAGGTTAACACTTGAAATCAAATTCCTTAGCTCGTCAGAAGCAAGGATTCAAGAATGCATGCCCTTTCCATACTTGGGGCATCAAAAGTTGGTTAGGTTACCAAGAAACCCTAATCATTAGTGCTTTGGTTTTCTATTTTTGCTCAGCACTGCGTCACCTATAGCGCTTCCCAAAAAGGGGCATCTGTAGACACCAAAACAACACCCATCCGATTAAGTGACTACAAACACTAATCGCATTGACACACACAGCTTTCAAGGTAGCCCTCAGAGGTCAAACAGTGGTCCTAACCACTCACACAATAGTTTAGAAGGTCAAAAAATGAGCAGAGCAAAGATGGTCGTCTTAGACAAGCCTTCATCAAAACAAAGTCAAACTTCAAGCCTTAAGCAAGTGAGAAAGCCTTAAGAAAGAAAGCCTTATCAAAGCAAGATAAAGTATTCAAAGCAAAGCCCTCATCAAAAGCCGGGTCGAAGTGTCGCGATATCGCGACACTTCGGGCCCTTTGCCCAAGCCGGGCCGAAGTGTCAAGATATCGTGACACTTCGGGCCCTTTGCCAAAGCCGGGCCGAAGTGTCACGATATCGTGACACTTCGGGCCCTTTGCCTAAGCCGGGTTGAAGTGTCGCGATATCGTGACACTTCGAGCCCAAAGCCAAGACCCGACCGAAGTGTCGTGATATCGCGACACTTCGGCATCAAGGGCAGAAGCATCCAAAATCAACATTCAAAGGCATACTTGCGACCAATCAAAGGCAGACTTTGGCATGGCCGCCATGTGGAAGGCATGGCCGCCACATGACACCCCTATGTGGCCCTTTTCAAAGAGACCCTATGTGTCTGTAGAACGGCGGACTTCACCAACTGCATTAATGAGACAAGCAGTGTTAGCAACAAATCCGATCCGAGGCCATGCCTCATAACTACTGATGTCAGTGGGAGCCATGTCTCATAAATCACCTGTCAGAGATTAAATCTCAATGGCCCTTGCAGATTTAGGGTTTGACATTAATGTTTCAGAGGCGAAATCCTCTATAAGAACTAGCTCAATGCAATGTAGAAAAATAAGCATTTTTAGTAAACACAACGAAGTGATGTTCATTCGAGACCCGATCGCACTAGTTTAAGTTCACCTTCTTCACACCCAGAATCTCTTGTGAAAGAGAGGTTGGTGGGTGGTTTCAGAAGTGTAAGTTTGACCTTCAAACCAGACATTCGACCATAGTGAACTACCAATTAGCCGACAACACATTATCCTGGATTTTGAGCCAATTCCTAGTGGATTGGCGTCAAAGTCGGATTTTAACAAGGCGGCCCGTTTGGGCACCCCACGTATGTTCCTATATTTCAAGTTATTTTATTTTGTCATATGGTAATCTCTGACGCTTAGACATTTATCATATTCAGAAGATGCTGCTCTTAGTTTTATGTCGATTTATTCTGATATTGCGTGTTCATATTATCTTATGTTTTAGGTTGTCCAAATAACTCATGCTATATGGTAGAATTTATCTTGCATCACGCTGTGCGTTCAAATATATCTTACAGTATGTCTTATCAAATATTGTCATGCAACGCTGTGAAATACTAATGTGCAGGCAACAACGTTCAGAATCGGTCGACTTTTTAATGACAGTTTACGTTTTATAATGTATGTTGTTTTCAAACACGTTAAAACAATAGTTTATGTTTTATGTTTTTAAATACGTTTTATATCTGATGACATTTTCGAATTTCCGTTAGAAACGCAGGTTGCATAGAGTTGTTTGGTTGTACGAATTTAATGAATATTTCGAATGTATTACCTATTGATTTTTAAAGCTAACGCTCTACCCTTTTGCAGCAGGTGCTACTAACAACGTCTCTATGTTTCTCTGATCGCAGGAAGAGCCGCAAGGAGCAAGGATTTATCAACGCAAGCGGCGGCAATACTTTGGCCCGTCCATTTCAAATGTGGGCATGCGGATAGAAGAAATATTAATCTTGATTGTAACCGAGACAGACTAATACTCCTAGCCCCTAAAAAGGCAGGAGATGTATTGTAACCGAATGAAGTTGATATAAAAGGGCTGTGCTCCTACTTTTCTCCTTTATATTCGGTTGATTCAAAGTTCTGTTTTCATTACATCTTTAATACCATTTTTCCTTTCGAAATCTCATGCTTTCACTATCTAAGGAGTAAGGCTCCTACCTCTAGCGTAAGGTACCTACCTAAAGAGTAAGGTGCCTACTTGTAGAGTGAGGTGCCTACCTAAGGAGTAAGGCACCTACCTCTAGAGTAAGATACATACCTAAAGATTAAGGCACCTACTTATAGAGTAAGATGCCTTTCTGAAGATCAAGGAGCCTTTTCAATATGACTTACACTCATGAAGTAGAAGTATGCCAGGTCCATGTAGGACCTTGATTTATCAAAAGATGATAGAATTAACAATTATCTACACAAAATACACTTCACACACAAATTAGATCATGCACATAATTTGATTAAGTAGATACATAATAATTCATAAAAATATACAACTCTTATTATACTACCACACAAAAACCATTAGAACTCATACAAAAATATAACAATTTTTATGCTCATTAGAGGATATTTGTTCTTGAAATTTGCCTTGTTCAATATTTTATAACCTATGCATAATCTCAAGGAACTATCCTTATTATTTACAAATAGTACTGGTGCACCCCAAGTGATACACTTGGTTTGATCTATTCTTTATCTATTAATCCTTGCAATTGCACCTTTAACTCCTGCATTTATACGGAATTCATTCTATGAGGATCTATATGAATGGGTTCTATTCTAGGTTGAAGCTCAATATTAAAGTCTAATTCCCATTTAGGGGATAATCTAGACAACTCCTTTGTAAATACATCCCTAAATTCTTGAAGAATTGGGTGTTTCTCCAACACCTCTTCCTTCTTTTCTTTATAAATTTTATTATCTTAACTACATAGATCACTCCTAATTTATTTATAGCCTTCTTAAGTTGCATTGTCGATAGGATTTGAGGTTGAAAATATCCTTGTAGGTTATACACCCTTCACACAACACCTCTATCTTCTATATACTCACTCCATCTATCCTGAATGTTGAGTACTGCCTTATGTGCTTGTAACCAATCCATTCCTAGGATTATGTCAAAATCATGTAGAGGCGCTACGTACAAACATCCTATTATTTGTCCACTATGTAAAATGAATTATACCATAAGGTAACATTGATTAATAAATTAGGTTTATCCATAACCATACTCGATATTCCACCCATGATCCAAAACTCCTGGTATTTTTAATATCTTTAGATAAAATAGTGAAAATAAAACTATTTGTATCACAACTATCAATCAAAATTTTAACATTCCTACCAAAAATATTACCATTAATCAATAGTGGTATGGCTTGACAATCATGATTTTGGTTTCCTATGGTTGCATAAATCTTGTGCATGGGCTCTTTAGGTGTATTTTTTTTGTACAGTGGTTCTTTTCCCTTTGAACTTATCCCTTATCTTTGTAGATAATTTTTGCAATAATGTGGTCCTCTAAAACTATAACATCCTTATTTCGGTCCTAGATGTTCTTAAATGTTTCTATCCCTCTTTTGATTTACATGCATATGGATAATTAACCTATCCCTATGATGGTCTATTGTTATCTTTGTCATGGTTATTGGAAGTATTATTCTTTCCTTGGAACCTTCTTCTGAACATCCCTTGCTTTTGATCATTCCTTCTATCATGCTTATAGGAATATTTGTTTGTATTTTATTTTTACCACTTAACAAAACCTATGTTATTTATTTTACTTAATGCTTCCCTGCCCTACTCATCTAACCCTTCATAGTAAAATAATTTTTAATATGTATTTCAACTTTCCTAGCCAAATCATAGGCCTTTTGCGGAGTAGTAGGTTACTTCATATTTACCTCTTGCCTTATTCTAGGATCAGCTCCTAGTATAAACTTATGAATATTATATGTAGGTACATATTTCAGTAACTTGATAAGCCTCTTATAGTGTTTTTCTATTATTCTAGTTCCCTATCGAAGCTTAGTGAACTCTTCAAAATGTTTGTAATAGAAGTGTTCCATGAGAAATCTATCCTTGAAGGCTTTTATAAATTCATCCCATTTTAGATCGATTGTTACTGCTATTTTTTGATATGCACTACAAGTTTCCCACCAATCCAAACCATCTTCTTGCAAATGCAAAGAGGTATAGGATGTCCAAGTACCCAAGGAAACATTATTCATATTGCAATAAGTTTCTATTTCCTTCAACCATACCTTGGTATTATCACCATATTCCTCTCCATTAAACTTGGAAGATTTTAAATGTTTCATTATTTTTCCCAACTTGGCCTCAAGTCAAATACTAGTCTGTTATACCTTGAAAAGAGGTTCATTTACTTGACTTGGTCTAGGGTTCATTTCTACCTATTCTCGAAGTAGAGCCACTGCCTCAACAAGATTTTCCTTTCATTACTTGGGTTATCTAAACCTACATCTAGATTCCTATCCTCTATATTCATCCATCGTGTCTACCTTGTTGATGGGGAGGCACTTCCTCTTCTTATCTTTGATGACATTATCCCTAGCCATACATGAAAGATACAGTAAAAATTCATTAGCTATTAGTGCTTAAAATTGCTCCTACTAGTGATTATTTACCCAATCATAACGACCAATTTAGGGATATTTACTCTAATGGGTATTTTATTGGCAAGGTTTAATTCCTTCATGAGTATGTTTTTTTATTATTATTACATAAAAAGATTAATTTTGTGTATTGAACCTATCCCACTACAAACCATCCTATGATACCAAAATGTAACTTCCTAAAAATTATTCCCAACCCATATCTAGATGTTTTTTTTTCTTTATAACCTACATTAACAAAGTCCTAAAAAACCCTATCTCCAGTAATATCATATATATTTATGTAATATTTCTAATATTTTAATGACTGAGGCCTCTAAGCCCTATACCCACTAATTATATAATTTATTTTATGTAATAGTGTTAGGAGATGGTCAACTTGAACTGTAACTCCCCTATATCCACTACCTACATAGTTCATCTTATGCAGTAGTGTTAGGAGCAATTCAACTTGAGCCATACTCATCCCATTATGGCTTAATATTTCTCCTTTAAATATTTTGAAGGACTAAATTCTAATCTTCAATTTTACACACAAGTCAATATTTGTAATTGTGCTTAACATCTTGACCGTATACCTCATCTTAGGACTTGACAAATAATTTAGTCTTAGATTTCATGTACATGTAATAGATCATATGTATTATCGGATACAACAAGGTGATAAATATTTCCCTACACACTAATAAAGAATACTAGCTTTGGCACACCACAACATCCTAAATTTCTCTTTCCTAAAGAATACATTTGGTATCGAAACCAAGTTAAAAGTTTGTCCTATGTTCTATCACATCACGGCTCTCCAAGATCTTATGTAACATCAATTTGATTAGAAGTATAATAGAAGTAATGGTAAATCATAAAAAAAATACAAGTTTTACTAATCCATCTTAGTGAATCTATCTTCCTTCCTTGAAAAAATCTCAAGTAATCATTCACTGTATAACTTAACAACTAAATAAGCATTGAATTTAAATGCTAACACCACATCAATTATAAAACAATGTTAACATATTTACCCAATAGATCTCAAATCAAATCCGGTAAATATTCATTTCAAATACAAATTACAACTTATTGTATAAGTCTTATTTTACTTCTTGATATAAATAATGTTTTCCTTCCAGCATAAAGCTTTATACATTTACACCAGGGGTTTTCCCACTTGGTACTCCATTTCAGAGAAAAATATTTGCAACTTGATGAATAACAAGTTACAACATAGCAAGCTCAAGCTCCTCTATTTTAGTCATATTCAAACCATTTGATACACTTCACAACAACTGGTATTCACTTATCTTTCTTACACTACCCTAAACTTACAAGTGATATCCTCGAATAATAAACCTTCCATGGAACCCACTAAGAGCATGATTACCATGGTATGAGGATCAAAGTTGGATCCCATTTAAAGAAAATATATTTTTCCATTTGCAATCATTTCTTATGATAATATGCAAATCTAGATTCAATTGTTTCACTTTATGATATGCAATTCCAATTGAAATCATTCCATTTTATAATATGTAATTCTAATTGCAATAATTTCATTCACATAAATAACCAATAATCAGATAATCCTCATCCACATACAATATTTCTTCAACACACAATAGTTACAGGTATATTTCAATTTAGCATCTAGAATCTAAGTAACTACTATATGCCAATGAAACTAATTATATCCTTCTACCAGTAAGGAATTCTTATATCATTCATTACCAATGGCAATCATTATTTCCTTTCTAATGCTACCAATATAAAATAAGCAAAACAATGTTGCTAAAAAAAATCACTTAATTTATTTTCTATAACATACAAGAAACATATATCAACTTTCATCAAAGATATAGACTTTGAACTCATTTATTTTCCTATATTTTCAATATCAAAGAACTAGAGTTTGTTTTCCAACCAAAGCATGTCTTTACATGTATTTTATAAGCAAAGTGTACCTTTATATTTTACAATAAAATAAAAAGACAAGATATCCATCATAAATAACATTTAAACATTAATTCATCTTATTTGATGATTTCCAAGAAGGATCCAAACAGAATTTGTTTTCCACAGCATTTCCTCTTTCAATTCTAGTTAATCACCACTATACAATTTTTCTTTTCTTCCAATTTACTGTGTCATAAACTAAAGACCTGATTTCTTAATTATTCCATTCACAATCATCTCTAGCACACACAAACCATTACTAGATATAAAAAAGAGTAACTAGTTTTATAGTAACACAATAAGTCATCCAACCTGACTTGACCATGACTTTCTTAAAAATTTCATAATCCAAGAAGCTCTTTTGGTAATCATCAAACACAGTATCACATGTTCGGTTACAAAGGACACACCTAAATTTTATTGTGACCCAAAAAACACATAGTGTTTCCAAATAACCTAATTGTTACTTTCATATTTATTTTACCATTGGATTCCAAAATCAACTAAGTAGCAACAAAAGCCTCTCTAAAACCTTTAAATATAATTGGGTAAATTTATTGAGTCAAAACACATTCACCAACACAAGTTATATATATTTTTATTTGAAAACATCTAGCTACTGTCATAAGGATTTTTGAGCTAGCTGACTTCATATCTATGATAGAATAAAATCCTAAAGCATTTCCTTTTTATCTAAAGGATGGAATTACTATGGTTTATGCCTCAGATATTATACTTGAGGGATGATACGTCTATTGGATCTCAACATAAATTCAGTATTCAAAAATCAATGCTTTCAAGGTAATAATTTTCTCAACTCACAGTATTTAAGTTCCTATTACCAACTAGTTTGTTCGATTGTAGAGTTTTGATCTACCAATCTCTCAGATCCTAGCTCACTCTTGTCCAATTTTCCCCTATCCTTTTTTCCAAAAAAACCATTTGTATCTCACTTGTCCCTTAACGATATTGTTTTGCTTATAATACTTCAATGAATAACCATCACATCATTTCCCTTATGTATCCTATTCTCAGTGATGGGGAAACCAAGAAAATTAGACATGATTACTCATAGAAGAAGGATGAGCTTGGATGTAAGTTCAAGGTACATACTGCACACATAACAGTAAAGGGAAAGAGTGAATTTACAACACATATTAATAAAGCATTGAGTTGGAAAAATAAATACAAATCATTCCATCTACAAGTAGGAGAAAGTGCACAAGTAAACTAAAGAGTAATGAGAGTAGTTAGAATTACAAATAGTATTCATTTCAAGAAACTTGCAAACCATATTCAAACATCAAGAAGGTGAGAAATATTCATACTTATATTGCAAGTTCGATATCAAAGTGCACTATATATATTCTAGATATATTAGTAAAAGGATTAATAATGTGTTAATAAAAATATATAGAGATTCTATTAGGAAAAAAGGAGTAAAACTAGAAGTATTTACATTATTTCCATTGCTTCAAGAACATTTACAAATATTAAAAACACAAGCATATATAAGGATTAAAAATTTTAGTTTACAAATACTTAGAATTTTAAAACTTCTAATTAGGGAGATTTGATGAGTACTACTTCAATTAAATTTATAGAAGTTTATAAGCCTATCATTGCCTTGAATTAAAGTTAAAGAGTTTAAGACATAAGGAATATTGATTTAGGACATAGACAATCCAACTAAATATATAGAACTCTTATCTTTGAAATAGCATTCTACAAATAGTTGGTTGCAAATAATAGAAGTAAATCATATTTATAGCATATCAAATTACTAGGAATGTATAAGAAAGACTAAATCAAATATTAATACTACAAGACCCAAACCAAAAATGGGATATAGAGATGTCAACCTTAAAGAGTGAAATAAACAACCATATGAACTACATCATTAGAAGGCATCCTATTCTCGATGGTTTATTATTTTGTCCACCTACAAGAAACTTATTACTACACAAGTACAATTTTTATTAGGAGCATCATATTCTTATATGAAATATATGTTTTCAGAAACAAAACATAAAATAATCAGTCATTTTAATTAAAATTTGCTTCACATTTTTCACAAAATATATTCGCATAACCTTGTAGATAGTCCAACATCAAAATAGAAAAACAACATAGCAAATCAAGAATCCATATGATATAAAGAGTATACCAAGGGTGGTTCATGACATCTATAAATTGCTTCAAAATGGGTAACCTTGGTCATAGTATGATAGGAAGTGTTATACCACCATTTGGTGAAGGTAAGCCACTTCATCCTCTTAAATAACTCTGGAAAAAAATTACTAGTGAAGGTAGGGTCTGAATTCGATATAGTGGATGTAGGCATGCCATGAAGAAAATAAATATAATCTAGAAGAAATTGGGTGATGATGAAGTTCGTGTAAGGATGAGAGAGGGAATAAAAATGAGCATAATTTATGAAATGCTCCAATACCACCAAAATAATTGATTTACCTCCAAACATAGGTAACCCTTCATTAAAGTCCATAGAAATATATCTCCATATTTATTCTAGAATAGGAAAGGGTTGAAGAGTTCTTAGAGAATGAACTGTTTCTCTCATCTAGTATATGTCACACTCTGCCACAAAAATTTAAATATCCTTCTTCATACCCTTTTAGAAGAAAGTAAACTTAATCCATTCATAGGTCTTGAGAAACCTAGAATTGCTTGTAGTAGGTGAAGCATGCATCTTATTCAAAATGAATTCCCATAGTTGTGAATTGTAGGGAATAACAAGGAAATGAAGAGATCAAATATTTTCCATCCAAAGTGTATCTTGGACATGAGGTAGACACTATTTGAAGTGTGGTAATCAAATATTGTAATCCAAAGTCCTTGAGCACATCCTCATGGAGAGAAGGTATCAATTGAGGAATGGGTAAAGATATGACACATAGCATATTATGAGCCTCAATGTTATAAGAGAGTCCATCCACCACAATATTCTCCTCATTGTTTTATAGGTAATCTCATAATCATAGTCCATGAGTTTAGAGATCCATTTTTTTATTTTGGGGTGGTGACCCACTTCTCTATGAAGTACTTGTGACTTTGGTGATCTGTTTCGATGGAGAAACATAATATAATGTCACCAATGAGTAACCACATGTATTATTGCAAGCATATCCTTTGAATAAGTTGATTTACCCATATTTTGACTTGAAAGCACTTTGCTAGTGAAGGCCAAGGGTTGTCTGTCCTGCATCAACATAATTTCAATGCCATTGCCTAAAGCATCCCTTTAAATTAAAAATGGTTTAGATAAGTTAGGCATTTCTAATATTGAAGTGGTTGTCATAACATGATCAAAATTAAATAAAGTCTATTCGGTTGGATCTATCCAAGTAAAGATTTTTTTTTAACATGGTTGTTAAAGGAGCAACGATCTTGCCATAATTATAGATAAATTTTTGTTAATAGCTTGTGAATCCCAAAAATTCATGAATACCCTTAAGAGTGTTATGCTTTTTCCAATATTGAATAGCTTGAATCTTATTAGGGTCAACTTTTACTCCATATTTAGTGATAATATTTTCCATATACTTTACTTTAGTCAATACAAAAGAACACTTGGAGCACTTAGCATAAAGGATATAAAATGTTGCTCATGAGGCTCTAAAATTTTGGAGGGATATTTTTCAAGCCAAATGACATAACCAAAAATTCATAATGGCTCTCATGAGTGTAGAATTTTGTTTTGGAAATATCCTCCTCATTAAGCTCTATCTAATGGTAACCCAAGTGAATATCTAACTTGGAGAAAAACACAGCACCATGCAGCTCATCCAATAATTCATCTACCATATGAGTATTAAATTTATTCTTAGTGGTTTATTGAGCTGACAAAAATCTATACATAATTACCAGGACCCATCTTTCTTTCTAACCAATAAAACTAGAGAATAATAAGGACTATTACTAGGCCAAATATCTCTAGTTTTTAATAATTCTTATACTAATTTCTCTATTTTTGACTTAAGTGCATGGGATTATTAGTAAGGACTGATATTAGGTGTCACACTACCAGGTATTAATGGAATTGCATGATCATGGGAGTGATAGGGTAGTAATTCTATCGGTTCCCAAAAACTTCATCATTTTTAGTTAGAATGAGTTGCAAATTTACTAGATATTTTTCGTCTATGGAAGTGGGTAGTTGTATGGAAAATATATAAGCAATTAAACCAAAAGAATATTTTTTTAATAACTTCTCCATCTATTTTGAGTTGATAATCTATGGAGATCCTACTTATGAACCAAAAAGAAGTAGGACCTACTATTCTATGAAGATTGCATCAATAACTCTATAAAGTTGTAGATGATGGTTTCCAAAGTACCTAACCATTGAGCTTATAGCACAATATCACATTCCCTTAGATTAAGATAAAACATATTCATTTTGATCTCATAATATTTTATCTTTGACTTAATATTATGGCATTTGAGAAAACAAAGCAAAGTTCTATGATTTGCCACATTAACCTCAAAAATTGGTATGTATGTATGTAAAAATTGGCTTACTTGGAGACTTTGAGATCAATAAAGTTGTGTGTGCTTCAATAATCAATGAGAATTGTAAGATGTTAGCCTTTGAATAATCCTATTGCCTTTGTTGTTTGTGGGGTAGTAATCCTTGCAAGGGCATGGATAAATTTTTTTGGTTGTAGTTGTTCTTGTGTTTCACCCTCATATTGAGGTGGTTTCTGTTATGGTTTCACTTCATCACCAACTTATTAAATACTTACATACTCATCTACATCTATTAAAAATAACTTATTTTGGATGCACTTATTCCCTCGTGAATATTTATTATCACAATTATAACATAAACCTTATGCGTGTCAATCATCCATATCTTTGGTAGTTAAGTGCTTGTAGGGGGTAGATTTATTTTTAGTATTAGGTGTGAGCTTGGAAGGAAATGAGGTTTTTTCCTATGAAATTTTAGGTATCCTCCTTTGAGCTAAACTTTTTTCTTTGGCCAACCATGCCAATCCTATGGCCTACATCATATTTTATTGTTTTAACATCATAACCTCTACCTTGATATTATCTTTCAATCCATTGATGAAACAACTCATAAAAATCCTTAATTCAACCCCTTGTTCTTGTTAGGTAGTTTATTAAATTGGGTCTAGTAGCCACAAACTATAGATATTTGTTTCATTTTGGTGAATGCTCCTATGAAATTCTCATACTCACTATGGCCAAAATGAGTGAGTAATTGGGACTCAAAAAATTACCATGAAGGGTTAAGAAATGTGTGTTGTAACCACTAACACAACTGTAAAGCTTTAGATTCAAAGTTAAAAGATGTCATAGTGACCCAAAAATATTTAGGGATATTGTGAATTTAAAAAAATTAATCTACATGATATAACCATGAATCCTTTCTATTGAACTTAGGAATGTACAATTTAAACAACTTAAAGGGAGTGTAATGGTCAAATAGAGTGTGAGATCCTTCCTTGTCCCTATGGATTCCTTCCCCTTGGTCAACATGGTCAGTTTCAGGATGCTCAAATATTATTGTTCTATCCTTGAGTTTTTCCTCAATCTCAAGGAAGTGTTCTTCAAAGGTGGCTTTGGAGCTTACATAGTGATTTCTTAAACATTGTATTTCATCCCTCATGAGGTTAGTGTCATTTATAAAGATACCAAGTGTGGATTATATTTTATCTATAATGGTATTTGTGTCTTGCTTTACCTCTTTTTGGTGTCCTTGAGTGCCACTTGGCATTTTGGTAGGATTTGAACCACTACCACTAACGTATTAAAAATAGAAGTATGGTTCTAATAGTTACTATTTTTAGTAAGGAACAAAAAAGTTCTTGGATGCTATATATCAAAATGATCAGCTCAAAAACATAGTCACAATGAGCTAGATATAACAACACTTATTTTGGGTTTTTTATTTTTATTTTATTATTGAAGTTGTTGGTGTTATCAATTTTTCTCTTAGAGGTTTGGTTCTAAAAATATTTTTTCTATTGACCAACCTATTATGACACTATATCTACATGGTTAGTTATAGATAATGTCTTTACACTATCTGTTACTGATACTATTTGGTCACTAAAACTATGGTTTCATGTATTGATGCTTAACTATTTTAACTCTATCATTCATAATTCTATACCTACTATAAATTTTATCATTGATAGTTATCACTAATATTAAAAACTAATAACTCTAACCATGACTATTAGTATTCTCTAACTAAAGTGATACCAACTATTACTAACACTGATAGGATTTGCCCTAATGAAAAATGACAATGACTATTTTTATTATGTTATCTAACTCTTTCATACATTGCATGTAGTATTTTTGTGATAGGGAAGCCTCCTTTGTATGCTCAAATTTTTTGTAGGATTATTGGTTGTAATTTAGACATTAAGATAATAAGAAGATCATTTTGCAAGTTAAAATTTTAACAAAACTAGGGTATGCTAAGCAAAGGTGTATGTAATACCCATATGCCCTTTTTCAAACCATAGTGAACTAATTTTCTAGACCACTACTCAAGGAGGATTCCACACATACCCTTGAGCACACTAGGTACCTCTCTAACAATATAGGAGTGTGATCATTTTAGATGTTGTGTTTGATGTACTATTGATAATACAAGGCCCAAAAAGCTTTCGAGAGCTAAATTTTTTTCCTAATCCTAGTGCTCTCTCAATATACTCGAAGATACATAGGAGCTCAAGTCCATAGACTATTTTTGGTTGAGGCATAGGTATTGGAGCCTAATTGCCCTTCACTTCACTAGATGCTTTATGGGAAACCTATCTTAGTAAATAATCATAATTCCTTTATAATATTTTAAAACCCCATGCATAGGGTTTCTAACCTAATAAACTATTGTAAAAATAAAAAAGTTGTGTTTATTTAGTTATTTATTTAATAAAAAGAAAAGCAAAAAATGAAAAACTTAGAAATTTTATTCCTAACAATTATAGTGGAAAGGCAAGAACTATACCAGTCATAATGAAACATAATCCTAAAAAGCACTTTGATACCACTAGATAGGAACCTTCTATTGAAAATAAACTCATTCACATAAATATTACAATTAAAACAAACTATCATAAAATAATAGTATATTACAATACAAAATGTAAATATAGAATTAAAGCAATCTCACAAAAAAAACATAATCATAGGTCTTTTCAAGGGGGAAAAATTATTTAATACTTTCATTAATTTGTAAAAAGATATATTCATTCATGGATACGTATCTTTTAATCATACACTTAATGCAATCCTAACCTATTTTTCAAAATTTGGCTTAATGTAAAATGCCACTTGAGCTAGAATATTCTACCAAACATTTCTTACATTCTTGATAATGGATAGATGAAAATACCCCACTTGTTTAGGAACCTTACATGTGACATACCATTACAATGTATTACAAAATAACATTATAAAGGGCTTTCCACATTAAAATGGGGTCATTACATAATTATATGATAATTATAAAACTAGTGTTACAATGGGGTCCTAACACCATAACTACTTATTAGCTCTCTTTGGATCCTTACTCCTTAACCTAAGAAGTATCCTATAATGTTATCTTCTTTTTATTATACTATAACTTCAAAAACGTCTTTTGCACATTAATATTAATAGTACCTAAAGAATCCAACCAATGATAACCTAGAATAATATTCATATCATCCATATCAATAACATAAAAATCTAAACATAAAGCATATTTATCCATGGTGATCTTCAAATCTTAAAAAGTATAAACATTTTCACTCTCAATTTGTGTGTCCCTAATTTTTGTTTCTTGAACCTACAATCTCATAGCTAGGGTAATATTAATTAAATTATATCTACTACTAGGGTTAATGGAAATAATGATCTTTTCGTTCTGAATGTAATTAGGAACCTAAAAAATATAATTTTTAGATTCAACAAATCCCTTTATCTACTTTTTTACTTGTCTACTATAAAAGATGTGGTTCCCTCAATTTTTATAATGATATCTCTTTTCCTTTCTACCACTTTGAAATTTTCTATGCCTATTTTCAATTCATTTATTCTTTCTAAAGCTTATTTATTTCTTCTACATAGCCTTTGAGTGTATCCTTCAAACTAGATATCGTTTTATATGGTTCCTAATAACTTAAGAATACATGGTCCAATCCTCCCTAAGTGTACACATTATTCATAAAACTTAAAATCCATATTTTAGCTTCCTTTTCTAAAAATATATTAAGATGGAATTTCTAATAAGGATCATAAAAATATAAATACTTAAAATATTTCCATCATTTTCTAGTATCCATATCATCTAGTCCAAAACAATTTGAAGTGCCATGAGAACACTTCCAAAAATATGATAATGCAAAATAGGATTTTACAAAAAATATATCTCTCCATAGCTATTGAAGCTAAAATTACACATAGATAGTTAAAGTTAAAAATAAAAAATTATTTGCTTGCTCCAACTGATAGATATCTCAAATTTTATTTTTTGGAAAAAATACAATTTGAAAAATTGTCACTACCCTTGCTCCATATAGCTATCTTCATAGGGCCATATTTTTATCAATAATGATTTGATTCCTTCATATACTATTCATATAAATCTCTTCATATTTTGAATAGAATAGTACAAGAATTATTAAATTAGACAATATTTCACAAATATACGACTCCCAAAAAATGATACATTTTTAGAAAATTATATTAACAATATTTTACAATTAACAAAATAATCTCACTTTGCTAGAATCATTACTCCGATACCACTTGCTATAAAATTTATTGTCATTAATAGAAATTACTCACCAATATATAGAAATATGAAATAATTCATCCATAAATAATATTCCATAGAGATAATCCATATAATAAAAAATAAATATAGATAATACCCTTATGATAGGGCAACACCATTAATTATTCTTAATGAAGAAATAACTCCACTTGATATTCCATGAGCACCACTTAGAGTGGGTAAGGTTTCATAAGCCACATTATAGCCAGTGGCAATTATAATAGAATAATCCATATAGATGATAAATACACTGACAATATCCCTTCTTTTTATAACCATTTTATAATTCTACTTTTGGGAGCCAACCGCTAGACCCTAATACCACTCATTATTATAAGATAATCGACCTTGGGTTATGTGTCGTCTACGCAAAATATCCATAATACTCGTATACCATAAAATATCATATCCCTACATACCCATGCCTAGGTACTATATCACATTAATCCATCCATACCATTGACACTCACTCAACCTAACTTATTTTGTCATTTAGCCATAACAAATATTGTTCATCCACTTATAGGTTTGTGAGAACTTTATATTATTATATGATAGTTATTTCTCTAGGCCCTAACCGCACTCTTGGACACTATGGCATACATGAATAAGATCCTACAATTTTGAAACTATTAAAATTGGTAATGATTCTTAATTAAAAAATTATCTACCATAACCCTTCAAAAATTATCATATCTATCCCATTTTCAATATGGAGAGCCTCATGTGAGGTAGTTATCCTCGTTATAGATCAACTTTTGTTGTGTTTTTTTATATTCTTGAACCTATCTAGCTTGAAGGTCCCATGTGTAAGCTTCCATTAAATGATTCAACTAAAAAATATGATAAACACTAGTTGTAAATATTCAAAAATGTTATCCATAATGTGAAAAAGTACATGCATGGGTTTTCTATGAGAGAAATAAAAATAAGGTGAAAACAATATAAAAGTATTTTTGGAAGAACAAAGGTTATTTCAAATGTAAAAAGGTAGTTATAAAAATAGAAAAACAATACTTGGTGGTTGAGAGAGGTTATTATTAATATTATAGTAATTTATTAAATTAATGTATTCACCACCAATTGATTAATCCATCCATCCCTTAAGTGGATCATTGAACATATCCATCATTCACACTTAGATCAAATTGTATAGAGTGAATAAATATGACAACAAAGTTGAATGATAATAAATCTATTTGGACAAAGTTGAATGATAATAAATCTATGATAATGATTACTTGATTTAGTGGAGTATGTGAGTGGTGCAATTGCACCCATATTGAACATATAAATTTTATTGTAAAATATCTTGTTTTATTATCAATTCAATTAATAAAATTATAAAATTATAAGATAATTTTCATGCTTCCAAAATATTCAATGCAAAAGTAATTTTAGCATCAGAGTATTCGATCATAATATTGGGTATCAGAGCAAGTTTTAAAGTTTAAAGTCTTAATTGATCATTGAGTGGCTGAGGGAGATACTAGAGCAATGACTAGAAACAATCCTACATTTGAATCATAGGATAGTTCAAGAAGGGGTTAGAAGCTCATTGGTAGATCAACTTCAAGATATGAAGATTCTATATTTAAGTTTTAATTGATCCATACCTTCAATATAGTGTGAGAGCCAAAGTATTGAAATTGAATAAGACAAACAACAAAAATAATATCAATATAAATAAATAAATAAAAAATGTATCCCCAAAAGGGAAAGGAGCATAGTTGAGAAGAATTGAATGAAAGCTATGGGTGGTAGAAGCAAGGATCTATAGATAAGAGAGGAAAAATTAAGATTTATAATAATGAGGATATCTACATTGAGATGAAGATGTAAAACAAAAAATAATATATTGTGACAAATAATAGATGGAATCACATAAATTATAATCTACTTTGTTACACTTTATAGTTGTAGGCTTGTAGCCACCTAATATTGATTGAGCTTACAGGATTAGAAAGATACCATAAGGACACCTTTGACTAAATCATGGGATCATGTCTATGCTAAAAGGGAGAAAAAGCCACCAATCAAATGAATAATAAAAAAAGTTTTTATCAAAGAAATATGAGTAAGAAGTGTTAGATGTATGCACAATAGTGAAGGTATATATAGGTATATATATAAGTTGATAAAAAAAATTGTTCCAGAAATCAAAAGTTTTGAGAATTAAAACATTAATTGTTAAATTATTAAAAGAGAGAAAATTAAAAGTAATACTTAATATGAAACATTAATTATTAAATTATTAAAAGAGAGAAAATTAAAAGTAATACTTAATATGAAAAATGAGGTTGAGTTTTTTTACATGAATATAAAACAAATTTAATATATATATATATATATATATATATATATAATTTAAAAAGTTACAATCAAAATAAAAAGTAGTTAAGCTATTATTGGAGGTATAGTAATACTATATATTTGGTTGATTCATCCATCCTTCGAGTGGAACAACTACTATGCCAGTCATTCACACTTGGATTAGATTGTATGAAATGAAGAAAGATATATATAGTGAATATTATTATATAAAATTTGATGATAATAAATTTATCATAAGGAATATTGATTCAATAGAATACACCAGTTTTGTATAATTACATTAAGTTTAATTTATATATAAATTATATTGTGAAACATTTAATTTTAAATAATTAAAATTATTATTATTTTTTAATTTTTAAATATTTATTTAAAACAGTTTAAGAATTTGATTATCAGAATATTCGATCGTATGTTCGCAAAACAGGCAGGCCAACGACGGAGGCTGTGATGTGGAAGTTGCCACAAGCAAAGAGTAGCACCATCAGTTCTTTGTTTGCATCAAAACACTTCCCCTAACTAAAAAAGGTATGTAATAACAATAATTAATCCCAAATGCAGTATTCATGTATTTGTGGGTATCCATAACTGATGTGCACCGTTGGAGTAGACATTATATGAATGACGAGAGCGCACAAGGATCAATTTATCCTTTGTAAATTCTCTTTCATACTTTCCATGGCATAGCGCACACTTCAAATCCCATTTTATTTCGATGCGAAGTCAACTTCATTTTTTCATGGCAATTAGCCATTTACCATTAAAAAAATCGAAATTTGTCATGTTCTCAACATCCGGCATGTTTGAGAAAACCACCTTAAAACGTCTGTATATGGTGGTCCATATTTTCAGAAGTGTGGGCTTCCTTAAAGTCATCTCGATGCTTTCTTATTTGTGGACTACATTTTTATTAAAGTTAAACATTGAAAGTAGAATTATGCAACCAACTAGACAACAAAATATTCTCTTCAACGACTTCTATAAAAATATTCCGAATGTTTCGTGCTGATGTACAACCTATAGAAAAGAATAAGTAAAAACTTTGACGGACGTAAATACTTTTGGGTTCGTAGTTCGGCACATAATTGATTTAGAAGGAAAATTCGAATAAAAGGTGATGTCCTTTCACATCGATTGGTCCCAGTGGGACTTCATAGAATATTACAACCTCAAGCTTGAGCTGAGGAAGTCAGAAAATATTATAGATATAGTCTTGAATTTATGATTAATTCCTTTCCTGCACGCTACAGGCAGTTTCCCATGAAGATGAATTCAACATACAACCAGAGAGATGCCAGATGGATTCTACAGCACAAACAACACCTTCAAACTACCCAAGTTACACAATGAAAACCACTTACAATCCATTCCCAATCCACTCCATCAAATACTAATATCAAGCAACAAATAAACTATTTGTAAGACTAGATTCTAAAACAGCAATTGATATACAAATCGTAATTAATGAAACGGTTCAATTAAATAGCTTACCCATTTGCCTCAAAAACTTATGGAAATAATTGCTTAAAAGACTACGTCCGAAAGAGAATACATTACCTCAATCATGAGTTGTACGTTTGCTAGAAAACATCAAAGGTTTGAACTTATCTTCACGATAAATAACATGTCAGGCTTCTAGATAATATCTAACTAAAACCAAAAAAAAATTAAAAAGTTAAAATGAAAAATCTCAATGATTAGCTGTTTTATTCTCGGCTCAAAGGGTTCCCGAAACCTCCACATACAGAAGTTCCGGAAACCTTTGAGGGAGAGTAAAGCAGCTCCCTCATGACCTTCTGCTATGTAATGAAGCAGACTCAATGTTGTGTGTTGATGTAATATCGTAGACAAACTTATAGGGATGAGTCACAGAATATCTGAGTGAATTTCAACTTCGGCATTTTATTACTTTATGAACGTGCGTGGGTTACAGAATATTTCAGTGAATGTCAGCTTGTGTGTCGCCATTTTATCACTTCACTGTTCGGCACATATTCTGCACTGATCATTGAATTATAAAGTCATCTTGTGCCTGCCATGTTCGGAGGATGACCTTTGATTAAAGCAGAGGACAAGCTTATCTTTTTAATATCGCCTGTAGATGGACTGATACCATTTGTTGGCTCGTGTAATCATATTTTAAGCATATTTGCGATGCCACAGAATGTGAATGTTACAAGGAAACTCCTGTGAAAATTCCACACAAAATAAAGCGAGCGGCCACTGAGGACTACTCGGCAAGAAATTACCTTGTTAATTGCATTCGACAAGCATCCTTATGACGTGCGTATAGAACGAATATAGTTCGCAGAATCAGATAGGATCTAAACAGGCCATTGGAAAAGGAGAATGTGATCGTATTAAGATTGTAGCCCAGAATGGTGGTGTTAAGGAATCTGAAGCCTTGAGTTTTTTACATAGGTGAATACAATGAGACAAATTTATAAGCACTGGCTAGAATATTATCCGATCGAATGATTTGATGATCTAGTTAAAATATTTTAAATTTTAAATTAAATTGTTAACTTCTGACGCGGAGATGCAACAGGCTACAATATGTAGAAGTATACAATGGTTATTTGTTTTGATTCAACATTACCATCTTTAACTTTTGACGAAGGAAGTATATAGCAATTATTTTATTTTTGTTAGAACATGATCTGATTTCTTTTATAGCGTTTTTTTTATGTCGGCGAGTAAACATCCTTCGGACATAGACTTTTTTCAATTTTTAGTAATACTTCTTATATACATTTATTATGGGATTGAATTCGGGTCACATCATTGATAATGTAAGTAATGTCCTTGTGGGATTGAATCCGGGTCACATCACTGATAATGTAAGTAATGTTTTTGCTGATAGACTTTTTTCAATTTTAATAGGAGATGTTTTAACTCTTTAATAAGTGGTGGGTTTATAAATCACTTAAAAGTGAGATTATTTTTTAATAAGTGGTGGGTTTATAGATCATTTTTTTTTTACAACAAGGAGAAAACAGTAAACCAAAATCAATGCAATTCAACATTAAACAGAAGTGTACAAAACTACACCACACCAGGACATAGCAGAAACGGCATGAACAACACCACAAACCAAAGGATTAAAAGGACAGAAACTCTCAGAAAACCTATTAAAAAACAAAATCCATAGGTAGTAGAAGTATTATAAAACATACATAAAATTAATTAAAAAAAAATTAAAATTAAAGTTTTAACAAAAAAAAATCCATATAAAGATGGCGCTCAAAATAATTACATGTAAAAATAAGGTATCCCGACAGTTAAAAATAAAAAGATGACAATTTAAATTTTTTATCATGAAACACTCGTTATATTAATTAAAAAAATTAAAAATTAAAGTTTAACAAAAAAATCATATAAATGTGACAATCAAAATAATAACTTTAAATAAGGTATCATATAAGGTATCATGACAAGTTAAAAATAAAAATATGACAATTTAAATTTTTATCACACTTCATAAATTTGTCTAAAATATTATTTAAAATAAAGAAAAAGTTAACTTTTATATATAAAATAATTATTAATATAAAAATATCATGTATATAAAAATATACTCATAATTAGTTGAAAATTATGTTGCATATGTGGATTTGTATATTTGGGTTAAAGTGTTATAGGACATATTTATAGTTATTGAAATGTAAATGTCTATGGTTTTTAATATTTTGGTTTTACACAATAATATTTATTTGTTTATAATATGTTTCATAAACTTATTTAATCATATATTAATATTTGTATGAATTTTTATTTACTTATTATTTTATAGTTTATTATATGTTAAAATCTCAAAAAGTTATATTTATTGGAATAAAAATTTTGTAATTTCATTTTTGAGTTTGAAAAAAAATTACAATGTTAAAGATATGAAGTATTTTTAAGAATTTTAGTTACATTCTATCTAGGAGTTGGCCTAAATTAAACTAAGAGGATTATTGGGCTCCCTTATGTAATATGAAAGTTAACTTACAATCTCCAAATAAAATTTTAATAATAAAACTAATAGGTTAAAAACAAAAATAGCTTCTTGATCAATCATAGTTCTTGAATGAGTCTTACATGAGTACAATATGATGACTCAAGTTTCAATTTTAAATACAAACACTATATGAAGCCTATATTTTGTAAAATAAAGGTAAAGGTCCCTTTCAACCCCCTATTTTTTTACTATTAATGGATCTTTGATATGATCCTTAATAAGAGAAGGACTATGGGGAAATCCCAAGTCCTCAATCCACTTCTTCCATCTATCAAGTGGTTGCTAGAATATTTAAATCATCAAACTGTATGCTTCTACATTTAATTCCCTATAGATGTGCTTGTATGAAATTTTTATTATTGAAGATTCTAATAATTTCACTTGCTCATAGAAAGGACTGAAAATAATTTTTTTATCTCAACATGATTTGCAATCCAACTTATCACTAATTTTAAATCTTTATAAATCTGTAAATTTTGAATTCTTTGCTCATCAATAGTATCAATGCTTTCCATTCTCCAATATTATTTGATCATTCCCCTAAACTTACCTTGAAAGTGATCTTATGATTTTCATTTAAGTGTTCCTCCTACCTTGTACCTACATAAGCTACCCTAGCAAGGTCCATCAAAGAAGGTCCATGTATTCATAGGATCCATTGTTAGTGTTTCTATATGCTTGCTTAGTTTTAGTTTTGGGAAGATTTTTTTACTTAAAAATATAGAATTAATATACACATCTACATGAATCACTAGAATTTTCTTACCTTAAAACAACCTAGCATTTTTAACCAACATTTTTTACACATATTAGTTTATTTAAGTAAAATCCTTGAGGTAGTAAACTAACAATGAATTCTAGATTAGGATAGTTAGAGATAATGTAAGAATTGATCTTATTGTACCTAGTCTACCTAATTTTTAAAATAGTTTTAATTAAATTTAGTTTTAAAAAATTATATCAACTCCAAATTGGATTCCCCCTCCTTTTTTAAATAACTTTATAAATATATTCTATGCTCTCTCCTCATATATTCTATGATCTCTCCTCATATGTATCACCTCATAGACATGAATTCACGAGTTTGATATATGTTAGGTTACTAAAATAGAAAGAACAAGTAAAATTATATACTCTAACCTATTCTATAGTGTACGAGTCTCTTCTCTTGCTTCATATAGCCAAAAATATTACCTTCAATTAGATTTGTTAATGTTATCCAAACAAGGAGTTAATGAACTAAATTTCTATTATAGAGTATTAATTTGGTTGTCATGGTCTTAAAAATACTAGTTATTAAGATTCAGATAATGTATCATATTCACGTTACAACCATCCATAATATGCTATTCATATAATTTTTAACATTTAATTTTTTTTTGAATAATTTTTAACATAAAGTAATATTTCAACTATATATTTCTCAACGATATTTATATATAGTCCACAACTATTACAATATTAAACTAAAATAATCATACCAAAATCAAATTATGCCTACCATGCAAGATTTAATATTAAAAATAGCACAAAGCATACCAACCAATATCTCACCCTACAAAAGGTTACATCTACCATGACCCTAATACAAATTATATCACTCTATTCAAATTGATTTGTTACAACAATCATAAATTGGTAATAGAGAAAGATCATACAACTTGCCATCCATCCAATTTATTGGTTCACCTAACTCAACTAACTTAATCCTACAACTCATAAGCATATTTTCATGATGATAATTTAGGTATGGTTTCAACTTATATTTTGGGTCTACCTTAAACTATTGGTTATGCCCATTATAAAATTTAGCTTACTATAATAAATATTAAAAAATATATATCATCAAAAATTGATACAATATTATAACATTATTCTTATTTAATTATTATAAACTTCAATTTTATCTTTAGGACTATTTCACCACAAGAAAAAATAGGCTTTAGTGTAGAGCATACTAACTAGAAACACAGTTCTATTTTCATGAATATGCTAATTGTTATCTAGAATGCAAACTATAAATTTGGTCTTCAATGAAAACTATAAAATATTGTTTTACTTTACAAAAACATCATATTCAATATTTGTAAGCAAGCAATATTTTCTAAGAATATAGGTTGTAACATCATACCCAAATTTTCTCAAAAAACTGCTAGTAATAGATCTTTGTTATTAAACAAGGCAAGCAGTGTGTTAAATAAAAATAAAAATACTACATAGAAGTAAAATGGGGATCATACACCTAACTTGTTTTTCCCAAAAACTTGTAGTAACTATACTTGAAGAAACCAAGTATTTGTGCGGGGATGCTAATCTTTTGAGGATATCAACGTTTCATTCCACACTATACACAATTCAAAAAGGCAAGCAACAATCTCTAAGCCAAATAAGTCTTATTCATTAAAACGCCGTACCCAGTTTAACTGGAGAGCTACAATTATTTTCGACTATATTATTAAAAAATAATAGTGAAAATGCCATATCATGTTGGAAGGAAAACACAATTCGTCTCATAAGTTCTAAGACAAAACCCAAAAATATTTTTCCGTAAATTCAAACCATTATTGGTGAAGTAGTTCAAGTCAAACAATTATGGGGCACGATGATTTGTAGTTTTCGCCACATGGTTTGAACTCAATTATCCTTTTTTATTTTCCAATTCAAACATTTTCTTGATGCAACCCTACAAGCAAAATTTTAATAAAGTTTATTTCTATTTAAAAAAAACAATAATTTCACTTTATATTTAGTTGTATGTTACACTACCTTGTTGAGATATAAACATTAGAGGATATTTACAAAGCGATCGGCTCTATTCCACAAATATTCACGTGAAATCTATTCACAAATATTTACAGGTCCAAGCTTGAGGTTTTAATATTCTATGAATTCTCACTGGGACCAAGCGATGTGAAGGACGTCAACTTTCATTCCAAATTTTTCTTCTAAATCAATTATGTGCCGAACTAGGAGCCCAAAAGTATTTACGTCGGTCAAAGTTTTACTTCTTCTTTTGTAAAAGATGTACAGCAGCACAAAACATAGGGAATATTTTTATAACAGTAATTGGAGCGAATATTTTGCTGTCTAGTTGCGTGGATAATTCAACTTTCAATGTTTAACATTACTAAAAGTGTATTCCACAAATAAAGAAAGCATCGAGATGACAAAATATGGACCACCAGACGTTTTACGGTGGTTTCCTCAAACATGCCGGATGTTGACAACATCCCAACATTTGATTTTATTTGATACTAAATGTCTAGTTGCCATTAAAAAATATAAGTTGACTTCGTATCGAAAAAAATGGGATTTGAAGTTTGCGCTATGCCGTGTAAAATATTGAAAGAGGAAACACAAAGTGACCTGCACTTCTTTCATTGAACTGCATTTCTAAATTAAGGACCCTCTCCGTAAAGATGATGTTCATGCTTCCTCTCCTGAATGTGGGGTTAAAAAATATCCCTTTGTATTTTTAGATTTTGAAAAATATTGAAAGTCCCATCAAAAATACCTGTACTCATAGAATAAATTTTCCAATGGATTCATCTAAGAGAAACAAGGTGAATGGTTTTATTAAATTGAAGTCTTAGTTCTAATACATGGACTACACTTCTTTTCTCTTCGAAGACCAAAGATGAGGCAGCCCCAGCCCAAAAAAGAGGATTTATATTCAACATTAGGTTTTTTTTATTCAACGTGGTTTGCTTTTCCCTCCAAGCAATATGAAGAATTAAAAATAAAAGGAATAAAATTTATTTATTTTACCTATTTTATTGGATTTTTTTTTACTTTGCCTTCTCATTCTCCTTGTAGACCTCACAAGAAAGGTGTTATAGAAGGAGAATCTCACAAGAATGGATGAGGGTCTATATTATTCTTCCTAAGGTTTTTTTGATATATTGGCGGCCCTTTTCATTAATATAATATTATGTTAATTTATTATATATTAAACAAAAAAATATTTTAGTGTAGAATAATAAATTATGCTTTTCTTTTAAATTTTCAATGTGTTTTTTATTTTGGCATTATTACAAGAGCATATGTAATTATTATTTAAATGTATGTTACATAGTGTCTGTAAAAATTTTCCGCACTTGATGGATTATTGATATGGTGTTCTCTCCATCTCAAAATTAGTATAACATATCCTTTGTTAAGAACTCTAATCAATTTTGTAGTTAGCCTTATCACAAGGTTATAAATTTAGCATACAACCCTTTAATTAAAATTACAAAACAACCATGTATTTGTAGTACACATCACATGTCATAATATTATTCACCAAATTCTAGGTTATCATAGGCAAATACTATCATTATTTAATCACATGTTGAAATTAAAATATCATAAATAAATTAAGTAAATTCCGGATGTGATATCCTTTACCTATAGAAAGAGTTATCACTATGATCATAAAACATCATTCCACAACATATCATTACTACATAAATTACAAATACAAAATTCTCAAATGTTTTGTCTGAAAAGCACAATCCTATCAAGGAAAATTTACACACATAAATGCATGCTCTTATATTATCTTACCAACAAAAGTGTCTATCTATAAAAATAGATGATAAAAGATTTTTTTTAAATCCTTGACATCTTTTCATGTGACACTCTCTTTAGTATATTGATCGTATTTGACCTTGCACTAAATATCATTTTGTCGTACAAATGTAATTTTTTTATCTTCACGATTCTTATTCGTTTGACTTTGACCACGTCTATATCTCGTATTTGTAAAGATTATCAATCTATATGAGATGCATATTCCTAGTATGGTTTTATAAAGGATACATGAAATATATTGTAAATATGAAAATATCTAGAGGTAAAGAAATATTATAGGTTATTGGGTTAACCACCTACAAAAATTCAAAGCAACTTATACATTATGCTTCTATCATAGTTAACTTGCCAAATTTTAGTGAGCTCTTATGATTATTCACTCTTAGAAACACCCTATCACCTAATACAAATTATGTTGGAACCCATATTGATTGCCTAATACTTTTATCTACTTATAGCTTCTTTAAATCAATATTTGATAAATTTCACTTATTGCCCCATTTCTTACAATATATTAACTCCTAGCACGACTTGATCTTCCCCTCTATCCCAATTAAGATGTGTATGCCACTTCCTTCTATACAATGCCTCAAATGGAGCCATACCTAGTTTGGACTGGTAAGCATTATTATAAATAAACTATACCAAATGAGAATGTTCTTACCATTTGTATTACTAATCGATGTAGTACATTCTAAAATAAATTCTCTAGTACTTAATTCATCCTTTCAATTTTACTATTAGTCATCGGATAATATGCTTCTTATTTTGAGTTTTGTTCCTAACACAACAGTTAATATCTATAAAACTTACGAAGTGATTTTTGTATCTTTATAGAATATGATTCTCTTAAGTATCCCATACAACCTAAATATTTCCTATACAAACCTTGATACCAAAATAAGGGAATTGTCCTTTAGGATTTTGGGAGTAAACTATATTATTTTGGTCAAACTTTTAACCATTATAATAATGACATCATTCTTCAAATATTTGTAATCCTTATATAATGTGCATGTTGATCACTTGTCACATTTATTCTAGTATATTGTATGGATATAAAAATCCTATTGGATGCACATGTTCAACCTTAATTTCCTGATACTTAGGATTTTGGTAATAAACTCTAATGCATCCTTTTTAAGTACTGATCAAATATATGATGCATTTAGGTATACCATAAGTTATATCTCATTGGTATGTCCTAGAAATGGAGTATAATGTGCATCCTCAAGTACTTCAACTCTTAAACCATCATAAAAAAGTATATAAATTTGAATCTAAATATTAAAAAATTGTTACTTTCTATATTAGAACCCATCATAACGATAGTAGCAGGAATTTATGTCCATGAAAAATTTTACTCTCTTGCAATTCCTATAATGACTATGACTCAAAATTCACTCTAAATATAGACCTTATAATAGTTATTGCAACTATGTGCCTCGTATGACTAATTGCATTAGCTACATGACATTTCTTTAATTTTATTTAGCAAATATTGAAGTCATATTCACATAGAAAAATTCATCCATCATCATTTTCATATCCTAGGTTAGATAGTGTGCATTTTATGATCAATTTCTAATCAAAGATATATCTCCACATTTATAAGGTATGAAAAATATCCACTATCTCCAAGTTGTGTGGTGTATAGTTTTGGTCATGGAACATTAAATTTTGAAACTCATAGGCTGCTATCTAATTCTTTTGTATTAATACTCATCCTAATCCTTCACCAAAGGTATCAAAGAATACTATAAATTTTCAATTAGGATATTAATTATTACAGTTAGCTTTTCTACTAATAATTAAAATTCCTTCTCACGTTATTCTATCCAAGCAATTTTTATCTTTTATATACAATGATATGATTGAATTAGGTGTCTAGTAAAATCGCTTAATAAACCACCTATATTATTCTACTAATCCTAAAAAACTATAGACTTCATGATATTGTGATGTGATGACCATTCCATAGTTATTTTAATTTTTGATAGGCCAACTATCATATCATCTATCAAGATGCTATGCTTCAAGTAATATAATGATTTTTGGAAAATTCTACACTTGGATATATTTCCATAAAGCTCATGCTCCTTTATACTCAAATTTTTAATATGTTCTTACTCATTTTAGAATTAGATCAATATATAAGCCGAAAAGACCAACAAAAACCTATCTAGATAATATCTCAATTTTCATTCATGATGCTCATTGTAGTTATTAGTACCTTTATGGGTCCAAAAGAAATTATGACCTCATAATACACATAACAAATTTTGTATGTTGTCTTTGGGATATCCTCTTCCTAGATACATAATTGATGATACTCGTTGGAGATTATTTTGAGAAGATGATTGCTTCTTACATCTGATAAAATAAAAATATTGATGATTCAAATAAATTCATATTCATTACTATTTGTTATTCAACACTCAATATTCTATGCATAGTCTAAGTGTATCACCTTATTTCTTCACAAAGATTATTAATACACCCCAAGGTGATACCCTTGGATAAATCAACACTTTGACCAATGGATATTTCAATTGTGTCTTCAATTCAAACAAATTTGTTGATGTATTCTAATATAGAGCTTTGAATTATTGCTTTGGTCGTAGAAGAACATTCATTAAAATATCAATCTCCCATATAAAGAAATTCTTGGAAGCTCTTTGGGAAACACATCCCTATATTCATTTAGAAAGGGGTATGCCTAAAATATAGGTTATTTTTCTTTTTGAGATCATCAATATACATTACATGTAACACATATTCCTTTATTTGATATTTCCTTAGATATATACTTGAAATATTCCTTAAAATAATAGGTCTCTAGACTTGTTGGATGGTGGAACTATATCCTAAATAATGGAGATACTCAACAATACTTCCAAAGAATTCAACTTTTATGTTCCCATAACTTGTTGACTCTAGTTATCAAATAATATAATGCTATGAAGGCCACTTAAAGCTTTAACTTTATAGTAAACTTTTGAGATTCTAACTCAACCATACTAGAGATACCAATTTTGGTCCACATTAATTTTTTGTTAAACCTTTATCAAGAGAAGTACCACCAAATATACCTAAAATTTACTAAAATTATCTCCCCCTATTAAGTTAAACCTTTGCATATCAACCTAGCATGGCCAAGCATATCATTCCTCTTTGTTGACCTAGCATGATCAAGCACTCTAAACCCTCTATTATTTAAGAATAGTTAAATGTGCCAAGCAATTTACACCTACTGGCCTATGACATATTAATAATTAGTATGGCCAATATATGACATATTGTTAGGGATAGTTGTCATGACACGGTAAAGTTACTACATCACAACTCATTTATGGAGGTAGTCAATATATTGTGTTAGTTTTGTTACCTTTTTTCTTGCCACCCTTACCTTCTTGTCTATAAAAGGAAGATCACGATATTTTTTTGATATAAGATACTTACATAGAAAATATGCAAAGGCATACATAGATAAAAATTATTCATAACTATTTTAAAAATGATTATATGATTTGTAAGAGTTCCTCTTATGTCTAGCATTTTTATTTATGTCTATCGTGTATCTCCTATCATTATAGTGTCATACATCACCTTCTTATCATCTAAGGATAAGTAAATTTTAAGGAGAAACTTTATTTTTATCTGATAATATTATTTCTCATTGTCTTATCTACCTATGCTAAACAATGCATGTGCCTTTATTTGACCTTGCAATATACACCTAAAATACCTATCACATTTGTTGTGAGTCCATACCAAATCCAACTAGTATAAGCACTAGTATATTTGACCATACTTCATCTTAGTTAGCACCAACCTTATAGATATCCAAGGTCATTTATACCTTCTCTTAACTTAGATAAATATATACTACGTCATTAACTCTTCTACTTTCCAATGTCACCCTATATTCCTATGTTACCAAATAAGGTGCCAAAATATGGCTTACGATCAACAACTATTGTTATTTGTCTATCTTATTCATTTCTACCATGTCATAAAAAAGGTCATGCTTGTATATTTCCATTGGTTCTATTCTCATACTTCCAATGAAGAACAAGGGACCTAATTAATCATCGAGGAATTTTATTTTTTCTATTCATCTTGGTAGGCCCCTAAACACTAATTATTTTTTCTATTGTGCTTTAAATTAGTATTTTTGTTATAGATCATAAGAGATTTATTGGTTGATCTGATATGATATGTTTTTTTACTCACATTATTAAAAAACATTGTAGTATGTACAAACACCTATATAGTCACTATGTATCTTTAGTTCTTGTCATGTCTTGAATATTCATTTTTGTTTCTTATCCTATAATTAGTTTTTATGGTACTTAGGATACTTATATGAAACTTATGATTATTGCATCTTAGATAAGTTCTAGTGACTTTGTATTTTGGTATACTACTATTTTTTGATATTAGATACTTATAGATATTTTGTCCCTTTTGCATGCATTTGTATATTATCCCATATTTATTCCTATAGGCCCAACCAAAGAAACCTCAAATTCTAGATAACGATATTCTATAATAAAGTATGACATAAACTTATAGTTTTTTATATACCTTCTAATAGTAAGTCTCATACCTCTATTTGAGTATTACATTTTTGTGAACACAATATGAACACCTCCATGGGTCTCTAAGGTTTTTTTACCTTAGTTGATAAAAATAGGATAAGTGAAAACACTCTTATGGATTCTATCCAATGGTTGACCATCTCTATAACACCAATAATAAGGCACATTAGAATCATCATCGTATTAAAATTAACCTTGAAGAGGAGAACCCTTTTGGTAAATCCATATTTAAAGAGAAAGGGACTCCTCCCCCAAAACAAAAAATTGAAAAAATAATATTTGATTATGTTGATCATTTAATAGAATTCATCCAATAAAATAGGTGTAGTTTCATGAATATTTTTAAGGATATAATAAAATAGATGGAAGTACTTCCAAAAACACTCACCCTACACATACCAACCCAATTTCTTTTAATATTGACCAATTAAGTAGCCAAGTACCTATAGATATTAATTAAATAAATAACATTTTAGGGTTTAGTGCCCCTATATCTTACACCATCAATTTGACTTTTACACATACCACTCTTTTCATAAGGAACATAACTAGAGGTATCTAATCATAATTAGAATATCATTTTCTTACATCTCTTATTGATTGCATATATATATATTCAAGTAAGCATATGATCCAAGTTGTTCCTACTAAGTATAAGTACTTCTAAACCAATTATCATCATTCCATGTGAAATAAATAATCTATATATTTTTTTACCAACCCCTTTTCCTCATTGGATTTGGGATCACTGTAGTCTATGCCATAAGGTCATTTATATATGAACCAATATTCTATAAAAATGTAAAATATAAACTCTATAGTCAAGAAAATAGAGAGGTAAAATTATAATATGGAACAATTAGAAAAACAAAATACCAAATGAAGCTACAATTGAGTTCTCTTCAAGGTTATTCATCCAGTTGTAAGTATTCATACAAGTATTTTTATAATCAATGTTTAGATCCATTTATAACTAGTTGACCTTATAATCCTAATTTTTAAACCCCTAAGTTCCAATTGTATAGGGAAGAGAGAGATCCACCTGACCATATTAGGCTCTTCGTTGTTTTTTTTAATGATATTTCCTATGATGAGGCATTGCTCCTAAAATTATTTTCCAAAAGTCTTAATGATACCTCTCTAGAGTAGTATTTTTAAATACCATGGAACTCGATCAAAAAATTTAGAGAGCTTGTAGAAATGCTCATCCAATTCTTCTCTACACACAAAATAAAATATAAAATTGATGGCCTTTATCAGCTTAAACAAGCCAAAGGTGAAGCTTTTGCTAATTTTTTAACTCTATGGTGAGACTTGATAATAAAACTCTAATGTACACCTATACAAAGTTACCTCTTGTGTATGTTTATACATAATTAATAGGAACAATTAGCTTACCCCTTATAAATAACCCATATTTTCTCTGTTGAAGATGGAGTTGGATAGACAAGTAGAAGACTCTTTTTTATGAAGAGGATAATTAAAAGTTAACAAAGAGGAAATTTTTTCCTATTCCAACCAAAGAGGATAATCTAAAAATAATAATTTGGTTGGTGATGGAGTCATTGACACCTAATGAAATAACAATATAAACACAACCATCATAGCCCCACCAAATATTATCCTCTTAAAGCAATAAAAACGTAAATCAAGGTTTACTAAGATAAGAAAAATTATTTCTAAATTCCTTAAGCTTCTCCTATATGCAAGGATGATACAACTACTAACCACTAGACTAGTAGATATTTCTTATTGAAAGCCTAATTGGTGTTGTGCTAAGAAATATTATGATTTTTATCATGTTAACTATCACAAGATTGATATATGTAATACCTTGCATAACATTATTAAGGACTTCATTAATAAAGGCCATATTATATTTGACAATCCCAACACTTCATCCTCTTCAAATAAATACCTTGAAATCTTGTAGAATCCCTTACCTAACCATAACAAAAATTTAGCAAATCATGTTAGTTCTCAAAATCTAATAGTTGGTATTAGCATCTCCATAACCAATTTTGTAACCTAATAACAACAAAAAACCAACTTGTTGATTATATTCCTAAACTTTATTTATTGTTATAATAAAAAAAAAAAGAATACCTTATTTACATGAACATCTCTTATCATACCATATTCTAATACAATTCCTTTTAACCTATGCCAATAACATGAAAGTACTACTACTAAAATGTCTTTCCCAGATCTCTTGTAAAATTTTGTGAGTTATTCATATATCCTCCTTAAAATTCTAATTGAACAAGGTATCCTACAAAATTTACCACGTGATGTTGTTTCTAATATTATTGGCTCTTTAGGGATCTATAAAATTATTTCATTTCATGAAAAATAAATTTCCCAACCCACTATTGTAGGAGATCCATTCGGTTACATCACTCCTATCATTGGTAAAAAAATTATCAAGTGAGTTCATGTTGATATTGGGTTAGCTCTAAATATACATAATTTAAAACTCCTTAATCATTTTGGATTAACCAAGCAAAAATTGTAAACCTCTAACCTCATTATTTAATCCTTCAATAATGAATAATTATGGGTTAGTGGTATAATAACCTTACCTATTAAAGTTGGTATATGCATCCTCAATACTCTTTTCTATGTGATTCCATGTGATGTTTCTTACATAACCCTTTTGAGATGTCTATGGATCTATACAATGTGAGTTGTTACTTTTACCTATCATCAATACCTTAAATATGAGTATCAAAATAAAATAGTTTATATTTATGCCGATACTATACCCTTTTCCTACTACCAAATGATTTATATTGAAAAATCTAAAAAAAACCTTTGTCCATCCCTCCATCCTTATTTTCATCCTGCCTTGTCATCTACCACCATTAAGGATACATAAATGCCATGTAAAATAAATAAATCATATAAGAACCAAGATGAAAATTCATAACCTATTAATCAATACAATGGATCAAATCAAGTACAAGCTAATGAGTATACTAATAAATATATGAAATTGGCCTTAGACACCCTCTTCCTCTCTCCTTAAACCTTAGGTTTACCTTCCAAGAATAGAATGGCAATAAAATAGGAAGTTGTTTCTTTGTTTATGTTGGCAATTATAATGACTAAAAAAATAGTTAGAGTAACACCTTCATAATTGAGAGATAATATTCTTCATGATGATTGTCATCCTCCTACCCCGTCCCAAATAAAATTTTATATTATATGATATACCAAGTTAAAGTTTTAATCCATCATGAATAGGGCACAAAAGATCCTTTAGAAGAGGAATCTTGGCTTAACTATTATAGGATAGGTTCCTCCTTATTAGAATAAGATAATATTCTCTTAAGTTCCACTAGGATAGACACTTGAGTTTCTACTCCTCCATGAGTCTGGAGAACTCTCAATGGTGTCTTCATCAAGTTTGATGAGTTGTTGTAATCCAAAGGCTCTCAATTATCAGCTCTGCTATTTATACAGAGCTGATACTTATACAAAGGCTCTCAATTATCAGCTCTACTATTTATACAGAGCTGATACTTACTGAATAAATTAATCAGTTCTACTATTCTCTTCATATCTTGTAATACTTTGCATATCTATTATGAAATTCTAACATGGTACCAGAGCATGATAGATATTTCTAGTATTATCTCTTGAAGGTTCTAGGATCTGATTCATTTACTTTGGATAATTTTCTTTGGCTATCTAACTTCAAAGTTTGTAGTAGTTTCCTTTTATCCATAGTTTTATCTTTCAACATATTTATTTTTTAAAATATATGTTCCAAATTCTTTCAAATATGTGTTGAATTCATGCTTGAGGAAAATTATTATTTTTTTAAAATATAGCTATTTTATTTTATTTCAACACAAAGGTTTTCCCTTTTTGAAGGCGCTACAATCACCCATATTCAAAATAAAAGCCTCTTAATTTTTTTTTCCTCTATTCGATATTCATTTTAACTAACACTTTTCGGCCCACCAATCTAGAAATATCATTTGATTTTCGCTTATTTTTATAGCGCAAATATCATTTATTTCTAACTAAAGTGTTTACTTAGAGTGCTTTGAGTTTTATTCGCTCCTAAAGGATAACAAATTTCCTCATTCAAATTTAAAATTGGCGCACTCGATGTTCTCTCTAGCACACTCGATGTTCTCTTCGGCTTCATTCCAACATCTCTCATTTGCTATCTTTCTCATTGTTCCTCTCAGAGTTGTGTTTCAACCGACGCTCTCTCTTCATCGGACAATATATATCATATCCCTGTAGTTTTTTAGAACCAATATTTGATTTCATATATTATTGCTCTAATAATTATTCATTACAGCAAGAGTCAAAAGTTTCTTAGTTTTAGCATCTCATAGAGATCCCTCTCCTTTTAGTCATTTTGTGCAGGTTTCGTTGGTTTGTGAGAGGCAACGCTCTTCCATATGCCCATTGAGGACTTTAGATATAGATACTTTTTATTTTAAAAGTTGTGTGCAGGTTTATCTATTCGTCCAGAGATAGTGCCCTGATAATTTTATGCAGGTTTCGCTGGTTCACCTGAGTCAGCGCTCTTCCATCTAGCCATTCGACACATTACCAAGAAACAAATAATTTTTCATGTTAAAAATTGTGTGCATGTTTCACTATTCGTTCAGAGACAATACCCATTGGGCACATCCCTCTGCTCCCAAACTAAATTAATTTTTTAAATATTATATTTTATTTATCCTGTTATCGATATTGCTTCCTTTATTTCTATGGAGCATAACATTTTATATAGGAAAGATGGAGTGTTTATTTTTAATTCTCATATGCAGGGTTCTTCATTCTGCTCTTTCGGCAATGACCTGTTAGGGTGAATGGGCCCTTTCGACATTGATATCTTCTCCAGTTGGGACCAGTTTGCTCGGAAGGATCTCTCTCTATCATCTCGATAACTTCCTCTCTCTAAATGAATCACCTCTATTTTTTTAGAGGTCGAAAGTTTATATTATTATTTTATTTCTCCTCATTTCTTTTTTTATGTAAAAGTTTCTTTTGAATCCTTGTGTTTCTAAGAAAATACTTTGTCTCCTTTTTTAGGAAATATTATTTATTTTTATTGGCTCTCTAAAAAATATGAGACCTTATTGTAAAAAAATTAATAAAAGTTATTTTGGAAATGGGATGAGTGCATTTTTTGCACTCAATTGGTTCATCATTTAAGGGGGGTGTGCTTTCTTTTGTCTATCTTCATCTATACTTTTACTTTATTTCAAGTAAACTTATGAGGTTATATTTTTAAATGTTAATTTAAAATTCATAGAGAAAATTACATTAAATCCTTAAAATTGCTTTATACAAAAAAGGGGCCTATCTTTAAATTATTTATATCTTTATCTTTTATTTTATTTAATATAAAATTTAAAATTTCTCATGTTTACTATTAAATTAAAAACATTTAAGAGACCCATCTATTTTATAAAAATAATTCTCTTTGCCAATTATAAATTATATTTGTTCATTATAACCTTGTTTATTTCATAGATAAGATTTTTTTTTTTAAAGAAAATTTTGTTTCTCCCATCATTTCCTTTTAATTTTTTTTAAAAAAACTCATTAAAATTTTTAATTTACAAGATTTCAAAATAATTCCTTCTTTTTTCAAATCTCTTTTGCCTACGTTCCATATATGAGTACCTATAAAAACTTATAGTTTCCCTCTCGTAAGGACGAGTTTTTTGAGGCAATTTGTATAAAGGCCTGGAAAATATTTTTCTATAATTTGTTTCTTTGGGTACCTCTCTAACTTATATTTTCCCTCTCGTAAGGGTAAGTTTTTGAGAAAACATCAAATAAATTGATTGTTTCCCTATATATCAAGCCAACACCCTTCCAAATTCTTCTCTCTACTTATAGTCTCCCTCAAGTAAGGGTGGGTATTGTGAAGAATAAAAAAAGAATTTGGCTCTCTCAAAGTAAACAATATTAAAAAATAATTATACTTATAGTTTCCCTCTCGTTCGGGCAGGTATTTTCAGTAATATATATTGAAAAGATTCATATATTTTATTTCTTCCATTTGCATTAATCAATTAATTGAATTTCTAAGGGGGATATATTGGTTAATTATAAAACTTCAATCCTTATAAAAAGATGAATTCAATTGAACCTTTCACCCCTCATAACTTTCACACTTGGAAACCTAAATTTTTAAATCTTATCTCTCAAAAAGGTCTTACTCAAGAATTTGAAATCTTTGTTCATAAAGGAAAAATGCATGAATTTATGGGTATTATTAGCTCTAATGTTCATGAAAGTTTGTGGTTTCATATTACAAATTGAAAAAATCCTTATGAGAGCTGGGAGAAATTAAAGACTCTGTTTGGGAAAGTAGATCAGATGAGATCAATGCAATTAGAATCCGAACTCACATCTTCATCTCCTGAAGATTTTAGTAGTATTGTTGACTTCCTCACCAAGTTCAAAGAAGTCCTCACTCAATACAAAGTTAGTGGGAAGACTAATACTAAATAAGAATGCATTTATCTAATCCTCTCTAAGCTAAATAGTATTTTTTAGATATTTGCTACCACTTTTATATCTACCAAAGATGCACCAGGTGCAACCTTTAAAATTCCTTCTTTAGAATAATTTTGTGATAGATTAACTAGGGAAGAAACTAAACTTTATATATATGAAATATCTTCTTCTTCCTCTTTTTCTAAAGCCTTAGTAGCCTCCACATATTCTAAAGAAAAATTTAGAAAGAAGGAAAAGATCCCCATAACCTGTACTCTCTGCAAAAAGAATGGTCACTCTGCTAACAAATGCTGGAAAATATTACAGCAACTAGAGGTAGCTATAAAATATCAAAATATAGACAATAAAAAACAAATAGGAAAAGCACTTAGTGTTCAAGGAAAAAATTCTAATCCTTCCTCTAATTTTTGGGTCCTAGATTCTGGAACTACTCATCACATGACTGCTTCAGATAAGTTTTTTTATTCTATCTCCTCTAGTTCTACTTGTAGCATAGAAGTAGGTGATTCTTCCTTTATCCCTGTCAAAGGAAAAGGATATATAACCATTTATGGTGGCTCTATTAACAATGTTCTCTATGTTCCAAACATTACCACTAATCTCCTCTCCATCTACCAAATTTGTACTTTTGAAAAGGGAAAAATTATTTTTTTCTCCCCAATAGGAGTTGAAATAATAGATTTTTAAGATCCCAAATCCCTTATAGCCAAAGGGAATATTTATCACAACTCTTGACTTTTTCACTTCAAAGGTTTTCAAAATCCAGAAGGAGCCTCATTTTTTGTGGCTCATAGTGATCTTGAAAGTTAAATGTGGCATGAAATTTTTGGTCATCTTAGTTTCAACTACCTAAAGAATTTGAGCACCCATAATATGGTTACAAGATTACCCCAAGTCTCTTCTAGTGATGGATTTTGTCCTAGATGTGCTCTTGGAAAGCAACATCAAGATCCTTTCCACCCAAGTAGTTCTCTACAAACCTCTTCACCTTTGGATTTAATCCATAGTGACTTAATGACCTTTCATGGACCATATTTTAAAGGATAAAAGTATGATCTAACCTTTATTGATGATTTCTCTAGAATTATCCTAGGTCTTCTTACCAAAATATAAGAGTGAATTTCTATCCCACTTTAAGGTTTTTAAAGCCTTAGTTGAAAGTCAAGCATCTTGCAAAATCAAGAAGATTCACACTGATAATGGGGGGAATACTGCAGTAATGAGTTCTCAATTATTTTATCCAATCATGGCATCATTCATAAACATTCAATCTCCTATAATCCTCAACAAAATGGTGTTACAGAAAGGAAAAACCAGAAATTAAAAGATATATCTAATTGTATACTCCATTCAAGATAACTTCCAAAAGTTCTTTGGGCAGAAGCTATTAATTGTGCAAATTATATTCAAAATTGCACACCTCATAGAGCTCTTAACCATCTAACTCCTAAATAAATATGGACTCCCTTAAAACCATATGTTTCCTACTTTAATATATTTGGGTGTACTACTTGGACTCACATCCCAAAGAAGAAAAGGTAGGCCCTTGATAAGAAAAGTAAAAATCTCATCTTTGTTGGTTATTGTGAAGAATTGAAAGCATACAGGATTTTTGGTATCTCAAATCATGAGGTCTTCTTTCATAGGAATGACCAATTTGATGAAACATTCCCTCAAAAAGATCCTCGAAATCCCTCTTCCTCCATTGAGCCTTCTCCTATAGTAGAACCTTAATATTATGAAGAGCCAACTCTTGAAGTTAACTTGGTAATTGATAATCAAGATGAGGAACCTATAACTCCATCTCAATTCCTTTCAACTCCTTCAACTCCTTCCTCAATGACAAAATGGGTCCGCACCATTGTTAAAGAAGCTACTCCTTACATCCAAAATCTCCCTTCAATAAGATCATCCAACCCCATAGGCATTGGCCTTGTATGCCAGTCTATTTCCTCTGATCCCAAATCCTTCAAGGAAGACTCAGGTATTAAATAATGGTATGATGCCATGGAAAACAAATTTTATTTCTTGATCAAAAATGAAACTTGGGACTTAGTTCCCTTACCTAAAGAAAGAAAATTAGTTCATTGTAAATGGATCTTCAAAACAAAATATGGGCCTAATGGAGAAATAGACAAACACAAGGCTCATCTAGTTGCCAAAGGTTTTTCTCAAATTGAAGGTATAGATTATGCAAAAACCTTTGCTCTTGTTGCTAAAATGAATTCTGGAAGATTGGTTCTTGCTCTAGCTACTTCCCAAAAGTGGAATGTCTATCAAATGGATGTCAAAAGAGCTTTATTACATGGAGATTTAAAGGAAGAAATATTCACAGAACAACCGGTTGGTTTTACTCAAGACTCCTCTCTAGTTTGTAGGCTTAAAAAGTCTCTCTATGGCCTCAAACAAGCTCCTAGATCTTGGTTTGAAAAAATGGGCTCCTTCCTTCTTTCAGCAAGGTTTTCTCATTGTGAGTCTGATAACACAATATATATTTGGATAAATGAAGGCAACATCACCATTCTTGTTCTTTATATTTATGATCTTCTTATCACTGGTAGTAACTTGACTCACATTCAGACTATAAAATACTCTCTCTCTAAAAAAATTGAAATGGCGGATCTAGGAAAAGCTCATTACTTCCTTAGGATCCAAATAAGTTAAACATATGAATGTATATCTTTGTGCCAACAAAAGTACAATCTAGATATACTATAAATATTCAAAATGAAATATTGCAAACCTTATCCTACCCCTTTTAATTAGGAATTAATATGATTACTTCTTGCTTATCCTCTCTTTGTAATGCTACTCTATACCGTCAGCTTGTAGGAAGCTTGCTATACCTTACTCATACTCACCTAGATATCTCATATGCTATTGGCCTCATATCTAGATTCTCTCATCAACCTCACTTCAATTATTGGCAAGCAACAGAAAGGATCCACCGTTGCTTGCAGGGCACTACTCACTTTGGGCTCTTCTACAAAGGGAAATCCATGAATATCATTGGCTACACATATTTTGATTGGGCAGATTCAGTAGAAGATAGATGTTCCACATAAGGCTATGTCTTTTTCCTTGGTTCCTCATTGATAGCCTGGTTGTGAAAGAAATAACAAGTAGTAGCCCTATCTTATACAAAATCAGAATACATGGTAGCAATTATGGCTAGTCAGGAAGCCCTATCTTATACAAATTCAAAAATAATTTGGCTTCACACATGAACTTCCTATAACTCTTTGGTGTGACAATCAAAGAATAATTCATATTGCATGTAATCCAGATGAACATCATATAACCAAGCATATTGAGATACACCTGCACTTCATAAGGTAGCATATTCAGAAAGGGGATATTCACTTGGAGTATATTCCAACTGAGGCACAAATTGCAAATATCTTCACCAAGCCATTGTTGGAAATTTTGAGTCTCTAAGCTAAAAGTTGTCATTGATTTCCAAAGGACCTGTGTAATTAAGCATTATGATTTTTATCCACAAAGAGCTTCATGAGAAGTAAAGGTTTTGATCAAAATTTCTAGAAGGAATGCATGGAATTTGGTTCCAAAAGGAGCTTCAAGGGAAGATTTGCAAAAGGTTATTATGAAAACTATGGAAGGAAAGGAAAGGTTTTATTTAAAACCAATGTATGGCATATTTGAAATAGGTTTTTCTTAAAACCCAAGTTGGCTTTTTGTTTCATCGAAAAAGGTACCCCGGTGATGGAGAAATCTAATTTTAACATTTTAGTTTAACTTTTAATTTATTTAAAATTTTAATTTTAATTTTAAAATTAAATAAAAGGTTTTTTCCTCCTTTCTTATTGGAACTTATGACGTCATGAGGGCAATGTTAAAAGGGCCGACGTATACACATTGAAGGATGGCTTATATAAATAAGCCAAATATTTTCCATTTAAAAAACCTAAGGAGTGTCGCATGATTTTTGAAAACCCAAAGTATTTCTGCATCCAAATATTGCGTAGTGAATTTCATGGAGTGTGACGTGGGTACTCAAGTCATGGATGGTTAATGTTTTGGCACCTTGTGAGGAAAGCGCATGCAGTTTAAGGAAAAGAGTGCCCAAGGCACTCACATGGGTAGTGTTATCTCATGCGGCTTAGCTGTAGCTTGGGAAAATAGTGGGCAGAGGTTCAAAACGCCAAAGCCCTTCGAGGGCTCCTTTGAGGTATGCACTTCGACTCCAATATTTGTGGGGGTAAATATTTTAATTAAAATATTTGGTTTCTAAGGTTTGATTATGATTTTTATGGGAGATATAAGGTTGAGCAAGTTCTAATATTTTAATAAGGTTTTATATTTGATTAATGTGAGATATTGCCTAAGAAAGCTTTGTGATTATTTTTCAATGCAAAAGTGTTGAAAGGAAGGATATAAAATATTTGATTTATTTTATGGTATAAGTGTTTTGTGGAGTGACAAGGTTATGCAATAATTTGATTTATTTTATTCTATGGTACAAGTGGTTTTAGGAGTGATAATGAAGTTGTGCATTAATTCTTAAGAAGGTTTTCTAATTAAAATCCTTGGTAAATATTATTGTGATGTGGAGTAATGCTGATTATTTTGTGATCTTCTAACCCTTGTGAAGATTGGAAAAATAATATTGTGATTGTGGAATATTTCCAAAGAGGATTATTCATATTCATAAAAGGTATGGGCACATTATCCTATTGATTATGGTGGTTGATTTCTAAAAATATCTTTGGAGTGAAAAGGATTGATTGTGGTTTCCTTTTAAAAAGTGATCGGTTTAATGCTTCAAGGTTTTTTGGATTGAGAGTTGTCATTAAACCTTGTTTTATAAGCATTTTTGTTGGATCCCTTTGGTTGTGAAAAGAACTTGAACTTGAGTTAGAAGAGAACATGAGTATCATTGATATGTGAGATTTGTTGTTGAGCATTATTGGAAACATTTTGAGTTGATTGATACATGCTTGGACTAGGGTTTGTGAGAAAGGGTTGTTCAATGAGGTTCTTGGTTGAGTTGAGTTGATTGAGCCTAGTCAAGTGGATGCATGTGGTTGTTCAAGTTCCATAAAATAAACTATTCTATATTTTTTATTTGAGTTGAGATTGAGATTTGAGAATAGAACATATAGAGTCTCTAACAATTCTCTTTATTCTTCTATGAGATTGATTTGAGTTAAGATTGAAATTTGAGTATAGAACATGTTGAGTCTCCAACAATTCTCTTTATGCTTCTATGAGATTGATTAGAGTTGAGATTGAGATTTGAGTATAGAACATATTGAGTCTCTAACAATTATATTTATGCTTCTATGAGATTGATTTGAGTTGAGATTGATATTTGAGTATAGAACATATTGAGTCTCTAACAATTCTCTTTATGATTATATGAGATTGGACAATTTTATGTGATCTTGTTAAGCAGATTTGAGACAAGTCTTTGAGAAGGCTTGTGGACCTATTGAGCAAATTTGGATAGGTTTTGTGTGGACCTATTGAGTAGATTTGAACAAGTTCTTAGTGAGCTTTTTGAGTAGATTTGGATAGGTTCTATGTGGACCTGTTGAGCAGATTTGAGCAGGTTATGTGTGGACCTGTTGAGCAGATTTAGATAGGTTCTATGTGGACCTATTGAGTAGATTTGAGAAGGTTTTGTGTGGACCTATTGAGCAGATTTGGACAAGTTCTGAGTGAGATTTTTTAGGAGATTTGGACATGTTCTGAGTGAGCTTGTTGAGCAGATTTAAGAAGGTTATGAGTGAACCTATTGATACAGATATTTGGAGGTGAGAGAGTATAGAGGACAGAGTCTTAGTGGATATATATCCAACAACAAGGACAATTGAAGACATATCTACATGAGGAGTCTTCAAGTGGAGAGATATCCACCAGTTAGTGCAGTAGAGAGACCGAGTCTTCTAGAATATCACTAGCCATAGTAGAAGGAGAAAGAGGTATCCTATGGAAGAGATCCACGAACTTGAGATTATGGGATCAAAATCTCCTTTGGATAGAGGTCCATAAACATTGTACTTGGTAAGGATTCCCAAAATATTATTTGAGAAATATTTAGAAGAAATATTTTTTTGTGGAGGTAGCCCACATTGGGTGAACCATGTTAAAAATGATGTCTCTCATGTGTGTGATACTTTGTGTGATGTTCACTATTTTATTAATGTTGATTCTACTATTTGGGGAAAAAATTTATTTTATATTGTTCAATCCCCTCTCAGTATAAGAACGTGTTCTTCAATTTGTATCAAAGTCGACCTATCCATGAAGATTTTAACATCTTGGAAGACGATCCTTCAGTAAAACACATGTTCTCAAAGAGTGAATAAAGTATAGACTTTGAGGAAGCACTCTTCAACTATCTTCAACATCTTGAAAGAATTCAAGAAGAGAGTGCACAACTAAAGGAACATATCCAAAATGATGAATTGGCAAGAATTGAGCTTCTACAAAGGTTAATAGAACTAAAAATAGAAGTGAAATAAAGAAGAGAGATTCAACATCAGTTGAGAGACACATTGTAAGGCAAAGAAGAGGGACTTGCTAAAGTGGCAGCATAAATTGTTATGCTAAAATGTAGAACTAAAATAAACAAGATATTACAAGGAGATGCACCAAGTCAACAAGAGGTAGGAACATCAAACAAAAGAGAGGTATCTTACCATATCTCAAGGAAAGAATACCACAAAAGGAAGAATACCAGATCAAGTCCTCATCAAAATAGGTTACAAAATTCTTTCCATGGACATTGTTTTTCTTGCAATAAATATAGTCATAGATCTACTCAATGTACTAGTAGAGACAATGATAGTAGTAGTAAATATTCTCTTGCACCACATATGGATGATGATATTAAGTGTTACAAATGTAATAGTTATGATAATATAGCTAGAAGGTGCAAACTAGAATTCTCTAAGTCTAGTAGAAATACCACAACTCAAACTACTAGAAAAAGAAGAAAAAGGGAAAGGAAAATTAAAATCCTTTCTAGTTCAAATAGCATTGCATGCTCAGGATAAAGAAGAAAAATGATTTCTAGATAGCGGATGCTCTAGAAATATGACATGAGAAAAAGATAAATTAATAGTTTTAAAATAAGGAAATAGAGGATCAGTAAACTTTGGGGACAATGGTTTAGCAAATATTTGTGGAAAAGGAACTCTAAATATAGGCAATGGGAAAGCAAAAGCTGAAAATTTTCTATATTTGGAAGGTCTGAAACATAATATCTTGAGCATTAGTCAACTCTGTGATCAAGGCCATATGGTAAATTTTCATCAAGACAAATGTGAATTAAGGAAATCTAAATTTGGAAAACTAGTAGCTAGCGCTATAAGAGAAATAAATAGTTATGTACTCAATGAGATCAAAAAGGAAAAATGTATCTTATCCAAAGAAAATGATATATGGTTTCAACATACAAGATTGGTACCAAAGGAGAATCTTCTAATGGCTTTGGAAGATAAAGAAGGTGGTTCAATAGAATACAAGCCAAAAGGAAGTAATGATATAAATAAAGGTAAAAAAATAGAGGAATATTCAGTAGATAATGATTATAATCTCAAGAGAGAACTTATCTATACCCTTGACATAGTAAAGAAGGCTATAAAGCAACATTCAAAGCTTGAAATTCAGTTTCAAGAATGTGATTAAGGTTATTGCTCATTGATGATTTAGAGAAGTCAAAGGCTAAGGCAAGCAAGTTCAAGGATAAGTTAAAATCAAATGTTTTGGAATGTGAGAAGTTAGCACAAGAAGTAACTACTCTAAAATAATACTTAAAGGACTCCAAGATAAATATGAAGAGTTTCACAAATATCTCTAAGAACTTGGATAAGTTCATCCATGGACAACAAAAAACATCATGTTCAATAGGTCTTGGATTTGGAAAGTTTCAAAAGAAATAGGAAAAAGAATCTACTTCAAGTCGTGATGAAAAATAAACTTCAGAAGAAGATACATAAAAAAAAAAAGACAATTTAAATGAGAGTGGGACATTAGAGGATGAGTTGGATAACAAAGAGTTCAACAAAGATAGGAACAATGCATAAAGAATATACAGATGGAACAAAAATCATAACAGGATACCAATGAGTTCAATAAAATGAGGCTTTAATGAAATATGATTTTCATGTCACAAGTTTGGATACATGTCTTCACAATGCACGACTCATGAAAGACAGGTATATGGAAAAGAACATATTTTCCAAGGTTATTGCTACTCATGTAATGAGTTTGGTCACAAGGAAATGAATTGCACGATTAATGATAGAATAGGATATGGCTTCATGAGGAGAAATCCTACGACAATTGCACATCCAAGGAATAATAACATTAAGTGCTATAAGTGCAATAATTATGGTCACATAGCAAGATGGTGTAGAGAAAATATTCCAGAAATAGCTATGAACAGGAACAAGAATATGAACAAAAACAAAATTATGAATAAAAACAAGAAGATGAACAACAATAAAGACTCAGAAAATAATAGATACTCATAAAATAATAAGAACATGAACAATGATGAGAACCGCAACAGGAACATGGATGAGAAAAATAACAAGAATAGGAAAAAAAGTGACGACAAAAACATGGATGATGACTTGGAAAGAAACAGTGAGCAGATTCAAAAGACTCGCAGAAGAAGAGAGAAATATGAAGATACAAATATGTGCTTTTGAGGAGTAGAAATAATCCCACCCCATAATTATCCACCTCATGTGGAGGTGGGGGAGGGGCTAAGCTAAGAGGCTCATTCTTAGCCCTGAGACCCCAAGGTGACCCTTTTCCATTGATGTCAAAGGGGGAGAGATTTGTATATTGGGGAGAGATTTGATATAAGGAGATATTTTAGAGAGCATTGAGCCAAGGGAGCAAATTCCCAGGGGGAGCAGAAAAGAAGGTCAGGTTTCAGTAAAATTAATATGGATTGCCATCAATGAGAAAGGGGGAGATTGTTGGACATTTTGAGTCCCTAAGCTAAAAGTTGTCATTGATTTCAAAAAGACCTATGTAAGTAAGCACTATTATTTTGCTCCACAAAGAGATTCATGAGAAGCAAAGGTTTTGATCAAATGTTCTAGAAGGTATGCATGACATTTGGTTCTAAAAGGAGCTTCAAGTGAGGCTTAGCAAAAGGTTTTTATGAAAACCAATAAAGGTAAGGAAATGTTTTATTTAAAACTAATGGATGGCATATTTGAAATGGGTTTTTCTTAAAACCCAAGTTGGATTTTCGTTTCATCAAAAAATGTGCCCCGGTGATGGAGAAATTTAATTTTAAAGGTTTAGTTTAAATTTCAATTTATTTAAAATTTAAATTTAAATTTTAAAATTAAATAAAAGTTTTTTCCTTCCTTTCTTATTGGTGTCATCGACATCATGAGGGTAATGTTAAAAGGGCCAACGTATTCACATTTAAGGATGACTTATATAAATAAGCCAAAGTTTTTCCATTTAAAAAACCTAAGAAGTGTCTCATGATTTTTTAAAACCCAAAGTATTTCTGCATCCAAATATTGCACAGCAAATTTCGTGGAGTGTGACATGGGTAGTCAAGTCATGGATGGTCAAAGTTTTGGTGCCTTGTGAGGAAAGTGCACGTAGTTTAAGGAAGATAGTGCCCAAGGCACTCACATGGGCAGTGTTACCTCATGTGTCTTAGCTACCGCTTGGCAGTATGGTGGGCAGAGGTTCAAAAAACCAAAACCCTTCGAGGGCTCCTTTGAGGTATGCATTGTGACTCTGATATTTTTGGGGGTAAAAATTTTAATTAAAATATTTGCTTGCTAAGGTTTGATATTTTATTAATGTGAGATATTACCTAATAAAGCTTTATGATTACTTTTGAATGCAAAAGTGTTGAAATAAAGAATATAAAATATTTGATTTATTTTATGGTATAAGTGGTTTGTGTAGTGACAAGGCTATGCAATGATTTGATTTATTTTATTTTATGGTACAAGTGGTTTTAGGAGTGATAAGCAAGTTGTACATTAATTCTTAAGAAGGTTTTCTAATTAAAATCCTTGGTAAATATTATTGTGAAGTTGAGTAGTGTTGATTAGTTTACGATCTTCTAACCCTTGTGAATATTGGCAAAATAATATTGTGATTGTGGTAAATTTCCTAAGAGGCTTATTCATCTTCACAAAAGGTATGGGAAAATTCTCCTATTGATTATGGTGGTTGATTTCTAAAAATATCTTTAGAATGAAAAGGATTAATTGTGGTTTCCTTTTCTAAAGTGATTGGTTTAATGCTTCAAGGTTTTTTGGATTGAGAGTTGTGATTAAACCTTATTTTATAAGCATTGTTGTTGGAGCCCATTGGTTGTGCAAAGAACTTGAACTTGAGTTAGAATAGAACATGAGTATCATTGTTATGTGAGATTTGTTGTTGAGCATTGTTGGAAACATTTTGAGTTTATTGATACATGCTTGGACTAGGGTTTGTGAGAAAGGGTTGTTCATTGAGGTGCTTGGTTGAGTTGAGTTTATTGAGCCTAGTCAAGTGGATGCATGTGGTTGTTCAAGTTCCATAAAATAAGCTATTCTATATTCTTGATTTGATTTGAGATTGATATTTGAGAATATAACATATAAATTCTCTAAAAATTCTCTTTATGCTTCTATGAGATTGATTTGAGTTGAGATTGGGATTTGAGTATAGAACATATTGAGTCTCTAAAAATTCTTTTTATGCTTCTATGATATTGATTTGAGCTGAGATTGAGATTTGAGCATATAACATATTGAGTCTCTAACAATTCTCTTTATGCTTATATGAGATTTAGTTGATATATTGATTGAGCATTAAGTATAGAACATATTGAGTCTCTAACAATTCTCTTTATGATCCTATGAGATTGGACAAGTTCTGTGTGAACTTGTTAAGTAGATTTGAGATAAGTCTTTGAGAAGGCTTGTGGACCTATTGAGTAGATTTGGACAGGTTTTGTGTGGAACTATTGAGCAGATTTGAGAGAGTTCTGAGTGAGCATGTTGAGAAGATTTGAACAGTTTCTGTGTGGGCCTGTTGAGCAGATTTGAGTAGGTTCTGTATGGAAATATTGATCATATTATGATAGGTTTTGTGTGGACCTATTGAGAATATTTGAGCAGGTTCTATGTGGACCTGTTGAGCATATTTGGACAAGTTCTGAGTGAGCTTGTTGAGTAAATTTGACAAGTTCTGAGTGAGCTTGTTGAGTAGATTTGAGAGGTTTTGAGTGAACCTATTGAGACAGAGCTTTGGATGTGATATAGTATAGAGGATAGCGTCTCAATGGATAGATATCTAGAATCCAGGACAATTGAACATAGATCTGAGTGAGGAGTCTTCAAGTGGACATAGATCCAGTAGTCAGTGTAGTAGAGAGATAGTCTTCTAGAAGATCACTAGATAGAGTAGAATGGGAAAGAGTTCTCCTGTTTAAGAGATCCATGAACTTGAGATTAGGAGATCAACATATCATTTGGACAAAGGTCCTTAGACATTGTACTTGGGAAGGATTCCCAAAATATTTTTTGAGAAATATTAGAAGAAATATTTTTCTATGGAGGTAGCCCACATTGGATGAACCACGTTAAAAATGATTTCTCTCATGTGTGTGATTCTTTGTGTGATGTTCATTATTTTATTAATACTGATGTTACTATTTGGGGAAAAGTTTTGTGTTATATTGTTCACCCGCCCTCTCAGTATAAACACATTTTCTTTAGCCATTTCCTTCTCCATGTTACCTTCAGTTGCATGAAAAGCTTAGAGTCATACAATTGCATTGATTGGTTTTATGAGGATAATTTTTGCCATACGAAGACATGCCTCTCTTCATATTATAGTTTTTTTTTTCCCACAGGGGTTTTTTTCACCAACTATTATATGTAAATGAGTACCTAATCAGGCCATTTTGCTGGGACTCATCTTTCTTTATTGTTAAAAGAGGAAAATCTTCACCATATGAAGACAGGCCTCTCATTGTTGGTTTTTCCCCACAGGGATTTTTTCACCAACAATATTATGTAAATGAGTACCTAGTCAGGCCTAGTTATCGGGACTCATCTTTATTTATTATATAAATAGGACAATCTTTGCCATACGACTAAAAACCTCTAATAGTTGGTTTTTTCCCACAGGGGTTTTTTCACCAACTATTATATGTAAATGAGTACCTCATCAGGCCATGTTTCTAGGACTCATATTTCTTTATTTTTAAAGAGGACAATCTTCACCATACGAAGACATGCCTCTCTTCTTCTCATAGTTGGTTTTTCTCCATAGGGTTTTTTTCACCAACTATTTATTGTATAAGGAGGACAATATTTGCCATACGAAGACAAGCCTCTAACTTCCTTTTGATTGATGGTTTTTTCCCATTGGGTTTTACCATCTCTACAAAATAAGTCATTGTACATGAGTAACCTTATTGAAGGACTCATTTGTATGTTCACCCCTAGTATCACTTAAGGGGGGTGTTAGAATAAGATAATATTCTCTTAAGTTTCACTAGGATAGACACTTGATTACTCCTCCATGTGTCAGGAGAACTCTCAGTGGTGTCTTCATCAAGTCTAATGATTTGTTGTAATCCAATGACTCTCAATGATCAACTTTGTTGTTTATACAGAGTTGATCCTTGGAATAAATCAATCAATTCTACTCTTCTCTTCATCTCTTGTAATTCTTTGCATATCTATTATGAAATTCTAACACTCCTTTGATATCATTTGATAATGATGAAAAATACAAGTTTTCTTTCTAGGACTCCCATCATGATATCATTTCTTCACATGGGTTCAATTGGGATGAGGAAGATAAAAATTAACTTTGGTCTCTTTTAGGATTTAGTCCTAGACAATCCATAGCTTTTGATAATGTGAATATTTTAATTGTATTTCAGTTTGTTACCATAAATGATGCTTTTGAAATAAAAGATATTTCTCACAGTTATTCTAAGAATGATAACTCTTGTATTAGGGATCACTTAAACTAGAGTCTGCCCTTCTTACTTCACATTGATCTTACCTTGAGCTTTCATCTATAGATATTTCCAACCTTTAAATATTAGGAATATTTCCTAAACCTCCCCATTTAAAATATGAGTCTCAAATTCTAATTGAAGAGATGATATACATTAATGTAGGCTCTAAATAACAACCCTTAAATCATAAAACTTGGGCAATTTTTAACTTTCAAAGATTATGAATGTTATATTGAGATACTAATGGAATTTAGTGTCATCTTTGTGTGGTCCTAGTGGACATGCCTAACCTATATATTTCTTTGTAGATCTACTATATTGTTGTACAACAAAATACTAAATCTATCAATTGTTTTTAAAAAATACCTCCTAAGGTTACCCTAGCAATTAAAGAAGAATCGTAGAAAATCCTTGATGTGGGTTTTATAAAATTAATCAACTTTTATGATTATATTCAAAACATTATTTTTATATCTAATAATGAGGGTAACATGTATGTATGTATTGAATTTAGAGATATCAATTGAGACTTCCTAATATTGACATGATCGTGGACTTCACTACTATTTGTTGAATGCTATTCCTTATGGATGGATTTTCAAGACATAATAAAATAATTATTTTCTAAATATTAGGCTAATTCCACTTTTATAATCTCTTGGGATACCTTTTACTATAATATCATGCCATTTCACCTTAAGAATATTTGGTAAAACTTATCAGTGAGCCATGATCTATATATTCCATGAGAATATGTACGATATTATGGAATATTATGTACATGATATCTTAGGATGGTCCCTCAAGTGTGAGGATAATTTAATGAACTTAGACATATATTGAAATAATTAAGATAATATATTTTTTGGCTAAGTATATTTTTAGAGTGACCTCATGCAAGTTACTAGGATCCATATTGTCTCGTAGAGGAATTGAAGTTGACTTTAACAAGATTTTTGCTATTATAAATATGCCACCTACCCATAATATAACTAATATTTGAATCCTTTAAGGTAAGTTTTAGGTCATAAGGAAATTTATCTCTGAACTTGTTGATAAATTTTTACCATTCTTCAAACTCCTTAGCAAGTATAATATGTATAGTTGGGATGTTGAATGTCAAGCTACCTTTGATGCTCTAAAATCATACTTTTCATACCTAACTATAATTGTCTCCTAATATAGCCAAACACTTTTTGTTGTATATTTGACAATCATTCATACAATAGGAGCTATATTAGCTAGTACAAAAACCAACATAGATAATGGGTTATTTATTATAATAGTAGAAATTTAGTCAGTTATGAAACCCTCTATACTTAGAGATATTGTGCCTTTAAGTGGTCTTAAATTTTTAGAAATTAAGACCATCATCATAGCTAAGGCTAATCCATTATGATATATCATGTGCAAACCATATTTTTTAGTACAAATTATTATGTGGGTTATAGCTCTTAGAGAATTTGACATCAAATATTTTAATCATAAATCAATGAAGGGTCAAGTTATTGCAGACTAACTAGGAGTTACATCTCTCATTGACAGTTAGCCTCTTGTTCTTTAGTTTCTTTATGACTCAATCCTTGCTATGGAAATGAAATGACATGATTCCTAGACTCTATATTTTGATGGTTCTAGCTTCATTAAAGGCATGGGAGATGATATCATGTTGGCCACATTCCAATAGTATCCTATTTATTTATCCTTAAAGCTTCAATTATCCTACACAAATAACATAATAGAGTATAAAGCACTCATACCATGACTTCATGTGGACATAGCACTCAATATTAAAATACTCACTATATTTTGTGATTTCCAACTAGTAGTAAACCAAATTAATAGTTTTTATTAGGAAAGGGATGAAAATATAAAGCTATATAATAATATTGTTGATAAATTATTGGCTTCTTTTGATAATGTTAACATCAAATCCATACCTCGATCAAGGAATAGCCATGTATATGCCTTGGATTTAGCCATATCACTTAGTGCCCATAATATTAAACATGAATATACTATAATAACCATTACATATATGTAATAACCCACTAACCTAGACTCTAGTTAGATACCATTATATGTTTTCTTTGTTGATACTACTACACCCTATACTTGTTGTAAATATAAATATGCCTTTCTTAAGGATGTCACCTTATCCATAATATTAAGTCATAGTGAGCATAAGTGTTTCAAGCATTGTGCTTATCCCTATGTTATTATTAGATATATTTTTTATTATGGCTCCCTTGATAATATCTTACTCTAATTCTTGAACTCTAATGAGGCTCAAGTAGTCAGTAGAGAAGCCCATGATGGATCCTATGGAGGCCATTTTAGTGGTGTATCCATCGCTAAAATATTCTTACACATTGGCAATTACTAGTACTTTATGGATAAATAATACTATGACTATGTTAAGCACTATGACTATTGCCAAAAATATAATACCATAGCTCAAACACTTCAACATATAACTTCACCATGGTAATTTTCCATATGGGTTTTGGATATCATTGGTAAAAAAGCTAATGTCCTAATGAACATAAGTTTATCATCATAACCACTAAATACTTCACCAAGTGGATCAAGGTTATTTTACTATAAACTATAATAGGGGCATAGGTCTCTAAATTCATCATTAACTAGATCCTTTGTTGCTACAACATCCCTTCTATTTTAGCCTTAGATAATTGGGCACCTTTTAATTAGAAGTATACCTCAAAAAAGTGTGCTAAGTTCAAGATTCAACATAAATGGCCTATATTGTACTATCCTCAAATAAATAGTCAAGCTAAAGCTTCTTATAAAAATTTGGTTAAAATACTTAGGAAGCTAGTTAGAAAAATTGGTGGCAATTGCTAATTACAACTATATATGACTCTATGGACTTATTTAACTAGTGTGTGATATCCTACAGGAACCATCCTATGTGTCTTACTCTATGGAATTGAGGTTGTCATCCTATTTGATCTTGAGGTCCACTAATTGCATGTATTACTCCTATATTCCTCCATTAGGGATGAATATCGACCAGATCATATTGCTGAAATGTAATTTTTTGACTAAAAGTGAATCCATGCATTGGAACAATTACAAGTATGTCAAGATAGGATTCGATGAGCATATGATAAGAAATTTTAATCATGATCTATCAAATTTTGTGATATTGTCCTTAAATAAAACCAAAAGAATAATAATGTCAAAGATAATCATAATGGCAAGTTTGAATCAAACTAGCTAGGTCCATTGATAGTTACTACCACATATGGATCAAGTGTATATTTCCTAACCACACTTGATGACAAATATCATAATAATCCCCTTAAAATTATGCATCTCAAATGTTACTATACTTAACTATGTATTATTTATATTCATTGACTACTTGAACATGTGTATGATAGCATTTGTTGCTTACTTACTTAATTGTTTAGTATCATAATTGTATGTATGCATGTATTTATTATTAACTAGTTTGTCTACTTCATACCATATGAAGGGGACTTTTTGGGAGCCAATTATAATTTTAGTTATAAAATATTATACTTTATACTCAATTATATAGTTGAAGTAGTAGATCCCCTAGTCTCTCCTCCCTTCTTTGTTGCCTATTTGCATAATTATTCAATAATATTATTTTCATGGATACGCTTGCAGTGCTGAACAATGAGGAGAATTTCCATCTAAAAAGGTAAGGTTTAATACCATTTATTATTGCTTTCATAGTTGGAGATATAAGAGTTATAAACTAAGGTTAAATATTATATTTTTAAAGAAAAAGGGGTAACTTATCTTATTAATTTAATATTTGCAATTTAACTTAGAAGAAATAAGGAATTTAACTTGGATTAAATTATTTTGCAAATATTATTATTTTTCTAATTTTTCAAACTTCGGAACCACAAGGGTTACTCCATCAAATTTATTTTATTGGAAATAGGAAATAATCTAAGGGATATAAAAGAGGTTATTAAGACTTCCATTAATGTTGGATATATATATTTTTACTTATATCAAACATTCAAAAATGGAAAAAATAATTCCAACATCAAAATATCTTCAAAAATAACGTGCTTAGTTCAATTAGGAGTAATAAGGTTTTAAGAAGTTAATTTTTAATTCTTACAAAACTTGTATAAAATCAACCAAAATTGAACTATATTTTTACAAAAAACACTATATCCTACTTCAAATAACTAGGGAGACATAAGGTAGTCTACAAACCTAAGAATCTATAAAGGTTTTACCAAATCAAGCTTATATACTTCAAGAAGGTATAATATATAAAGAGCTATAATATAGACTACAATTATATCTCAATTCTTCAAGTTCAACCTTTTAAATGGGTAAAGGAATGTCATACAATGATTGTAAAACTTGCTTCGATAGGAACCAATTCACAAAGCATGATCATTTGTGGTTTATTGATTTAAAAGTCAGTCATCATGTGACAAGAAATATACAATGGTTTGAATATCTTGACGTTGCTAAAGGTTACAAATTAAGAATTTCACACAACCGAACTTATCCTATTCATGGATATTAATGTGTATATTCTAGTAAATAGTTTCCAAATATTCTACTACAAAAATTATTGTATGTTCCTGGATTAACATTCAATCTCATCTCAGTAAGCAAGCTAGTAGAAAACAACTACATTAGTAATTATATATATATGGATGGGATCAATACATGTATCATTATGAATAAATATGGATTAAAAACAATAGGTTCAATCCATGAAAATACCTATATCCTAGACTCAATGGAAATCTCACAAGATATTGTGATGTTACAAAATGCTTCTAACTTATTTGTAGAAGAATAGGTTGAATAAAATGAAGAACAAGTACATCAAAAATGTAAGTACAGAAGGATAAAAAAAATATGATAGGACAATTACATCATACCCTACTCATTCATTAATAATAATAATCAAATGAAGGTACTTGCAAGGAGAACTATAAATTTGGAATGATAGAATATGAATCTAAACATGTCAAAGATCATCCAATGAAAGAATAAGCTCCAACTGCAACCTACTTTACATCATATAAAGACACAAATTACCTGCTCAAATTAAATACAAAGAATGCAAATGAAGACTATGAATATGATGTAGAATATTATGAAGAAGATCCATATTGAATACTAAAGTCTTAAATACATAAATAACGTAATAAAATGGGGTTTTGGAAATAGATTCTATTCAATCATTTGGGTTATGTAAATGTATCCTACATGATACATACTTAGGGTTGAAGAACACAAGCTTATACTGAGAGGGGGGGTGAATAGTATAAGACCTCTTTTTACTTTCTCTATTTAACTTCAACTTCGCAAAGCAATGAACCAATAGAAATATCAAAGCAATGCATAAAGCAACACACAATGAGACACCAATTTTAACGTGGTTCACCCAACATGGGCTACATCCACAAAAATTTTCTCTAAAAAGTTTTCTCAATGTTCTTTGGGAATCCTTCCCAATCACAATATTTATGAGCCTCAGCCCAAAGGAGAAACCTTCCCCTACTCAATTATTTATGAGCCTCTGCCCAAAGGAAAATCCTTCCCCTCCTAACGAATTTATGAGCCTCCTACACAAAGGAGAATCCTTCCCCTCCTCATGAATTTATGAGACTCCTGCCCAAAGGAGAATCCTTCCCCTCATCTCTGGAAATGATACTTCAGAATATCACCTGCCTCTTATTTCGCTAGCACGTGGAACTCCTTTCCACAGAAGACCTCCTGTCCTCAATCCTTAGCCTCAAGAGACCTCTTTCCTCACTGATCACCTCCACAACAACTCATCAACCTATACTAAACACAGTCAGTTGGTCCAGCACAAGTCTTCCTCACTTTGTCAGATCTGTCCCAAGATCAACTCATAAAGCTTGAACAAATCAATCTCTACTGCACACAAGCCTTCTCAAAGACTTGTAAAAAATGTCCTTAGGTTCTTCTCAAAGAACCACTTCAACTTTGTCATCAAGTCCTCTGCTAGGACCCGTCCAAATCAGCTCACAAGTCCTCCCTAGAACTTGTCCAAATCAGCTCACATGTCCTCACTAGAACCTATCCAAATCGGCTCACAAGTCCTCACTAGAACCTGTCCAAATCATCTCACAAGTCTTCACTAGAACCTATCCAAATCAGCTCACAAGTCCTCACTAGAACCTGTCCAATTCAGCTCACAAGTCCTCACTAGAACCTGTCCAAATCAGCTCACAAGTCTTCACTAGAACCTATCCAAATTAGCTCACAAGTTCATCAAGAAAAACTTGCTTAGCATGAACCCACAAAGAGAATTGTTAGAGACCCAATGTGATTCATCAACCTCATAGAAGCATAAAGAGAATTGTTAGAGACTTAATATGTTCTATACTTAACTGCCAATATCAATATCAAATATCATAGAAACATAAAGAGAATTGTTAGAGACTCAATATGTTCTATACTTAACTCCCAATCTCAATCTCAACTCAATCTCAATCTCAAAAGAATAAGATATATGTAGTATGCTTTTCTCAAGAACATGAAACATAACCCAACAATTGCCAACCATGCAATATCTCATATAACAATGATACTCATGTTCTTTCCACAACCAATATATTTTCTCAACCAATTAGGGCTTTAACAACAATGCTTATAGACAAGGTTTAACCAACATCATTCAACTCAACATTAACCTTGAAGCATTCAACCAATCACTACATGAAAAGGAAACTAGTAGACATATTTTTCCCTCCAAAGGTATTTGAACAAAACAGCCACCAACATAAATCACCAATGCAAAGAATAACTTGCTCAAATCAATCTCAATGGAGTAAGCCCAAATCATGTATCAAGTAAAGCATTAACTTGATCAAAACAACCTCTATGGAAGCAACTCAACCATCAATCTCAAAACAACCAACTAAGGGTTTCACCAACTCAATGCAAGTAGCAAGACTTACTAACATAAACCCTAGTGCAAATATGATTCCTCTTCCTCAACCAGAATTATGCATTCACCCAAAAAACTCATCAATGATTTTAATGCATAAACAATCTTCAATATCCAGAAAATGGGATTTACACCAACAAGAATACCTAGTAGACAACCTTTTCACTCCAAACTCAATTTCATAAAATACACTATCAACAATATACATGGAAGAAGTTGCCCATACCTTTGTTTGAGGAAGAAGAGAATAGTTCTTCAACCTGTTACCAACACCACCCTCAACTTTGCCACCATGTTATGGTTAGAACATAAAAGTAACCACACAAATATTTATTCCATAAAAAACCTTATGAATCTAATCCTTAGAAGTCAACTAGCAAAAAATATAAAGCATACAAACAATATATCCTTTTACACCTTATTTATCCAAATTAATTAAACCATGCTCAAGGAATAATAGCGTCTAAGCAAATCTCACTCAACAATCAAGCCAAAAATCTCAACCACACACTATCAACCTTATATCTCCAAAGAAGCATTTAACCTTAAAAATAATTTTAAATAAATCTGCCCAACCACTTCTTCTTTAACAAAATGCAGATTTTATTTAAAAAACCTTACCAAAAAAAAATGCTTCCAAAAATTGTGGGTCAATAGTGCCTCCAAAAAAATCGGAGCGCAAAAACTCTTCTCACACTCCATGACGGGAGTCGAACGCTTGACCTTCCTTCAAGTGCCTTCATAGAACAGTCATTGCCACTAGGCCAACGACGCTAGCTTGAAGTCTAGCAAGAGTCTCCTTCTCCTTAACCCTTTGGCGGTGGATAAAAGTGGCAAAAAAAATGATAGCCATAGCTTTTACTTCCCAACTTTTGCACAATTCGAATTTATTTCACACCATTGCTTTGGACTATAGGTTATGGCTTATTAGCCAAACTTCCATGCTATGCATGACGTTGGTGGGAGGATAATTTGAAATTTTCAAATTAATATTATTTTTGCACCTTCGAAACAACTTTAGGGTTTATGAAACCCTTTTGATTATTTAAAAAATAATCAAAGGTCTTTTAGACCTTAGACCTTAGGTGGAGAACCCATTAAATTATTAAAATAATTTAATCACTAAATCAAATAAATAATTAATTAAAAAACCTTTAAAAGGTTTTATTAATTAATTTATTTAATTAATAAGTGTCTCCAGACTTTGCATTAAGCTGAGAGAGGTTTTGAGAAAAACCCTTAATGCATCCACCTGGTTTTAATAAAAACCCTTAAACCTGCCATGGTTTTGATAAAAACCTTTTCATCTACCACATGGAATCTCTCCAGAATATTCTAGAAAATATTCTTTGGAATCTTCAACATTTGAAGCCAATAAATCCTCTTGACATTAATGCCAGTTCCTCTTGACATCAATGACAACTCATAGACAAGAAGCTAGGATCTCAAACCCAAAATTGCCAACAATCTCCCCCTTTGTCATTGATGGCAAACCATGCTTCTCAACAACATTGAAACTCAAAACTGTTGTAAATAAATCATATCCCCCTGACTTGAGGCTCTCCTCCTTACTCATATCTCTCCCCCTTTGTCATCAATGGCAAAGGGTCACCTTTGGGGCTTGGGACTAAGAATGAGCCTCTTAGCTTAGTCCCTCCCCCACCTCCTATTAAGGTGATTAATTCTGGGGTGGGAGTAAAACTCCCATTAGGCACTGATCTTCATCAGTGTCTATAACTTCCTTACCATGTCTTCTCTTGTTCTCCTTGTCCATATTCCTATTCCTGTTCATGTCACTATTGTTGTTCTTGTTATCACTCTTGTTCTTATCCATGTCTTGATTCTTGTGTCTGTTCATACCCATGTTCCTGTTCCTGTACCTTGGAATTTTAGCTCTACACTGTCAAGCTATGTGACCTTCATTGTTGCACTTATAACAACTAACAATGTTATTTCTTTGAGGCATACCTGATATTTGACTCCATATGTTCTGACCAACCCTGTTCCTGTTATTAGCCTTACAATAAACAACCTTGTGCCCAAATTGTTTACAAGAGTAGTAATACCCTTGAAAGAAATTACCACCTCTGAATTTGTCATTTACCTTCCTCACTTGAGTCATGCAATGTGAAGCCATGTGACCAAACTTATGAAAAGCAAAACATCTGCCATTAAACTTTCCTTGATTTGACCTCTTAGGTCCTGTAAACTTTCTCCCCTTTTTCTGATTCTTGTTTTTTGATTTTGTGGATCTATCACTCAAGGAATTTTTCTCTGAAGTACTTTCCTCATCAGAACTCTCTTCCTTTTGGAATCTCTTACTAGATTCCCCAGCAGAGTCACCAACCTGTTCCATGTGTTTCTTACCAAAACCAAGACCTGTTTTATCTGTTGTCCTTCTTTGATCTTTGATGATTGACTTTACCTTTTTGGTGCTATCTTCAAACCTATAAAGCTTCTCCTTGTACTCTTTAGTTTCCTATTTTAAGGAAGCCACTTTCTGTTCCAACTCTCTACACTCAAGAACCTTAGACTCTAACTTATCCTTAAGTTTTTGTGTCTTAGCTATAGAGAAGTCAAGACTTTATATAAGCTCATCTCTCTCAATACAACATTCATCCAATTTATCATTGAGTCTAGCATTCTTCTTTCTTTCCTTTTTCAAAGCACTAAGAGCACTAACAAGTTCAGCTTCAAGATCTACTTCACCATCATCTATAACTTCCTCTATTTTTTTGCGTTTTGAAACATCAATGACTTTTTCATATTTCTTATCACTAGAGGTGCTACCATTTTCTAAAGCCATACAAAGATCTTCCTTACAATTTTTTGAAGCATCCTCATACATAGTATAACTAGAAATCAATCCATCATTTGTGCAATCATCCTCAAGATGTCCAAAATTTCCACATCTAAAACATTTCATACGGACAAATCTATGTTTCTTTTCTTCTTCTTTTTCGTTAGGAACAACATCTCATTTCCAACATCACTTGAAGAACTTTCACTATCACTACTAGAACACTTACTTGCCTTGTCTAGGTAGAAAATTTTCTTGTGTTTGTGAGAGTACCTCTTTCCTTGATTGCTTTGCTCATATTTATTCTTCCTTTGATGCCCGTGCCTTTCAGAATCCTTGCTCTTATAATCTTGTTTATCTTCATCACTTTCATCCTTGACAGTAGTACGATTAGTAGCATAATGACCAAACTTTCCACAATTGAAACACTTGACATATTTCATACCTTTGTGCTTTCTTGATAACTTGCCCTTCTTGCTTGTAATATGCCTCTTCATCACTAGAAGACTCATCACTATCTTGAAGCTCTTTACCCTTGGATTTCTTGGTAGCCTTGAAAGCTGCCTCCTTATTAACATCAACCTTCACTTGAGTTCTCAACTCAAATGCTGCAAGTATACTATGAAGCTCATCATTTTTCAACTTATCCAAATCCTTAGCTTCCTCAATAGTAGAAATATTTTCACTAAATATATTTGGAAGAGACCTCAAAATCTTATCACAAATATCATTTTCAGAAAGCTCAAGACCTATTTCCTTCATAGATTTAACAATATCATCCATACGAAGCATATAGTCACTAATATTTTCTTCATCATTCATATTGAGTTGTTCAAACATACCTTTGAAGTGTCTCAACTTGGCATTTCTAACATTTGCATCACCTGTATGAACCACATTCAATTGTTTCCACATTTCACTAGCTGTCTTGCAATGAATCACCTTGGTAAGATCTACCTTCTATAAACCCTTTAGGATTGCATTCATTGCCTTTGAATTGCTATGATGTAGGAGCCTCTCTTCCTTAGTAGAAGGACCATGCTCAGGAATGGTATACTCATCCTCAATCACTTCCCAAACTTCATTTCCAAGAGCCATAAGATGAACCTTCATCCTAGCACTCCAAAGCCCAAAATTTGCCCCATCAAGAATAGGTGTTGCATTACCACTTGTAGATTCCATTGTGTTCTTTACAATATTTTCCTTCAAGCTGTTAAAATTTTTGAAGGAACCCGCTCTGATACCAATTGAAGAACACAATCTTATACTAATAGGGGGGTGAACAGTATAAGACCTCTTTTTACTTTCTCTATTTAACTTCAACTTTGTAAAGCAATGAACCAATAGCAATATCAAAGCAATGCATAAAGAAACACACAATGAGACACCAATTTTAACATGGTTCACCCAACATGGGCTACATCCACAAAACTTTTATCTAAAAAGATTTCTCAAAGTTCTTTGGGAATCCTTCCCAATTACAATGTTTATGAGCCTCAGCCCAAAGGAGAAACCTTCCCCTACTCAAGTATTTATGAGCCTCTACCCAAAGGATAATCCTTCCCCTCCTCATGAATTTATGAGCCTCCTACCCAAAGGAGAATCCTTCCCCTCCTCATGAATTTATGAGCCTCCTGCCCAAAGGAGAATCCTTCCCCTCAGCTCTAGAAATGATACTTCAAAAGATCACCTGCCTCTTATTTCACTAGCACATGGAACTCCTTTCCACATAAGATCTCTTGTCCTCAATGCTCAACCTCAAGAGACCTCTGTCCTCACTGATCACCTCCACATCAACTCATCAACCTGTACTAAACACAATTAGTCAGTCCAACACAAGTCTTCCTCACTCTGTCAGATCTGTACCAAGCTCAACTCATAAATCTTGAACAAATCAATCTCTGCTACACACAAGCCTTCTCAAATACTTGTCAAAACTATTCTCAGGTTCTTCTTAAAGAACCACTTCAATTCTGTCCTCAAGTCCTTTCCTAGGACCTATCCAAATCATCTCATAAGTCCTCCCTAGAACTTGTCCAAATCAGCTCACAAGTCCTCACTAGAACCTGTCCAAATCAGCTCACAAGTCCTCACTAGAACCTGTCCAAATCAGCTCACAAGTCTTCACTAGAACTTGTCCAAATCAGCTCACAAGTCCTCACTAGAACCTATCCAATTCAGCTCACAAGTCCTCACTAGAACCTGTCCAAATCAGCTCACAAGTCTTCACTAGAACCTGTCCAAATCAGTTCACAAGTTCATCAAGAAAAACTTGCTTAGCATGAACCCACAAAGAGAATTGTTAGATACCAAATGTGATTCATCAACCTTATAGAAGCATAAAGAGAATTGTTAGAGACTCAATATGTTCTATACTTAACTCCCAATCTCAATCTCAAATCTCATAGAAACATAAAGAGAATTGTTAGAGACTCAATATGTTCTATACTTAACTCTCAATCTCAATCTCAACTCAATCTCAATATCAAAAGAATAAGATAGATGTAGTATGGTTTTCTTAAGAATATGAAACATAACCCAACAATTGCCAACCATGCAATATCTCATATAACAATGATACTCATGTTCTTTCCACAACCAATATCTTTTCTCAACCAATTAGGGCTTTAACAACAATGCTTATAGACAAGGTTTAACCAACATCATTCAACTCAACATTAACCTTGAAGCATTCTACCAATCACTACATGAAAAGGAAACTAGTAGACATATTTTTCCCTCCAAAGGTATTTGAACAAAATAGCCACCAACATAAATCACCAATGCAAAGAATAACTTGCTCAAATCAATCTCAATGGAGTAAGCCCAAATCATGTATCAAGTAAAGCATTAACTTGATCAAAACAACCTCTATGGAAGCAACTCAACCATCAATCTCAAAACAGCCAACTAAGGGTTTCACCAACTCAATGCAAGTAGCAAGACTTACTAACAAAAAACCTATGGCAAAAATTCTTCCTCTTCCTCAACCAGAATTATGCATTCACCCAAAAAAATCATCAATGATTTTAATGCATAAACAATCTTCAATATCCAGAAAATGGGATTTACACCAACAAGAATACCTAGTAGACAACCTTTTCACTCCAAACTCAATTTCAGAAAACACACCATCAAAAATATACATGGAAGAAGTTGCCCATACCTTTGTTTGAGGAAGAAGAGAATAGTTCTTCAACCTGTTACCAACACCACCCTTAACTTTGCCACCAAGTTAGGGTTAGAACATAAAAGTAACCACAAAAATATTTATTCCATAAAACACCTTATGACTCCAATCCTTAGAATTCAACTACCAAAAAATATAAAGCATACAAACAATATATCCTTTTACACCTTATTTCTCCAAATATTAAGCATACAAAAAATCTGCATACAAACAAAATGCAGATTTTATTTAAAAAACCTTACCAAAAAAAAATGCTTCCGAATATCGCGGGTCAACAGTGCCTCCGAAAAAATCGAAGCACAAAAAATCTTCTCACACTCCATGGCAGGAGTCGAACATTTGACCTCCCTTCAAGCGCCTTCGCAGAACAATCATTGCCACTAGGCCAATGACATTAGCTTGAAGGCTAGCAAGAGTCTCCTTCTCCTTAACCCTTTGGCGGCGGATAAACGTGGCAAAAAAAATGATAGACGTAGCTTTTACTTCCCAAATTTTGTGTAATTCAAATTTCTTTCACACCATTTCTTTGGACTATGGGTTATGGCTTATATATCCAAACTTCCATGCTATGCACAACGTCGACGGGAGGATAATTCGAACTTTTTGAATTAATATTATTTTGGCGCCTTCGAAACAACTTTAGGGTTTATGAAACCCTTTTGATTATTTAAAAAATAATCAAAGGTCTTTTAGACCTTAGACCTTAGGTGGAGAACCCATTAAATTTTTAAAATAATTTAATCATTAAATCAAATAAATAATTAATTAAAAAACCTTAAAAAGGTTTTATTAATTAAGTTATTTAATTAATAAGTGTCTCCAGCATGTGCATTAATCTAAGAGTTGTTTTGAGAAAAACCCTTAATGCATCCACCTGGTTTTAATAAAAACCCTTAAACCTGCCATGGTTTTGATAAAAACCTTTTCATCTGCCACATGGAATCTCTCCAAAATATTCTAGAAAATATTCTTTGTAATATTCAACCTTTGAAGCCAATAAATCCTCTTGACATTAATGCCAGTTCCTCTTGACATCAATGACAACTCATTGACAAGAAGCTAGGATCTCAAACCTAAAATTGCCAACAAGGGTACTTTATGTGCATGTTATCTAGTTACTTCATGCAATGTAATAAATGCACAAGTGTCAATGTGCAAGTTGTACATGTGCACGTTATCCCTTGCATAGCTAGATAGAGTGATAATTATTTTCTTTATTTTCTTTCATATTATTTTACATCTTGTGATTGTTATCTCCCAAGGCTCATTCATCAAAATCTAACAAAATATATTAATTATTTCAACCTTATATTATCCCTTTTTACTCCTTATGAAAGTAAATTAATCAACCTATATAAAACAATACCTTAGTAAGGTTGATGAGTGCTAAAACTTTTTTAAATGTGTTGTATCCTCTTGTTGGTTTATGATAGGCTAGTACACATCCTCTTATGATAGTATAAAATGCACCTTTGACTCCTTGAATTCAATATTTGAATATGCTCAGTCTTAGAATGTGATTTTACATTCTCCAAGAGTGTTCTTTTTTATGGTAGATACATACATGCTACCACCTTCTTGATGGGTGTGCTAGGTGGCATGAGATATTACCAATAGTCTTTTATCTCCTTGAGTAGCACTTGCCTTTGAGGAGTTTTAGACCACATGGAGTAGGATGCAATTATTCTTATTGAGTGTTTGAAAATTCTTGGATATTAGGTAGGGTTATGCATAGTGGCTATTTATTTCCAAATTGGCTAAAATTAGGATTTTCAAAATTTGGAATTGGCTAATATTTGGGACCCTTGACTAGGGCCCATTAGCCAAAAATTTCTAGGTGCAATTTTTTTTGGGTCAATTCGCCCCAATTTTATAATAATTTGACCATTTTAAGTTTAAATTTCCAACATTACCCCTAATAATAGTGAACCTTCTACATGTATTTGGATACTATTTACCTGGATTTCAAAATTGATTCACCAAAATTTTATAAATATATTTTGGGGCCTACCCTTTATGCATAAGCCTAGCATTAGGGAAATTATGGAAGGTGTTAGTCAGATGGTAACCTTTATCTTCAGTATTGGATATAGGGTGAGTGCATTACATGGTTGATCACTATTCCTCCTTGAGTGTGGGCATTAGGGTTTGAATATTATCTTACATTTTTTTCCAACTGGTAAAATATTTCCTCCTTATCAAGATAAATATTTGAGCCTTCTTTGCATGCACTCTTACCTTCAACCTACCAATGTATTAAGAATTCTCAATGTATTCTTACCATTTATTACAAGATTTATTTTTCTTCCTCTATGATATTAAATTGTGATATGGCTCCTCCTTTTCTCTAGTGAAGATGTATGATGTATTCCAACAAGGTTAGATCCAGCTATGAATATTCTCAAGCATTGCAATGGTGCTCCCTCTTGGCTGGTGGTTCTTCCACATTGGATATTTGTTAAAGAAATCCTTGTTATACGTAGTATGTGATGCATTATCCTTTGTATTTTCCATCTTACTATTAGTGCTAGTTTCTTACATAGGACTATTGCTATTGCTTGTTGTGTAGATATTGATTTGGTGTCTTGATACACCTTGGTGATGCAAATATTGAGCTCTCTAGTACAAGCTCTATCCTAAAGTACCTTGAGTGTGCTTTCACCTTGCTATAAGTGAATTTTGAGCCCCTTTGGAATGACTCTCTAATATTTTCAAAGTTTGCTCCTCAAAATTTAGTGATGTAGCTTCTTGGAGATTGTGTCTTACTGCTTGTAATAGTGTTTTTAAGACACTATTTTTCTATCCTATTTTGTTGTAACTAAAAGGAAAAAGTTGGTTCCAATGTAATGCAAAAACCCTTTGCAATATTATATTTTGTTTCAAAGATATATGTCACCTATTGAAGCTTCACTTGCTTGTTAAATATGGTGGCACTCTCATCTATTCCTTGAGATCAATATGTAATGTATTGTTGCCTTATTTTTTGAACAACACTAACCTCTAACTCTTTACTTGGATCACTTTAGCACTAATTAATCCAAGATATTAACCATGAAACTAATTTTATAGGTTTAAATTTGCACTAATGTTTATTTTAACTAAAAATCCTTAGTGAACTTTGAATAACTAATATAGTGCAATAATAGTTTCTCCTTATTACTCCTATAAATGAACCCTCAAATTAACTCGAAATATAACTTTAACATAGTTATATTAAGATATGCAGTACTCAAAATGACAAGCTTCATGGCAATATCTTAACATGTTTAAACAAAGGAATACATGATCATTTGCTTCTAAATTTTAGATTTTGTTACAAATAACTGATAATAAATTGGAGAAGAGAGTAGATTTCAATTTTATATTGTAGGTTGACATTGTAAATATATATGAACATCCATGGTTTATTTATTATCTTAAGATATATTGTGCTTGAAATGGTGAGTTATATGGTTTGATTAAAAGCCAATTAGACCATCCTTTCATTGAATATTTTTTGTATCCACTTAAAGATCAATACTTTACCTATTACATATCTCATAGGAATAATATACTTATAAAGAGAACTACATACAACTTCAAAGTAACATTTGTGAAGAATTTTATCTTACACTTTTTAAATGTTAAGTGGTATTGTGGGTTAGAAAACTTATCAAAATCCGTTCTTGACAAGCACTCCAAGTATTGAAATTACTTCTACATAATTTGAAACTTTATGAGTGTCCTATGTAGTAATAAGTTGCATAATAAACTCCACTTACCTTGTGTGGCTTGTGCTTGGGAATCAATATTATTGTCTTTACTTTCAACAACTGGATCATCCTCAAGGCTCAAATCACCAACTCTAGTCAGGTCAATTGGGTCAATATTTTCTATCCATAAAGTATCATGGAAAAATTTTGTCTAGAAGAAGCTATGTATTTAAACTATGTTATCACCATTAACGAAGAAAATTTATACTTTGGATTAGGTCTACCCATATAGCTATACTTTATTATTATTTTGGAGGGTTTATTTGTAGAAATAACAAGGACTATTATCATGGGGTTCACCAATTATTGGATTTCACAAGAAAAAATTCAATGGACCCTGAAAGAATTATATGTCCATGTTGAAAGTACTCAAATATGGAAACTCTTGGTTTTTTGAAGTTTCGTGACCACCTAATTTAGCATGGAATTTCCAAGATATATACCAATTTTATTTCATAGAGAACAAACCTATATTTTTGAAAAATATGAATTGAGCACATGATATGCCATTGATGAGGGTCTAATTATCGAAGATGTACAAGATGACATAATTGGAATGGTCAATGATTCATACAAATTATTCAATGTTAATTACTTAGAGTAGACAAGGACTGCAACATGATGTTGAGTTCCAATCATATTATGAAGCAATTTCTATTGATGAATATTGAAGCTTACTCGAAGATTCCAAATAACCATTATACCAAAACATGGTTGGTTGCAAAATTGTATAATCTCAAAGTAAAATATGGTTGGTTGGATAAAATATTTGGTGACTTATTGGGGTTGTTGAAATATATGCTCCCAATCAATAATACAATTCCAGAGACAACATATGCGATGAATAAAATGATGAGGCCATTGGGATTAGACAATGTAATGATACATGCATGCATCAATGATTATATTTTATATTGGAAATATCATGAAAAGAAGTAAGCTTACCCAACATGTGGTACATATCAATGGGAAGTTGACCCTTGTTCACAAAAGGTATGCATTAATGTTTTTACAAATGTGTTGATGTATTTTCCCATTATATAAAGGTTGAAGAGAATGCATAGGTAAATGATTTTATTATATCATTATTTTTGTTTTATTAATTTATTTCAACATTGTTAGGTGTGGTTGAAGTGAGTTACTTTCTACTTGTAGCTCTGGAAATGTTCTGAAGAATATGATATGGCATTCGTCGCACAAGAGTTTTTATGGAAATTTATGACATCCAATTGACTCCCCAATGTGTAAAACATAGTGTATGACTTGCAATGGCAACCAATGGGTTGAACCCTTTTGTTGACTTTAGTACTGCTTATAGTTGTTGCATAATTGTGTTGGTTACTTATAACCACCCACCATGGATGTGGATGAAGAGGAAAATTCAATGTTAACCTTGTTAATACTTGGCCCTAAGCAACAAGGTAGTGATATTGATGTTTATCTACAATCATTCGTTCTTTATTTGCATGAACTATGGAAGAAATGAGTAGAAATGTATGATGCATTTTATAATACTACATTCAATATGAGAGGAATAATAATGTGGGCTATCCATGAATTTATTGCTTATAGAATCCTATCAGGATGTATGACAAAGGAAAAGGTAGCATGTCTAATATGTGGAGAGAAAACCTATGCAAAATATATTAAATATAGTAGAAATATCACTTACATGGGACACATGAGATTCCTTCCTATTGATCATTCATTTAATCATTAGAGGGAATATTTCAATGGTAAAAAATAGCTCAATAAACCACCCAAAGCGTTAAATGGGATGAATATACTAAAAACAGTGTAGGAAATTCCACAAAAATAGGGAAATAACCACTCAAATAAAATTAAAGACAACACAGATGAGGATAGCATATTTGTTCCTATAGTAGGATGGAAGAAGAAATCTATATTCTTCAATTTTTTGTATTGGTAGGTACAACATGCAACTTTATTTCTATATATGTTGTTATGTCTCTCAATGTCAAGTAATTTTTGTTTGATGTTGCTATTTATGAACAAAATATTCTAGTTCATCATAACTTGGATGTGATGCATGTGGAGAAAAATATCTATGAATGACTATTCAAAACACTACTAGGTATCAACAAAAAGTCAAAGGATGGCAAAAATACCCATTAGGATTTAAAATATATGGATATTAGGAACACATTATGGTTAGTAATAGATGAAAACAAGACATATCTTCCACTAGCACCATACAATCTATCAAATGTTGAGAAAGAAAGCTTTTTTCATACACCATACAATATAAAAGTACCATATGAATATAGTTTAAATATTAGAAAATGTGTCTCTATTAAAGAAATTAAATATTAGAAAATGTGTCTCTATAAAAGAACTTAAGATATAGGGCTTGAAATCACACAATAACCATGTTCTCATTCAACAAATTCTTTCAATATAACTACAACATTTGCTTGATAAGCTAGTGTGACAAACCATTTGTCAATTATGCATGTTCTACAAGGATATATGTGCTAAAGTGGTGGATCCCCTAAAAATAGATAAATTATCAGTAGAGGTCATGAAGATGTTATATTTGCTTGAAAGGTACTCTCCCAGTCATTTTTTGATATCATGGTGCACCTACCTATTCACTTGGTGTGGGAGGTACGTCTATTGGACATGTACAATATCGATGGATGTACATTTTCAACAGTAGTTTCATAAAAAACAATTTTTCTAATTTCTGTAGTGTCTCATCTAATTAAATTTGGTTGTTTTATTTCTTTGAATTATAAATATTTTTAAAGGCTATGTAAAGTATTGAGCTAGGATCAAAGGTTGTATTTCTAAATATTATCTTGTCGAGAAATCTATTTTATTTTGTGCAGACTACATGAGAGGTACAAAAGTAATTGGAAATTACCTTAGTCACAATGAGGTATGGAGTGACGAGTATGAAGAAACTATAATTGATGGGAGTCCTTTGTACAGTGGTGAAGACTTTAATTTGGATGAAACTTCTTATGAGCAACCCGATCGATGTGTTCTCTTTAACTTGGATGAAGTTCAGTTTTGGGTAGATTAAGTAGATGTTTATTTGTTTCATTATATATGGAAAAATATTAATTAGATCCAACTAAGATTGAAAAACTTTGGTTCAAATCAAGAAGTACCTAAATATTATCAAGGAATACAACCCTTGTGCAAAAAGAGATGAATGGGTGTTGCAAAAAAATCATAATAAAGCATTCATCACTTGGCTACAAGATCAGATCTTTTATTTTCTCTCTTGAATATGATCTTAAATATTTATACTAATTACCATGTACTAAACATCATGTAATCTTCTGCAATCATATTTAAACTATTCTTCTTTTTTTTAGTTTCATGGAGATGAAATACAACATAATGACAATGAATCTAACACAATAAAATAGTTTCCATGTGGTTTGAGGAAATTTTCTACCAAACATTCAGGCTACTTGATAAAAGGTTATATATTTCATATCAAAGATAAAGAAGACAAAATAACAACTCAAAATAGTGGTGTGTGTGTTTATGCTACTACTTTGAGCAGATAAAGCACAAAATAAATAAACCAAATTATTTAAACAATCACAAATTATGGTGCTATTAGGAAAATAATATTGTTGGATTACTATCAGTTTCAGTACCCCCCATTAAAATGTGATTGGGTGAATTTTATTGATACAAGGAATGGATATAGAAAGGATGAAATGGGATTCACACTAGTCAACATGAACAAATTACTTGGCTAGAATAGACTAAAAGATGATACATTTATCCTAGCATCACAAGCCATACAAGTCTATTATGCGAATGATCCACTTGATACCATATGGTATATGGTTCTCACATTACTTCCAAGAGGGATCAAATATATTAAAGTATATCAGGTAAAATATGTTAGTGTCTCTGGAGCAATAGATTTTGTTGGACCAAAAAGTACACAAGATAAAAATGTAAATGATGACAATATTTAATATGTCCATGAAGAATGTGAGAGTACATGGTTGGAAGCCTAATTATTGTACTTATAAAATGCTAATAGATAATTAATGGGAAGCCAAGATAGGAGTGATATGAGTAGGTATCCTCAGCATGAGGTTGGCTAGTCAAATATAAGAATGCAATTTGGTAAAAAAAGAAGAGAGAGAATACAATTGATGCTAGGGCATATGATTAAGAGTCTAATCATGCATGCATATTTTAATATGTTGAATTGAAGGTTTATTATGTTGAGTGAGTGTTAGTTATGAAATTTATTTTTCATGTTTGACTTAGTCCTAGTCCTTAGCAACAATACTTGATTTGCATATATGGATATTTATGTATCTAATGAAAGTATTAGGATACCCTCTTGCCTCATATCTAATGGTTGGGGTGGTTAGGTATGTTTAGACATATTATCATTATATGTAGGTCTCGAGTTGTCCATTCACCTATATCTCTAAATAAGAATTGCACTTGAAATAAAATTTTTCTATTTTGTATTTTTATTTGATTTACAAGTGTTAAAACTAAGTTGGATATTATTATTTTTTCATAAGTTCAATGTAACCTCCATTACCTCTATCAAATGAATTTGATATTTTTTTTAATATCAATAACAAGGTTTGCAGGCCATCCAAAACCTCTTATAAAATTTCTATTGAAACTACATGGATACATGAATACCCTCAATTGGTATAATTGTCTTCAAGTGCAAGTTCCATCTATATGGTAGTTAATTGTTATGAGTAGTATCTGGTATGCATTTGTGAAGATAGGGCTGATATTGTATAATCACTGATAAGTGGACACAAGAGTAAAAAATGATAATGAATGCTCCAAGAAGAACTTAATTCAATATATTAGTTATCATATTTGTACTACCTTCTTATATTTGATGCTTAGGTGGAACTGTTGTAGGTATATTGACCTATTTTGATGACATTCCTTATTGAATTTTCTTTCTATCTATAGTAATTACAAGGGTCTATAATCAATATGCATGATTCTCTCATTGCTCAAAATATAATGTTTTCACTAGCAACATGCTTGGGACATAGCATGGAGTTCTTTGTCCTATGCAAGATACCTTCAAAATAGATCGTTGAATATCTCACTTGGTAGGCAACACGATGCTTAGGATGAGCAAGGAATGTACCTCCAAGAAGATCTTAATTCAAGCCATCGACAACCATATTTGTACTACCTTCTTATATTTTATTCTTAGGTGGAATTTTTGAAGATATATTTACCTCTTTTGATGAAATCCCTTGCAGATTTTACTTTCTATCAATAGTAATTGCAAGGGTCTATAATCAATGTGTATGATTCTCTCATTTATCAAAATATAATATTTTCACTAACAACATGCTTGGTACATGGCATGGAATTCTTTATCCAATGTAGGATATATTCGGAATATATCATTAAATATCTCACTTGGAAGGCAACAACAGAAGCAACATAGTCAAGCAACTAGGCAACAGTATGACTAAAGCCATGAGTTGCCTGTCCATTGCTTGTTATAAATAAAATGTGATTGCTCACCTCACTCTACTAACTTCCCTTATCTCTTTTAGCACTAATTATAGGTCTGTGATCACTCAAAATCCATAAATATTGTTATAATATTATCGTTTTAGAATATATAATTTGGAAGGTGTATCAATAGCAGTTTATATAAAGGTATTATATGGTTGAAGGAGTGAGTGTATACTATAGAATGAACACCTGTATAATTATTTATGATGTAATAAGTGTAGTGTATTTACATGTAAAGTTATGTTTGAATATTTGGAAATAGGTCATTGCAAAGAGAAATTGTTGTACTTTGCCTTCACCTTTTCTTCTTATATAATATTGATAAATAAATAGATATGTTCATTGTCTTTCATTTGAGAGTTCCTTTTAGGAAGATCTAGGATTAAAATATATGTAAATGAGTCTATTATATATATATATATAATAGGATTTTATTTGGGCCCACTAGGAAAGCCCCACTCCTCGCTAACATAATGGGTGGCCACTGACCACTACTTTGACCTGGTTACTGCATGGTCTTAACCTTGTTTACTATAGGGTGTGGGTTGGACCTATTTATGATAATATATATTACAATGTTAGGGGTGGAGGATATTGATATTGAAAAACTCATAGAAAGCATTGTTCATGAACAGTGTCCAAAATAGTTACTTAAAATTCAAGCTTTAATTATTCATCAGTTCCATCAGTTTCTAAATATTTTACTCTTAGCTTTGAAGTTTTTGTTTTGTATTTTTTATTTCCTCTATAATTTATCCATATTAAATGGTCTTCTCTTGGGATGGAGGATAATAGGTATCTTTTCCTTTGTAATTTGAGGCTTTATAACGTGTGAAGCGAGCTTCATAAGCTCAATATTTACAGTGTGTGACCCAAGTTTTCTTTTTTTGTAAGCCTACTAAATAATGTAGAGAGTACAATCCCTTGAAATATGTGATTAATATTTTTATTTATTTGTACTAAATTCAAATTAAGTTCTCATAGTGTGGTAATTTTGCTTTCTCATAGCCTTTGGTAGAAGATATTAATTGATATTTGGATGATAATTTGAAGATTCGACTATAGAATATCTACACTGCTTACACTGGTAATGTGAGTTTGATACAACACTACCTATATCAGGAACCATATTTATGAAAATTTTTATATCTTTTTACATTCATTCTTTTTTTATTTTTCGTGGTGGTTGATATAAGTTAGTGTTGATGATAAAAAGTGTAGGACAAACGTGGCTGGAGAATATTAATAGAAAATATAGTTGAGGGTCATGTGTTTTGTTACAAAATAATTGCTAGTATTTATGTCACAATGGAAGGTAAGCATAGGTACAAGAAAAAGAGCTGAGTGACATAGGTTTAATTATTATTTCTCTATCTTTTCTCCTGTTGAAGTTGGATTACATATAACCACTACATTCATATAAAAATTCAAAGCCAAACTCATGAGCACTTACAAAGATGCTATGAATATGGATTCCACTAAAAATAGAAAATATCAAAATACATAAAAATTAGCGATAAGGTTTCACGTTTGTTTTTAGAACTCATTCATCACTTGTACATGTTCATCCCAAGATACTGTAATTTGATTAGAGTTGTTGGAGTAAGCTCAAATACCCTTCTATATAAAAATAGTAATGTTTAGTTAGTCATTGATTGTAAGTAAAGTAAGTCTTTGTCCTCATTTATATTTGTGTCAGGAGCATTGCATATTCTCCTGTCTTCCTCTTTATCGGTGAAATATTGAATGCATTTAAACACATCCTTCAGATTATATATATTGGAACAAGAGCTAATGATTGCATCCAAATCCATGATAATGTGGTCACAATGTATACTAATTTTGTAACAGATTCTTATTTTAAGGTTTAGAATTTTTCTTTTTTAATATGGATGAAGCAATTTTATGAGGGGTTGTGAGATTTTAAGTGTTTCTTTTACATTAGTAGAAACCTATAGTTTATATATGATATTCTATTCCACTTCAATACTTATTCAAGTTGGATTATTCACAATTACTTGGATATTATAATATAATTATCTTTTTACTGGTATTCAAATAAAACCATCAATGATCCATTCAATATACAAGAGATATATGTATCATTGGTCTTCTAATATTGATATTGGGTATTCTCTTTTATAATTGTCTTCTGATATTGATATTGGATCCTCTATTGTATTATTTATCCTCTGATATTGATATTGGGTCCTCATATTAGTATTTTTAACTCGGTCATTATTTTTAAATCCTCAATGGATATGCATTATACATGTAGAAAATATTATGTCTTAAAAGGTCATAGTATGACTGCTTATCATGGTATTTTATACATGCATACATTAGTTATTTTCATGTACCATAGGATAGTATGCATGTGGTCATATATCAAGTGTAAAAGTATTTGTAATATGGTATGCCTAGAACCAAATTGATTGTATGCACTCCAACAAGAGAAAAATGGTGCATTGAAACTTATCTAATGCTTCAATAGAAAATTTTATCCCTTGGAGGCAGTTTAAAATTATGTCTACCTTTTTTTTAATTGAAAATTACCCTATCCATGAAATGACCATGAGAAATAAAGTATACCTTAGCAAAAACAACAAACCACTATTGAGTGCTATGTTATTTTAGCTGAGGTATCATTCATATATTTTTTATATTGAGACCCTAAGAGGGTGGTTTAAAATCACCTTCTTAGAAACAATATGGTGGTTTAAAACCATCATCTTAGGTCTAATAATGTGGTTGAAAACCTCCCTCTTAGGCTTGAGGTATTAACCCTAAGAGGGTGGTCTATATCCCCCCTCTTATACCTAATAAAGTGGTTCTATCCATCCTTGTATCTCTAATTGGGTGGTTATAAACCATCCTCTTAGACCCAAAGAGGACAATATTTTGAGGCATTTTTTAGCCATCATCGTATGTCATGGACTTTTTACGATGCCCTCATAGATTGTGTCTAAAAAATTATCTTTAAAGGTCTTTACGAACGGTTAATAACCATAATTAAAGCTATTTTTTGTGTAGTGGCACATAATTTGTACCAAGTATAGTAAGAAAAATATTGGAATTAATGTTAAGAACAAATAATATGAAGGCAATTTTAGTCCTTAATATGGGTACACATGTTTCTAGGTTTTTTGGAGACTCAATAGTAGATATATGAATTATGGTTAAGTCCATAGTCATATTTATGTGTACTATTAAATTAAAAAAATTCTAATTTAGTATAGTAACATTGACCTACAATATGATTCTTCTTTCCTCTCATTACTTTTCATAAACCTATTGGAGTTAATTTTAAGATTAACATAAGGAAAAAGAATATACAAAACATGAGGATGGGAGTGGATATATAATAATATTACACATGATAATTAGTCTATTACCACTTAATCATGTAATTACATCTCTATAGTTTCAACCCATATTTGTAGGTGTTGTTATGAAATTGTATGGTGTTTCCTATGAGATCATAAACATATTATATATTTGACGAGTTTGTGTTAAGCACTTAAATTATCTATGAGGTTTGATTTAAAATGGGTATTTCTCTGTATCATGCAATATCTTTTCTGGCATACACTAAGTGATTCCTTCCTAGGAAAGCAAAGAAAACATGAAACAAACTAGAAAATGAAAACATGTGCTGAAAGAAAATTCTAAAACTGCATAGGCCTATAATGAGTTTAACAACAATATAAGTTGATTGTAGCCATATTAATCCTTATTAATGTTTAAATTAAAATAAATTTAACTCCTACTTATCATATGAAAATAATCCACTCAAAATAAACCAACTTATTAACTACCTACATTAGCTTAAATATAAGAGGAGAGAGGTTTTATGGATTGTCCATGTTTAGTGGGCCCTTGCATAACCTGCAATAGCATAAAATATCTTCCTTCACAATATTTAAATTTACTTTAAAGTACTAAAATTAATTACACACCAACATAAAATAGTTGAAAATATCAAATAAACTAAAAAATAACTTGTATTCCTTCATAAAGTTAAATTCTATCATTGCTAGAAATGCACAATCATGACAATCCATACAAAAACTAGAATGTTATACTTAAAAATGTTTTGCTTCACATTATACCTAATCTTGAATACAATACCTACTCTATATTTATGATGTACCAGGATTCATTATTTTTGGTAGATAAGATACTATAACATTAATACCGGGTTTTACAGGTTGACCCAAAACCTTTTACAAAAATCAACCTAGGGCTGTTGATGAGTATGTCCTTACTAAGGATCCTATATATGTAAAATCTACATGCCACCAAAGCCATTACATTCGGTAAGGCACATAGCTTGTTATAAAAAATAAACTTCCCATACAACATTTTGGGTATACCCCGAGAAAACACACCTGCATCATAATTACAAAAAAAGAAACAGACACAAATCCCTTCCTTGAAATAATGAAGAAACAAAAATCTACAGACACACATAGCAGAGTACTGAAAAAAACTCCCACAAGCTCTATATTGATAGTTACTCTTAATAATTCTTTGGTAATTGATTTCTTTCATATATGACATGTTTTGGCACCACATCCCGCCTTGGCCAATCAGCCTTAGAGAAGCGAACCTATTGGCTAGATTTATGGCGGTGGCTATCTGGTGGTCTACATGGCTCTGGTTCGAAGTCTTATATTATCATTTCTTTCCTACCCTATTATTATCAACCAACCTCAAATTACTAAGATGACTAGGAGCCATGTTATCTAACATGTGATTGTCCCCATTAGTCTTTGTGGTATTTCCAAGTAGCATCAACCAAGACTGACAGCTCGAATAATTTGTATTGTGAGTCCATTTAAAAAAAGAGACGGGAATACTCATAGCCTTTGAACTTAAAGTGCCTTCCCTATTGGTAAATTTGACTATCATTCTTGGCATTCTTGTTGAATAAGGTCCTCTACTTCACTCGGGACACCGTGTTCCCATTTGAAAAGTCTGTCACCATCGACACCCAAATTTGCCAGCTTATCAACAACTTCTTAGCTTCCCAAAAGACATGTTGGGCTTTTCTATCATGTCTTCCCTGGAAAAGGGTCCTAGACTCTTCAATAATTGTTTTAATCCTCCAAGGAGGTGTTTTCCAATTATTGAGGAGATTTATAACATGCATAGAGTCTCCTTCTATGATCAAATTGTCTTCTAAATCTTTAGTCATTTGAAGTCCTCTCCACATAGCTCTAGCTTTAGCTTCATTGTTCATACTTGTTACCAAATATTCATAAAATGAAATCAACATATTCCCATTATGATCTCGCACAATACCGTCAGTGCCTGCTCTACTAGGATTGTCCTTATCCACTCCATAAAAATTAAGATTAAACCAACCCATAGAAGGTGGGGACAACTTAACATTGGCTCTGGGGTTGACTACCCTAGTCATAGACTCATCTAACAAGGTTAAGCTTAAATATTGAGCAATCATGGTCTCCTGCAGATGAGGTTTACAACTATCAAAAGGGATAAGTTTCACATTATCATTGGCAAAGGATAGGATCTTGGAAATGATAGTTTGATGATCATGGATAGACTCATTAAAGACTTTATGGTTCCTTTCTAACCATACCTGCAAAATATAGTGATTGAGACAAATTTTCCACATGTATCTAAATATTTGGCTTGAAAATGGGCAAGGCCACTAGACGAACAACTCAAGTACAATGGCTAGTTTAACCTAAGAAATATTGAAGGCCTTAAAAACCCTACTTAGGATAGTCAAGGAAAAAGGGCACTCAAGGAAAATGCGATAAATGGTCTCTCAATTAGCCTTGCATAGATAACAAATATTAGTGATAGAAGTACCTTTACACATCATATTATCAATGGTTAGATTTATTCCTTACATAACCAACCATGAAAAGACTACAATTTTTGGAATTAAATTTTTTATCCAAACTAAGTCCTTTTGGAGGACAAAATCCTCATTATCAAGCAGAAGCTTGTAATATGATTTAAAAGTGAACTGCCCATTTTCTGTAGGAGCCCAGGTCACTTGATATTCCTTGGGTCTCATAGGGATAAAATGTTTCCCGGGAATGTTATAAATATCATTTTATTCCACTTGAAATACCTAAATATTTATTTGTTTCTAGTTCATATTACCTCTGTCCTCAACCATATAATCAAAGACTTTTTTGCCAATGATTTCTTTCGTGATATCTCTAATTTGGGCTAAGTTAGGATATTACATCAGTGGTTCATCCTTATCCCATATGTCATTCCAGCAATTTATCCTCTCACCATTGCCTAAAATCCATCTTAAACATTTTTGATGATTTTATTACAATTGAGAATTGATTTCCAAAAAGTAGAACCTGTGATTGGAACTGAGTCACTTAAAAATTCCATATTTTGAAGATACTTTCATTTGATGATAGTTGTCCATTCATTTTCTTCACCAAAAATGAGGCACCATGCCCGCTTCACTAGTAAAGCTAAATTCATATGAGCAATTATCCTTATAACTAAGCCCCAATTTTCCCTAGGTCTGCACACTTTGGTCCATTCTACAAGGTGTATCCTTTTTTTCTCCTCTAATCTAGTCCATAAAAATTCTTTTTGGAGTTTCTCAATTTTTTGGAAAACCTTCACAAGGGCTTTGAAAACGGATAGGAAATATATTGGAATGCTCTAAAGATAGGCCTTAGGAGGGTCAGTTTTCCTGCTTGAGATAGAATATGACCTTTCCATCCAACAATTTGTTTTGAATTCTTTCAATAACCCTGTCCCACATTGACTCTCTCGGAGAACCAATGAAAAGAGGGAGACCAAGATATGAAGTGGGAAGGATAGCTATATCACACCCTAAAATTTTTGCAATCCTTCCTTACATCTGAATGGGGGTGTTCAAGAAATATAACTTGCTTTTACTGAAATTAACTTTCTGACCAACATTGTCCTCGTAGAATTGTAGGGTGTATTTAATTATTTTGGCCTCAACCACCAATGCCTTAGTCAATAGAAGGGTATCATGGATGAATTATTTGTGAGAGACAACCCTTGTGAGAGATGTTGCATTGATTCATAATCTTATCCTTGAATTGCAAGCATTTTTTATGGTTTTACCTAAAGCTTCTACCATAATGATGACTAACATGGGGCTGATATGGTCCCCCTATTGAATTCCTCTATGACTTTGAAAGTAACTAGCAATTGTTCCATTAACCAGAATAAATAATCATGCTTTAGAAATGCATTCTTTGATCAAATTAACCCATTAGTGATGAAAACCAAACTTAAGGAGGACAACAATCAAAAAGTCCTAATTTAGCCTATCAAATGCTATGTTCATATCAAGCTTGAGGGCAAAAAGAGACCTGTTAGTCTTATGAGTAGAGTGCAGAGCTTCATGAACTATGATAACTCTATACAATATTGACCTTCCATAGACAGAGCTTCCCTGACACATATATATGATGTGGGGTAGAACATATCTCATTCTATTTGCAATGGCTTTAGTTAGGATATTATAAGAAACATTGTACAGACTGATTGGCCTGAAGTCGACCATAGATTCAAGGGTTTTCTTCTTAGGAATTAGAGAAATAAAATTAAATTTGATACCTTTTGGGATATGATTGCTTGCTTGGAATTCTATAATAGTAGAAATTACATCCTCACTTACGATATCCCAAAAAACTTGATAGAAAAAAGAGGGAAAGTCATCGAGTCCTGGGATTTTTTTTAGCTCCATGCTAAATAAGGCTTCCTTAATTTCCTCATCAAAAAAGAGAGCTAGAAGCTTAAGGTTTATATCCTCATTTATTATGCTAGGAATGGATTGCAATAGAATATCTTTGGCCTCCTCATTGCATTGCGATTCTTGACCAAGGATAGAATTGAAAGAAGTTATTGCCTCCTTTTTTATTTCTGTTAATTCCTGAGTAATAGAACCATCTGCTTTTCTTTTTTTTTTATCTTGTTATTGCTTTTGTTTCTAAGTGTGGTAACGTAAAAAAAATTGGAATTTTAATCTCCATATTTCAACAAAATAGACCTTGATTTTTACCTCTAATAGATTTCCTCACAGGACAAAATTTTATGAAACTCTGCTAGTTGTGTTCGTTCCTCCTCCCTAGTAGTTTCATCAGCATCACCATGTTGAATCCTATGATCAATTATATTAAATATTTCAACAACCTATTATTTATTTTCAAAGAGGTTCCAAAATACCTATTTGATCCAAGTTCAAATCTTTTCCTTAACAAACTTTAATTTTCCAACAATTTTAAAAGTTGCACTACCCCTGACAGGTTGATGCCACCATTGAATTAAGTTATCTCTAAAACTGGATTGTTTGATCCACATAGATTGAAATATGAAAGGTTTATTGAAGGACAGAGAGTTAGAGATCTCCAATAAAATGGTATTATGATCAGAGGTAATTTTAGGAAGGGCTTGCAGGGTAGAATCACCAAATAGAGTTGTAGCCTCCTTTGATAGAAACAATTTGTTAAGCCTTTCTTGAATTAGATGACACCCTATCCACCGATTGCTCCAGGTATAATTTTCTCCTCTACATTTTACATCCATAAACATGTTGGAGTTCACAAATTCATTGAACTCATACATGCTCCTAATAGGTGGTCCATTTCCACCCATTTTGTCTGAAGGGTAAAGAGGAGTGTTAAAATCCCCATCCAGAATCTAGGGGACATTATGGAAGATTTCATTCAGATTGCCTAAGTACTCCCATAGTATAGCTATCCCTTGAATTGAATTTGGGGCATAAATATTTGAAAGGATCCATGACCTGTTGTTATTTATTTCCTTAAATAAAACACTAAGAACCATGTCATATTTCTGAATAATGGTGCCTTCTACTATCCGAGGATCCTAGAAAGTCATAAGGCCTCTAAACGCTCCTCTCGATGATTTGCAAACCATCTCCCATTGATTCTAGATTTTTTTGCTACTTTTTTTTATTGAATCTCATTAGTTTTTGTTTCTTGCAACATTTTAATAGTTAGATTCACTTGATTTCTTATTGCACCAACTTCTCTATGTTTGGGCAGGACATTGAGGCCTCTCATGTTCCATGAGAGGAAATTCATTTATATTGTTTGGTATTTCTTCCTCTCCCCATCCCTTGAGGGAGTTTTCCTAATTTGTTGTATTCAGAACCCGAAATAACCTTTTGAAACAAGGTTCTCTATTTTCCATTGCCAATGTCATTATCAGTTTTAATTTTTTGATGCTCAGCATTTGATATTCTCCCTCTTCTTTTTTCACTGCCAAAATATATAGGAGATTTCACAGTGCTCCTGGTTTGTTTAGTAATAAACTAGGGAGAGGCAATTTGTTGCAGAACTAGACTGCCATATTCCTTAGTCTAAGGAGTTTCACATATCTCCACCCTTACATCCAAATATTCTCTTCTTTTACTGTATTCCCTTGGTCTGTGGGATGGCCCCTCAGTAGGATTCACCTGGCTCCTAGTGATGATGTTAGGGAGATGAGATTTTTTATTTTCCAATGCATCAACTTTCTTCCTAAGTTCTTCAGCATTAGGGTTTGGCTTTGGGATGCCCATTGGGATTGAAGTATTTTTAGCATTGGGGTTTAAGTATCTTGACTTGGATGGTGATTCTAGATATCAGGTATTACGATTTGGCTTTGTGATGCCCACGGGCTTACAATAATTTTAGCATTAGGGTTTGATGATCCTGACTGGTATGGGTATTTTAGAGAGTTAGAAAGGTTAGCCTAAATATTCTGGGCTTCCATGTCTTTCGATAATCCTCCTACTCCCATATTGGATAGAATTGAAAATATATTTGAAAATAAAGGATTGGAACTTACCTGAGCATTTTGGTTGCCAACAACCTATTGTTTTCATTTGTCTTGTTGGGACCTTGCACCCTCTCTTTTATTTTTTTGGTAGACATAGTTTGCCTAATTGAAATCACCTCTGCCAAGGAAACTCCTCAAATTTCTTCTGTCTAGCATTCCCTGCTTCTGTTTTTCTCTATTCATTATCAGGTTAGGGCACTGATTGCACAGATGTCCTTGATTTTTACATTCTACATAGAATGCCAGTCTGTTCTTGTATTCTATCGATTGTTTTTTATAGTATTCTCCATACTATAGATCCACAAACCTGGGTAATTTATTATCCAAATTAGCATTTACATAGATTTGTGCATGAGTCATCCTTGTCCTTGCCAAGGTCACAGGGTCAATGGAGATCAGGTCTCCTATAGTTATGGCTATGCCCTGTAGCTAATATTCATTGAATAATTGGGTAGGTAGACTTGGGATACAAACCCAAATAGGGGTAATGTTAATATTTTGCTTTTTAGGGTTAAAATATTCACCCCATCATCTGAGAAAAATGCTCCTTTTTCCCAAAAACCAAGGATATCCTGTTAAAATACGGTTAGCATCCTCCATATTGTTAAAAAAAATAATGAAGAACCCTCGAGTTAGAGCTACCAACTCCAAGCTACCTATCGATCACCATTTAGCTTTCTCCCAAGCCCTGATAGTCTCCATGTTTGGCCTACCTTCCAAAAACTTGTCTACCAGGGAGAATTATTCCATTGAAATAAAAGGGCTCATGGAACTTGTCGGGGCCAAAATTTTATTATTTACTGGAACTAGGGGCAAAAGAGAGAGAACCTCCTTTATTTTTCCTCTAAGAGTCTCAGTAAAAGACATCCACTTCTTGGGCCCCGCATTGTCCTTCGTATATTTTTTGTCGGGGTCTTTTTGAGGAGGGTCAGACCCCCATGTGATGCCCACCTCCAAATATTCCTTAGCTTGACCACCTTCCTTTGGATCCTCACTTGATCCATGTTCGAGGTTTCCACCCACCCCTTTTGTACCTTCTCTACCTCTACTACCTTGGTTAATATTCCTACCCAAAAAATTCAAACCCTCACTCCCGCTGCACCTACTAAACCTTAGCTCACTCATTTCTGATGATGCCTTGAGCTATGGATGTTAAACTATTATTAACAAATAAAAGAGATTTTTGATCATGTATACCTATCCTTTTTCTCATCACCCTTTTTTAATTTCACCTATCGATGCACCGGGATCCTTATTGTAGAACAAACTCTCCTAAATCTAAAAACTAATTTAGAAATTAGCTATAAGAATAAAGATCCTATTACAATCAATTTTAGAAATGAAATCATGTTTGTTGCTAATATATAGGAGAGGTAAAATATCTTTTGATTTTTTTTACTAATCAATAGAAGGTAAGATTTGTTTCAACTTATTCCTAACTACTTCTTAACTATCTAAGTTACCATGCTACTGTCAAATAGATTCTACCTTATATTGTTGCTAATAGGTTCTTCCCTCCTATAACTATTGTGTTCTTCCATTTATACATCTCCCTTAATTTTAGGATTTTTTTCCTAAAATTTAGGAGGTTTTAACTCCTATTTTCTAATAAATCGACCCTATGCTTCTAGGTTGGTTTCATGCATATCCATATTTTTAGGTTCTCCCTACTTTTCTATAATAGACCTATAGATGTATATCCTTTTGTGGTACATTTTGCAATATTGAAAAATAATGTGTGCATATAACAACACTCTAAGGAAATAAATTACATAAAAATAAAGCAAATAATAGCCATAATAATCATATTTATCCTTTACATCTACTCCATTAACATTTAAGTGTAAATCATTTCATTTCACGAAAACTACTAGTAAAATTATCCGTAAGACCCTTAAAAAATAATCAATTTTGTTATGAAAGTAAGACTAATGAATGCAAATTCCTAGCCTATTTCCCTAAGTCATAATTCCCTCCAACTAATTCAATTGCATTTCCTCATGCAATTTCATTTATCCTATAAACTACTAGCAACAATCTTATTTTTCTTGATTGTTTTCTTAACAATCTTGGTTGAGGTGGTTAGTGCTGTCTTGGTTGGAGGAGGTGCTAGAGTAGAAATCTATTTTTTTAGCTACGTAATTCTTCTTTGATAAACTACCCTAATTTTTAGGAGTGACTCTACTAGTTTTTGATCTTCAACCCCTTTTTGCTTCAATACTTTTAACTCACTTATGGCGTAATTATTTTTGGATATCCTTTTGGGCCTCATTTTGACACCTCTTAATGTTGTGGTATATTCTCCCTTTTTTTGTATTTTTCTGGATGCAAATATCTTCTACTTCTATTCAAAAAATTTCTCTGCATTGTCTTGTTTACTCTCATTATTATTCTCTTTCTTACCACCTGATGTAGTTTGAATAATAGATGAGCGAGCCTCAGGTTATACTGTAGGATTTTCATCTAGCCCTTTGGAAAAAAATGTATATTGGGTGTGCATTATCTACAAGGTTTATATTGCTTCCAAATCCATCAACCATTTTTCTAAATCAACGATTTTCTTAGTAGTCTCGTTCTTAAGCTCCATTAACTCCTCCTTGAATTGTTGCACCAAAATTGTTGCATGTTGTTTTTATGTCCTATGTTCCTCTTATTTTTATTCTTCCACCAATTTATTTTAATTAGAGGTTCTGAGTCTACCTCAATAGACTCAAAAATATCTATTAATGCAGTCTTTTTATTTGGAATTTTTTGAGTTGACTACTTTCAAAGTGAATCTCCAGTTCTAGGAGGAGAAAATATGGTAATTAGAGATTTATTCTTAGGGGTTTTCTTGGGCCTAGAAGTTGTTTTTGTAGGTGTATTTTTTACACCTATATTTACCTTTTTATCCTACATCCTGCTTCTTCTAGTATGCAATATTATATGATTGTCGTCCTTTTTTGATTCCTTTGTACATGAGTCTATAGGAGTGACAATATCAGAAATTGAGTGTATTGGCAATAGAGGAGCCAAGGGGGTAGGATATTTTTTATCACTTTATTTTACTTCTATATTTTCTTTATCAGACCCCTCACATTCAACTTGCTCTTACTCAATTTCTATTTCAGGTGCTTCTTTTGGTTCATTTTTGCTTCATATTTTGTTTAAGTTTATTATCTTCCTCTTTGCTTTTTATCTCTTTTGATTCTTCTTGCTCCTCCTCCTCATATTACTACTATGTCTCCTCTTATGAATTGAACACACAGGCTACTTCTATCATATTAGCCTAGGTTATCTTTGGTTTAGTCATAATTTTATTCACAACAAGTAGCTTAGTCAAACTTTAGTAAGAAATGGCCAATGCATTACCATTCTTTACCTTTATGGCCATGGATTGGTTTACATCAATGTGATATTATAGGTTTGAATAATTTTTTAAGGCTAGTTAAAGTTTCTACATGATGTCATTAAATCATAGTAAATCACCCTTCCAATGTAAAATATTGTATTATGTCCATAATTGCATCTTTCTAAATGGATGGTAAGGAGGTGAAATAAATACCTTTTATCGATCTATCACCTACTTTGTTATATCTTACATAGATACCCAATTATTTCATGATATTTTCAATCTTTATGTTTGTCATCCTATACCATTTATTCCATGATGCATGTGTAGGTTTATTCATGGATACCTCCATAGTTACCCCATAGCTCATATGGGTCACCATGCTTTTCAAGTCTAGTTTCTACACAAAGTCTTTGGTGATGGCCATGTCATAGCCCTAAATGTTTTGCATGTTATGAAATAGATATTTTTTAATAGTATCTCTATATAACTCTAGGTCATCAACATTTTCTACTTCCACATGCTTCATGACTCCCACCATTGTCACTAATAGAAGTAAGGCTTAAATATTCAACAAGGAATTACCAACATAGGTAGATAATAAAAATTATAGCAGAGGTCTAGAAAATATTCTTATGCTCAAAAGGTTAACAAATAATATGGGACATCTAATTCTCAATAAGAATTTTACTATCAAATGGTAAACAATAAAATGAAATAAATAGGTATTTTGAAATAGGGTATAAGCATAATATTAATGTAAAGTTATAATAAAACCGAGGGTGAAAAGTTGATATCAAGGGTAGAACGATGGTGCATTAAAATTGGTAAATAATCTCTAGATCTAGCTAAGTTACACATGTGAGAATGACGATGTGAGGTGGTATATACTTCACATGGATATGAATAAGTTTAAACAACAGATTTCAAAGATTAAAATGAGCCTAGGGAATAATAATGATGACTTGGCATGCCACTCACATGATTTGAAAGTTCCATCCAAACATGGTGTGGGGATAATGAGATTTTATTTTTTCCAAGTGTCACTGTAGTGTATGGTATAAATAATTCTAAGGTTCCCATAACACCCAATTATTTTCTTTGTGATCTTCATTTTTTCCTATTAGACTTTCATGTGAGCATGTGTCTTGAAACTTACATGTTCACATCCTTGATTGTCCTACCACTTTGAATTTTGTTTTATTTGACTTAAGGATTTATAAAATGTATCCTTACAAACTCATCAACTATGCTAACTATGATATTTCATGATGGTTAAGCCATTTTTGTTATGCTGACTTGGTCAATGTTACTTGGCCACCAACATTTCTTGTTTAGCTCATCGTTTTTTAACAAATATTTTTTTAGTAGCTTATTGGACTTTCTCACAGAGTTGTAAAAAAAACATAAATGACTATCCCCTTCCTACTAAATTAAGAATATTCCACATACTTTTGGAAGATCAAAATAAACTAGATAAATTAGCGATGAATGAAAGAAGGGAATGGATAGTCTTAACAGAGTTCGTAAAAACAAAATATGTACAACTAAAATGAAAAATGAAGAGATTAAAAAATACCTAGAAAAAGATGTTATTTTTTAAAGTGGTGATCATCATTGGAGGTGGATGGAATCATGCTTGATTATATCCATGTTTATCTACATGCAACTTTAACCTGTCATCATGAAGAATGTTTGAACTAGTGGGGTTTTTTATTTTTTCTTTTTATTGTTTATGTAAAAAATCCCTACTAGCAAGTTGGTTTTCACAAATTTACTATCCACTTATAACAAAAATTTGGTTTTCACAAATGAATATTACTTTTTAAGGATGAAGAGCCAGTAAAATTGGTTTTCATTTTCCTCCCTGGCCCTATAACACCAATAAAGTTTTCCACCATAGAATTTTATTATTTTTTTCATATATATTTGATGAAGGAAAAATATCAAGTACAAAAGGAAGGTTGTAGATCAGAAATGAACTGCAATTTTACTTATTCTATCACTTGTTTAGTAAAATATGACTTGGAGAGAGTTTTACGGTATAACTTAAATCGATGGCCATTGACAAGTAAGCCATTGTAGGAGTCATTAATGGTATTTAGCTTGACTGTACCATTACCATATGCTTATTAAATTTCATAGGGACCTAACCATATTATAAGCAACTTCCCTTTGAAATATTTGAACTTATAATTGTAGAGTAAGGTCCAATCACTTGCTTGAAAATCCATTGGAATGATATGTTTATCATGCCATCATTTTTTATGTGCTTACAATAATTTAGTATGCTAAAGGGTATCACAATGAATTTCATCTAATGCATTCATCTATAATAGTCTTTATTTTTGAGTAGTAAGGAGATCAATTCCAACCTTCAACACAGTGCATAAGTTCTAAATTTCAAAATCAATTGGCATGATAACTATCTTTCCATAGACCATTTCATAGGGTGTGAGTCTTGTTGTTGATTACCAAGTAGCATTATAAACCCATAATGCTTGCTTGAGTCTATGCATCCAATATTCCTTGTACGAAGAAACCATATTTATCAAAATATTCTCAAGCTCCCCGTTAGTAACCTCCATATGACGATTAGACTAAGGATGTTATGGTGAGGATTTCCTATGGTTAACTTGATATTTATGTTCAAAGGCAACTACAACATTAGATATGAATTGTGATCCTTGATGTATTGTAATCTTCCTAGTGCTCCAAAATGCTAAAATATATTGTCATACAAAAAATTAACTTTTTCTTTTTGGGCATGTTGTAATGTCTTCACTTCTTCCCATTTTGTGACATAATTCATGCACGCCAAGATGTACTCATTGAATTCACTTGATAGGTTGATAGGTCAAACAAATTCTAACCCCCACTTCTCAAATTGTTCTAAAACCACTTGAGGGTGTAGAGGAATATCTATTGAAATATTTGGTTTACCCATTATTTAGCATGGATCACATTGAGAGATAAAATTTAGCATCATTTTTATTATAGGTCAATAGTACCATATTTGCAAGATTTTGTACAAGGTTATATTGGTAACATTATGTCCTCCACATGGTTCATTGTGAGTTGCACATAAGATGTCAAAGGTGTCTTCTTCTTCCATTCATTTTTGAATTACATGGATAAGATATAATTTAAACAAAATACCATCTAACCAAGTACATGTAGAAATTTTATGCATAAGCTTCCATTTTTCATGTGGTAAAAAGTGAGATGGTACTTTTCTTGTCACAAAATAGTTAGCAATATCTACATACCAAGATGGGTGTATTGAAATGGTAAAAAAAAATTTATCAAGAAAGGAATTTTACATAGATTCTAGATCATTTGTCAAATTTAAATTATAAATATGGTCAGCCATTGCTTTCTGTTTACCAGGTTTGTCCAAAATGGTAATGTTAGATTCTTGTAGAAGTAAAAACCATCAAAAAATTCTACCACTTACTACAATTTTATTCATAAGATATTTAATGGTAGAATGATTAGTATGGACAAAAAAATTATATCCAATAATGTAATATCTAATTTTTTTTATGGCATAGACTACAAGAAGAAATTATTTTTTAGTGATAGTATAATTCAATTCTATTCCATTCAAGTTTTTTCTAATATAACAAATGGTATAGAGTTTTTTTTCCTCATTCTAGGTGAGAACTACACCTAATGCTAGGTTTGATGCATTAGTGTGAACATGAAAAGGTAAAGTCCAATTTGGTCCTCTTAGGATTGGTTTTGTAATCAAATTTTTTCCTTAAGCTCTTCAAAATCTTGTTGATAATCAACATTCCAATAAAATTTATTAACTTTATTCAACAGTTGAAATAATGGAGCATCAATTTTGATAAAGTCTTGAATGAACCTTCTATAATAGCCTGAATTTCATAAGAATATTCTAACCTCTATTTGACATTTGGGTGGTGCAAGGGAGTTTATAACCTAAATTTTGGTTGGATCTACCTTAATTTCATATGTAGAGATATAGTGGCCTAAGACTATGACTTTGGTCATGATTAAGTAGCATTTTTCACAGCTAAGGGAGATTGTTTTATTGTCATATTTCAAGGACCTATTTCAACTTGTTTAGAGATTATTCAAAGTTATAATCATATACTATAATGTCATTCATATAAATATCTAAACAATCATGATTAAGATAATCAAATATGGAAATAACAATACTTTGAAAGGTAGGAAGTGTATTACACAACCCAAAAGGTAAGACACAATATGCATATGTTACCCAAGAGCATGTAAAGGTCATTTTTCCTTGATCTTATTTAGATATTGTGATTTTATTGTAACCACTAAAACCATCTAAGAAGCAAAAATACTTCTTTCCTACAATAGTATCGATAACTTGATCAATAAAAGGTAAGGAAAAATAGTTTTTCTTAGTACCCTTGTTAAGTTCTTGATAGTCTACATAGAATATCTATTTTCCATTCTTCTTAGGTAGAATGACCAATGGAGAAACCCATTGAATATATAATATGGGATAGATAAAACCAACATCCACTAGTTTTTGAATTTCTTACTTTACCACTTCTATTAAAGCTAGGTTGTCTCTTCTTTGAGGTTTTCTCACTAGGTCACATTCATCTCTTAAAAATATTCTATGTGTACAAATAGATGGATGTACACTCTTCATCTGATTATAATACCAAGAACAATATTTGTGATGGTCTATCAAAAATTGCACCAAAGGTTGCTCTTGGGATTCCTGCAAATTTCTATTAATGTCCAAATTTTTACTAGGAGAAACTTCTATTTGTTTGTAGTCTTCACTATTGGCATCTATTCTTGATATGTCCTTCAAGAAGTGATTTAAAGGACATGTGTGTGGTAGTAGTTAATGGATCATTACAATATCTTATTTATCTTGAGAGGTACAATTAATGAAAGGACAATTTAGAAGAAAAGGTAGTTGTGAACTACTAGATTCTGCTACCATAATTTGCTTAGTGATAAAAGTGGTGTTATTTGTGAAATTGTTGTCATACACTTCTTCCTCAAGGTTGTGCTTTTGGATAGTTATCATGGTCAATGATTTGATGATTTCACCATCATGTGGTTCATCAAACCATGGATGCTCATTATAATGACTTAGGGTTGCAGATGGATAAAGTGTTAAAGTTTTGTTATATATGCCATCAAAAATGGTCATACTTCTTATCTGGTAACTAATACAAACATATGTTTGTCAGCCAAGGTCTACTTAGTATTAAAGGATGTCTGTCAAGTGAGGTTTTAGTTTCTAGAACCACAAAATATACTGGATATTCCCAAGAGTAAACTTTGATAATTATATTATCTAGAATCCCCTCTAGTTTCACTATTGACCTATCTACCAATTGCAAGATAGTGAGGGTAGTTCTTAGATATTGTAGTTGTAACAAAGTTTTGATGTCATTTGTCATCACATTAATTTCTATACCTATATCAATAAAAATATTTTAAAGGTTTGTTTGTCCTATGCGTACTATAAGAATAGGTACTCTAGGATCCATATATTTAGGCAAAGAGAAGTTTTCTAGCCATCATATCAAAAAGTTAACCCATGACATGTATGGTCTTGAGTTCCTTTATTTTACTTCCTAGATGCTTGACATAGAACTCTCTAATGGCCTTAGCATAAATTTGAACATCTTTTATAGCATGTAAGAGTGGAATTTTCACAATTATCTTGTGCAATTTTACCATGAGATGAAAATCAATTTTGGGTGTTTATTTTTTAATCATCAATAATTGAGAAAAAAGATCCTCTATTTTATTTCTAGAATATTATACAAGTATAAACCATGCAAGTGACTTAGTAACAATAGATTGAGTTATAGTTTATACCATAGTATTGGATTAAATTTCCTCTTTAGTGATGATAGGAGGTACAAAGTCAGGTAAAATTATCCCTAGGCTAAGTTGCTTTCATTATAAGACAGGAAATTGATTTGATAGGTACCTTAAGCTTCATATATTGGCCATTAGGTAGGTCTATTATTGGGGTTAGACATTGTTTGAGTAGGAATAGGAGGTTTTTTGGGTTGTGCATGAATGTTATTTCCTTGTGGAGGAGGCAATAATCATTGTTGTTGAAGTTTTTGAGGAACTTGTTCTCAAAATTATGGTGGATTGGGCTAATATTATTATGGATATAGCTATTTTTGGCCTTGCCAACATTATTATGCCCAGTATTAATTAGACCAATATGGTTGTGGCCAAAGTGAAATATTATTAGATCATTGAGACCATTGGGACTATTATGGATTTTACCAACTTTTATTATAGTAAGAAAAATTAGAATGAGTATAGGGATTAAGCATAATTGAATATCATCCTTGATTGTCTCCTTGGAATGGCCTCCTTTGTGTAACAATGAAAATATCTTCTTTTTCATGAAGATTTGGTTCCTTTAATGTTGTATTTACTATAGGTAAATGTTGGTAATCCTTTGTCAAATGTTTCTGATTACAAATATTGCAAATCATAGTTTTTTCCATAGGACAGTCTCGTAAGGTATGATTATTATTGCAGTGAGGAAAACATACAACCTTTACCTTAATTTTATTTTGCATCAAATCCATGGAAGAGGTAAAAGTGACTAACAAATCTGTTTTTAAATCTTTAAACATATTATTGAGTTCAATTCATGTAACTCCTTCAATGGTTCTAGTTGGATTTCTATTGCGCAAAGATGGCCTTGTGGGAGAGTAATTGGTACATAAATCTAGAATTAAATGGAAAGGAATATTAGAAATATTCCCTCCTTCCATTAGATTGAGGATATCAATGGTCTTTTCTCTTAATCCTTTTAGAAATATATTTCTCAACAAATCATAATCCAAATCAATGTTACCCCTCTTCATTATAAATTGAAATATCTTAATGTAATATACAAGTTCTTCACCCTATTTTTGAGTAATATTGAAGAGTTCACTCTTTTGGTCTCACACAACAATAATATTGGTATTTATGTAATAAAACTACCTTCATTCCATCATCACTTTCCCAAGTAGTGATAGAATGTTCATCCAATCCCATGAAACAGATTAATGTACATTATTTTAAAGTGGCTGGAAATAATTTCAACTTTTGTGCATTAGTGGTGTAATCATAGATGCAATAAAGCATATCAAACTAAAAAAACAAAGTATGAGAATATTTAGTTACTAGTCCTCTAAAAGTGGGTATGGATTATGGAGATATATTCTTCATATGCCCATCATTATTATTAGCCTCTACCCTTGGAAGATGTATAGGGAACTTGAAAGTGCTCTGTGGTTGTCTTGGTTCTTCTTTAGCCATATGGAAATCCCATAGAGTCCATAATCATTGAGTGTAAGGTATTTTTGAATTAGGAAAAGAACTAGAACTAGATGATTCACTTTGTTCTTATTGCCCTTTACTTCCTTTATTTATAGATTAAAAAATATCAACTTATCCTCCTTTTTCATGTGTATGGGTAATTGTTTCAATAATAACACAAGATCCTTCCTAGATAAATTGGATTTGATCTTCATCAGCTGAGGATTGTTTCTCAACTATAGAGGAAATGATAGTCTACTAGATTTGTGAAGCCTCTTCTTATTGCTCAGTTCTTGGTAGATTTTTCTTAGGGTTTTTTGAGAGAGGAATCTTCCATGCTCATCTTGAGGCCAATTTATTCATTCGTTCTTCTTCCTATTAGAAAAATTTTTAGAAACAAAAATGAGGAACACAAAAAATTGTAAAAATAAAAAGTGATAAGTTTGTGATAACCACTTAAATTATCCTTGAGGTTTTATTTAAAAGGGATATTTATCTATATGATATAATATATTCTCTTACATACACTAAGTGATTACTTCTTACGAAAGTAGGGAAAAAATTGAAACAAACTAGAAAATAAAAACATATGCTCAAATAAAATCCTAAAACTACATAGGCCTATAACTAGTTTAACAACTATCTAAGTTGATTGTAGCCATATTACTCCTAATTAATGCTAAAAGGACAAAAAATTAACTCCTACTTATCATATGAAAATAATCCACTCAAAATAAACCAACTTATTAACTACCTACATTAACCTAAATCTAATAGGAGAGAGGTTTTATAGATTATCCAGGTTTAGTGGGTCCTTGCTAAACCCGCAATAGCATTAAATATATTTCTTCATAGTCCCTAAATTTACTTTAGAGCACTAAAATTAATTACAAACCATCATACAAGAGTTGCAGACATCAAATATATTAGAAAATTACTTTTATTCATTTAGAAAGTCAAATTTTGTCATTGCTAGAAATGCACAATAATGATAGTCCATATAAAAACCAGAATGCTATACTTAAAAATATTTTGCTTCATATTCTCTCTCAACTTGAATATAATGCTTGATCTAGTATTTATGATGTACCCGAATCCTTATTGTGGAACAAAATCTCCTAAATATAAAAACTAATTTAGAAATTAGCTATAAGAGTAAAGGTCCTATTATAGTCAATTTTAGAAATGAAATCATGTTTGTTGTTAATATATAGGAGAGACAAAACATTATCTATTGGTTGTTGCTAATCAATAAAAGGTATTATTTGTATCAATTTATTCCTAACTACATCCTAACTGTCTAAGTTGCCATGCTACTATCAAACATATTCTACCCTATTTTAACTATTGCTGCTAACAGGCTATGCACTACTGTAACTATTGCATTCTTCCAATTATACAAATTCCTTAATTTTAGTAATGGTTCCCAAAAATTTATGAGGTTTAAATCTTATTTTCTAGGAAACCCATCCTATGCTTCTGGGTTGGTTTCATGCACATACGGATTTATAATATTTTGCTATTTTTTGGAACAATCCTGTATTTGTAGATCCTTTCATGGTATATTTCGTAGTATTGAAACATTAGCTATGTATATAAAAACACTCCAAGGAAATAAAGTACATAGAAATAAAGTAAATAACAATAATAATAATCATATTTACCCTTTACATCTACTCCATTAACATTTAAATGTAGAACATTTTATTTAACAAAAACTTGTAAAACTATCCATAAGATCCTTAAAAATAATCAATTTGAGTATGAAAGTAAGACTAATGAATGTGAATTCCTAGCCTATTTTTCTAACTCATCAATATTATGCAATCCCAAAACCCCAAATTTCTTGTTATTGCATATTTTTAATAAAAATAGGAATGAATGAGATCCAAATGTTATCTAGAAAGTAAAAACAAAAAAAATAACACTTAAAAATAACACAACATATAATTTGTTTCAACTACCAACAAAATATGGAATAGAGGAGAGTTTGCTTTCAGTCAAGCCAGAGGTTCATCAGGAGGTCTTTTTTGTTTCTGGTATCCAAGAATTATAGATGGAAAATTGCTTCAATCCACTGAAAGAATCCTTACTATCATGTTTCAATATAGAGATACCAATTCCTATTGGATTTTGTCAAACATTTATGCTCCAAAATCTTATCTGAAAGAGCCCAATTTTGGGATGTCCTTAGTGGCCTCAAATATTCTTTCAAAAATATCCCTTCGATTGTTCGTGGAGAATTAAATTCTCCTCTTATCCTTTGGATAAATTTGGGGGTTCTAGGTATCCTAATAAAATCATGGAAGACTTTCTTGATTTTATCAACACTAATAATATTATGGATGTTAATCTTAAAAATACAAATTATACCTAGAGTAATAGAAGATCAGGAAGTCAGCTTATTCAAGTGAAACTAGATAGAATATTTTTATCCCAAGAAGTTATTCAGATATTTGGGGATGCCAACCTTATAGCTCTTTAAAATGTTGGATCTCATCATAGTCCCCTCCTCTTGGATATTTCCAATGATAGTCCTTATAGAAGGCCCTTCATATTTGAATCAATGTGGATCCAACACCCTGACCTAAGAGATAAAATTTCTCAATGGTGGAAATAGGTTGGTCAAGGTTGTCATTATTTCTATCTTGCACATAAATTAAAACATATTAAATAAAATATTAAAATTTGGAATAAAAAAGTATTTGGGAATGTGTTTGAGATCAATCAATCTCTTGAAGATAGAATTCATTCCATTGAGAATAAAATTCAGGCAGGTCAGTATGAAAAATAACTCTATGATGAGGAGAGAAGCATCCTTGTTGATTATCACAATATTTTGGCTCGTGAAGAAGTCTTTTAGAAGTAGAAATATAGAGCTCTTTGGCCTAAATAAAGGGATTTTAACACTAAGTTTTTTCATGCTTCCACCATGAGAAATAGAATCCACAATAGAATCAAATATTTAACTAAAAATGATGGTTCTACTACCTTTGATATTATGGAAATTAGAAGTGAGATTGTTTCTTACTTCAATAACATTCTTGGTGAGAATAGGCCAGCTTATAACCTTGCCCTGAGTTCCATGATTTACCACATTCATCAACTGGTTTTAGATGATGTAAATGCTAAAATATTAGCCCATTTTTTTGATGAGGAGATTTTCCAAGACTTATTTTAAATGCATCCTAACAAAGCTCCTGTTCCTGATGGGTTTCCTCCTAGGTTTTTTCAAACCTTGTAGGATATTATTGGCCCTGAGGTTTGTTCCACTATTAGAGAATTTCAATCTACAAAATCTATCTCTCATGGATTTGACTCAACCTTTATTGCTCTCATTCCAAAAAGTTTTAATGCCAAATCCATGATTGACTTCTGACTTATAATCTTGTGTAATGTGGTTTAAAAAATTCTTGCTAAGACTATTGCTTCCAGACTGAGGGATATACTTCCTTATATTATTAATCCTTGTCAATGAAGATTTGTTCAAGGTAGGTCCATCCTTGATGGAGCCATTACTATTTATGAAGCACTCCATTCTATCCATCTGGCCAAAAAATCTGCTTTTGTTTTAAAATTGGACATGAATAAAGCCTATGACAGACTTAATTGGGATTTCCTTATTTTAGTCCTCTTGAAGTTTGTATCTCATCTTGATTGGGTTGATTTAATTAAAGGGTGCATATCCACTCCATCATTTTCAGTTATTTTTAATGGATCCACTATCGGTTATTTTCCAAGAAACAGAGGCATTCATTAATTAGATCCCATATCTCCTTTGCTATTCATAATAACTATTTAATATTTAGGTAGAACTATAAAGGCAACTTGCAATTACAACCTTATTTTAGGAATAAAAGCAGCCTCTCAAACTAGACCAATTTCTCATCAGCAGTTTGTAGACGACACAATTATTTCTTCTAATGCATCTATCTTTGAGGCCAGGGTCATTAAGCATATTTTATTGTTATATGAAGATGTTGTAGGGCAAAGGTAAATTTCCACAAAAGCAAAATCTATTTTATAAATACTCCAATTTGAAGACAAAGAAATATTTCTACTATTCTTGAATGTCCAATATCATCCCTTCTTTTTTCTTATTTAGGACTACCTATGTTCATAGGGTAGCCTACTACCTCAATGTGGAATAATGTGATCGAAATATTGCAAAAGAAATTGGTTGGGTGGAAAGGAAATATTATGTCTCAAGCTGGAAATGTTTTCCTCATGCAATATTGTCTCAAAAGTATTCTTATTTATTTAATGTCTATCTTTAAAGTCGTGACTAGGGTTTGAAATAAAATCAAACAAATTTAGAATAATTTCCTATTGTCAGGATTTGAAAATAAAAACCATTTTCACCTTGTAGCCTGGGATAAAGTCTATCGGTTGAAACACTATAGAGGGATTGGTATTAAAAGGCTTCATCTCTTCAATATTGCTCTTCTAGAAAAACAAGCATGGAGGTTAATATCAAATATTGATTTTGAATGGATCACCATTTTCAACCACAAGTATCTTCAAGGAAATGATTTCATCAATGTTTTCCATCCTCTGAGAGGGTCCTTCATTTGGAAATCAATTTTGCAAGACATATGTCTTATTGAATAGGGCATTAAATGGATATTAGGGAATGGGTAAAAAAATGATTTTTGGAATGATAAATGACTTCTTAATGAGCCTCTAATGAATAATCCCCATTTGGCTATCCTTAAAGGATATATTGTGTAGACACCAAAACAGCACCAATCTGATTATGTGACTGCAAACACTGATCGCTTTGACAAACACAGCCCCCAGGGCAGCCCTCAGAGGTTAAACAGTGGTCTTAACCACTTTCATAGCAATTTTGTAAGGTCAAGAAGCAATTTGGCACACTTGGACACTTTGCCCAGTATTCGTCTTACCCAGGGACAGATTCAAAATAGAATCCGTCCCACCCCAGGACGAATTCTGAATCCGTCCCTGGGTGGGACGAATTCTAATCTTAACGGGCAAAAAGACAAATGGCGCCAAGTGGCAGCATAGAACAGTCAGTTGATGACTCCTGCCTCGCACACATGTGTAGGTGGACAGAGGGGGCGTTAGAATACTGTCACAAAAGGCATTTATCAAAGCCCAAGTCAACGGAGGACTCCCATCCCTCATGGGAAGACAATACTGCCACATGGCGCCTATGACCAACACATGGCATTTGTGCTTCCCTCCCAAAAGAGACCCCATGGGTCTATAAAAGGTGGGAATTTTCTCACCCAAAATATACAGGTTGAAGGAGTTTTCAAGCAACGAAGTGCTGTCGAGTTGAAGGCCCACTTGCATCCCTTTTGGTTCACCTTCCCACATCCACCAATCTCTTTTGCAAGGGATGTTGTTGGGTGGCCTTTGGAAGCTCGAACCTGACCCAAAGCCAACACATGGACACCTGAACCAACCAATTCACCGACCCCCCAATCCTAATAGGTTTTGGGCCCATCCCTAGTGGATTGGATCCAAAATCAAGTGCCAATGGTGGGAGGCCCACTTGGGCACCCCCGCACTTCCCAAGTCCTATTTTAAGTTTTAGAGCATTTTAGATTACTTTTTTAGGTTGCATTTTGTGTTATTAGGTTTGATTAACCCATACCTGCAATTTTGTAACTTTTGGTCAGATTCTAGTATGTTTTGTGTCGCTTTGTTGTTTCGCTGACTTGCAGGTGTCGAGATCAAATTCCCGAGGGTAGAGGCCAAATTGGGAGAATCCGACCATCTGGGTCATCCCAAAATGGCCCCAATTACATAACCCCCCTATTTGTAGGCATTTTGCAGGTCTCAAGATTTGACATTGGAGCAGCAGTAGGTCGGTTTCTTCAACACAGAAGAATTCGTCCCACCCAGGGACGAATTGCAGTCAGAATTCATCCTACCCAGGGACGAATTCCAGTTGAAGGTAGATTGGCCAGCTGTCTCAATGGCAGTGGCCTTCTGGTAACTTTTCCTATCTTCTGTCAAGTTTTGAAGCCATTTGGACTCACTGTATTTACTATTTCAGGCAAATGTTTACATGCATATTTCGTTAGTTTTAGAGAACAAACACTTTTCATTTGCGACAGATGCTACTGACATCTTGGTTGTTTCTTTGTTCGCAGGAGAAGCAGCGGAGGTTAAGAACTCATCGAAATCAGTGGCGACATCATCTTGGCCCACCCATTACAATCGTGGGCACGTGGAAGGAGGAAGACTAAGTCACACATTGTAACAAAGACAACTAGCCCCTAAAAATGGAGGAGACGTCTATGTAACCGAGGATAAGATATTTGAATAAAGAGGGCTGTGATTTCTTTACATATTTTCTTTCCTTTCCAAATTGTCTCTTTCCTTTGTTTTGGTGCATAAGGTTAAAGCGTTACATTTTGTCTTACATTGCATAATTAGTGTTTCCTTTGCATGGAATCTTGTGCTTTCAGTGGCGATCACGGTGGGACCCTTTTCCCTGGTTTTTAAAATCATGAAAACTGATCAAATTTTTGTGTTTTGTGCTTGACAGGTACATTTTTTTTTGTTGTTGCAAACTGCTATTCATCTCTGGCAGGGACGAATTATGTTCTGCAATTCGTCTGACCCTGGGACGAATTCAAATTCGTCTCTAGGAGGGACGAATTCTGTTCTGCAATTCGTCTCCCAGAGGGATGAATTCCTGCCTGCAGATTTTTAGAGCAAAAATTCAGAGACAACAAGAGCAGGCAAAGAAGAGGTAGGTATTTTCATGATATTTGTTATATTTTTTTGTTTCTGTTTCTGTTCCTTTGATTGTTTTCATCTTGTCCTGCATTGCATAAGAAAAGTCATGTATGCTTGTTTCATTTTTGTTGAATAAAACGAATCCCACACACATCACGAAACAATTTTAAACCAAGGAGCTGGTCGTAAGACCTCAGCCCTTGATCAAGACCATTGGTGGATTTCATCACCACCTTGGCTTGATTTGCATCCATTTCCCGATTATCAACTGTTGTTAGGTGTAAATCCTGACGAAGACAGACCGAGTGTCACTAGGGTGATTCCCATGCGCACGAGGATAAGTCTTCTATGGTAGGTGCCATTAACAGGACAATCCCCCTTCTGTACCGCATACGTACCATGTACCTTATGCTCTCACTTACCTATAGTCTCCCTCTCGTAAGAGCAGGTATATAGAGAGGTTGGTATATCGGCCTGGTTGGTATATTGAAGGGGCTACCATTTTGGGAGTTATATGAGCCGTCATAATGCATTCAAACGATCTTCAAAACCTATAAAAACAAAACAAAACACCAAAATGCACTAAACCAGTTTAGGACACACCATTTAATCCTTAAAATAGATAATCACGATTTTGTGAATGTGTGTGCTTAATTCTGCTTAGTATAGACAAAAAAAAAAAAAATTATAAACGAGATAAAAACTTATTTAGATAGCATAGAAGCACCGCAATGGTGTACACCCGCAGTCAAGCCCAACCAAGGGCAGAAGCTCCGGAAGGTACACAAAAAGTAGGCATAAGTTGCCTTCACTTCAGTCCCGAGGATTTGGTCATACCGCCTTATAGGTCTAACCTACAAAAGAATCCAATTCAGAATCCTCGGTGGGGTATGCCTATTCAAAGCAGCCCCTTTCGGGAAGATGCCTTACATGTAGACCTTGACATAAATAGAGAATCACCTCTTGAAGTTAGGCATGAGTGGCCACCACGCGATGAAGTGCTAGACAGGCACACCATCCATTTGGAGGGGCAACGTGGATATGGCGTCCCTTCTTTACCTATCATCAAAACAGAGAGACCAAATTTGGAGCGCAGGGCTCCTTACATAGGGCAACCTAATTCCACCCACCCCCTTTACACCCATGAAAGGGAGTACGAGGAAATCCATCGCATTCCACGAGGGAAACAAATAATGCGAGAACCTTGCATTTCCGCACCAGTAGGATATCACGATCACCCCTTGAGGCCAGAACCTCGAGCACATACCGCTTACCTCGATAGAGGGAAGCGACCCATTGAAACCTTAGACCAGCAAACTCGAGGTAAACACATAGAAGAAACATTCGAACCTCCTGAGAAAAATAGGGTAGACCAAATTGACCCATCTGTCGCCAGATATACCGCCCGTCAAGCCCAAATCATGCGGCTTAAACAAAGTCATCAAGAAATAGAGTATCGACACCGCCTAGAAAGAGAATGCATGCAACGTGAAGTGGATGAGTTACGCTATGAAATACCTGAGAGGGGGCCAACCCCTCGCATCCAAAGAGCTGAACAGTATGAGAGGCATAATCCATTAACGCATGACAGGTCTCCACAACCTCGTCAAGCTCTGCCTCCAAGACCTCATAGATTCGAGAGGGAGGCAACTCCCCGAAACAATGATGGGTACCTTCAGCAAGAGCTTGATCAGGGTCATAGGTTTCGCCTAGAGACTCCTCAATAATTTTATGAGGAGTATGAATCAGAAGAAGAATATGTTGAAACTCCCCATCAAGGCAGGAAAGATGCCATTCGGCCACCCCTCCATAGGCCTCCAGTTTACCGTAACTTGCAATAAGAGCGAACAAGAGAGGAAGAAGTAAAATATTCCGATGCATACCAAGCGCTATTGGAGCATTTGGAGTCTGTGGAGACAAAAGTTTCTAGGCATCAAAAACCCACATTACGTCTACTCCGCAGTAATCCGGTGCATCCTTCAGTGCCTACACCTCTTTACCCCGAACACTTCAAGTTGCCTCAATTGGCAATTTTTAAAGGTGAAGAGGACACACAGGAACACATTACATGATTTATAAGCCAATGCTTCGGCATCCAAGATAATGATGCATTGTTGCTTAGAACATTCATAACCACATTCGCAGGCCCTGCCTCGGATTGGTTCACACAACTGCCCAAACACAACATAAGCAATTTAGATCAATTAGTAGACATGTTTCTTGAACTCTTTGCCTTCAACACAAGGAAGAAGGCATCACTAAGTGATTTAGAGAGCCTCAAGCAATTTGAATAGGAAATAATGGCAACGTACGAGAATCGATGGAGAGATTTGCTTTCTAGGTTACCCTATCGTCCTCCTATGTCTAATCTCACGCAGATGTTCACAAAATGTTGCTTAAAATCAATCTCTGGTCTATTGTTGTTGCGACAATACGACAGCTTAGAAGAAGCTTTGGCACAAGCCAGAGTCATAGAAGATATTAAGATAGGTGAAGGCGCAATTGCCAAGCCTAAGAAGAAAGAGTGGAATAAAACCACTAAAACTGGGACAACGCAACCACAACACGCTGCAATCAACCAAGTTGCGATAAATGTTCCTGCGCCTGTGCAAGAAACGCAGCCTCAAAAGGCTAACTACCAGGTAGTACCTCCTGCTTATGAAAGAGATAATAGAAGACAGGAGCAAAATTACCAGCGTCGCCCTAGGCGAAATTTCACCCCATATGCGAAGTCTAGGTACTCCTTATTTGACCGCTTATCAGCGGCAAATTTAGTCACTCTATCGGAAATCCAAATTATAGACCCTAACATTCCCAAGCCTAGGGGGTACAGAGAGGAATTATATTGTAGATTCCATAGGCACAAAGGACATGACTTGAATGGGTGCTGGAAATTCAAAGACCTAGTCCAGGATTTGATCGACAATAGAACATTGGTTGTGGACAACCCCATCGCACCAAACAACCAGCAAATGGGGGTATTCAAGGACCCCTTACCAGCCCACAAGGCAAAAACAAAACCACTCCAGATTAACGAGGTGCGACAAGATCTTCCCACACAAGGATTTTTGGGAATGATTAGCATAGTAACAAGGAACAGAAGGTACCCGACAGCTGCCCCTAAGGTAGCTACGAGGGAAGTTCTGGCAACATCGTATCCTCAACAATGCCCAACGCAGTTACCTCCACCTAGACCTGAGGTCACGATATGAACCAAACTCACGCAAAGTTTGCGGACCACGTCTGCTAGGCTGTCCATCTACGAGCTTATTCAACAATCAGCTCCCCATAGAGAAGCTCTTATGGACATTTTAAAATACATTGAATTACAACCCCACGAGGCAAATTCTTTCAATGCCTTCGTAGGAAATGTGAAACAATGTACGAAGCCGATCATCACATTCAGAGAAGATGAGGTCAAAACGATATCAAATGACATGGCAGATCCACCCCTGCACGTTATCGCGCGGGTCAATGGGATTCCGTACAAGAGAGTGCTGATAGATATTGGCTCATCCAGTAACATCATAACCACTGTAGCCTTGAAGCATTTGAAGCTACTAGCCTCTCACATCATAGCCTCCATGTACACACTGTGAGCTTTTAACGATGCAATATTCTCGATAGTCGGCACAGTCGTTCTACCAGTCCAGGTAGGACAAAAGTCAATACCTACACTGTGCCATGTGCTGGAAGGAGAAATGGCTTATAATATACTGCTAGTGCGGCCTTGGATCAGGGATATGAAATGTGTCCCTTCGATCACCCACCAGTGCTTGAAGTATTCTTATGAAGGAGAAATACATGTAGTCCCAATGGACTTAGAGCCCTTCAAGTATTGCATTGCGGTACAATTCATACCTCAATTGACCCTCCCTTCAACGTACTTGGATTTCCAATTAAATCCATCTAAACAGGGTCCAATACCGCAGGCACCACTGGTGGCCAACAAGACAAAATCCCAGCCGGGTGAGACTTCATCATCAGCTCCTTCATCATCAACGCCATTTATCATGGCCCAACAGAAGGACAAGGGAAAACAAATCATGGAAGAGGTTAAGCCCTTAGAAGAAAAGTTGCCCACAATTTCAACAATAACAACAGAGGAAGCGCCCAATGCAACGGAAACCAAGATTCCTGAACCACAAAACATAGAATGGACTCAGGAAGGACTACCGTTTCCTCCCACCCAATCATCAACAATCACTGTTGAAATGGCCGATGACAGGCCTAGGGGAATACTTAGTGCAAAATGTTGTGGCAACCCCCACACTGGAGTCAGTACAAGACATGGGAAGACCTCGCCTTGCCATTGGAACAATCGTCCCTCTAGGCTACCCACCGAACCAGACAAATTTTGTGTATGGGGGCTTTGATCATGGTCTTGAACCATGCCAACAAAAGGAAACAGACGAAGAACCTTTTGTGGAAAACATCAATTATCTGTCAAACCTAGAATTTGCCCTAAAATATCTAGGCCAATGCAATTCGCATGGATACGGGCTCAACAAATATGAGCAAGGGATGCGGATCCTTTGCCAACCAAGATATCATATGCCATATGACAAGTCAAGGGTAGGGTTCAACCATCCCCTGCCATTAGACATCTTGGTTGAAAATATGCAAGGCCTAGAAATAGGCAACAAGGGGGGATTGGCATTGGGTCCTTATGCCAATCCGAATACAGAATACACATTGGGAGACTACCTCCCATGGTCAAAAAACACCCCTGGCAGCAACAATAATTCCTCTTCTTTGCTAGAGAGAGGAGAAATTTTAGAGATAAATCCTCAAAGAGAACATCAACGGCTGCCAGACATTTTTCTGAAACTATTTCCCTTAGAGGTTCCAGACGAAATAACACAGTCTCAAGAGAATCAGGTCCCTCCATTAAGAGTGGAACAACCGCGATGGGACCAGATTAATTCACTAGAACAGGAAGAGTCCTCAACATCACAAGCAATAGATGCTGAAGAGGATGAACAATTTTGGATCTATGAAAGCGATTCAGAAGATGAAACTGAAATGGACTATTTCAGACATGCACGATGACATCACCGCGCTCTAACTCATGAAGATCTAATGGGACAGATGGGTATACTGTTAGGACATGAATGTCACGTAGACCCAACGAGGTGGGACCAAGTGTTAGACCTATGGCTCCAAATTCAAGATGAGCATCGTCCACCTCGAGATCCCATCATGACAACAGTGCCAAGGGAAGACCCCGCCTTCATTTTCACACATAGAGATGAATTTGCACCTAGAGAGGATCCATTCATGCCCGTTCCCATAGAGCCAGATCCAGAATATAGGTAACATCTAAAAGAATCAAGTAATCACACCCGCGGTTCTAGAGACCAAATTCATTCCATCCACATGATATCCATTGATTTGACCGCACCCATCCGCAATCCGACCGATCCATCATGGTCATTGCATCTAAACATGGATGCCATCGACTGGGATCGCGTCAATTCACCATTGTCACCATCATAGTATCGGCCTTTCGATGAAATGCTTCATTTTACCCCAAGGACAACTCAGGATATTTTTCAAGCTGAAGAGGGACCCGAGGTTCCAAACGCAGATCTTAACTCAGCTGATGATATCCATTTAATCCCAACTCCACATCAGTTGGAGGACGGATCCCACATGTTAGTCGAGGAGACGACTGACGTAGACATCGGCACAGATCCAATGAATCCACGGATTCTCAAGCTGGGGGTAAGCCTTTCCCCCGAAGAGCAAGCCGAATATATTGCCCTTCTCAAAGAGAAGAAGGAAGTTTTTGCATGGTCGTACAAAGATATGCCAAGACTAGACCCGCAGCTAGTCATGCACAATTTAACGCTTGATTCGAAAATCAAGCCTGTAAAGCAAAAACTAAGAAATATGCACCCAACAGTGGCCTTTATGGTCAAAGACGAATTGCAAAATCTGTTGGATGCACAATTTATCATCTGCGTGGATTATCCGCCATGGTTGTCCAACATGGTTCCCGTCAAGAAGCCCGACGGGAGGATTCGCATATGCACCGACTTTCAAGACCTAAACAAAGTGAGTCCTAAGGATGATTTCCCCTTGCCAAGCATCGACGCATTGGTAGACGCTACAGCAGGTCACGAAATGCTCTCCCTAATGGAGGGTTTCTCAGGATACAATCAAATTTGTATCAATCCTGAAGACCAACTAAAAATGGCATTCACAATGCCTTGGGGGACATTTTGCTATAAGGTCATGCCTTTTGGCCTTAAAAACGCTGGCGCTACATACCAACGTGCTATGACTTATATCTTCCATGATTACATGCACAAAACTTTGGAAGATTACATGGATGATTTGTTAGCCAAGTCTCTCTTGCGCTCAGATCATCTCGATGACTTAAGCAAGATTCTCGATCGCCTCATAGAGCATAAGGTCATACTGAATCCCAAGAAGTGCGTGTTCGGCATCACATCTGGAAAACTCTTGGGTTTTATAGACTCAAAGAGAGGCATCGAAGTGGACCCAAACAAAGTCAAGGAAATCTTTGAAATGGCTCCCCCAACCACTATCAAGCATCTCAGAAGTTTGCAAGGAAAGGTCGCATCGATTAAACGCTTCATAGCGCAATTATCTGACAAATGCCGACCCATGAACAAATTATTGCACAAGGGGGTCACATTTCATTGGGATGACGAGTGCCAGTCAGCCTTTGATGAAATCAAATAGTACTTGGATTTGCTGCCAGTATTGGCACCACCTAGACTAGGTGTGCCATTCTACTTATACATCTCAGCTACTGAGGTAGCACTGGGCGCAATGCTAGCCCAGAAGAATGAACTTCACAAAGAACAGGCTACTTACTATCTTAGCCGCACCCTGGTTAGTTACGAACTTAACTATGCATACGTTGAAAAACTCTGCTTGGCAATGGTGTTTTCTACCAAAAGGCTACGCCACTACATGCTGAGCAACACTACGTATGTTGTGTCTAAGGAGAATCCATTACGATACATGATGAGTCGTACTTATCATAGTAGTCGCACGAAGAAATGGATCATGTTGTTGACGGAATTTGACATTGAGTTTATTGGGCAAAAATATATAAAAGGACAAGTCATAGCCGATCAACTAGCAGAGGCTCCTCTTGAAGACGATCAGCCTCTAGTCATAGAACTACCCGATGATGGGGTCTTCCATGTCTCAAAATCGCCAGATTCTGAAGAGCCTGAGTCTCAGGCCGACATAACCTTATTTTTTGATGGTTCTAAATGCGAGCAAGGTGGTGGCGCAGGAATTGTATTCTTCACACCGCAGGGCACTCCAATGCCCCTGTCATTTAAATTAAATTTCCAGTGCACCAAAAACAATGCAGAATATGAAGCCTTGCTCCTAGGTCTTCAAACAGCAATCGCCATGAACATCTTTGGCGATTCGCTGTTAATCGTCAATCAAGTCAAAGGGGTATATCAATGCAAATGCCCAGTTCTGAAGGCCTATAAAGCCCTCATGGATAAATTCCTGGCAAAAATTGAGTGGTATGACATCGAGGCACTCCCTCGATCATCGAATCATTTTGCGGACACAATGGCCTCCTTGGGGTCACTAATACCGCAAGACCTTTTTGGTGATATAACAACCATTTAGGTCAAAACCTTATCGCAACCCGCGATGGAGCGCGTAAGCTCAGACTTGACGCCAGGAGTCCACATGATCCAGATCGAACCATCTTCGGATAAGTTCTTTCGAATCCGAGACTATTTGAAACGTGCCAACTGGGGGTCTTTGTTTTCCCCCACTCCCATTAATAGCAACACGACGCTATTCTTACAAGTTCTATCCCATTCAGCATTTGTTAGGGAAGAACTTCAAAAGGGATTGGCTGTTCATACTATCAAGGTTTCTGATCAACAGGACTGGTATTTACCCATAAGAGATTACCTCAAATTAGGTAATCTTCCCTTTGGATTGACGCACGTCGCAAAATGAACATTCAAGAAAAAAGCGGCTAAGTATGTCTTGATAGGAGACATTTTGTATCGTCGAAGCTATGACGGAATTCTTCTTCGTTGTTTGGACCAGCAAGAGTCCACTTGGGCAGTCGCCCAAGCGCATGACGGTACATGTGGTGGCCACTTTAGCGGTATAGCCATCGCAAAGTGCATTCTTCGCATGGGCTATTATTGGCCATATTTAGAGCGAGATTGTTGCGAGTATGTCAAGAAGTGCGTAAAGTGTCAACATCATGCTAATTTGATGCACGTACCTTCCCAAGCCCTACAGAAAGTCCAGTCTGCTTGGCCATTTTTGCAGTGGGGCCTCAATCTAATCGAAAAGATATCCCCTACATCGTCAGGCCGTCACACGTTTATCATAATGGCCACAAAATATTTTACCAAATGGGTGGAAGGAATTCCGTTATCCTCAACGAAAGGACCCCGTATTGCGGAGTTCATCTTGCATCACATCATATGTAGTTTTGGTATTCCATCCAAAATAATCTCGGATAATGGGCCATCATTCAAGAACAAAGACGTGCGTGCTTTAACCACAAAGTACAAAATTTAGCACAACTTTTCAACACCCTATTATCCGCAAGCAAATGGGCAAGCAGAGGCATCAAACAAAATGCTAGTCGCCATCCTTAAAAAGACCTTCGCAGACAGTCATAAGGATTGGCACATACAAATCCCACTTGCCCTTTGGGCTTATCCACTAGCATTCGGACACCCACTGGGGCAACTCCGTTTTCATTAGTGTATGGCTCAGAGGCAGTAATGCCTCTCGAGTTGGAAATTCCTTCCCTGCGCATATCAATGCAGGAGTTCATCGATGATAACACTACGCGGAAGGCCCGATTAGACCAACTTACGTTGCTTGACGAACGACGCGTTAATGCTCTCGAGAACTTATGTATCTATCAAGAGCGGCTTAAGAGAGCTTACAACATGAAAGTTCACCTAAGAGACTTTTGGGTTGGTGATTTGGTTCTGAAGGAAAACCAACAAAACTCTAATTTGCCGTCCCATATGAGGGACAAATTTGCGGCAAATTGGTCAGGTCCTTATGTCATTGATAGAAAAATAGGACCGGGAACGTACAGGATAGCTTCTCTTAATGGTATCAAGGAAACGAAACCCTTGAATATAAGTCATTTGCGACCATTTCATATCTAAGAAAGCCATATACCAAAAAAAAAAAAAAAAAAGCTCCAAGGATTATAGCAATCTCTTGGTCAATCCAAAAAGCTCCAAGGATAATCGCAATCTCTTGGTCAATCCAAAAAGCTCCAAGGATTATCACAATCTCTTGGTCAATCCAAAAATCTCCAAGGATTATTGCAATCTCTTGGTCAAATACAAAAAGCTCCAAGGATTATCGCAATCTCTTGGTCAACCCAAAAAGCTCCAAGGATTATCGCAATCTCTTGGTCACCCAAAAAGCTCCAAGAATTATCGCAATCTCTTGGTCAACCCAAAAAGCTCCAAGGATTATCGCAATCTCTTGGTCACCCAAAAAGCTCCAAGGATTATCGCAATATCTTGGTCAATAAAAAAAGCCCCAAGGATTATCGCAATCACTTGGTAAAAACAAAAAAAAAAAAAAAAAAACAACAAAAATCATCAAAAACAACAAAGATTTGCATCTCAATTCTAGGCATACTCAAATTCATCATAAAATTCATATTCTCGCACCTCATCTTCAACTTCACCAAAAACTATCCATCAAAATTACAAAATATGTAGTTGCATTAGCATTGCATCCATACATTGCATATTTGTGGTCGTATAGGTCAAAGGCACCATAGGCTGTAATTGCTCTGATAGACCATCTTGTTCCACACTGTTCCATTTTACAAAAACAACAAAAACACCACGCATTGCTTTTACCACACTAGAGTCAGTGGTCTGTTAATGTATCAAGAGTTTCCGTAATTCATTCATCATTTTGCTCTTTAACCATGTAATGTATCAAGTCAGACAGATTTTATGAAGGTAGAGTCATACTTGAAACAAACCTTGTTACGTAACATCCCAACACATATCAAGACACATAAAACAATTCCCAAGTTGTGTGAATGAAAGATGAAACTACAAAGTAATCCGGGTCACCAAAAGCAAAACGGTTATCTTGCTCATCCCCCTGTGCGAATGACCCCAAGAATGATGAGAGTTGGCAAAAGGACAAGCATCCTCCCTACCCAATTCCTTAAGAATCCCTAGTTCTCAATAGTTGCAAAACATCAAAAATTTGCAAAATGTCAAAAATCAAATATTTGACATCATAAAGTGCGCACATCAAACGGCACAAAAGATAGTGATTTTCATCACTCCATACCCCCAATCCCTTGCTCAAAAGAAAAAAAACAAATCAAAATAAACAGTGATCTTATCACTACAAACGAGCAAGTATCCCAATACAATTGAAGAAAATAAGGGAGTCAAACTTGAATCCCTGGAACTCTTAGCATTCTAAAAGGTCATAAGGCAAGCCTCAGTACCGGTTAGGTTGATAACCTATCGGTCACTGGCGGCAAACTTCTCGCATGATGATATATCTATCACATTAACTTGTGTATAGATCAATGTTTGCATGTGGATGAGCTAGCCTATGGCGCCCTGGATAACATCACAGATTAATCTAACTGAATACAACAAAGGAGTTAGTGGAGCTAATTAGGTGATCCTCAGTACAGGTTCGGTTGAAAGCCCATCTGACACTGTCGGTATCCTGATAATACCACATAAATGAACTCAATCGCACACACGGGGATGTGAAATAGCTTGGTCAAAAACAAGTCTGATTCATACCTTGTTCAAAAGTCTTGTAAGATAAAGTACAGTCATAGCTAGTGAGTTAAAACCGTCTGAGTCTCAGAAAACCTTAGTTACATTTCTAAACCAACTGCGCTACTTTTCATCTTTGCAATACCATCAGAAAATACAAAAAAAAAAAAACCATGTATACATGTAAAGTCATGCATCACAGCAATCGCCTAAAAACAAAATAACAGAGTTCTAAACAGTCTATGGTGCCATAGCCAAACATCACAAATCCCACTCATCCATTTCATATCTGCATATCACATATAAATAAAAAAACATGTGCATTCATCATAGCATATGCATCCATCAAAATAAATCAACATGCATACATCCATATTCATCAACCATCATGCACAAGATCAAAGAAAATCAAAACAACAAAAACAACAAATAAATGCAACACAAAAACAAAAAGCAATAAACATTGCCAGACACAAGTGCTCTTGCACTTAACCTCTTTGCATAGAAAAACTGATGTCAGGGTCTACATTGTCGCTATCCTACTCCCTAAGAAGGCTACCATAGCCGGACCGCTCCACGGGAAGACGGATTGTCGACAATTTCACTCCCAAATGGCATCACAAATGGGTCAAAGCCCACTAAAAAACAACAAGAAAATCAAAACAACACAAAAAGCAATAAACATTGCCAAACACAAGTGCTCTTGCACTTAACCTCTTGGCATAGCAAAACTGATGTCGGGGTCTACATTGTCACTATCCTACTCCCTAAGAAGGCTACCATAGCCGGACCGCTCCACGGGAAGACGGATTTTCGACAATTGCATCTCCAAACGCGTCACAAAAAAAAAAAAAACAACAAAAACAGTACAAAATTCAACAAAAATAAACAGCAATAAACATTGCTGGACACAAGTGCCCTTGCACTTAACCTCTAGGCAAATAAAATCGATGTCGAGGTTCAAATTATCGCTCACCTACTTCCCCAAGAAGGCTACAATAGTCGGACCGCTCCATGGGAAGTTAGATTTTCGATGATTTCACCTCATTACGACATCACCAAAAGGGTTAACACCCACCAAAAATAGGTCCAAATGTTGGAAAAATTGCACAAGCTTAATGGTAAACCCTCTAAAGGCACCCCTGCACAAGTCATCTTGGGTCAAGCGACTCGTCGCTTCTCTCACGAAGGTCATTCCCTCATCGATTCGTCGCTTGAGGGGGTAGTCACACTTAGTCACCAATCAACAATCACACACCCAATTAAGGAAAATGACATGCATTCAAAGAATCATTGACAAAGACAATCACGCTCCTAGCTTGGGGCGATAAACAAGCAACAATCAAATCAATCAAACACTTGGCATTTCATGAATCATGAACACAAGGTTCCCCCTGAGGATAAAAACGCCCTTCACTTGTTCATGATCGATCAATGTCTAAGTTCAAGTCACACCTCACCAAAGCAGGTTAATACTTGAAATCAAATTCCTTAGCTCGTCAGAAGCAAGGATTCAAGAATGCATGCCCTTTCCATACTTGGGGCATCAAAAGTTGGTTAGGTTACCAAGAAACCCTAATCATTAGTTCTTTGGTTATCTATTTTTGCTCAGCACTGCGTCACCCGCAACGCTTCCCAAAAAGGGGCATCTGTAGACACCAAAACAGCACCAATCTGATTATGTGACTGCAAACACTGATCGCTTTGACAAACACAGCCCCCAGGGCAGCCCTCAGAGGTTAAACAAGTGGTCTTAACCACTTTCATAGCAATTTTGTAATGTCAAGAAGCAATTTGGCACACTTGGACACTTTGCCCAGTATTCGTCTCACCCAGGGACGAATTCAAAATAGAATCCGTCCCACCCCAGGACGAATTCTGAATCCATCCCTGGGTGGGACGAATTCTAAGCTTAACGGGCAAAAATACAAATGGCGCCAAGTGGCAGCCTAGAACAGTCAGTTGATGACTCCTGCCTTGCACGTGTGTGTAGGTGGACAGAGGGGCCATTAGAAGACTGTCACAAAAGGCATTTATCAAAGCCCAAGTCAACGGAGGACTCCCCTCCCTCATGGGAAGACAAGACTGCCACATGGCGCCTATGACCAACACATGGCATTTGTGCTTCCCTCCCAAAAGAGACCCCATGGGTCTATAAAAGGTGGGACTTTTCTCACCCAAAATATACAGGTTGAAGGAGTTTTCAAGCAACGAAGTGCTACCGAGTTGAAGACCCACTTGCATCCCTTTTGGTTCACCTTCCCACATCCACCAATATATTTTGCAAGGGAGGTTGTTGGGTGGCCTTTGGAAGCTCGAACCTGACCCAAATCCAACACATGGAAACCTGAACCAACCAATTCGCCGACCCCCCAATCCTAAGAGGTTTTGGGCCCATCCCTAGTGGATTGGCTCCAAAATCAAGTGCCAACGGTGGGAGGCCCACTTGGGCACCCTCGCACTTCCCAATTTCTATTTTAAGTTTTAGAGCATTTTAAATTACTTTTTCAGGTTGCATTTTGTGTTATTAGGTTTGATTAACCCATAGCTGCAATTTTGTAACTTTTGGTCAGATTCTAGTATGTTTTGTGTTGCTTTGTTGTTTCGTTGACTTGTAGGTGTCGAGATCAAATTCCTAAGGGTAGAGGCCAAATTGGGAGAATCCGACCATCTGGGTCGTCCCAAAATGGCCCCAATTACATAACCCCCCCGTTTGCAGGCGTTTTGTAGGTCTCGGGATTCGACATTGGAGCAGCAGCAGGTCGGTTTCTTCAACACAGAAGAATTCATCCCACCCAGGGACGAATTGCAGTCAGAATTCGTCTTGCCCAGGGATGAATTCCAGTTGAAGGTAGATTGGCCAGCTGTCTCAGTGGCAGTGGCCTTTTGGTAACTTTTCCTATCTTCTGTCAAGTTTTGAAGCCATTTGGACTCATTGTATTTACTGTTTTAGGCAAATGTTTACATGCATATTTTGTTAGTTTTAGAGAACAAACACTTTTCATTTGCGGCAGATGCTACTGACATCTTGGTTGTTTCTTTGTTCATAGGAGAAGCAGCGGAGGTTAAGAACTCATCGACATCAGCGACGACATCATCTTGGCCCACCCATTGCAATCGTGGGCACGCGGAAGGAGGAAGACTAAGTCACACATTGTAACAAAGACAAATTTAACGCTCCTAGCCCCTAAAAAGGGAGGAGACGTCTATGTAACCGAGGATAAGATATTTGAATAAAGAGGGCTGTGATTTCTTTACATATTTTCTTTCCTTTCCAAATTGTCTCTTTCCTTTGTTTTGGTGCATAAGGTTAAAGCGTTACATTTCGTCTTACATTGCATAATTAGTGTTTCCTTTGCCCGGAATCTCGTGCTTTCATATTGATGTTGTTTTTGGTCCTAAATTCTCAAGTTTCATCTGCTCCCAAGCTAATAGCATGATATGGAAGGTTATCTGCAGTCAATATTTCATTGAGAAGTCCATAGAATTACAGTTTCCCCTTAGTTCCTTGATAATTCCTAGGAAATATCATGATCAATTTTTTTGGAAATTTACTGAAAATGGAGATTTTTCTATAAAATCAGCCTATCATATTCTCTTGCCTCATGAAAAACCTTCATTTCATTTTAACCTTGTATAGCCTAAGCTTATGATTCCTAAGATTTCCATATTTTCTTTTGTAGCCATCTAGGAAAATATCCTTACTATAGATAATTTGCTAAGAAGAGGCCTACTCATTCCCAATAGATGTTTTATTTGTTTGTTTAATTGGGAATCCTCCCATAAATTATTTCTTTCTTACACCTTCTCGTCCACTATCCTCAATAAATTGTTAGATATTTTCTACATATCTTGGGCTGAAGTGTGTTCTATCTCCAATATTTTAATCCAATTGCCTAATCCCTTTTGTAACCTTCGTCTTAAATAATTATGACAATTTTATCTGCATCATTTTTTGTGGTAAATCTGGTTAGAAAGAAACCACAAAGTTTTTCCAACTCATTGTAAAGCCTAAATTATATCTTGAATAAAATTCTTTCGTTTGCCACTAAAAATGCCTCCCTTTGTCCTATACCTTCTCATCTTGCTTCTTATTTTGATATTTCTTTGGTGTTGTCTCTTAATTTTCCTATCATGGATAATACTTAGATTCTACCTTCCAATAATAGAGCCCATTCTATTTGGATTCCTCCTCCCTCAAGTTGGCTTAAATTGAATGTTGATGGTGCTACTTAAGGTAATCCTAGGAGGGCTGGAGCAAGTGGTATCCTTAAAGACAATAGAGGTAGGGTTGTCCTTTATTTTTATAAATACTTAGGAATCCAATAAAATTAGGTAGCTGAAGCTCGTGTTATATGGCATGGCTTGGTTTTGTCTAAAGACTATTCTAACAAAATTTTGGTAGAAGGTGATTCCCTCACCATCATTAATTATTTCAAAAATTCCAAAGAACCATCCTGGAAGATAAGGAATTATATTGACGAAGCAAAAATTCTTAGTAAAACCTTCCAGGATATAATTTTTTAGCACAATTTCAGATAAAATAAGAAATTTGTTGACATTTTGGCAAATATTGGAGCCTAGTATACAAATTTGATGACATGGACCACTGGTATTCCTTAGAATTTGGTACATATCATTGATCAAGAAAAGGTGTAATCATCTATTATTGACATGGAGTAAGTCAGCCCCTTTCCTAATGGACCTAATGCTTGTGATTCCTAACTGCTTCATTTCATGGTCTCATGCTACCTTGGTACATGGATTTTCCATATTTTTTAGTTTTGTAAACCTTGGTTGTTGGACTTTCTTTTTTATAGGTAATTTTCATGTTATTTTTTCACATCTTGATAGTATCTATATTTTTACCTTACAATCCCTACTTTCCATGGTTATCACTCCCCACCATTTTCCACCACCATGTTATCCTATCACCTCATCACCCAACCCCAGATACTTTCCTCATTCATACACATTGCATCTTTCCCTCGTGTCTCACCTTGTGATTTTTTTTTTCACTTTTATGTTTCCTTCATGTGGGTGATTGGTTCACACTTCCACATGATCTTTTAAAATCTTTGTAATTGCTTTTCCTATCATGAACACCTTGTTTCATGTAGTTTTACTCATTCTGATCCCAATTGTCATGCATGTCGAGATCGCCATTGGGATGTTTTTGTTCTCACTCTTTTTGATAATTTTGTTGATACTGGTCAAGATCTATTTCTCTTCCTTTGCTATCTTCCCCGAGGGCTTATCCAAAGGTATCCCTATCATAGTTATGTCATTATGAGTTTTTTTTAGCCTTCCATTGTTTGTATGGATGCCATTACTAAAGGTATCCTCTTGAGCAAGGGTTTCCTTTATTTTTTTAACAATTTTGAGGGGGAAGTTCAAGAAATTACCATGGCTTTCATGGAAATATGGGATAATGGTAGGGTCACCATCTCTAACAAAACTTATTAAGTCAACATCAATGTTATGGTTGAGTTAACTAGCCAGCTTACTAGAGAATATGCATAAGAAGATAAAAGCATAGTTGGGATTTCGAGTTGAAATATGTCAAGGATAAGGAGATTTGTAAAAAGGCACATTTGGGGATTCACTGTTATGAACTTCCTTTTCCCTGGGAAGTGTTTTAAAACCTATAATGGATTTTGTGACAGCTAATGACCCATATAAGGCTCTTTGTAGTTATCATTTTACCTTTATCAATCATTTTCATGATGTGAGTGTGGTTAACATTCCCCAATTTTTGTTTAATTATATTAGCCATACAATTGAAAATTGCAAAATGAAGAATATATCCAAATTGCCAACTCATCATGGGTTGTTCAATATTTTGTATAAGCATTGGCTAATTCATTACCCTTAGGGCATCATTGTGACTCCCCCTCCTAAACAAAAGTTGATCTCCATAAATCCTAGCTCCTCTCAAACTATGCCACAATCCTCAAGCACCTTTAGGCTTTCTACTAAGAAGTAAAAAATGGTACAAAATATCTTTAGATTAAGGAAGAGATCCAAAAGTGAATCATCGAAACCTAAATCTAAGCCTAAGCAGAAACTTGTGTGATCCTCTATCCACCTAAATAATAAAGCCTATAAAAAATAATCCCTTATCATTGAGTTAGAGGATGATGAAAAGGATAACCCTGACCACTGCATGCAGATGTTATCATCAAGTCTATATCAACAATAATATTAGTTATGGCCACCATGCAATATTATACATATAAACAATATATAATAAGTTGAATAAGGACTATGGGGTAATTACCTTATGCAACATTCCTCATTAGTCCAAAATCTTCAGCACAATATTAATCCCACAATATAGTATTGGCACACTTATGTATACCCTTTGTTAGGATATAAGATAACATATTTAATGTGCACACATAAAATCATATTTCTATTGAGGATGAATTTATCAAATTAGGTGCATATAAGCATAAATATGCTTAGTTTAATAATTATAACTATATCTAAACAAGATAAATGGTTCTTATCACAAAATAAGATATTTAAACATTTGTAGTGGGATATTTAAATACTCTAATACATATATTTGAGATTTTTCTCAACCTAGAAAGTAATTATGATAGTCTATTTTAATGGAATAAAGAGATGTGGTAGCCTGTCATTTGGAACTCTACAAAACTAGACTTCATACAAGTGAAAATAATAGATCAAACGTATTCATATGGTCATGAATATCACTAACCAAATTTATATATAAATATCACTAAAATATAATGTAAGCTCCAAATGAATAGCGAATGTCTATCTAAATTTATCCATCATTATAGTGCAATTTTATTTTTTGATTTATTGGAGGAAGGGGTTTTGAAAGGGTCCCAAAATATTTTACATTAAAAAAACCTCAAGAGAGACTATATCCCATAGATAAAATGATAAGAACCAACATTGATATCTAGGGATACTATGTCCTTGAGATAGTGTCAAGAGGATAAACAACAACTTAAATAGAAAAGAGGGGGTCTCCAAAATAGGAGATACCACCCAAAAAACAAGGAGATAAACAAAAAATATAAGAATCAACAAAGGAAGGAGGTAAATCATTCACCATCACTAGGCGTATGGTTATCCACATGATTCGCTTTTTCATCACCTTCAAACTGGTTTCTGAATTCATCCAGGATGACTATGGCCTATTGTAGCAAAGAGGTATTTATTTTGGTTGCTCTAGACATAACATAGCCTTTCTTGGTGATGAATGGAACACATGTTCTATATTTGGTATGCCTCAACGACTTCAAGGAGCCACTTTGGGGAGATTTTTTTTTAGAGGAAGATCAAATTGAGACATCCTCATGTTTCACTTTGTGAAGCATAGTGGGAGAATCCTCTAAATTTGTATGTTCTTACTCTAGAATAATGGGGGATTTTTATTTTCTAGTCTAGAACTTGCTATGGGTTGAGCAATTTTGGGCTTTCAATTTCACTATGGGAGGAATGTATTCAAATTTAGACCCAAACTCTAGCATTCAATTGATTTTATAATAGATATGCTTTTGGGCAACTTCATTGATAGCATCCAAAAGGAGGCTTTCATAATGGTTGTATTCAAGAACTTGAGAAAATTTTGATGGGCTTCCAACAAAAGAGATAATTACCTTTTGGAACTCCCTCTAAAGTGCATGTGTGTAAATGATAATATGGATGTCTTTGTGGACAAAAAAGGAGGAATATATTTTTAAAAATTGTTGACATACAACTCAATGGACCTAAAAAAGTATTCAAAGTTATTAGTAAACTTGTTACCTCAAATGTTTTTTATAAATATGAGATGGAAACATTTGAGTATGGAACATGGACCATCCACCATGAAATACTAGAGAAAAAACACCATTACCATGACCCATGGCTTGGGAAGGGACTCTTTGATAATACCACCTTTTTACCTTCCAAGATTGTCCCCTTTGTCAATGAAAAATATAATTTAGTTACCAAAGAGTGTTTCTCCTATTGAAAAATCTCTCCATAATTAGGGATCCTTATAACTTATGCAAAAAAATCGATAATAATGATGAGTTTGAGACCTCTTACTAAAAATATACCATCCTCCCATGAATAAGCTAGTTCTTGAGATAGATCCATGTCATTGCCTTTAATTTTTTTAAGAAAAGGGAGGAGCCCTTGGTCCTTGAAAATCTCCTCAATAATCACATCTAGCTAAAGAACCTCAGGTTCAAATCTATAGTCATAGTCAACCATAATCAAATATTAGGGAAGCAAAGAAAAAAAAGAGAAAATGAAGAGGAGAATATAGAGGGTGGTGGTAGGGAAGGTAGGAATGGTGACTAGAGCTAGCAACACAATTCTTCACGAACCAATAGGGATTAAAGTGCAAATAGCCAAAATTCAAGGAAATGGTAAGGAAGAACAAATTGTAATAGGTAATAATGAGGGCTTGAACTAATTTTAAAATACCATAGATATGGTTAGCAAGAATAATTGAGAAACCACCATTATGCATTCCAATGCTTCTAGAAATGATGCACTACCATAGCTATTGATGATCATCATCATGCAAAAAATTACTCTCTAGCTCCAACATCTACATTGGAAAAATGAAGAGAAGGACTTGGCATGGTAGTAAACAATAAGTGAAGTGACACTCTGTATATTAATTTTTTACACATACAAGCATAAGCATGTGGTACGGAAAGGCCACAAGAAATATTGAGAGAGGTGATTGAAAAAATTGATACATATCTAGTAGTAATTAAAAAAAAGGTGGTTATAGGTTCTAAAGGATAAAACAATGATGGCAAGGATAGGTTAAATATAGAGATAATTGGTAAACCAATAATGATAATTAACTCTGTAATAAATGCCTCAAGGAGAGGATAAGGAAATAATAGGGGAGTACATAGGATCACATGGTGAGACTAGGGTAGGAGTAAGAAAGTGATATGGGTAAGTAAGCAAGGCGAGACACATGACAAGGGGAGCTTTGACCTATGACTAAGGATTGAGGGATACTTTAAAGGACCAATGCCTCGATTGAGTGATATGAAGTGAGAAAGTAATGATCCAAATATTAGGGTAATAAAAATTAAACCAAAGCATTGGATTCATAAAAATAATCCACCCTAGATGTATAATTATCCCTACTAACACAAACTCTCATTTAAACACATAAAACTCTCTAATAGTGGATTTGATACAAACTGTTAAAAATAGGATAAAATAGAATATCTAAACAACATATTGTAAACAAGCAATAAATTCAACACAAAATTTTTACCAAATAATCAATCTTATTCTTTCATAATTTGCCATACAAATCCTCCATATTGAGCTTACATACAACATACATATTAATACATCAATAAAGTATCTCTTTGATTCAAGAAATTATTTGGTATTTCACTATCATATTGGTATTTTAATCTCTTCATATTCTCATGAGAGATATGAATATTAAAATTTCATATGGGATAAATAGTTATTAATCCCCCAATAATTACAAACATCAAATATTATGACATCAAATAATATAATAAATTCTAACAATAATCAACATTTTTCCCAATTTCCTCCTATAGATTTTATATAAATTTGTCATTTTAAAATATATATTACTATCCTCTTTGACACTATTGAATTTCAATAGCTTGAAAATGTTAAACTTGGTTTCCAATCTACTAAATTGCATAGTTGTAAGCTTGTTGTAAATCTACTTGAACTACTTCCACAACATGATAGGATACATTATTTCTTGAATACATAGATCCAACTCTCTATCCATAATAAAATTTATAAGATATAGTGGTTATTAAATATGTTGATTTGATTTCACATTTGTACATAAGACAGTTATGTAAATATCTTGATCTTTTGTTCCTGAATAATTACTTCAAAAATACTAAATATAGATGGATTTCCTATTATAATAAGTGAATATTCTCTTAAGTTCCACTAGGATACACACTTGAGTTTCCACTCCATGTGTCAGGAGAAATCTTAGTGGTGTCTTCATAAGGTCTGATGAGTTTTTGTAATCCAATGACTCTCAATGATCAACTTTGCTATTTATACAAAGTTGATCCTTGAAATAAATCAATCAGTTCCACTCTTCTCTTCATATTTTGTGTAATGCTTTGCATATATATTATTGTGAAATTCTAACATGGTACCAGAGCAAGATATATTTGGCTAGAATTCTCTCTTGAATGTTATAGGAGTTGGTTCTTTTATCTTTTTGTTGGTCATTTTGTTTTACAAGCCTTCATAATATTATATATAGTTTTTTTCATCTATATATTTTTTTCCAAAATTATATGTATGTGGGATTTTTATGATATTATTTACCTCCTTATCATTTAAATAAGGGAATATTCTTTGTCTTCTGAGTAATTTTTTTAGATATATTGCTCTTTCTCTTTTCATAGATCTGTTATAAAATAAATAAGATATAATTCCTTTTCTATATATTTTTTATAAATTCTATGATACTCATACATTAATTTTCCATTGTTTACCTTAGGAAAAGAACTTATTTTTCACATATATCATGAAATACAGGTTAACTCCTTTTCAAGTTTTTTTGCAGGAAATATTCAGCCTCTTCTCTGGCTGTCTAAGAGTGTTATCAGATAAGGTGCCTTCTTTCATTACCTCGACACCCAAATTTGGGTGCCATAAGGCAGCACGTTGCGGCTCTCACAACTCTCTCTTTTGGCGGAGTCCCTCTTCAAACGTTGGGGCTAATAATTTTTTTGTCTCCCTTCATCTGATTATGTTTTCATTTGGGTCCCACCTCTCTTCCACCAAACTCTCTTTTAGTGGTCTCCCTCTTCGAATGTTGGAGCCAACAAAATTTTTTGGTCTCCCTTCATTCGATTTCTTTTAGTTGCATTTATTTCTTTAAATAAGGACTATTTATAATATTTTGATTATATTTTTGTGCCCCTATTTTGAATCAGATTTTATCGAAGTCAAAATCCTTAAACAACGCCAAACATATCTAATCCATTTGGTGTTCGAAAAACAACTATAGTTGGGTCCCTTTAAAATATCGTCTGATCAAGCTTGTTTCTCATTGCTTCTTCCTTTCAAATGTTACAGTGGTTTCCTCAGGCAATATTTTTTTTCAAATAACATTGCTCTTTGTACTCTCCATTTTTTATACAATTTTTTTGATAGACACTTGCTTTGTTAGATGCTCTCATTAAAAGTTGAATGAGGCATCTTCAAAGGACTTTGTATCCCTTTATTTTGGGCTCTCTAACCTTATTTTGTAGGGAAATTGATTGATGGGTGTGATTCATATTCAAAGAGTGCGTACCAATTCTAATAAAAAATTTTGTAGGCACCTCAGGTCCAAATTTTTCATAGAGACTATTTTCTTAAAAAATATTTTTTGCATGCTTATATGACTCTCTGGCTTAATTCTTCTGAGTAAACTTACGTTATTTCCTTTTATAAATTTATTTTGGTTCCTTTAATCTGTCTACACAGATTACATACTCCAAATCATAAAAGGAAGAAGAATTGGACACTTGTCGTCTTAAAAGACTCATTTTTGCTTCGGTGAAGACATCAACAGAGTGCCACATCTTCGAGGAGGAGGATATTTTTTAATTATGGTTGCAGGATTCACCTTTACTTTGGAGCAACCATATCAATAGTCTCCACACTCTGTTGTGAAATTGTTGTTTCATTAGGCATCTTCATCTTTTAGAACACCCTCTCTCTCAGGGATGTAACAACTTTATAATTTTTTATATCCATAAAAATATTGTTGTATTAGTTTTTTTATCCTACGATTTTAAAGGTCATTTGTTTTACCTTCCTTTCACAAAGCCTTATTTTACAAGGCTCTCATTGAACACTGAGTCAATATTGTAACCTTTTAATAAAAAAAATTATTTGGGGGGGGGGGGTAAGTGCATTTATTTGCACATTTTGTGTTTCTTAAGGGGGTTTGCATCATTTTTTGTCTATCTTCCTCTATAGTTATTTATATAACTTTTTTTTAAGAACCTTTTCTAGGTTTTATTTTTGAAATATTAGTAACTATATTTCATATGGAATACACTCTCTAATTGTAAAAACTTAAAACTCCTTTTATGTTTATTTTTAAAAAATTAAATTTAAATGAGAGTTATATAAACTATAAGTGTTATATTTGTAATTTTAAATTTCAAATAAGATACCATATCATTTGCTTCTTCAAATTCATATTTGTTAATTTTATTCTTAAATCTTAACAAATATAATTTTTTTAAATTGTGGATTTTATTCTTAATATTTCTAAATATTAAAGAAGCAAAAACCTTTAAATAAAAAATATAATAATAAGTTTTTTCCTCAAAATATATTTGCCTAAGTTCCATGTATCATTATCGCTAAAAACCTATAGTTTCCCTCACGTAAGGGCAATTTTTTAGAGGCCATTGGTATAAAGGCCTGGCATATATATTTTTCAATCAACCAATTTTTGTATTTTATATCTCTATCACTTATAGTTTCCCTTTAGTAAGGGCAAGTATTGAGAATATCCAAATTAAAAATTTTGTTGATATCCTTGCATTTCAAGCCTACAACACTTGAAATTCTTCTCTATACTTATATTTTCCCTCAATTAAGGGTGGGTATTGAGAGGAACTAAGAGGTTTTGGCATCTCATAAGCAAACAATATTCAAACCTTAAACACTTATAGTTTCCCTCTTATTAGGGTGGGTATCTTGAGTTTTATATATTCAACAACTTCATTTTTTTTCCCTAAAATCAATTCATTAATCCTAAAATTAAAGTTCTAAGGGGGGATATATTGGTTAAAACTTCAAATTTTCTCTTGTGTTAAAATTATGAATTCAATTGAACCTCTCACCCCTCATAAATTTCACACTTGGAAATCTAAAATTTTAAATCTTATCTCTCAAAATATCTTACTCATTTACTAGAAGAAAAGCAACCAGATTTTGAGAAAGAATATGAAATTTTTGTTCATAAAGGAAATATGCACAAAACAATGGGTATTATTAGCTCTAATGTTCATGAAAGTTTGTGGTTTCACATTACAGATTGCAAAACTCCTCATGAAAGTTGGTATAAACTAAAAACCTTGTTTGGAAAAGTAGATCATATGAGATCAATGCAACTAGAAGAAGAATTGATATATTTATCTCCTAAAGATTTTAGTAGTATTATTGAATTCCTTACTAAGTTCAAAGAAGTCTTCACTCAATACAAAGGTAGTGGGAAGACTAAGACTGAAGAAGAATGCATTTATCTAATACTTTATAAGCTAAATGGTATTTTTCAAAATTTTGCTACCACTTTTATATCTACCAAAGATGCTCTTGATGCAACCATTAAAATACCTTATTTAGAAGATATTTGTGATAGATTAACTAGGGAAGAAACAAAACTTGATATATATGAAATCTCTTTTTCTTTCTCTTCCTCTAAAGCATTAGTAGCCTCCACCTCTTCTTAAAAATTCTTAAAAAAAAAAAATGGACATTAAAAGACATGGCAAATTGTATGTTCCATTCAAAAGATCTTCCAATTTTTTTTTGGGTAGAAGCTATTAACTGTGCCAATTATATTCAAAATCGCACACCTCATAAATATCTTGACCATTTAACTCCTAAAGAAGCATGGTTTAGCTCAAAAAAATATGTTTCCAACTTCAATATTTTTGGGTGTACTACTTGGGCTCACATCCCAAATAAGAAAAGGAAGGATCTTGATAAGAAAAGCAAAAAGCTCATATTTATTAGTTATTATGAAGAATTGAAAGCTTGCAGGATTCTTGATACCTCAACTCATGAGGTATTCTTTCATAGGAATGTCCAAATTGATGAAACATTTCCTCAAAAATATCCTCAAACACCCTCTTCCTCCATTGAGCTTCTCGTATAGTGGAACCTCAATATTATGAAGAGCCAACTCTTGTAGTTAACTTGGTCATTGATAATCAAGATTAGGAACCTGTAACTCCAACTCAATGTCTTTCAACTCCTTCCACTCCTTCCTCTATGCCAAAATGATCCTGTACCATTGTTAAAGAAGCTACTACTTACATACAAAATATTACTTCAACAAGATCATCCAACCCCATAGGCATTGGTCTTGTATGCCAGTCTATTTCCTCTGATCATCAATCATTCAAAGAAGCCTCAAGTATTAAATAATGGGATGATGCCATGGAAAATGAATTTTCTTCCTTAATAAAAAATAAAACTTGGGATTTAGTTCCCTTGCCTAAAGGAAGGAAATTAGTTTGTTGTAAATGGATCTTCAAAATAAAATATGGGCCTAATGGAGAAATAGACAAACACAAAGATCATCTAGTAGCCAAAGGTTTTTCTCAAATTTAAGGCATTTATTATACATAAACCTTTTCTCCAGTTGCTAAGATGGATTCTGTTATATTGGTTTTTGCTCTGGCTACTTCCCATAAGTGGTATGTATATCAAATAGATGTAAATAGTGCTTTCTTACATGGAGATTTAAAAGAAGAAATATTCATGGAAAAACCTACTAGTTTCACTTAAGACTCCTCTCTTGTTTGTAGGCTTAAAAAGTCTCTCTATGGCCTCAAACAAGCCCCTAGATCTTGGTATGAAAATATGGACTCCTTTCTTTTAGCAGGTTTTTCTCATTGTGAGTCTGATAACATAGTTTACATTTGGATAAATGAAGGTAATATCACCATTCTTGTTCTATATGTTTATGATCTTATTCTAACTGGTAGTAACTTGACTCACATACAGACTATAAAAGACTCCCTCTCTAAAAATTTTCAAATGGTTGATCTAGGTAAATCTCATTACTTTCTTGGGATCCAAATAATTCAAACAGATGCAGGTATTTCTTTGTGTCAACAAAAGTACACTCTAGATATTCTTTAAAGATTCAAAATGATAGATTGCAAACCTTATCTTACCCCCTTTAAATATAGCATTAATCTTAGTACTTCTTGCTCATCCTCTCTATGTGATGCAACTTTAAACCATTAGCTTGTAGGGATTCTATTATACCTTACTCATACTCATCTAGATATCTCATATGTTTTTGGCCTCATATCCAAATTCTCTCATCAACCTCACTTTAGTCATTGGCAAGCAACAAAAAGAATCCTCCTTTACTTGCAAGACACTACACAATGTGGGCTCTTCTATAAGGGAAAATCCATGGATATCATTGCATACACAAATTCAGATTGGGTAGGTTAAGTAGAAGATATATGTTCAACCTCAAGCTATGTATTTTACCTTGGTTCTTCACCAATATCCTGGTTATGCAAAATAACAAGCAATAACCTTATATTCTACAGAGGCAGAATACAGGGCATCAATTTTGGCTAGTCAGGAAGATCTTTGGCTTTGTCAAATTTTGAGAGAATTTGATTTCACCCATGAAAAGCCTATTACTCTTTGGTGTGACAATCAAAGCATAATTCATATTGTACGCAATCCAGTTGAGCATCAGTGCACCAAGCACATTGAAATACACATGCACTTCATAAGGCAACATATTCAAAGCCGGGACATATACTTGGAATATATTCCAACTGAGAAAGAAATTGCAGATATCTTCACCAAGTCATTTCCGTATCCACATTACCTTCAGTTGTGAGATAATATTGGATTTATACAACTGCATTGATTGGTTTTATGAGGACAATCTTTGCTATACGAAGACAAGCCTCTCTTCTTCTCATAGTTGGTTTTCCCCAATTTTTTAACCAACTATGTAATATAAATGAGTACCTAATCAAGCCAAGTTGTTAGGTTTCATATTTATTTTTTGTATAAAGAGGAAAATCTTAACCATATGAATACAAGCCTATATTCTTCCTATAGTTGGTTTTTTCCCACAGGGATTTTTTCACCAACTAATGTAAATGAGTACCTAATCAGGCCAAGTTGTCAAGACTCATATTTATTTTTTGTAAAGTGGACAATATTCACCAAATTAAGACAGGCCTCCCTTCTTCTCATAGTTGGTTTTACTCCACAAAGGGTTTTTTCATCAACTAATTATTGTATTAAGAGGACAATCTTCGCCATACGAAGACAAGCCTCTTACTTCCTTTTTATTTATGGTTTTTTCCATTGATTTTTTACCATATATTAAAAATAATTTATTGTACATGAGTCCCTCATCAGGCCTTTTCGTTGGGACTCATTTGTATGATATCCCCTAGTATCACTTAAGGGGGTGTTAGAATAAGTGAATATTCTCTTAAGTTCCACTAGGATACACACTTGTGTTTCCACTCCTCCATGTGTCAAGAGAACTCTAAGTGTTGTCTTCATTAGGTCTGCTGAGTTTTTGTAATCCAACGGATCTCAATGATCAACTTTGTTATTTATATAAAGTTGATCCTTGAAATAAATCAATCAGTTCCACTCTTATCTTCATCTTTTATGTAATGCTTTGCATATATATTATTGTGAAATTCTAACGTTTCCCTCATATAAATACATTTGTTAGCCTATAATATAAATAAGCATGTTAGTTTTAACTTTTTATTGATCACATTTAGAATAATTTATTATTGGATTAGGTTGTTGTTACTCCATTAGAGTCTAGCACAAGTATATTCCTCAAGTAGAAAAATAATACTTCAAGGTTAACAATGTTATGATGATTTCAAAAATTTATGGTATCTAAAAAGGCAAAAAATATGTGAAATTTATCATTTAAAATATATCTTTTCAGGTAACCAAAAATATAAAAAAAAGTAATATTAAAAAATATACCTAATTTCTCCTTCATGCCTTCTAGTGTGTCAATTGACATAGTGTACCTTCTTAGTTGCATTGATCCAAACAAATGTTTTCAATATGCATATAAGCAAAATTAATATTAATATTTTATTTTTTGGGGGAGAGTATAAATGAGAAACACATGATGTATTTCATATTCTAACAACCCAAGTCTACTCACCTTGTTGTACCACTAAAATAGGCCAAGTTTTATCATAAGGTAGTTTTTTTTAATTACAAACTATAGTTTTATTCGTAAGAGTGCTTTCATATTCATAGCATATTTGTTTCACCAAATAGAGCATTAACATAACTTTTATTTAGTATAGGCATATCATACCAGTTTTGGGTTTAAGAATGCCACAAATAGCCATCCAAGTGAATGAGATTGATAAAATCCCATGAAAGATACCATTTTTTTGAATTGACTTACCTCATTTTTGTCCTCGTGTTCTGGCATGAGGGTCGAGCCATGACTAATATTATGATCTAGGGTCCATAACACCTAGAGGGGTATGCTTTATTTCCCCATCCCTTAGCATTTGTGACTCCACAACCTATCTATCAACTTTTTCTATCTTTAATATGCAAGGGATGAACATATATACCCAATGTCTAGTTGATTATCCAATATCTAGAGTCAACTAGAGCCATCTCAATACCCTAACCTTAGACTTGATCACACATATTCATCATGAATCACAATCGTTTATCCCATACCAAATGTCATGGGTGACCTATCTAAGTCAAATGAATATGGGACCTATCACAGTAAGACCTGAGCAGTCTATACCACCCTCTCATTACCAGTTCTGACCAAGTATAATGTTTCGACCAATTCTGTTAGAATAAAGTTGCTCTTGAGACACGTTGTGTGCATATCCACACCTCAACGACATTGGTTGTTTTTCAACATGGTCACCTTTCTCATGACTTAGTAATACTCTGATGTTAGAGTCTATAGTTTTAACTAGGGTTATATTGAATTGATATATTTCTAAAAAGAAACATACAAAGACTTAGGTTTCCACATGAATTATGTTGTATATCATGATCCTTGTTTAAGAATATAACTAATGGTATTGTTACCATTTCCTACATAGTTATATGTTTTCCTTCTTTTTAAGATTCTATCTAAAATGCATAAGATTATATAATAATATTCTATAGTTAAATAAATAATTTAAAATTAAACAAGATACTCAAATACAATATCTAAAACCATCTAAATTTTTATAAAAAACATGCCATAAACTATTTCACTACTTGACTATTGCGTCCAAACATCAATTTCTCTTTTTCCGCTATTCCAAAGATTTTTCTTCTTTAAACCTAAACATGGGGTTCACGTTACATAACTATTAAACATGTAGGCTTTTTAAGAAGTCATTAACATCCAAAAAGACTTTAACAACTATTCAAGAATTTGACTAATTTGAACCATAACATGAATTTGGCTAAGTATTACGTAGCCCAAACTATTATTATACTCTTCTATAGAGACTTTGGATTCGATCAACCTCAATTCTCCACTTAAGACAATAAATGGTAGGTTTTAGATTTAAACACTTATAGAGTAGCATACACAAGTGGACAAGCAAAAATAAAATCAGTTCAGTGAGTCTCCATGATACACAATAATATCATTGAAAATAATTATTCTCATTTATTTTTTAAGTATTAATTCCTTATGGGATTAAGTCTTCTTTCAGAACCCGAATATTACTTTAGCATGATCACACATTTTACAGCATGAAAAAGTTCAAATAGTATTTTGTTTTCTATAACAAAAAGAAATAGATTCTAAGATTTACTTTTTAGACTAGGGATTTATAATTCAGATTTATTTTATTCTTATAGATGTCCCAGACTAACAACATATGGTTGCTTAATCTCATTCTAGTTGAAACCAACTTTAAGGAAAATTTCATAAGAGTGACATCTAATATACATATTTATTTCCTCGAAGCAACATCAAAGCATTTTCGGAGTACTATTAATCCATTTGTGTTTTCAAACATCATTAATGACAAACTTCACCATCACTTAAAAGCTAAATAATTAGACAAAAAGGATCATAACAAAACAATGTATCTTTTATTTAAGAATGTCAAATTTTATCTGTTACTCAGCCATACAATACTTGATTTATACCTTTAATAAGCATATCTTCAACTTGTCTATACTTTCTTCCATAAAATACTCCTTTGTTAACAATTTCACTTAGAAATTTTTCTAGAATTGCTATGAGAAAGTAATATTGAGACTGAGATAAAAGAAATACTAAATTGTAGATAGTGGATAGTGTAACAATAGTCTGCTATTTTAGATACATTCACTATATCTCTAGAGAGTACATAATTATTTTTCAAATATCTTCAGGATAATTTTATATTAGGAATATACTAACCTTATTGTTTTGCAAAAATAAAATATTGTGATAGTGCCAATCTCGAATATCACGTCGCCTTTCGTATTCTTTCATGGTGACCTTGATTTGATCACCCAAACCATTCATTCCCAATGATAAGCAACTTTTATGCCTTAGGAATGTATGGAATTAAGTAGCTCTTATATTTTTAAATTGAATATGATATGATGGGATCATATACGGTTCATTGGGGGTTTTATGGATGCATAAAACTAACATGCACACTATATTCATTTTCAAATTATCATGAAAACATAGCACACAATTATATTCTATCTTAAAAATAAACCTCAATCAAAAACTTTAGTGTAGACATTTATAATCTACCTTCTCTCATATAGTGTTGTACTAGCAACCACAATGAACACAATAATAGATATATAATCATATCTCATGGATGTCACAACACAACAATAGAGATATATTCAAATTTTACAGAAGTCACAACACAACAATAGAGATATATTCAAATCTTGCAGAAGTCTCAACACAGTAATAAAGATATATTTAAATCTCGCATAAGCCAAGAAACTTTTAACATTTTTGTAACACATTTCAGACATATAAAGGAGTATTTGCAGATATGGTTTCCGTCTTACAACCAAATTCAAATTTTTTCAAAACAATACACAAACTTATCAACCAAAATATTTATCACTTCTTTTCTAATTTTTACAGAAATAAATTATGCAGCGTGCACCTGTTAAGACATTTATAGCAGTTCTTTCCCATTATTAAGAAAAATTCCCTCAATACCAAATAAAATTACCCACTCCTCCTATGGTCAACGGATATATATTTTCATCATTCCTTTCCTACCCAAAACTTGGGATCCCCTTTCCCTCCCAAAACACATGCATGTTGCCAAATATGAAGAGAGGTAATAGTCTTTTTTGCACATGAAAAAAGCTATCATGATAGAAAATAACAAGAAGTTGACTTATCTCTATAGTTATTTTTATCTCTCTTAAGCATGTTTCATAATAGAATGAACACTCACCAAAGTATAATTCAAGATATAAAATTACTTTTAATAAAGCTTGAACTTTATTTTATATTATTCACTATTATTATATATTTTAAATATAATTTATTTTATTTAATATAATAATTAAACACATGAGCATTATAAATCATGGTCTAACTTATAAAAGAATGGCTCCCAATGTCATTGCCACAAAAAACATATACAAGACTCCTTTCACATCAAACAATAGATAAACCTTCAAAACAAGGCACACACATTATCGAGTCAATCATGAGATCTGCATGATATGTAAATATGTAAATTTGGAGTGTCCATGTACCCACTAGTCGAATCATCACTTCTCTCTTACCCTTTTTATTGACTTGCTTCTATTTATCGATGATATGTATCTGGTCCTACATTTACAATGATTATCAACAGTACCAAATTTCACAAAAAAATGTATGTTTATCGTCAATTTAATTTTTAACCAATAACTATGTGAGGTGGGTCATTACACATATATGATGGTTTTATTTAGCTATAAGTATACTCATGTTAACAATCAAGATTTACTATAGCTATAAGAATCAACAAATATCATCTATGTTACTATAATAAACAAAAGCATTTTATAATATTCTAACTCATAACTACTTATGGTTCAATAAGTGAATTGATGTAATGTAGCTAATCATGGACCACATGTGCTTGTTTGAATACATAATTGCATGATACCTTTAAAATATATCTTATTGATCATAATACTTTATATGTCATACATATTATAATGTTGAGAAGGTTTGATTGATTGTATAAGTGAAACTAATCTTCATAGTGTATAGAAGTCAATCCACCTAAGCTCCTTGTTAAGAATAAAAATAATCTTGTTACAAAATCATAAACCTCATATATCCATTATTAATGTAGAATCAGAAGCATTTTAATTAGTAGATCTTGTTTATTGTATTATATGATGCATTTTTAGCTAACTAGGACTATATTAAGGAAATTATTTGTTAAAAAATATATTATGAGAAGCTTAGCTATTATCTACCTAATCCATTAAATTTTAGAAGTTAAGCTCACAAACTACCCTTATCCTTGAGCTAAGTAAGAGGAAAACATTGTTAAGAAGCCCTTCATGTTTTCTTTTTCATTTCCCTTATCTACATTTTTGTAAAGCCAAAATGATCATCATAGCAAGTCCCAAGAATTATCTTGACCAAACTAAACCTTAGTCAAACTAAATTTTATTTAAATTTAATCAAGACCACTAACCTTATATGTTTAGATTACATCACATTAAATCGAGATAACAAGAACTTAACCAATTGTTAGTCCTACTAAGGATATTTACATCCTTTGACTACTTATCATACAAGTTACTATGCTATATTTGGTATATAGTGAGCTTAGGATTCCAATTGTTGACATAAGATCTCACGTGTACTTCTACTTAGTAAGGAGTATATTATAGTGGGATAGTGATAGTCATAAGGGGGAATACTATTACCCCTCATGTATCATCTTGGTCACACATCCAGAACATCACTTTCAATTATTGTTATTAAAATAAAGTTGGTACATGGGATAGTGTACCTTCTTAGTAGCATTGGTCCATCCAAATGTTTTTACTATGCATATAAATAAAATTAATCCTAATAATTTATTTGTTGAGGAAGAGTATAAATAAGAAAAAAATGATGAATGTCATATATCATGGTTTCATTTTGATGCAAGAGCATTCGGCGGTAGCAAGGCAATCTTGCATCAGATAAATTTCTCTAAGTATTTTGTTTCTTTTCTTTAGCAAAGGCACAAAGGCAGAAGGCAGTCGCGATATCGCGACGTCGCAGTATCACGACGTCATGATATCACGACATCATAGAAGAAAGAAGGGCAAGGCAGAGGGTGGTCGCAATATCGCGACATCGCGATATCGCAACAACCAAAAGGCGAAGGCGAAGGCAGAGGTTTTTGTCACGATATCGTGACGTCACGATATTGCGACATCGTGATATCACGACAACCAAAATGCGAAGGCGAAGGCGGGGGTTTTTTTTGCGATATCGCGACATCGCGATATCTCAAAAACCAAAAGGTGAAGGCGAAGGCAAAGGTTTTTGTCACGATATCACGACGTCGCGATATCGCGACATCACGATATCACGACAACGAAAGGAAAACTAAGGCGAAGGCAAGAGCTGTCGTGATATTGCGATGTCACGATATCGCAACAACGGAAGGAAAACCAAGGCGAAGGTAAGAGCTATCGCGATATCACGACGTCGCGATATCATGACACAAACCAAAACAAAGGGGCTCGAAGGCGGGTTGGTCGCGATATCGTAACATGTCGCGATATCGCGACCTGTTGTGATATCATGGCTAGAAGAAGACAAATGTGAAATAGACACACGGACGGCCATGCGCATGGGAAAAGAGGCAACAGTCACAGGTGGACAGTCTGACAAAATAGTGGTTGTAGGTCAAGGGCCTATTAAATGCGTGCTTTCATGGCGGATCAGGGAGTTAGCCAATTACGAAAGGAAAAATTGAAGACTCTGTGGGGGAATCCGATTTTGCAGGTTTTTATTAATACTTTCGTGTAGGTGGGTCATTAATGGCCTAGAGGTTCGAGACCTCGATAAAAACTCAAGCATTGTAATAGAATGGGGGTGGTGGATCAAAGATCGGGGGTAGAGGATAGGAGTGAGAAAACCAAGCCGTAGCTACTGGTTAATGTAAGCCTGCGGGCTGTGTTGTAGCAGGAAGTGTTTTTCCAAATTTTAATGAAGAAAAATTTGAGTTGAGAACATGTCGATTTTTGGTCCCCCATCAGTGGTATCAGAGCCAAAAGTTCCTGAGTGTGTAATAGATCGTCGGACGTGAGGCAGTTACACCAGGATCTGTGGAAGGGCTTGGGAGAGAGTGAGTAGAATACCTCCAAGAAGAAACCCCGTTGATGGGAGAGGCATAGCATCAGCAGAAGATGTCCAAGTTTTGCAGAGCCAAATACAAGCCCTACAAGAAGAGATGCATAGAATATCGAAGCCAAGAAGGGATGTGTAGACACCAAAACAACACCAATCCGATTATGTGACTACAAACACTGATCGCTTTGACACACATAGCCCCCAGGGCAGCCCTTAGAGGTTAAACAGTGGTCCTAACCACTTTCACAGCAATTTTGTAAGGTCGAGAGGCAATTTGGCACCTTCGGACAACCTACTCCAAATTCGTCCCACCCTGGGACGAATTCAAATTGGAATCCGTCTCACCAAGGGACGAATTCTGAATTCGTCCCTAGGTAGGGACGAATTCTAGGTTTAACGGGCAAAAAGAAGAATGGCGCCAAGTGGCAGCCAAAGACAGTCGATTGATGACTCCTGCCTCGCACGCGTGTGTGGGTGGGCAGATGGGCCGTTAGAGGACTGTCACAAGGGCAATTATGAAAGCCCAAGTCATGGAGGACTCCCCTCCCTCATGGGAAGACATGACCGCCACATGGCACCTATGACCAACACATGGCGCTTATGCTTCCCTCTCAAAAGAGACCCCATGGGTCTATAAAATGTGGGACTTTTCTCACCCAAAGGAGAAAGATTGGAGGCGATTTCAAGCAACGAAGTGCTGTCCGATTGATTACCCACTTGCATCTTTTTGATTCACCTTCTCACATCCACTAATCTCTTTCGCAAGGGAGGTTATTGGGTGGCTTTTGGAAGCGTGGATCCAACCCAAATCCAACATTTGACCACCTTACACCACCAATTTGCAGACACCCCAATCCTAAGAGGTTTTGGGCCCATCCCTAGTGGATTGGCACCGAAATCAAGTGCCAACGGTGGGAGGCCCACTTGGGCACCCCCGCACTTTCTAAGTTTTATTCTAAAGCATTCTAGATTATTTGTTCATGTTGCATCTTATGTTATTCTATTTAGGTTAACTCATAGCTTCAATTTCATAACATTTTGATCAGATTTTATCATGCCTTTTGTCGCTTTGTTGTCCTACTAACTTGCAGGTGGCGATATCGAATTCCCGAGGATAGAGGCCAAATTGGGAGAATCCGACCATCTGGGTCATCCCAAAATGGCCCCAATTACATAACCCCTCTATTTGTAGGTGTTTTGGAGGTCTCGGGAGTCGACATTGGAGCAGGATCACTTCGGCTTTTCCAACACAGTAGAATTCGTCCCACCCAGGGACGAATAGCAGTCAGAATTCGTCCTGCCCAGGGACGAATTCCAGGTGAAGGCAGATTGGCCGACTGTTTCAATGGCAGTGGCCCTCTGGTAATGTCTTCTGACCTCTGTCGAATTTGCAGGTGACTTAGATCCATTTTATTCACTGTATTTGACAATCTGTTGCATGCATCTTTTGGCAATTTCAAAGAACAAACACTTCTTATTTGTAGCAGGTGCTACTGACATCTTTGTTGTTTCTTTGTTCACAAGAGGAGCAGCAGAGGTTAAGGACTCATCAACATCAGCGGCGGCATCGTCTTGGCCCGCCCATCTCAAGTGTGGGCACGCGGAAAAAGGAACATTAAGTCTTGATTGTAATCAAATTCTTTTAACGCTCCTAGCCCCCGAAAAGGGAGGAGGCATCTTTGTAACATAGATCAAGAGAGTTTAATGAAAGGGCTGTGTTTTCTCCATTTGCTTGTATCTCATTTCAATGCGTCTCTTTCATTTCATGCATTCTACATTTTTAGGACTTAAGCGTATTTGATTTTGAATGCATCGCAATTAGTGTTTCCTTCGCCCGAAATCTCGTGCTTTCAGTGGCGATCACGGTGGGACTCTGTCCCCTAGTTTTTAAGATCAAAAAACTGATCAATTTTTGTGTTTTGTGCTTGACAGGTACAATTTTTTGTTTCGACTATTATTCGTCCTTGATCGTGGTGATTGCTTTATTGCAATTCGTCTGACCCTGAGACGAATTCAAATTCGTCTCTGGAGGGACGAATTCTGTTCTGTAATTCGTCTCACCGAGGGACGAATTTTTGTCTACAAATTTTCATAGCCGAAGATCAGAAAACAACAGATTTGGGCAGAGAAAGGTAGGGGTTCTAAACTATTCCTGTTACTTTCTATTTTTCTGTTTTTGTTTTCTTTCAAATTTTGCTTGCTTAAAGAAAGTAGTGTTGCTGCATGTTTCATTTTTCAAATAAAAGGAATCACACACACATCACGTGGCAAATTTAAACCAAGGAGCTGGTCGTAAGACCCCAGCCCTTGAGCAAGACCAACGGTGGGTTCATCACCACCTTGGCTTAGCTTTGCATCCATTTCCCCGATTGTCACTGTTGTTAGGCGTAAATCCTGACGAAAGCTGACCGAGTGTCGCTGGGGTGATTCCCATGCGCGCGAGGATAAGTCTTCTATGGTAGGTGCCATTAACAGGACAATCCCCCTTCCGTACCGCCTACGTACCATGTACCATCTGCTCTCACGTACCTATAGTCTCCCTCTCGTAAGGGCGGGTATATAGAGAGGTTGGTATATCGGCCTGGTTGGTATATTGAAGGGGCGACCATTTTGGGAGTTATATGAGCCTTCATTATGCATTTAAACGTTCTTCAAAACTTGCAAAAACAAAACAAAACATCAAAATGCACTAAACCAGTTTAGGACACACTATTAATCCTTAAAAGAGATAATCACTGTTTGTGTATGTGTGTGTTCATTTCTGCTTAGTGTAACAAAAAGAAAAATCATCATAAACAAAAGATAAAAATCTACGCATTTTGTCACTCTCTCCAAAAGCTCCAAGGATTCCCGCAATCGCTTGGTCACTCCAAAATGCCCCAAAGGTGTCCATGAACCCTTTGGTCAACCCAAAAGCACCCCAAAGGTGCCCATAAGTGATGCAGGAGCATCCAACAAAATATGGGAAATCTTATTTTTTTCCCTAAATTTTAGTGCATCTTGCCGGGGCCATAACTTCTCAACCGTAGCTCCGATTGACTTGAAATTTTACAAGGAGTTAGTTGGGATAATTTTAAACAAATATGATTCTTTAGAATTCTATTTGCCCAGAAAATTCAGTTTTCGGGGCCAAATTCCATCATCTAGTGCCCCGAAATTAGGTTTTAAAATTGCGTGCCTAATTTTTTACACTTTTTGAGCTGTTCGGATGTCAATATCTCCTAATGTATTTAGAGTTAGGACTTGAGACTTCATTTTTGTCTTATCTACTATAAGAGGGATGCGCACACCAATTTTGGGCCCCATCTGACTCATTTTCAATTTTAGGGTTTTTAGAGAGACATCGTCATGGTGCTCACCCGTAGCCAAGCCCAATCACGGGCGGATGCTGTGGGGAATATCCAAGGAGGCACGAGTCACCTCTGTTATAGTCCCAAGGATTTGGTCATACCACCTTGGCGACCTAACACACAAGGCAATCCCCTCCACACCTTAACAGAAAGGGACTATAGGGGCACCTCTTCTAGGAGCACTCTTGTTCAACATAGCACTCAGCACACACCCTTCCATGAGGGGTACATCCATAGGAGAGCTCCCTTAGATGCTCGCTATGAGTGGTCACCGCGCGACAAAGCGCTAGGTCAACATAGGGTTCGACGGGAGGAACCACATGATTACATTATCCCTCCTTCACCCCCGCTAGTTGTCAGGACTACAAAGACAAATCCAGAGCACAAGGCTCTTCGGGTAGGGCGAGATAGCTCCATCCATCCCTTTTTCACTTATGAAAGAGAGCATGAGGAAGACCTCTACCTTCCTCGAGAGCAATATACAGTGCGAGAGCAATACGCCTCCGCACCTGCTATCTATCAGGACCACTCACTGAGGCCAAAGCCTCGAGGGAATGCTGCTACCCCCAACAGAGGGATGTGTCCTATAGAGATCTTGGATCACTATGACCGAGATAGATATCTAAGAGAGGCATCTAGGCCTTCTAGACATGAGGTGATAAGACCAACTATCTTAGAATCTATCAAGCACATCACACGCCGGATGCAATTCATGCAACTTGAGCTAGAGCGACTACGTTTAGAGGAACTCTACTATATTAATAAAGAGCACCTTCAGCACCAGAAGGATGAGTTGTTCCAACACACTATGCAGGAGAAGACTCCAACCCCTCACACACATAAGACAAAACATTTTGAGGGGCACAACCCATGGGGGCAAGACAGGTCATCGCGACCTCATCAAACGCTACCCCCAACACCTCCTAGATAGGAGCGGGAGGCTACTCTCTTGATTCCTGAAGCACCACCCCCGACGCCTCCTAGACATGAGCGGGAGGCCACTCCTATAACCAATGATGGGTGCCTTCCTCAGACATCCACTCAGGTTTATGGGCCACCCTTAGAAATTCATCAAGAAGCCTCTAAGGAATCAGAGCGAGATGAAAAGCCCTACCAAGGCATGGGGGTGCTATCTGGCCACCCCTCCATAGGCCCCAAGTTCCTCAACAAGAACCAACCAAAGAGGAGGAGCTCAAATCTCCCGATACATGCAAAGCGCTAGAGCACTTAGAGTCGGTAGAGACCAAGATTTTGGAGCTCCCAAGGCCCAACTTACATGAGGCTCCTTTCGAAGAGGATCAACCTTTAACCATAGGGCTACCTGATGATGCAGTCCTCCATGTCTCAAAATCTCTAGATTCTGATGAGTTGTACTCACTAGGTCGAAGGTGAAGATAAAACAGAGATAGCCCACAACAATCACATGCGACAACATCGACATCCCATAAATATCGATGAAGCATGTCAACAGATAAACATAATACTAGGGCATGAGTGGCGCGTTAACCCACCACAGTGGGACCAAGCGTTACATCCACCACTTTGGGCATACAAAGATCAACTTCTACCCAGAGATCCCATAGCAACATCAGTGCCGAGGGCAGACCCTGTCCTCCTATCCGTGCATAGGGCCGATCCATTCATGCCCATCCCTCCAGAGCCAGATCCAGAGCACAAAGACCATCAAGCTGGGGGTACCTCTATCCCTTGAAGATCCATAGTCCAAACCAAAATGCTCCAAGGATTATCGCAATCACTTGGTCACCCAAAAAGCTCCAAGGATTATCGCAATCACTTGGTCACCCCAAAAAGCTCCAAGGATTATCGCAATCACTTGGTCACCCCAAAATGCTCCAAGGATTATCGCAATCACTTGGTCACCCCAAAAAGCTCCAAGGATTATCGCAATCACTTGGTCACCCAAAAGCTCCAAGGATTATCGCAATCACTTGGTCACCCAAAAAGCTCCAAGGATTATCGTAATCACTTGGTCACCCCAAAATGCTCCAAGGATTATCGCAATCACTTGGTCACCCCAAAAAGCTCCAAGGATTATCGCAATCACTTGGTCACCCCAAAAGCTCCAAGGATTATCGCAATCACTTGGTCACCCCAAAAGCTCCAAGGATTATCGCAATCGCTTGGTCACCCCAAAATGCTCCAAGGATTATCGAAATCACTTGGTCAAAAACAACGGAAGGAAAAAATCAAGAAAATTCAAAAACAACAAAAATCATCAAAAACAACAAAAATTTGCATCTCATTTCTAGGCATACTCAAATTCATCAATAGAGAGCTCTTCTCGCACCTCATCTTCATATTCACAAAAATCAATCCATCAAAAATACAAAAATATGTAGCTACATTAAGCATTGCATCCATACATTGCATATTTGTGGTCGTACGGGTCAAAGGCACCATAGGTTGTAATTGCTCTGCTAGTCCATCTTGTTCCCCACTGTTCCATTTTACAAAAACAACAAAAACACCATGCATTGCTTTTACCACACTAGAGTCAGTGGTCTTTTAATGTATCAAGAGTTTTCGTGATTCAGTCATCATTTTGCTCTTTAGCTATGTAATGTACCGAGTCAAACAGATTTTACGAAGGTAGAGTTACACTTGAAATACACCTTGTTACGTAACATCCCAACACAAATTAAAACACATAAAAAATTCCCAAGTTGTGTGAACGAAAGATGAAACCTGCAAGGTAATCCAGGTCACCATAAGCGAAATGGTTATCTTGCTCATCCCCCCGTGCGAATGGTTCCAGAATGCTGAGAATTCACAAAAGGACAAGCTCTTTCCTATCCATTCACCTCCATATACAAGTGGTTTTCACCACTACCAAATCCCAATCATAGTTGGTTCCCAAAGTTGTAAGGATTTGTACTACACGTCCCTGCCAAGGATGGGTAGTCATCCCCAAGACCTAAAAGGATCAACGCCATTCACAAACAAAATTCCAACAAATCATCATCCTAACACTTTCCATTCACCTTTGGTCTCCAAGTTGTAAGGATTCGTACTATCCGCCCCTAACCAGGATGGGTAGTCATCCCCAAGGCCTAACAGATCAATGCCCTTACTCCATAATCTCCATCACCCCCTTGGTTCCCAACGTCGTAAGGATTCGTACTACACGTCCCTACAAAGGATGCATAGTCATCCCCAAGGCCACAAGGATCAAGGCCACTCACAAGCTCAAACTCACAATACTCAAAATACAAAATCAAATAACAAGTGGTTATCACCACTATTCAAAATCCTTGCTCAAAAAGAATTAATAGAAAATAAACAAGTGATTTTCATCACTATATAGACGAGCAACTTTCCAAATCATTCAGCCAACAAATATCTCGAACTTGAATCCTTGGAATTCTCAGCATTCGAAAACCATCTAGGTGATCCTCATTACCAGTTTGGTGGATAGCCTATCCGGCAATGGTGGTATTCTACCCGCATGACGACATGTCCATCACATTCACTTTGCGTATGTGCAGACCAATGTTTGCATAAGGATGAGCTAGCTTATGGTATCCTGGATAACACTGTAGATTAATCTAACTAAATACAACAAAGGAGTTAGTGGAGCTAATTAGGTGATCCTCGAGTACGAGTTCGGTTGAAAGCCCATCCGGCATCGGCGGTATCCCGACAAATACCACATAAATGAACTCAATTGCACACACAGGGATGTGAAATAACTTGGTCAAAAACAAGTCCGATTCATACCTTGTTCAAAAGTCTTGTAAGATAAAGTACAGTCATGGCTAGTGAGTTAAAACCGTCTGAGTCTCAGAAAACCTTAGCTACATTTCTAAACCAACTATGCTACTTTTCATCCTTACAATACCATCAAAAAATACAAAAAAAAGAGAAAAACCACATGTATACATACAAAGTCATGCATCATAGCAATCGCCTAAAAACAAAATAACAGAGTTCTAAACAGTCTATGGTGCCATAGCCAAACATCACAAATCCCATTCATCCATTTCATCTCTGCATATCACATATAAATCAAAAACATTTGCATTCATCATAGCATATGCATCCATCAAAATAAATCAACATGCATACATCCATATTCATCAACCATCATGCATAAGATCAAAGAAAATCAAAACAACAAAAACAACAAAAAAATGCAACACAAACAAAAAGCAATAAACATTGCCAGACACAAGTGCTCTTGCACTTAACCTCTTGGCATAGAAAAATTGATGTCGGGGTTTACATTGTCACTATCCTACTCTCTAAGAAGGCTACCATAGCCGGACCGCTCCACGGGAAGACGGATTGTTGACAATTTCACCCCTAAATGGCATCACAAATGGGTCAAAGCCCACTAAAAAACAACAAGAAAATCAAAACAACAAAAACAACAAATAAATGCAACACAAAAACAAAAAGCAATAAACATTGCCAGACACAAGTGCTCTTGCACTTAACCTCTTGGCATAGAAAAATTGATGTCGGGGTTTACATTGTCACTATCCTACTCTCTAAGAAGGCTACCATAGCCGGACCGCTCCACGGGAAGACGGATTTTTGACAATTTCACCCCCAAATGGCATCACAAATGGGTCAAAGCCCACTAAAAAAAAATAAGAAAATCAAAACAACAAAATCTAAAAATAAAATTTTTTTCTGGTTTCGACAATTGTCACCAAATGCAAAAAAAATCAAAACAACAAAAAAATGCAACACAAAAACAAACAACAATAAGCATTGTCGGACACAAGTGCTCTTGCACTTAACCTCTTGGCATAGAAAATCGATGTTGGGGCTCAAATTGTCACTCTCCTACTCCCTAAGAAGGCTACCTTAGCTGGACCGCTCCATGGGAAGACGGACTTTTGACACTTTCACCCCATTATGGCATCACCAAAAGGGTTAACACCCACCAAAAATAGGTCCAAATGTTGGAAAAATTGCACATGCTTAACGATAAACCATCTAAAGGCACCCTTGCACAAGTCATCTTGGGTCAAGCGACTCGTCGCTTTTCTCACGAAGGTCATTCCCTCATCGATTCGTCGCTTGAGGGGGTAGTCACACTTAGTCACCAATCAACAAGCACACACCCAATCAAGGAAAACGACATGCATTCAAAGAATCATTGACAAAGACAATCACGCTCCTGCTTGGGGCAGCAAACAAGCAATAATAACAAATTGATCAAACACTTGGCATTTCGTGAATCATGAACACAAGGTTCCCCCGTGGATAAAAGGTTGCGCCCTTTGCCTAATCATGACTGATCAATGTCCAAGCTCAAGTCACACCTCACCAAAATAGGTTAATACTTGAAATCAAATTCCTTAGCTCGTCAGAAGCAAGGATTCAAGAATGCATGCCCTTTCCATGCTTGGGGCATCAAAAGTTGGTTAGGTTACCAAGAAACCCTAATCATTAGTGCTTTGGTTATCTATTTTTGCTCGGCGTTGCGCCATGCATAGCGCATCCCAAAAAGGGGCATCTGTAGACACCAAAACAGCACCAATCCGATTATGTGACTACAAACACTGATCGCTTTGACACACATAGCCCCTAGGGCAGCCCTCAGAGGTTAAACAGTGGTCCTAACCACTTTCATAGCAATTTTGGAAGGTCAGAAGGCAATTTGGCACCTTCGGACAACCTACTCCAAATTCGTCCCACCCTGGGACGAATTCAAATTGGAATCCGTCTCACCAAGGGACGAATTCTGAATTCGTCCCTAGGTAGGACGAATTCTAGGTTTAACGGGCAAAAAGAAGAATGGCGCCAAGTGGCAGCCAAAGACAGTCAGTTGATGACTCCTGCCTCGCACGCGTGTGTGGGTGGGCAGATGGGCCGTTAGAGGACTGTCACAAGGGCATTTATGAAAGCCCAAGTCATGGAGGACTCCCCTCCCTCATGGGAAGACATGACCGCCACATGGCACCTATGACCAACACATGGCGCTTATGCTTCCCTCTCAAAAGAGACCCCATGGGTCTATAAAAGGTGGGACTTTTCTCACCCAAAGGAGAATAGATTGGAGGCGATTTCAAGCAACGAAGTGCTGTCCGATTGATTACCCATTTGCATCTTTTGATTCACCTTCTCACATCCACTAATCTCTTTCGCAAGGGAGGTTATTGGGTGGCTTTTGGAAGCGTGGATCCAACCCAAATCCAACATTTGACCACCTTACACCACCAATTTGCAGACACCCCAATCCTAAGAGGTTTTGGGCCCATCCCTAGTGGATTGGCGCCGAAATCAAGTGCCAACGGTGGGAGGCCCACTTGGGCACCCCCACACTTTCTAAGTTTTATTCTAAAGCATTCTAGATTATTTGTTCATGTTGCATCTTATGTTATTCTATTTGGTGAACTCATAGCTTCAATTCCATAACATTTTGATCAGATTTTATCATGCCTTTTGTCGCTTTGTTGTCCCACTAACTTGCAGGTGGCGATATCGAATTCTCGAGGATAGAGGCCAAATTGGGAGAATCCGACCATCTGGGTCGTCCCAAAATGGCCCCAATTACATAACCCCTCTGTTTGCAGGTGTTTTGGAGGTCTCGGGAGTCGACATTGGAGCAGTATCACTTCGGCTTTTCCAACACAGTCGAATTCGTCCCACCCAGGGACGAATAGCAGTCAGAATTCGTCCTGCCCAGGGACGAATTCCAGGTGAAGGCAGATTGGCCGACTGTTTCAATGGCAATGGCCCTCTGGTAATGTCTTCTGACCTCTGTCAAATTTGCAGGTGACTTAGATCCATTTTATTCATTGTATTTGACAATCTTTTGCATGCATCTTTTGGCGATTTCAAAGAACAAACACTTCTTATTTGTAGCAGGTGCTACTGACATCTTTGTTGTTTCTTTGTTCATAGGAGGAGCAGCAGAGGTTAAGGACTCATCAACATCAGCGGCGGCATCGTCTTGGCCCGCCCATCTCAAGTGTGGGCACGCGGGAAAAGGAACATTAAGTCTTGATTGTAATCAAATTCTTTTAACGCTCCTAGCCCCTGAAAAGGGAGGAGGCGTCTTTGTAACATAGATCAAGAGAGTTTAATGAAAGGGCTGTGTTTTCTCCATTTTCTTGTATCTCATTTCAATGCGTCTCTTTCATTTCATGCATTCTACATTTTTAGGACTTAAGCGTATTTGATTTTGAATGCATCGCAATTAGTGTTTCCTTCGCCCGAAATCTCGTGCTTTCAGGATGATGGTAGTGAGGACGAAGTGGATGAAGAAGAAAACCAGTCTGAAGAAGAAGAAGAGGTTGTAGATCCTACACAAGCCAGACTGTACAAAGCCATATCCCAGATTGGGAAGAGGCCGAAGATAGAGGTTCCTGTGTACTCAAGAAATCTGGATCCGGAGGAATTGATCGACTGGATCAACGATCTGGAAGAATACTTCGAGTATGAAGAAGTTGAAGATCCCGAGAGGGTCAGATTCGCTAAGACCAAACTGAAAGGTCATGCCAGCATATGGTGGAAGGGAGTACAGCTGGAACGGAACAGAAGAGGAAAAGAGAGAATAACAAAATGGGAATGGATGGTAGAAAAATTAAAAAGACAGTTTATTCCGGCAGATTACGAGTTGGATCTGCTAAGGAAAATGCAAAGTTTGAGACAGATGAACAAAACTATCCGAGAATACACGGAGGAGTTTTATAAGATCTCCATCAGAACTGGCCATTTAGAAGCAAACAAGGAGAAAGTGGCCCATTATATCAATGGGTTGAGACCCAGTATCCAGGAAGAGTTGAGCTTAGTTCGTGTGAGCACCATTGAGGATGCTTACCAGTTTGCTCTGAAGGTTGAAGAGAAACTGAACAGAAGGTTTGAGAGCAAGCAAAGAGGAAGAGGGCATGGAGGAAATACTGGTGGAATAAAAGAGGAAGGAAAAGAGGAGAAGAAAGAAGAAGTTAGCAACAGCCGGGATCAGAAGGAAGATGAGGAACCCAGATCTAGTGGCCAGAACAATGGCTACCCAAGGGGAAGAGGTAGATCTGGATGTGGGTATGGAAGAGGAGTGTTTTGGGGAACCTGTTTCCACTATGGAGAAGAGGGACATCAGGCATATGAGTGTCCCCAGCACCCCGAGAGGGTGAACAAGAGACATGTGGGTCCTGCCAGAGCTGCTGTGGTAGAGGAAGATGCTGAATCAGAACATTCTAAGGAGGCTGAGAGAGGAGAAGTCATGGTCACAAGGAGAGCCATGCTGATTGAGGAAGACAAGCCAGAGCAGAGGAGAAGCCTGTTTCGCACACGATGCAAAAGTTTAGGCAAAGTTTGTAATGTTATTATAGACAATGGGAGTACAGATAACTTAGTCTCTGAGGAAATGGTCACTGAGTTGCAGTTGGAGAGGAGGAGACACCCGCATCCATACCGGATTGCGTGGTTGCGGAAGGACCACAGAGCATGGGTTCGTGAATAGTGCTTAGTCACGTTCAATATTGGGAAGTACCAAGATGAGGTCCTGTGTGATGTTTTCCCCATGGATGCTTGTCATTTGCTATTAGGGAGGCCATGGTAGTTTGATCGGAGTGTAGTGCATGATGGTCGTGCAAATACGTACTCCTTGACGAAATATGGAGTGCACCACAAGTTAAAGCCATTACAGGCAGTGGACAAGAAGGTGTGCAGTAGTGCCAAAAATTTTCTAGTAGAAGGCAAAATTTTTTTTTTCCAAGAGACAGGGTTTAAGCGGGCTGCAAAGGTAGGTGCACGTTTGGAAGTGTTACAAAATATGTAGACCGAATAGCACAGAAGTGAAGGTCACTTCTCCATTTACCCCGGGTGTATGATGTAGGAGCATCCGGCGATAGCAAGGCAATATTGCATCAGACAAATTTATCTAAGTATTTTGTTTATTTTCTTTAGCAAAGGCACAAAGGCAGAAGGCTGTCGCGATATTGTGACATCATAGAAGAAAGAAGGGCAAGGCAGAGGGTGGTCACGATATCGCGACGTCGCGATATCACGACAACCAAAAGGCAAAGGTGAAGGCAGAGGTTTTTGTCGCGATATCACGACAACCAAAATGCAAAGGTGAAGGCGGAGGTTTTTGTTGCGATATCGTGATGTCACGATATCGCGACAACCAAAATGCGAAGGCGAAGGCAGAGGTTTTTGTCGCGATATCGCGACGTCGCGACATCGCGATGTCATGATATCATGACAATGGAAGGAAAACCAAGGTGAAGGCAAGAGCTGTCACGATATCACGACGTCGTGATATCGCGACATCATGATATCATGACATAAACCAAAACAAAGAGGCTCGAAGGTGGGTTGGTCATGATATCGCGACATGTTGCGATATCGCGACCTATTGCGATATCGCGACCAGAAGAAGACAAATGTGAAATAGACACACGAACGGCCATGTGCACAGGAAAAGAGGCAATAGTCACAGGTGGACAGTCTGACAAAATAGCAGTTGCAATTCAAGGGCCTATTAAATGCGTGCTTTCATGGCGGATCAGGGAGTTGGCCAATTACGGAAGGAAAATTGAAGACTCGGCGGGGGAAGCCGATTTTGTAGGTTTTGATTAATACTTTCGTGCAGGTGGGTCATTAATGGCCTAGAGGGTCGAGACCTCGATAAAAACTCAAGCATTGTAATAGAATGGGGGTGGTGGATCGGAGATCGAGGGTAGAGGATAGGAGTGAGAAAACCAAGCCGTAGCTGCTGGTTAATGTAAGCCTGCGGGTTGTGTTGTAGCTGGAAGTGTTTTTCCAAATTTTAATGAAGAAAAATTTGAGTTGAGAACGTGTCAATTTTTGGTTCCATAGGCTTACATTAACCAGCAGCTACGACTTGGTTTTCTCACTCCTATCCTCTACCCCCGATCTTTGATCCACCACCCCCATTCTATTACAATGCTTGAGTTTTTATCGAGGTCTCGACCCTCTCGGACATTAATGACCCACCTGCACGAAAGTATTAATAAAAACCTGCAAAATCGGCTTCCCCCGTCGAGTCTTCAATTTTCCTTTCGTAATTGGCCAACTCCCTGATCCACCATGAAAGCACGCATTTAATAGGCCCTTGACCTACAACCGCTATTTTGTCAGACTGTCCACCTATGACTATTGCCTCTTTTCCCATGCGCATGGCCATCCGCATGTCTATTTCACATTTGTCTTCTTCTGGCCACGATATCACAATAGGTCGTGATATCATGACATGTCACGATATCGCAACCAACCCACCTTCGAGCCCCTTTGTTTTGGTTTGTGTCGTGATATTGTGACGTCGCGATATCGCGACAACTCTTGCCTTCGCCTTGGTTTTCGTTCCGTTGTCGTGATATCGCGACAAAAACCTCCGCCTTCGCCTTCGCCTTTTGTTTGTCGTGATATCGCGACGTCGCGATATCACGATAAAAACCTCTGTCTTTTCCTTCGTCTTTTTGTTGTCATGATATCGCGATGTCGCGATATCGTGACGTCATGATATCATGACAAAAACCTCTACTCTCACCTTCGGCTTTTGGTTGTTGTGATATCGTGACGTCGCGATATCGCGACATCACGATATCGTGACCACCCTCTGCCTTGCCCTGCTTTCTTCTATGATGTCGTGATATCACGACGTTGCGATATCGCGACGTCGCGATATCGTGATAGCCTTCTACCTTTGTGCCTTTGCTAAAGAAAATAAACAAAATAATTAGAGAAATTTGTCTGATGCAAGATTGCCTTGCTACCACCGGATGCTCCTGCATCACATTTGGTTATAAGGAGACTCATGTAAACCATCAAGATTTACTAGGGCTATATCAGGCAACAAATACCATCTATGTTACTATAATACACAAAAGTGTTTAAGAGGATTCCAAAGCATGACCATCTAAGATTCAATAAGTACCTTGATGTAATATAGCTAATCATGGATGCCATGTGCTTGTTTGAATATATAATGGCATGATACCATTAAAATATATCTTAGCAATCATAATGCTTTAGATGACATGCATATTATAGTGTTGAGAAGGTTCAATCCATTGGCTAAGTGAAACTGACCTTCATAGTGTGTAGTAGATAAGCCACACAAGCTCCTCATTAAGAATAAAATGAACCCTATCACAAAAACCAAAACCTCCTCTATCCATTATTAATCTAATAAATCATATGCATACTCTTATAAAATAAGCAACATGGGAAGGGCACACAACAAAGGAAATATGACATCTTACTCATGAAAACATCAAAAATAAAATTTGAGGTCCATGCCTTTTATAAAACACTCATACTTATTCAAAGCCTAAAATTAATGCTCTAAATGTGAGAATCTAACAATATCTTGAATAAAATCCACAACATTTTTTCATAGCATCCAAATTGTTAATTTTTTTATAGTTTAAAAATTGTTAATTTTTTTATATTTATTATCATTTAGTCATGTAAAACCTATTCATTGCAATACAAAATTTTTGTATCGCTCCAAATTTTTTGCATCCTTACCTTCAGGCTATAGGATCCATGCCCAGAAGGGGGATGCGAGAAGGATGGGACAATACCTCGGACAGAGAGGCCCTTTGAAGGTCGTGCCTCTCGGGCGGGGGGGGGTATAAGGGTGAATTTTTGATGGATGGTGGGTTCACGAGGAAACTTTTGACTGGCAGTTTCCATGCCTAGGTTGAGAATGGTTTTGATGTGTTCATTTTGTGCTTTAATCATTCATATCCTAGGTTTGGCCAAGATGAATCTAAGCTATTCTATATGCCAATGTTGATTTATATGAATACAGAAAACATGAATTAGTGCTAAACACATAAAGTATGCTAATAAGATAGAATATACCTAATTCTAGATGTCTGATGAAGATTCTAAGGTTTGTAGAAGTCCAAATCATCTCAAATCGTATGTAATCATCTGAAATTGCATAGAATCGTCTCAGATCTCAGTCGATCATCTGAGATCAGACGATATCGTCGTTGATCTGATGAATTCGTTAGAAACCTACAGTCACAGAAATAGATACCAAAAACCAAAAATGCAACTGCAAAAGCAAGGGGAAATAATAGAAATAACAGTAAATTGGCCTAAATGATAGATCCAGATAGCAATTAAAAGGAAATGCATCAATTTAATAATTTGTTTTAACTTTATCATGCATCTATGCTAAATGAGGTGAACTCCAGGATGTAGAAATAAAGTAAACCAAGTTAATGCATAAGAAAATGCAAACTTCAGGTTCTGATTGCGCCCAATATGGACTATAGTTGAGATCACTTCAAATCGTATGAGATCGTCACCGATTTGCGACATGATCATCCAAAATCATCTATAATCGTCTGTGATGATCTGAGCTTGCTCCGACTAAAAAAAAGTAAAATTCCTGCAAGAAAACTTGAAATACGCAATGCAAACGAAAGTATGAAGGTGTTCTAATGCACAAAAAATTAAAGTTGTAGGGAAATCAGTCAGCCAAGGGGTTCACGGGGATAAACTAAGAAAATCCTATTTTATATAGGATTAGGGAGAGGTTAGGAGGTTGGAGATCATCCCAATTTGGAATATCTCCAACGGGGGAGACTCTAACTGCGTAGACACGCTTTCTGCCCAAGTTAAAGAAGTTGTTGAAACAGAAGCTAATTATGAAAATTAGGTTTTGGGACGAAATCATCTGAACGTTCTGTTCCAGATGAATTTGTCAGATCTGGGATGATTTCGTCTGATCAACGACGATATCGTCCAACGATCAAAACAAATCCTAAAAATGGCATGGAAAACAAGGGGAGCAAGTAACGGGCGGTTAACGGGCAGTTATGGGTTAAAATTCAAATTTTTATCTTTTACTAAGGGTTTAATGTGCCAATTTTAGGGTGCCACATTTTGCCCCCTCTTTAGCGAATTTTTTGAAGAAAATGCATTAAAGACGAGTTCTTCCCGTTTTACGAGAAAGTAAAATTTTACTCAATTTTTTAGACGATGATTCTTGGTCGAATCGTATGACTGTTTACTATGGTGCCCCCTCCGTGTTTTTACCCAAATCGAACGTTTGAGGTAAAAGCGCGAAAAAGAAAAATTAAAAATGTTGTTTTTAAATAAAATTAAGAAAAATAGGGTAAAACCCTAATTCATTTTTACTGTTCATTTTTACTGATTGAGAGCTCTGCAAACAAAAATGGTTGAGACAGTGCACCGATCGACAAAGATCCGGCGTGGGCTACGGCTAAGGATATAATCCTAGTGAATTATGTTTGAATTTGATTTGTGCAATTTTTTATTTTAAATTTTGACTGTTTTGGGGCATCGTGGTCATTTTTAGGCCGTCGACGACGTCGGGACGAAATCATCCTTAATTCGTTGAACTCATCCTTAGATCATCTATTTCTTCTAAGGGAAAAATCGACGAACTAGAGGCGATCCCGTCCAACAGGGGGTGATCCCCAAGTTGCGAAATAGAAGACGATTTCATCCTACCAAGGATGATTTTACCCAATTTAGGATGATATCATCCAATGGTGGACAATATCATCATTTTTATGAAATTAAGCTTGTTTGAATTGTATTAATTTGACTTTAATAATTGGTTTATTAATAAATTTTATTGTTTTATTTTTTGTTTTGTAGAAGGGATTACTAAAAAGTTGAGAGTGGAAATATGGGGGGCTGAGGGATGACGTGGTCATGCTCGACCAGGCGGAGCGAGACCAACTAGCACAAGTTGGACTACAGCATGTGGCAAAGATGCCACAAGTACTGACAGACATGGGGCTACTAACAATACTAGAAGAGATATGGTATCTAGGGTCATCATGCTTTCGGTTACCGACAAGGAAGATGGCTCCCACACTAGAGGACATATGGAGGATCTTGAGGATCCCCATATAGGGATAGTTGATGATGCCTGCGGCCAATAAAGACCATGCTATGATGATACTGAGTGGAGACCCGAGCTTCACCCTGGAGAAGGGCGGAGTGAACATCGAGTCTCTGAGGAAGATGCCTGGGGCATCTAGGTTGACTCAGGTTTTGTCCAAGATAGTGGGTGGCTTGCTGCTGTGCCACCAGAGTGGGTGCAAATTACCCTAGCTCCTATCAAATGTGGTCTGCAACATGAGAGACCATGAATACAGGTTTGCATGGGGTATATTTGTACTATGCCGTTTGTATAGGATCCTACATGGGGTCGTATACAAGGGAGGTCAATGTTTGGTTTTGACATCGCTACTGTAGGTATGGTGCTAGGAGCACATCACGATGCAGTGACCAGTAGGACTCCCACTGATAGGGGTTGATCGAGAGAGGCCCTAGGTTTTCTATTCATGGCTACAGAGAGGGTCATAGCGATGGATAGATCTGTCAATGTCACGGAGGTTGCTAGACGACCTCATCCTAGACCAGATCACTTAGAGGTTGTGGAGAGAGCATCCAGGGTGGGCATAGGATGAGTAGGAGCTGGCTCGCATCAGGTGAGTCTGTTGGCTGAGGATGAAGCGGGGAGAGGTAGAGCTCCACTGCTACGATCGAGTTTTATGATAGTTCGGTCTTCAGTAGGGGATCCCTTCTCTTAGGGATTACGAGTACTCTCAGACTATCTGGGATAGTACTACACTGAGCGGGGCTCTAGATATGTAGCAATTTTGGAGTCAGGATGCGGACGATGCCCCCATCCAGCGAGTGGATGGGGATGATGCTGGGGTTGTGGATGGATATGATGCCTGGTACACAAACATCCACCCTCCTCAGATGACGAGGGCACAGGGTCCGGTGCATGCGATTGTGTGATAGATGGGGAGGCGGTGCCAGGCTGCTAGTGACGTAGCACGAGGTCATGGTGGAAGAGAGCAGTGACGGTCTCCATAGGAGAGATTCCATAGGATGCCACAGGCTCCACAGAGACCGTAGTAGATAGGGAGGAGGGTGGAGGGATTTCCTTCTTTGTAGGGGGAAAGGCCACCATCGCATGATAAGGGCAAGGGTGTCGAGGTAGGGGAGAGTAGCGAGATGGTGGCTCTCTGGGTTGAGGTTTCCCACCTCCGAGATCAGGTGCAGACTCTACAGGATGAGGCTACACAGCTCAGGGCTCGAAGCAGAGGGGCGAGCACTCAGGATCTGTCGTAGTCTATTGCTCAGACCGCATTCTACCAAGGATTGTACTATCACATGGTTCCACAGGGGCAGAGGATACCACTACTAGCTAGCATTATGGAGTTAGTCATGATGGGATTGTCGAGGACGTCCTCATGATCGACGACGAGGACCCGAGACACAGCCCAGACTCTATGGGACCACCTCCTCCAGCTCATGGTGGGAGAGGAGATGAGGATGAGAGCTTGAGGGCTTCTCGAGGCTAGCTACTACAGACTGTAGATTTTATATATGATTATTACTTTTTGAGGGGATTGAGTATGCCAGGGTATTGATTATGGCATACCAATCCAGATGATGTACATAATTTATTGATATATAGATCAGTCTTTTTGATGATATGACTTGTGTATATGTTGTATGATGCTTTAATTTTGGATTTGTTGATTGGTTTATTCATGTAATTATGTCATTTTGAAAAGAAATTATAATTTTTATGTCATGCCATAAAATTGAAATGGAATAGTCTGATGTAAACAAATTGGTTTTTTTTTATGGTATGATGTTATGCAAAAAAATAAAAGGGACTTCTAACAATAATTTCAAAGGACATTGTCGCTGCTATAGACCATTTCATGGAGTCGATGCTCGGTAGGTTGTCAAGCTAATCCCAGTATATAAATATTGCTAAAATTAAAACGGTACTTAAGAGATTGTCTTAAGACTTTGTGTTGTGATGATGAAAAAGGATGATGGTGATGATTTGTTTTCATAAAAATATTATGCATGAGATATGAAAAGAAATATGATTTTTGCTAGGCATAAATTCCTAAGTGTGATAAAATTTTGATCAATGCTTTAGAAATTATACCATGGTTGCAAAATGGAATATTTGACATAATGAAATGAAATAGAAAAATTTGCGTTCCTTTTAAAGCACAACTATGTAACATAATGATGTAAGCCATAAGTTTTTATGAATTTTAAAATGGATGGGAAAATAATTAGAACAATGGTTTGCGCTAGGCATAGAATTATAGGTATATACTTATACCATCATCATGAAATCCAAATAAGGAAATTGATATTTTAGTGTTATTGAATGATTGATTTTTGATTTTTTGAGATAAACAGAAAATAATAATATATAAACATGACTTTATTTACTAGGTTTTTGAAGATGTTTGTGAAATAAAATTTTTTGATTTGTGGAAAGAAATATATTTAACTATTTCGATGCTAAGAAAATGTTCTTAAATAATAATATGAAATGGTTCTAAAATAATTGTAGAGATATTTTAAATTATCTTAAAGACAAAATGTAGATTTATAAGGAACCTTCATGTGCAAATGTGAGTTCATTCCTGATCTTAATTTATCATAATGATACAAAATCTCTCAAATACAAATGTGTGTGCAATTGTATTGTTCATTCATCAATTTTGAGCAAGATAATTTGATACAAGTAATTTGAATTAACCAAATAAATGTTCGTTGACCATGATTTATATTCATGTAACCATACCAGACTACTGTGTAAGTTAGGTCATCAAGAGCTAGTTGATCCATAATTCGACATAGGTCTATACAAAATAAGGTCGCTAATGTGACAGACATATCACCATGCTCGAGATTACCCAAGGCCAAGCATTTTGGGCACAAACGGCCTGTTATGGGGATTACCTCACAGTTTTCGAATAATTGAGAATTCCAGGGATTCAAGCTCATTCACCCTTCTTTTCCTTTTTTTTTTCAAGGGGTAGGGAAAGGGATTTTATTGCTTTTTGCTTTTGCTTTTTCTTTTTCTCTTTTTTTTTTTTTGTATTTTTGCTTGGAACTAAGATAATGCTGAAATATTGTTGCGATGGTACAAAATGATATTTTTCTTTTTCTCATTTTCTTTGACTTTTATTTTTCTTCCTATGCTAGGGATACTTGCTCGGATTGGTTGTAGAGCAAGGGATTTTTATTTTGGGCAGGGGTGAGCTTGTCCTTTTGTCAATTCTCAAAGATTCTAGACCATGTGCATGATAGGATAGCAGGGGAAACTTTTCGCTCAAGAAACCATTTCTACTATATAGCATCATATCGAATTTGCAATGAAATCATTTTTAATGTGAAAAGATATGCTTGGTTCAAGTAAATAAAAAGATCAGTTCTCTATGCTCAAAAATTTATTTAATTCAAATGTGGGCTTTGATATAAGAGAGATTAATAATCATACCAAATAAAATCAAGATATTTATTCATGTGAGTGTGAAAGTGCGGGATTCCAAATAAATGCTAATTTATCCAAAATAATTGGAAATATAACTGCAATACTTCAAGAATTGACGAGTACGAAAATAAAAGATGTTTTTGAAGATTTTGATGATTTTGAAGTGTTTATAGTTTGATTTTAATTTATGAATTGAAAGAATAAATACTATTGTTGTGTGTAAAATTTTTATATGGATGATGAAAATGAAACAATATGCAAAATAACAATATATACAATGATTAAATGCCTATATTTTATGCATAATAGCGCTTAAGATGCATAATGTTCATAGGTTATTTAAGATCTTTACCATCTAAGGTAGTTAATCGGTATGCTCCCGATCCAAATTTAGCAGTGATGATATACGGTCCAAGCCAATTGGGCTCGAATTTACCTTTAAGATCTTTAGTTGCATTAGTATTTTTTTAATTTTCTTTCAAGACAAGTTCGTCGATCTCAAAGGATCGATGATGAACTTTCTTGAGGTATGCTTGTTTAAGCTTGTTTTGGTAGGCTCGAAGATGTTCCAAAGCATTGATGCGCTTCTCATCTAGGAGTTCCAGATGACTAAATATTACATCACAATATTCATCTCCTACTTCAGTAGTTTGAAGTAGTAGAGCCAAAGAAGGAACTTCTAATTCAAAGGGAAAAACTGCTTCAGCGCTATAAACCAAAACAAAAGGTGAAGCGCCCGTGGGAGTAAAAACACTAGTTCGATAAGCCCACAAAGCAGGATATAGTTGGATGTGCCAATCTCGGCCAGATTTATTAACCAATATTTTGAGGATTTTTATTAATGTTTTATTAGATGCTTTTGCTTGGAAATTACCCTAAGGATAATAGGGAGTGGACCAACGATGTTGAATTTTATATTTGTGACATAATTTATTGACATATTTATTTTTGAAACAAGTTCCATTATCTGAGATGAGATTTGCAGGAATTCTGAACCTACAAATAATTTGATTAAAAATAAATTTAGAGACTTGTGTTTCGGTGCAATAAGCTAAGGGCATAGCTTCAACCCACTTCGTGAAATATTCAGTAGCAGTTATGATAAATTTGTGTCCATCAGATGACACAGGGTTGATTTTTCCAATGATGTCTAAGCCCCATTTTGAAAAGGGCCAAGGAGATGAAATAGCCTGCGCTTCTTGTGCAGGCGCATGGACAAGGTCAGCATGTTTTTGGCACTTGTCGCAATGACGCACGTAAGCATGTGCATCATTCTCCATGGTAGGCCAAAAATATCCTATCCTAAGGAGCTTCTTGGCAATGGCACTACCACTTAAATGTCCCCCACAAGATCCATCATGGGCTTCACTCAAAGCTGATCTAAATTATTCTAGATTCAAACATCTCAATAGGATGCCTTCAAAAGATCTCCTATACAAGGTATTACCAATAATTACAAAGTGACTTGCTCGTCTACATAATAACCGGCGCTGGTTGCTATTACAACCTTCAGGGAAGGTCCCATTTTGAAGAAAATTAAATATATTAGTTTACCAAGGTTCAAGAGTAGTTTCATTGATTAGAAACACATCCAAAGGTTCTAAGAATGATTTATTTGAAGTGGGTTCCTGGAGTCGACGAATAATGATGGTAGCAGATTCGTCATCTAACTCCAAGGGCAAAAGCGATGCAGTTGCAACCATAGCGTCAGCCGCACGATTGCTAGTTCGGGGAATAGCTTCCAAGGTAAATTGATCAAATAAGGATAATAATTGTAGGACATATGCTTTATATGGGCATAATTTATCATATCTGGTCTGATAAACATCATTGATTTGATTTATGACAATTTTATAATCACCGAAAACTAATACATTTTTCATTTTTAGTGCCAAGGCAGCCCGTAATCCAAGGATTAGAACCTCATATTCAGCAGTGTTATTAGTGCAAGAAAAAATTTGAAGGACAGAGGTATAATATGTTTTTGCGGAGATATTAAAATAATACCTGCACCAGCCCCACTCATGCATCGGGCTCCGTCAAAGTATAGGGACCATTTCTCTTGATGGTCTGCCTCTAATTTAAGGCATTCATCAGGAAACTCAATGATGAGGGGATGGGTAGACTCTAAGGGTGCAACAACCAATTGATCTGCTATGATTTGACCCTTAACATACTTTTGTCCTATAAACGTGAGTTCAAACTCGCTTAGCACAAAAACCCATTTTGCAGTGCGACAATTTAAGTACGGTCGACTAATGAGATATCGCAAAGGATCAAATTTAGCAATAACATATGTTTTCTGACTAAGCATATAATGGCATAGTTTTTGTATAGAAAATATGACTGCTATACATAACTTCTCTAATGTTGTATAGCAAGTTTCTTAACTGATTAAGGTTCTAATGATATAATAATTAGCACCCTCTTTCTTCTCATCATCAAGTTGAGCTAACATAGCTCCTAAGGCAAAATCTGAAGCAAAAATATACAAGATAAATGGGAGATCAGATCTAGGTGGTGAAAGCACAGGTGGGTTAAGGAGATATTGTTTGAGGAGTTCAAATGCTTCTTGACATTCGTCATCCCAATGAAAAGAGACATCTTTCTTAAGAAGCTTAAGAAAGGGTCCTGTTTTATCCGCTAACTTATCGATGAAGCGACGAATAGCTTGAAGCTTACCTTGTAGACTTCGTAATTTAGATATATTTTTGGGTGCGGCCATATCAGTGATAGCCGCAATCTTGATAGGGTCAATTTAAATGCCATGTAAATAAACTATAACCCCCAATAATTTACCAAACTTAACTCTGAATATACATTTAGCTGGATTTATTCGGATAAGATATTCCCTTAACCAATCAAAGACTTGTCTCAAATTAGCTAAATGATCATCTTCTTTGATGGAATGAGCTATAATATCATCTACATAATCATGTAGAATATCATGCATCATATCATGAAAGATATAAGTCATGGCTTGTTGATAAGTTGCACCTGCATTCTTTAAACCGAATGGCATCACTTTCCAACAAAAGATCCCCCAAGGGGTAATAAAGGCTATTTTAGCCTGATCTTCAAGAGCTATCCTGATCTTATTATAACCAGAAAATCCATCCATTAAGGATATCATTCCACTCCCAGCAATAAAATCAATGATCTGATCCATGTTGGGAAGAGGAAAATCATCCTTAGGGCATGCAACATTGATATCTCTAAAGTCTATGCAAACCCTAACTTTTGTAGTTTCTTTCTTAGTTACTGGGACTACATTCGAAATCCATTCAGCATAATCAATGGCTTGTATAAAAATAACCTTCAGGAGTTTTTCTAATTCCCCTTTGACTAGTAAGGCCACTTTAGGATGCATTTTTCTAAGTTTCTTTTTAACAGGTTTAGCATCCGAATGGACTACTAGGTGATGCATAACTATGGAAGGGTCTAATCCTGGCATATCCTCATATGTCCAAGCAAAGTCGTCTTCATATTTTTTAAGAAATGCAATGTATTTATCTTGTTTTTATTGACTCAATTCTGATCCAATGTTGATTATGTGAGGGTTATTGTTGGTTCCAATGTTAATTTTTATGACGTTTTCTAATTCCATGTGTATATCTCTCTCAAAATTAGGTGGGGCGGGTGAAACGCCCAATTCTTGTAATTCTTCCAAGGTTAGCTTGGATAATTCCTCTTGAGGAGTCGTGGCCTCAAGCTGGGCTATACTAGGTATAGAGCCATCGAAATAAAATCCGTTATGTAATAATTCCTCAATGGAGACATCATGGAAGATGTCTCTATCCAACTCATCATCGGATTCGACGATCATCTGAGGGTAAGATATGGATAGCATATTATATGTAAATGGCTTATTCATTAAATGCAATGCATCATGTTTATCCAAATAATATTGGTAAGATATGAGATGGTCATCATCCTCAAATGGGAAGGGCTGACCTTACTAGGAAATAGGCCCAAACCACATCGAGTGGGCCATGGTTCTACCTCAAAAGGTTCTTTCATACCATTTTGGAAAGGTCCCAAACCTTTCCCTTTATATCCCAATTTAAGCATTATAGGCTTAGCTTTAATATACTCATTAGTAAAATAACATCGAGCATATCCATCATAATGTTTCTAGATGTTTCTCGGTATTTTTACCCAGTCATATCCCTTATAAATAAAAGTGCAACTCCCAACTTGGAAAATACTTCCCATAGGTTGTGGGAGGCCCAAGGTACAAGGATAGGGTGGCAAAGTATTTAAGATAAGGGAATCTTGCATAACAACGTTTGTTTTTTCTGATGTAATAATTTTAGATAAATTGGGTAAAAGCTTTTCAGTAAGAGCATAAGAGGTAGAAGGAACATTTCCCACATCGTCGGATGCAGAAAGTATGCCTTTACTAGATGTAGGTGGTATAGAAATGTCCATGGATGATTCTATAGGTATGGAAGTTATAGGAGTAAAACAAGAGGTATCGGTTGTGGGTTTAGGATCTTTTAGAAGTCCTAATATGGTTTGTATGGTATATGGTTGAACTATATGTAGAGTTAGAGTTGATGGAGAAAAATTAGATGATGTTATGGGTGTGTGTTTCACACGTTTAGATGGATGATTAGAATTAGGATGTGTGGATGACAGAGAAGGGAAAAATTAAACTCCAACAGGTTCTACCAAAGCACACATATCAAAGGGTCTGGGATCACCATGAATGGTAACCAACTATTTTTTAAATTCAAATTTAACACACTGATGTAAAGTTGAGGGAACAGCTTGCATCGCGTTGATCCAAGGGTGACCCAAGAGTATATTGTATGATATAGGGCAATGTACAATAAACACGATCATGTCTAAGGTTCTTGGACCAACTTGCAATGGCATAGTAATAACTCCACATGTTTCTTGTGTTTCGTTATTGAAGGCTTTTATGATCATATCAGTTATTTTCATCTCGTCACTTCTAAACCAAAATATTTGGTAGAAGTCAAAAGTGCAAATGTTTAAAGAGGAACCATTATCAATTAAAACTTGTTTAATTTCTACATCTCCAATTAGGGCAGTAATACATAAGGGGTTATCCTTATGTAAACTATGTTGTGGTATATCTCTATCCTGAAAGTCAATATAATTGACTTCTCGAGTTATGATAGTATTGGCCATGGCTTCAGGTTTAATATTTTGTGATACCATCATTTGGCTTAATGTGAGCATTAATTCATCCCTATGTGTAGGAGAATATTTTTAAAAGGTCCAAAAGGGAAATTCTAGCTGTAGTATTCGATAATTGTTCATTAATATTATGAGGTTTAGGTTGGACATTAGGTGCCTGATTCCCTTTATTAGGAACCTTCAAAACAAATGGAGCTTATCCATCATTCTGAGTTTGATCTTGTTGAGAATTTTGAGCCTATTGTTTAGTAACAGCTCCGATGGTACCGATAATATTATTTTGTGGATGATGAATGGGTCTTGGTCTAGCATTTATGGCTTGTTCATTAGAAATTAATTGGTGAGACGATGATCGAGTAGTGACTCTTATTGGAAATGGTTCTTCTGGAACCATAGAACTTGTGATAGGTTGAATAGGATCTGATTCATCTTCAAAGCTATTCGATTGATTTGAAGTGATTTCCATGTCACTTTCAGTGTCATATTCTGTATTACTAAGATTAGGTGTCTGAATGTTATATAGAAGTCTAGTCGTAACCATGGATAAAGTTGTGTCAAATATTTCCAAATCATTAGTAGGTAAATGCCAACTAATAGTCCCTACATATTGGGTAGGAGGGGGAACATTATGATGTTCAATTTTATTAGCCACTTCTTTACCATGCTTTGCTAAAGGATGTTGAAATATGTCCAATGATTGATTGGCATTCTGATTCTAATTTTGGGGGATGTTATTTTGAGAATTATTGGGAGGGTTTTGTTTAGGTTGAAATGCTTGCACCTCCATCTCATTGTTATCAATTAAGTCTTGTATTTTATGTTTTAATATTTTAAAAGAGTTGGTAGCGTTTCCAGGTTCTCTATGGAAATCACAGTATAAATCAGCTCTGTATCCGGGTATAGTTGGATCAGGTTCCCGATATTTGGTAATTGGATCAAACCTCATGCTAGTAATTACGAGAGAATGGTTGATAGAGGTTGATTTAACCTAGTAAATTCTTGAGGTGGTTTATCAGGAGGTTTTAGTATAAAATTCTCCGTTGTTTTCGCAGTATTAACATTAGCAATGTTTCTGCTATCAGTGACTCCATCACCCACAACTTTTTTATTCTTATATTGATTTCTAGATGTTTTCTCATCATCTTTCTTTTTAAGCTGACCTCTCCTAATGAGAGCATATTCCACTCTTCAAGCTAAGTCTATAGCTTGATCGAAGGTGGTCAAGGTAGTAGTTGATAACTCATAGGATAGTTGTTCTTGTAAATTATTGATAAAGATATCCAACATTTCTTGATAAGGTAACACAAAGTGTAATTTTCCTATCAACTGTCTCCATCGAGCTAGGAAATCAGCAAAACATTCATATTTGTCTTGTTTTAAGTTGTACAAATCTTTAATGGTCACATGCCTTTCGATGTAGGCACTAAATTGATGAACAAAAGACTCGGCTATTTCTGCAAAATTCCTCAAAGAATGAGTGGGTAGTTGATAATACCACTCTAATGTCATTCCTCCTAAACGTTTTAGGAACATCTTTAGTAATAACAAGTCATCATGTGATATATCACGACATGCTATCCTAAACATACGAAGATGCTCTATGGGATATTCGGTTCCTTTCTATATAGGTAGGACAGGCATAGGAAATTTTTTAGGATATGGTTGTGCTACAACTATAGGATCTAGAGGCTGACTACACATCTCTTGATAATTGTACGAGGGACGGTAGGGATCTATTTGGTCCATGCGGGAGACTAAATGTTTCACCATGGCTTCCAGATTACTAGTTTGTCCACCATATTGGTTTGGTGGTATTTGAGCGTATGATGGCGTGACGTAAGGATTAGATGCTATATTGCTATTATGCAAATGGTTGGTAGGAAGAGTATTATGAAGAATATTTGTAGTAGCATTATGTTGTATCTCAGATTGTTGGAAATTAGTGTTTGGTTTTATTTTGGGCTTTTGTTGATTTGAGGTATGTTGATCAATAATTTGGTGGAATAGAGCAGTGAATGAAGGTTTATTTTATATGGGAATAACTCTAGGCTTGGTAACAGGCACTCTAGGTGGTTGGGTAACCTATTGTTGTTGCATGTTCTAGATTATAGCGGCCATATCCAAATTGGATGGTCCAACTTGATCACTTTCTTGATCAACGAAGGACAAGGGATTAGTGCGTGTGTGATATATTTCTTTTAGGGTTTCTTGGGTGTCACTAATTTGATCCTTGTCCATATGGACTACTCTATTAAGGGCGCCAATATTAGTATTGAGGAACTTCTAGAAATGTTCCATGTTCTCAAAAGTAATAGCTCCTTTTGGAGACATTTTAGGGGATGAGGATCCTTCCTCTCTAACAGTTTCTCTTTGTTCATTTGCTTCAGCAAACTCTTCTTCTTGTTGGTCTAGTGTTCCTTCTTCCTGAATTGGGTCCTCAAGAAGGACATCTAGTTTATTTACTGGTTTTCCTAACCAATATTCTTCTACTTCAGTTTGTTTTCCATTCCTAAGTCTAGTCATTATGCTTAAACTTAGATTTTAGCAAATATATATATATATATATATATATATATATATATATTTGCAACAATTTTGGGAGGTATATATTTTAATTATATACCTACTATAATAAAAACAAAATGTTTTGACTTTTGTTATATTTTTGTTTTGTTTTTTGTTTTTTTTTATGTTTTTATGATAATATTATAAAGACAACAAACAATATACTAAATGCAAGAAATAATAATAAAATAATGACTTATTTTTCTATAAATATTTTATGGATATCATTAATAGGATCAAGTTCATTAGGAGTCATGAAATGCTCCTCTTCAAATTGGAAATTGTGTTTCAAGAATTTGACAAAGTGTGCTATGGTGATATTACCTGCTTCATACTCGAATTTCTAAAAATAGATTTCATGGCAATACTCTCGATATAACATAGCTCTAGGGACTCTATTCCATATTTTTCTATCCGTAAGAATGACCTATTGATCCTCTATACAAGATAGAAATTTATGTACTACAACTGCATTCTCAAGGTATTCCTCAAAGGTGTACAACTCAGAAGACACAAGTGCTCTTTTATATGCTAACCACCTATGGCAAGCTCTCTGAAGTTCATGGTACAAAGTCACCTGATCAGGATCCAGGATTCTATCTAGGACAAATCTCTTAATTTGCCTAAGTTCGGTTGATCTAGATCCAATGATATCCAATCTCCTATCAAGTTCGTCTCACAAAGGTTGAATCCTATTTGTTTGAGGTACTCTAAGTACAGAAGTAATCTCTATAGCTGTTAATTGATTTTCAATATTAATGGTGACAACTCGTCTTTTATTATAATCTACCATCTAAATATGATATGCAATCTTTAATTGTTTATCTGATGATTCTAAGTGCATTTATTTACTTTTATTATTATTATTTTTGGATTGCTTTCAAAAGGTTCTAGGTTTTCATGTCGGGTTCACCAAAATGTATCGCTCCAAATTTTTTGCATCCTTACCTTCAGGCTATAGGATCTGTGCCCAGAAGGGGGATGCGAGAAGGATGGGACAATACCTCAGAATGGGAGGCCCTTTGAAGGTCGCACCTCTCGAGGGAGGGGTATAAGGGTGAATTTTCGACGGATGGTGGGTTCACTAGGAAACTTTTGAGTGGTAGTTTCCACGCCTAGGTTGAGAATGGTTTTGATGTGTTCATTTTGTGCTTTAATCATTCATATCCTAGGTTTGGCCAAGATGAATCTAAGCTATTCTATATGCCAATGCTGATTTATATGAATACAAAAAACATGAATAAGTTCTAAACACAGAAAGTATGCTAATAAGACAAAATATACCTAATTCCGGATGTCTGATGAAGATTCTAAGGTTTGTAGAAGTCCTAATCATCTTAAATCATACGTAATCGTTTGAAATTGTATAGAATCATCTCAGATCTTAGTCGGCCATTTGAGATAATACGAGATCATCGTCGATCTGACGAATTCGTCAGAAACCTGCAGTCATAGAAATAGATACCAAAAACCAAAAATGCAATTGCAAAAGCAAGGGGAAATGATAGAAATAATAGTAAATTGGACTAAATGATAGATCCATATAGCAATTAAAAGGAAATGCATCAATTTAATAATTTTTTTTTAACTTTATCATGCATCTATGCTAAATGAGGTGAACTCCAGGATGCATAAATAAAATAAACCAAGTTAATGCATAAGAAAATGAAGGGAAAAGATAAGAAAATGCAAAATTCGGGCTCTGATTGCCCCCAATCTGGACTGCAGTCGAGATCAACTCAAATCGTACGATATCATCGCCGATCTGTGATAGGATCGTCTGAAATAATTTGTAATCATCTGCGATGATCTGAGCTTGCTCCGGCTAAAAAATAGTAAAATTCCTGTAAGAAAACTTTAAATACACAATGCAAATGAAATTATGAAGGTGTTCTAATGCACAAAAAGTTAAATTTGCAGGGAAATCAGTCAGCCAGGGGGTTCAGGGGGATAAACTGAGAAAATCCCAATTTATATAGGATTAGGGAGAGGTTAGGAGGTTGGAGATCATCCCAATTTGAGATATCTCCAACGGGGGAGACTCTAACTGCGCAGACACGCTTTCTACCCAAGTTAAAGAAGTTGTTGAAAAATAAGCTAATTATGAAAATTTGGTTTTGGGACGAAATCGTCTGGATGTTCTGTTCCAGATGAATTCGACAGATCTGGGATGATTTCGTCTGATCGGCGATGATATCGTCCAATGGTCAAAACAAATCCTAAAAATGGCACAAAAAACAAGGGGAATAGGTAATGGGTGGTTAACGGGTGGTTTTGGGTTAAAATTCAAATTTTTATTTTTTACTAAGGGTTTAACTGCGCCAAATTTAGGGTGCTACAATTTCCATTAAAAATTCATTTTCTATTCTTTGTAAGTAAATCCTTTATGGACCCAAATTTAATGAAATCCATAATGTAGTAGGCTTCACCCAAAATATTATCAATATTCAAAGATGACCTATTACTGTCCAAAAATATGATCAATCCTTTGAATTCTAAAAATTTATCCTTGTGAGTGTAGTTTCATAGAACTAAATTTATTAGAATGAAAAACCTAAACATTAACCATGATTATTTGAAAAGTAGAAATTGAAAAATAAAATTAAAACTTTATTCCACAATCAATTATCTAAACAATATTTTCTTGAAACTTACATTAAAAAAAGATCATAAATTAACTTTTAGAGTTAAGTAATGGTGATTGATAATTAATCCACTACCATGTTCAGATTTGTAATAAACAATATAAATAAATAGAATAAATGCATCACCTAGATACTTAGAAAATGAAAGCAAGTAAACCATTCATATAGAATAAAGGAACACAAAATATGATGATGAGTGAAACCATACACACCAATAGTTATTTTTTCTAACATTGCATTCATATAAATGTAAATAAGGAAATATATTTGGTAACTAATATGATTATTATAAGTTGACATTCAAATCACAATATACAATATTTTATTTATACTTCAAAAGATAAACATACTAAATATTAGTACATGCATGCCATAGTTTATAGGAATATCATTGTGATATGTTATTAATAGTTGATAAATAGTTAATCATTTAATTTAAATATTTTATTATTCATCAATGAGATGATAGTGATATAACCAATATGATTTACATATTAATACATTATAGCAATAATTTAAAATTATGATTGCAAGAATTAAATAGTACTAAAAAACCATCTACATCTAAATAAGATTTGATATATAAGATTTATTTAACGGTAATGTTATTGACTATTAATACTAAATGCTTATCTTCTATCTAACACTTCTATCTAACGCAAAGTAATAGTAGATTGTCCAAATTGTATGCTAGTAAGAGATATATCAAATTAATTTCATATGAAATGAAAATGAAATGAAAGATTTTAATTACGTCTGTGAGACCCAAATATGGTCTATGGGACCCCAAATAAGGAAGTGCAATTAATCAAATCATATCATATGATATTTAATATCTTTGATAAGGTTGTTCCTTCTCCTGCTGATTTGTGTTAGCAATTCCCCAACTTTTTTTATTTTACTATATTCAAATAAATCTGCCATAAACTCGTTTCGAAGTGTTTCTTTGTATTTTTCACGGATATCTGAAAAACTCAAGCATTTATAGATGAAGTGTTCCTCTGTTTCTACTGCCCCTATGTTGCATAGAGTACATATCCCTTCTTCCCATTGTTCTTTGGGCATTGTCCATCTCCCTGTTTCACATCTAAGCCTATGAGAGGTAGTCCTTATTTGAGCAATGTGTATTTTTTCCTTCCACTTGATTTCAGCGCCTATATATGCTTTTTTCCTTGTGGTCATATGTTGGGTTAAAATTTGCAATATAATATTGTCTTTTCCTGCTTGCATTTTTCCACATTCCACTTCTAAACTTTTCATTCACATAATTTTTTATGTCTTTGTTTCATCATGTATTCTTTCGCCTATGCAAATCTTCATCCCTAGCTGCCCTAGGCCATCTACCACTTGTCATGTTTTCTATTTTTTTCAAGTAACATAATAGCTTGGCCATAGCAATTGATTCTAAAGGGAACATTATAGTTTCAGCTAGAATAATTTCATAAGGGGTTGTGGCCTTAATCTTGATAAAGTTTATGATTAGATATTTTTGAATCCTTTCTATTTGCCTCCATTTTGCATTTGTTGTGCCACTAGCCCACACCTCGCAATCATACAATAGAACCGGTGTAACAAGTAGGCCAAATAAGACCTTGGTGGTCTTCCAGTCCCACAACTCGCCATTCCTACACTTGTTTTGAAGTGCATATAGTGCACTCCAACAAATTTGATTTCTTTTCATCCTACATGTATTCCAATTAATGTTATCATGAAATTCTATGCCCATGTATTTGTATTCTACTATTGCATCAAGCGGTTCTCCTGTGAACTAAAATTTGAGTTGTCGCTTCTTCTTTTTTGCTGAAAAAATCATAATTTTTTTTTCTCGTGTTCACCTACATCCCAAGGCAATCAACATGAAATATGGCATAGCAAGGAAAGAGAATTATGAATTGAACTATATATCAAGCAAATATGAATGGAAAATATCTACTAACTACAAGATGTTAACTACAACCTATGGTAGGGAAATAAATATCTATAACATAAGATGCAGAGAAGCATAGAGATACAACTAAGGGGATCAACTACATTACATTGACAAAGAGTTACTATTAAAATAGGAAAAATATTATATATTGGAGTAATCATTATCATGTAAAACCAATACTACCACATAAATATAAGGAAATATACTTGACATGCATTCAAATCCATGTTACACTTGAGAAAATTTATAGATATATAAATTTATATGGTATCACACATTATTAAGATTATTTTATAACTAACATGGTGCACACATAGATGCATACATGAGAAATGTAAGGGATAATTAAAAAATTTACATGGACATTTAATTAAATTTGATGTTTTACATATGGTCACTCACTACCCCTTAATATTCATGTATATATTTTACTTCAATACATACATAAGATATTTATCTATCGTCATTGCTTTTCACTTTAGTATATTTACTCATTTATATAATTTAACCCATTGCTTTACATTGTATCTCTTTAATTTACTTGCTTAGTGTATGGAGATAATATTTATAAATATTGCATTAATTTTATTTTACATTCCTAGTTAATGATATTACTCTTGATATAACACCTATGGCATACTTATTCTACTAGTTTTTGTTATATCATTTATTTTTTGTTTTGCCCATGTCTTTCCAAGGTTTAGAAGCAAACCTAATTGACCTATTTGTCAATATTGTAGTAAATGCAATAACATTTCTAAAGTCTTTTTTGTTTTTCTATATGAATCATATTGTTCTACTCTCTACCTAGAAAGGGATAGGTTGGTTGGTAGATACTGTTGGTTGGTAGAGACTTAATGTTACTAATAAGATTCTCTAATTCTACTTCTTTGAGGATTTTCTAATTCTACTTCTTTGAGGATCACTTCATCTTTACTTTATAAAATAAGGATTATAAAGATTTCCTAATTATAAGAAAAAAATAAATAAATAACTGTTTAGGGATATAATTTAGTTTGTCACAGTAAAAATATTATCTTATATAAAAATATCATGGCATATACTGAATTTAATTTGGCACACATTAATACGCTAAATTCAATAAGGTTTTTCCGCTACTAATTATGCTATAAAGTAAACAAAAATATCTATGAAACATATGCAAAAATAAATGAAATCCAAACCATAGAACTTAACTTACACAAAATGTTGGGAAGAGAAATATTGGGGTAAATCCATCCCATATCCATTCCATATCCATTCGTTTAGTTAAATTTACTTAAATAAAAAATGATAATATTAAAAAATAAACGGTCATTTTTACTGCACCGAAAAGTTATCATAAACGGTCTGTCATTTCTTTGCAGTTGTCACATGGGTCTGTCATTTCTTTGCAGTTGTCACATGGGTCAAGCCTCCTATGATAAATTTTTTTTTTTTTTTGAAAGCCAAAAATTCTTTGGGGAGTCGCTTTAGTTTAAGAGACCACAAACAAGGGGTTTTATACCATCAAAACTCTCCCCGCATGAACATTATCAATTGGATTTTAGATACCCAATTCAATTTTTTTTTTTTTTTTTTAAGATAGAGATTTGAACCTCGAACCTCTCTTGAAGGATCTCCTTCCCTTTGATCTCCCTAGTAGTCTCTAAAATTTCTTAATTTTTTTCTTTTTGACACGTTAAACAAACATTGTTTTTCGTCTACTTATAACTCCGTAAGTTCCGACTTTAGGCTATGGCTCTTTGACCTCGCGCTCTAGGCTCTTAACTCTTGGCTCTTTGACCTCGCGCTCTAGTCTCTTAAATCTTGTAACCCCTATTCGCGCTTTAGGCTCTCAACTCTTGTAACCCCTATTTTAGGATTTAGCTTTCCAATATTAGGTTCTAGGCCTCAGCTCTTTAAGGTTTAATATCCTTGAATCTACATTTGAAATTTGTGTAGTTGCTTTTTTTATTTGTTTTTAATACTAAATTAATATAAATTTAATATTAAAAGAAAAATTTAATTATATTAAAAATACATAAAGAAAAAAAACTAAGAAATGTCAATACATGGATGCCAATGGAGATCATTATGTGAATCCATCCATCATTACATGAATCCATCCATCTACTTATAGAGGAATTTTTTTTTATAAAACTGGAAACTAAACGGTTATTCTGACAGTTTGATCCCTCCAACAAAAAGCTAACAAAACATGTCTTATTACGTACGATTGATTTTTGCAGCTGGAGAGGCACAATTATTTTTAGAAAACATTTTAAATTTTATTATTATTATTTTTTGCGTTAGATGTATAATGTTCGAAGTCTCAATGCATTTTACGTTATTTAACAATAGCATCTTTTCTATTCTTGGATACACTGTCATTCTGTATTTGAAAGTTACAATAATATAAAAGGCACTTGTTTGATACGAATTATATACAAATTCTGTATGGCTGAAAAAGGGGCCAGGTACGTGATAATTACTGTATTTTTATCTTCGTAATTATTTTCCCTGTGTAATTTAAAGTCTCAAATACTCTCCGTGAGGTTGAAGTGCAGTTGACAAGAACACCGTCAATGTTCAATCCCGTTGTACGTAATCGGGGCGAACATCGATTGCCCGATGGCTTGATTAACCAAAATGGTTTGTTCTTGGTTTCAGATAAAGTGTCCACTATGGATTATTACGCCTTCTAAGTATTCGTATAGGGACTCTGTGTCCACTCAAGATGAATCCAATGCGTTAAAATGAATGTTATAAAGTAGATAGAATATTAACTTTGAAGAGAATCCATAGTCATAAAAGTCAAACAAAGCTAAATTTCGTTCTTAAAGTATTTAACGCTCTGTGTGGGATATTTTTGAGTCTTGTTTATCAAGTAGAATGTGCCAGTCCTTTCGTCTGTAGATTGTTATAGTTCCAAAATTACTCCCAACTTATTATTATCTGGATACATTCCCTTCTTCTTAAATCACTTTGCTCTATGTGTGACAATAATCAGTTCCATGTACATATAAACTTATTAGTATCTGGATCCATGTACTTCCCTTCTTGATAAATCATTTTCCTCTATGCGTCACAACAATCAATTCCATGTACTGAACGATTCCAAAATTACTCCCAACTTATTATTATCTGGATACTTTACCTTCCTGATAAATCATTTTCCTGTATGTGTCATAATAATCAATTCCATGTTCTGATCGATTCCATTTTGACTATTCTTTTAAAGTGACCATATATTCCTTTGCTAGTAGCCTCTCGACATCCTGGATGATTCTGCAAATCTATAACACTATACGTATAACGGCATTAATGCTTAAACAAATTTAAAAAAAGCCCAATTTCATGCCACGAAGTACTCAATGTCAACCACTTTAAGCCCTATAATCTATGAACTTGGTGTTTCGTTCCATCAGAAATAGTCCTTAGAATTTGACGTAACTTGTAATGAGATGACATGAGGAAACAAGTGGGACCAGTTAAATGAATGGAGATTCTATGGAGATAAACGCGGCCTTTGCTTTATGAAGAGGGTAATCCTGGCTGGTGGGACTTACGACGACTTTATGGATTTCCGAGACCAGTGGGAAACACGTTTTAATTTTAAAAGGTCATTACAACAGTTAGGGTTTCCTCAAATATTCTGTTTCTTCTCCCTATAAATTCGTCTACCCATTATCATCCCATACAACAGTGCTCGCCTTATCAAAGATTTCAGCTTTTAGGGCCATGATAGAGGAGGAGGAAAAGTATGAGGAAACTGGTTTTGGCTCTCCCTCGAAGGGTTCCACGACCTCTTTCATTGAGGTTGAGGGAGCCGTCCGAGGGAAAAGCCAAAAACAACTATTCTCAGTTGGAGTGCTCAAGTCTGTTCTCTCTTTTAGTTATCACTTTAAATATTTATATCTTACAGTTTTATGTTATATCGGTTTATTTTTGAAGATCACTTCTCAACATTAGCATTAGGGTACCAATCGTTATTATTGTTATGACTACTACTATTGATCCCGCTTCATTTACTTCTCTGGTCTTGGGCTGATTTGTTTTCTGGGAGGAAAGTGGAAATCATGAGCGTCACAGCCTGAATCAACGATCATACAATCCTACGTCTTCACTTTTGCAAAATAAAAATGTTTATAAGGTAAGTTTTATTGCTTTGTGAACTTATAGTGTCAAGGCGTGCACCCAATCGCGTGTGGATATATATATTACATTGATGGATGGGAACTAGAAAGGTCACGGCAGTAAACAAATCTTTTGTATAATTTGTTAAGCTAGAGTGGTCAGTTGAAGATAGTATGCAAGTAGTGAAGAGACGTTCCATTGAACTTTTATTTAAAAGCCAGGCATTTTAATGGTGGGTTTATTCAAAAAATTTCAATTGATCTTAAATAATTAATAGTTCAATTAGTAATTACTGTGTTTTTTAAAGTGTAAATTAAAATTGAGTTATGTCATTTTTAAAATGGGTTTTGTTATGTTATTTATTTTTTGAGATGTAATATTTTTCTCTTTAAAGAGTCATTGTCCCAATTTAAAAAAAAATAAAAATAAAACAATAGCTAAAATTTATATATTATTTATAAATAAAATATATATCAATCATAATGAAATTTAAACATCATATTGGTAATAAAATAGAGTTTATACATCTAACAACTATTGCAATTTAAATTAATAAAAAGAAATTATTATTTTTGAATTTATTCTATATCATCCTAGCTGCATTCTCTTTTGAATATTGGTCCCATTAGATCTTCTATTGAGATACATTTTTTTTTTTTTTAGTCGAAGCTCACAACTATCTAATATTTAGAATGGTTGAAGAAGGAAAGGAGTGAATCCTAGTCCAGTAGTCATTTCCAATCTAAGATATGTTAAGCATCAACATGGTAGGGTTTCTAATAAAGATACATGAAAAATATTATGAATTGTGGAATGTACAGGTTGTAGAGCAATTCGATACACAACTTGGTTTACCACTTCCAATAGCTCAAAAGGACCCACAAATCTGTCTAAATTTTATATATTTTTCAAACTTGATAGAATTTTCCTTGGCTTTAACTCTTAGGAAGAATTTATCCCTTACTACAAAGTGTCTAGGTGTTCTATTTTTGTCACATAGCTTTTTTTGTCTATCAATATCTTCTTCCAATGTTTGATTAATTTATCTTACTTGCTCTTTTGTTTCCCTTAACATGTTTAGACATATTATTAGTTTTTCCTCCACCTTGTCCTAGCTAAGAGATAATTTATATTTCCTATTGTATAGTTCCTCAAAAGAAGCCATACACAAAATATAATCATAAAACTTGTTACAAGTAAATTTAACTAGCGGTATCTAATCCTTACATTTGTATGTTGATCCATATAGTATATCTTCAATAGGCCCTCCAAAATATGGTTTACACTTTTTATTTACCCATTAGTCTTTAGGTGATATGAAGAATTGATATTTAGCATATTACCAAATATTGTGATTAATGTTTGCTATAATCAAGAGGTGATTTTGGTGTCTATTAAAAATTATCATTTTTTAACGTCCATATAATCTAAAAAAATCTTGGATGAGACTTTTTCCATCATGGATGCATTATCATTAATATTCATGGGTATAAAGTGTGTTGCATTCATTAATATATCTAGGATAACAAGCATAAAGTTATGTAAATTTATAAATAAAGGCAATCCTTATACAAAATTTATACTAATGGTTTTTCAATTCCTCCTTTGAGTATCATGATGATGAAACATCCTTGTCATGTGTATGTATTTTTTCTTCACTCTTTGATATTTGAGCATTATTTTTTCATATAGGCCAAGACTATAATTGTTTTAAGTTTACTACCATATTTGTAACCCTAGTTTTCCCAAATAGAATGTATAATATGTTTCCTTCATAATTGTTTCTCGTAGGACCCCTATGCATGGTACATAGGTACTTTTATTAAGCATGAACAAATCATCAAGATCAAACTAATATCCCTTGAATCAAAGATCTATAAGTTTATCCAACCATATAGTTCTTATCAATATATAGTATTCATATTCCTTGGATAGTGCTCCTATCTAATTTTTAAAATGGAATCTCATAATAATGATAGTAGTTATGTTTCTTCTTCTACTTAAAGCAATACAATGCTATTTTTATTTCTCTTAATATAGATAATATTAAAATCATACTCACATAGAAATTCCAACCATATTTACTACTTAGAATTTAGGTTAGGTTAGATGAAGATATGATTTAGACTTTGATGATTTATATCGAGCTTAAAATATTGTTTCATTAGATAATGGATCACATATATAGGTATTATACATTTCCTACTATATAGTGCTTAAAAATATACCCAATAAGTATTACAAGGAAATATGATGTGATGATTTTAGAAAACCTTTTGTCATTGTGTGTGATGTTTCTAGCACAAGTATTAGAGCTATTTTTATGTAAGATAGAAACTCATTAGACTTTAAAAATAAGAAAATTTTAGGTAAGAATATGAGATAATCCACTTATAAGAAGGAAATATTAGTTGTTTTCCATGTCATAGAGAAATAGATTCATTATTTTTTGGGTCATAACTTCATCATTGATACTAATCATAGTAGCCTTAAGCATTTCTTAGAACAATATCTCTCATACCCTAAATAAAATAAACGAATGACAAACCGCATGGGATATGATTTTATCATTGAATACAATAAATAAGAGGAAACTATGATAATTGATCCCTTATCTTTAAAATATGAGAATTTTATTGTTGTAAATGCCCTCTCATGTCTTTTTTTACAATATATTTCATAGCGTCAATAGTATTATATGTTTAACTCTAAGTTGCATGGACCATTCATGACTTGGAGGTATGCTCATAATTATATTACTTTTTTATATACTAATGAACTACTTTGCAAAAGAATTACATGTAAATTTCTTATTCTCTAGCTATTCGGTCAAATATAATCCAAGAAATATGTGCATCTCCTTTGGCTAGATATTGAAGATTCTAGAAAATATAGAAAGGAATAAAAGTAAAGATCAAGATGTTTTTGGTCGAGTTTGGGTATCAACTTAATAAATTTCTATGGTAGATATGGTATTTGTATCCTTGCAACACTACAAGCAACTATCCTTGATGACCAAAACCAATCAAATATTTAATCCTTAATGTTATGGTCCCTACAAGATGATTCATCAAATTGTTTAAGTGGTATATCAACTAGAGTTTCCTCCTTCATACCACATGCATCTTGTCTTTCTTGTATCTTATCTCAAATAGGTTATCAATAATGTGTCTTTCACATATAATTTTCAATGTTTAAATCATATAGTTCTATATATCATTTTATTTTAGAAGCTCACTTCCTCAATATTTGTATACGAATTATTATTATTATTACTACTACTACTATTGTTCCTTCTTTATTTTTTATTTTATTTTTATGGGTTGATTTCTTTTCTAAGAGGAAAGTGAAAATCATGAGCATCACTATGGGCACTTCTACCTTGAATCAATGATCATACAATCATACATATCTACCTTCACAAAACAATATTTATGATGTAAGTTTTACTGCTTTATGATCTTATAGTTAATAACCATGCATGCACCCAACCACGTGTGGATATAAATAAATAAATATATATATATATATATATATATATATATATATATATATATATATATATATATATATATAAGATAGATAGATAGATAGATAGATAGATAGATAGAGTGGATGGGAATCATAACAATAAATAAATATTTTATATATTTTCTTAATCTAGGGTGTTCATTTGAAGATAGTTTGCAAGTAGTGAAGAGATGTTCCATTGAACTTTTATTTTAAAAAAATAAATATTTTAAAGGCATATTTTTCCAATTCTTTTTTATTGATCTTAAATAATTAATAATTAAATTATTAATTACTATTTGTATTTAAGTATAAATTTAAATTGAGTTATGTTATTAATAAAATAGAACTTTTTTGTGTATTAATCAATTTTTGAGGTGTGATATTTTTATTCTCTTTAAAGAGCCATTATACTAATAATTAAAAGAAAACTAGATAAGATTTTTATATTACCTATAAACCAAAAAAATTGTAAATAATATCAAATTTTAAACATCAAGTTAAATAACTATTCCATTAGTAATAAATCAAAATTTATAAATTTAACAACTATTGTGATTTAATTTAATGAAAAAAATAGAATATTGTTATAGAATTTATTACATATAATATTAGGTGGCATTATCTTCTAAATATTGGTCACATTGGACTTGAATTGATATACTTATGTGTTTCTTATTTGAAGCCTACAAGTGTCTAATATTTAAATTAGCTCAACAAGAAATTGAATGAATCCTAGACCCATAGCCATTTACAATCTAGGACATGCTAAGCATCAATATCGTAGGGTTTCCAATAAAGATACATGAAAATTATTATGAATTAGGGAGAATAGGATGTAGATCAAGTTGCTATATAACTTGGTTCACCATTTCCAACACCTCAAAGGGACCCAAAAACTTGCATGTCAATTTTATAGAATTTTTAAACTTGATAGAAAGTTTTTGGCTTTGCTTGGGAATAATTTATCCCTTAGTGCAAGGTGTCTAGGTGTTCTAATTTTGTTTACATAGCTCTTTTTTCCATAAATGACTTCTTTCAATGTTTGTTTAATGTGTCTTAATTACTTTTTTGTTTTCTTTAACATATTTAAACATATTATTAGTTTTTTCTCCACCTTGTCCTAGCTAAGAGGTAATTTATAATTCCTACTATATAGTTCTTCAAAAGTAGTCATATCAACTTGTGGTAAAACTTGTTGTAATCCTCCCATTTATATGTTTATCCATATAGTATGCCATAAATAAGCCCTATAAAATATGGTTTATATTATTTGTGGGTGGTATAAATAATTGATATTTAACATATAATATATTATTATGGTTAATGCATGCTATAATTAGGAGGTGATCTTGGTATTCCTATAAATATTATCATATATGTTGATATAACCTAAAAATATCTTGTATGAGGCTGTTTTTCATCATGGATGCATTATTCTTAAGATTTATGGGTATGAAGTGTGTTGTATTCATTAATCTATTAACAACAACAAAGATAAAATTATATAATTTTATGGATAAAGGTAATAATTATAGACAATCCATAATAATGGTTTGATGCCTCCTCATAAAAATACTTTTTAAATGTATGTGCTTTACCCGTACTCTTTCACATTTTATATATCTCGTAAAAAAAGTAGTTATATTTTTTGTAGACACCAAAACAGCACCAATCTGATTATGTGACTGCAAACACTAATCGCTTTGACAAACACAGTCCCCAGGGCAGCCCTCAAAGGTCAAACAGTGGTCCTAACCACTTTCATAGCAATTTTGTAAGGTCAGGAAGCAATTTGGCACATTTAGACACTTTGCTCGCATTTGTCTCACCCAGGGACGAATACTAACTGGAATTCGTCTCACCCAGGGACGAATTCTGAAATCGTCTCACCCAGGGACGAATTCCAAGTTTAACGGGCAAAAAGAAGAATGGTGCCAAGTGGCAGCCCAGGACAGTCAGTTGATGACTCCTGCCTCGCACACGTGTGTGGGTGGATAGATAGGCCGTTAGAGGACTGTCACAAGGGCAGTTATGAGAGCCCAAGTCAATGGAGGACTCCCCTCCCTCATGGGAAGACATGACTGCCACATGGCACCTATGACCAACACATGGCATTTGTGCTTCCCTCTCAAAAGAGACCCCATGGGTCTATAAAAGGTGGGACTTTTCTCACCCAAAAGAGACAGATTGAAGGAGATTTCAAGCAACGAAGTGCTGCCGAGTTGAACACCCACTTGCATCCCCTTTGATTCACCTTCTCACATCCACCAATCTCTTTTGCAAGGGAGGTTGTTGGGTGGCTTTTGGAAGCTTGAATCTGACCCAAATCCAACATATGGACACCTGAATCAACCAATTTGCCGACATCCCAATCCTAAGAGGTTTTGGGCCCATCCCTAGTGGATTGGCACCAAAATCAAGTGCCAACGGTGGGAGGCCCACTTGGGCACCCCCGCACTTTCTAAGTTTTGTTTCAAAAGCATTCTAGATTATTGTTTCAGGTTGCATATCGTGTTATTCTGTTTGGTTAACTCATAGCTTCAATTTCATAACATTTTGATCAGATTTTATCATGCTTTGTGTCGCTTTGTTGTTTCACTAACTTGCAGGTGGCGATATCGAATTCCCGAGGATAGAGGCCAAATTGGGAGAATCCGACCATCTGGGTCATCCCAAAATGGCCCCAATTACATAACCCCCCTATTTGCAGGCATTTTGCAGGTCCCGAGATTCGACATTGGAGCAGCAGCAGGTCGGCTTTTCCAACACAGAAGAATTCGTCCCACCCAGGGACGAATAGCAGTCAAAATTCGTCCTGCCCAGGGACGAATTCCAGTTGAAGGTAGATTGGCCAACTGTTTCAATGGCAGTGGCCCTCTGGTGATGTCTTCTGTCCTCTGTCAGATTTTTAGGTCATTTAGAGTCATTTTGTCTATCGATTTGGCTAATTATTTACATGCATCTTTTGGCGATTTTAGAGAACAAACACTTACTATTTGCAACAGGTGCTACTGACATCTTCGTTGTTTCTTTGTTCGCAGGAGGAGCAGCAGAGGTCAAGGACTCATCGACATCAGCGGCGGCATCATCTTGGCCCGCCCATTTCAAGTGTGGGCACGCGGAAAGAGGAACCTTAAGTCTCGATTGTAGTCAAATTCTTTTAACGCTCCTAGCCCCTGAAAAGGGAGGAGGCGTATTTGTAACAGAGATCAAGAAAGTTTAATGAAAGGGCTGTGTTTTCTCCATTTGCTTGTGTCTCTTCCAATGCGTTTCTTTCATTTCATGCAATTTACATTTCTAGGACTTAAGCGTATTTGATTTTGAATGCATCGCAATTAGTGTTTCCTTCACCCGAAATCTCGTGCTTTCAGTGGCGATCACGGTGGGACCCTGTTCCCTGGTTTTTAAGATCACAAAAACTGATCAAATTTTTGTGTTTTGTGTTTGACAGGTACCTTTTTTGTTTCTGACTATTATTCGTCCTTGACTGTGGCGATTGCTTTACTGAAATTCGTCTGACCCTGAGACGAATTCAAATTCGTCTCTGGGAGGGACGAATTCTGTTCTGTAATTCGTCTCACCAAGGGACGAATTTCTGTCTGCAACTTTTCAGAGCAAAAATTCAGAAGCAACCGGTCCAGGCAGAGAAGAGGTAGGGATTTTCATGATCTCTGTTAAATTTTTTGTTTCTGTTTCTTTAATTGTTTTCATTTAATCCTGCATTGCATTAGGAAAAGTCATTTATGCTTGTTTCATTTTCGCTAAATAAAATGAATCCCACACACTTCACGCAATAATTTTAAACCAAGGAGCTGGTCGTAAGACCCCAGCCCTTGAGCAAGACCAACGGTGGGTTCATCACCACCTTGGCTTAGCTTTGCATCCATTTCCCGATTGTCAACTGTTGTTAGGCGTAAATCCTGACGAAAGCTGACCGAGTGTCGTTGGGGTGATTCCCATGCGCGCGAGGATAAGTCTTCTATGGTAGGTGCCATTAACAGGACAATCCCCCTTCCGTACCGCCTACGTACCATGTACCTTCTGCTCTCACGTACCTATAGTCTCCCTCTCGTAAGGGCGGGTATATAGAGAGGTTGGTATATCGGCCTGGTTGGTATATTGAAGGGGCGACCGTTTTGGGAGTTATATGAGCCGTCATAATGCATTTAAACGTTCTTCAAAACCTACAAAAACAAAACAAAACATCAAAATGCACTAAACCAGTTTAGGACACACTATTTAAACCCTTAAAAGAGATAATCACGGTTTGCGCATGTGTGTGTTCATTTCTGCTTAGTGTAACAAAAAAAAAATCATAAACAAAAAGATAAAAATTTACGCATTTTGTCACTTGTTCCAAAAAGCTCCAAGGATTCCCGTAATCGCTTGGTCACTCCAAAATGCCCCAAAGGTGTCCATGAACCCTTTGGTCAACCCAAAATCACCCCAAATGTGCCCATAAGTGATGCAGGAGCATCCAACAAAATATGGGAAATCTTATATTTTTCCCTAAATTTTAGTGCATCTTGCCGGGGCCATAACTTCTCAACCGTAGCTCCGATTGACACGAAATTTTACAGGGAGTTAGTTGGGATAATTTTAAACAAATATGATTCCCTAGAATCCTATTTGCCCAGAAAAGTCAGTTTTCGGGGCCAAATTCCATCATCTAGTGCCCCAAAATTAGGTTTTAAAATTGGGCACGCATTTTTTTGCACTTTTTGAGCTGTTCGGATGTCAATATCTCCTAATGTATTCAGAGCTAGGACTTGAAACTTCATTTTTGTCTTATCTACTATAATAGGGATGCACACGCCAATTTTGGGCCCCATCTGACTCATTTCAATTTTTAGGATTTTTAGAGAGACATCGTCATGGTGCTCACCCGTAGCCAAGCCCAATCACGGGCGGAGGCTATGGGGAATGTCCAAGGAGGCATGAGTCATCTCCGTTACAATCCCAAGGATTTGGTCATACCACCTTGGTGACCTAACACACAAGGCAGTCCCCTCCACACCTTAAAGGAAAGGGACTACAGGGACACCTCTTCGAGGAGCACTCCTATTCAGCATAACATTCAGCACACACCCTTCCATGAGGGGTACAGTCATAGGAGAGCTCCCTTAGAAGCTCGCTATGAGCGGTCATCGCGCGATGAAGCGCTAGGTCAACATAGGGTTCGACGGGAGGAACCACATGATTACATTATCCCTCCTTCACCCCCTCTAGTTGTCAGGACTACAAAGAAAAATCCAGAGCACAAGGCTCCTCAGGCGGGGCGAACTAACTCCGTCCGTCCCTTTTTCACTTATGAAAGAGAGCAAGAGGAAGATCCCTACCTTCCTCGAGAGCAATATACAATGCGGGAGCAATATGCCTCTGCACCTGCTATCTATCAGGACCACTCACTGAGGCCAAAGCCCCGAGGGAATGCCGCTACCCCCAACAAAGGGAGGTCACCTATAGAGATCTTGGATCACTACGATCAAAAATATCTAGGAGAGGCATCTAGGCCTTCTAGACATGAGGCGACAGGACCAACCATCTTAGAATCTGTCAAGCACGTCGCACGCCAAATGCAATTCACGCAACTTGAGCTAGAGCGACTAGAGCGACTACATTTAGAGGAACTGTACTATATTAACAAAGAGCACCTTCAACGCCAGGAGGATGAGTTGTTCCAACACACTATGCAGGAGAGCCAACATGAAAGGGAGTACGAGGAAAATCATCGCATTCCTCGAGGACAACAAACAGTGCGGCCTCAAGTACATGCCGCCTACATCGACAGAGGGAAGCGACCCATTGAAATTTTAGATCATCAAGATCGAGGCCAACACATAGGAGAAACATTCGAACCTCCTGAACAAAATAGGGTAGACCAAACTGACCCGATAGTCGCCAGACATGCCACCCGTCAAGCCCAAATCACGCGGCTTAAACAAAGTCATCAGAAATAGAGTATCGACACCGCTTGGATAGAGAGCGCATGCAACGCGAAGCGGATGAGTTACGCATAGAGCAAGGTCATCAGGAGTTAGAGGACTTATACATGCAGCGTAAAGCAGATAAGTTGCGCTATAAACTACCTGAGAGGATTCCAACCCCTCACACACATAAGACAAAACATTATGAGAGGCACAACCCCCGGGTGCGAGACGAGTCTCCGCGACCTTATCAAGCATCGCCCCCGATGCCTCCCAGACATGAGCGGGAGGCTGATCCTATAACCAATGATGGGTGCCTTCCTCAGACATCCACCCAGGTTTATGGGCCACCCTTAGAAATTCATCAAGAAGCCTCTAAGGAATCAGAGCGAGAAGAAGAGCGGGATGAAATGCCCTATCAAGGCATGGGGGGTGCTATCCAGTTACCCCTCCATACGCCCCAAGTTCCTCAACAAGAACCAATCAAAGAGGAGGAGCTCAAATCCCCCGATATATGCAAAGTGCTAGAGCACTTAGAGTCGGTAGAGACCAAGATTTTGGAGCTCCCAAGGCCCAACTTACATGAAGCTCCTTTCAAAGAGGATCAACCTTTAACCATAGGGCTACCTGATGATGCAGTCCTCCATGTCTCAGAATCTCCAGATTCTGATGAGTTGTACTCACTAGTTGAAAGTGAAGATGAAACAGAGATAGCCCACAACAATCACATGCGACAACATCGGCATCCCATAAAATTTGAGGAAGCATGTCAACAGATAAACATAATACTAGGGCATGAGTGGCATGTTAACCCACCGCAGTGGGACCAAGCATTACATCCACAACTTTGGGCACATAAAGATCAACTTCCACCCAGAGATCCCATAACAACATCAGTGCTGGGGGTAGACTCTGTCCTCCTATCCGTGCATAGGGCCGATCCATTCATGCCCATACCTCTAGAGCCAGATCCAGAGTGCAAAGACCATCAAGCTGGGGGTACCTCTATCCCTTGAAGAACCATAATCCAAACCAAAAAGCTCCAAGGATTATCGCAATCACTTGGTCACCCCAAAAAGCTCCAAGGATTATCGCAATCACTTGGTCACCCAAAAGCTCCAAGGATTATCGCAATCACTTGGTCACCCAAAAGCTCCAAGGATTATCGCAATCACTTGGTCACCAAAAGCTCCAAGGATTATCGCAATCACTTGGTCACCCCAAAAAGCTCCAAGGATTATCGCAATCACTTGGTCACCCAAAAAGCTCCAAGGATTATCGCAATCACTTGGTCACCCAAAAAGCTCCAAGGATTATCGCAATCACTTGGTCACCCCAAAAGCTCCAAGGATTATCGCAATCACTTGGTCACCCAAAAAGCTCCAAGGATTATCGCAATCACTTGGTCATCCCAAAAAGCTCCAAGGATTATCGCAATCACTTGGTCATCCCAAAAGCTCCAAGGATTATCGCAATCTCTTGGTCACCCCAAAAGCTCCAAGGATTATCGCAATCACTTGGTCACCCAAAAAGCTCCAAGGATTATCGCAATCACTTGGTCATCCCAAAAAGCTCCAAGGATTATCGTAATCACTTGGTCACACCAAAAAGCTCCAAGGATTATCGCAATCACTTGGTCAAAACCCAAAAAGCTCCAAGGATTATCGCAATCACTTGGTCAAACCAAAAAGCTCCAAGGATTATCACAATCACTTGGTCAAAATAAAAAATAATCAAAAACAACCAAAATTTGCATATCATATCTAGGCATACTCAAATTCATCAATCGAGAGCTCTTCTCGCCCTTCATATTCATATTCACAAAAATCAATCCATCAAAAATACAAAAATATGTAGCTGCATTAAGCATTGCATCCATACATTGCATATTTGTGGTCGAACAGGTCAAAGGCACCATAGGTTGTAATTGCTCTGCTAGTCCATCTTATTCCACACTGTTCCATTTTACAAAAACAACAAAAACACCATGCATTGCTTTTACCACACTAGAGTCAGTGGTCTTTTAATGTATCAAGAGTTTTCATGATTCAGTCATCATTTTGCTCTTTAGCCATGTAATGTATCAAGTCAGACAGATTTTACGAAGGTAGAGTCATACTTGAAATACACCTTGTTACGTAACATCCCAACACATATCAAGACACATAAAACAATTCCCAAGTTGTGTGAACGAAAGATGAAACCTGCAAAGTAATCCAGGTCACCACAAGCGAAACGGTTATCTTGCTCATCCCCCTGTGCGAATGACCCCAAGAATGCTGAGAGTTGGCAAAAGGACAAGCATCCTCCCTACCCAATTCCCTAAGAATCCCTAAAGTTCTCAATAATTGCAAAACATCAAAAAATTTGCAAAACGTCAAAACTCCAAAATTTGACATCCTACAGTGCACACATCAAAAGGCACAAGCAATAGTGATTTTCATCACTCCATATCCCCAATCCCTTGCTCAAAAGAAAAACAAATCAAAATAAATAGTGATCTTATCACTACAAACGAGCAAGTATCCCAATACAATTGAAGAAAAGAAGGGAGTTGAACTTGAATCCCTGGAACTCTCAATATTCTAACAGGTCATGAGGCAAGCCTCAGTATCGGTTTGGTTGATAGCCTATCGATAACTGGCGGTAAACTTCTCGCATGACGATATATCTGTCACATTAACTTGCGTACAGATCAATGTTTGCATGTGGATGAGCTAGCTTATGGCATCCTGGATAACATCGTAGATTAATCTAACTAAATACAACAAAGGAGTTAGTGGAGCTAATTAGGTGATCCTCAGTACAGGTTCGGTTGAAAGCCCATCTGGCACTGGCGGTATCCTGACAAATACCACATAAATGAACTCAATTGCACACACAGGGATGTGAAATAGCTTGGTCAAAAACAAGTCCGATTCATACCTTGTTCAAAAGTCTTGTAAGATAAAGTACAGTCATGGCTAGTGAGTTAAAACCGTCTGAGTCTCAGAAAACCTTAGCTACATTTCTAAACCAACTGCGCTACTTTTCATCCTTACAATACCATCAAAAAAATACAAAAAATAAAAACCACATGTATACATACAAAGTCATGCATCACAGCAATCGCCTAAAAACAAAATAACAGAGTTCTAAACAGTCCTTGGTGCCATAGCCAAACATCACAAACCCCATTCATCCATTTCATATCTCGCATATCACATATAAATCAAAACCATTTGCATTCATCATAGCATATGCATCCATCAAAATAAATCAACATGCATACATCCATATTCATCAACCATCATGCACAAGATCAAAGAAAATCAAAACAACAAAAACAACAAATAAATGCAACACAAAAACAAAAAGCAATAAACATTGCTGGACACAAGTGCTCTTGCACTTAACCTCTTGGCATAGAAAAATTGATGTCGTGGTCTACATTGTCACTATCCTACTCCCTAAGAAGGCTACCATAGCCGGACCGCTCCACGGGAAGACGGATTTTTGACAATTTCATCCCCAAACGACGTCACAAAAGGGTCAAAGCCCACTCAAAAACAACAAGAAAATCAAAACAACACAAAAAGCAATAAACATTGCTAGACACAAGTGCTCTTGCACTTAAACTCTTGGCATGGAAAATTGACATCAGGTCACAAATTATCACTATCCTACTCCCTAAGAAGGCTACCATAGTCGGACCGCTCCACGGGAGACGGATTTTGAAAATTTAATCCCCAAATGGTGTCACAAAAAAAAAAAACAACAAAAAATGCAACATAAAAACAAAGCAATAAGCATTGCCGGACACAAGTGCTCTCGCACTTAACCTCTTGGCATAGAAAATCGATGTCGGGGTTCAAATTGTCACTCTACTACTTCCCCAAGAAGGCTATCATAGCCGGACCGCTCCACGGGAAGATGGGTTGTCGATGATTTCACCCCATTATGGCATCACAAAAAGGGTTAACACCCACCAAAAATAGGTCCAGATGTTGGAAAAATTGCACATGCTTAACGATAAACCATCTAAAGGCACCCTTGCACAAGTCATCTTGGGTCAAGCGACTCGTCGCTTTTCTCATGAAGGTCATTCCCTCATCGATTCGTCGCTTGAGGGGGTAGTCACACTTAGTCACCAATCAACAATCACACACCCAATTAAGGAAAACGACATGCATTCAAAGAATCATTGACAAAGACAATCACGCTCCTGCTTGGGGCAGTAAACAAGCAACAATCAAATCAATCAAACACTTGGCATTTCGTGAATCATGAACACAAGGTTCCCCTGTGGATAAAACGCCCTTCGCCTATTCATGATTGATCAATGTCTAAGTTCAAGTCACACCTCACCAAAATAGGTTAACACTTGAAATCAAACTCCTTAGCTCGTCAGAAGCAAGGATTCAAGAATGCATGCCCTTTCCATGCTTGGGGCATCAAAAGTTGGTTAGGTTACCAAGAAACCCTAATCATTAGTGCTTTGGTTATCTATTTTTGCTCGGCGCTGTGCCATGCACAATGCATCCCAAAAAGGGGCATCTGTAGACACCAAAACAGCACCAATCCGATTATGTGACTGCAAACACTGATCGCTTTGACAAACACAGCCCCCAGGGCAGCCCTCAGAGGTCAAACAGTGGTCCTAACCACTTTCATAGCAATTTTGTAAGGTCAAGAAGCAATTTGGCACATTTAGACACTTTGCTCAGTATTCGTCTCACCCAGGGACGAATACTAACTGGAATTCGTCTCACCCAGGGACGAATTCTGAAATCGTCTCACCCAGGGACGAATTCCAAGTTTAACGGGCAAAAAGAAGAATGGTGCCAAGTGGCAGCCCAGGACAGTCAGTTGATGACTCCTGCCTCGCACACGTGTGTGGGTGGATAGATAGGCCGTTAGAGGACTGTCACAAGGGCAGTTATGAGAGCCCAAGTCAATGGAGGACTCCCCTCCCTCATGGGAAGACATGATTGCCACATGGCACCTATGACCAACACATGGCATTTGTGCTTCCCTCTCAAAAGAGACCCCATGGGTCTATAAAAGGTGGGACTTTTCTCACCCAAAAGAGACAGATTGAAGGAGATTTCAAGCAACGAAGTGCTGCCGAGTTGAACACCCACTTGCATCCCCTTTGATTCACCTTCTCACATCCACCAATCTCTTTTGCAAGGGAGGTTGTTGGGTGGCTTTTGGAAGCTTGAATCTGACCCAAATCCAACATATGGACACCTGAATCAACCAATTTGCAGACATCCCAATCCTAAGAGGTTTTGGGCCCATCCCTAGTGGATTGGCGCCAAAATCAAGTGCCAACGGTGGGAGGCCCACTTGGGCACCCCCGCACTTTCCAAGTTTTGTTTCAAAAGCATTCTAGATTATTGTTTCAGGTTGCATATCATGTTATTCTGTTTGGTTAACTCATAGCTTCAATTTCATAACATTTTGATCAGATTTTATCATGCTTTGTGTCGCTTTGTTGTTTCACTAACTTGCAGGTGGCGATATCGAATTCCCGAGGATAGAGGCCAAATTGGGAGAATCCGACCATCTGGGTCGTCCCAAAATGGCCCCAATTACATAACCCCCTATTTGCAGGCATTTTGCAGGTCCCGAGATTCGACATTGGAGCAGAGAGCGAGTCGGCTTTTCCAACACGAAGAATTCGTCCCACCCAGGGACGAATAGCAGTCAGAATTCGTCCTGCCCAGGGACGAATTCCAGTTGAAGGCAGATTGGCCAACTGTTTCAATGGCAGTGGCCCTCTGGTGATGTCTTCTGTCCTCTGTCAGGTTTTCAGGTCATTTAGAGTCATTTTGTCTATCGATTTGGCTAATTGTTTACATGCATCTTTTGGCGATTTTAGAGAACAAACACTTACTATTTGCAACAGGTGCTACTGACATCTTCGTTGTTTCTTTGTTCGCAGGAGGAGCAGCAGAGGTCAAGGACTCATCGACATCAGCGGCGGCATCATCTTGGCCCGCCCATTTCAAGTGTGGGCACGCGGAAAGAGGAACCTTAAGTCTCGATTGTAGTCAAATTCTTTTAACGCTCCTAGCCCCTGAAAAGGGAGGAGGCGTATTTGTAACAGAGATCAAGAAAGTTTAATGAAAGGGCTGTGTTTTCTCCATTTGCTTGTGTCTCTTCCAATGCGTCTCTTTCATTTCATGCAATTTACATTTCTAGGACTTAAGCGTATTTGATTTTGAATGCATCGCAATTAGTGTTTCCTTCGCCCGAAATCTCGTGCTTTCATTTTTTTTTAATCTAGGTAATTTTTTTTTTTTAAGGATTGCTACCATATTTGTAACCGTTAGATGTCCTAAATGAAAGCACGAGATTCCGGGCAAAGGAAACACTAAGTGCGATTGCATTCAAAATCAAGTACGCTTATGTCCTAGAAATGTAAATTGCATGAAATGGAAAAGAAACACATTGGAAGAGACAAGAAAATAGAGAAAACACAGCCCTTTCATTAATATCCCTTGATCATTGTTACAATGACGTCTCCTCCATTTTCAGGGGCTAGGAGCGCAAATAGAGTTTGATTACAATCACTGAATGATTCCTCTTTTCGCGTGCCCACGATTGCAATGGGCGGGCCAAGATGATGCCGCCGTTGATGTCGATGAGTTCTTCACCTCCGCTGCTTCTCCTGCGAACAAAGAAACAACCAAGATGTCAGTAGCACCTGCTGCAAGTGAAAAGTGTTTGTTCTTCTAAAATCATCAAAAGATGCATGCAAACATTTATCTAAAACAGTGAACAAAATGATCCTAAACAGCCTGAAAATTTGCCAGAAGATAGAAAATGTTACCAACAGGCCATTGCCACTGAGACAGTCGGCCAATCTGCTTTCAACTGGAAATCGTCCCTGGGTGGGACGATTTCTGACTGTAAATCGTCCCTGGGTGGGACGATTTCTTCTGTGTTGGGGAAGCCGAACTGACACGCTCCAATGTCGACTCCCGAGGTCTCCAAAACACCTACGAGACAAGGGGGTTATGTAATTGGGGCCATTTTGGGACGACCCAGATGGTCGGATTCTCCCAATTTGGCCTCTATCTTCGGGAATTTGATATCGCCACCTGCAAGTCAATGAAACAACAAAGCGACACAAAACATACTAGAATCTGACCAAAAGTTACGAAATTGCAGCTATGGGTTAATCAAACCTAATAACACAAAATGCAACCTGAAAAAGTAATCTAAAATGCTCTAAAACTTAAAATATGACTTGGGGAGTGCGGGGGTGCCCAAGTGGGCAGCCCACCGATGGAACTTGATTTTGGCACCAATCCACTTGGGATGGGCCCAAAATCTCTTAGGATGTGGGGGTCGGCGAATTTGTTGGTTCAGGTGTCCATGTGTTGGATTTGGGTCAGGTTCGAGCTTCCAAAGGCCACCCAACAACCTCCCTTGCAAAAGAGATTGGTGGATGTGGGAAGGTGAACCAAAAGGGATGCAAGTGGGTCTTCAACTCGGCAGCACTTCGTTGCTTGAAAACTCCTTCAACCTCTATGTTTTGGGTGAGAAAAGTCCCACCTTTTATAGACCCATGGGGTCTCTTTTGGGAGGGAAGCACAAATGCCATGTGTTGGTCATAGGCGCCATGTGGCAGTCTTGTCTTCCCATGAGGGAGGGGAGTCCTCCATTGACTTGGGCTTTGATAAATGCCTTTTGTGATAGTCTTCTAATGGCCCCTCTGTCCACCTACACATGCGTGCAAGGCAGGAGTCATTAACTGACTGTTCTGGGCTGCCACTTGGCACCATTTGCCTTTTTGCCCGTTAAACTTGGAAATCGTCCCACCCAGGGACGATTTCAGAAATCGTCCCTGGGTGAGACGATTTCAATTCAGCAATCGTCCCTGGGTGAGACGATTACTAGGCAAAGTGTCTAAGTGTGCCAAATTGCTTCTTGACCTCACAAAATTGCTATGAAAGTGGTTAAGACCACTGTTTGACCTCTGAGGGCTGCCATGGGGGCTGTGTTTGTCAAAGCGATCAGTGTTTGCAGTCACATAATCGGATTGGTGATGTTTTGGTGTCTACAGATGCCCCTTTTTGGGAAGCACTACGGGTGACGCAGTGCTGAGCAAAAATAGATAACCAAAGCACTACTGATTAGGGTTTCTTGGTAACCTAACCAACTTTTGATGCCCCAAGTATGGAAAGGGCATGCATTCTTGAATCCTTGCTTTTGACAAGCTAAGGAATTTGATTTCAAGTATTAACCTGTTTTGGTGAGGTGTGACTTGAACTTAGACATTGATCAGTCATGAACAAGTGAAGGGCATTTTTATCCTCAGGGGGAACCTTGTGTTCATGATTCACGAAATGCCAAGTGTTTGATTGATTTGATTGTTGCTTGTTTACTGCCCCAAGCAGGAGCGTGATTGTCTTTGTCAATGATTCTTTGAATGCATGTCTTTTTCCTTAATTGGGTGTGTGATTGTTGATTGGTGACTAAGTGTGACTACCCCCTCAAGCGATGAATCGATGAGGGAATGACCTTCGTGAGAGAAGCGACAAGTCGCTTGACCCAAGATGACTTGTGCAAGGGTGCCTTTAGAGGGTTTACCGTTAAGCGTGTGCAATTTTTCCAACATTTGGACCTATTTTTGGTGGGTGTTAACCCTTTTGGTGATGCCGTAATGAGGTGAAATCATCGAAAATCTAACTTCCCGTGGAGCGGTCCGGCTATTGTAGCCTTCTTGGGGAAGTAGGAGGGCGATAATTTGGACCTCGACGTCGATTTTCTTTTCCCGGAGTCTAAGTGGAAGAGCACTTGTGTCTGGAAATGTTTATTGCTATGTTTTTGTGGAATTTTGTACTGTTTTTGTTGTTTTTGTGACACCATTTGGGGATTAAATTGTCTGCAATTCGTCTGCCCGTGGAGCGGTCCAGCAATGTTAGCCTTCTTGGGGGGTAGGATAGTGACATTTTGTAACGCCAATGCGTATTTTGTATGCCGGGATGTCAAGTGCAACAACACTCTTATTAGGCAAATTTATTTTTTGTTTTTAGTTCATTTTTGTTGATTTTTTGTTGTTTTGACTTTTCTGGCTGGAAATCGTCCCTGGGTGGGACGATTTCCAATTGCAAAAATCGTCCCTGGGTGGGACGAGCACTGACCAGAGCGCTCGTCCCAGCCAAGGATGATTTCCAGTTGGTAGGCCTATTTAAGGCCCAAAACTTGGATTTGGGCTCATTTGTGTCATTTTTTTTTCTTGCGATTTGGTAGCTCTGGGAGGAGGAGGTAATTCTGCGAAGCGAAGCGCTGCCGGAATTCTCTTTGTCATCATGAGTGCACAAATTGGTTCGAGCGACGGAGCGGAGGCGAAATCCATAAGTGCTCCCTAGAGTTTATTCTTGCAATTGATGATTTGATTTGAATTGATTTTGTTTATTTCTTTGTTTGAAATAAAATTTAGATCTTGAAACTTAGTTATTTCTTTGTATTCAATCAGTTAAGGTTAGAAACCCTAGATCTGAAAGATTTATTTTTTGAATTTTTGTGTTGTTTTTTGTTTTGCAGGTTAGGATCCGGTACCGTGTGCCTTGCTTTGCGTTGAGGGCATGATCGGTGCTTGAGCGCGATGTTGATCGGGCAGGTGGCTTGATGCCCTTGGGCTCAAGCAGGTGGCTCGACTGGAGCCTGTGGTCCCGGATCAGGCCTATCTGACAGCCCTGATCAAAGTTTGGGATCCACGGACCAACACTTTCCATATTCCGATAGGGGAGATGACTGTGACACTGGAGGACGTTTATCGGTTGCTTCGGATTTCGATAGATGGACTGCCCATTAGGACATCATCGCGTGATCAGCGGACTGCTGTACTGACGAGATGTTTTGGGCATGCGGAGCGGCTGGGTGTAACGAACCCAGTGGAGACAGTCGAGGTGGATTGTCAGGCTAGCGGGATTTTTGTTAGATGGTGGCAGGAGAGGGGGGTGTTAGGAGTGAGGCACGCATTCTTGATGGGCCTCATTTCTAACATGCTTCTACCTGATTCATCAGGCGGGAGGTTCCCGTGGAACCTGCTGGAGTTGGTATGGCAGTTGGTAGAGTGCCCGATAGAGGCATCGCTGATTTATGGATGGGGACAGACATTGTTGGAACAGCTCTACGGGGAGCTGTATGGCGTCCGCTGTCGGCAGCGGAAGGGGGTGAGTTGCAGTTATCTTCTTCAGTGCTGGGGTTGGCAGCATATAGCAGTGGAGAGGCCGACCGGGTTACCGTGGACGACGCGGGTGGTGATGGATGATGATGAGATTGGCTATGCAGCTTTGTGGCAACAGTCTGTGGAGCAGGGGCAGAGTCGGTGATGGGCAGGTGCCATTGAGCACTACACTGATGCCTTTTCTTGGCTCACTCTAGGGGAGGTGTTTTGGCGTCCTTATCGGGACTGTCTAGGCTGGGCTGAGGCTGGAGAGTGGCTCCGACAGGTACGGAGGGAGCGGTGGTTGACTGGGAAGCACGGGACGGAGCATGAGTTCTTTTTGTACCGCCGGGTTACACGATAGTTTGGGGTGCGCCAGGGGTTTCCTGGTGAGCCCGTTGTCTATCGACGGTGGGGGGATGAGAGGGATCTGGATCCACCGATCACCGTGCCATTGGGCAAGGATTTCGATGCAGTGATTGAGGTTCCGGATGTGGATGACATCGGGACTACCACTGAGTATGATTCGTGGTGGGTACTGCGGCGTTGGAGAGGAGAGGGGCCACTGGGAGGCACGGAGGTGGCAGTGGAGGATGTTGAGGCAGTAGGGGGTGATTGGGGAGGTCCGTTGGATGATGCAAACATGGTGGATGTGGGAGATGAGGATGTGGACTTGGGTGTTCCGGAGTAGCCGGACATGCAGGATGTGGAGGAGCAGTTGGAGCCTGAGCAGGCTACTGTCCCCACGAGTCCTATGCGTCCGATAGATACAGAGGAGGTGGGGTCAGAGGTAGGTGTTGAGATTGCTCGACTTACAAAACTATTGCGGATGCGGGATCTGGAGTTGGGGGATGCTCGGTAGGAGAGGGATCTTCTGTGGGCTCAGTTGGCAGAGCGGGATAGAGTTTTGGTGCAGCACGATGATGCATTGTCTATCTATCATCGGCGAGAGGCATAATGGTGTCTGTACCGAATAGACTTGGAGAGGGAGGTCATCCACCTTGGCGGGTGGCTACCTAAGCCTTCGATCAGTAGATCTTCTCGACGGACGAGGGATAGTTTGACTGAGCAGTCAGCATCATCTCGTCGCAGGTGGTTAGATGAGGGGGGTGGTAGCAGGCATGATGCGGGGGCTAGTAGTAGCCGCCCTGTAGGGTCCCATAGGACCCACACCACGGGGGGTAGTTCCCGTCGCACCGATCCTTCGTGATCATGGTGGTCAATGCCTTAGGTTGGGTTTTTGGATATGATTGCGGGGTCTGAGGACCGGTTTTGTAGCCTGTAGGCATCTTTTTGATGATATATATATATATATATATACCAATTTTATTTTTGGTTTTGTACATGTGATGATGTGAGTTTTTGTTATGCATGTTTATTTATTTTGATGAATGCGGATGTTATGATAAATGTATATGTTTTTGATGTCTATGTGATATGCGAGGTGAAATGGATGAATGACGTTTGTGATGATTGCCCCATTATTGTTTAAGAAGATCTTTATTTACATGGTTTTTCTTTTTTGTATTTTATGATGGTATCATAAAGATGATAAGTAGCGCAGATGGTTTTGGAATGAATGTAAGATTTTCTGAGATTCAGTCAGTTTTAACTCACCATCCATAATTGTACTTTATCTTACAAGACTTTTTGACCAAGGTATGAGTCGGACCTATTTTTGACCAAGTTATTTAACATCTCTGTGTGTGCAATTGAGTTCATTTAGTGGTATTTGTTAGGATACTGCCAGTTCCAGGTGGGCTTTCAACCGAACCTGTACTGAGGATCACCTAATTAGCTCCACGAATTCCTTTGTTGTATGTACTAAGATTAATCTACGGTGTAATCCAGGATGCCATAAGCTAGCTCATCCACATGCAAACATTGATCTGTACGCAAGTTAATGTGATAGATATATCATCATGCGGGAGGTTTACTTCTGTTACCGAATTGGTATTGAAGCTTGCCTTATGACCTATAGAATGCTGAGAGTTCTAGGGATTCAAGGTCAACTCCCTTCTTTTCTTCAATTGTATTGGGATACTTGCTCATTGTAGTGATGAGATCACTATTTATTTTGATTTGTTTTTTTTTTTGAGCAAGGGATTGGGGTTATGGAGTGACCAAAATCACTGTTGTTTGTGCCTTTTGATGTGTGCACTGTAGTTTGTCAATTTTTTTATTTTTGACATTTTTCAAATTTTTTGTGTTTTGCAACTATTGAGAACTTTAGGGATTCTTAGGGAATTGGGTAGGGAGGATGCTTGTCCTTTTGCCAACTCTCAGCATTCTAGGGGTCATTCGCACAGGTGGATGAGCAAGATAACCGTTTCGCTTGTGGTGACCTAGATTATTTTGCAAGTTTCGTCTTTCGTTCACACAATTTGGGAATTTTAGTGTTTTGATTTGTGTTGGGATGTTCCGTAACAAGGTGTATTTCAAGTATGACTCTACCTTCGTAAAATCTGTTCGACTTGATACATTACATGGCTAAAGAGGAAAATGATGACTGAATTACTGAAAGTCTTGGTACATTCCCAGACCACTGAATATAGTGTGGTGAAAGTTATGCTTGGTGTTTTTGTTGTTTTTGATGAATTTGAGTATGCCTAGAATTGAGATGCAAATCTTTGTTGTTTTTGATGATTTTTGTTTTTTTTTTTTTTTTTTTTTTAATTTCTTGATTTTTTTTTTTTGGGTTGACCAAGAGACTGCGATAATCCTTGGAGCTTTTTGGATTGACCAAGAGATTGCGATAATCCTTGGAGCTTTTTGGGTTGACCAAGAGATTGCGATAATCCTTGGAGCTTTTTGTTTTTTTTTTTTTTTTTTTTGGTATATGGCTTTCTTAGATATGAAATGGTCGCAAATAATTGATATTCAAGGGTTCTGTTTCCTTGATACCATCAAGAGAAGCTAGCCTGTACATTCCCGGTCCTATTTTGCTATCAATGACATAAGGACCTAACCAATTTGCCGTGAATTTGTCCCTCATATGGGACGGCAAATTAGAGTTTTGTTGGTTTTCCTTCAAAACCAAATCACCAACCCGAAAGTCTCTTAGGTGAACTTTCATGTTGTAAGCTCTCTTAAGCCGCTCTTGATAGATACGTAAGTGCTCGAGAGCATTAACGCGTCGTTCGTCAAGCAACGTAAGTTGGTCTAATCGGGCCTGCCGCACAGTGTTATCATCGATGAACTCCTGCATTGATATGCGCAGGGAAGGAATTTCCAACTCGAGAGGCATTACTGCCTCTGAGCCATACACTAGTGAAAACGGAGTTTCCCTAGTGGGCGTCTAAATGCTAGTGCGATAAGCCCAAAGGGCAAGTGGGATTTGTATGTGCCAATCCTTATGACTGTCTACGACGGTATTTTTAAGGATGGCGACTAGCGTTTTGTTTGACGCCTCTGCTTGCCCATTTGCTTGCGGATAATAGGGTGTTGAAAAGCTATGCTAAATTTTGTACTTTATGGTTAAAGCACACACGTCTTTGTTCTTGAATGATGGCCCATTATCCGAGATTATTTTGGATGGAATACCAAAATGACATATGATGTAATGCAAAATGAACTCTGCAATATGGGGTCCTGTCGTAGAGGTTAACGGAATTGCTTCCACCCATTTGGTAAAGTATTCTGTGGTCGTTATGATAAACGTGTGATGGCCTGACGATGCAGGGGAGATCTTTCTGATTAGATCAAGGCCCCACTACAAAAATGGCCAAGCAGACTGGACTTTCTGTAAGGCCTGGGAAGGTACGTGCATCAGATTGGCATGATGCTGACATTTTATGCACCTCTTGACATACGCGCAACAATCTCGCTCTAAAGATGGCCAATAATAGCCCATGCGAAGAATGCACTTTGCAATGGCCATACCACTGAAGTGGTCGCCACATGTACCGTCATGCGCTTGGGTGACTGCCCAAGTGGACTCTTGCTGGTCCAAGCAACGAAGAAGAATTCCATCGTAGCTGCGACGATACAAAATGTCTCCTATCAAGACATATTTTGCCGCTTTCTGTTTGAATGTTCATTTTGCGGCGTGCGTCAATCCAAAGGGTAGATTACCTAACTTGAGGTAGTCTCTTATGGGTACATACCAGTCCCTTTGATCGGATACCTCGACAGTCTGAACAGTCAATCCCTTTTGGAATTCTTCCCTAACAAATGCTGATTGGGATAGAACTTGTAAGAATAGCGTTGTGTTGCTATTAATAGGAGTGGGGGAGAACAAAGACCCCCAATTGGCATGTTTCAAATAGTCTCGAATTCGAAAGAACTTATCCGAAGATGGTTCGATCTGGATCATGTGGAATCCTGGCGTCAAATCTGAGCTTGCGCGCTCCATCGCGGGTTACGATAAGGTTTTGACCTGAATGGTTGTTATATCACCGGAAAGGTCTTGCGGGATTAGTGACCCTAAGGAGGCCATTGTGTCCGCAAAATGATTCTATGATCGAGGGAGTGCCTCGATGTCATACCACTCAAGTTTTGTTCGGAATTTATCCACGAGGGCTTTATAGGCCTTCAGAACTGGGCATTTGCATTGATATACCCCTTTGACTTGATTGACGATTAACAGCGAATCGCCAAAGATGTTCAGTCTTTTGATATTCATGGCGATTGCTATTTGAAGACCTAGGAGCAAGGCTTCATATTCTGCATTGTTGTTGGTGCACTGGAAATTTAATTTAAATGACAGGGGCATTGGAGCGCCCTACGGTGTGAAGAATACAATTTCTATGCCACCACATTGCTCGCATTTAGAACCATCGAAAAATAAGGTTATGTCGGCCTGAGACTCAGGCTCTTCAGAATCTGGCGATTCTGAGACATGGAAGACCTCATCATCGGGTAGTTCTATGACTAGAGGCTGATCGTCTTCAAGAGGAGCCTCTGCTAGTTGATCGGCTATGAATTGTCCTTTTATAGATTTTTTCCCAATAAACTCAATGTCAAATTCCATCAACAACATGATCCATTTCGCCGTGCGACTACTATGATAAGTACGACTCATCATGTATCACAATGGATTATCCTTAGACACAACATATGTCGTGTTGCTCAGCATGTAATGGCGTAGCCTCTTGGTAGCAAACACCACTGCCAAGAAGATTTTCTCAACGTATGCATAGTTAATTTCATAATTGACTAGGGTGCGGCTAAGATAGTAAGTAGCCTGTTCATTGTGAATTTCATTCTTCTGGGCTAGCATTGCGCCCAGTGCCACCTCGCATAGCTGAGATGTATAAGTAGAACGGCACACCTGGTCTAGGTGGTGCCAATATCGCGGCGAAGCCAAGTACTATTTGATTTCGTCAAAGGTCGATCGGCACTCGTCATCCCAATGAAATGTGACCCCCTTGTGCAATAATTTGTTCATTGGTCAGAATTTGTCGGATAATTGCGCTATGAAGCGTTTAATCGACGTGACCTTTCCTTGCGGACTTCTGAGTTGCTTGATAGTGGTTGGGGGAGCCATTTCAAGGATTGCCTTGATTTTGTTTGGGTCCACTTCGATGCCTCTCTTGGAGACTATAAAACCCAAGAGTTTTCCAGATGTGACACCGAACACGCACTTCTTGGGATTCGATCTGACCTTATGCTCTATGAGGCGATCGAGAATCTTGCTTAAGTCACCGAGATGATCTGAGCGAAAGAGAGACTTGGCTAACAAATCATCCATGTAATCTTCCAAAGTTTTGTGCATGTAATCATGGAAGATATACGTCATAGCATGTTGGTATGTAGCGCCAGCGTTTTTAAGGCCAAAAGGCATGACCTTATAAAAAAATGTCCCCCAAGGCGTTGTGAATGCTCGTTTTGAGTTGGTCTTCAGGATTGATACGAATTTGATTGTATCTCGAGAAACCGTCCATTAGGGAGAGCATTTCGTGACCTGTTGTAGCGTCTACCAATGCGTCGATGCTTGGCAAGGGGAAATCATCCTTAGGACTCGCTTTGTTTAGGTCTCGAAAGTTGGTGCATATGCGAATCCTCCCGTCGGGCTTCTTGATGGGAACCATGTTGGACAACCATGGTGGATAATCCACACAGATGACAAATTGTGCATCCAACAGCTTTTGCAATTCGTCTTTGACCATCAAGGCCACTGTTGGGTGCATCTTTCTTAGTTTTTGCTTTACAGGCTTTATTTTCGGATCAAGCGTTAAATTGTGCATGACTAGCTGCGGGTCTAGTCTTGGCATATCTTTGTACGACCATGCAAAAACCTCCTTCTTTTCTTTAAGAAGGGCATTGTAATCGGCTTTCTCTTTGGGGGAAAGGCTTACCCCCAGCTTGAGAATCCGTGGATTCATTGGATCTATGTCGATGTCTATGTCAGTCGTCTCCTCGACTGACATGTGAGATCCGTCCTCCAACTGATGTGGAGTTGGGATTAAATGGATATCATCAGCTGAGTTAAGATCTACATTTGGAACCTCGGGTCCCTCTTCAGCTTGAAAAATATCCTGAGTTGTCCTTGGGGTAAAATGAAGCATTTCACCGAAATGCCAGTACTCTGATGGTGACAATGGTGAGTTGGCGTGATCCCAGTCGATGGCATCCATGTCTAGATGCAATGACCATGATGGATCGGTCGGATTGCGGATGGGTGTGGTCAAATCAATGGAGATCATGTGGATGGAATGAATTTGGTCTCCAGAACCACGGGTGTGATGACTTGATTCTTTTAGATGTTCCCTATACTCTAGATCTGGCTCTACGAGAATAGGCACAAATGGATCCTCTCTAGGTGCAAACTCATCTCTATGTGTGAAAAGGAATGCGGGGTCTTCCCTTGGCACTGCTGTCATGATGGGATCTTGAGGTGGACGATGCTCATCTTGAATTTGGAGCCATAGGTCTAACACTTGGTCCCACCTCACTGGGTCTACGTGCCATTCATGTCCTAACCGTATACCCATTTGTCCCATTAGATCTTCATGAGTTAGAGTGTGGTGATGTCGTCGCGCATGTCTGAGATAGTCCATTTCAGTTTCATCTTCTGAATCGCTTTCATAGATCCAAAATTGTTCATCCTCTTCAGCATTCGTTGCTTGCGATGTTGAGGACTCTTCCTGTTCCAGTGAATTAATCTGGTCCCATTGCGGTTGTTCCACTCTTAGTGGAGGGACCTGATTCTTTTGAGACTGTGTTATTTCATCTAGAACCTCTAAGGGGAATAGTTTCAGAAAAATGTCTGGCAATCGTTGATGTTTTCTTTGAGTATTTATCTCTGAACTTTCGCCTCTCTCTAGAAAAGGAGAGGGATTATTATTGTTTCCAGGGGTGTTTGTAGACCATGGGAGATAATCCCCTAATGTGTATTCTGTGTTTGGATTGGCGTACGGGTCTTGTGCCAATCCCCCCTTGTTGCCTATTTCTAGGCCTTGCATATTTTCAACCAAGATGTCTAATGGCAGGGGATGGTTGAATCCTACCCCTGACTTGTCATATGGCATCTAATATCTTGGTTGGCAAAGGATCCGCATCCCTTGCTCATATCTACCGAGCCCATATCCATGCCAATTGCATTGTTCGAGATATTTTAGGGCAAATTCTGGGTTCGACAGATAATTGATGTTTTCGAAAAAAGGCTCTTCATCTGTTTCCTTTTGTTCGCATGGTTCAGAACCATGATCAAGGCCCCCATACACAAAATTCATCTGGTTGGGAGGGTATCCTAGTGGAACAATTGTCCCTATGGGAAGGCGAGGTCTTCCCATGTCCTGCACTGACTCCAATGTGGGGGTTGCCACAACGTTTTGCACTAAGTACTCCCCCAGGCCTATACTGGCCATCTCAAAAGTGATTGTTGATGATTGGGTAGGAGGAAACGGTAGTCCTTCCTGAGTCCATTCTATGTTTGGTTGTTCAGGAGTCTTAGTTTGTGTTGTGTTGGGTGTTTCCTCTGTTGATATCATTGAAATTATGGGCAACCCCTCTTCTAGAGGCTTAACCTCTTCCATGATTTGTTTTCCCTTGTACTTCTATTGGGCCATGATAGGTGGCGTTGATGATGAAGGAGTAGGTGATGCAGTCTCACCTGGCTGGGATTTTGCATTGTTGGCCACCAGTGGTGTCTGCGGTATCGGACCCTGTTTAGATGGATTTAATTGAAAATCCAAATGCGTTGATGGGAGGGTCGATTGAGGTATGAATTGTACCGTATTGCAATACTTGAAGGGCTCTAAGTCCATTGGGACTACATGTATTTGCCCTTCATAGGCATACTTCAAGCACTGGTGTGCGATCGAGGGGACACACTTCATGTCCCTGATCCAAGGCAGCCCTAGCAGTATATTATAAGCCATTTCACCTTCCAACACATGGCACAGTGTGGGTATTGAATTTTGTCCTACCGGATCGGCGTAACGAGCGTGTCTTGACTGTCGAGCATATTGCATCGTTAAAATCTCGCAGTGTGTACATGGAGGCTGTGATGTGAGAGGCTGGCAGCTTCAAATGCTTCAATGCTACAGCGGTTATGATGTTACTGGACGAGCCAGTATCTATCAGCACTCTCTTGTATGGGATCCTGTTGACCTGCACGATAACGTGCAGGGGTGGATCCGACATGTCATTTGATATCATTTTGACCTCGTCTTCTTTGAATGTGATGACAGGCTCCGTACATTGTTTCACATGTCCCACGAAGGCGTTGAAAGAATTTGCTTCGTGGGGTTGTACTTCAATGGATTTTAAAATGTCCATAAGAGCTTCTCTATGGGGAGCTGATTATTGAATAAGCTCATAGATGGATAGCCTAGCCGACGTGGTCCACAAACTCTATGTGAGTTTGGTTCGTATCGTGACCTCAGGTCTAGGCGGAGGTGTAGACACAAAAACAGCACCAATCCGATTATGTGACTACAAACACTGATCGCTTTGACAAACACAGCCCCCAGGGCAGCCCTTAGAGGTCAAACAGTGGTCTTAACCACTTTCATAGCAATTTTGTGAGGTCAAGAAGCAATTTGGCACACTTAGACACTTTGCCTAGTAATCGTCTCACCTAGGGACGATTGTTGAATTGAAATCGTCTCACCCAGGGACGATTTCTGAAATCATCCCTGGGTGGGACGATTTCCAAGTTTAACGTGCAAAAAGGCAAATGGTGCCAAGTGGCAGCCCAGAACAGTCAGTTAATGACTCCTGCCTTGCACGCGTGTGTAGGTGGACGAGAGGGGCCATTAGAAGAGCGTCACAAAAGGCATTTATCAAAGCCCAAGTCAATGGAGGACTCCCCTCCCTCATGGGAAGACAAGACTGCCACATGGCGCCAATGACCAACACATGGCATTTGTGCTTCCCTCCCAAAAGAGACCCCATGGGTCTATAAAATGTGGGACTTTTCTCACCCAAAAAATATAGGTTGAAGGAGTTTTCAAGCAACGAAGTGCTACCAAGTTTAAGACCTACTTGCATCCCTTTTGGTTCACCTTCCCACATCCACCAATCTCTTTTGCAAGGGAGGTTGTTGGGTGGCCTTTGGAAGATCGAACCTGACCCAAATCCAACACATGGACACCTGAACCAACCAATTCGCCGACCCCCCAATCCTAAGAGGTTTTGGGCCCATCCCTAGTGGATTGGCTCCAAAATCAAGTGTCGACGGTGGGAGGCCCACTTGGGCACCCCCGCACTCCCCAAGTCCTATTTTAAGTTTTAGACCATTTTAGATTACTTTTTTAGGTTGCATTTTGTGTTATTAGGTTTGATTAACCCATAGTTGCAATTTTGTAACTTTTGGTCAGATTCTAGTATGTTTTGTGTCGCTTTGTGGTTTCATTGACTTGTAGGTGGTGACATCAAATTCTCAAATATAGAGGCCAAATTGGGAGAATCCGACCATCTGGGTCGTCCCAAAATGGCCCCAATTACATAACCCCCTTGTCTGCAGGTGTTTTGGAGACCTCGGGAGTCGACATTGGAGCGTGTCAGTTCGGCTTCCCCAACATAGAAGAAATCGTCCCACCCAGGGACAATTTACAGTCAGAAATCGTCCCACCCAGGGACGATTTCCAGTTCAAAGTAGATTGGCCGACTGTCTCAGTGGCAATGGTCTATTGGTAACATTTTATGTCTTTTGGCAAGTTTTCGGGCTGTTTAGAATCATTTGGTTCACTATTTTATATAAATGTTTGCATGCATAGTTCGTTAAATTTTAAAGAACAAACACCTTTCATTTGTAGCAGGTGCTATTGAAATCTTGGTTGTTTATTTGTTCACAGAAGAAGCAGCAGAGGTGAAGAAATCATCGACATCAGTGACGACATCATCTTGGCCTGCCCATTGCAATCATGGGCACGTGGAAAGAGGAATCATTCAGTGATTGTAATCAAACTCTATTTGTGCTCCTAGCCCCTGAAAAGGGAGGAGACATCATTGTAACAGGGATCAAGGGATATTAATGAAAGGGCTATGTTTTCTCTATTTGCTTGTGTCTCTTCCAATGTGTTTCTTTTCCATTTCATGCAATTTACATTTCTAGGACTTAAGCGTACTTGATTTTGAATGCAATCGCACTTAGTGTTTCCTTTGCCAGGAATCTCGTGCTTTTCGCACCAGCAGGATATCATGATCACCCCTTGAGGCCAGAACCTCGAGCACATACCGCCTACCTCGACAGAGGGAAGCGACCCCTTGAGATTTTAGAGCATCAAAATTGAGGTAAACCCATAGGAGGAACATTTGAACCTTCTGAACAAAATAGGGTAGATCAAATTGACTCGGCTGTCGCCAGATATACCACCCGTCAAGCCCAAATCATGCGGCTTAAACAAAGTCAGCAAGAGATAGAGTATCAATACCGCTTGGATAAAGAACACATGCAACACGAAGCGGATGAGTTACGCTATGAAATACCTGAGAGGGGGCCAACCCCTCGCATCCAAATACTTGAACAGTATGAGAGGCATAATCCGTTGGCGCAAGATAGGTCTCCATGACCTCGTCAAGATCTGCCCCCAAGACCTCATAGATTCGATAGGGAGGCAACTCCCCGAAACAATGATGGGTACCTTCATCAAGAGCTTGATCAGGGTCATAGGTTTCGCCCAGAGACACCTCAAGAATTCTATGAGCAGTATGAACCAGAAGAGGAATATGTTGAAACTCCCCATCAAGGCAGGAAGGATGCCATTCGGCCACCCCTCCATAGGCCTCCAGTTTACCGTAACTTGCAACAAGAGCAAACAAGAGAGGAAGAAATAAAATCTTCCGATGCATACCAAGAGCTATTGGAGAGTTTGGAGTATATGGAGACAAAAGCTGTTGGGCATCAAAAACCCATATTACGTCTACTCCGCAATAATCCGGTGCATCCCTCAGTGCCTACACCTCTTTACCCCGAACACTTTAAGTTGCCTCAATTGGCAGTTTTTAAAGGTGAAGAGGACGCACAGGAACACGTTACACGATTTCTAAGCCAATGCTTCGGCATCCAAGATAATGACGCATTATTGCTTAGAACATTCATAACCACATTCACAGGCCGTACCTCGGATTGGTTCACACAACTACCCAAACACAGCATAAGCAGCTTAGATCAGCTAGTAGATGCGTTTCTTGAACATTTCGCCTTCAACACAAGGAAGAAGGCATCACTTAGTGATCTTGCTAGCCTTAAACAATTTGAGGAGGAAACAATGGCAGTGTACAGGAACCGATGGAGAGCTTTGCTTTCTAAGTTACCCTACCGTCCTCCCATGTCAGACCTCACGCAAATTAGAAGAACCTTAAAATCAATCTCTGGTCTATTGTTACTACGACAATACGATAGATTAGAAGAAGCTTTGGCGCAAGCCAGAGTCATAGAAGAGATTAAGATAGGCGAAGGCGCAATTGCCAAGCCTAAGAAGAAAGAGTGGAATAAAACCACTAAAACTGGGACAACGCAACCACAACACGCTGCAGTCAACCAAGTTGTGATAAATGTTCCCGTGCCTGTGCAAGAAATGCAGCCTCAAAAGGCTAACTACCAGGTAGTGCATCCTGCTTATGAAATATATAACAAAAGACAGGAGCAGTATCAGCAGCGTCGCCCTAGGCGAAAATTCACTCTGTATGCGGAGTCTAGGGACTCCTTATTTGATCGCTTGTCAGCGGAAAATTTAGTTACTCTGCCAAAAATCCAAATTTTTGACCCTAACATTCCCAAGCCTAGGGGGTATAGGGAGGAATTGTATTGCAGATTCCATAGGCGCAGAGGACATGACCTAAATGGGTGTTGGAAATTCAAATAACTAGTCTAGGATTTGATCGATAACAGAACATTGGTCGTGGACAACCCCATCGCACCAAACAACCAACAAATGGGGGTATTCAAGGACCCCTTGCCTGCCCACGAGGCACAGAAAAAACTGCTCCAGATTAGCATTGTAACAAGGAACAGAAAATACCCAACAGTTGCCCCCGAGGTACTTACGAGGGAAGTTCCGTCGACATTGCAGCCTCAACAACGCCCAACACAGTTACCTCCACCTAGACCTGAGGTCACGATACGAACCAAACTCACGTAGAGTTTGCGGACCATGTCGGCTAGGCTGTCCATCTACGAGCTTATTCAACAATCAGCTCCCCATAGAGAAGCTCTTATGGAAATTTTAAAAGACATTGAAGTACAACCCCACGAAGCAAATTCTTTCAACGCCTTCGTGGGACATGTGAAATAATGTACGGAGCTTGTCATCACATTCAAAGAAAACGAGGTCAAAATGATATCAAATGACATGCCGGATCCACCCCTGCACGTTATTGCGTGGGTCAATGGGATCCCATACAAGAGAGTGCTAATAGATACTGGCTCGTCCAGTAACATCATAACCACTGCAGCCTTGAAGCATTTGAAGCTGCCAGCCTCTCACATCACAGCCTCCACGTACACACTACGAGCTTTTAACGATGCAATATGCTCGACAGTCGGCACAATCGTTCTGCTAGTCCAGGTAGGACAAAAGTCAATACCCACATTGTGCCATGTGCTGGAAGGCAAAATGGCTTATAATATACTGCTAGGGCGGCCTTGGATCAGGGACATGAAGTGTGTCCCCTCGATCGCACACCAGTGCTTGAAGTATGCCTATGAAGGGCAAATACATGTAGTCCCAATGGACTTAGAACCCTTCAAGTATTGCAATACGGTACAATTCATACCTCAATCGACCCTCCCATCAACGCATTTGGATTTTCAATTAAATCCATCTAAACAGGGTCCGATACCGCAGGCACCATCGGTGGCCAACAAGGCAAAATCCCGACCATGTGATACTGCATCACCTACTCCTTCATCATCAACGCCACCTATCATGGCCCAACTAAGGACAAGGGAAAGCAAATCATGGAAGAGGTTAAGCCTCTAGAAGAGGGGTTGCCCACAATTTCAATGATATCAACAGAGGAAACACCCAACATAACACAAACCAAGACTCCTGAACAACCAAACATGGAATGGACTCAGGAAGGACTACCGTTTCCTCCTACCCAATCATCAACAATCATTGTTGAAATGGCCAGTACAGGCTTGGGAGAATACTTAGTGCAAAATATTGTGGCAACCCCCACATTGGAGTCAGTGCAGGACATGGTAAGACCTTGCCTTCCCATAGGGACAATTGTTCCACTAGGCTACCCTCCCAACTAGACAAATTTTGTGTATGGGGGCCTTGATCATGGTTTTGAACCATGCAAACAAAAGGAAACAGATGAAGAGCCTTTTGTCGAAAACATCAATTATCTGTCGAACCCAAAATTTGCCCTAAAATATCTCGAACAATACAATTGGCATGGGTATGGGTTAGGCAGATATGAGCAAGGGATGCAGATCCTTTGCCAACCAAGATATCAGATTCCATATGACAAGTCAGGGGTAGGGTTCAACCATCCCCTGCCATTAGACATCTTGGTTGAAAATATGCAAGTCCTAGAAATAGGCAACAAGGGGGGATTGGCACAAGACCCGTACGCCAATCCAAACACAGAATACACATTAGGGTATTATATCCCATGGCCTACAAACACCCCTGGAAATAGCAATAATCCCTCTCCTTTGCTAGAGAGAGGTGAAAGTTCAGAGAGAAATCCTCAAAGAGAACAACAATGGCTTCCAGACATTTTTATGAAAATGTTCCCCTTAGAGGTTCCAGACGAAATAACACAGTCTCAAAAGAATCAGGTCCCTCCACTAAGAGTGGAACAACCGCAATGGGACCAGATTAATTCACTGGAACAGGAAGAGTCCTCAACATCGCAAGCAACAGATGTTGAAGAGGATGAACAATTTTGGATCTATGAAAGCGATTCAGAAGATGAAACTAAAATGGACTATCTCAGACATGCGCGACGACATCACCACGCTCTAACTCATGAAGATCTAATGGGACAAATGGGTATACGATTAGGACATGAATGGCACGTAGACCCAGCGAGGTGGGACCAAGTGTTAGACCTATGGCTCCAAATTCAAAATGAGCATCGTCCACCTCGAGATCCCATCATGACAATAGTGCCAAGGGAAGACCCCGCCTTCCTTTTCACACATAGAGATGAATTTTCACCTAGAAAGGATCCATTCGTGCCTGTTCTCGTAGAGCCAGATCCAGAGTATAGGGAACAGCTAAAAGAATCAAGTCATCACACCCGTGGTTCTGGAGACCAAATTCATTCCATCCACATGATCTCCATTGATTTGACCACACCCATCCGCAATCCGACCGATCCATCATGGTCATTGCATCTAGACATGGATGCCATCGACTGGGATCGCGTCAATTCGCCATTGTCACCATCAGAGTACTGGAATTTCGGTGAAATGCTTCATTTTACCCCAAGGACAACTCAAGATATTTTTCAAGCTGAAGAGGGACCCGAGGTCCCAAACTCAGATCTTAACTCAGCTGATGATATCCATTTAATCCCAACTCCACATCAGTTGGAGGACGGATCTCACATGTCAGTCGAAGAGATGACTGACATAGACATCGGCACAGATCCAATGAATCCACGGATTCTCAAGCTAGGGGTAAGCCTTTCCCCCGAAGAGCAAGCCGAATATATTGGCCTTCTCAAAGAGAAGAAGGATGTTTTTGCATGGTCGTACAAAGATATGCCAGGACTAGACCCGTAGCTAGTCATGCACAACTTAACGCTTGATCCGAAAATCAAGCCTGTAAAGCAAAAACTAAGAAAGATGCACCCAACAGTGGCCTTGATGGTCAAAGACGAATTGCAAAAGCTGTTGGATGCACAATTTGTCATCTACGTGGATTATCCGCCATGGTTTTCCAACATGGTTCCTGTCAAGAAGCCCGACGGGAGGATTCGCATATGCACCGACTTTCGAGACCTAAACAAAGCGAGTCCTAAGGATGATTTCCCCTTGCCAAGCATCGACGCATTGGTAGACGCTACAGCAGGTCACGAAATGCTCTCCCTAATGGACGGTTTCTCAGGATACAATCAAATTCGTATCAATCCTGAAGACCAACTCAAAATAGCATTCACAATGCCTTGGGGGACATTTTGCTATAATGTCATGCCTTTTGGCCTTAAAAACACTGGCGCTACATACCAGCGTGCTATGACGTATATCTTCCATGATTACATGCACAAAACTTTGGAAGATTACATGGATGATTTGTTAGCCAAGTCTCTCTTGCGCTCAGATCATCTTGGTGACTTAAGCAAAATTCTCGATCGCCTCATAGAGCATAAGGTCAGACTAAATCCTAAGAAGTGCGTGTTCGGCGTCACATCTAGAAAACTCTTGGGTTTTATAGTCTCAAAATGAGGCATCGAAGTGGACCCAAACAAATTCAAGGCAATCCTTGAAATGGCTCCCCCAACCACTATCAAGCAGCTCAGAAGTCTGCAAGGAAAGGTCACGTTGATTAAACGCTTCATAGCACAATTATCTGACAAATGCCGACCAATGAACAAACTATTGCACAAGGGGGTCACATTTCATTGGGATGACGAGTGCCAGTCAACCTTTGATGAAATCAAACAATACTTGGCTTCACTGCCAGTATTGGCACCGCCTAGACCAGGTGTGCCATTCTACTTATACATCTCAGCTACTGAGGTGGCACTGGGTGCAATGCTAGCCCAGAAGAATGAACTTCACAAAGAATAGGCTACTTACTATCTTAGCCGCACCCTGGTCAGTTACGAACTTAACTATGCATACGTTGAAAAACTTTGCTTGGCAGTGGTGTTTGCTACCAAAAGGCTACGCCACTACATGCTAAGCAATACTACGTATGTTGTGTCTAAGGAGAATCCATTGCGATACATGATGAGTCATACTTATCATAGTAGTCGCACGACGAAATGGATCATGTTGTTGACGGAATTTGACATTGAGTTTATTGGGCAAAAATCTATAAAGGGACAAGTCATAGCCGATCAACTAGCAGAGGCTCCTCTTGAATACGATCATCCTCTAGTCATAGAATTACCCGATGATGAGGTCTTCCATGTCTCAGAATCGCCAGATTCTGAAGAGCCTGAGTCTCAGGCCGACATAACCTTATTTTTTGATGGTTCTAAATGCGAGCAAGGTGGTGGTGCAGGAATTGTATTCTTCACACCGCAGGGCACTCCAATGCCCCTGTCATTTAAATTAAATTTCCAGTGCACCAACAACAATGCAGAATATGAAGCCTTGCTCCTAGGTCTTCAAACAACAATCGCCATGAATATCAAAATACTGAACATCTTTGGTGATTCGCTGTTAATCGTCAATCAAGTCAAAGGGGTATATCAATGCAAATGCCCAGTTCTGAAGACCTATAAAGTTGTCGTGGATAAATTCCTAGCAAAACTTGAGTGGTATGACATCGAGGCACTCCGATCATCGAATCATTTTGTGGACACAATGGCCTCCTTAGGGTCACTAATCCCGCAATACCTTTCCGGTGATATAACAACCATTCAGGTCAAAACCTTATCGCAACCCACAATGGAGCGCGCAAGCTCAAATTTGATGCCAGGAGTCCACATGATCCAGATCGAACCATCTTCGGATAAGTTCTTTCGAATCCGAGACTATTTGAAACATGCCAACTGGGGGTCTTTGTTCTCCCCCACTCCCATTAATAGCAACACAACGCTATTCTTACAAGTTCTATCCCAATCAGCATTTGTTAGGGAAGAACTCCAAAAGGGATTGACTGTTCAAACTGTCGACGTATCCGATCAACGGGACTGGTATTTACCCATAAGAGACTACCTCAAGTTACGTAATCTACCCTTTGGATTGACGCATGCCGCAAAACGAACATTCAAACAGAAAGCGGCTAAGTATGTCTTGATAGGAGACATTTTGTATCGTCGAAGCTATGACGGAATTCTTCTTCGTTGTTTGGACCAGCAAGAGTCCACTTGGGCAGTCGCCCAAGCGCATGACGGTACATGTGGTGGCCACTTTAGCGGTATGGCCATCGCAAAGCGCATTCTTTGCATGGGCTATTATTGGCCATATTTAGAGCGAGATTGTTGCGAGTATGTCAAGAAGTGCGTAAAGTGTCAACATCATGCTAATTTGATGCACATACCTTCCCAGGCCCTACAGATAGTCCAGTATGCTTGGCCATTTTCGCAGTGGGGCCTCGATCTAATTGGAAAGATCTCCCCTGCATCATCAGGCCGTCACACGTCTATCATAACGGCCATAGAATACTTTACCAAATGGGTGGAAGCAATTCCGTTAACCTCTACGACAGGACCCCGCATTGCGGAGTTCATTTTGCATTACATCATATGTCATTTTGGTATTCCATCCAAAATAATCTCAAATAATGGGCCATCATTCAAGAACAAATACATGCGTGCTTTAACCACAAAGTACAAAATTCAGCATAGCTTTTCAACACCCTATTATCCGTGAGCAAATGGGCAAGCAGAGGCGTCAAACAAAACGCTAGTCGCCATCCTTAAAAAGACCGTCGCAGACAGTCATAAGGATTGGCACATACAAATCCCACTTGCCCTTTGGGCTTATCGCACTAGTATTCGGATGCCCACTGGGGCAACTCCGTTTTCACTAGTGTATGGCTCAGAGGTAGTAATGCCTCTCGAGTTGGAAATTCCTTCCCTGCGCATATCAATGCAGGAGTTCATCGATGATAACACTGCGCGGAAGGCCCGATTAGACCAACTTACGTTGCTTGACGAACGACACATTAATGCTCTCGAGCACTTACGTATCTATCAAGAGCGGCTTAAGAGAGCTTACAACATGAAAGTTCACCTAAGAGACTTTCGGGTTGGTGATTTGGTTCTGAAGGAAAACCAACAAAACTCTAATTTTCCATCCCATATGAGAGACAAATTCACGACAAATTGGTTAGGTCCTTATGTCATTGATAGCAAAATAGGACCAGGAACGTACAGGCTAGCTTCTCTTGACGGTATCAAGGAAACAGAACCCTTGAATATCAGTCATTTGCGACCATTTCATATCTAAGAAAGCCATATGCCTAAAAAAAAAAAAAAAAGCTCCAAGGATTATCGCAATCTCTTGGTCAACCCAAAAAGCTCCAAGGATTATCGCAATCTCTTGGTCAACCCAAAAAGCTCCAAGAATTATCGCAATCTCTTGGTCAAGCCAAAAAGCTCCAAGGATTATCACAATCTCTTGGTCAACCCAAAAAGCTCCAAGGATTATCGCAATCTCTTGGTCAAACCAAAAAGCTCCAAGGATTATCGCAATCTATTGGTCACCTAAAAATCTCCAAGGATTATCGCAATCTCTTGGTCAACCCAAAAAGCTCCAAGGATTATCGCAATCTCTTGGTCAAAACAAAAAGCTCCAAGGATTATCGTAGTCTCTTGGTCAAAAAAAAAAATCAATCAAGAAATTCAAAAAAAAAAAAAAACAACAAAAATCATCAAAAACAACAAAGATTTGCATCTCAATTCTAAGCATACTCAAATTCATCAAAAACAACAAAAACACCAAGCATAACTTTTACCACACTTCAGTCAGTGGTCTGGGAATGTACCAAGAGTTTTAGTGATTTAGTCATCATTTTACTCTTTAACCATGTAAAGTATCAAATCGAACAGATTTTACGAACGTAGATTCATACTTGAAATACACCTCGTTACGTAACATCCCAACACAAATCAAAACACTAAAATTCCAAAATTGTGTGAACGAAAGACGAAACCTGCAAAATAATCTAGGTCACCAAAAGCGAAACGGTTATCTTGCTCATACCCCTGTGCGAATGACCCCTAGAATGCTGAGAGTTGGCAAAAGGACAAGCATCCTCCCTACCCAATTCCCTAAGAATCCCTAAAGTTCTCAAAAGTTGCAAAACACAAAAAGTTGCAAAACATCAAAACTCTAAGTTTGAAAAACTACAGTGCACACATCAAAAGGCACAAACAAAAGTGATTTTCGTCACTCTATATCTCCAATCCCTTGCTCGAAAGAAAAACAAATCAAAATAAACAGTGATCTCATCACTACAATGAGCAAGTATCCCAATACAATTGAAGAAAAGAAGGGAGTTGACCTTGAATCCCTAGAACTCTCAGCATTCTATAGGTCATAAGGCAAGCTTCAGTACCAATTTGGTTGATAGCCTATCGGTAACAGAAGTAAACCTCCCGCATGACGATATATCTGTCACATTAACTTGCGTACAGATCAATGTTTGCATGTGGATGAGCTAGCTTATGGCATCCTGGATTACACCGCAGATTAATCTTAGTACATACAACAAAGGAACCCGTGGAGCTAATTAGGTGATCCTCAGTAGAGGTTCGGTTGAAAGCCCATCTGGCACTGGCGGTATCCTAACAAATACCACTAAATGAACTCAATTGCACACACGGGGATGTTAAATAACTTGGTCAAAAATAGGTCCGATTCATACCTTGTTCAAAAGTCTTGTAAGATAAAGTACAGTCATGGATAGTGAGTTAAAACTGACTGAATCTCAGAAAACCTTACCTTCATTCCGAAACCATCTGCGCTACTTATCGTCCTTATGATACCATCAAAAAATACAAAAACAAAAAAAACCATGTAAATAGCTTCTTAAACAGCCTACAGTGCAATCACCACAAATATCATTAATCCATTTCAATTCGCATATCACATAGACATCTAAAACATTTGCACTCATCATAACATCTGCATTCATCAAAATGAATAAACATGCATAACAAAAATCACATCATCACATGTACAAAACCAAAAATAAAACCGGTATATATATATATCGTCAAAAAGATGCCCGCAGGCTACAAAACCGGTCCTCAGACCTCGCAATCATATCCAAAAACCCAACCTAAGGCATCGGCCACCATGATCACGTAGGATCGGTGCGACAGGAACTACCCCCCGTAGTGTGGGTCCTACGGGACCCTGCAGGGCGGCTACTACTAGCCCCCGCATCATGCCTGCTACCACCCCCCTCATCTAACCGCCTGCGACGAGAGGATGCTGACTGCTCAGTCAAACTATCCCTCATCCGTCGAGAAGATCTACTGATCGAAGGCTTAGGTAGTCGCCCGCCAAGGCGGATGACCTCCCTCTCCAAGTCTATCCGGTACAGACACCACTCTGCCTCCCGTCGATGATAGATAGACAATGCATCATCGCGCTGTGCCAAAACACTATCCCGCTCTGCCAACTGAACCCGCAAAAGATCCCTCTCCTGCCGAGCATCCCCCAACTCCATATCCCGCATCCACAGCAGTTCTGTAATTCGAGCAATCTCAACACCTACCTCTGACCCCACCTCCTCTGTATCTGCCGAACGCATAGGACTCGCGGGGACAGTAGCCTGCTCAAGCTCCAACTTCTCCTCCACATCCGGCATATCCGACTGCTCCAGAACACCCAAGTACACATCCTCATCTCCCACATCCACCATGTCCGCATCATCCAACGGACCTCCCCAATCACCCCCTACTGCCTCAGCATCCTCCACTGCCGCCTCTGTGCCTCCCAGTGGCCCCTCTCCTCTCCAACGCCGCAGTACCCACCACGAATCATACTCAGTGGTAGTCCCGATGTCATCCACATCCAGAACCTCAATCACTACATCAAAATCCTCACCCAATGGCACGGTGACCGGTGGCTCCAGATCCCTCTCATCCCCCCGTCGTCGATAGACCACGGGCTCACCAGGCAACCCCTAGCGCACCCCAAACTTTCGTGTAACCCGGCGATACGAAAAGAACTCATGCTCCGTCCCGTGCCGCCCAGTCAACCACCGCTCCCTCCGTACCCGTCGAAGCCACTCTCTAGCCTCAACCCAGCCTGGACAGTCCCGATAAGGATGCCAAAACACCTCCCCTAGAGTGAGCCAAGAAAAGGCATCAGTGTAGTGCTCAATGGCACCTGCCCATCGCCGACTCTGCCCCTACTCCGTAGACCGCCGCCACAAAACTGCATAGCCAATCTCATCGTCATCCATCACCGCCCGTGTCTTCCATGGTAACCCGGTCGGCCTTTCCACTGCTATGTGCTGCCAACCCCAGCACTGAAGAAGATAACTGCAACTCACCCCCTTCCGCTACCGATAGTGAACACCGTAAAGCTCCCCGTAGAGCTATGCCAACAATGTCTATCCCCATCCATAAATTAGCGGTGCCTCTATCGGGCACTCTACCAACTGCCATACCAACTCCAGCAGGTTCCACGGGAACCTCCCACCTGATGAATCATGTAGAAGCATGTTAGAAATGATGCCCATCAAGAATGTGTGCCTCACTCCTATCACCCCCCTCTCCTGCCACCAGCTAACAAAAATCTTGCTAGCCTGACAATCCACCTCGGCTATCTCCACTGGGTTCATTACACCCAGCCTCTCCGCATGCCCAAAACATCTCATCAGTACAGCAGTCCGTTGATCACGCAGTGATGTCCTAATAGGCAGTCCATCTATCAGAATCTGAAGCAACCGATAAACGTCCTCCAGTGTCACAGTCATCTCCCCTGTCGAAAGATGGAAAGTGTTGGTCCGCGGATCCCAAACTTTGATCAGGGCCGTCAGATAGGCCTGATCCGGGACCACAGGCTCCAATCGAGCCACCTGCTTGAGCCCAAGGGCATCAAGCCACTGCCAGTCAACATCAGTCAGCGTCGATCGCGCCTCAGCAAATGCAGCAGGTACACGGTACCGGCTCCTAACCTGAAAAACAATAACACACACAAAAATTCAAAACTAATTTTTCAAATTTAGGGTTCCTAACCTAAACTGAGTAATTACAAAAAACAACACAAAAATTCAAAAATAAATCTTTCAGATCTAGGTTTTCTAACCTTAACTGATTGAATACAAATAAATAACTAAGTGTCAAGATCTAAATTTTATTTCAAACAAAGAAATAAACAAAAAAAATAAAAATTCAAATCAAATCATCAATTGCAAGAATAAACTCTAGGGAGCACTTACGTATTTTGCCTCCGCTCCGCCGCTCGAACCAGTTTGTGCACTCATAATGACAAAGAGAATTCCGGCAGCGCTTCGCTTCGCAGAATTACCTCCTCCTCCCAGAGCTACCAAATCGCAAGAAAAAAAAATGACACAAATGAGCCCAAATCCAAGTTTTGGGCCTTAAATAGGCCTACCAACTGGAAATCGTCCTTGGCTGGGACGAGCGCTCTGGTCAGCACTCGTCCCACCCAGGGACGATTTTTGCAATTGGAAATCGTCCCACCCAGGGACGATTTCTAGCCAGAAAAGTCAAAACAACAAAAAATCAACAAAAATGAACTAAAAACAAAAAATAAATTTTCCTAATAAGAGTGCTATTGCACTTGACATCCCGGCATACAAAATACGCATTGGCGTTACAAAATGTCAATATCCTACCCCCCAAGAAGGCTAACATAGCCGGACCACTCCACGGGCAGACGGATTGCAGACAATTTAATCCCCAAATGGTGTCACAAAAAACAACAAAAACAGTAGAAAATTCAACTAAAACACAGAAAAACATCGCCAGACATAAGTGCTCATGCACTTAAACTCTAGGCAAAGAAAATCGATGTCGAGGTCCAAATTATCACTCTCCTACTTCCCCAATAAGGCTACAATAGTCGGACCGCTCCACGGGAAGTTAGATTTTTGATGATTTCACCCCATTACGGCATCACCAAAAGGGTTAACACCCACCAAAAACAAGTCCAAATGTTGGAAAAATTGCACACACTTAACGGTAAACCCTCTAAAGGCACCCTTGCACAAGTCATCTTGGATCAAGTGACTCGTCGCTTCTCTCACGAAGGTCATTCCCTCATCGATTCGTCGCTTGAGGGGGTAGTCACACTTAGTCACCAATCAACAATCACACACCCAATTAAGGAAAACGACATGCATTCAAAGAATCATTGACAAATACAATCATGCTCCTGCTTGGGGCAGTAAACAATCAACAATAAAATCAATCAAACACTTGGCATTTCATGAATCATGAACACAAGGTTCCCACTGAGGATAAAAACGCCCTTCACTTGTTCATGACTGATCAATGTCTAAGTTCAAGTCACACCTTACCAAAATAGGTTAATACTTGAAATCAAATTCCTTAGCTCGTCAAAAGCAAGGATTCAAGAATGCATGCCCTTTCCATACTTGGGGCATCAAAATTTGGTTAGGTAACCAAGAAACCCTAATCAGTAGTGCTTTGGTTATCTATTTTTGCTCAGCACTGCGTCACCCGCAGCGCTTCCCAAAAAGGGGCATCTGTAGACACCAAAACAACACCAATCCAATTATGTGACTGCAAACACTGATTGCTTTGATAAACATAGCCCCCAGGGCAGCCCTCAGAGGTCAAATAGTGGTCTTAACCACTTTCATAGCAATTTTGTGAGGTCAAGAAGCAATTTGGCACACTTAGACACCTGGACACCTGAACCAACCAATTCGCCGACCCCCCAATCCTAAGAGGTTTTGGGCCCATCCCTAGTGGATTGGCTCCAAAATCAAGTGTCGACGGTGGGAGGCCCACTTGGGCACCCCCACACTCCCCAAGTCCTATTTTAAGTTTTAGAGCATTTTAGATTATTTTTTCAGGTTGCATTTTGTGTTATTAGGTTTGATTAACCCATAGCTGCAATTTTGTAACTTTTGGTCAGATTCTAGTATGTTTTGTGTCGCTTTGTGGTTTCATTGACTTGCAGGTGGCGACATCAAATTCCCGAAGATAGAGGCCAAATTGGGAGAATCCGACCATCTGGGTCGTCCCAAAATGGCCCCAATTACATAACCCCCTTGTCTGTAGGTGTTTTGGAGACCTCGGGAGTCGACATTGGAGCGTGTCAGTTCGGCTTCCCCAACACAGAAGAAATCGTCCCACCCAGGGATGATTTATAGTCAGAAATCGTCCCACCCAGGGATGATTTCTAGTTCAAAGAAGATTGGCCGACTGTCTCAGTCGCAATGGTCTGTTGGTAACATTTTCTGTCTTCTGGCAAGTTTTTGGGCTGTTTAGAATCATTTTGTTCACTGTTTTAGATAAATGTTTGCATGCATAGTTCGTTAAATTTTAAAGAACAAACACCTTTCATTTGTAGCAGGTGCTACTGACATCTTGGTTGTTTCTTTGTTCGCAGAAGAAGCAGCAGAGGTGAAGAACTCATCGACATCAGTGACGACATCATCTTGGCCTGCCCATTGCAATCATGGGCACGCGGAAAGAGGAATCATTCAGTGATTGTAATCAAACTCTATTTGCGCTTCTAGCCCCTGAAAAGGGAGGATACGTCATTGTAATAGAGATCAAGGGATATTAATGAAAGGGCTGTGTTTTCTCTATTTGCTTGTGTCTCTTCCAATGTGTTTCTTTTCCATTTCATGCAATTTACATTTCTAGGACTTAAGCGTACTTGATTTTGAATGCAATCGCACTTAGTGTTTCCTTTGCCCGAAATCTCGTGCTTTCAGGAGGTAACTGCGTTGGGCGTTGTTGAGGCTGTGATGTCGACAGAACTTCCCTCGCAGCTACCTCGGGGGCAACTGCTGGGTATCTTCTGTTCCTTGTTACAATGCTAATCATTCCCACAAATCCTTGTGCGGGAAGATCTTGTAGCTGTTTTGTCTGTGCCTCGTGGGCAGGCAAGGGGTCCTTGAATACCCCCATTTGTTGGTTGTTTAGTGCGATGGGGTTGTCCACGACCAATGTTCTGTTATCGATCAAATCCTGGACTAGTTCTTTGAATTTCCAGCACCCATTTAGGTCATGTCCTCTGCGCCTATGGAATCTGCAATACAATTCCTCCCTATACCCCCTAGGTTTGGGAATGTTAGGGTCAAAAATTTGGATTTCTGGCAGAGTAACTAAATTTGCCGCTGACAAGCGGTCAAATAAGGAGTCCCTAGACTCCGCATACGGGGTGAATTTTTTCCTAGGGCGGCGCTGTTGATACTGGTCCTGTCTTCTGTTATCTCTTTCGTAAGCAGGAGGCACTGCCTGGTAGTTAGCCTTTTGAGGCTGTGTTTCTTGCACAGGCATGGGGACATTTATCGCAACTTGGTTGACTACAGCGTGTTGTGGTTGCGTTGTCCCAGTTTTAGTGGTTTTATTCCACTCTTTCTTCTTAGGCTTGGCAATTGCGCCTTCGCCTATCTTAATCTCTTCTATGACTCTGGCTTACGCCAAAGCTTCTTCTAAGCTGTCGTATTGTTGCAGCAACAATAGACCAGAGATTGATTTTAAGAAACTTTTTGTGAACATTTGCGTGAGGTCCGACATGGGAGGACGGTAGGGTAACTTAGAAAGCAAAGCTCTCCATCGGTACCCGTACACTGCCGTTGTTTCCTCCTCAAATTGTTTAAGGCTAGCAAGATCACTAAGTGATGCCTTCTTCCTTGTGTTGAAGGCAAAACGTTCAAGAAACGCATCTACTAGCTGATCTAAGTTGCTTATGCTATGTTTGGGCAGTTGTGTGAACCAATCCGAGGCAGGGCCTGCGAATGTGGTTATGAATGTTCTAAGCAATAATGCGTCATTATATTGGATGCCGAAGCATTGGCTTAGAAATCGTGTAACATGTTCCTGTGCATCCTCTTCACCTTTAAAAACTGCCAATTGAGGCAACTTGAAGTGTTCGGGGTAAAGAGGTGTAGGCACTGAGGGATGCACCGGATTATTGCGGAGTAGACGTAATGTGGGTTTTTGATGCCCAACAGCTTTTGTCTCCACAGACTCCAAACGCTCCAATAGCGCTTGGTATGCATCGAAAGATTTTATTTCTTCCTCTCTTGTTCGCTCTTGTTGCAAGTTACGGTAAACTGGAGGCCTATGGAGGGGTGGCCGAATGGCATCATTCCTGCATTGATGGGGAGTTTCAACATATTCCTCTTCTGGTTCATACTCCTCATAAAATTCTTGAGGAGTCTCTGGGCGAAACCTATGACCCTGATCAAGCTCTTGCTGAAGGTACCCATCATTGTTTCGGGGAGTTACCTCCCTCTCGAATCTATGAGGTCTTGGAGGCAGAGCTTGACGAGGTCATGGAGACCTGTCCTGCACCAATGGATTACGCCTCTCATACTGTTCAGCTCTTTGGATGCGATGGGTTGGCCCCCTCTCAGGTATTTCATAGCGTAACTCATCCGCTTCACGTTGCATGCGTTCTTTATCTAAGCGGTATTGATACTCTATCTCTTGCTGACTTTGTTTAAGCCACATGATTTGGGCTTGACAGGTGGTATATCTGACGACAGTCGGGTCAATTTGATCTACCCTATTTTGTTCAGAAGGTTCAAATGTTCCTCCTATGGGTTTACCTCAATTTTGATGCTCTAAAATCTCAAGGGGTCACTTCCCTCTGTCGAGGTAGGCGGTATGTGCTCGAGGTTCTGGCCTTAAGGGGTGATCATGATATCCGACTGGTGTAGAAGCATAAGGTTCCCGAGTTGTATGTTGTTGTCCTTGAGGAATGCGATGATCTTTCTCATATTCTCTCTCATAGGTGTGTAAGGGGCAGGCAGAGTTAGGTCGCCATGTGTAACGAGCCCTACGCTCTGGATTTGGTCTCTCTGTTCTGATGAGAGGTAAAGAGGGGATGCCATATCCACGTTGCCCCTCCAAATGGACGGTGTGCCTGTCTAGCGCTTCATCGCGCGATGGCCACTCATGCCTAACTTCAAGAGGTGATTCTCTATTTATGTCAAGGTCTACATGTAGGGCATCTTCTCGAAAGGGGCTGCTTTGAATAGGCATACCCCACCGAGGATTCTGAATTGGATTCTTTTGTAGGTTAGACCTATAAGGTGGTATGACCAAATCCTCAGGACTGAAGTGAAGGCGACTTGTGCCTACTTTTTGTGTACCTTCCGGAGATTCTGCCCTTGATTGGGCTTGACTGCGGGTGTACACCATTGCGGTGCTTCTATGCTATCTAAATAAGTTTTTATCTCGTTTTTATGATTTTCCTTTTTTTTTTTGTCTACACTGAGCAGAATTAAGCACACACATTCACAAAATCGTGATTATCTCTTTTAAGGATTATTGGTGTGCCCTAAACTGGTTTAGTGCATTTTGGTGTTTTGTTTTGTTTTTGTAGGTTTTTTAGAACGTTTAAATGCATCATGTAGGCTCTTATAACTCCCAAAAGGTCGCCCCTTCAATATACCAGCCAGGTCGATATACCAACCTCTCTATATACCCGCCCTTACGAGAGGGAGACTATAGGTATGTGAGAGCAGAAGATACGTGGTACGTAGGCGGTACGAAAGGGGGATTGTCATGTTAATGGCACCTACCATAGAAAACTTATCCTCACGTGCATGGGAATCACCCCAGCTACGCTCGGTCTGTCTTCGTCAGGATTTACGCCTAACAACAGTTGACAATCAGGAAATGTATGCAAATCAAGCCAAGGTGGTGATTAAATCCACCAATGGTCTTGATCAAGGGTTGGGGTCTTACGACCAGCTCCTTGGTTTAAAATTATTTCGTGGAGTGTATGAGGTTCATTTTATCCAATGAAAATGAAACATGCATGAATGACTTTTCCTAAGCAATGCAAGCTAAAATGAAAACAGTCAAAGAAACAGAAGCAGAAATAGAAAATCTCAATAGAGATGATGAAAATCCCTACCTCTTCTCTGCCTGCTCCAGTTGCCTCTGAATTTTTGCTCTGAAAAGTTGCAGACAGAAAATCGTCCCTTGGTGAGACGATTAACAGAACAAAAATCGTCCCTGGCAGAGACGATTTTAAAATCGTCTCAGGGTGAGACGATTTCCAGAACAGAAATCATCCCTTGCAGAGACGATTAACAGTCTGCAAGAAAAATGTACCTGTAAAACACAAAACACAAAAACCCAATTAGTTTTTTTGTGATCTTAAAAATAGGGAACAGGTCCCACCGTGATCGCCACTAAAAGCACGAGATTCCGGGAAAAGGAAACACTAAGTGCGATTGCATTCAAAATCAAGTACGCTTAAGTCCTAGAAATGTAAATTGCATGAAATGGAAAAGAAACACATTGGAAGAGACACAAGCAAATAGAGAAAACACAGCCCTTTCATTAATATCCCTTGATCTCTGTTACAATGACGTCTCCTCCCTTTTCAGGGGCTAGGAGCGCAAATAGAGTTTGATTACAATCACTAAATGATTCCTCTTTCCACGTGCCCACGATTGCAATGGGCGGGCCAAGATGATGCCGTCGCTGATGTCGATGAGTTCTTCACCTCCGCTGCTTCTCCTGTGAACAAAGAAACAACCAAGATGTCAGTAGCACCTGCTGCAAGTGAAAAGTGTTTGTTCTTCTAAAATCATCAAAAGATGCATGCAAACATTTATCTAAAACAATGAAAAAAATGATCCTAAACAGCCTGAAAATTTGCCAGAAGACAGAAAATGTTACCAACAGGCCATTACCACTGAGACAGTCGGCCAATCTGCTTTCAACTGGAAATCGTCCCTGGGTGGGACAATTTCTGACTGTAAATCGTCCCTGGGTGGGACGATTTCTTTGTGTTGGGGAAGCCAAACTGACACGCTCCAATGTCGACTCCCGAGGTCTCCAAAACACCTGCAGACAAGGGGGTTATGTAATTGGGGCCATTTTGGGACGACCCAGATGGTCGGATTCTCCCAATTTGGCCTCTATCTTCAAGAATTTGATATAGCCACCTGCAAGTCAATGAAACAACAAAGCGACACAAAACATACTAGAATCTGACCAAAAGTTACAAAATTGCAGCTATGGGTTAATCAAACCTAATAACACAAAATGCAACCTAAAAAAGTAATCTAAAATGCTCTAAAACTTAAAATAGGACTTGGGGAGTGCGGGGGTTCCCAAGTGGGCAGCCCACCGATGGAACTTGATTTTGGCACCAATCCACTTGGGATGGGCCCAAAATCTCTTAGGAGTGGGGGGGTTGGCAAATTTGTTGGTTCAGGTGTCCATGTGTTGGATTTGAGTCAATTTCGAGCTTCCAAAGGCCACCCAACAACCTCGCTTGCAAAATAGATTGGTGGATGTGGGAAGGTGAACCAAAAGGGATGCAAGTGGGTCTTCAGCTCGGCAGCACTTCGTTGCTTGAAAACTCCTTCAACCTCTATGTTTTGGGTGAGAAAAGTCCCACATTTTATAGACCCATGGGGTATCTTTTGGGAGGGAAGCACAAATGCCATGTATTGGTCATAGGCGCCATGTGGCAGTATTGTCTTCCCATGAGGGAGGGGAGTCCTCCATTGACTTGGGCTTTGATAAATGCCTTTTGTGACAGTCTTCTAACGGCCCCTCTGTCCACTTACACACGCGTGCAAGGCAGGAGTCGTTAACTGACTGTTCTGGGCTACCACTTGGCACCATTTGCCTTTTTGTCCGTTAAACTTGGAAATCGTCCCACCCAGGGACGATTTCAGAAATCGTCCCTGGGTGAGACGATTTCAATTCAGCAATCGTCCTTGGGTGAGACGATTACCATGCAAAGTTTCTAAGTGTGCCAAATTGCTTCTTGACCTCACAAAATTGCTATGAAAGTGGTTAAGACCACTGTTTGACCTCTGAGGGCTGCCCCTGGGGCTGTGTTTGTCAAAGCGATCAGTGTTTGCAGTCACATAATCGGATTGGTGCTGTTTTGGTGTCTACACTAAATAGAGTTCATAATATGCTCCCTTCATCCTTGTTTATCAAAGGATATCTATGCATGGTACATGGGTATTTTCTCTAAACCTAAGCAGACCATCAACTCAAATTAATGTCCCTTACATTGAGGATCTACAAGATTATCCAACTATATACTTATTACTGACATATAATGTTCATATTCCTTTGATAATTCTCTTATCTAATTTTTGAAATAGAATCTCATAATAATGATAGTAACCATATATCTTATTCTACTTAAAGCATTGACCATCCTATTTTTATTTCTCTTAATATTGATAATATTTAAATCATATTCACATAGAAATACAAATTATCTTTACTGCTGAGTATTTAGGTTATATTGGGTAGAGATATAATTTAGACCTTGATGATTTGTGTTTAGCTCAAAAATTATTTTCATTAGATAATTCCTCCACATAAATATGTATTCTATATTTCCTACTATATAGTGCCTCAAAAAATACCCAAACTAGAATAGTAAGTATCATAAGAAAGTATGATTTGATGATTTTATAAAATCTTTTGTCATTGATTACAATGTTTCTAGCACAAGTATTGGATTTTTTTTTATATTATATGAAGACCCATTAGCCTTTAAAAGTAAGAAAATTTTAGGTAATAATATAGAACAATCTACTTATGAGAAGGAAATATTAGTTGTTTTACTTTTCATAGAGAAATGGAGGCTTTATTTATTGGGACATCGCTTCATCATCAAGACAAATCACATCAACCATAAATATTTCTTAGAACAATATCTCCAATGCCCTCAATAGAATAAATTGATGATCAATATCCTAAGATATGAATTTTTATTGAATACAAGAAACAAATGGAAAATATGATGGTTGATGTCTTATCTTAAAAATATATCAATGTTGTTACTGTAAGTGCCATCTCATGTCCTCTTTCACAATAAATTTTAGAACATCAAAAGAATTCAATTTTTAACTCGAATTTTCATGGACCATTCAAGACATGGAAGTAGCATCATCATTGCATTTTTTCTTATATACTAATAAATTGCTTCACAAGAGGATTATATTTGACTTCCTTAGACTATATCACTATAGATAAAGGATATTGAGCAACAAATTGGATATCCAAATATCAATAGCTAATATCTTATGGCATCGTACGTTGAGAAACATTGAAGAATTATCCTATGTTTAGTAACGACATCGAGTAGAATTCTAGAATAAAGCACAATGTAAAGAAATATAATAACACTGAGGAAGGTGAAACATGTTTATTTCCATTTATAAGGAATATAATATGTAAGTGAAACGTTGAACTATGGACTCAAGTATATGAAATGGTAGAGAGTGAAATATTTTTTTTATGAGTGCTAAGCATAATTTACTTGAGTGCCAAAATCAAACTTGAGTGCTAAGCATAATTTACTTATATTTGTAATGGTCAGGGAACAAAATTTTAAAATTCAACAAAATGACACAACAATAGATATGATGGATTCCACCTCAAAGTGTAATGCCACCTCTATATGCTAGGAGTTAAAGCATTTCAAATAGAAACACTCTAAAGATATGTTTCATTATAAATATCTCATGAAACATCATTTACATGTATCTAGGTAAGCATGTGTAGTCAAAGTTTCACAACAAAACGTGAGTACATAGGATATTGATAAAGGTATTTTTTATATTTAAAGTTTTATAAGGTTTTTATTAATATTAGGAGTTATAACATGGATGTTAGATAATTTATTAAATAAAAGGAATGATTAGTATAATAGAGTCTATTTTTTAATAGATTAAAGTTTATTTTGAGAATATTCAAGTAATAAGTTGTTTATTTACTTTTTAAAATCTTTGATTAATAATAGAGTGATAAGGAATGAAACTAGTTTCTTTTTATTTTTAAGTTTAGAGTGATAAGGAATCAAACTAATTTATTTAATTTTTAAAGTTTTAAATTTTTTTGAAATATATTTAATTTGGTTTTATTTTTGAATTTTTTTGAAAAAATAAAAATTTTGAACTTTTGCAAATTTAGTTATTTGGGAGAAAAAATATTTTCTACACCAAAACTTAGGAAAAAAATTGCAAAATTCATTATTTAGTTTCTATAACTAGGGAGACAAGGTTTTCTACTCCATACAAAATTAAATTAGAAACTTTGTATTAATTAAACCTAGGAGATATAAGGATGTCTACTTCAAAAAAATAAAAATCTACAAAGTTTATGGATAACAATATGGATTCTATGATGAGAAAAGAAAAAGTAGATATCATAAAATTTGGTATCTAAAATTTAATTAAAAAATCCAAGGGAAGAAGCATATAGTTCCAAAATTAAACTATACTGAAGAGAGAATTTTTTTTTTATTTCTGAATATTATTTACATGCAAGAATTATTGAAGCAATTGATGATGGAAAATAATACATTATGTTAGCTCTAGATATTGGTAGCATAATGTAATTGCATTGCTTACACTTAAGTTTCATAAATAATAAAATATGAAAAAAGAAGTTGATTGAATATATTAAGAAAAAAATAAAAGTAGATGAATAATTCCTACAAATGATATTTCATTCTCCATGTAATATTGATATTCCAAGTTCATATAACTTAGGAATCTATTATGATGCTCTAAGTAAAATTTTTAGAAGACACTATACAAGAAAAGAAAGAATCATATGATTTTAAGGATAAAGAGAAATAAAACATTATTATACAAGAATCTTATGACAATGATCCTGAAGCTACAAATATTGAAGAACATAAGAATGATTATGAAACCAAAGAGAAAACAAGATGATGAACTTTATGGAGCTCAATCACAAGATCACATTAATTGCAAAGTCACTTGAAGAATGAAGAACAGGATGATTGAGGACTAAATTGTTTAATAACCAAATAATGTAATATAGGGATGGTGTTGGAGTATATTAAATTATTTATTATATTCTAATGTAACCCCATGGTACCTTCATGGTACAACTTATAAATATTAGATTAGGGTTGATTCATAGTTTAGAGTGTGAGTATTATTTTTCATTTCATGTAAGTGTGTATGTGCAGAAAATACACAAATATCATGTAAAATTGTAATGTGCGAGAAAAGCACAAATATCATGTAAGTGTGTATGCAAATGTAAGTTGAGTCTATGTACACAAGTGTCTTATATGTAATATTATAAATATATAATGTAAATATGTGTACAAGTCTCTTAGATTAGAGTGTTTAAAGTGAAGGTCAAGAGTCATGTCTAGGTGTGCATATAATGTATAGTCATGTGTAGTGATGTGTTCATCAAGTATGTAGGTCCAAGAGTCATGAGACTTAGCATATAGAAAGGAATAGTCAAGTATCTAAATATTTATTCTACTATGGATATATAATACTCCATAGAAAAGGAGTTATCAATCACATTACAAAGAAAAGAGTAAGTTCTTATCACATTTGTAAAATAAAGTAGACTAAAAAAGATTGCATATGTTTTGATCAATTAATATTGTAAGTTATCCTAAATTCTTTGTACATGAATGATTCAAGCATTCATATTTTTGCTTGTCAATAAATATTATTTGATCTATTTTTAGCCTTGATATACATATTAGTTTTCTTATATTATTCACTTTTATTATTATTGCAATCTAATTCTATTATGGCTATATTATATTTGATCTTATGATATTTAACCTGTAATTTTTTTAGAAGTATTAAGGCATAAAAATCTATAACCTTCTTAGTAGCATTGATCCAATAAAATATTTTAACTCTAAATATAAGCAAAATTAATCTTAATAATTGATTTATTTGGAGAGAGTACAAATAAGAAATACATGATGTATTTCATATATTATGGTTTTATTTGGCTATAAGGATACTCATGTAAACTATCAAGATTTACTAGGGATATATAAAGAAACAAACACCATCTATGTTACTATAGTAAACAAAATTATTTATAAGAATTCCAACCCATGAACACCTAATATTCAATAAGTACCTTGATGTAATCTAGCTAATCATGAACCACATGTGCTTGGTTGAATACATAATGGAATGACACCTTTAAAAATTATTATATCAACCCTAATACTTTAGATGTGATGCATATTATAGTGTTGAGAAGGTTTAATCCATTCATTGAGTGAAACTTACCTTCATAGTGTGTAGTAGCCAAGCCAGAACCTTGTTAAGAATAAAAATAATCCTATCATAAAAATGAAAACCTCTTCTATTGATTATTATTCTACTAAACCTTATGCACACTCTTAGGAAATAATAATTATGAGAAGGTTATGCATCAAATAAAATATGATATCCTTACTCACAAAAACATTAAAAATAAAATCTAAGATCCATACCTTTTATAAAATACTCATACTTATTTTAAAGCCTAAAGTTAATGCCCTAAAGATCGAAATCTAACAAAGTATTTAATAAAATCCACAATTTTTTTTTAATTTTTCAAATTGTTAACTTTTTTATATTTATTGTCTTTTAGTCTTGTAAATGTTCTTCATTGGAATACAAAATTTGCATTAAATATTCTTTTTCTATGCTTTGTAGGAGTCAAAGAACTTACAAGGAAATCCTTTGTGGACCCAAATTTAAAGCACTCCACAAAGTAGTGGGCTTCACCCAAAAATTTATCAATATTCAAGGATGGCTATTATCTAAATATTTTAAAGAAAAAATATTAAACATTAACCAATATTAATTGAAAACCATAAATTAATAAGTTAAGTAAAATTGTTATTTCACTATCAATTATATAAATAATATTTTCCTAAAAATTGAATTAAAAAGAGATCATAAATTAACTTGCAGAGTTATGTAATGGTGATTGATAATTACTCCACTACAATGTTAAATTTTGTAATTGATAATATGAATAACAAACACATTACCTACATACTTAGAAAATGAAAGCAAGAAAACTCTTCATATAGAATAAAAGAACACAAAATATCATGATGAGTGTAACCATACACACCAATAATTATTTTTACTAACATTGCATTCATATCAATGTTAACAAGGAAATATCTTTTGTAACTAATTTTATTATCTTAAGTTGACATTCAATGAAGTTGACATTCAAATTACAAGATACAATATTTTATTTATACTACAGAAGATAAGTATACTAAACATATTAGCATATGCATGCTATAATTGATAGGAATTTCATTATGATATGTTTCTAGTAGTTGATAAATGACTAGTCAATAAATTTAATATTTTATTAGACATCAATGATATGAAACTGATATAACAAATATGATATGCATATTAAAATATTGTAGTAATCATTTAAAAATATGATTTCAAGAATTAAATAGTACTAAAAAAAACTTATACATCTAAATAATATTGAATATATGAGATTTATATAATGATATGTTGTTAGCTATAAAAACTAATAACTTTTCTTCTATATTACAGATAAACCAATAATAGATTCCTCAAATTATTTGGTAATGAGAGATATATCAAATTAATTTCATATGTATTAGTAGTAAATTAACATGAAATATGTCATGCCATGGCAAGAGAATGATAAATTGAACTATATATCAAGCAAATATGAAAGAAACAATTCTAACTTCAAGATGCTAACTACAGCCTATTGGAGAAATAAATATCTATAAAAGAATCATTGAAATACAACTAAGGGGATGAACTACATTGCATTGATAAAAAGTTATTATTAAAATAGGGATAAATTTATATATTGGATTAATAATTATCATGTCAAAGCTATACTACCACATAAAACTTAGGAGGAGATATACTTTAAACACTTTAAAAAATATGTGACACTTGAGCAAATTTATAAATTTCCATGGTATCACACTTTATTGAGATTATTTTATAACCAACTTTGTACACGAGATATAAAAGGAATGATTAGATATAAACATTCACTCTCCCTTAATATTCATGTATATATTTTACTTCATTACATCCATGATATATTTATCTATTATCATTGCTTTACCTTGTATCTCTTTACTTTACTTGTTCAATGTAATGTTTCGAAATATTACATTGATTCAATTTTATTTTTAAAGTTAATGACATAACTCCTGATAAAATACTTATAACATACTTATTCCACTAGTTTTGGTTATATCATTTGTTGTTTTTTTTACCGTTTAGAAGCCAACCTATTTCACACATTTAGTAGTAAAGGCAATAACATTTTTAAAGTCGTCTTTATTTTTTCATATGAATCTTCAAATCCTGTAAGCTACCCTATTTTATTCCCTTGAGGATACAGTCCTATTGATTTTATTTTTACATAATAAACTAAAAATAATAAAAAATTCTTAAGTACCAGATTTTATTTTGTTTGGATTTCTTGTGGAGAGTATAGTCTAGGTTGTAAAAAACAATCAATAGTAAAAAAAACATCATCCTATATAAAAACAACATAACATGTACTTAATTTGATTTCGTACAAAATTATTTTTTAATACACTAAATTCAATAAGGTTTTTTCCACTACTAATTGTAGTATAGAGCCAACCAAAATATCTATCAAACATATGAAAAAATAAAAGAAATCCAAATCATAGAAGTTAACTTACTTACACAAAACAGTGGAAAGAGACATATTGGGGTAAATTTGCATGAAAGAAATCAAAATAATAGAACTTAAATTACATACACAGAACGGTGGAAAGAGACATACTGGGGTAAATACATCCCATATCCAAAAAAATTACAATATTAAAAATGAACGGTCAATTTTACTACACCAAAAAGTTATCATAGACGGTCTCTCATTTCTTATTATTAATTTGGCAGTTGTCACATGGATCAAGCCTCCTAAGCCTCCTATGATTTGGAATTTTTAGTCTCTAAAAGTCTTCCTCTTTGGCTTGTTGTTAAAGATTGCTTTTTTTGCTTCTACTTGTAACTCTGCAAGCTCCTACTTTAGGCTATGGCTCTTTCCTCGTGCTCTAGGCTCTTAACTCTTCTAGCCCCTATTCTAGGATTTAACGAATTAATATTTGGCTCTAAGCCTTTGCTCTTTAAGCTTTAATATCGTTCAATCTACCTTTTAAATTTATGTAGTTTTTTCCTTATTTAGTTCTAATTTTAAATTAATACAAATTTAATACTTAAAAAAACTAAACAATGAAAATGCATGCATGCCAATGAAGATCATTGGTGAATCCATCCATCTCCTTTTACTCCTTATAGGAGAAAAAAAAAAACTACATAACTGGAAAGTAAACAGTTATTCTGACCGTTCGATCCCTCCAACAAAAGTTAACATAAAATGTCTTATTTCGTACGATTGATTTTGCATCTGCAGAAGCACAATTATTTTTACAAAATATTTTAAATCTATTTATTATTTTTTTAATGAAATTGTTTTTTTCTTTAGGTGTATAATGTTGGAAGTCTCAACGCTTACATAGCACTTTTTATATTTTTGGATATACTGTCTTTCTGTATTTGAAAGTTACAATTTTATAAAAGGCACTTGTTTGATAAGAATTATATACAAATTCTCTATGGCTAAAAAAGTTGTCAGACCTGATAATGACTATTTTTTACTTCCTAATTTTATTCCTGTGATTCAAAGTCTCAAATACTCTTCGTGAGGTTGAAGTGCAGTTGACAAGAAAGCCATCAATGTTCAATCCCGTTGGACGTAATCGGGACGAACTTCGATTGCCCGATGGCTTTATTTAAAAAAGAAAAAGAGAGAAAAAAAAAAAAGAGGCAGAACTTTTCGTTTTTGTTCTTGGTTTCAGATAAAGTGAGCACTTTGGATTATTTCGTCTTATAAGTATTCGTATAGGGACTCTGTGTCCACTCAAGATGAATCCAATGCGTTAAAATGAACTTTATAAAGTAGATAGCATATTAAGTTTGAAGAGAATCCATAGTCATAATAGTGAGACAAAGCTAAAGCTCGTTTTTAAAGTACTCAATGCTTTGTGTGGGGTATTTTTTAAGTCTTGTTTATCAAGTAGAATGTGCCAGTCCTTTTGTAGATTGTTATAGTGCCAAAATTACTCCCAACTTATTATTATTTGGATGCATTCCCTTCTTGTTAAATCACATTGCTCTATGTATCACAATAATCAGTTGCATGTGTTAGAAAATTAAACCAGATTTGACACCTCTAGCAAATCCACCTACTTCACCATTCGTCGGATCTAGTTGTCATGCGAATTAATTACTGGTAGTTGAGACTCTTAGTCAGTTCGATGATTGGATGGAAACCCTAGTTTTGCATTAATTGCATGTCAGAGCAGTTGGTGTAGCTTTCCCGCCTCATCCATGAATCCCTAGCTATATATTTCTTTTGGGGTTCTATTTTTCCAGTTAGAAGGGTTGGAGAAAAAGTAGAGCGAAGGAGCAGAAGATAAACGCAGCAGCGTTGTGTTGAGCAGAAGCAACAACAGGGTGAAGCAACTAAGTTTATTTTATTCTGTGATTGTACACTGCATATTTTACTTGCAGTCTTGTGGATGTATTTCCAGTCTGAGGCTCTTTGTGGATGTATTTCCTGTTATAAGCAATAAATAAATATTTGCGTATATTTTGCTCTCTGTGCTTGTTTGATAACTTAGCAAAGTTAGTCATTTTATTTCCTCCATTCTACTTGAAAACCCTGTGAATCTCCCGATAGAAGTCTTCATCTCCTCTTCGGGTCAATTCCCTTTGTTAAAGCTTCCAGATTTGGATTAACTCCATTCTACTCCTCTTGTTTGTATTTATTTATGGAAAAACTTTAGGTTAATTTAATATTATATAGTTGGAATATTAAATTAACCCTAATATTCATTGAAGTCCACAATATTAAATGTATCTTCAATCTACTTCCACATAAGTCAAAATTTCATTCTGCATTGTCTTTGTCTCCAATCCACATCCACTCAACCCTAAAATCTATTCCATAGTTTTTCCTTGGCCAAAGTGACGTCATCATCAAAATTGTGCAGATTTCAAATCTAGGCCTTTCTCCTTGATAAACCATACAAATTTAATTCTGCGTCCTCATTCTGCTTCCATTGTTCGGCCTAGCACTTGACTCTTATCCATTTTGGATTGGTGTATTGGCTTTCCAGATTGAAGTTCTTCCATAATCGTTCCATTTCAGAATCACGTGCCGCTCTGGATTATTCAAACCCATTGCAGATTTTTTTTCGCTTGGTTTCGTTTCACTCCAGATCCATTTTAAAACTCTCAAAATTTTATCAAAGCTTGAGCCATACTATGGAATATTGAAGCAATGGCTTCTGGAAACAACTCTTTGCAATTATAGATCCCACAGTTCAGCGGTAAGAATTACGATTACTAGAGCATTCAGATAAAAAAATTATTTGGGTCTCAAGAGCTATGGGACTTGGTTGAGAATGGTTATCCAGAACCAGTGGATGCAGTAGCATTAGCCGCACTCTCCCAAGCGGACTCAGATTTGTTGAAGGAGAATCACAAGAAATACCATAAGGCATTATTTTATATAATGCAGGTAGTTGAAGAGATAATTTTCCCATGGATTGCAGCAGCAACCAAAGCAAAGCAAGCTTGGGAAATTTTAGCTAGTTCTTATCAGGGCACCAACAAGGTGAAGTTGGTGAAGCTACAGATGTTAAGGAGGGAATTTGAGAACCTGCAGATGAGTGAATCAGAGTCCATGAGTGATTTCTTCACCCAAATATTGGATGTCATCAACCAGATGAGGTTGAATGGGGAGAATGTGGACAATCAGAGAATAGTGGAGAAAATTCTGAGAAGCCTGCCAACTAGGTTTGACTCAGTTGTGATAGCAATTGAAGAATCAAGGGATTTGACAACCCTCTCTATGGATGAGCTCATGGGTTCTCTATAGACACATGAGCAGAGGTTGAGTCGATCATCTCAGTCCTCTCTAGAGCAAGCATTCAAAACGTAGGTCTCATTTTGAGACAATAGCATAAGAGAAGAATCCCACCATGGTGCCTCATGTTCTCAAGGAGGAAGAGGAAGAGGCAAGCATGGAAGAGGTAACAAGCAAGGAGGAAGGTCAAACTGCAATGACAGTGAGACCAACTGCAACTTCCATCAGGCAGGAGGAAGAGGCAGTGGGAAAAATCAGCAAGGAGGATTTAATCAGAAGAAGGACAAATCAAAGATCCAATGTTATTACTACAAGAAATTTGGCCACTATATCTCTGAGTGTAGAAAGAAGATGGCCAAAGATAACCAACAACAAGCCCACTACACAAATGAAGCTAGAAATGCAGAGTGTAGAGATGCATGTGGGAATATGTTGTTGACTTGCAGTACTGAGGAGGAAAGCCAGAAGAACACCTAGTATTTGGATAGTGGGTGCAACAACCACATGATGGGGAATAGAGAGATGTTCTCACAATTGGATGAAATAGTCCAATCTGAAGTGAAAATGGGGAACAACAACAAGGTTCCTGTCAAAGGAAAAGGAAAAATCATTATCCGCACTAGGCACGGTGAGAGAAAATAAATACAAGATGTGTATTATGTGCCTGGGTTGAAGCATAACTTGTTGAGTGTTGGACAACTTGTGCAGAAGGGGCACATTATTCAATTTAAATATGGAGCATGTACCATCAGAGATAAAGAGCATGGGAAAATTGCAATAGTGTCCATGACTAAGAACAAAATGTTCCCTTTGCAGATTCAGAATGAACTGCTTATGTCATTAAGTGCAGTGGTGAAGGATGCTACCTAGCTGTGGCATCTCAGATTCGGTCACCTGAGTTTCAGTGGCCTAAACTTGCTGCACAAGAAGCATATGGTGAAGGGTTTACCCCTCATAGAGCAACCCAATCAAGTTTGTGAAGGTTGCTTAGTTGGAAAATAGCATAGGGATGCATTCCCTATAGGGCAATCTTGGAGAGCTTCACAGCCATTGGAGCTGGTCCATTCAGATATCTGTGGTCCAATGCAGACCAACACATTTGTTGGAAATAAATATTTTTTGACTTTCATTGATGACTTCAGTCGGAGGACATGGGTTTATCCCATCAAGCAAAAGTCAGAAGCTTTCGAAAAATTCAAAGAGTTCAAGGCTCTGGTTGAGAAATAGAGCGGATATTATGTGAAGACTCTCAGGACATATGGAGGAGGTGAGTACATCTCCAATGAATTTCATAACTTTTGCAAGCAATGTGGAATTCGTAGACAATTTACTACTAGATATACACCACAGTAGAATGGTGTTGCAGAGAGGAAGAACAGAACTATCATGGAGATGGCACGGAGTATGTTGAAGGCAAAGGGATTGCCACATGAGTTCTGGGTAGAAGTTGTAGCTTGTGTAGTTTATCTGCTAAATAGATGTCCCACCAAGAGTGTGAAGGACAAAATTCCTCAGGAGGCATGGAGCAATCAGAAGCCAAGTGTGGCTCACTTAAGAGTTTTTGGGTGCATTGCATATGCACACATCCCAGATGAGAAGAGGAAGAAGTTGGATGACAAAGCTGAGAAATGTATCTTCACAGGGTATAGTGAACAAGAAAAAGCTTACAGGCTGTATAATCCTATAACTAAGAAACTTGTCATCAGCAGAGATGTGAAGTTCCTGGAGGATGAAGCATGGAACTAGAAATCAAAGACTGGCCAGCTAGAGCCAACTATTATTGAATCTATGGATTTAGAGGAAAATAGGGTGCAACCACCTATAGCCTCAAGCAGTAATAGTGGTGCCAACAGTAGCACAACCTCATCATCCCGGTCACCTCCACTTGCAACAAGGATCTCCAATCTGAAGACACCATCAAAGACAAGGAGCTTGCAAGATATTTATGAGGTAACTAGAAATGAAACTGATGAAGAACATTCTGATTTTGCTTTATTTTTTGAGTGTGATCCAATTACTTTTGAAGAAGCAATTCAAAATAAGAAATGGGTGAATGCTATGGATGATGAGATAGCATCAATAGAGAAAAATTAGACTTGGGAGTTAATGGATCTTCCAGTTGGTAAGAAGACCATTGGGGTCAAATGGGTGTATAAAACCAAGTTTAATGCCCAAGGTGAAGTGGACAAGCATAAGGCCAGATTAGTGGCAAAAGGCTACAAGAAGAAGTCAGGGATTGACTATCATGAAGTTTATGCACCTGTAGCCCGACTTGACACAGTTAGAATGATCCTGGCATTGGCAGCTCAGAAGGGCTGGAATGTTTACCAGATGGATGTCAAGTCTGCCTTCTTGAATGGAGTGCTAGAAGAAGAGGTCTACATAGACCAACCACCCGGCTATGAGCTGGAAGGGCAAGAAGGCAAGGTCCTAAAATTGAAGAAAGCTCTATATGGGTTGAAGCAAGCACCCAGAGCTTGGTACAATAGAATTGATGCTTACTTTCAGGACAATGGGTTCATTAAATGCCCATATGAGCACACTCTGTATATGAAAACAAATGCATAGGGGGAGATGATAATCATCTGCTTGTATGTAGATGATCTGATATATACTGGCAATAGCAACATGCTATTTGATCAGTTCAGAACAACCATGAAGAAGGAGTTTGAAATGACAGACTTGGGGTTGATGAAGTATTTTCTTGGCATTGAAGTTGACCAATCTGCGGATGGCATCTTCATTTCTCAGGGCAAGTATGCAAAGGATGTCTTGAAGAGGTTTAATATGGAGGACAACAAACCTACCATCACCCCTGTTGCCACAGGCCTGAAGTTGAGCAAATCTGATAACAACAGAACTGTTGATCCAACTCTCTATAAAAGGTTAGTTGGAAGCCTGATGTATTTGACTGCAACTAGGCCAGATTTGATGTTTGCAGTGAGTTTAATCAGTAGGTTCATGGAGTCACCCAAGGACACTCATTGGCAAGCAGGAAAGAGAATTTTGTGGTATGTCAATGGCACGAGGAACCATGGAATCCACTATGCTAGAAAAGACCAGCTTGAACTGATTGGCTACATAGATAGCGATTGGGCTGGTAGCATAGATGATCGGAAGAGCACCTCTGGATATGCCTTCCATCTTGGATCCGGAGTAGTTTCATGGTCCTCAAAGAAGCAACCTATTGTTGCTTTATCAACTGCAGAGGCAGAGTATGTTGCTGCCACCTCAGCCTCATGCCAAGCAGTTTGGCTGAGAAGAGTTCTGAGTGAACTAAATCATCCACTCGGAAGCAACAACAACCATATTTTGTGACAACAATTCTGCCATAGCACTTTCAAAGGACCCAGTGTTTCATGGCAGGACAAAGCACATTGACATCCGATACCATTTCATCAGAGAGCTGGTGAAATTTAATGAGGTTGAATTACTATTTTGCAGGTCCAAGGAGCAACTTGCAGATATATTCACAAAACCTTTGAAGGAGGAAGACTTCAACAGGTTGAGGGAGAAGCTCGGTGTCAAAGTTTTTATGAAATCTGGTTTAAAGGAGGGTGTTAGAAAATTAAACCAGATTTGACACCTCTGGCAAATCCACCTACTGCACCATTCGTCGAATCTAGTTGCATGCAAATTAATTACTGGTAGTTGAGACTCTCAGTCAGTTCAGCGATTGGATGGAAACCCTAATTTTGCATTGATTGCATGTCAGGGCAGTTGGTGTAGCTTTCCCGCCTCATCCATGAATCCCTAGCTATATATTTCTTTCGGGGTTCCATTTTGCAAGTTAGAAGCATTGGAGAAAAAGCAAAGCGAAGGAGCAAAAGATAAACGCATCAGCGTTGTGTTGAGCAGAAGCAGCAACAAGGTGAAGCAGCTAAGTTTATTTTATTCTGTAATTGTACACTGCATATTTTACTTGTAGTCTTGCGAATGTATTTTCTGTTATAAGCAATAAATAAATATTTGCGTATATTTTGCTTTGGATTAACTCCATTTCGCTCCTCTTGTTTGTATTTATTTGTAGAAAAACTTTAGATTAATTTAATATTATATAGTTGGAATACTAAATTAACCTTAATATTCATTGAAGTCCGCAATATTAAATTCTATCTTCAATCGACTTCCCCGGCAAAATTCCATTGACGTCATCATCAAAATTGTGCGGATTCTGAATCCCGGCATCTTTCGTTGGTAAACCGTGCAGATTTAATTCCGCGTCCTCATTCGGCTTCCGCTGTCCGCACTGGCGCCTGGCTCTTATCCATTTCGGATTGATGTATTGGCTTTCCGGATTGAAGTTCTTCCGCAATCCTTCCATTCCGGAATCGCGTGCCGCTCCGGATTATTCAAACCCGTTGCGGATTTCGTTCTGCTTGGTTCCGTTCCGCTCCGGATCCGTTTTAAAACTCTGACCATGTACTTATAAACTTAATATTATCTGGATACCTTACCTTCGTGATAAATCATTTTCATCTAGGTGTCAAAATGATCAATTCCATGTTCTGATCGATTCCATTTTGACTATTCTTTTAAAATGACCATATATACCATATATTCCTTTCCCAGTAGCCTGCCGACATCCTGGTTGATTCTGCAAACGTATACCACTATAAGTATAATGCCACGAAGTATTAAATGTCAACCACTTTGTAGGGACCATTCACTGCGAATTTCCTTATAAGTTACGAACTTGGTGTTTCTTTCCATCAGAAATAGTCCTTAGAATTTGACGTAACTTGTAATGAGATGACATGAGGAAACAAGTGGGACCAGTTAAATTAATGGATATTCTATGGAGATAAACGCGGCCTTTGCTTTATGAAGAGGGTAATCCTGGCTGGTGGGACTTACGACGACTTTATGGATTTCCGAGACCAGTGGGAAACACGTTTTGATTTTGAAAGGCCATTACAACAGTTAGGGTTTCCTCAATCGTCTACCCATTATCATCCCACACAACATTAGCGTACCAATCGCTATTATTATCACTTTCAATATTTATATCTTACAGTTTTATGTTATATCATTTTATTTTAGAAGCTCACTTCCTCAACATTAGCGTACCAATCGCTATTATTATTATGACTACTACTATTGATCCCGCTTCATTTACTACTCTGTTTTTTTGGGCTGATTTGTTTTCTGGTAGGAAAGTGGAAATCATGAGAGTCACTGTCGGCACTCATACAATCCTACGTCTTTACCTTTGCAAAAAAAAATGTTTGTAAGGTAAGTTTTATTGCTGTATGAACTTATAGTGCCACGCGTGGACCCAATCCCGTATATGTATATGTATATGTATATATATATATATATATATATATATATAAAACGAATGGATGGGAACGAGAAAGGTCACGGCAGTAAATACATCTTTTGTATATTTTGTTAAGCTTGAGTGGTCAGTTGAAGACAGTTTGCAAGTAGTGAAGAGACGTTCCATTGAACTTTCATTTAAAAGCCAGGCATTTTAATGGTGGGCTTTTTCAATTCTTTTCAATTGATCTTAAATAATTAATAGTTAAATTATTAATAACTGTGTTTTAAGTGTAAATTAAAATTGAGATATGCTATTAATAAAATAGGTTTTTTAATATTATTTAATTTTTGAGATGTGATATTTTTCTCTCTTTAAGATTTCTATATTATTTATAAAAAAAAAATATATCAATCATAATGAAATTTAAACACCATGTTAAATCAAAACTATTCTATTGATAATAAAACAGAGTTTATACATCGACCAACTATTGCAATTTAATTTAATAAAAAAATAGAATATTATTTTTGAATTTATTCTATATTATCTTGGGTGGTTTTCTCTTTTGAATATTTATTCCATTGGACCTTGCATTGAGACACTTATTTGTTTCCTAGCTGAAGCTTACAAGTGTCTAACATTTAGATTGGCTCAACAAGAAAAAGAATGAATCCTAGAACCATAGTCATTTACAATCTAGTAAATGTTAAACATCAAAATTATTATGAATTGTACAATGCAGAGGATGTAGAACAAGTGGACACACAACTTGGTTCATGACTTCCAACATGTCAAAGGGACCATAAACCTATCAATTTTATAGATTTTTCAAACTTGATAGAACTTTTCTTGTCTTTAACTCTTAGGAGGAATTTATCCTTTACTACAAAGTATCTAGGTGTTCTATTTTTTTTACATAGCTTTTATATCTATCAATGACTTTCCAATGTTTGGTTAATCTATCTTACTTGCTCTTTTGTTTCCTCTTTTGTTTCCCTTAACATGCTTAGATATATTATTATTTTTTCCTCCACCTTATCCTAGCTAAGAGATAATTTACATTTCCTACCATATAGTTCCTCAAAGGAAGCCATACCCAAATTACAATTATAAGAGTTATTGCAAATAAATTCAACTAGCAGTATCTAATCCTTCCATTTGTATGTTTATCTATATAATATACCCTCAATAGGCCCTCCAAAATGTGGTTTACACTTTTTATTTACCCATTAGCCTTTGGGTGGTATGAAAATTTGATATTTAGCATATTACATAATATTTTGGTTAATGTTTCCTATAATCAAGAGTTGATCTTGGTGTCTCTATAAAAAATTCCATCTTTGAATATCCATAAAAATATCTTAGATGAGGTTTTTTTCCATCATGGATGAATTACCCTTAATATTCATGGGTATCAAGTGTGTTGTATTCGTTAATATATCTAGGACTATGAGGATAAAATCATGTAAATTTATAGATAAAGGTAATCCTTATACAAAATATATACTAATGGTTTTTCACTTCCTTCCTTGATTATCATGATGATAAAATATCCTTGTCAGGTTTATGTGCTTTTCATTTACTCTTTGACACTTGAGACATCTCGTAACAAAAGTAGTTATATTTCTTTTCAATATAGGCCAAAACTATAATGTTTAGGTTTACTACCCTCTTCATAACTCCTAGATGTCCCAAATAGAGTGCACTATACGTTTTGTTCATCATTTTATCATAGGATACCTATGCATGGT